>CM056807.1:5443022-6863022 GCA_029852875.1 Mythimna loreyi | reverse complement strand
CGAAATCCAAATAGGTACAAATGAGGCCATGAGAGCCAGTTTGGCCTAAATATTTTTTTCAATAGTGATCCAATTAGAAAAATAAGGTTCTTTATTATATTAAATTGGGTATATATTGGAAAAACTACAGTTAGGCCAAATTGGCACTGAAATCTTGAGAGCCAGAGTGACCTAACAGTAATTTTTTTAAACTGGAAATCCTCCTTTTTTAATATTCTATATTTAAATTCAGTATTGAAACAGATAGGCCACTCTGGCTCTCATGGCCTCAAACCATTTATACAAATCCAATGTAGGTATTTGGATTTCGCCACTGGGCCAGGGCTGGGCCCAAGCCTGTTTTCTAAACTATTCTATAATATTTTATGCTTCTATTCACTAAGTTCTCAACTTTAAATGTGTATTTGCTGATATTGACCACATAAAAAGTTGATACAACAAATTGAAAAAAAATCCCGCTGCTCCATACATTTTGAATCTATGGAGCAGCGGGTTTTTTTTCGTGATTTTTGTGTTGGTCTCATAGTAAAAGCTGTTCATATTGGTGTGTACAATGATCCTTTTTAAGGAAAGCCCATCTGTCGTATCAACTTTGTATATGATGCTGACAACAACAATTTGGATTGTTCTTCAGTTATTGCGACTACTATACTAATAGCGCTTGAAGTTAATGTAAACGTAGAGATCCCAACTGAAAACAGCCATACTGGCTCTCTTAATGGTTTTGTTAAAATAGTACATTCCAATACAGGTGCAGAAAATTTGTCACTGCAACTGAGGCAACATTCACCCGAGCCGTAGGTGAGGGTGTTACAGAGCCGAAGCTGCAGTGGCCAAATTAAAACGTTTGACGTTAACGAAACTATCTTAACTTGGCTAGGGGGATGTAAAATGTACATCTGTCGCTTCTTATCAAATAATTCAATTCCAGAGAGATATTTTTCTCTAATCAGGAGAAAATGTAGCAATACAATAGAACTTTTTGTGAATCGTGAAAGATCGTTGCGTAGTAAACATTTTGTTACAGGTTTCACATTTAAATTCTCTCTTAAGACCGTGATCATCAGCTTCATGCTGTATCATCTTCTGAAAGTCGCTGAACTTCCTCTCACAAATCGAACACTTTGGTCTCTTTTTAACGTACAAATGGACCATACGTTCGTGAACTTTCATTTTGATTCGAGTGTCAAATACTTTAGCGCAAAAACCACATTGGAAAACTCCAGTTTTGTGTCTATACATGTGTGCTTGCAACATCCTTCTGTTTACAAAACCAGCCTCACAAACCTCGCAGATATGGTTACCATAATGAGTATTCATATGTTCCAGTAAGATCTTAAAGTTTTTGAACTCGAAGGAGCAATCAACACATTGCAGGACCTCGGAATCGAACCGAAAAGGAACAATGTGGCTACCAATATCAGTGTGGAAGATTTTCTGGTGTGCAATCGTGAGGTGATCAATAATTCCTTGGAGTTCATTAAAAGGTTTCATGCACATTTCGCAGCGGAGACCCGTGATGTCAAGTTTGACGATGTAGTTAAGCATAGTGTAGTTATTCATATAAGAAGAGATGTTTCCTTCATCGTGTCGTTCAATTGTATGCTTTTTGAGATCCCTGGGAGCTGAGTAAACTTCAGTGCAGTAGCAACAGTTGTACCCAAGACTTCCGTATCTTCCGATCGGCGTGGCATTGCTAGCAAGAAGGATTGTTCGGATATTCTCTCTGTGCTTATCGACTTCGTTGAGCGTAGAGACTTCAGTCTCGTCGTCAGAATTGAAAAATGACGAAGTGTCGACTTCTATCTCGATCAGTATGGATTCCGGGTCGATACCTACAAAAAAAGCGATTGTTTAATGATTGATCACTTGGCATACACATGAGGGTAGTTTAAAATAATGTTTCAAAGGAAAAATAAAAATAAATGATACTACTTGTTGTTGATGAAGACTTGAGTTGCAGTGACAAGAGATGAGAATTTTAGATCTGTCGTTAATTTACAGAAAATAATTGCTGAAGGTGTTTAATACCTGTTTACTTTTAAGTTTAATACGTATCCGCTATAATGTATTGTTACGCCGTAAAAATAGAACACGTCGTTTCTTCGACAAAGCTGAAAGTATCACCGAATAATTAAAACGCATTGCTAGTCGAAACCTCCAGAATAGAAGTACGTACCAGGGCCTAGCAAATTCTAGAAAAATCCGACACGTATAAGTAGGTACTCAATAATTCTGAGAACTTTTGTAGGTACTTAAGTAACTTGGTAAAGGAATTTGTACCTTCAGTCTTTTACTATAGAGTCGAAATTCGTATGAGTCGTGGGGTCGAGTAGTTACCTACCGGTTGGTAATAAGAATAATTTATTGCTTCGCGGAAACGGTTTCTTTTGTTCTGGTGTGGCCTCGAACCTTCGGTATCTAGAATTTTCTTGGCTCTGAGTATAAATACGTGTTCGCTGGCCGGACGGGGGTCAGTTTGATTTCGACAGCGATCAAGTGCGAATATCCAAGTCAAGTGAAGAACGTTTTCATCCATACGACGACCTAAGCGATATTCTTACGGATCTCTAGAGTGCATTACGAAGTGGTTTATTGGCGATTGGATTAAATTTGTGTTTTGTTTGTGGAAAAATAAATCTCTCTTAGTAAACCGGCATTTGATTACTCACGTTCGTAACAACTGGTGTCAGAAGTGGGATGCCATTACTGCAGAGAGACGACGAACAGCGACCACGAACAAGAAGACAAACGGAAATGGATGCTGCGCGTCACCGTCTAGAGGAGGAAAATCAGGCTAGTATGGGAGCAACGGCAGCTGCTGAGATGCCAACAGGACCAACTTCAGAAATGAGCCTCGCTGCCGTGTTGGCTGCCATGCAAGCTAGTATGGAAGCCGTTCGCCGCGAACAAGAAACCGCCCGCCGCGAACAGGAAGCCGCTCGCCGGGAACAGGAAGCTAACCAGCGCCAGCTCCAGGACCTTATCGCGGCTAACCAGGAAGAAGCTCGCCGCGAACAGGAAGCCGCTCGCCGCGAACAGGAAGCTAACCAGCGCCAGCTCCAGGACCTAATCGCGGCTAACCAGGAAGAAGCTCGCCGCGAACAGGAAGCCGCTCGCCGCGATCAAGAGGCTAAGCAAAACCTGATCCTCGAGAAAATCGATCACGGCCTCGTCACGCTGGGCGAGAAAGTCAAGAATCTCACCTTAGAGGTCAAGGAGGTTTCCGCCCGAACTGATACTTTGGAAACCCGAATAGATGGCCATGAAGATCGCCTGCTGGACATCAATAGAAAAATTGTCAAGCTGGAAGCACGCGAACCCATTGCCATTGGCTCATCAGCGCACACCCACTGTACGTCGGCCGCAAAGTTTGACGTGCCACGTTTTGACGGCACGTCGTCATGGACTGCCTTCAAATACCAATTCGAAACGTTGGTGAAGACAAACCGCTGGGATGATGAGCAGTCTTTCGCGGCGTTAACCTTAGCTCTACGTGGGGACGCCCTACTGGTCCTAGAGAACCTTCCTTCGGACGGTAGGACCTTGGAGTGTCTAATGGAAGGGTTAGACACCCGCTACGGTGACAAGCACCTCGAGCACGTATTCCGCGCGCAGCTTCGCGAGAGAACACAAAAGCCCAACGAGAGCCTCCAACAGTGGGGTGTCGAGGTTGAACGGCTGGTGCGGCGCGCATACGTGTCGATGACACCGGAGACCGTGGAAGTATATCTGGTGCAGGCATTCATCGACGGTCTACGGGATACTGAAGTAAGAGCTACGGTGCGACTTGGACACCACCAAACTCTGAAGAGTGCGATGGCTCACGCTTTGGAAGTGGAAGCCGTACGACAGGATTCACGCACGCACAGGGTTCGAGAAGTGGTGGTCTCGCCTTCAGTGCAGCCACGGCAACGAGAAGGTGTGGTTTCTTCTTCGGCAAAGTCCCGCTATATTCCGACGTGCTACGGGTGCGGAGAAAAAGGGCACATTCGTACCGATTGCCCCAAAAGAAAGAGAGGAAGTGTGGACTCCGGAACCCAAGTTAACGAAGAGTCGTTAAACTAAATGTCGCCAGGGCCGCGGGGCGGGTGCTGGCTGGTCAACTTAAGGCCCCAACCATAACCATCAATCAAGTCCACAACGGAAATAGTTTGACCATCGAAGGAACACTGAATGAACGTGCTTGCAATTTCACCGTTGACACCGGGGCGTCACGGACTATTATAAGACCTGAGTTGCTGAAACGCACAATCTTGTGGCAAAGAAAGTCTCCATCCTGCCGACTTCAGACAGCAACCGGCCAGCCAGTCTCCGTCCTCGGTGATACAGATATCGAGTTAAAAATTGGTGATCAAGTATACACACACTCCGTATTAATTGCCAATATTACTGATGATTGCATTCTGGGTTTGGACTTCTTGCGGAAGTACCGGTGTGTTTTGGACATTGATAGGGGCGTATTGAAGTTTCCAGACCAAGGGGTGTTCCTGCGAGGAGTAAACACATGTAACCTCTATTGTTTAAAAGATACTACATTGGCTCCGAGAACAGAAACTTTAGTTGAAGTAAAATTCCCTAAGAAAATCAGGCAACAAAGGTGTGTAATAGTTGAGGATACTGCCCGGCATCCGGAACTCATCACTGCGAGGACATTGGTAATGACGAAAGGGAAATCTAAAGTGCGAATTGTAAATCTTGGGAAAAAGGAGGTCCACTTGAAGAAAAACAGTGTTGTTGGAAGATGTGAAGAAGTGAAGTATCTCCGCCAAATCAACACATCTCCAGTGAAGCAGGACTCGACAAAAGGTGAACCTGATCACATCCAGCAACTTCTGGAAAATTCTAAGAAGAATTTGTCGACCTCAGAACTACAGCAAGCCAGGGAATTTCTGCTACGGTTTCGGGATATTTTTGCAACGGGAAAGGACTGCGGAAGAACAGGCCTCGTCAAGCATGAGATAGACACAGGTGATGCTAGACCGATCAAACAGAGACCGCGCCGCATACCCTGGGCTAAAGAAACTGAAGTGGCAGAAATGGTGAAGGATATGGCTGATAGCGGAATAATTGAGCCTTCCACGAGCCCATGGTCTTCTCCTGTAGTTTTGGTGAAGAAAAAGGACGGCAGTACAAGATTCTGTGTTGACTACAGAATGCTGAATAACGTCACGAAGAAGGACAGTTATCCCTTGCCGAGGATCGACGATACGCTGGATATGCTCAGTGGTATGAGGTGGTTTTCAACCATTGACCTGAAAAGTGGCTACTGGCAAGTGGAAATCAGCGAGAAGGATAAAGAAAAGACAGCGTTCAGTACGGGCATTGGCAATGGCCTGTGGCAATTTAACGTCATGCCTTTTGGGTTGTGCAATGCTCCAGCAACCTTTGAACGCCTCATGGAACGAGTCATGGTTGGTCTTCTTGGTGACGTCTGTCTAGTATATTTGGATGACGTCATTATAATGGGCCGCACTTTTAAGGAAAACCTAAGGAACATGGAAAAAGTGTTCACCAGAATACGAGGGGCTAACCTAAAACTAAGCCCAAAGAAGTGTGCCCTGTTCAAGAAGGAGGTCAGCTACCTAGGACATGTGATTTCCGCCGACGGAGTGAGAACCGACCCTGAGAAGATAAAGGCTGTGCAACAGTGGCCAGTTCCGAAGAACAAAACAGAAGTTCGTGCATTTCTAGGGCTATGCACATACTACAGACGGTTTGTTATGAGTTTTTCGGACATTGCAAAACCTCTGCATCAACTGACTGAGGATAAACGAGATTTTATCTGGGACAAGAATTGTGAGGCAGCATTCAACGAGCTGAAGCAGCGGCTATGTGAAGCACCTATACTGGGGTATCCGAGCAGAGATGGAAGATTTGTCGTTGACACTGATGCCAGCAATACGGGAATAGGTGGCGTATTGTCACAGGTGCAAGGTGACAGACAGATCGTGATCGCTTACTTCAGTAAGGCACTTTCAAAGCCCGAGAGGAACTACTGCGTTACTCGACGAGAACTGCTGGCTGTGGTAAAAACCTTGCAGCACTTCCATAAGTACCTCATAGGAAGGCAGTTTACGTTGAGGACCGACCACGCTGCATTGAAATGGCTGCTACAGTTTAAAAACCCGGAGGGTCAAGTTGCAAGATGGCTCGAGCAGCTGCAGGAGTTCAATTTTGTGACTGAACATCGTAGTGGAAAAGGGCATAATAATGCTGACGCTCTGTCGCGACGTCCATGTGACGAGGACTGCAGACACTGCCAGCAGAACGAAGCTCGAGAACACGTTAACTTGATTAGAACTGAAGGCAACTTCAAGAAATCACAGGAAGAAGATGACGATATTCGACCGATACTGGACTGGATGCGTAGTGGAGCTAGGCCCCAATGGAGTGAAGTATCGTCACTTAGTCCCGTCACAAAGAGCTACTGGGCGCAGTGGGACAGTTTAGTCCTAGAAAATGATGTGCTCTGTAGGAAATGGGAATCGAACGATGGTAAGGAGGTAACCACACAAGTGATAGTACCACGAAGTGAAGTGGTCCCCCTGCTAAAAGAAATACACGATGGAGCTTCTGGTGGACACCTGGGGATTAAGAAAACTCTACTGAAAGTGAGACAGCGGTATTACTGGCTCAATTGTAGAGATGACATAGAGCAATGGTGTCGGAAATGTACAGCGTGTGCATCTGTGAAAGGACCACAGACTAGAAGCAGGGGCAAGCTTCAGCTGTACAATGTGGGAGCCCCTTGGGAACGCATTGCCATCGACGTCGCTGGACCATTTCCAGTTACAAATGACGGAAACAAATACATAGTGGTGATCCAGGACTATTTCACAAAGTGGCCCGAAGTTTTCGCCATACCCAATCAGGAAGCGACGACAGTGGCAAAGAAGGTGGTTGAAGAAGCAGTGTGTCGGTATGGCGTACCTTTGGAGATCCATTCCGATCAAGGCCGTAACTTTGAATCTGCGCTATTCCAGGAAATGTGCACCCTTCTGGGGATTTACAAAACACGCACAACACCTGCGCATCCACAGTCGGACGGAATGGTGGAAAGATTTAACCAGACCCTGGAGAATCACCTGGCTAAGGTTGTCGATGACCATCAGAAGGACTGGGACCGGTATATTCCACTATTTCTGATGTCTTATCGATCGGCAGTGCACGATAGCACGGGATATACTCCAGCAAGAGTGAATTTCGGCAGAGAGATGAGACTTCCAGTCGATGCTATAACTGGCGTGCCACCTGACAAGACAAAGCCAGTTACGGACTATGTCAGTGACCTTCAAGATCAATTGGACGAAGTGCATAAACGAGTACGTGAGAATAGCATAAACACCAGCTCCAAAATGAAAACTAGGTACGACCGTAATGCCAACACCAAAGGATTTGAAGAAGGTGCACTAGTCTGGCTCCACAACCCGCTCCGACGAAAAGGGAAGTCGCCGAAACTTCAAGCTCGATGGGAGGGACCTTACACCGTGATAAAAAGGATTAACGACGTGACCTATCGCATCAAGAAAGGACTAAGAGGGAAGCCTAAGGTAGTCCACTTGGATAGACTGGCGCCGTACCGTGGATCTAATAATGCTCGGGACGAGCATGACTAAGAGGGGGGCACTGTTACGCCGTAAAAATAGAACACGTCGTTTCTTCGACAAAGCTGAAAGTATCACCGAATAATTAAAACGCATTGCTAGTCGAAACCTCCAGAATAGAAGTACGTACCAGGGCCTAGCAAATTCTAGAAAAATCCGACACGTATAAGTAGGTACTCAATAATTCTGAGAACTTTTGTAGGTACTTAAGTAACTTGGTAAAGGAATTTGTACCTTCAGTCTTTTACTATAGAGTCGAAATTCGTATGAGTCGTGGGGTCGAGTAGTTACCTACCGGTTGGTAATAAGAATAATTTATTGCTTCGCGGAAACGGTTTCTTTTGTTCTGGTGTGGCCTCGAACCTTCGGTATCTAGAATTTTCTTGGCTCTGAGTATAAATACGTGTTCGCTGGCCGGACGGGGGTCAGTTTGATTTCGACAGCGATCAAGTGCGAATATCCAAGTCAAGTGAAGAACGTTTTCATCCATACGACGACCTAAGCGATATTCTTACGGATCTCTAGAGTGCATTACGAAGTGGTTTATTGGCGATTGGATTAAATTTGTGTTTTGTTTGTGGAAAAATAAATCTCTCTTAGTAAACCGGCATTTGATTACTCACGTTCGTAACAGTATATTAGCTTGGTCGCCAGCGCAAACAACATTTCCTTTTTACTTACGTTTAGATTTTTGAGATTGTAAATTACGTTTATTTATATAATTTAGGACGAATTTTCATTTAAGTTTGACCATTATAAGTTGCTAATGTAATTTTTTTTTGTTTACTGATATTACATTCGTAGACATCATTAAAATTCTGAGGCGACATTTAACTACAGGCCAATTCAAAAATGTCATTGTTATATTTGATTTGGTATGCTTAGTACAGTATTAAAAACATGCCTTCCGAACTTGTGCTTTTTAATGAATGAAAGTTGATAGTATTTCTTGTCAATAAGGACGCAAAATTTTACCATTTACTAACTAATGCAAACATCTTAATCAAAATTGAATAATTCCAATATATGCCAATTTCTATTTAAGCTAGATTTACTAAAACCAGCTACAGAACTGCTTACTAATTGTAAACGAAACCTTCATAACCTATTTTTAAGCTTCTTTTAAAAATCGATTGTTTTACACTGGATAATCAAAACGAGATTTGAATTACCTGCTGATCATTGATAACCGGTTGGCATAACAAAAACACTCTTGCAAGCAATCAAGCAGATACATTTATTAAAAATACCAGTCATTATAATAATACTAACATAATTAAATGTCCTATTATAATTGTAAAACACTTCCTAAAATCTAATTGAAAAATACGAGAAGGTCGAAAATCACACTAGGTATTTTCATTTGGATCTACTGGTTGCAAGTAAAATAGTAGATACCTAGACGTACTATTTCAAAATATTTGATAACATACTGCTTGAGGGGCTGTCTCCACGAGCGAGAGAATCGCGACGAGTCCGCCCTTATATCGTCGGATAATCTCCACGAACGAGCGATAATTCCGCCGCGTATCGTCACGAGTCGTTACGGAATCGCGGCGATTCCGCGGCGACTCGTAACGGTATCGCCGCGTTTCCTTGACGTCACGTTGCGCAAAAAGGAATTCAGTTACGCGACGCTGTGTTTGACAGCGCGCCCGCCGCGCGCACGTCGCGAGAGCGCGGCGAGCGCGTTGCTAGTCGCGGCGGGCTAGCGACGATGTAATGACGTTTTGCGCGCTCGTTGCCACTCGTCGCATCGCGGCGATAATATCGCCGTGTGGGGACGGTTCCATAGGGAGTGTATAGAAAAACGTGGCACGGCGATAATATTGCCGCGATTCTCTCGCTCGTGGAGACAGCGCCTAAGTAGGTATCTAGGTAAGAATATTCTTAAAAATACAAGTACAAAGTCCATTAAAAATAATCAAGACATTAAATTAAATGGACATTTTTCTTATGCTCAAGCATTTTACTGCGAATAACGAAAGCAGAATCGCAGAAACTACAAATATAGTTCCGGTAATGTTCAGACATGTGATCTTGGAAGTCGCTGTGGTCTCCAATGTCAGCCGAACAAACCCCGCACATGAGCTTCCTACCCTCATACTTGAAGGGAACAATCTGATTCTTTATCTGTCTGTAAATCAACTCATCATGTTCAGTCTTCAAATGTTCCATCAACTGGTCCAGTCCATCTATCGGCTCCTCACAAAGAATGCATATCAAATCGGTAATGTCCAAGTAAACTATATGTCTGGACAAAGACCTTGCATTGAAGAACTCTGGTCTGTCATTATTATGGGTTTCTAAAGAATGGTTTCTCAATTCTTTCGGGGTCTGGAATTGGTCGAGACAGTAACTGCAGGCGAATCTAGTGCCTACTCGACAACGTACAGGTGTGGCGTTCGAGCATCTCAGAACAGTCTTAATGTTTTCAAACTGCCAATCTAGCTCCGTTAATCTTCTCTCTTGGGCAATTTTTTTCTGCTGCTCCCGAACCCAAGGTATGGTCTTCTTGCCTACCGGTCGGATGGATACGAAGGAAGCATAGTTCAGTTTTCTGTCTAAAGTGATGCTTTTATCTTCCTCTTCGAAGATTATTGGAGATTCGCGAATAGTTCTGGAGCGAAGACCTGGAAATAACGAGTAGAATATTATGTTTTAAAGAATACGAAATTGATATGTTGTTTTAGTAATGTGATACCCACTCAAAATCGTTGTTGAGTTGTTCAACACAGTTCCAATGAAGCGGTATTTTTGAAGTGTAGTTAATTTTTGCATGCATTTTGAAGACGGTTGGTTCACACATGAAGGTAAGTAATGTATAAAAGAAATTGTTATAGCAAAGGTTAATAGTTAGTCAATCCAAAAAACCTATTAATTGCACAAAAAATACAATGTTTAACATTATAAGTAAAGAATCCATTTTTTTTCAGATGCTATAATAATTTTTATATAGAATTATTACGCAGCGCTATTGGTAGCAAAATAATTACAATACGCAGTATACAAGTTAAACTAAAATGGCAATGTGCAGTAACAGTTTGTCCTGAGTGACATTGTGTGAGTGAGTGAGTTTTGCTTACTAAGAGCACCTCATATCATCTACTTTAATAAACATTAATCGCAAAAAAGTGTTAGTAAGAGCTGAACCGATTTCGATAATTCTTTTTTTGGTGTGTTTATAGTTGTCAGGAGAAGGCTCTTATGAAAAAAATAGGGTAGAGTTGAGTAGACTATAATAATCTGTTGCTGACAACAGATTATTATATTACAACAGATATTATTTAGTATTTTAATGTTTACATGCTACGTCAAAGCGAAATGTTTTTTTATGCTACTTGGGCGGCTTGCACGACCCGCTCTTAAAACTAGATTTTGTTAAAGTCGCATTAGTCATTAAGCTCGATTTAACTTAAACTGTATTAGTAGTGTCTTGCTAGTGTCGAAATCTACTCGACTTAACTAAACCTAGCTTAACACGTTTCATTCTTTTCGTTCATTCATTTGCGTTCCATTTTTCATTATTGTGCTGGATATTTTACAACTTTTTTGGAGGTATGGAACGTTTCAAATATAAAAAACCAAGGATTTTATAAAGGAGTGACTGGAAGGTATGACGCGGACCGGGTGATATTTAGCAGAAGTTTTTAGTGTCGCAAAAAGTTTGGTCAATAGTGTGCAAGTTGTAACTTTGCAAGTATTGGCAAAAATTGGCCTAAAAATGGAAAGGAGAGTTCATGAGTGTGACAAACTCTTACAAACTTTTAAACCTTTCCAACTTTGTTAACTGATTTTGACTACACTCCATGTTAGCATGCCGTTTGCTGATAAAGAGTTTGCAAAATTGCTTCGTCATCAATCCAGACTATCCGTAGGATAAAGATATAAGATCCTTGATGCAACTGTTTGCTTTTGTTTATGTCACAAAATCTAGAATTAGCAATTTAAACCGCCTACCATGCCGGTTTAAATTTGACATTTCTTTAAGTCTAGCTTTACGCTAAACCGATGTCGTGCAATGCGTTAAGTTCGATTTAAGCTTAAGTCGAGTTTAAATCACACTAAATCTAGATTTAACTGAGATGTGCAAGCCACCCTAATTAGGTATATATTACCATTTCTTGAACCACCAACTTTTGTGACTTTGGAGAACTTTTGAGAGCGGGTGGTTGAGCGTAACCATAGTAACGATGACTTTAGTTCAACCTATTTACCGCGTATCTACTATTATAAAGTAAATATGTGATATTATTTGGGTAGATAAATAATGGTAGCCCTTATGGTAGTCCCCTAGGTCAAGTATACTATGAAGTTAGAAGATAAAGTCTTTTAATTGTATCTGTAATCACAGTAGGGTAAAGGAGTTTTGGTTTTGCATAAAGCTCAAATTGTCAGGTAAAAAACAAATAAACGTATCATTTTAATTTAACTTTAATACCTAAGAATATAATTAAGTCAACAGTAAAATTAAACTCTATGCTACAACTTGCTCTTCATGTTTCGCTTTCATGTGACTTTTCAATGTACGTTTTTGTACAAACGCTAGACTACAGACAGTGCAGGCAAACCGACGATCGTCAGCATGCGACCGAAGATGCTGTTGCAACGACTTTTTAGTCGCATAATGTTTCGTACACACGTGGCACTGAAACTTCTTAACCCCTGTGTGTACTCTCATATGTTCCACTAAGAGATGTTTAAAAAAGAACTGCATATCGCAAATTGTACAAACATGTTGTCTTTCCATTAAGTGATCCTTTTTTACATGCCGTGCCAGGGATCGCCCTTTAGTAAATATTCGTTGGCAAGCACTACAATTTAAGGATATTGGAGGAGCCCCGTGTTTCTTGACCATGTGATGCATTTTTGTCCAATAATCTTCGAATTTTTCTTCACAAACTTTACATTTGTTTCTCTTTTTAAGGCCTAAATGCATTCTTTGTTCGTGATCTCTCCTTTTTTGATCGCAAATGAATGTTTTATCACATTGACTGCATTTGAATTCACCTTTTGCGTGTCTTCTCTTATGGCAAATTAATAGACGTCGTGTTATAAAACCCGCATTGCAGACTTCGCAAATATAGTTCCTGAAATGCTGATGCATATGTTCTTGTAATATTTTAAACGTTGAGTATTCCGTTCCGCAAACAGCGCAGTGAAATTTCTCAGTGTCGAATTTGAATGGAACGATTTCATTCATGTTTGTATTTATCTTTTTTTTGTGAGCAATTTTTAAATGAGTGACAAAATCATCTAACTTCGGAAGACATTTTTTGCAAATTTTGCATTTCAAATCAGTTATATCAACTTTTATAAGGTATTCAAAAGATTTTGGCATTCGTAAAGTTTTAACATCGGCATGTTCTTCTAAAGAATGAGTCTTTAAATTTTTCGGGTCTTCAAATTTCTTTGGGCAGAAATTACAGCGGTATCCATCACTATCTTTGTTTCTAATTAGAGTTGCATTAGAATGTAGAAGTATCGTTTTTAAATCGTCAGAGCTTCTTTTTGTCTCTTTCCGTGATTTTGCAGGGGTTGATTGAGTTTTCAATACAGGTTCCCCTGTAGTAAAATTATCTTCTTTATTTGGTGTGTTCCGTTGTTCACCTATGAACAAATAAATGGGATCAATTCTCTCAAAACGAATCAGTTGAATTCTCGAGATTTCGTATCTAACAGCGGTCCAATATCTATATAGGCTCGTGATTATTTAACTATAAATTCGCTGAAAAATCACATGAGAGCGTAACTAAAAAAATAACAAAACAACATTTAAATTTCTTAATGGAAGTCAAAGAAATTATGACTAAGTATGAATTTTTAACAATTAAAATTCTATATTAAGAAAGACTACACAATAACATTAACTTTTCCGAATATCTCCTGCTCTTACACTTCTTCACCATGTTTAGATCGCATGTGACTCCGCCAGCTACACTTTTGGACGAACGCTTGGCCACAGTGAGTACAAGCAAATCTTCTATCATTCGCATGAATCCTCATATGTTCTCTAAGCGTATTCTTCCTTGCATAAGCCTTTAAGCAAACTTCACATCTGAACTGCCTCAGCCCTGTATGTTTGGCCATATGTTTCTGCAAACCACTCTTTTCAAAGAATCTCATATCACATTCACTACACTTGTGTCTTCTCTCCAGAAGATGATCTTTCTTGGTGTGCCGCGATAAGGACCTTTGGTTATCAAACGTTCGGTCACAAGCGGAACATCTGAGGACAACAGGAGCCATTCCATGCTCTTTCACCATATGGTCCATTTTCTTCCAATAATCAACAAATCTTTCCTCGCAGTAATTGCATTTATTTCTCTTACTCTGACCGAGGTGTGTTCGCATTATGTGTTCGTGTACTTTAATCTGGTTCTTAAAAGTTTTGTCACATTGATCACATTTGTATTCTCCGTTATCGTGCCGTTTGACGTGATTTACCAGCAATCTATACGTCACAAACCCACCTCCACATATATCACAGATATAATTACCGAAATGAGAATTCATATGTTCCTGCAAAAGTTTAAAATAACTGAATTCTGCGGAGCAAATGACACATTTTAGTTCGGGCGAGTCGAATCTGAATGGGACGATATGGCTTTTGGCATCTAGATACATCGGTTTGTTGTGTTCTTCCTTCAGATGTTTTATAAGATCATCTAAATGTTTTATGTCTTTGTCACAAAGGGCACAGTTCAAATATGTTATATCTAGCTTGATGACGTGTTCAAACAACTTAGCGGACATGTACTTTATCAGTTTATCATTGTTATGCTCTTCCAGAAAGTGCTTTTTGAGAGCTGTCGTCTCCTGAAACTGTTTTGGGCAGAAAGAGCAGCCATATCCTTGACCATCTTTACATCGTATGGGGTTAGCGTTAGAGTTGAGTAATATATTTTTCAGATTTATTTCGTTCTTCATATTTTCTGATATTGAGCCTTTTAGGATGGTATTGGGATGTCTCGCTGATAGTTTTGAGATGAACTTCAATTCAACGTTTGCTTTTGTCGGTTTTTCTATTTTGATAATCCTAGTTCCCCGTCCGTGACCTACAAAGAAAAATTTTACATTATTGTATTACAATGATCTGCTAAAACCTTTAATACCTACATTATGTTTTGCTTTATTACAATAAAATTTATATTAATTTCATAAAAATATTATTAATGTGGAAAAAAATATTAAAAAAGTGGATTTGAATGAAATTTGGCATTTTTTTTTCTTTAATCAATAAAATCTTATCACGCTGATGATGACACATACCTCTCGCATACATCACTATGCCCGTATATCAACTTAAAATAAAAAGTAATGAAAATAAAACATTGGTATAAATTTACAACAGAATTGGTCTTTCAAAAACACAAAAACGGAAAAAATACTAGTTCTTAAAATGATAAAACATTAGTGCTTATTTGTCATAAGCTATGCCCCGCATATTTATTTGCATCTGTGTTTCTCCGCTTTTGATGTTGTAGTTTAATTTTATACCTAACTAGTTTTTTCCCGCGACTTTGTTCCCGGCAAATGAAGATCCGCACGAACTAGCTTAAGTATATGAAAATCCGCTCGACCGATTTTGTGCAAACTTCACATAAACCATCTACTAAATAGTCCGAACAAAGCTTAAACATTTGGTTTGGATAGGTGAGCCCGTTCTTAAGTTATAAAATTACAACGAAAAGTGGCATTGATTTCTCTCCCTCTCTCGACTCCCGAATTGGTCGGCCAATTTTCATTATTGTTTTTTGTGTATATTTGTTAGATCTGAGAATAGGTAAGTTAAAGGATAATTTTACCAAATCCATTTTGTACCTTTGTCATAACAGAACAGAATATTATACTCAACAAAGGTTTTTTTGAGTATAGTATTTTCATAAAGCTAGCTACCCGCACTGAAATAGTACATTGTTATACGAGGGATGAAAGAAAGTTATTTAGTCCCGAGAAATTTCTTGGCGACCGAGCGACAGCGAGGTCGCTAATAGTTCGAGGGACTAAATAACTCTTGAGCCCGAGGTAAACACTGTGCTTTTCATTACGAATACGAGGAAAATAAAAATAATAAAAACCTGAGTCCTCGTCAAAGGTCTTCGTATGTTTTTAGGTAGATATATTTCTTTTGATTTAGGCGGTAAGCGGTTTTCTCCTCTTCAGAATCTTGCGTTAAATATATTTGTTAATAACTGAAGCTGATGAACTTATCGTGTTAATAAAAATTTCTTGTAACAGAGATTTAGCAAAATGTAAACAAAACTTTAGACCTCGAAAAAAAAAACAAGGAAGATCAAATCGGCCACAGATTATAGAGAGCAAGCTGCAAGATCTAAATATTAGCGCCTTTGAACGAACAAATAAATAAAAATAAACTTTTCGTTTTAGTTTAATAAGTAGGTAGATGAGCAAATGAAACACGCAGTAACTTTTAAACTGTTTAATGAATAGTTTTTCCTTTCCTGCTTCTTAGCAAAATCTGTTTTATTGTAAACAATAATCGTAAGATGTCGGAATTTTATCTTGAAATATTTCATTTAGCTGAAATTTGCACCCAGTGGTACAATTTTCATAACTATTTTTCTTAAGGAGAGAGAATCTTAGGCTGCGTACACCCTCAAGTTCAGCAGCAAACTAAAGTGGTTTGGTAGTTGGCCCAATCTGGTTTGGTATTTTTTGCTGTTTGCCTCAATTCCATCTTTGACTGTTCGCAGATTGTAGTCAACGTTCACATATTTGTTGCTTACGTTCGGTGGAATATTAAACATAGCTCTCATTGTTTTGCTTTCAAATCTTTCAGGCATTTGGATAGTACTATATTTGGCTGTGTTTTTTGAGTAATAACATAAATTTATACAATTTCTCCGTGCTTCGATTTCATATGACTTCTCCAACTACATTTTTGAACGAAAGCCTGTCCACAATGTCCGCACTTAAAACGTCTGTCATCATTATGAATCCTCATATGTTCTTTTAAGGTCTTTGCAAATCCATAAGACTTTAAACAAATTTCACACTTGAAAGGTTTAGCTCCTGTGTGCTTCGTCATATGATTCTTCAGTTCACTTGAAGAAAAGAATCCTTTTTTACACACTTCGCAAACATGTGGTCTTTCCATCAAATGATCTCTTTTTACATGAACAGCTAAATGTTTGCGGTGTGAAAATTCTTTATTACAAGCTTGGCAAGTCGACTTTTGCTTTTGCACTCCATGAGCTGATATTAAGTGAGCTTCTTTCTTTCTATAATCGTTGAAATGTTCTTTACAGTACCCGCATTTGTGGCGAACGTTTTTGCTGTGCTTGGTCTTGACATGGCGGTTTCTTTCAGCTAATGTTTCAAACTTCATAGAGCAAGTGCTACAGTTGAAACTTTCAATTTTATGTCTGGATTTATGTAGTTTGAGGCCACAGTAATTTACAAAACCAGAATCACAGATATCGCATACATAGTTCCTATAATGTATATACATATGTATCAGTAGTAACTTGAATTTGTTAAAAACATTCTTGCAAATGAAACATTCGAGAGATTTTGAGTTAAACTTGAAAGGGATTATGTGATTTTTGATATCAGTATATATAACTTTCTTGTGTTCATTCTTCAAGTGATCCATCAATTCTTCTGTAGTATCGATACTTTTGTTACATAGGTTGCATTGCAAACCAGTGATGTCTAATTTGATTATATAATTGTACATGCTCATGTTGCTTAAGAAGGAGGCTTTCGTATCATCGTTATGGACCTGCAGGGTATGTTTCTTGAGATCTTCGGGCTCATGGTATTGCTCTTCGCAGTGACAACACATATAACCCATATCACCCCAAAGTTTTATTGGAGTAGCGTTGGACCAAGTCATTATTTCTATAATATTAGATTTGTGTTTGTAAAATTCGTTACTTAACCATTTCGACATTCGAGGAGTTTTGCAAGAACCACCAGCTTTAGTAGGGTCTGTGTGTTTGCTTATATCAGCAATTTTTAATGGTGTAATTTGTTCTTTCTCGTCTTCTTCTCGTTTGACTTCTATTTTAATTTCGACTGTTTCTGCTTGAGGACCTATAAAGAAAAGTATAATTATATTTCATGCATTCACTCTATCACACGGGTTTAGTTCATTTTGATTATATTGAGTATTTTTTTTGTTAAGTTCTCTTAAATAAAATTAAATTATCTCGCACATGATTAAAAAAAAAAAAGAGAAACTTCACCCCGACAATATTTAGTTAAAACCAACTTACATTTACCTACGTAAGAAACCTTAACGAACCCTGTCCAAAGAACGAATCTGGAAGACATTTTCAATTAATAGGTATTATGAATTTCGGTACTCAGATACTAAATTATACTGCGCAAATAATAATGTGACATTAATCTTATTTATTTATTTATTTATACTTTATTGTACACCACATTATACAAATATAGGACAAACATTGTTATAAAAATAAGGGTACAATGGGCGGTCTTATCGCACAAGGCAATTTCTTACAGACAACCTGACATGTGACATTAATCTTGTAAGATCTGAAGACTTAATTTAATGCCAAAAATGTTTAGACATTCCATCCCTCCCCAAGATACTTTTTAAAATCATAAAATTACAGCCCAACGACCTAAAATTATAACATGATAATTATTTGAACGTAATATTTGATTTAACCTTTCCACTTTGGTAATTACAGACATAATTAAAGAACAATAGGAACGCCGGCGTTCGCTTGGGACTTAAACAATCTAAAAAAATATTTACCAAGATTTTATTGTTTCAATATAATTTTTACATCAAATACTTTAAGTGTACGAAATACCGCTAATTTTTTTTTTGCCTTAGAAATCAGTCCTGGGTCGGACTATTTTGATACATAGGGTCGTTATATATATTGACCTAAATTTAGGCCTTACGAGGTTAAAATAAAATAAATTTCACTGCAGCATAACTTTTACTTGTTTAATCGTCTTCAGGGGCACTTGGACATTCAGATCGACACCATGCCATGCTACGGAGTCACCAGTAACTAACATCGTTTGTTCTTTCCTTCCACTTGCGTTTCAAGTTAGGACGTGTAGTGAGTGGATGCTTTAGGGGGGCGTTTCAACGATATAGTCTACATTTCTTTATACGCCACACAGTTTTAGTGTTTAAGGGAGTAAGTGAGAGTTGCTGCAAAGACGCGAAAGTGTTACAGACTGTCTCGATGCTAAATTCCTTGAATTTTATCTTTCGATAACCAAATAAAAAAGTTAAAATTTTATTATACACATTTAATAAACAACAAAATCTCCACAAACAACCAAACCAAATATTAATTTACACTACACGATTCTAGAAATCTTTTTTATTTTCCAACTAGCCACCAAAAATCTTCACACATTCATTTTAAACAATCTCACTATGTTTAGATCTCATGTGACCTCTCAACGTCCCTTTTTGCGTAAAATTCTGTCCACAGTGTTCACATTTAAACATTTTCTCTTCAGCATGTGTCCGCATATGAGCATTCAGTGTCTTTTTCCTTCCATAGAACTTCAGGCAAACTGAACACTGAAATTCCTTCGACCCAGTGTGCCCAATCATATGACTTTTCAGCCCAGTTGTCGAAAAAAATGCCATATCACATTCTTTACATTTGTGTGGTCTCTCCATTAAATGGTATTTCTTTATATGAATGTTTAGTTTTTTCCTATTAGGAAATACTTTATTGCACGCTTGACACGCAGCTTCTAATGAAACAACATTATGTACGGTAGCTATATGAACTTCTTTTTGACCATAATCTTTAAAAGCTTCCTTACAATATCCACACTTATATGTAGTATTTACGTGTGTATGAGATGTTCTCTCATGCAAGCGTTTCTTTACTTGTGTAGGATAGACTTTTGGGCAGTAGTCACAAACGTATGCTCCTGTTTTGTGGTTTACTGTATGTTGTGTTAAAGAATTTCTGTTCACGAATCCGTTGTCACAAATAGTGCAAATATAGTTCCTGTAATGGACATGCATATGCCCGACAAGAGTTTTGTATTTACTGTAAGTGTTTGGGCAAAATATGCATTTTAGTAAATCGTTACCGAATTTAAACGGAAAGATGTGATTTATATGGTCTTTATATATTTTCTTATCATGTACGTTATGAAGGTGGTCTATGAGGGAGTCTAGAGTATTCATATCATCATCACATAGCTTGCACTTTAGTGCTGTTATGTCTAACTTGACGACATATTCGGACATGTTCATATTCTTCATAAAGTTAGCCTGTGAGATATTTTTGTGATTTTCCAGCGTGTGTTTTTTTAGATCTCCAGGTATTTCGAACTGTTCTGGACAGTAGCAGCAAGTGTACCCAATCCCTCCATACCTTCTTATGGGTGTTGCATTAGAGTGAAGAAGTATTTCTTTAATAGCATTCCGGTGTTTTGTTAATTCTGTTCTAGGGGTTTTTTGTAGTTCTTTTTCCGTGTTTAAACTTTTCTCATATATATTTTCAGTAGGTATGTCCTTTGTTTCTTCTGTTACAACAGTTTTTAGTTGATCACCTACAAAGAAAAAGATAAATCAGTCAAATGATAAATTAGGTGTAGATTTTGAAGTTTCTTGGAATTGTTAGAAGTTTAAAAGTTGGAAGCTTATCGTAAGTCCAATATAAAAGTGAGATTGTTCGTCTTGCTTATACATATCTCTTCTTTGTGAAGATTGGATATAGTTTAACGAGTATTTTGTAAAACTTCTTCAGCTTTTCCTAAGTTTTATAGTTTGCTGTACGTATATAACACCTCTCAGAAAATCGCTGCGTCCCCGTAAGAGGGCGAAACAGGCGGGTTGTAAACATTGCCTTTTTCCCACGGTTTTGGGGTAGATGTCCGTAAATACGGGCTCTGCGTTGGAGGTGCCTCAAAGACTATAACACTTTTAGAGTACCTACTTCTTGGTTAAAGAATTTTCAAGACATCTATAACACTGAAGCATCCTAATAAGGGAGCAATGTGCGTCGCTGCAGAGTCGTAGTAGATCAAGCCACAACAATATACTAAGCGTATTCATGGTCTCGCTGGGCTTTCCACTATTTTTCAGCTGGACAAAAGTCCAGCTGATCCAGTCCAGCCGTCCTCATCAACTGAAAGTAGGTTAGGTTACTAGCCATATCGATGAAATAGAGTCGCCGAGCTACAGAGTCCTTTACGAGTAAAAACATAAAAGGTCTGTACGTAGTGCATGAATGATAACTTTATAAATAGAATGTTCATCATCATCATTTCAAGCGAAGGACCTTCACTGTTGGACATACAGTACGGCCGTCGGATCTTGGCGAGGCTCTGCGAATTATACCGCTTGATAACTCGTAAAAAAATAAATGGTTTAAACAAATAAATGCAATTTGCAGTTGTTATTGCTGCTAAAAATTGTGTTAAGAGCATTTATATTTTTAAAACCTTCATTTAAGTTCCTTCTTAAACTTCAGACTCCCCCAGATCCGACGACCGTACTGTAAGTGTTAACTTTTTATTTAGTGCATATGATAGTTAAGTGTCTTTTAATTATCTAGGTTAAATAAAATCACATTCATTATTTAACTATATATTATCCACATCCAATTACACAGAAAAATACTTCTCTAAATGTTTCAAACATACAAGTTTCAAATTACCCATTGTTACACTTGAAAAAAAATCGACCTTTTACGTATTTTTTGCTTAGAGCGTAGGTAAGAGCAAAAGTGATGGACTGGAAACATTCACGGTATCCTAAATACACGGAGATTAGGTATAAAAATGATTTTTAAACGTATTAAAAGCTAGGACAAGGCAGAGGCCTCATAAGCCACTAAAAATATATAAAAAGCAGCACAGATAGTAGTCAGTAGCATTCGTAGTAATCGTCAACTTCGCTTATCTATTTTAAGTTTAAAATAAAATTGGTTTCGGGTGTGCCTATATGTGTACTTTGTACTTCTTAATTATGTAGTTTACACTGGTTTTTAAATCAGTTTTATCTACACTAATATAATAAAGAGATAAAGTTTGTTTTTTTTTTATTTTTTTGTTTGTAAGAGGTAATCTCTGGAACTACTGGTCCGATTGGAAAAATTTTAGCAACAATAGAAAGCTGCTTTACTCCTGAGTGACATAGGCTATATTTTATGTACGCGTGCGAAGCCGAGGACAGAAGCTAGTATTATATATTTTGTTATCGTGTTATCCTCTCAATCAAATTATTGTGTATAACTTTACGAATACTTTAATCGCTCTGCCATTGTAATTATTATAAACCGTCCGGTTACAGATGTACCATTTAAAGGATCAATAGTTTTAGCTCATGTTAAAAAAGCCACGTATCTCGTATATTTTTATGTAAGTATCCCATAAAACATTATTTTCATTTCAGTTCAGTTGACAGACAGTTACACATCAAAAGTGCCAGTAATTATTTTTGCTTAGCTGTTAGTTCGATGTACTCAAACAATGCATTGATTTCGGTTCAAAAATCCAATAATTCTTCACAAATTTAAACAAACAGCTCATCTTCATGCTTCGCCCTCATATGGTAGGTTAAGCTAGGTTTCTGCACAAACGCTTGATCACACAGTTCGCATCTAAAACGCTTATCATTATTATGGATCCGCGCATGTTGATTTAGATTCGATTTGGTAGCAAAAGACTTTGTGCAGACTTCACATTTGAAATCTTTAGCCCCTGTATGAATCAGCATATGCTTTTTGAGGTCGGTATTCCTGAAGAATGCTCGGCCACATTCTGCACATCCGTGGCTTTTTTCTTTCAGGTGGAAACGTCTGTAATGAGCGCTAAGGAAACTCTGTGTAACATAGCTCCTGTCACAAGCTATGCAATTGTATTTCCGTGGAGCTTGTTCCCTCGGTGAAACAGTTTCTGCCGCATTCGGGACTATTTCGATTTCCATAACTGATGCCTCTTGTTTATCTATAAAGAAAATGAGTATGTTATAGTCAAATTCTTCGGTTATTTATTTAAGGTATAAAATAAAATCAGTTTCGTGTTTTTCTGTGTGTGCACTTTGTACTTTTTATCTAGGTACAATCTTATTTTCTTTCCTTTTTTCGGAGGTTTTGCCACAGTAAAATTTTCATCATAGTATTAATGGATATCCGCAAATTAATTTATACAATCTATGTTTGTAAATAATAATTAGAATATTTCTTTACCGTTCGTCGTGACAAGAATCTGCAAAAAATTGTTTCGTTTGTCTCCACACTTCTAATCTTAAGGGTCCAGCTATATTAGGTATTGTAGATATCGCATTCGTTTTTGTGTCATATAATTTTGATAAAAAGAATGCTATAAATATTGTCGTATCGACGCCAAAATTCCATTTTAGCCACACGACTCGTCAGTCTAACATTGGCTGTTGTCGGAAACGGACGTGTAGAGCCGATATCATAGTATGTTATTGTTAAGTATTACTAATGCGATCATATGAAAAACTTAAGAGCTTGTACCAACGATTATGTTAATACTTTAACTTCATGTCAAGTGTGTTCAAGTCAAATAACGAGTAAGCCTTCGAATTAGCCGCAATGTGCTGCGCGGCACGTTACGTGGCTTTGTTTTTTCATATAAAGAGATATTCCCATTTAAATACATATATGTCGCACGGTCGCAGCGCGGCTGTAGTGCGGCAGTCCTACGTTATATACGGAATAACAACAACGCTACTGTCACGCGACACGGCTAAATTAAAGGCGCCGTAAATCTAATTAATTCTATCTGTCCCCTTTTTTTTAAGTCACTCTGTTATTAATTTATTAGAAACCATGTAAATAATTATACACCAAGTTGTTTATTAATCATGTTATAATTAATTTCTGTCATAATTAAAATTACATATAAAACAAATAGGGTTTCACTTATGTGTAGCTACTATAATACCTAATACTTAACGATAGATACTACAGAAGTATTTCTACTATTACGTTCTTTTATTTTATAAATTACATACATGCAAAAACCGTAGTCTTTAACAAGCTTTGTTGCTTGTTGGCATCATTATAATTTTTCTTCGAAATTCTGCATACTAAGTAGAGTTAGCAATTGCGTGGGTTGCCTTCATGTGCCAAGTCAAGCTAGGTTTCTGCACGAACGCTTTATCACACATCGTACATTTATACCGCTTATCATTATTATGTATCCTCAAGTGCTGATTCAGAGTAGATTTCTTCGCGAAACACTTCGAACAGATTTCACACTCGAAATCTTTGGCCCCTGTGTGGGTCAACATGTGTTTCCTCAGATCAGAAATGTCGAAAAAGGCCATATCGCATTCGGCACATTTGTATCTCTTCTCCATTAGATGGAACCGCCTGACATGCGCCTTGAGAGCACTGTTGTTAACAAAGCTCTTGTCACACGCGGTGCAATTACTTTTTTTCGGCGTAGTAACGCCATGGACTGTAATCATATGTATTGTTTTTTCCATATGTTCCTTGAAACTTTCATTACATAAGTTGCATCGGCTTGTATAGCCTGTTCGACTGTGGCTGCGTTGTTCGTGACTGCTCCTCTTAAATGCGTTGTAGAATACCATAGGACAATATCGGCAGTTAAAAGTCCTTTTGGTGTGAGTGAGACTGTGTCTATATAGTGACAATTGATTGATAAATCCAGCGTCACATTCTGTACAAACGAAGTATGGGTAATGTATGTTCATATGCTCTTGTAAAGCTTTGAATGTGGCGAAAACCACGTCATCGGCACATTGGTAACATTTCAGTTGCTTCGAATTAAACTTGAAAGGGAATATTTGATTTTTAATATCAGTATGGAACTTCTTTCTATGTTTCTTTGTTAAATGGACGATTATGTTTTCAAGAGTGTGTATATTAGTGCTGCAAAGCATACATTTTAAATTCGTGATGTCAAGTTTGACTAAGAACACAGATGGATCTTTAGCTTTAATATTGCCGTAGAAGTTGTCTTCATCTTGATGTTCTGTTAAAGTGTGCAGTTTTAAATCCATGGGCTTTTCGAAACCTTCCGTGCAGTAGGAGCACACATATCCCTCGTCTCCATGTTTGAGTATCATAGTGGCATTAGTGCATTCTAGAATAATTTTAAGATTGTGTAGATGCTTATGTAGAAGTCGCTTTTTGCGTTCTCGGGATGATTCCTCTGGTTCTATTTGTAATTTTTCTTTAGATACTGTTTCTTTTAGTCCTTTCTTAAGTTGAATAGATTCTTCAGCTTTCTTTCTTTTTCCGATTTTGATTTCCGTAGCGGTAGCCACTTTTGGTCGTTCATCTATAAAGAAAATAATTGTGTTATTTTAAGATCTTCTCTTGTTTCCAAGCTTGGCGCTTACACATGGTCTTTGTTCCGTATTCATTGGACATAACTGTGATCACCATAACTAAAACAATGCTCCGACAACAAGGCGCAAGTTTTGTTTACTGAGAAAATACAGGGCTTTTTTTAAGTAATGAGAGCAATTTTTAACATTTAATTTTGTCCTCCAATTAGGATAACTCAGTGGGACAAAGTAAATGGTGCTTATTTTACTGTAAAACAGAAAATAATTAACTTTTGTTTCTTGCAGACATCCTTTGGATGGACTGTAAGAATTGAAATAGGTAAGTAGTCGACGTGTGTACCAGTATATTAGTCAAATTAATTGCTACCTTAAATTTACATCTTATATCTCATAGTGTTTGTTAACGAACCCCTCCGAATCGTCCATTTTTATGTTTGTATAAATTTGATAAGTCTGAGAATAAATAGGTCCTACGCTATTTTTTATACTTCTAGGCGATAAGTTTCTATAGCAATCAACATTTGCCGGATCAGCTAGTAGCTTTATAAAAAAGCTGAACGGTAAACTATTTGTTGCATCGAAATATATGTATGTACGTGTAGTAGATGAGGCGTGCCGTCCATTAACTTTACTCCACTTAGGTGATCTGCCATACACTTTTACATTGATGACATTACTTTACAGTAATGTACTTACGTTTTATTCGTTTAGATCAGGGGTGGCCAACCGGTCGATCGCGATCGACTAGTCGATCTCAGCAGTTAATCCAGTCGATCTTAATCAGCAATAATGTACCTATTTACTTTTGGTCTAGCAGGACTATACCATGGGACATTACATATGTAATACCTTATCAACTCGTTATTTTTCTTTATCAAAAAAAAAGTCTCTTGATATTTTTGGGTTTGCTTCTTTCTTTTTTCTTCGTTTACCTGATTTTTCGCATAATTTGAAGTTTTTTTTTTACCGAAGCTTTGTGTAAAAATATTTGAACTCGCTTGCCATGTCATTTGTATTGTTAAATTTATCTAAACTTTGTGTCTAGTTGTGGTACGTAAATAATAATAGATTGATTTTGTAATTGGTAGATCTTGCAGAGTCTAGTTAGTAAACAGTAGACCGTGTGTCCAATTAAATGGCCACCCCTGGTTTAGATAGACGACAATGCAAATGAAGCGCTGCAGCGGACTTTTTTGTTAGCTTTTTAGTACTTTGTCAAATAATTTCTATAAACGTGCTTGTCTATCGCTAGGATATAAATCGATGATTTGTTATAAAACTTGATGTGTAAAGACAAGGGAAACATGTTGATCGGATGATAGATGATAATAATACTATCACTCACAGATTAATTACGAAATGTCAGAAACTATAGCACCTACAAACTTAAAATTAGGCGGGTAGGTTCCATGTAGGGTGCAAAGAACGGAATAAATGTATTTTATAGTAGATTGTATTTATCATTAGAGAAAACGAACAATAAAACAGGAGGAGTTTAAATAAAATGCATGTTTTATTTATTCAGAATTATTTTATTTCTCACACAAAGGGGCAAGTACATAATACATGAAACTGTTATTATAATAATACACTGGTAATCAAGACCCCCCACATTTTGCCGTGCTAATGTTCAAGTTACAATATTGTAGGATATACGTGGATATATTTTAGTTAAAAACAAAGATATACGTTCAGTCTGGAATACAAACATACCAAGGCCAGACCACATCTTACTTTGTCTAGACCTACTTTTTTGAATGACAAAATTCATTTAAAAAAAAAAAGACAACAATAGATTAAGTTACCAGAGTACCTATAACATGAGTTCAAGAACTTCAAATTTTCAATGCAGAAACCGGGATTAGCCTAAGTTTAATGGTTACACGTTACAATATACTTGCGCAAGTTACGACTTGTGCAAGTATATTGTAACGTGTACAATTAGTACATAACCCTACTATGTAGGTACTAACTAAACCTATTATTTTTAAGTAAAATGCATTACATAATTGTAATATAAGATTAAGGCTAAGGATTATAATAATTTACAATCTCTTATTACAATAACTGTACCTAAAGATGTTATCAAAAATATTTCGAAGTTAGTTATTTAAAAATTCAGCTAAAGAAAAATACGAACAAGGTACACCTTGTCAATATTATGGAACTATTTTTTTTTTAATATGAAGTGATAAAAGGAGCTTTTTTATGGTAGGTAAAAATCATCCAACATCGAATCCCGCTCTTGGGCGGAGCTGGTAACAGTGTCAGACTTTTACTGACTAAAAAACCTACCCCATTCCTTCCTTGCCTTATTATCAGGCCCTGGTGTTACGCTTTCGCATCAACCTTTGGCCCAGAAGACTTCGACCCTGTAGTAGGGCCCTTACAGTTTGCTGACAACTCCTTGAGGCGCGCGGGAACAGTGCGCGCCGTCGACGACTTGGGACAAGGAGCTTAGATGCGTATATGGCATTGACAGAAGAGTTTTATTGGTAGATTTTTGTAAATTATGGTATTCGCTACCTACAGCGGTAGCGAAAACCGAAAGCCAAAACGTTTATCTTAAGTTGGGCCTTCTTACTCATCTATCGTCAACGACGCGCATGGTTTAAAAGCTTGTTGCTTCATTTAACGCAGTCCAAAGTGATGTTTAATGCAAAAGTAATGCGATAAAAGAGAGATAACACCTAAAAATTCTGTTGGCATTCGGTAAATCTACGATTTCCTCGATTGTTTCACAAAACTGTTCCAGGAAATAGGTATTGTTATTAAACCGTTAAGGATTTTTGAGTAATACTAACATCATTTAGAATTGCGGTATTTAACCGCAATTCTAAATGATGTTAGTATTACTCAGCGTAATAAAGGAGTACATTATGGCGAGTCAAACTTCACGTAAAATAGCAGATTTTCAGAGGTCTTTACTGAATTACTCTTACATTTATTTATGTACTGTTTTCTATAGAAGCCTAGATAATATCCACAAGATATCTGTGTATCAAAAATATCTGAAGAAAGATGTGTCCATCATAATCGCGTAAGAGCGGTTGCATGAAAATTTACCTATATGAAATGGGTTGGAAGCTCTTAATGTAAATAATTAAGCGGATACTAATACCACTATGGGTAGCAAACTTCTTTTTGAGCCCCTGCAATGGCAGAACCTGTTGAACCATGCAATCGAAAAGACACCGGCGGACGGTACGGCGATATTGTTTTGCGCGTTTCGCAATAGCCGTGGAAACTCTCAAATATCCTCTCAAATATCGAATATCCGACGGGACACCGTGCGTTGCCGATTAATTCAATCTAAATTCGTTCAATACCCAGTTAGAAAATTAAGGTAATTTTCTAAAAAAAGAGCTACAACTTTTACAATTTGTATCCACCAATTAGTTTCAGAAATAAAACCATCTACATGTAAAGCTAAAAATAAAAATTCAAAGTAATTTCGTGGTAAAGTTCCTGGCCTGATGATAGGTGTATAATAGTAATTCGAATGTGAGCAACAGTTTCAACTAAAGTTAACTACGCTACGACTAAAACTCAAACAACAATCTCTCCATGTTTAGTCTTCATATGACCTTTCCAGCTACACTTTTGAACGAACGACATCCCGCAATATTCACATTTGTACCGTCGATCATTGTTATGTATTCTCATGTGGCTATTAAGAGTGGACTTCCTTCCAAATGCTTTCAGGCATATTTCGCATTGGAACTCCTTCTCTCCTGTGTGTATTATCATATGTTTCTTAACATCGTGGGATGAAAAGAATCTCATGTCACAAGTCAGACATTTGTATCTCCTCTCTAAGAGATGGTCTCGTTTCTCATGGAGCCTCAGTTTACGTTTGGTGGAGTAACATTTATCGCAAGCATTGCACTTATACAATATTGGCTTTACTCCGTGCACTTCAGAAATATGGAGTTCCTTACAATGGTAGTCCCTGAACCCTTTGTTGCAATATCCACACCGATTAAGCACATCAGTGTGAGTGTGGTTACATCTCTCATGAGATCTTTTCTTCAACTGTGTGTCGAAAATTTTTGGACAGTAGCTGCAGGGGAATACTCCTGTTGAATGTGTGCTTCGATGTCTGGTCATGCTGCCCTGGGTAACGAACCCAGCATCACATACATTACAAACGAAATTCCTATAATGCGAGTGCATATGTTCCTGTAATTTTTTAAACTTATCGAAAGTATTAGGACACATGCAGCAAGTAAGTTTTTCTGATTCAAATTTGAATGGTAAGATACGGTTTCGGATGTCATTGTATATCAATTTATCATGATCTTGTTGCAGATGATTCAATAAGTCTTCCAGACTATCTATGGATGTTGAACAGAGCGTACATTCGAGGTCGGTGATGTCCATTTTGACGTTGTACTCTGATAGTTGAGCGCTCTTGGAGTATCCAAATATAGGGTTTAGTTCAGAGTCATGAGTTTCCAGTGTGTGCATCTTTAAGTCCATAGGTTCAGGAAACTCTTGGGAACAATAACTGCACATGTACCCCACGCCTCCGCGACGCAGTATCGGTGTAGCGTTACTAAACTGTATGACTTGTCTGACGTTGTGGCGATGTTTCTCCAACTCATTCACATACGGCTGGAGCGTATCATTTACCTTTTGTTGTGGTCCTACGATTACTAACACAGCTGGCTCTACATTTTCCTCATTGATTGTTTCTTGGTTACCTATAAAGAAAATGTTTAGGTTATAGTTAAATTAAGTCTCATTTTTTGTCAAATGACCTTCGTTTTTGAACAAGTCATTGTAGTCTATACATGGGAACATCGCGAAAGAAACTGAACAATATTCACAAACATTATCTACAAATTGAGCTCATCCAAATAGAAAATATGAACAAGATGAGTCAAGAGAAGAGAAAATTTAGTAGTTGGATTAACGGGAATAAATTTTCCCTAAATGTTTCAATATAATTATCCAGAAGTTATTCTGGTAGACTTGAGCAGAGCATTTATGGTTCTTAAAGAGCGTTAACTTATCAAGTCATGTTATACAAATTGGCAAGTTTTTATTTAAACAGAGATGTAAATCAAGCTCGCTATCGCCATCATTTCAGCCTGATCACTTTTTTAAGATTTTCGCTTGAATCCTGCAGCGCGGCGCCAAACTAATGCGTTGAAGGTTTGTTGTACCCAATTGTAATAACTATTATGGTCGAAGTTGTAGAAAGTTTTTAGTTCCAACCATTTTTTATTAACCTTCCAGTCTATATAAACAGCTGTGCTACAAAAGCGTCTTATAAATATAAAATACAAAAGCCTCAATGATGTGGATATATTTTAGAAAGTGTTTGCTGTAAATATATATGTTTGTGCTAGATAAAAGGAGCTACATCTGCAAACCAACTGCAAAGCAGTTTGTTGGCAGAGGTAATATATTTATAGTGTTGAATATGTATTTCTGAGAATAAACTTTTTCATTTTTTTTTAGTTTTCTTTTCGAGTGCAATCAAAAATTAGCGGTGGTCAGGCGGAAAAGTCTTCGATGGTACATACCATATTTCAAAGCTATTTACAAATATTTTAGAGTCGGTGAGAGCAAAATTAAAATCTTATATGAAAAGAAAAAAAACACTCTCCCTAAACTCGATTTTTAACCGATTTTTAATTTATATATATATATATATGATATAGAATAGTTGATTATATGACTAGAAAATAAAACAGTTTCTTAAAATCGAGGGCAATATGTTTATATTTGAAAGAAAGGAAGATTGTCAAGTTCAATCCCGAACGCAGTGAGGGGATTTATATAATTGACTCCCGAGCATTACGATGGAGATAACATAGAAACCTGAGTAAAGTGAGAAATTTAAGCCACCCAAAACAAAGACAGCTTTATATCCGTGTTGGTGGTTAGTCTACTTTTTATATCATCAGATCTAAAACTTTTTATATCACTTATAATCTAACATTATATAATCAAAGATTTTTAAATCTGAGAAAATATAAGTATACAGAAAAACATATACACAATTTTCTGTTAAGTACCAAAAAAGGAATATATAATTATCACAAAATAACAGCTGCTATGAAATATTCTTAATCTATCAATTAAGATATCATCATAATAATAATTGCTAACTTAAATCTAGGTTACTTTGAAATTATTTACAACCTTAATTTACAACTTCTATAATTTTCTTTTACATCTATTATTTTACATGTTGTTTTGATTTGAATGTAGAATGATTGTGAGTTCACTTTTCATGTATAAACATGTCCATAGTTTCGTAGTGTTTATTTCACGCTTCTTCTTCAGTCAGTCACGCTTCTGTCCACTTCCGATCATGGTTTCGATTCCTGTTCCGAATTTGTCCCATCAAATTTTAAAAATTCGTTCCGGATCTGTCCCTGTATAACCATTTACGTTACATCCCTAATGCATAGTTCTGAATTAGACCAGTTCGAAGTGTTTATTCTTCATATGTCCCTTCCAGCTGGCTTTCTGTACGAACGCCTGGTTGCAATGCTCACATTTAAACGGTCTAGTATCATTATGAATATTCATATGCTGTCTCAGCGTTTCCTTTCTGGCATAAAACTTCTGACACACAGTACATTGGAACTCTTTTGTTTTTGTATGCGTTACCATGTGGAACTTTACATCGACTGCTTGGAAAAATGCCTTATCGCATACTGTGCATTTGAACCGCCTCTCCATTAGGTGATCTCGTCTCGTGTGGATCCTTAGAGCAGGTGTATTAGGGAAGGTCTTGTCACATGCCTGGCATTTAACCACTTTTAGTTTGACACCGTGTTCTGCTACCAAGTGCTCATCTCTTCTCATATGATTCTTAAATCTGGCATTACAGTGTCGGCATTTACTTCTATAACCTTTAAACACGTGGACAACTGATTGATGGCGCTGTACCTTCTTTTTAGTATCGAAGGTTTTAGGACAAAATTCACATTTGAAAACGCCTATAGTATGTTTGGCAACGTGTATCTTAAGACTTGCTTTTGTTAAGAACCCCTTATCACATGCGTCACAAATAAAATTCCTATAGTGAATATGCATGTGTTCGAGCAGACGTCTAAATCTTTCGAAAGTACTTGAGCATATGCAACATTTCAATGTTTCGCTGTCAAACTTAAATGGTAAGAGTTGGTTTCGAATGTCTGCGTGTATTTCTCGTTTGTGAGTGACTTCTAGATGTTTTAACAAGTTTTCTATCGTGTCTATGTCAGTGTAGCAGAGTTTGCATCGCAAATCAGTTATGTCCAGCCTCACACTAAATTCGTCTATTGTGTTCTTATTAGCATTTGGTACAACATTTTCGTATGATTGTATATGATCTTCAAGAGTATGTTTCTTCAGGTTTGCAGCTTCTGAGTAAATCGAATCGCAGTAACTACATATATAGCCTTGATAAGTGGCTGCGGCAAAAGGTGTAGCGTTGGACAACATTAAGATTTCTTGCAAGTTCGTGTAGTGTTTCTTTATTTCTTCCTTCATTTCTAAGTTTTCTTTGGTGATGTTAGGAGAAGTTGGTTGTTTTTGTTTCTTCTTTGATGACTCTTTGTTAGTTGTGGTAGGATCCTTGGTAGGGTTATCTTGAGTACCTATAAAGAAAACGATATTGTAATTTATTTGCGACCATACTGGTGCGAATGATAAATGTAAATTGATTTCTGAATCCCACATTTGGAGTATTTCAAAAATTTTATAGCCAGTCATTTTAGGGGTTTCACCTCGGTATGAAAGATAATAAGCTATAAATTGGTATAAACCTTTGTTTTGTCGTTCTGAATGTGGTCTTAAAAGTCACAAATGATACCGTGTCCGCGTCTTAAGATATTGAAGTTCAAAGGTCATAAAAGTTGTTTTTTTGTGAATATCTCGCTTTCTATTGCTTAAATGATATTTTTACCTTATTGCGTTATTATGCGTTTTCTTCATCGGGATATTGTGCAGTGTTCAGGCAACGGACACGGTATCATTTGTGACTTTTGAGACAACATTTAGAACGACAAAACAAAGGTTTATACCAATTAATAGCTTATTATCTCTCATTCCGAGGTTGACCCCTTTTTTCACCTAATATGACTGGGCTATTAGCCTGTCAAAATTTAACCTTGAAGTAGAGCTTGGCTCGTTCTTAACTCAAAATACTCAGTTCAGAAATCAATCCTTAAAAAATATTAAAAGACACTGACCAGTACTCGCCGACTCTTCAGAGTAATATGTTCGTTAAACGATATTTCCTTGACATATTATTAACTTAACCCTAGTGTATATTTAAGACTATACAAAATAATAACAAACATAACAGTGAAAGCCAATGTAAATAAACTCATTAGTGCATGCGGTTTTTTTTAATAGATAGAGATATTGAAGAGGAAGGTATAAATGTATGTATAATACATACATAATATATTTAATATCACCATTGCCCGTGCGAAGCCGAGGCGGGTCGCTAGTTCCTACATAAACGAGGAACAACAGACTGAACTTCAGAGATCTACCGCTTGAAACTAAAAGAAAACTCTTAAAGTCTGATTTAGTTGATTCTTGTAAAGAAACCGCTATCTATATATCTAAAATCCTTTCTCCTGAATGACTGACGGATCAACGCACAGCCTAAACCGCTGATCGTAAAAATCTGAACTTGGAATGAAAGTTCTTTGAATTTATGGGCATCCAAAAAGAAGGAATTTTTCAAAATTCTAACCGGGGTGAAAAAGCAGGACAAAATTTGAACGGGACAATGTGATTCCTTGGTGGACTGGAAGGAATCACATTGTCCCGTACAAATTTACATCAAGTTTTGAAACGATCTACCAATGTTATTGACAATGAAATTAATAACTTTCAATAGATTGTTAAAATCAAAATTCAATAATATTTATATATTTTTATTGTTTTTATATACTTATAATGTAGGTGCTAAAACTAATTATTGCAAGAATACTTTTCAATAGAAATGACAACTAAATTTATTTAAAATTTTCACTTAAATAGTTATACTATTCTAAGCAGAAAAAAATTATCAATCAGCGTTAAAAGACCACCACAGTGTTGTCTTTTTTAACCCAAAGGTTGACTGGTAGAGAATGCCTTGTAGCATTAAGTCCGCCTATGTACCACTACTGTACATGAAGATTAAATAAATAAATAAAATATATCGTTTATAACTAATAGCCGTAGTCAGCTTCTTCTAACCAAACTTCTTCCCGTTCTTGGTCTTGTGTGTTATCTTGGTCAGCATTGTTCACTTCGTCGAAATAATTCTCCAAATCTTCCTCAGTTTCAAATTTATTCGAAATGTGTTTGGGCAAATGGGTGGAGAACAGACCAAGTCTGGAATCATGTCCAAACATAGCTTTATATGGAGTTTGCGCAATCGTGGGAAAGTTCGACGAGTTTTTCTGGAACTGGGCGAAGTAGCAGCCTAAAGACCAATTAGTAGAGTTGTTATCTAACATCCAAACACGTATCCTATTTTTCAAGTCCTGAATAGAATGTTCCGTAGTTTGCGGATTTGTTAACTTTCCATTAACAATTTTACACATCGGCCATAAACTTGAGATTTCATTTAACACAGATGCGGTGTACTGACGCCCATTGCCGCTTTGAAGTATATTCGGGCAGCCAAATTCCAAAAATATTTTAAGCAGCTCGATAGCTACTTCTTTGATGTCCTTACTTTTTAGTGGTCGCAGAAAACAGAATTTAGTCAAATGGTCTCGATATTGCATTAGACATTTATACTCTTTATCAGGAGAATTTTGCAAATCCACAACATACACTTGTCCCCTTTTCTTAAAGTCTGAAATCAAGGGCTTGACGGCTATTGCGGGTTTTGGGTGTCCTTTTGAAGCCAGACACACTTTGCATAAATTAAGAAAAATAGAAATGACAAATCTGGGTACGACAATGTGGTCCTTTTTAAATGTTCGTACAATTTTGTCTCTGCGCCCATGGCCGGTAGCGATGTGGGCTTCAAGTAGTCTTTGGTAATATTCAGAGCTTGGAATGATTTGCACTTGTTGTCCTGATTGAGATTTTTTCTTATATAATAATAATTTTGTGTTGTCAACAATTTTCACATCATACTTATTTGCGTGATGATATTGTTGGCTGGTTGGTTTTTTTCCTTGTGCTTTAGCTAAATTATAGTCTTCTATAAGTTTAATCACATATAGTATGCGTTCAGTGCTCCATTCGAACTTTTTACTTTTCTCTTTGTACCCGCTGAAGTACTGCTGTAGCTCTGTGTAGAACTGTTGCTGATCAACAATGCTTATTTCTTCAGCACTTTTATTACGATCCTGGATAAGTTTTTCTTGAGTACCTATAAAGGAAATGTTTCTGTTTTATTGATATGTCACTGTCACATGTTTTGTATATGCTATGCAGCTATGTTTAATAATGAAATAACATATTACAATGGTGGTTTTACTGTGCTAATGTAATTGAATCCTTGAAGAACAATAGTTTCCCTTTTCATGTCAAACAATATCTTGATGTTTCTACACAATATGAAATTAAAACGTTTTAGTCCTTTTGGTCATGTGAATAAAACTTTTTTCAATGTGCTGATAGATTAAAGTTATTTCCAGTTTGTTTAAATTATTACTTTATACTGTTAACGTAATCCGCAGGCAATATCTCTTTGTCTTTATCTCTAGGAATTATTTTTTTTTTCTTGTTGGAGTTCGATACTTCGATCTAGGTCTGCCAAAATATTCGAGGTAAGGCCTTGAAACGCAAAAAGGACCACAGGTGGATTTTATTTAATAGTCTGACACGTCCTCCCACTGCACTCAGAGCTGACAAAGAGATTATATCGAAGGCAATAACAATTTTTGACGTGACAACGTCTTATAATTCGAAGGAGCCGGCTGCACGCATGAAAAAACATGACTCACGCGGCGTTACCTCGCTCTGAGGCGTTCCATTTAAGGTTTGAAGTGCAAGCGAGAGCATGCAACGTGCGACAAAGAGGCACAATCGGCCTCGTTCGGCAGTGATCGACATCTGTTTCTCTCCTACTTGAGTGAGCGATGCGTCCGCGTGGACAAATGCTATACAATAAAATAATACATTTACATGTTTTCGTCAAGTATGAAGTGCAGTGAAAAGTGAATGTGGTGTCAATTCTTATGACGTTTTTAAATGAAAATATGTTTTTCATAGCAAGCTTTTATAGGGCGGTATTATCTTTATATTTAAAACTCGTCAAGACGAATCACACGAGCCCAAACTCGATGGGATTGTTGAACTACGGAGTTTCTATGGTCATCGCCCAGTTCCATCACCAGATCAACTTCACATCTACAAAAATTTCTTTTAGCTACGATGTTAAGGAGGGCCAGCCAGGACTGCGGACATTCGCGACCAGACCAACGCAGCGTGAATATGCACTGGAACTGTCCTAAGTTTAGTATTGTTGTTTAATAGTGCACTGTATCAAATTGTATTGAGAAGTAAAGTGATTAAATTCCTAACCACTTTTATTTATTGAAAGATACCCTTACAGAAAGTGGGGTGCCATTATCTAAGAAAACAGCCTCGAGCGCAGCGCTGGCTGCAGCGTCGAATACGAAATAGGTACATTGGATTGTTAATCCAATTTTCCTTTACATTGGATTGTTAATCCAATTTTCCTTTACATTGGATTGTTAATCCAAAGTAGCTATCTGGGTTTCGTCGTTGCGGCCAGTGCTGTGCTCAAGGCTGTTTTCTTAGAGAATAGTACGGCTGGTGGCTGATCATAGCTCAAAGCATCCCAACGAACCGTCATATATGATTGTAATTCATTATAATCTATTAAAGATGATGTTGATCATGTCCTAATTAACTTTTTACCTGCCTACACAGAAAATATCTGACAAACACGCATTTGTTCCCCCAGGGCCGTAGATTAACGGCCGAATACTCTGTTTCGATGAGCAGTAGTGTCTGAGTGGTAAAGTCCCCGAATTATGAGTAGTAGGCCGCGGGTGCAGACCCAGTGATTTAATACATCACGCTACTAAACAGCTGCGAAATATTGTCAAAGCGATCACATTAAATGTACCTAATCTCAAGGTTTGCTGGAAGAGAACTCATGGTTGAGTTTAGGTCGCCATTGTAAATGAATTGTCGTATCTGTGAATACATACAATTTTTTTTTTGTGTACAATAACAAATTAAAATAGTCACACAATAGGGTTGCCTTCTACTATGATCCTTATTACTAACGGTTCAACGTTAATGTATAATGGTTATTAAATAAAATATGCAAAAGCATTGTAAAGTCAAATTAATCTTTATTTGAAATTTTTAAAACAACATTGATTAAAATATTATTATAGTGTTCCACACTTTAAGTATAATGCTATGGTAATTTAGTAATTACATTCCGTATGTCTAACTCCAAACATTTTACTTGAAGTCACATGGTAAGGCCTTTGGCCATTATATAAATCTAGCGATGATTGCTTTACATTGGGATGACACTTCAAAATGTCTACAATTCCAATCACTTTTTTTTTGCGGGTTTAGTAGTCCAAACTTCTTTTTCGTAAAACGTCTACTGGTTGCTAAATATCTCTTTCTCACTATGCCTCTTTCGTAGAATGTCCCTTTTGCAAAATGTCTAGTTAGAAACTTAGAATAAAATTAGCAAAATCTCCAAGTTTAAAAATCCTCCACATAAAAATCAATGACACTTTTCGTTGTAATTTTATAAGTCAAGAACGGGTTCACCTATCCAAACCAATTTTTCTATTTCTCGGGAGCGAAGCCGCGGGCAAAAGCTAGTTAATAATAAAATTTAACTAATGAATAAATTGTTAAAAAAAGACCTTCTGTATATCTGGTCAAAGAATGATGCCAGAGTTATTTTTCAACTTTAGTTCAGCTCAAAAATACCTATTCAATAATAATATATAGATTGTTGAATAGTTAGTAGTAGCATTAGAATTTGCCAGGCATTAGTATTTGCATTCATCTGTCTAATAACGCAACATTTTGAGAAAAAGATATTTTGCGAAAGAAACATAGTGAGAAAGTGTACTTTTGGAAAAAGTCATTCTGTGAAAGAGACATATGAGAAAGAGATAAAATTGTCTCTTTTCTCATATTTCTCTTTTTGTCGTAAATTCGACCAGTAGATATTTTTACGATAGAAGTTTTGCTACTACGCCTTTATTTTAAACAACTATTTCGCCGTGCTTACTCCTCATATGTCCTTTCCAACTGATTTTCTGTACGAATGCCTGACCGCAGTGCTCACATTTGAACCGTCTAGTGTCGCTGTGTATTTCCATATGCTGCCTTAAAGTTTCCTTCCGGGAAAACAATTTCAGACACACAGTACATTGGAATTCCCTTGCTTTCGTATGCGTTACCATGTGAAACTTCAAATCAGCAGCTTGGAAAAATGCCTTTTCGCACTCTTTACATTTAAACCGTCTCTCCAGCAAATGATCTCGTCTCGTGTGGATCCGCACTGCGTATCTAGAGTTATACGTTTTATCGCAAGCGTTACATTTAAAATTCTTCTTCATCTCAATGCCGTGAACTTTCATAATGTGATCATCTCTCTTGGAACTCCTCGTAAACTTCTCGTTACAATATCCACACTTAGTTACTAAATTCTTGTAAATGTGGACAACAGTTTCATGACGATGTGCCTTCGCTTTAGTTTCAAAGGATTTAGGGCACAAATTACATTTGAAAACACCTGTTGCTGTATGTCGACCGAGATGCGTCCTGAGAGATCCTTTTGTAACGAAACCAGCTTCACACAAGTCGCAAATAAAATTCCTGTAATGTTTGTTCATGTGGCTTTGCAAAACTCTAAAGTTCTCAAATTTGCTTGGACAAACACAACATCTTAACGTATCGTCGTCAAATTTGAACGGTACAAGTTGGTTTTTGACATTGTGTAAAACCTTTTTGTGGTCCCTTTCTAGATGTACAATAAAGTTTTCTAAGGTGTCTATGTCAGTGTTGCAGATGGCGCACCGCAGATCAGTAATATCCAGCCTCATGAAATACTCGTCCAATCTGTTAAAACTACCTTTAGTTTTTTGAGGTATGTAGTGAATAGTATGTTGGGCAAGCGTATGTTTCTTCAAGACTGTTGGGTCTAAAAACGTTGAATCACAATAGAAACACACATACCCTCTATAATTGATTCCTTCGAATGGCGTGGCATTGGAACAATTTACAATTTCTTTTAGATTTTCGTGGTGTTTCGGCATTTCTTGCATCATTTCTATTCGTGCTTTACCGACTTCAGTGAGTTCTCCTTTTGGTTTGTAGTCGCACTTTGACGAATTTGTTTTACGTTTCCGGATAGGTCTGTCTCGAGTACCTATAAAGAAAACGGTTTTAATTGATTTGTGACCATCACTGTTGTAAATGTACTTTGTTTTAATGATCATGTGAATTATGCAAATGTGAGTTCCAAAATTTTCTGTATTGGGCAATGGGCTTACTGATCTACCGCTAATCGGACCCTACCCATATTCCTACTAGAAAAATACACGGATAGCATACTAAAGGTCCATTGTTCTGTACCATAAGCTTCGAGATTTAAACTGCTTCGCCGTGTCTGCCCTTCATGTGCCCCTTCCAGGTGGCTCTCTTCACAAAAGCCTGCCCGCAATGCTCACATTTGAACCGTTTAGTGTCACTGTGTGTTCCCATATGCTGCCTCAAAGTCTCCTTCCGACAGTAAGTCTTCAGACACACAGAACATTGGAAGTCTCTTGTTTTTGTATGCGTTACCATGTGAAACTTCAAATCGACAGCTTTGAAAAACGCTTTATCGCATATAGCACATTTGAACCGTCTCTCCATCAAATGATCTCGTCTCGTGTGGATCCTTAGTGCGCCCGTGTTAGGGAACGTCTTGTCGCAAGCCTGGCATTTAACAACTTTCAATTTGACTCCATGTACTTCCACCAAGTGTTGATCTCTTCTCACAGCACTGCTAAATCTTTCAATACAGTAACTACACTTTCTTATCAAACCCTTTTGCACGTGAACAAATTGTTCGTGACATTGGGCTCTCCGTTTAGTTTCAAAAGTTTTAGGGCACAAACTACATTTGAAAACGCCTTTTTTATGTGTCCCTGTGACGTGTGCCTTCAGACATTTGTTGGTGACGAAACCCATGTCACACTCATCGCAAATAAAATTCCTATAATGCGTGTGCATGTGCTCCTGCAAACTTCTGAATTTTGCGTAAACATTTGGGCACATACAACATTTTATGATATCGCTGTGAAATTTGAATGGTAAGAGTTGGTTTTTAATATCTCTGTGTATATCTCTTTTGTGGTCACTTTCTAAATGTTGGACTAAGCTTTCTAGAGAGTCTATGCCAGTATCACAGAGTGTGCATCGTAAATCAGTTATATCTAGCTTGATACAAAACGCATCGATCTTGGTTTTATTTTCGATTGGAGTTATGGAGTTGTTTAAGATTTGATGATTTTCAATAGTATGGTTCTTCAGTGTTGCTGCGTCAGGAAACTGTGTATAGCAGTAACAACATACAAAACCTCTACAATTAACTCCGTGAAAAGGGGTGGCATTAGAGCAAGTTAGGATTTCTTTTAGATTCGAGTAATGTTTTTTCATCTCTTCCATCATTTGTATCCTAGCTTTACCGACCTCGGTGGGACATTTTTTCTTGGTCTTTTCTGGTTTATCTTCTTTTGTATTAGTATCCTTGATAAGTTTATCACGAGTACCTATAAAGAAAACGCATTTTAAATGATTTTTCACCGTCCGTGTTATATAAGTTTGATAACATTTGTAAGAGTAGAAGTATTCAGCCAAGAAATTATTGTCATTTCTCCAAGATTTAATACGGGGGGTCACTTGAAATCAAACAATGATTATAAAACGTTTTTTTTATATTTCACAACTAAAATAGTAACTACTTAACATTCGCATCAACAGAAACCTAATTCTTAGAGTATAATATTGCAGAACAAATTATTCAGATCAGTTCGCCGTGCCTATTTCTCATGTGCCCTTTCCAACTGCATTTCTGCACAAACGCTTGACCGCAATGTTCGCACTTAAATCTTCTATCGTCATTGTGTATTCTCATGTGTTCCTTCAGAGTTTTCTTTCGGCCATACGATTTGAAACAAACAGTACATTTAAACTCACGTAGCCCTGTATGTTTTACCATGTGGAGCTTTAATTCGTTAGACCCGAAGAAATTCATATCGCACTGCGGACATTTGTACCGTCTCTCCATCAGATGGTCTCGTTTCGTGTGAATCGTTAGCGCCCCTTTGTGATCAAACGTCTTATCGCACGCATTGCATTTCACAGCTTTTATCTGAACTCCGTGAGCTTGCACCATGTGGTCATCTCTTCTTTTGTAATTCGTAAACTTCTCGTTACAATATCCGCACTTACTAAGCAAGTTAGCGTGGATATGAACGGATTTCTCGTGACTTTTCTTCTTTCGATGTGTATCGAACACTTTTGAACACAAATCGCATTTGAATGTACCCGTCTTATGCCCTTCCGCGTGGCAAGCTAAGATGTGTTTATTTATAAATCCTGCATCACAAAATTCACAAATATAATTTCTGCAATGAACGTTCATATGTTGTTGTAAGTTCTTGAATTTATTAAAGACGTTCTGGCAAAACATGCATCTGAGTGTATCATCGTCGAACTTAAACGGCATTATGTGACTTTTGATGTCTGTGTAAATCTTTTTGCCATGTTTATCGATCAAATGATCTTCAAGTTCTTTCAAAGAATCTATTTTGTTTTCGCATATCTTACACGTAAGATTAGTGATGTCTAATTTGACAAGGAACGAAAACATCATTTTGCCGACCATGAATTTAAGTTTAGTTTTATCGTCGTGACCTTCTAAGGTATGTTTTTTTAAGTCTGTAGGATCAGGAAACTCTTCGGCGCAAAAACAGCAGGCATAACCGATGCCTCCTCTGCATCGTATAGGTGTCGCATTGGAACATTGCAAGATAAGACGTATATTGCTTCTTTGTTTTATTAATTCATTAATTTTAAGGTCCACATCTGGTTCGAGTTTTCTTCGGGTACATTTGCGAGTCACTTTTTTGTCACAATCCGTCTCAATCTTGGCGTTCACGTTACGTTGAACACCTACAAAGAAAAGGAAACGGTTATTGAATATTTCGGAGACGCTTTCTTCCTGGCTTTGTTTGTATTATTTGCATCATTCATATTTCAGGATCTTTTCTTATTTTCAATTTACTGGTTTGATGTAACCATTGGGTTATAAAACAATTATGATGTTTATTTTATTTCAGAACGAAACGAAGTCATCAAGTAATCTATAATAATATTATAGAGTGCTAATTAGGTGAGTTATATGAAAAAATATATCACTTAGCGTCTTCGACTTATACCCTAGCGATAGACAAGCACGTTCATAGAAAATATATGTCAAAATACTGAAAAGTTAATACAAAAGTCTGCAGCAGCGCTTCATTGGCATTGTCGTCTATCAAAACTTTTAAAACGTACAGCGCTGATACGTCAAATGTCAACAATGTAAAAGTAGATGGCATGCTGATCACTTAAATGGAGTCACTTTACGGTACGCCTCATCTAGTGCGTAGTACATACATATCGATGCTTAGGGTATATATTAATGCAGAATGACATAGGCTAAAAACTCGGGTTACGGTGAGGAAAGCCGCTAGGTGTGAAATAAAATTAAAAGGAAAGACGTTAGTGTAATAATACGACGTAAATGATTTATTAAACGAATCGAATACATCTTTCAAGCTAAACAAGTTATATTTAACACAAAAAAATCTTAAGTAGATATATGTTAAATCTTTTAGGGCAAATAGGTATTTATTTGGATTAATTTTTCAGTTAAATTAACAATTTCGTTAACATCCATTATTTAAGAACCAGGCTCTAAAATACAACGTCAAATCGGCTTTGTTTGTTAGATAGTCCTAATGATATAATGTGTGACATGATTATGATTGAAATGTATGAAGATAAACTACACAGTTGTACCTCTTGGGCTCAAAGCATCTACAATGTACAAAGTAGCCTCCCTCCAAAGATAAATTTACTTTTTCTTACAATACTACTAATTATCATATAAGGTTACGTAAGTGTATCACCGTAGGTTTTTCTGTCATGAAAAAAACTTAGAAAAATGTCTTTTAAATTAATTTCTATTGTATTTTTGTTTTCAAAAACTATTTAAATCAAACAATAATTCCATGTTTAGATCTCATATGACCTTTCCAGCTGCACTTTTGAACGAACGACTGGTCACATATGTCGCATTTGAATCTCCTATCATTTTCATGTATTCTCATATGCTCCCGCAACGCTTTCTTTAGCCCGTAAGACTTATTGCAAACCTTGCAAGTAAACATTTTAATCCCTGTATGTTTAACCATGTGGTCGTTTAGCGAATCTTTGGTAAAGAAACCCATATCACATTCAGTACATTGAAATCTACGTTCTAGCAAATGATCTCTTCGGACATGAAGCTGTAGTTTAGAATCAGATGGGAAGATTCTGTCACACGCTTTGCATTCTTTCGGTTGTATTACAACAACGCCATGCACTTCTGCCATGTGAGCACATTTTTGACGGTACCACATAAACTTTTCGTCACAATACCCACATTTGTTCAAAGCCATAAAATGAACAGTTTTTTCATGGTACTTCTTTTTTCTGGGAGTTTCAAATTCTTCGGGACAATGTCCGCATTTGAAGACTCCTACTTTATGACTGTCGCTGTGGGTGTTAAGTATTTTCTCGTTTATGAAACCAGTATCGCATACGTCACATACAAAGTTTCTATAGTGTGTGTACATGTGCTCTTGCAGAACTTTAAATCTGTTGAATATTTTGGGGCAAAAGGAGCACTTCAGTTCGGAGTCTATAAATTTGAATGGTAAGATATAACTCTTTATATCCGTGAACATTGGCTTTTCATGTTCATTCCTCAAGTGTTGGAGGAGGTCTTCTACAGAATCTATGTCTGCGTCGCACAAGGTACACTTTAGCGCAGTAATGTCTAACTTAACTAAGAAGTTCAACATGCGATGTCTTTTCATAAAGTCGAGTTTATCATTGTCATCGTGTTCTGTAATAGTATGCATCTTTAGTTCACTGGGGTGAGGGTACTGTTTTTCACAGAAACAGCACACATATCCAATATCGTACTTACGAATCGGTGACGCATTGCTACATAGAAGAATTTCTCTAATATTATAACGTTGTTTAAACAATTCTTCTTCGTTTTGTTTTTGATTCTTTTTCTTAATTTTGCTATCTTCTTCAGCAGTTTCTTCTGATTGAGGCATACCTTTAGTAATGTTTATTTTTTCAACTACATTTGATGTTTTATATGCTGCCTGATTTTTTGGAGAAATCCGTCGTTCTTTGATGTCGGATAATATTTTCATGGCAAGATCTGCCGCTTCATTTCGACCTACAAAGAAAATATTATTCTGTAATTTTTGGATGTTTACCACATGGAAATCTAATAGGCCGTAACAATTAATATCCACACAACTTTAAATATTAGCTCATAAAAACGTTATTATTTTTTTCGTTAAATAAAACATCTTTTTTCAATTTGTAGGTCGAAAGGTTAATTTAAGTTTAACTATGGGTGCTTTTAGTTATAACGTCATCCTGACATCTGTTTGATTTTAAAGATAAAATCTAGGTATGCATAAAATGCAAGTCTTCGATTGTAAACATATTTAGTAATGATTTTGATATGATGTGTAATGTGTGTATGTTGAAATTAGCTTGTTAGATTAAAAGTATTTTGTTTGCAAGGTTGATATGATTTATGTAGGTATGACAATTGCATTCACAGTCCTGTTTTTTACGATTTTGTTATTAGCATTCGGTTCTTGATAAGTAGATTGGAAGAAACACGCAGTCTCAATAAAAAATATATATATATAGATGTACATTCGTGTACGTACTAAGGCTGTAGATCGTATATGTATATAATTTGTTACTTTTCTATGCACTTTAGGTTTAATTGATTAATCAATGATCTTTTCTCACAACTACAAACAGGATCGTTGTTTTCATTTTAAGCATTACTATCAGTACAATAACTAACGCATCAACATCCGACAACTCGATAAATTCCAATCCAGATACATAATTGATTCGTTTATCCTTCCCGGGGGCTGAGACAAAGTCACATTTTCACTAACAATAACGAAATTCGAAACTCCGAAATGTATGGAACTGACATATGCCTTCGAAAAGTCACGTGGTCAAAAGTTTTCGATTCGCTAATTGTTAGTAGTTGTTTATACGTCAAATTTGACGTTTTAATTCGATAACCATAGCCAAGAAGTTGTTATTTTATCGAACCAACACTTCGACTTATCGCTATGTTAGTCGATGTCACTTTGTCTACCATTTTGTGGTCGACATCGTTAAGGCGAAATCGAACTTAGAAATGGATTCGACACGGAGCGATAGCCACTTGTCTAGGGCCCCTGGTTTTTAAAAAGAACTCGTCTTGCAGGACGATTATATTAACAACCATTTCACGCTTCTGAATTTGGTCCATCACCACTATATCAGAAATGGATAATGTAATATGACCATTATCGAGAACTGAGTCTCGCAAAGACAAGAGAATATTTTAGGGCAGATTGCTGATGGATAATCCTAGGTACAAGAATGCACTTATTCAAATACTTTTCATTAACTAGATGAGAACAATCGTAGATAACGTAGATTATTACTAATAATGAGATAAAAGACAAGGTGTATTTTCAAACAATCTTTATTAAATGAAATCGAACGTAAACATGATGTCAGTAGTTCAACTTATGTTGCAACTAATGATAACTAAAACTAATTAAAGACCTAACAATATCTGTTACTTAATATTAATTCAAGTGTTTTAAAATTATTATAAAGCGTCTTTTTTAAATATTTTTGATAAAGATGATTGATGCACCAATTTGCGTGCGACTACATCAATGCTTACCATCAGGTGGGATTGCAGTCAATCATTAGTTTATAACAAATGAAAAAAAAAATAGCATATGAACAGAATTCGGAGACATTTACCAAGGGAATGTATGTAGATTTTATACATCTCAATTTTGAGTTGGAATCAACCTGAAAAGCTAAATTTGAAATAAATTTTCAGATTTATTGATAGATGAAATTACATAAGTAAAATATACGTCAGATGCAACATCCAAAGCAACATAAAAAACGGTGGTACAGACAAACAATATTGAAATTATTGAATTTAATTTTATAACAATACACAAAATATTCAAATATATTTTGTTCATAATTCAGTTACAGTTTAAATTACCGACACATCACAGATCATCTATCATTATTAGTAGAAGACAGAAATCATCACATAGTATAAAACAAAGTTGCTTACTGCTGTCCCTAGTATGCTTAGATCTTTAAAAGTACGTAACGGATGTTGATGCGGTTTTTTTTAACAGATACGAGTGATGCAAGAGGAAAGTTTATGTGTATAATCGTTCAAAATATATTCAAGATCTGTACCCGTACGATGCTGGGGCGGGTCGCTATTACATGATAAATTGAAATAATACAAAGCACAGGGTTGGATTGCCAACCTGTGCTCGTGCTGTTCAGCAAAAAACAAGTCATATTTTGTTCCGGATTATTTTTTCCTATTACTATAATAAGTAGGCATTCAAACAACCAAGTTCTCAACATATCTACACTTAATATAATAAAGAGGTAAAGTTTGTTTTTTTGTTTGTAGGGGGTAATCTCTGGAACTACTGGTCCGATTGGAAAAATTTTAGCAACAATAGAAAGCTGCTTTACTCCTGAGTGACATAGGCTATATTTTATGTACGCGGGCGAAGCTGCGGGCAAAAGCTAGTAACTAATAAAAAGACTTACATCAAATTCACATAAAGTATAAGTATTACTCGTACTTCGACGTCTGTCTACTAACAAAATCATATTATCACAAAACGTTAACAACTAACAAACATTAAAATTTTCCAGGTGCATCATTTCTGCATCAGGTTACATTTTAAATTCCTGTGGTCTACATACAGTCTCATATGCTTTTATAATAAATAATAATAATTTATGTTTAGTTAATTTAATATGTATATGTTTAGTTAATTTGTAAATTTTATATTTAGTTTCGGTCAAACGCGTTAAGACAGATGCTATAAAAATACAAATAAAATACAAAATGTTACACTTATGCTTTTTCTATTGCCTCGAAGGATCTCATTAGCTGAGCCTTCTTTCTATTTTAACTATGTCATCTTTTTCTTTAAAGCGTTACAACATTAGTAGTTGCATAACAGTTAATTAGGCTATTAAATTTATAGTCTAAATTTGATACGCTTAGAGACTCGACCTCAAATAATGATAGGACAAGAAGATTTGATGCTTACAGTTATTTCTTGTTTATTTGTGAGGAGTGATGTAAAGGCAAAAGGAGTTAGTAATAGTGTAACAAGTGATAGGACAGAGTCAAAGAAAAACACATGTTGCGCGGACCCCAAGTAATAGGAGATAAGGAAAGGAAGAACAAAAAGTAATTTCCAATTGGAACAATACTGTCAAAAGCTTTGCTGTAATCATTCAAAAAAATTAATTGCTCAATTATTTGTTTGATGACTAAAATGTATTTCGTCATCAAACAAATAATTGAGCTGTTTCTAGCGATCAGCAATTTACAATTAAATGAGCAGCGCTATACGTTGATAGCGTATGGTGGTCAGAATAAAAAAAAAGCAAATCGTATGACTTAAAGCTTTTTTTTATTTGTTTTGATTTTTATACAAATAATATCTTGGTATTATACGAGTATACATTCCGGATTATTCGATCAGCAATTTAATGTCAAGTCGTAAGTAAGGTAAACCGACGGAGCCCGGCTACATGCCTATTTCTCCCCACAGTGTTTAAAGAAACCCTAAAAAAGAGAATACCGGATGATATCCTCTTCGAACTTGAAATTAAACGTGTTAGAATGTCCCACCCAAGATTTAGGATGAAATAGGGTTACTGGTAAATAGTGACAGGTACTTAAACATGTGATTGTACCTAGTCATGATAACAAACAACTTTCACTACGGGACCAAACCTGAAATAGTGAAAAAAGTCAACAAGTTCAGTCCATTTTGACCTTAAATAGCGAAAATTAAAACTTGTATGTCATAATGGCTGCAATGACGTGTTTGAGTATCAGTCACTAATTACCAGTCACCCTCTAAAATCCAGCAACAACAATTATTTTCTACTAAATTTATTTCTGATAACATTTTTCAAAGTATAAAAGTTTCATTTCACAAATATTCGATATTTAAATACTCTAAACCAACTCGTCGTGTCTAGATTTCATATGGTTTTTCCAGCTACACTTCTGTACAAATGCTTGTCCACATTGTTCACATTTAAATCTCCTGTCATCCGCATGTATTCTTAAGTGCTCTCTCAAGGTATGCTTTCGTCCAAAAGCTTTGAAACAAACATCGCACCTATACTGTTTTTCTCCGGTATGTTTTAACATATGCATATTAAGTTCTTTCTTACCATAAAATTTCATATCACAAAGCTTACATTCATTTTTCCTTTCGAGTAAATGATCCCGTTTGGTGTGTCGAGTCAATCTGTCTCTTCTCGTAAACGTCTTCTCACAGGCCATACATTTGAGGACACAAAGGTCTGCGCCATGCTCTTTCACCATGTGTTCATTTTTCTTTGCGTAAGTCGTGAATTTTTCATGGCAATGAGGACATTTATTTCTTCTATGATCTCCTATATGCACAAATTTTTCGTGACATAATTTCTTGCCATTTGTGTCAAATATTTTTGGACAAAACGAACAAGAGAACTCTCCTTGTTTGTGTCTAGCCAAATGACTTGTAAGGGTTCTTTTATTAACAAATGGGGAATTGCAGATTTCACAATTATAATTATTATAGTGTATATTCATATGTTCTTGGAGAAGCTTGAAGCGTTCGTACATTTTCGGGCATAGTACGCAGTTGAACGTGTCCCCTTCAAATTTAAATGGTAGAATATGATTTTTTATATCTCTGTGTATAATTACGTTGTGTTCAAATTGTAAATGATTCATTAGTGGCTCTAGTCCATCAATATCCTGTCCGCATAATTGACATTTTAGACTTGTGATATCTAGTTTAACGACGTATGAATTTAAAGGATATCCTTTCATGAAGGTGCTTTTTGTTTTATTTTCATGTTTTTCTAGTGTATGTATCTTGAGATCTCTCGGCACGGCGAAGTACTCAGGACAAAAGCCGCACAAATAACCATTGCCTGTGTGACTTCTTATAGGAGTAGCATTAGATAGTAAGAGTATATTGCGAATATTATGTAAATGTTTTTCTATTTCTCTTTTATCCTGTTTAAGAGGATGGATCCTTAATATTTCTTCTTTAACCATCTTTTTGTTACTTTTTTTCGATACTATAACAGTCCAATCATTTGTTTTAGCAGATCTCGGTGCATTAAGTAAGTTAAATGTTTTACTTACATGAGTTTCTAATTTAATTTCTGTATCGCAGCCGAGACCTACAAACAAAAGTTTGATATAATTATTACCTGCTAATCACTTTCGACGCGGCGTTTGGCTTATTCATATAAGTACTAGAACAAAATGGCCGTGCGCCTAACAAGATGCCAAGTCAAGCCGAAATAGAATAATTCGAGACCTCTATACTGTTTCGGTAATTTTAAGAGTTTAGAAGTTCACAAAAGCATTTAAATTTGTATAAACCCTTAGTTTAGAACTTCCCCTTCATGTCGCGTCCTCATATGGTTTTTCCAGGATCCTTTCTGCACAAACGCTAGTCCACAGTGTTCGCATCTATATCTCCTGTCCTCTATATGTATTTTTAAATGCTGTTGTAAATGATCTTTCCGTCCAAAAGCTTTCAAACAAATAGCGCAACTGTACTTCTTTTCGCCAGTATGCTTTAAAAGGTGAACATTTAGATCTTTTCTTCTATAAAATTTCATATCACAATGCTCGCATTCATGATTTCTTTCAAGTAAATGGACTCTTTTAGTATGGCGATTCAGCGACTCTCTCATAGTAAACGTCTGGTCACAAACCTTACATTTGTAGATTCGTTTCTCGGCACCATGCTCTATTACCATATGGTGATTCCTCTGGGAGTAAGAAATGAATTTCAGATCACAATATGGACATTTATTTCTTTTATTATCAAGAGTATGTGTGAACTTTTCGTGGCATAACTTCTTGGAATTTGTGTCAAAAACCTTTGAACAAAGCGAACATGAGAACTCTCCTTGTTTGTGCCTAGCCACATGACTTGCAAGGCAACTTTTATTAACAAAAGGCGTGCTACAGATTTCACAAGTATAATTATTGTAATGCACATTCATATGCTCTTGTAACAGCTTAAAATGTTCGTAGGTGTTAGTGCAAAGCGCGCACTTTAATGTATTCCCTTGAAAGTTAAAAGGCAAAATATGATTTTTGATGTCTCTGTGTATGATTTTATGATGATCAGATTGTAAATGATCCATCAGAGGCTCTAATCCGTTAATATGTTGTTCGCATATTGTACATTTCAAATTTGTAATGTCTAGTTTGACGACGTAGAAGTAAATAATGCAGCCTTTCATAAAACTGCTTTTTGTTTCGGCATCATGTTGGTGTAGGGTATGCATCTTGAGGTCTCCAGGGCTGCCGAAGCATTCTGAACAAAAGCAACAAGAATAACCATTGCCTGTGTGTTTCCTGATAGGAGTAGCATTAGAATAAAATAGTATATTACGAATATTCTGCAAATGCTTGTCTATTTCTCTTTGGCCGGTTTTAGTTGATCGCACCTTTAATATTTCTTCTTCGAGAGACTGATTGCTACTTTTTACTGTAACCGCCTTGTCAATTATTTTTTTGTTTGTTTTAGCTAATCTGGGTGCTTTGATTGCTTTTAATATCTTACTTACATCTGTGTCTAATTTTATTTCTGTATCACAGCTGAGACCTACAAACAAAAGTTTTTGAATTAAAATCTACAAAATATATACTGCGATAACGTTTAGGTTCATTTAAATATCTAAACGATTGAGACATCATCTGATGGATTCATGCAAGACATTTTATTTTTATGCAATTATATTAGATGTAACTTCTAAGAGAGGCCTAACCTCAGTTTTTATAGAATCGAGAAAATATTCTTGATTAGGACAATTAAAAATCTTTTTAAAATCAATAAGAATCAATTCTGCAATCATGAGATAAGGGGATCTTATGTTGACATGATCTTCACATAGCATACTTTTAATATTTTTATTGCAAAACTACGTGTGTTACTTTGCGAGTAGGAATCTGCCATACGTAACATGCGCAATCGTGCTGATCTTTTAGTGACGAAAACTTAATGTGAATAGATATGCAAGGCTTAAGTAAGCAAAGAGAGAGACAACTTCAATGTTATCCTTCATATACAAAACAACGTATGAACTCGACATAACAAAGCAGATATCTTCAATTTGCCAGAAGCGTGTACTACGCTGAATCATAATATTATATTTGCGTTTGTTTTGGTGTATTCCAGAATAAATCAAAATACTGGGCCTGGTGAAAGGAAAGTTTATTCAAATTCTGAGCACTGACCAAATGGTTAGACACAATAAAGAAGGTTGCTGAAGGCAGCAGATAAAGACTCTCGACACTGTGGAGGATCCCAAAGTTACGATCCGCAGCAGGGAATAAAATTCTCAGAGGTACGTACTTATTTTTTCTGTTTTATTAAATTAAACACGCTCATGATGCCGCGACCACATATGATTTTTCCAGCTGCATTTTTGGACAAACGCTTGATCACACTGGTTGCATTTGAATCTCTTGTCGCCAGTATGTCCTCTTAAATGCTCTTGTAAAGTATATTTGCGTGAAAAAGCTTTGGAACAGACCTCGCACTCATACTTTCTTTCTCCGGTGTGTTTTACCATGTGGTAATTGAGTTGTTTCTTGTCATAAAATTTCATATCACAGTGTTCGCATCCGTGTTTTCTTTCCAGTAAGTGATCGCGTTTAGTATGTCTACTTAACGCATCTTTTGAAGTAAAGGTCTTTTCGCAAGCCATACATTTGCGGACACGAGGCTGGACGCCATGAACTTTCACCATATGTTCAGTTCTCTGCGCGTAAGACGCGAATTTCTCTATGCAATGTGGACATTTGTTTTTTTTATAGCCATTAATATGTACGTATTTTTCATGACAACTTTTTTTGTCGTTTGTATCGAACACTTTTGAACAATACTGACAAGAAAACTCTCCTAGTTTGTGCCTAGCCATATGATTTTTAAGGGCTTTTTTATTAACAAAGGGAGAGTTACAGATACCACAATTATGATTGTCGTAGTGTATATTCATGTGATTTTGTAGTAACTTAAAATGGTCGTAAATTTTAGGACAAAGTACGCATTTTAACACGTCCCCTACAAATTTAAAAGGTAAAATATGGTTTTTGATATCAGTATGGATAATTTTATTATGTATAAATTGCAAATGATTCATCAATGGTTCCAGTCCGTCGATATCCTGCCCGCATATATTGCATTTTAGTCCTGTGATATCGAGTTTTACGATATAAGTTAATAAAGCGCAGCCTTTCATGAAACTGCTCTTTCGTGAGTCATCATGGTTTTGCAGTGCATGTGTCTTGAGATCGCTCGGTACGGTAAAGTGCTCTGGACAGTATCCACACACATAACCATTCCCGGTGTGACTTGCAATGGGAGTGGCATTTGAATACAAGAGAACGTTTCGAATATTCTCCAAATGTTTGTAAATTTCTTTTCCTCGTATTTCTGCTTCTATAAATTGTTGAACATTAAATACTGACTTGATGATTCTCTGATTGTTATTTTGTTTAGAAACTGTAACCGTCCAGTCATTCTTTTCGCCTTTTACGTTTGTAGATCTCGGTTTTATTAGTGTTTTCAACAATCCACTTACTCTTGGTTCTAATTTAATTTCTGTATCGCTGCCGAGACCTACAAACAAAAGCTTTCATTAAAATCTTCATACATGACTTGCGAACCGGCTTCGGCTTGCAAGGCTTCATCAACGTATTTTAGATACGCAATAAAAGACGTAAAAAAATCTTTGTGAAGTGTTTTGATCAACGTGAGAGACGTCAAAGAATAAACAATTAGTTCTTTCTGTTTGTAAAGAGCCTTTTAGCATGATTATAATAGTTTTAAAGTACCATTAGTCAATCCAGTGGCGGTCCCTTCATACAAGCCCAAAAGCCCGGCTTGCCTTACTAAAATGCCCGATAAGAATTAATATCAAACCCGAACTATTTAAAAGTTCGCGCGCTTAATTCTTATCAAAATAACACAAAGAATCTACTTATGCTGCACTAAACTAACATCGTGATTGGTCGCGCGCAGAGTTTCGCAAACACTCGCGTAGATGTAGATGATGATATAGCTATCTCGCTTACACTTACCGGCTTTTACCGGGCTTTCAAATACTATTGTAATGTCTGTACTGTCACTTTCGCACTCATAGCGATGCACCGTATAAGTACTTAGGACGTTTTGCGTCTAGTATAGAACATTTAAGCCCGGCTTGCGCATGAAGTTGTACGCGTATGCGTGACCTTGTCAACTTGCCACATCTATAATGTTGCCATTTTAGCAACGTTGTGAGATCTTGGAGACTTTTAACGAGTTTGGAGACTTTTTTAAAGATTTAGCAACAGTAAAAACTAGCGGCTTTTTAAAATAACGAAATTAAATATTCAAGCGTTAATTTAAAAATAAAAAAATGCGACATCTAGCTAAATAAACTTTTTGTTTTTGTTAAATTTTTTGCATAAATGACAACATTGGAACTTTGCGTAAATAGTTTTTGACACTCGAGTGCAACTAACTTCAGTTTTATTTTGAGTGGTAAAAGTTTTGTTGTTTTTCGTGTGTTTTCTTAGATTTTCCCAGTGTTATATGTATCTTAACTGTTTTGGTGACTTACCTACAACAATGGAGGTAATTGTACCTTGTGAGGATTTAAAATGCGTTCAAGTTTTGATTGGCGAAGATAAGGTAAAATCTTTAAACTTTGCTCAGAAAAAACAGTTCATTTCTTCATTAATAACGATTCCTAATCTGTGTATTTCACAGTCTAGTAAATCGCATAAACGAAAATTTAATAGATCAGTGTATATATAAATTAATCACATTTTCCTACAGAGGGATTAGATTCATTATTTGACATTTAATCAAACTATTTCGACAAAAAAACAATAAAAAGTTAATTGATTTGCCTGTATTCTAGTCCTGATCTAAAAGATCGTAATGTTTTGGAATTAATTGATTTTATTCATGAGAATAACCTCGAAGATGCCTTTTCTTGTTTTAACTATTCCGGCTGTAATGTAATTTAATCATTTTAGAAAGATAGACGATTTCAATTGGAATATAAATAATTTATTTAAATTCCTTTTTATATTCTATGTAGCTATTTTTTTCTTTTGTTTTGAAACTTTCTGTTTTGTTTTTTTTTTGTCTGTAACCTGTTAGTCCTGTTAGGAAGCAAGCATTTACTTACCATAACTTTGTTTCCTCAAGCAATGAACCAAACCAAATGGCTTTTTTCAAAGCCACCGGAGGTATGCAATTGCTGATATGTTTATTATATTCAATCTAGTACTAGCATGCCTTCAGTGAGTGAAATTGAAGAAAAAATAGGAAAGAAGATGGATGAATTCACTTTTAATTTATTGTATCTAACCAGTACCTAGTTTATGAGAAAATTGCGATGATCCTTACGTAGGTACTTACATACTCAGTCCAAAACTGAACTTTCTTTTTTTGAAATTGGTTTAAATGTTTTGGGCTTGCCTTATATTGAAACCCTAGGCACGCCACTGAGTCAATCATACTTTTTACGACACATCTTACACGTCGTATTACAAGACGCGTCTGATTCATAAACTTCGTATTAATGTAATACAGTTTTTTTTACGTTCAGCTGGATTAGTAGCGATACCTTTTACAAAGGGGCATCCTATGTTGAGTTTTATTATTAGTATAATGTGACTGAAAATATGAAGAGCCAATCCAAAAAAAAAACTTGGGTAGAAAAAAAAATGAAAATAAAATACAATAGATACATAATTTGTATTTACGAATTATAAATTAGATTAGATACATTTAATAAACTATCTTTAATAACCTAATTTTTCTTACATATTTTGCATCTTTACAGTTATTAGCAGAGAGATACTCAGTCTGTGAATAATCCAAAGCGAATAAACCAACCACTCAATTTATGTTTGACTTCCAGTTTCGTTAAAACGCCACTAAGGCAAAGTACTACGCCAAACGTTAGTTGTTTTATCGTCCAATAATAGTAATTAATACCTCTAAAGCTTATATCGCCATGCTGCCTCCGCCGGGACCCGAAAAACGAGGAAGGCCTAAGAGGCGTTGGATCGACGTCGTAAGGGACAATATGCGTGCAAATGGGCTTAAGGCAAGGACGCAAAAGACCGAGCGAAGTGGAGGCGTCTAGGCAAGAAAGCGGACCCAGGGCACCGAGGTGAAAGCCAAGGTAGCAACCGGGACTTACGCTAGGTTGATGATGACCTCTAAAGCTTATATAACAGTAAGGCAATTCTTTACTGTCACAACTTGACACGCGGAATATAATTTTTCAGTTGGGTATAGCTGAAGTTTGAAATGTATCACTTTCAAAATTGCCCTTTGCGCCGTTTCTAGTTCTAGGAAGAGTTTTGTAGGTTCCGCCCCATAAGGGTACGCAATAAATTAGCACTGACTAACATAGGGCAGTGTAGACCAGTAAGTAGTTGGCGCCTAAGTACTGTCTCAAATTCTTAAAAATGTACATGAGCTTTCTGATTCGACTAGTGAGAGCTTTAATTTATGGATGCTAGTGGAGTAGTTCATCTATAAATCTATAAAGACCCCGAGATATTTGATATTGGTCACTCGTGACAGTGACAAGCAGCCAGTCTGCTGGTACCACACAGCTGATGTGAGCTTTGATTGTATTGGTAACTTCGAATGGCTCAGGAGAATTCCATGCTTTCCCGTTTGCTTATTAAGGCTGTATTATCTGCATAAATTAAAATGTCACAATTCGGAATATAAAGATTACATAGATCGCTAATATAGATTAAAAACATAGCTGGTCCCTATATGCTACCCTGGGGAACCCCGTAATAAATGGGCTCTTCGTCATTTACTACCGTACCGATACAAACAGATTGGGTCCGTCCCAATAAGTAAACCACAAAAAATACTTCAAATAACTGCATGTATGCTAATGCTGTCCATCTTGAAGATAAAGATGGGAATTGAAACTGTGTCAAACGCTTTTGACATATCTAAGAAGATTCCAAAACATTTAAGCTTGTTATCTAGTAATTTGGTTGCCTTGTCACTCACTGTACACCCGCAGCAGCATCTTTGGTTCACAGTCCACGTCTAAATCCGATCTGGTTGCTTGAGATTACGTTATTTTCTCAAAATAACTAGTAAAGCAACAATTAAGCTCAAGTATCAGAATTTAAGACAAAAATATTCTTATTTATTCGTATCTTCATTTTATTTCAATTGTACTTGCCTGTACAGAAAGGTGGGAATTCTCCCTAGGAATGTAAAGTACTACTTTCAACCCGATCCTCAAACAAATTCAGGCCTACTTTCAGGTTATAAGAAATGAACAAATACTTCAACTTCTATTGTGACATTATTTTTTTATCCTCCATTTCGTAAATCTACTTCGACATATTTGGCAGCTATTTATGATTCTTAGTTAAAGAAATTCCATGATTTATCTTCAAATGCTTCCTTTTACTATTTTGATTCGCATACCCTTTCCCACATAATTCACATTGGAATTTGATGACACGTGGCTCTTTATCCCTGGTGTGTGTTAACATGTGGTATCTAAGTTGTTTCTTGTCATAAAATTTCATATCACAGTTTTCGCATTCGTGTTTCCTTTCCAGTAAGTGATCGCGTTTAGTATGTCTACTTAATGAGTCTTTTGAAGTAAAGGTCTTTTCACAAGCCATACATGTGAGGACACGAGGCTCAACACCATGAATTTTCACCATATGTTCATTCCTCTGCGTGTAATTAGTGAATTTCTCATCGCAATGTAGACATTTGTTTTTTTTATAGCCAAGAATATGTACGTATTTTTCATGACAACATTTTTTATGGTTTGTATCGAACACTTTTGAACAATACTGACAAGAAAATTCTCCTAGATTGTGTCTTTCTATATGATGTTTAAGGGCTCTTTTATTAACAAAGGGAGAGTTACAGATACTACAATTATGATTGTCGTAGTGTATATTCATGTGATTTTGTAATAACTTAAAATGGTCGCAAATTTTAGGGCAAAACACGCATTTTAACACGTCTCCTACAAATTTAAATGGTAAAATATGGTTTTTGATATCAGTATGGATAATTTTATTATGTATAAATTGCAAATGATTCATCAATGGTTCTAGTCCATCGATATCCTGTCCGCATATATTGCATTTTAGGCCAGTGATATCGAGTTTTACGATATAAGACGATAAACCGCAGCCTTTCATGAAACTGCTCTTTCTTGAGTCATCATGGTTTTGCAGTGCATGAGTCTTGAGATCGCTCGGTACGGTAAAGTGCTCTGGACAGTATCCACACACATAACCGTTCCCTGTGTGACTTGCAATGGGAGTAGCATTTGAATATAAGAGTACGTTACGAATATTCTCCAAATGTTTGACTATCTCTCTTTCTCGTTTTTCTGTTTCTACCTTAACTAATTTTTCGGTGAATATCTGATTGCGAATTTGTTTAGTAACTGCAACCGTCTTGTCAATCGTTTTGCCTTTTACTTTTGTAGATCCCGGTTTTATTAGTGTTTTCAACAATCCACTTACTCTTGGTTTTAATTTAATTTCTGTATCGCAGCCGAGACCTACAAACAAAAGCTTTCATTAAAATCTTCATACATCACTTGCGAATGGTAGCTGTTTGGCTTCATCGGCGTGTTTTAGTTTACCAAGAAGTAAAAAAAATCTTGAGAGTTGTCTTGATCAACGTGAGAGAGGTCAAAGAATAAACAATTAGCTCTACTTTCTATTTGTCTTTCTGCCTTTTAACTTTTATGATTATATAATATAGCTTTTGCCCGCAGCTTCGCCCGCGTACATAAAATATAGCCTATGTCACTCAGGAGTAAAGAAGCTTTCTATTGTTGCTAAAATTTTTCCAATCGGACCAGTAGTTCCAGAGATTACCCCCTACAAACAAAAAAACAAACTTTACCTCTTTATTATATTAGTGTAGATTTTTAAAGTACCTAGTAAGTTAGTAAGTACAATACATGTTGAGAATATGTACTGTACTTAAGTTTTGAGGACGATTGTTACGACACGGCTATATCTATATCGCACCCATATGATATATATGTACACGTTGTATCACAACAAGGCGCGCCGGATTCCTCTCGGTCAACCGGAGTAGTGGCGATAGCTTCTACAAAGGGGCGTCCAATGTTTAGCTTCATTGTCAGTATAGTGTGACTGAAGATATGAAAGCCAATCCAAAATAAAATTGGGTAGGGTAAACGAAAGCTCTGTGGAGCTTCAAACAGATTTAAAGTAACCTGATCATAACGAGATTCTTAATTGTTTTAACTAATTACTACCAGTCTGATTGGAATAAATCTTTCTGTATGGGATAGTCAGGTTCTTGACCAATATAAGCTATATAAAATCACACTACGACGCCGACGTACAGAAACGGAGCAGTAACTAAGGACGCAAGTAAAATCGCAGGGGACTAGTTCAGAGATTAAAAATAAAAATCAAATAGTAATAATAGTATAATAATTTAAAGCTAACTTACAAATATCACCAGTACATACAGATATCACGATTAAATGCGGGATATAATCACATTACAAGCATTACAGCTGCCGATGCAGTTTTCAATTATTTTGTAAATTATCTGAGGGCACGGTAGTACCCCAGCCAAGGGTCGAGCAAAGCGGGCACGGCCGTACCATTCTTATCTCGAAGCGTTTCGCGGCTGTTTCACCCCTCCAGTATCACCGAAGTGAACAAAGCTAGGGGTTTGGGTTTTCGATAACCTTAGATTTTCTCTCAAAGCGAGCTTATGTGCAAGTGTCTAGTAGAACTACATTTTAGAAATCTATATCAACCGCTAGAAGAATTTTCCCTAATGCCGTATAGCCATAATTATTGCTTGTTGGTTACAACCTTTGTGTTTGAGTTTTTTTATTCCTACATAGCTTCATCATGTAGGCTTGTTCTAATTTTTGCCAGTCAGTACTAGTACCACAGTTTATATCTGACCCTCAAGTCTATTTGTTTTGATACAGACTTGCTTGCCCATTTGTAGGTTAGGTTAGAATACTGGGCCAAAAATACTTGTAGCTTCTATTGTGATATTATTTGTTATTCTTTATTTCGTAAATCTACTTCGCCATATTTGGCACCATCATATTATTCTTAGTTAAAGAAATCCCATGATTCTTCTTCAAATGCTTCCTTTTACTATTCTGCGTCGCATATCCTTTCCCGCACACTTCGCATTTAAACTTTCTCTCGTTCGTATGAGTCGCCATGTAATGTCCCAACATATGTCTTTTGATAAAAAAACCCATGCTGCAAACTGAACATTCATACGGTCTCTCTTTTAAATGAACACTTCGCATATGCAGCATCAAATTTGACTTTAGATTGAATTTCTTATCGCAAAGATCGCATTTGACGCCTTCGACGTTATGCACTGTGATCATATGTCTTGTTTTCTGATAGTAGTTCTTGAAGCGTGCTTTACAAATCTGGCACACGCTATCACCAGCTATGCCTTTGTGTTCTGTGTTAACATGAGCTTTCTTTTTGGATTCTGCTGTGAACACTTGGCCACAATGTCTGCAGGGGTAGGTGGATTTCTTTTTACTATGAGTAGTTTCATGTCGGTTGAGGCGAAAAGAATTGACGAAGCCAGCGCCACATGTAGTGCAAATAAAGTTCCTATGGTGATTGTTCATGTGCTGCATCAATAATTTCATAGTGTGGAAGGCTTCGTTGCAGAGACAGCAGTTCATCTGCTGTTCGATGGACAATTTGAAAGTTTGGAAGTAATCTGTGAGTCCGAAGTAGTATTTTTTATCGTGTACCGAGACTAAATGTTCAGCTAGAGTTTGCAGTGTTTCCTTTGGTTGTTCACAGAGCGTGCATTTGAGGTCAACTATATCTAGAAGGGCGACAAAACTAGACAAGACTGTGCTGGCTTTGTATGTGGGTTTTTCTTTACCGTGATCACTGTGCGTGTGGACCCTTAAGACCTGAGGGTCAGGGAATGTCTTGAAACAGTAAGCACAGACGAACCCTGCATCGTTCCTATCCTTGAAAGGGGTAGCATTAGAATACTTGAGCAAGGTGGTGAGATTGTGCCACTGTTTCTTCATTTCTGGCAGATGTGTTTCGCGATACATTAAACGACTTAATGCCTCATCGTCGGTTTCCTCCTTAACAGCGCGTTTGCGATGTTTTTTGGTTGCTCCGGTATCGCCTATAAAAGAAAAATAATTCTTTCACACGCGGTTCAGGTCTTTTTAGTATTAAATCTAGCAGCTTTCTGTTGTGGCAGTTTGAGGCATGGGGTTCGAATTATAGGCGGTACACGTTCTTATTAAAATTAGAATACCCTAGAGTATCTTAAAAGGCTAAAAGTTAAAATAGTTTTGATTAAAGGAAATAATAGGTTTACAGTATTTTGTTAATAAGGTTATTGCTAAAATTGACAAACGTAGTGAATGCACCTAATATGCATCCAAATACATAATGCGAATCCTTGTATGAAATCTTGCGTATTTTATGTGGTTTGATAAAACTTGATATTCAATTGTTATCACCCGTTTCGATAGGAATTTTTGGGGCATAAGGGATCTTTTAGAGGTCGTAAATTTTCTGTCCGATGTGTAGTTTTTAGGTGGAAATGTATGGTTTAGTTGAAACCATCGTCAAGCATTCGCCCGAGGAAAATTCGGTTTCTCCCCTTAGAGGTAGAGTTTCGTTAAATGCGTTCTTAGCGGAAATCTACACGGCAAATTTAAGTTTATAAGTTTGTTGTATGTCATATAGTTTCTGAGATGGCTTGATTAATAAAGGAGTGGTATTCCGCTTTTATCTATGTATATATATATTTATTTGTTTTATATTTAGTTGTCTGTAAGCCAAAATAAACGTATTTTTTTTTCGTCTTTCCTATAAACACCTAGAAAGTAGCTGCTTTCTATTTCAAAGATAAAGCTAGTTGACAGAGATATACACAAAAAAATCTTATACTCCAAGTCAACATCATTTTAAACCAAATAATCCATTTACATGCACTTTTGAAGTCTTTCCAAAATAAAAAAATTGATATTAATTGCAAATTCCAAAGAGTAGATTCGTATTCCATGGGTACGGAGCCTAGGGTGGTGCAAACTGTTACCTCGACTCCAGGAATAAGGCAAGGAAGGTACGGGGTAGGTTTTTTAGTCAGTAAAAGTCTGACACTGGTCTCCCGCTGCGCCCAAGAGCGGGTTTCGTCATTGGATGATTTTCACCTATCATAAAAAAAAAATGGGTACCAAATGATAAATAAAAAGTCGAAACATTGAAATATAATGATTGTTTATTTTAAATACATCTATACCGTGTACAATGTAGACGGTAGAACATAATGACATACATAGTTTGATGTAAAACTTTCGTTTGTGACATCACAGGGTAAAAGTTTAGTTTTAGGATTTATTTAATTACTTATAAATGAACAAATAGATGACGTTTTGCTCATATAGACGATGATATGCGTTCAATATCGATTGACAGGAAAGTGGGATTTTTTTTAAATAGTGAAAAGGATTCTTGAATACGTCTATACTTAGCTCGACAGTATTACAAAATTATTAGACACGCAAATGACAAATTACAAGGTACTTGAGCAACGTTGTGTTGTTTGTGATCACGCCTTAGTAGTGTACAATACTCGGCAAATAAGTTGAAACATTTGTCCTGGGTGGGAATCGAACCCAGAACCTCTCGCATAGCAGCAGTCAGGGCCACTAGACTAACAGGCCAGTCAGTTATATCTAGCTACATGTCCCACTGTAGGGCAAAAGCCTTCTATTCCTTCCAGTATTCTCGGCTTTGAACTACTTCTTGCCAACTCTCAAGGAAGGCATCTAAGGATCTAAGTCGTCCCGCCATATCCTTGGTCTGCCGCGACCCTTGCATGCGATTTCAGCCCAGACCAGCTTTTAATTAATAAAACAAAAAATACGTGTTCGATATTTTTTAATAATTTATCTGTCGAGCTAAGTAAAGATATCCATAAGATCGTTTTTTTTATTATCTACTAGAAATTTAGGGGCTTTTGGTCACAATACGACCACGCCAGCCCCATAAGATCGTAAAATTCGATTTACTTATGCGTTTCCAAGGTAATATAGATATTGAGGAATGAATCAACCATTTTTCCAGAAGTGTTATAACTAAAATTATAATACATATTTATTTTAGTATTTCGTATTAAACTAAAACATATTGATATAACATGTCTGAAGAATATGCGAGAACGAAAAATATACATTATAAGTAACTATGTCATTTGAATAAAATAATATATTATGATGTAGAAAGAAATTATAATTTAAATAACGTTTTTTACACAATCTATGCCAAGGAGCAACACATGGGTCATAAAATAATTGAAAAAAAAAAAAACAAGTATACCTACTTATTAAATTCATAGTTCTGACTGACTAATCGGATCCTGGAGCCCCTACCACGAGCTTAACGCGATCTATTTTACTACCTGAACTGATCTGTCAAAGAGATGGGCGATATATAGGATATATATGTGGAGACCGACGTGCCCAGATAGGCGTACGAAACCCACGAATACCCAATGCAGTTTTACCTTTAAATGAAAGCTACCGATGTTGCAGTTAACGTAGCCTTTTGGGCTCCTGGTGTAACCGAATGTACCGTCGATTCGAAACGAAGATTTAAAATAAATCTATATCAATTTCGTTCGAAAAATCAGTATAAAGTGTAGCTCGCTTATACAAAACGCAGCAAGATAAAAGAAAAACTTGATTTCTTATTCTACATAAGAACATAATGTTATTTTCTAAGTCTTTATTACTAAAATTAGGTCCTTTCGGTTGCGGAATGTCCCATAACCAATATTTTTTAAACTACAAACATTATTCAAATTCTTTTTCTTCTTTAGCTTTCTCTGCCTGCGCTTTTATTTTACTTTCGGCCGCTATCTGTTTGAGAGTAAGCTCCCTATTGTCTATTAGATGCTTCACATCGTCAAACTCTTTAAAGATATCCAAATCGTCTTGATGCAATCGTACGTGGCTCTTCAAACTGCATTTCTGCATGAAGGTCTTGTGACAAATCTCACATTGGAACCTCTTGTCGTCTTCGTGAATTTTCATGTGTTCTTTTAGAGTTCTAGCTCTCGAGAAGGCTTTGCCACAAACATCACAGGAGCATACTTCGCCTCCGGTGTGCCTAGAGAGATGATCTGACAGACCGCGCTTAGAAAAGAACTTGGCATTACATTTATCACATAAGAAACTTCTCTGTTGTAAATGATGATGTTTAATATGCCTATTAAGTTCAAATTTCTTCTTGTAAGTCTTGTTGCATGCGTTGCAAGGATATATTACTGGGGTTTGATTATGTACTTTGACCAAATGCTCGCTCCGATCGTAATAACTGACGAAAATTTCTGGGCAATGAGGACATTTATTCCGTAACCAGCCGCCGGTGTGGACTCCTTTCTCATGGTTCCTTTTCTTCGTTAGAGAAGTATAAGACTTATCGCAAAAATCGCAAGGGAATATGCCCTGAGCGTGGGTCTTGCCATGCTTCCTCAAGGCTGCGATCGTTATGTATCCAGCCCCGCATTTCTTACAGCAATAGTTTCTATAGTGACTGCTCATATGATGATAGAGGTTCTTAAAAGATATGTGTACCACGGAGCAGATGACACAAGTATAGTTATGCCCATCTTCCAAACGGAAAGGGAGTATAATGTCTTTAATGTGCTTGTAAATAGTTTTGTTATGTATAGCTACTAAATGGTCCTTGAGATCGTTGAGATCCCTCATTTGTAGGCTGCAGACGGTGCATTGTAGGTTAGTAATATCTACTTTGATAGGGTTATAGCTTAGTTTGTAGTCTATTATAGTGTTTATTTTGTCTTTTTCCGATTGCTGGGCGGTGTGTTCGCGTAGGGCGTGTATGTCGGGGAATGCTTTCGAGCAGTAGAGACAGGAGAAGCCCCGGATGGTTTTGTCCCTGAACGGGCTCGCATTGGAGTATTGCAGTATGGCGGTAAGGTTGACTCTGTGTTCTACGCGCTCGGGGGTCGCGCTATCGTCGGATTTCTTTTTCCTTTTCCTGCGTTTGGGCCCGTCCTCGTCCGTTCCTACAACAAACGAGCACATCTCATTATCTCCGTCTTGTCTATTTCTTCTTACATTAGGATTATCTTCTTGAGGACGGGCGTGCATTTTTGGTCACTTTCTGATTTTTTGGGTTTTGTTTTCAGAGTTTGGAAGGGTTCAGGGATTTCTTAATGTTTGTTGATTGTTTTGATGACTACACACGTTCAGAGTATTTCGTAGGAGAGTAGTTAATAAGATAGGTACACGCACAGCTATTAGCAAAATGTCAAAATATAATTTGAGTATAAACTAGTTTGGAAACAAAATTAGCAATAAGTAATAAGTTTTGTGGCGACGCATACGCTGTTATGTTATACAGTTTTCTTGGGAGTTTTTGGTGAAATTTCTTCAAGTGAAATTCAGTGATTGTTTTACTTTACATATTCGCAAATTGATCCAAATGGATACTGCACTGTAAGTAAAATTGGTGTAGTTTTGTATCACAAGTCTTTGCAACACAACAATATGTGGAAGTATACAGATTCGAACTCAGCCAAATGGAGCTGAGAATTTACTACTTTAAGAAAAAACCATTGAAAGACTGCAGCGCAAAGTACATAGTTAGGTTTGGTGTAAATATTTAGTTTAGTTTATTTTTAAGTTTTTTTATTGTAGTACTATTAATTACTTTCTTGAATATAGTCTCCCGAAGTAAACTATATATAATAATATATATTCCTTTTTAATATTGTTTTCGGTGAGAGGTTCTCTCTAGGCATAACTTTTATACGGGTTAAGACAGTATTTTTACACAGTTTTAATAATTTGATAGATAATTATTTCTATAATAAAAAAGTAAACCTTCGCAGTTAATTTAAAATAATAAAAAATATGAGACAAAGAATTACAAATGTTATCTCTGAAAAGTCTTAAAATAAGTGCACATGAACAAATGTTTAATGAGGCACAATACGGCTGTTTCGACCTTAGCGATTGTGCACTCGTAAAAAAAAATGTAAAAAAAATGCAATTAGCAGTTAACAACTGTTATTGGCATTTTTTTTAACCTTTATTTTTGTACGATGGCACAAGCAAAACGGAAAAATCACGAAAAAAATCCACAGCTCCATAAATTGTGTCGAGTTACGTGAATATAAATCTATGGAGCAGCAGGTTTGTTTTTTCGTGATTTTTGAGTTGTTCTCACAGTAAAAGTTGTTCATATTGGTGTGTACAATGATCCTTTTTAAGGGAAGCCCATCTGTCGTATAAACTTTGTACATCTCAAGAGCATAAGGTCCTAGGCCTTTGAGAGGCGTACGAGGGACCGAAGCTAACTCGCAGAGGCCCTTTAAATAAATTTATTGGAACGTGATACCAACCGACGATTATCCCTGTACGCGCTATGCTAATGCACTTAGGACGATCCATGGTTGGCGAAAAACTAGCGTTATGTTTATTTTATAGTTGGTTAAAGATTTCTAATGAGTTAATTTATTTGTTATGGACCTATCACACGCACCTGCTTCTCATATTTTGCTTGCACAAGCCGGCTTGTACAGTGTGCTGAGTGCGAGTTGTTTTTACGTCAACGTGATCGAAACGTTTAGCGCGTTTGGCTCTCTGATTGGTTAGAGAGCTTGGAGCGGACCAATCGGAGCTCCGAACGTCATAAATGCTTCGATAGCTTTAGCGTAAAACAAACTTACACTAGGCTGGAAACACCATACGTATGGTTGGCAAAAATCATACAGTATACGTGTGGAAGGCCCGTGCATGAGAGGTAGTCAATGGGTATATATTATAGTCAAGTAAGAAAATTAAACGGCATAATTCAATTTAAATTAATGATGTTTAAAAGTCAAAAATATCTAAAAAGTACACATGCAAACACAGAAAGAGTATTGCAAAGTTAAAAATTGCTTTTAATTTATTTTAAACGCAAATATCAATATCCAAGCGATTAATTAAATTTTTGGTTTAGAGGTTCCGTATGTTGCTTACCTTATTTTTCCTTTGGAATCGTGGCATCTGAAAAATGTTGGAAATGAGGCGGGTCACAGACTAAAGATGCATTTGTACTTTCAATGGCCACATTATAACTGTGGACCTAACTTGTAAACCAGAACCCTAGCAATGGGAACATTAAAAGGCTAGATTATGCTATTGAGAAGAATAGAAATTATGTCAATATATTCTGGGAATTGAACCAAGAATCTTCTTCTTCCTGCCCTTGCACCATTTTATTTGGGGTCAGCGCAATACGTTTTTTTCTTCCATTCTCTCCTGTCACCCGTCACACTATCACTGACTCCTTTTTCTTTCACATCACTTTTTCACACAATCTAGTCATCTTTCTAAAGATTTCGACAGAGGAAGACATTCCTTACGCACCAAAAGCGAAGCTATATAGGGCGGCTAAAATTAGTGACCGGTAAATATTAAACGTGATTATAGCCATGATAACAAGCAATTTTTAGTATGGGACCAATTCGGAAATTGTGACTTTATTTTGGAACTCAGTTTCATCCCCTTGTGGGTTAAGCCGCGGCGGACAGTTTCGGCTGATGCGACTGTCGCAAGCCAGTGCCGGACACGCCATAATTGTGGCGGTAAGTCCCCTCTTTGAGTAGCTAGAAAGACTTCACGACGTTCTCACCTTCCACTTGAAGCAGGTCCTCAACGGACAATGAAGTTCGGGTAGTCCCTGCACCGGATTCGAGCGGTAGCGACGCCTAGGTTTTAGCACAGTGTACACCGCCTGGAAACTACTTTGGAGCACACGGTCGATGTGTGCCTCGCTTGGGCAGAGCAACGCCGTGTCCTCGTGGTTGCAATCAACGGCAACAATCTCTCGCACCTGGCTTTGGTACAGGCTATGGTCCGGAGCGAGGAGTGGCAGACGGTCGCCTCCTTCAGCGAAGCAGTAATGCTAGCAAAGGAGGAGGCCGTACGCATGAGGGAACTCAAGCCGTAGTCGCGGGGTTGTAGACGGCGAGTAATTCGAAGCTCGCCATCTGGCCATCCGCGACAAGCCAAGTCGTCGACGGCACGTACCGTTCCCGTGCGTCTCAAAGAGCTGTCAGCAAACCAGGACTGACTTCTGTAAGGAAGGTCCAGCCCCGGTATGAAGGACTAAGATGGAACGGGGTGGTTTTTTAGTCAGTAAAATTTTGACGAGGGCAGAAGATATTTTTCCCACCAAAAAAGTCATTCTTTTAACCGCGCTGGATTCGCATAGAGGATTACGTCCCATTCCTGCTCTTAGAAAGAAGGGCCGAGTATCTACTACTTAGCGATGGGAACATTGTAAGGCAGTTTTTGTAAATATTATATCTGCCTGGCTTGTTTAATATCAGCATCTTCCTGCCTTCATCTCGTGTAATGTAGGATCAACATTTTTTACAAGCTTTTATTTAGTTTCACCTGTCCCGTTGTCTGTCGTTCTGTAATCAAATCTTGCAACTTAAATTTGATCCACTTCCCGGTTTTCGATTGAGCTGAAATTTGGTATACACGTTTAGTTCGGATGACAATGCAATATTATGATGACATGGAGCTGATCTGATGATGGAATCGCGAGGTAGCCATAGGAACTCTGTAATTAAACGGCACAACCACGTCGAGTTTGGGCTCGTGTGAATCGTCTTGACGAGTTTTATTTATATAAGTATAGACCACCGCTATAAAAGCTTGTTATGAAAAAAAAAATTTTCATTGAAAACTTGTTTTTTTATTCTGCCCTGTCACCCGTCACGCTAACACAAACTACCTTTTGAACATATCACTCAGTCATTTCCACACAAATCATTTTTTTAAGGGGTTTTAATTCAAAGTAATCTTTGCTAAGATGGAGCGGATGAGCTTGTATCTTTTACTGTTTTAAGCCACACCTGTGACCTTCAGTTGACTTTTACGTTGTAAGACCACAATTTCCTTTCCAGAAACTAACCGTAGGACTACTTGAATTGATGGCAGCTTCCAGTATAACCAAACACACTTAAAAAACTAGGACTTTACATTGGGCTAGTCTATCTGGTATTCACACAACACAGTATTAACCTAACCTCTTTGTTTAACTAGTTGGCCAGTCCATGGGTATAAATAAAAAAAATGGTTGCCTGTAAAGTCGGTTTTACGGGCGAAGATTTTACGTGACAACGTCCTAATTCTCTAGTGCTGCGCGCGCGGCAGACCGATCATAGTTGAGTGGGAGAGAGACGCAAGGCATTCGGCGGGCCTCTCTCTCGTTCGGTGACTCATCGTAACGTTACCGAGCGTTACACTTTTTCATAAGTGACTCCTAGCCGCAACCTAATTTAAGACGTTGTCACGTCAAAATAATGATAAAATTGTCCCAATGTTTCGCAGGAATTCCAAGCTGAAAAAATAAAGGAACCTCTTCGCAAGCTTGGAGATGATAGGAGCACTAACTTTGCAATACCGTCAAAACTTATATCTAAACAGAGATATTATAACAGAAATGTGTTAAAAACGGTGTTATTTTCATGTTTTTCTAATTATATTGAAATAAAATTGTATGTAAAGTTAATCTCTGGCGTAAACATAAAGCGCTTGAAGCTCCTAACCAATTAGAAAGTTATGTAGACAGTCCCACATACCTCTGTTGAAAAGGAAGGATCCTCCGAGCAGACAAGTGTTATGTCTGGCGGGCTACTGCCCGATAATTGATTTCGGGCTGTTCTATAGGTATATTAAAATCGCGCAGAGAACTTTGACTGCGCGATGCAGGATTAGTTCTTAAGTGATGCCATAGATGGCGATACAACAGTTAAGGGTTGAAACAAATCGTATTTTAGAACTTTAAACCGATTACAAAGAACTAAATTTTTCTGTCTAGTATCTTATACTAATTGCCAAACCGAGAGCTTCCAAGGGAACGAGGAAGCTCTCAAAGGTAACTCAGTGGTGTTGTAAAAAGACGAACTAGTTTATTAGAAGCTAGGTATCTAATTTTCTGCCTATCAAAATGAGAAGCTTGATAATGTGGCCAGTAAAGAAATGTGTGGTTTGTCTTATAATGTGTCTTCAAAAGATTGTGGCCCGCTTCATTCATATCATTTACCAGGGAAGATAAGTCTAGACATAGACACAAGATTCGTACAATATCAGCAAGAATCTCGTTTATTATAATTTAAAATTTAAAAAGTCAGATCTTACTCCGTCTACAGAATTTTATAGTTTTGTATGTAAGCTGTGAGCAGGTGTAGGTAGGAAAGAAAGTGCATAATAACGAATTGTATGAAGCTATACTTTTGCGGAAAGAACTAAACAAACAGACAAAGTTTTTTTTTTTTTAACTGATATTAGTTAGTTTTTGACTGCAATCCCATATGATGGGAAGCAGTAATGCGATCATATATAAAGCATATTTACTCTTGCCTTGAAGACAGCACAGAATTGCAGAATTATTGCATAATGTAGATAAAGGATTTTTTATAATATTTTTTGGGTCATAATGGACGAATGAAAATATATATTTTTTTTAATTTATTATTGATGATAGGCTCACGCTTGGCTACTATCTCCCCTGCAAAACACATGGTTGACGATGGAGACATAAGGATAAGGAAGACCACTTTAGCCTTACATCCCTGACCTTTTTAAACAATGAAAAAACATCTTTTTTAACACATTTCATAGTGAAACATTTGACCGAGTGTGCAAGCAACTTAAACGTACACCTGCGTAAATACGCTTTGATAATAGACCTTACCACAAGCTCCCAAGCGATTCATTTGACGCCTAAACTGAATTGTTGAAAGGGATGAAGCTATTTAGGGTGTATAGCAGCTCCATCTCTCTATCTCACTCGCATGCTTGACATTCTAACGCGTCATGGTAAGGCCCAAGTACTGCTTATGTCAGGTATACATGAATTTACGAATATTAGCAATGTTTTACCCATTACTTGTATTTTTAATAACTCTCCAACTAAGCTTAAACGCCAAGTTAGAAGTTACAAAGTGCAAGCGTAAATATTGAATACTTTTACCGTTAGACTATTGTCTCAAACCCACTTGACAAAGCATACCAGATCCTTAAAATACTGTTTTGCTTGTAAGAATACAGGTATATCTGTTTTAGAAATACAGGTATTTGTATTGATACGAAAATTTATAATTTAACTTTACTTGTAACTTACAAGTATAATTAAATTTTACAGGTATACTTATCATAGTGGGCTTTAGGCAAGTCTGTAATGAAAGACGCTAACGGATATCACGGATTCAATCAGGAGTCTTTTAAAAAACGTTCCTTGAATTTTTTTATGGCATTAAATTCGTATTTTTGGTGATTGGTGATGGTATTTATCCATTATACTGCTTCTTAACTTTTAAGGGTTTAGCCAGATCTTAAGGCAATGTTTTCCTCGTAGCTGTCTCCACAAATGCGTAACACAAAATTTATCTTTTCCGTTTAGTACAACAAGCTTGATATGATGAACATTTCTGCAAGTAACTCATTTTCCAAATGAGTAATCCTTTCGTACTTTTAAATCCTTTTTTATCTCTGCCATGTGGAATGAAACATCTTCTCTCAGGAGTCCTCATCTTTTCACCGGTCTTGGTTCAAGAACCAGAATCAATTTGTAGATATATTCTATTCTATTTTTTGTTACTGGCAAATAAAGGCAGTGTTTCTGCCCATGTCTTATAGATATACGATGTTGATTTATAATTCCAGTTCACTTTCCTTGTTGCGTGTCTTTGACGAACTTCAATACCTAAAGTTTTAAAAAAGAAGTTGTTTTCGTACCGGACCTGTATCACACAAAAAAAGAAATATAACACTAATTCGGTAAAAAAACCCTACAGTTGTGTGCACACTCGACCAAAGTCACGTAAAAACTAATAGCTAGGAACTTACGTTTAGTTGAAGTCTCGCCGTTGTCAGATTTCGCCTTTTTTGCGCTGGCGCGGGTAGTTGTTGCTGACGCTTTCGCCGCGCGCTTTTTCGGCTTCGGATCATCCAGCTCCGTCTTTATGGGGACTTCGAATTCTAGAAAAGACATTTTAGGTATAACGGCGGTCCCCGTAACGGAAACCGTTAACTAGTGTCACTGCGCACCTGCGCAGTGTCGCTAGTCTTGATCTTTCTCAGTGTGCATGTATTTATAATCTATGGAGAACTTTAATATATTACTAGCTTCTGCCCGCGACTTCGGCCGCGGAAAATTTGTGAGACAAAAGTTGTGATAGCTCGGTTAATATCCATGTTATATAAATAATTTATAGCCAATGTCACTCAGGAGTAAAGCAGCTTTCTATTATAGCTTCAATTTTTCCAATCGAACCATTAGTTCCAGAGATTACCTCCTACAAACAAAAAAATTAAAAAACAAACGTTACCTCTTTATTATATTAGTGTAGATTACGTATCAAATGGGACGCGTGCCCGCGCGACGAGCCCGAATGGAGCACTAAAGTATGGGACCGCACACTGGAGCCTGTACGGTCGGCGTTGGCTCTTCGAGGCCATTATTACTGCTTCTTGCCTCAAATGCCTGTGACATTTGATTTACAGCCTTATATGTGAAAAAGTTTTCAATGAAAATATTTTTTTTCATAACAAGCTTTTATAGCGGTGGTCTATGCTTATATAAATTAAACTCGTCAAGACGATTCACACGAGCCCAAACTCGACGTGGTTGTGCCGTTTAATTACAGAGTTCCTATGGCTACCTCGCGATTCCATCATCAGATCAGCTCCATGTCATCATAATATTGCATTGTCATCCGAACTAAACGTATATAGCAAATTTCAGCTCAATCGGAAACCGGGAAGTGGATCAAATTTAAGTTGCAAGATTTGATTACAGAACGACAGACAACGGGACAGGTGAAACTAAATAAAAGCTTGTAAAAAGAATGTATGTTGAATGAACTCACCGTTTCCCGAGAACCCTTCGTCGCCAGAAGCCATGTTGTCATCAGATTCTTCATCTCCCGGCACTTCCACTTTCACTATATTAGCTGTATAATAAAAAAAAGAAGTTATAACTTATTTTACATAATACTAGCTTTTGTCAGCGGCTTCGCCCGCGTACATAAAATATAGCCTATATCACTCAGGAGTAATGCAGCTTTCTATTGTTGCTAAAATTTTTCCAATCGGACCAGTAGTTCCAGAGATTACCTCATACAAACAAAAAAACAAACTTTACTTCTTTATTATATTAGTGTAGATTTATTTGTTAGAATTATAATTTCTAACGAGATGTCAGCAAAACCGTTGGGACTCATCCCAATGCCTGGTAGTGTAAGGGGGAAATTATGAAAGGGATATTCGTCTTGCACGGGCTGCGATATTTTTCGAAAGACTCATCAGGGGTCTAGCGCAAAGGGACCACTGAAGGAACCTCACGATGTGTGTCAGACTTTTACTGATCAAAACCCAGTCCTATGCTACTTCTTTGCCTTTTTTCCAAAAACCCATGGCCCCAGTAGACTTCCCTACTGCCCTGCGTTCAAAATTGAGGTTGGTTTAAACCGACAAAAAATTCCACCACATAGGAGTCCAGAATCATGTACTGGATCCATATTATTCGTTTGTGGTACGATGTCAATGACACCCTGCATATCGGTGGTATCGGTTCGTTTTTTAATCCTAGACTACAATTTGACAACTTAAAATGTCAACCTCCAGAAAATTGGGAACATATTTCTAGTCTTCTAGAGTGTGACATTCTGAGTTGTCAAATCGTAGTCTAGAATTAAAAAACGAACTATACATAGTACATTTCAATAACTTACGTCTAAACAGAGTCTTGTTCTGCAAATGTTTCTGGAACTGCTTTTCGGTGTGGAGCACTTGTTTCTTGAAGTTGATCGCGTTCCGCAGCTGAGTGATGCAGACCTCGCAGATACCGCCATCCTCTCCTTGTCCCGACACGTTTAACTGTTGACAAAGGGAAATTTATAAAGTTAAATCTTACTAATCTCAGTAATATTATAAATGCAAATCACGCCAAAACGGCTGGACGGATCTGGATGAAATTTCACACAGGCATAGGATACACTCCGGAATAGGACATAGGCTACTTTTTATCCCGGAAACCCCAACCCCAATACCACGCGGGCGAAGCCGCGGACAAAAGCTAGTGTGTTATACTTTTGCACTACGTTTGCTACCTATAGGATGGTGTGGGTGACAACCTATCCTTTTCTTCTCTCATCTTATTTAAAGTAAAGCCCGGTCGCGAAGAGGAAAGAATTTCGTACGTTGATCTTTTGTCACCTGTCTCTTTCACTCCCGCATAAATATAGTGCTTCTCGTTCGCACAAACGCTGTGGCAGATGTCTTCGGGGATTGTAAACCCTTTACTGTATTTTCTTTATTTCTATTGTAAGGTTTGTTTTCTTTTTAATGTGTTTTTTTTTTTTTGGTTAGCCTTGAGTCGCTACAAAAAATTCTTGATTCCATCTTCAGATCTGTTAAATCTTCTACACTAATATAATAAAGAGGTAAAGTTTGTTTTTTTGTTTTTTTGTTTGTAGGGGGTAATCTCTGGAACTACTGGTCCGATTGGAAAAATTTAAGCAACAACAGAAAGCTGCTTTACTCCTGAGTGACATAGGCTATATTTTATGTACGCGGGCGAAGCTGCGGGCAAAAGCTAGTACTTTATAAATAACTAGCTGTTGTCAGCGGCTTCACCCGCGTACATAAAATATAGCCTATGTCACTCAGGAGTAAAGCAGCTTTCTATTGTTCTATATATAAAATTTTTCTAATCGGACCAGTAGTTCCAGAGATTACCCCCTACAAACAAAAAAACAAACTAACAAAAAAACAAACTTTACCTCTTTATTATATTAGTGTAGATTTAATTCTTAATAAAAACAATTAATTTAATAAGTTAGTAATTTTTTCTCCTTCAATGTTCCATGTAGGTACCTATCATCATCATCATGTCAGCCGAGCGACGCCCATTGCTGGGCATAGGCCTCCCACAAGGATCTCCACAACGATCGGCCCTGTGCAGTCCGCATCCAGCGGCTTCCCGCGACCTTCACCAGATCGTCGGTCCACCTTGTAGGGGGCCTGCCCACGGAGCGTCGTCCGGTACGCGGTCGCCATTCGAGAACCTTTCCACCCCAACGGCCATCGGTTCTCCGCGCTATGTGTCCCGCCCACTGCCACTTCAGCGATGCAATCCTTCGAGCGATGTCGGTTGATTTCGTTCTCCTGCGGATCTCATCATTCCTGATTCGATCAAGCAGGGAAATACCAAGCATCGCTCTCTCCATTGCTCGCTGATGTACCTATACCGCACTTAATATAAAAATGTTTGTGACCGCTGTCAGGAGCTAGAGAGGTCATTGTACAGAATTCTTCCTGCTCCGCGACCGAGCTTTCCTTCATAGAAAGAAGTGACCAGTTTCCATTCCCTCTCACTTGGCCTGATGCAGGGTCCACAATGACGTAAGTAAATATCTATTAGCTGATAATGTTTGTGCACCTATATGTAGTGGCGGTGGACAAGAGACTCTGCTTTCCATGGCTAATTTAAACAGGCGTTAAAACTGTAGTACTTGACACAAGGGGGTTTGTAGCTTTTTATACATCCTAAACAGGCCCGATATAGACCTATTAGTATTTGTATCCTCTTTGTGGAAAATTCTGCTATTGACTGTATCGTCTATTTTTTAATTGCGGATGACGACTTAAACAATTCAAATGTTACATGTTTTATCCATTTCATAAATAGTGAGGTGCCGCTACCGATATTGATACCAAAAGATCGGAAAATATTCGTAAAATTTGTGAGAATTATCATTTAAATTTTTTATGGTCAGCTTTTGAAGTACAAAAGCTTACCATAAAAAATTTAAATGAAGACCATTTGTCAGTTGCAAATATCTTTGTATCCTACGAATATGGATTTGGGGATATTTATTTAAACCATATAATACCCGTAAGTTCTAGCAGTTCTAGCCTAAGTAAAAGGCCGAGTGTAAGAAAGAAGGCAGTATCTCAGAAGTAATATTTGTGCAATGAGCTGCATGACAGTAATAATTATGTATTTCTAGCATTTATTATTGAGTAAATATTATACTTCTGTAAACGAAATTGTTATTTTATTTATGTATTTATTTATGTACACACAAACACATAAAAAGAGAAAAGAATACAAAAAAAAAAGAAAAAGAATAATATTACAAAGTATAATATTTACAGAGTGCTATAATTTTTTTGGTCATTCTAAAAAATCACTGAATTAAAATGAGTGCTACAACTAAAGAAGTTAACTGAACATAATCAAAGATCAGTGGGTCATCTTAGGAGGAGATTTATACATGTACGCCTACGCCTTACCATCAACAATTGCATCACTGCTTACCATCAGGTGGGATCGCAGTCAAGCACTAGTTTATAGAAATTAAAAAAAAATGTAATAAAATAGTAACACAACCAAAGATATGTCAAACGGTAGAGATATGTTACCAATACAAATTTATTCGAGTTCACATGTCTCGAAACTACACCCACTTTTTCACTAACACACACACTTTTGGAAAGATATTATAAAAAGACCAGGTAGTATGACTGTATATAACTATGTCTGTTTGTTTGTCCATCTTTTATGGAAAAACGGACCAACAAATTGATGTGATTTTTTAAGTAGAGATAGTGGATGTCTCTTTCTGACCCCCCACTTCCCTACAGTAACATTTTTTTTTTTGTTTTTCTTTTGTCCTGCGATCAGTCTCTTTGACATTGAGCTGGATTTTAGTATTTGGTTTGCATTTTGAGGGTGTCTACACGAAAATGTAAGAGGATTTGCTCATTGGAATAGCTTTCATTTTTTGTTTAAAAAAACATATTAAATATAAAGACACTAATTTGTTTTGTTATAATTTGTTAACTAACGTTACTAAACAATTCCTAACATGAAAAGATTTTTTATATTTGTGATTAAATGTTTGCTGACAAATGTTTACTAACATTACTAAACATTTTCTAACCGTGTTTGGCAGGGTGAGTAGGTTGTGTGAGAGGTCATACTGTGATGTATATACGTCCGTGTGTACATCACATAGTATGTGGGAGCACCATAACAAACAAAAGTCGATCTTGCATGATCATTTGTTAAATACTCATCCATTGTGCATCTAGGCCAGCTGATTAATTGGTTGAATTGTACTAAACAAGCAATGATATTTGACCTTAATTCAAAGAATTGGTTTGGCACATCATTGCATTTTTTGGTACCAAGAAGTAGTACAGCCAGATGTTTCAAGCACCACGCCTCCTTACCATATCTCTACTGTTTGACATATCTATAAACACAACTTAAAAATAATAAACAAATCTATGTGTACAATGATATATCTACCAGACAACTTTACTAAATCTTTTATCTTGGTTAAAATTGTAACTTTTCATAAGTATTTTCAATTTTCAGCAAATTTGAACAGGTGGAGGAAGTCTTGAGTAAACTTTGCCATGCATGCATTTTATTTGCATAGTACATAAATGTATACAAGAACCCAATAAATAGTATCCCATTATTAAGACGACATTGAAACTGCTTATTGGTGCAAAAAATTGTTAGTACTAATAAAATGGTGGGAAAATGGGATTCAAATATTATATGAAACAACTGAGATCGAATATGGGTGGGCCAACAGATTCTTCCAAGGAACTCGTCAGATATTTGGAGCAGACATTTAGATGTCCGTCTGCTCCTCTAAGATCTTAGGATCTTTGTTATATTTGGTAATTTCCTATAAGCCAGCTTAATTTTAATGACGACACAATCATGAAATTACTTTGAGCCTCAACTAGCCAAATCGAATCGGCGACAGCGGCTTCCATTGTGGTTACTAGACTTCAGCAAACATGCAAATATACAGCCGGTTCATAAAGATCTTTATAAATATAATACTACATTTGCTAATATATATGTTTATGATTATTTTTCTTGCATTTTTCGTATGTTTACAAGAGCGTTTTACTTACGATGATGTCGAAACATTCTCTCAACATGTCGGCATAGATCTCTTCTTCGCCCATCCAATGATATGTGCTTTTAATGTCTTTGAACGCACCCTCCGAAGCACAACACCGACACATACCGGGATTCACTGCAGACTCCATCATTTTTAAAGATACTTTACTATCATTTACACTTAAAAATCTTAAATTTAATTAGAAAAAGCTAAAGGACGCTACGACTTCGAAGCTCCGCCATTTTCTGTTACTTTTTTTCTTTTCTGTTTGCTTGGAAATGAGATGCAGGCAATGGGGTAGCATCACACACAGCCAAGATTAGTACATTGAAGAATAAAACTGAAACAATAATTTAAAATTTAGTGTTTGCAATAAATAAACGTTACAAAAAATAGCAATTCTGCAATTCTGCTAGTTGCAAATAAATTTTCATGACGTAGAGAAACAAAATGAAATACCAAAAATGTTATCGGCCTGTGGATTCAGATTTGCAGCCCGAAAAAAAAAAAACTAAAAGTTGATAGCTGTCATTACGTCGCGTTCCAGAACTATGGCTTTTGTAAATTTAAGGCATTAAAAAGCAAAAGATAATCTCTTGAATGCATAGCATAACAACAGGAGTGAACGGAAGAGCATTTCAAATTATGTTCAATATTATAACGTGTTATTATCGGACATTATTATCATCAAGATAATAGCTCCGTGTTTGTGCTTGTAGATAATTTTATAAAAAATTAATAAATAAGAGCTCACTAAAAGTCGTTTCAGTGTTTTACCACCATGTCGTACGGCATCGCTTGCCGTTGCTGCCTATTGCGAGCTCCTGACAAAGACCTGAAAACCGAGTATTCAATATTGGGCAAATCGGAAGTTTACGCCGATATGCTGAAGGAATGCTTCGAAATTCAGGTAAATAATCCTAATATACAACTTCTACGTAATAAAAATGACGACTAACTAGATCCTTCTATATATCTGTGCGCATAATTGAACAGATAAACATACACAACTTCAGAAATCGACTCTAAAAATTTGGTGTATATTACTGACCTATTTCATAGAACTAAAATTCTAGTAATAATTATTATTTAAAAAATAATTACCACGGTAAAACTGTACAATACTGGACGCGGAAATTTTGAATTTAGGGGGGAGGGGGGGGAAGGCCCCTCCTAACCTAAATCTATCCGAGTCGGGGTGCCCTAAATTTAGTGTGGGTGGTTTAAAAAAAAAATAACCCTAACCTAAATCTATCCGAGTCGGGGTGCCCTAAATATAGTGTGGGTGGTTTAAAAAAAAAATAACCCTAACCTAAATCTATCCAAGTCGGGGTGCCCAAAATTTAGTGTGGGTGGTTTAAAAAAAAAATAACCCTAACCTAAATCTATCCTAATCGGGGTGCCCTAAATTTAGGGTGTGTGGTTTAAAAAAAAAAATAACCTTAACCTAAATCATCATTTAGCTACTTTATTTGTCTTAGAGATGGGTCAAACCGTAATTTTTTCAAATCGGTTGAACCGAATCATAATTTTGCTCAAACCGAATTACAAACCGATTCAACCAAACCGAATCATCCAATACTGTATGACATCACTCATTCCTTCGTGTTTCGTGTACCCCGTTATAAGTTATAAACCGTATTACGATACGGTTTACGATTTTAATTCGGGTAGGCGATAGGGACGGGAAAAAATATCGATGACTGAAAAACAATGTATTAGGCGTTTATTTATTCTTAATATGATTAAGAATAAATAAACGCCTAATACATTGTTTATGAGTACCTATTTATGAGATATAAGAAAGAAACCAATATCTCTTAAGTACCTATTATATAGTAACAGAAATGTATCTAGAACAAAATCAGATGACTTTCTTTTATATACTTAATGTAATAGAATAATAAAATTTAATACTAACTGAAAACACGATGTTATTTAAAATATAATTACGATAACAAACAAATGCCAAATATAAAACGGAATGAAAATTTGGCGCCACTATTTGACATGCAACTAGTCGTGTCGCGTTACCGGTCGGCGTCAGCAACTTCATTCGGGATAACTCGGTTCCGTTCGTTATTCATTCGGGCGGAGCGTTCCGCCCGCATCAGTTTATTCGCATTGCATCGCATTCGTACTCGCTCGAACTGGACACGAGTTGACGCGATTGCGGTTTCAAACTGAAACCGAGTTGGATAGACTGTAGCTCGGTTTGATGCGAGTTGCCCTCAACCCGAATTGATTCGGTTTGGCAAACCGGGTTGACACATCGCTAATTTGTCTGTGCACAAATATTTATATACAATGTAGAACGCTCCCGGACAATTATTTTTTTTACTTTTAAATGCCTATAGGTATACATTTGCTACTACAGGGGGATGGATCTAGGAGTTGAGAGTGACCCTCCCTCCAAAAACCCATAAATTTTCCTCAAAAAATGCATAAAATGTACGATTTTCTGATACCTAACCTCAAAATTTTTAATTTTAAATATCTCCAAAACTATGCGTTTTCTTTATTTGGGAGGGGGTTTGGAGGAGGAGGGGCCTTCCCCCCCTCCTCCCCCTCCCCCTTAAATTCAAAATTTCCGCGTCCAGTATTGTACAGTTTAGCCATTACCACGCCTTAACCATCACTATACACACATTCAGATGCCATAAAATCTGATACCAGTCTTTCCAGTTACTCAGTTGTGGATGGAAGTCAGATAAACAGTTGCTCTAATAGATGTAAAATATGGGAATACAACTGCACCCATTTGGACTACAAACTTAGCTTATTTGACTAAAGGCTGGACAAGTCAAGTCTTTTATCTTTTCGAGTACTGTAATTAGAGACAGAAAGACAATAGGTGTGTGAACAATGGCGTTAGCATGGGGCTCAAGATTTGAATAGAAACTATATATTCCACAACTATCACACAACATTGTCAAGTCCCAAGCTAAGCAGGCTTGTGTTAGGAGTACTAGACAACTGATAAACATACTTATATATTTCTAAATACATACATATTATAGATAAATTACACCCAGACATAGAATAAAGTATCTTGCTCATCATACAAACATTTGTCCTGGGTGGAAATCGAACCCACAACCTCTGGCATAGTAGTCAGGGCCAAAAGGCCAATATGACAGTCTACTAAACTACTTTTCTTTCCAACATTATTATTTGAGTGTCCATGATAGGTACCATATAAACACACTTTCTTTATACTTTAGAAATTTAGAAGGTATTCTAAACAGAGTAGAGATAGAAATAAAACAAAAAAGAAAGAATATACTTAACAATAAAAACCAGTACAGAGAGGGGATCCTCCCTTATCTTCAACCAGACAAGTGTCATGTATGGTCCGGGTACTTGTCCAAACCACACTCCCAATGTTGTATGTTTACAAATTGTAGGTAGAAGGTATAATTCTAATTGCATAATCCAGGATTTCTTTCTTTTTCTAGTTTTTTTTATTTTCTTTATGGCAACTGAGCCGGTGTCGACTATTCTGCCAGTGTCAAGTGGTCACAGCAGCGTTTTTTGTAGTTCTTTTATTTTGCCTTAGGTCTGCCTATAATGTCTTCTTTACATATTACAGATGTCTTTGAATGCAAATGAGATTGATGGCGGTATATGTGAAATCTGCATCACAAGACTAAGGGACGCATGTGACTTCAAGGAGCAAGTACTGCAGTGTCAGAAGGAATTCATAACTAAATTTAATGAATTTAGTGTTAAAGGTACAAATATATATTTTTTAACTTACTAGCTAACCAGGCAAACATTGTTTTACCATACAAATAATCAAAGCAAAAAAAAACCTACAAAATATACATGAAAAAATTTGTAAAATTCTGTTAAGTCATTTCAGAGGCCATAACGTATGCAATAGGGAAAGATATAATTGTTACCTACAACCAGCACTCATTAACTAAGAGCGTCTTTAAATTAGCCCCGCAGTGCAGCGCAGAAAAAAATTGATGACACCTTTTTTTTTTCATTTGTGTGGCTCCATCGGCGAACGCCCGATGATTTTGCCAATGTCAAGGTATAAGGTGGAAATGATCGGTACTTTATCAGAAATACTGTTATCTAATGATCAGTTTTTGTAGCGAAGGCGTCCATTGGTAAATAAAGGTATTAACTACAGCTGAATTTTGTTAACATTAATAAATTTATAAAGAATCTTTACTGCAGGGGAATGGGCTAAGGATAGAAGGAAAGGAATGTTAACTGGGCGGGGAATATCAGAAGGGGGAAGGTCGTAAAGGGGAATTGTTAAGCGAGGTAAGGAAAAAAACAAGTGATCGAGGTTACCCTCATCTAGGCCACATTCACACAGAGAACTGTCTCTCACGTCGATGAGATGATGACACCTTAAAAGTGACTATTTTTAGTAACAAAAACTGACTTTATAGTTTTGTATTTGTCAGATAATGAATTCCTGCAGTAAACCAACAATATTAGAAAATGTAACATAGAGTGTTCTTACATTTAATGTAGCACAATAAAATTTTAAAGTCTAACTATTATAAACTAGCTTTTGTCAGCGGCTTCGCCCGCGTACATAAAATATAGCCTATGTCACTCAGGAGTAAAGCAGCTTTCTATTGTTGCTAAATTTTTTCCAATCGGACCAGTAGTTCCAGAGATTACCTCCTACAAACAAAAAAATAAAAAAACAAAAAAACAAACTTTACCTCTTTATTATATTAGTGTAGATAATTTAATTTATTCTGTTTTTCAGATGAAACAAGTCCAAAGGTGAAGCAGGAATATCTAGATTTGGACGAAGACAATGGCATTTATTTTCTGGGTAAGTGTTTTATTAGAAGCTCACCATTAGAATTATAACTGGAAGTAAATTAGACGCACACATGCACCACGCCTAGTTTGTACGTAGACGTTGCGTGGCGTGGATCTAGATAGATAGATATTATCTTTATTGTAGGTACACCAAAATTACTAAGGTGTTACAATGGGCGGTCTTATCGCTAAAAGCGATTTTTTAAAGACAACCTTTGGATGGATTTGACAGAGAAGAAAGATACACGGGTAGATTGAAGCTCTACATTTCTAATTGCCTTTTAAAATATATGGAGACGCGCCAGAATTGGTTAAATACGTGGACCATGTCTGCCCAATGTCAATAAACTTATAATCTATCTATTAAAACTATCTATTAAAAAAGACTGCATCAAAATCCGTTGCATAGTTTTAAAGATCTAAGCATACATAGGGACAGACTGGAAAGTGACCATGTTTTATACTATGTAGTAATAAATAGCTGTTTGTTAGTCTCGCCAAAACTCGAGGACGGCTTTTTGTCTTGAAGTATTCGTAATACTGCAGGAAACGTACGAAGTTTGCCGGAGTAGGAATCCGGGAATCTTTAAAATAGGTTACTTCTAGGTAAGCGCGCTCCATCGTCGACCGCATCGTCACTTTCTATCAGGTGAGATAGCGGTCAAGCGCGAACCTATAATCAATAAAAAAAGCTGGTATTATTATTATTATAGATTTAAATATATATTTTTTCGTATTACAGAGTTAAAAGATGAAATCTCAGATGATTTCGACGATTTCAAAGACGAGGATGACAATAAGAAGCTGGCGGAAATGTTCGGTTTCAATGACGTCACCATCAAGAAGAGATCCGATAAACGCAGGAGCAAGAAGCGACTGCTCCTCGATAATACTGGGAAAGGTATGTGTACATGTACAAAAGGAGTGTCTTCATGAATAAAAGCATCTCCATTGCTCATCACATCATCATCATCATCCTACCCTTATTCCATATTACTTGGGGTCGGTGCCACAGGTTTTTTTCTTCTACTCTGTCCTGTCACCCGTCAGCTATCACTAACCCTTTTCTTTCATATCATTCCTCACACAATCCATCCATCTCTTCTTCGGCCTCCCTCTTCCTCTCCATCCATCTACGTGTTAACTCAAAACTCTTTTCGTAACATGCGTTTCATCTCTCCTCTTTACATGGCCATACCAAGACAAACGATTTCCTTTCAACTATTTAGTCACTGGCGCCACTTTCAGACTTCCTCTAATATACTCATTTAATTTTCATTGCTCATTATGCCTAATTAAATCAGTTACACTTAAATTTAATAATTATTATATGAACTTATTTAATCACAATAATTTCAAAATATTAGTAACTTCAGCAACGTCCGATCAGCTCCGATGTCGACGAACTAATGACCACTCACGCGCCGCGCACGCCTTTTATAAACTTTTTGCCTTTCACTTTTGACTGGAGGGGGGGCACGCCGCATGAATAGTTCGTAACGTTTCGTTGCACGTGCGCTCTGCGTGTTGTTAAAAATATTTGCGCGGATATACATAAATATAACTTTTCAATACAATCACTCATCTCTCTACTGCTGTTATGCATGCAATTTACAGTTTTTCGCACTAGGCTGGAAAAGTGCGTGAAATTCCCCCGCTACAATTTTATTGCATTTATAGTATCAGGCTAGTTTTGATTTTGGATCATTTTGGATGAACTATATTAGACCCGGGCCCGAAGCGTGCCTTGTAGATGCGCCACCGGCACGCATTTAAAACATAACATGCATTTTACACAACTGGACTGTGTGCATTAGGTAGCTCGCCGTCCATTTGTCTGGTAATAGTCCGGACCAAGCCAGTCGTCGACGGCGCGCTCTGTTCTCGCGCGCCTCAAGGAGTTGTCAGCAAATGTAGATGCCTAAGCCTACTGGGGCCCCGGTCCGATTTCTGAAAGGAAGGTCCTCCCCTTGTATGAAGGCTAAGAAGGAATGGGGTGGGTCGTTTAGTCAGTAAGAGTCTGACACTGTTTCCCGCTTCGCGCAAAGGCGGGATTCGTCATTACATGATTTTTACCACCATAAAAAGGTACCTAATGTCCTAAAGTTATTTTTTTTTTTTATATAGGTACAGATTTGAAATCAAAAAGGAGCGCAATGAAGTTATCCCTTCGTGCTTTAACTCAGCAGGAGGTGATGATGAACAAGATACTCAAACCAGTTAAGGTATGGAGTTCTTTTATATTATAGGAAAATTAAATTTGATCCACTTCCCAGTTACCGATTGAGCTGAAATATGAATATTTTGCGTACATGTGTTATCAAGGGCCTGGAACAGTTTACCGGCGGCAGTGTTTCCGTCCGATTATAATTTAGGTGTCTTCAAGGCTAGAGTGAATAGGCTCTTAACCTTTCGTAGAACGCAGATCTACGCGAGACACAATAACTTTTTTATTGTGTCTCTAATTACGGCCTACGAGAGCATTGCATCACTGCTTACTATCAGGTGGGATCGCAGTCAAACACTAGTTTATAGAAAAGAAAAATCAGATGACAATGCCAAATTTTATGTCATGGAGCTGATCTGATGATAGAACCGGAAGGTGGTCATATAGGCTCAACATTTTGTTATAAAAAATAATTTGTTCAGCAGCAGTCTACATGAATGAATGCTGTATCACGCCACTTCGCTTCGCAATCGCATTCGTTCACCCACTTAGGAAGACGAAGTAGAATAATTACGTTTGCGGAACAGAGAGTAAAGTGTCGTAAACTTCCGTTAAAAATGAAGGATCCTCCGACCAGACAGGAGTTATGTCGGGCTACTGCCCGATAGTTGGTTTCGGGCTATTCTATATATTCAAATCTCACGGAGAACTTTGATTGCGCGATTAATTTTTAAGTGACGCCATAGATGGCGCTACAAATTCTTACATTTTCTTCGTTAAAAATTTTCAATTTTTTTTTTTTAGATATCGGGCGATGGCAAACGGCTGATCAGCGACGCGAGTAAGAACAGAGTGAACGTGGACACACTGATCAAGTACTCCAACTGCACGCCCTTCGCCAACAAGACCATCGCTGGTAAGATTTTATGTGTCTCGTAGCTATCAACAGTTTTAGTGGGTCATCCTAGCAAGAAAAAGCATTAAAAAAAAAACAAAGTACGTATGTGTTGTCGGGTGCCGAAGCAAGGTGGACGTATTGCTAATTACTAAATTAATGATCTGTGCCTTGTGAAATGTAAAACTTCTAGCAGAAAAAGTTTCTTTTGTGTCGCACCGCAAATATATAATAAAATACCCTATCAAATAAAATGTATGTATATAAAGATCGACCAACCATACGCATGCTCGGAACGGTGTTACCTTGTTATCCGCATCCCGTTTGATAACCATACAGATCTACGAGTATTCTATATTCTATAATATCTTGTGAAAATTACCTACGTACATAGGCCTACGTTTGATAAAGACTTGTATTTTATATGATAATGGCTTCGCCTGCGCGAAAGTCGGTTTCTTCATACAAATTTTCAAAATCCGTTTTACCCGCTTAGGGGTTTTTTTTTTTATGGTAGTTGATAATCATCCAATGACGAAACCCGCTCTTGGGCGGAGCGGGAGACCAGTGTCAGACTCTTACTTACTAAAAAACCTACCCCGTACCTTCCTTGCCTTATTCCTGGAGTCGAGGTAACAGTTTGCACCACTCTCTAGGCTCCAGGAGGCTTCGACCCAGTTGCTGACAACTCCTTGAGGCGCGCGGGAACGGTGCGCGCCGTTGACGACTTGGACTCGGTCTTACCAGACGACCGGACGGCGAGCTACCCATTGCTCACCGTCCGCGAGCCAGTGTCTACGGTGGCCGGATATCGGCAGGATCGCGGCGGCGACGGCTACGGCGAGGGCGCTGTTGCCTTTGCCTTGTGCGGTCGGCCTCCTCCTTTACGAGCATTACTGCTTCGCAGAAGAAGGCGACCGCCTGCCATTCCTCTTCGCTGCGGACCATGGCCTGAACCAGGGCCCGGCGCGAGAGGTCGCCGCCGCCGATCACCCCCACGAGGAACCCCTTAGGGATGGAATTTCGTAAAATTCGTTCTTAGCGGATGTCCCTATAAGAAATCTATGGTAAATGGTATTTCGCTTTTAGTATAAATTGCTCTAAATTATTTCCAGGAATCCTCTGCGCCTACTGCAAGACAACGTACCGAGACCTCCCTCACCTCCGCACTCACATACTCGCCGAACACAGCAAAGACAACCTTATAGAGAACAAACGAATGGACAAGAACAACTTATCCATCAAAATGGACATCACGGACCTTCGGTGCAACCTCTGCAACTCACACGCTGACACCATCACCAACTTGAAGAAACATCTCACCATGGAACACGACATCAAGTTCTACCCAGACGTCTACGATTATGTCATGGAGTTTAAACTAACTGACGGAGAGACTCTCAACTGCGCCCTCTGTAACTCGAAGTTCGAAACTTTCAAAATGTTACTCCAACACATGAACGGACATTACAGGAACTATATCTGCGAAATTTGTGACTTAGGCTTCATAAACCAACACAAGCTCAGAAACCACCAACGAACGCACGAAATAGGCAACTTCAACTGCTCATTCTGTGAAAAAGTATTCAGTACTAGAGTCAGAAAGTTATGCCATGAGAAGTACACTCACAACCCAAGCGCGAGATATACGACTACATGCCCACATTGTGACGAATCTTTCACTAGCTATTACAGAAGAAATCGCCACATGGCGGTCGAACACAACATAGCGGCTGCGACCTACAAATGCAACATTTGCGACAAATCTTTCATTTTAAAATCTAAATTAACTTCTCATATAAAAAAAGTACATTTAATGGAGCGAAATCATATTTGTCCGGAGTGTGGACAAGGTTTCTTTATAAAGCAATCGTTAGATGAGCATATGATTAAACATAATGGTGAGAGAGTGTTTAAGTGTAATGTTTGTTCGAAGGCGTATGCAAGGAAAAAGACGCTAAGAGAACATATGAGGATACATAATAATGATCGGAGGTTCAAATGTGGGGTATGCTCGCTCGCGTTCGTGCAAAAGTGTAGTCTGAAAAGTCATATGCTGTCGAACCATGGGATCACTTTAGCGGAGTATGAGAATGCTTGAGAAAGCAATTTTAGTCTTTAGTCGTTGTGTATGAGTAAATAAAAGTTTTTGGCTGTTTATCCAATTTTCTTCTGGAAGGTTAGAAAGAGTTGCAGTGGACATGGTACGTAAAAACATGTCCACTGTTGGACATAGGGTCACAGGTCCAGTGCGTTTTGCATCTATCGGATTCCCTCGACCGTCACTAGGTCATCGGGAGGCAAACAGTGCTCCAGAACCTTTTGGGCCCATCGATCATTCGTTCAGTTTGCAATATGAGCACAGTGTGGGCGCTCTGCGTTGAGCAGGCTTGTCAGACTTTTACTGACTAAAACCCATATCGACGCTCCTAGGCAATAAGTCTGTAATCGCAAAAAAATGTTTTTCGAATATAGACTTTATTGCCCGGACATTAAGTTGGTAATCGAACGGATTCTTTGCGATTATTACACCGACTTATTGTCCGGGAGTGGCGATATAAGTCCTTCATTTACCGTCTGCGTTCCAAGGCCACGGTAACTTTTGAAACGTGGGCCTAAACCCAACTTTTAACAGGTGAGACCGACTCACTCTTTGCCGTTTATTACTTTCCAGATAAAGTTGGATTCAGCACCTATAAAAGTACATCTAGTTTTACGCAATAAAGTCTGTGTACAATACGCGACTTGTAAGTTGAACCAAGATGGCGATTGACCTTCTAGGCTCAGTAACAGATTTTCGACTTTCAATCAAAGTGGTTGCTGTGAGTAACTATAGCAACGGGTTCAACTTATTTGCCGCGTAATATATTCAAATTGTTATATTTGAGCCAATTTTTCGGCTGGATCCTATGGCATCGGTGTAAATAAAACATAGTTATATGTTAGAAGGCTATGAATTTGATCTTGATCTAAAGTTATACAGTACGGTCGTCGAATCTTGGCGAGTGTAAAGTTAGATTCTGCGAATATTAGCGCTAGAAAACTCGTAACAAAATAAATAGTTAAAAAAAAAAATGGTTGCCTGTAAAGTCGGTTTTACGGGCGAAGATTTTACGTGACAACGTCTTTTTCTCGGTAGAATATTTATTGATATGAATATAATTAAATTGCACAATAGGAACAAGGAATTGAATGAAAATAAGAATTGCACAAATTTGAACTATAGAAATATATTTTGTTTGCTGCGCGCGCGGCAGACCGATCATAGTTGAGTGGGAGAGAGACGCAAGGCATTCGGCGGGCCTCTCTCTCGTTCGGTGTCTCATCGTAACGTTACCGAGCGTTACACTTTTTCATAAGTGACTCCCAGCCGCAACCTAATTTAAGACGTTGTCACGTCAAAAAAATTAAATGCAATTTGCAGTTGTTATTGCTGTTAAAAACTGTTTTTGGCATCTATTTTTTTTTAAGCTTTATTTTTGTACGAGTTTGCAAGCTTTGAAATTCGCAGAGCCTAACTTCAGACTAGCCAAGATCCGACGGCCGTACTATACTCCGTTCAAAATAACATTACACATTTAAAAAAACCTTTTTTACTGTTCGTTCAAGCGATTTTGAATTTTATTACGTTGGTGGAATGACAAATGACGGCTGCAGTAAATAGTTGGGTTTTTAACGACTTTTAGCTTTTAATACCTATCTTATGCTTACGGAATTGAAGTTAAAGTTGGTTGAACTAACTGTAAAAAAAGGTTTGTATAAATGTGTAATGTTAATACGAATAGAGTATACAAGGGAATAGTGTATGAATTCAACGAAAGACGTTGTAATCTTCGATCATCAATGTACTAGACAAGGATTAAAAACAAAATCATAACGCATAACTGTCCCAGAATTGCTTCAAAATAAAAAATGTTACATTCGAAATGCAATTCTCATTATTCAAATATTTGTTGAAAAATTAAACTAATTTTGTAAACAATAAGGTTTAATATACAAAATTAACAATGGCGCTTATTCTATTTTCTAATTAGAGCGATGCTCTCAACGCCTACCGGTCCAAACTGACATCAAAAATCTTCACATAATTATTTGTGCCTAGCAACCCGCCCCAGCTTCGCACGGGTACTGATATTGAATATATTATGCGCATAAACCTTCCTCTTGAATCACTCTATCCAATAAAGAAAACCGCATCAAAGTCCGTTGCGTAGTTTTAAAGATCTAAGCATACATACGGACATACAGCGAAAGCGACTTTGTTTTATACTATGTATTGATGATGATATTTGTCGGACCATTTTTGAAACAGAGATCGGTAATCTGGTACATTGATGATCGAAGGTAGGCATTAATTTCTTGCGTCAAATTGGTCTTACGATTATTATCGTTTCCTGAAAACGCGAGAAAAATTGTCTTTCGAAAAAAAACATTGTATATATTGTAAGGAGAAGACCAAACGAATAATTTAAGCAATAATTATGTCACTGCCTTTAATTTATAGGGGATATGCATGAAAAAATTATTTGTTAACTAAATTATTTTTATTATATGTCTGAACTGTCACACAACGTCGTCTAGTCCCTAGCTAAGCAGAGCTTGTGTTATGGGTACTAGACAACTGATAAACATACTTGTATATTTCTAAATACATACATATTATAGATAAATTACACCCAGACACAATAAATGATTGTGCTCATCACACAAACATGTTCTGGATGAGAATCCAACCCACGACCTCTGGCATAGCAGTCAGGGCCACTAAGTCACTAACCACTAGACCAACTGGCCAGTCTTTGACATCACAGACGATCGGATTTCTCTTTCATAATAGCACCTTTGAAGCTCTATATCTTCATATCAGCCTCGTAGCTGATGACGATATTTGTCCCTTTTTTAACAGAAATAAAAAGTAGATACTTATTTTAACAAAAAATAATATTTTTCCTTGTTTTACTGAGTCGCCTAGCTGAAGCCGAGTCTACGCATACATTAGCTTGACGGCGAGATGAAAGGCGATACGGTGACAATCCTTTTTAAAATTGATATGTATGCTATTTACCTTTGTTATTATATGGAAAAAAAAAAGAAAAAACAACAAATAAAGTAAGAGCAGTGGTGGCCGAGTGGTAACGGCCCCGACTTACGAGTCGTAGGTCGCGGGTTCAAACCCAGCCAGGCGCATTACTTTGTGTAATTTATTTCATCACCACTGCTCTCAAAACGGTGAAGGAAAACATCGTGAGGAAACCGGCATGTCCTAGAACCAAAAATTCGAAGACATGTGACATCCACCAATCCGCACTGGGCCCGCGTGGTGGATTATGGCCCATTCCCTCTCCTAGAGAGAGGAGGCCTGTGTCCCTGCAGTGGGAACATTAAAAGGCTGATGATGATGATGATATGGAATAAGTAAGTTTATGATATCGATATATTGTCTTCCTTTAGTAGTTACATCTAAGAGCGGGTACACATTGGGCATTTTGAAACGCGCGTTTTGAGAACCCCTAATTCATGTGAAGTGTTCACATGCAAGCGCGCGTCAAACGCGCGTTTACATTTTTTCGTTAGAAAGCGTGATGCTCGGGCGTTAGGGCTTGTCCAGAAAGGGCGAACTCGTCGCGATTTTCTCGTGCGAATCACGCGCGATCGTTGCGTCCAGAAAGAGCGTACCAACGCGCGAGCATTGAGGCAAAATTTTGGCGCTCCATTGTTCCCGATACGTCCCCTCGGCCGGAGTTCGCGCGTTTAACTGGACGCAACAAGGGGTCCCTAGTATCTCGACTCGCGCGTATTGCGCGCGAGTCGAGATACTAGGGACCCCTTGTCTGGGGTCGTTATGCACGCGATTTACGCGCGTATTTTGAATTCGCGCGATGCTCGTGGACGCGATGTATTCGTGCCTAGTATCTCAATAGAGCGCGTATGAATTCGCGCGAAACGTTTCGCGACGAATTCGCTTCTTCTGGACAAGGTCTTAGCTGCGCGCTTTGAATGAGCGGCCATTACATTTCAACGCGCGTCCTCTCTAGGACGCATTATTCGAAAATGGAGATTGAGCATTTTGATAATGATTTCTTTATATGTGAAATCCAAAAGCGCGGTGTGTGTACGCGACCAATGCGAGCTCAACGCAACGCCGAGCGCCCAGTATGTGCTAGCTCTAAGTGGGGCCCCCTAATTGTAACCCCATTGGGGTCATTATAAGCATTTGCTACTCTTGCTTGCCTTTATCTGGCTCTGGGAGCCATGACGTTCTTAAGATCATAAGATATCAGCCATACGAGGGAGAGAGAGGAATTGAGCTATAGCTCCGTCTCTTTAACAGTTTTGCTCTCATTTCGTTAACGTCGATCGCTTAAATTTGCCCATGCCTTCAATTACTTTGTTCTGACTACGTGACAGCATTGATATGACGTCAGAACAAAGGAGTTAGGTCGTGGCGTTCGACGTTAATGAAACGATCGTAAATTTGCTAGTGGGACAGTCAAATGGATCGCGAGCTGGTGGTAGGGCTTCTGGTTACATTTCCATACTACCTCTATCTCAGTGGTATGTTTTAATATTATTGTAAGATAAATTTAAGTTGTTAAAGTGTAAGAAATCGATTCAGTTGTTACAGTTCTAACTTGTACAGGTTGATAATTTATATTGTTAAATAAATAAACAAAGATTTTAAGTAAAATACTGGTTTTTCTTCTACTTTATGGTGTACACTCGGGACATTCCAAATTGTGGCTAAACTAGGGTACACAATCACATTGGGTAAGTTTTTAACACAGTTACAGGTAGCGGGCCTGTTGGGAGGATTCGTTCGCAAGAGTCAAATTAGCCCTGGAATGTAAAGGGTAACTGGAAGAACACAGGCGAGTTTAAACCAGAGTGGAGCGAGGATAGTAAATAGATACCTCCTCTGGCTACACGAAATTGCCTACTTTTTTCTCGGTGGAAAAATTATCCAATGATATATCTGCGGCCTCGGATAGGCCGGGAGACAGTGTCAGACTTTTATTGACTAAAAACCCACTTGTGTTCCTGCTTTGCCTTCGTTCTGGGACCACGGGTTTCATTTCCACATTCCCGATGGCGCCAGTGGGCTTCGACCCCGATAGTGGATGGTTGGACGGCAAGCAACACATAGCTCGCTGCCCGCGACTACGGTATAAATTACTTCTTGACTTCCCAACCAAAAAAAAAGGAATTTGTTATGTGTGTAATTACAAAAACAAAAAAATAAATTGTTAAACATTTATTTTTACATGTACTACAACATATTTAACAGCTATAAAAATCAATAAATATGATACAAAAATTTACAAAAATCTGTACATTATCTCTATTTTTAAAATCAACCCAATGTAACTATTATACATATAATTATTTAGAAATAACTTATTATAGGTCATCTATATTATTTACACTGTTTTAACCGTTTACTTTTTGAATACTGTAATTAGAGACAGAATAGAAAGACAAAGCACGACCCGCCAAATAAATAATTCATTTTATTCCTAGCGATCTTCTTCTCGAATCGATGGATTCCGCTTCCCTCAAAGTTTTTGGGCCCAGTAGGTTGCCACATTTATAGCAGCTTCAGTGGCATTCTTAAGGTCCCCCAGCGTGCACTTGTAGGAACATTTTGAGCACTCTAATAGGTGGGCCATTGTTTGGTCAGAGACACCGCACTCGCACTGTGTCACCGGGGTCTATAATCCCCCATTTTGCCAAGTTGTGTTTGCAGCGGCCTACTTGGGTGCACAGTCTATTGATTGCTTTCCATACAGGCCGCCGCAGCTCATATCCAAGTGGCAGATGTTCCCGGGGCTGGAGAAAATCGGGCGGTGGTGGGTGGTGTTCTTCCCACAACTTACATCTCTCCGCATTCCTAGCGATAATCTCTTCGTGTTGTATGAACTGCTCATTGCTTGTGTTATGTATTAATTATTATTATAATTGCTTACATACTGATGTACAATACGGCCGTCGTTTCGTGGCGAGTCTGAAGTTAGGCAGGTAGTTTTCAAGCGCTACAATTCGCAGAGCCTCGCCAAGATCCGATGGCCGTACTGTACTTTAATATGTAAGCTTCACGCAGATGTACACCAACTGTACCAGTGTATAGTAGACTTTAATCCTATCATTACATAGTATAAAACAAAGTCACGGTAATAATATCTTTACAGTATTCCAACTTCATACAAACTGACGAAACGCGAGCTATGCCTACGCGCCTCGATGTCGGTATGCGTACGGCCAGTGTTGCCAACTGCACCGTAATTACGGTAAAAACACCGTAATCAGAAATGATTTACCACCTACCGTAGGATTATAATTACGGTAGCAAAATACACCGTAATACCCAATGAAGAGCGTATTTATTTTTAAATGTTGTAGATAAGTATGATTATCTATTTACAAAAGTAATTTTAGCGTGTTTTAATGATATTTTTTTTTATGTTAGGGTATTTTCCTTTATTCCTACCGACAACAGTGTTTTATGCTTCTAGAATTCCCCAATAGCGCGGTACCGGAATTGCACAAACGATTTCGGTGGTACTGTATGTATTTGAATTTCAATGTATACTTAGAACTATTTAATTTGCCTAGTTTATTTGTATCTTAATCGACTGACATTTCATTCACATTAGGTACCTAAAAGTTTCATGTTTTGTGTTGTGTAAGATCTGAAAATTGTACAAGATGGAGAGTGACTCTGACCCTTTACATGATACCAAAATAATCAAAGTAATTCTACCGTTCTACATTACAACGTAATTTCGGAAAATCTACCGTATTTTTAGAAGAATTCTACCACCCGCTAGATTTCAAACTTGGCAACACTGCGTACGGTAGACACACAGTCGCGACTGTACCGCAGTGACGAACGGACGATGTTGTTTTTTTAACAAAACACGATAAAAAAAAGTCACAATTTCAGTTCAGAGAGTCGGTATTTAAGGTACCGGGACTACAATAAGATTAATTCGCAAACTTTTTTTATTGTACCCAGCGATGATTCATTAAATAAAATGTACCAATAAAAAAACAACACGCTTTTTTATTGAACACTTCCTAATCAATATACAAATATAGTACAGTACCCGGCAATAAATATTGCACATCGACCTTTGGAAAGAGACAATCGGCTAATTTCGGCTTCGTAGAGCGTTATCTCTGTCGCACACTACCTATGTGACGTTTGTCAGTCGTTGTTCAAGGTGATTGGTGAACATGTGACGTTTGTCAGTCGTTGTTCAAGGTGATTGGTGAACATGTGACGTTTGTCAGTCGTTGTTCACCAATTATTGCCGGGTACTGTAGATAGTATTACCGTGACAAAGTCGCCCTTTCCATAGTATGCTTAGATCTTTAAAACTAAGCAACGGATTTCGATGCGGTTTTTTTTTTAAGATAGAGGGAATCAAGAGGAAGGTTTATGTGTATAATACAGGTATAATATATTTAATATCGGCATTGCACCCGTGCGAAGCTGGGGCGGGTCGCTAATACAGAATAAAGTTGATTTTAGAATGACAAAAACTAAAATATTGCAACATTTGCTTGCCCATTTATCACCTCTTGATTTATATTACAACAACACATAAAAAAGAAACAATTGGAAGAACATTTAAAGAACAAATACATATATACACAGCATGAATGTACTTTCTCAATAAAAAAATTATGTATAACTGTAGGTAGACCGAAAGAAATACAGAGATCTTTACAATTAATAATGAACTTTATTTTCAGTGTCTCAAAGTGCAATCCGAAAAGTTAAAAGGAAATCATTGGTCTTGGTATGGTTGAAGAGAAGAGATGAAACGCATGTTACAAAAAGAGTTCTGAGTTTACACGTATGGATGGAGAGAAAGAGGAAGGCCGATGGATTGTGTGAGGAGTGATATGAAAGAAAAGAGAGTTTGTGATAGTGTGACGGGTGACAGGATAGGGTGGATACAATAAACTTTTTTTTTTAAGGTTAGGATGATGATGAAAGTACAATCTAACCAGAACAGAACTAAAACGTGAATATTTTGATAGTTAAGTAGCATTTATGCCTTATGCCAACACAACTCTCAACCTTACTGCACTAAAAATAAAGTACATTATTCAATGACATAAAAAATCCTGTATTTTCTTCCAGTCCGAGTTAACTATAATAAACAACATAATTATTACTTCTATAGAATATCACAGACCTAAACCTAATTAAAAAAGCAAGTCCTCCCATAATCTAACAGTTCCCATGCACTAAAACAAAGCCCAACGCGCCGCATCTCCGTAAACAAGAACTTAACGTAAAAGCTACGATCCTTGTGGCCCTATTCTCACTAAACTCCATAGTGTAAATTTGTTTTATAACCACTTTTTGCTATACAATCAATTCCATTCTTGTCCCTACGGAATAGAAGACAAAAAAAATTGAATAACCAGTAAAAAGGTTTGTTCAAATATTAATTATAGTACAGCAGCACTGTCGCCATCTAGTTTTCCGTTTTCTCCATTATGTCACAAGCAGCCATACTGATTCCATGATTGGACAACAGATGGCTCTTCAAGCTACATTTCTGTACAAAAGTCATGCTGCAAACCTCACATTTGAACCTCCTATCATTGTTATGTATACGCATATGTTCTCTCAAGGTATACTTCCTCGCATACGACTTATGGCACACCTCACACGCATAATTCCTCTCCCCTGTATGTTTCACCATATGAGCTTTCAAAGCCTTTTTACTGAAGAAACGGTACCCACACACCGAACACTGACAGTTCCGTTCCATCAAATGACATTTCTTTATATGATACATTAGTAAACTCTTCAAAATATACGATTTGCTACACACATTACACTTGTACTGAGCCTCAGTATTATGCACTCTCACTAAATGTTGATTCCGCTGGTAGTAACTGCGGAAGGGGACATTGCAGTACGGACAGTTTGATATATTTCTTGCTCCTAAATGCTTCATTTTCTCGTGGTAATGCTTCTTAGTTCGACTAGCAAAGACTTTGTCACAATGATCACACTTAAAATTGCCATCTTGGTGTGTTGTGCGATGAGCGTTCAAAGACCGTTTAGTAGCAAACGCTGCATCACATACGGAGCAAGAATAATTGCTATAATGCTTGTTCATATGCTGTTTTAACATCTTAAAAGTCTCATACGTCGACGTACACATAGTACAATCATATACTTCCCCCACTTTGAGTTTAAATTGTTGTATATGATCTTTAATATCATTATGTATAGTTTTCCCATGTACTTTGACTAAATGCTCCTTGAAAACGGCCAGGCTGTCCATTTTTTCATTGCAAAGGTTGCAAGTTAGATCTGCAACGTCAATTTTGACACTACATTCAGCCATGTCGAAGTGAGATTTGAAGTGGAGACGTTCTTTCAAATGTTCTTTTTCTGTATGCTGTCTTAAGTCTGCTGGATCGGGGTATGACATGTCACAGTACCCACAAGAGTAACCTAGCAAGGTTTTATTAGAAAAAGGAGTAGCATTAGAGTATTTTAAAATAGTTTGTAGGTTCTCCTTATGTTTCAACTTGTCCGCTCGGCAAGTTTGTCCGTTCCATAGTAAGTTTATCTTTGATTCGCTGGGGACGGACAGTTTTAGTCTTGTTTTTTTAGGTTTCTTCTCAGTCTTCTTTGTAGGTTTTATGTCCGGTATTTCGCAGTCTTCTGTGAAGAGAAAGAAAAAATATTAGTTATGACTGGCATGTTGGTCATACACAGTTATACAGTGAAGGGCAAACTACGGCCCGCGGGCCGGCTTCGGTCCGCAAAAGTATTTAATCCGGCCTGCCAACAGTCCCTCGCATTGAATACTATGAATACCTATGTATATTGTCTCTTCACCACCCTAGGTTGACTGGTAGAGAATACCTAAGGTATTAAGTCCGCCTTTGTACCTTGTGTTGCATGAAGAATAAATAAATAAATAAAAAGGGGCGCAAAGTTTGTATGTATGTTTTCAGGAATTGCATGATTTGATTCCGCCATCCCAATTTCACCTTCGGACATCCCGGCGTACGGCAAATATCCACCCTTACGTTGTTGAGACACCTGCGGCCCGGACTAAGCGTTTTTCCTCGTCATTTATACCACGTACATCGAGGGATTGGAACAGTTTGCCGGCTGCAGTCTTTCCGTCCGAATACAATTTAGGTGTCTTCAAGGCTAGAGTGAATAAGCTCTTAATAAACTAGTGCGCCTTACCATCAACAATTGTATCACTGCTTACCATCAGGTGGGATCGCAGTCAAGCACTAGTTTATTGCAAGTAAAAAAAAAATGTACATTCTTTTACAGAATTGATGGAAGACGAGTGTTTTGGTGAAATCCGTCCTCTCATGGTGTTTTTAAACCTTGAAAATACCGTAATCTACACTAATATAATAAAGAGGTAAAGTTTGTTTTTTTATTTTTTTGTTTTTTTGTTTGTAGGAGGTAATCTCTGGAACTACTGGTCCGATTGGAGAAATTTTAGCAATAATAGAAAGCTGCTTTACTCCTGAGTGACATAGGCTATATTTTATGTACACGGGCGAAGCCGCTAACAAAAGCTAGTTAGAGTAATACAGAAAGACCAAAGGTGTGCGAAGGCAAGCGTTCGCTTGGGCACAAATTTCTGAATAGTTACTACGTAACAGATACTTCACTCAATAGAAAATTTCCAAAACCTACTGCTATTATAGCCTACTTCGTCGCGTCAGCAACCACTGCATGCCAAAATGTGCCTTAATGTTAAAGCGAACAGTTGTGATTGCTTCGCACCGCGCGATCAATCGCAGCTCACCGAGCAGTCGCAGGGCTGCTTCTTCCATAAAATTAAATGAACATATTTTTTTGTGTTTTCGTTATTTTTTTTAATAATTAAATACAGTGTATACAATTATTGGTTAGTCAATAAAATAATAAAATAAACTCACTGATAGAAGTAGCAAGCCTGGACACCAAGGTCTTAATCTTGTCATTTTTCCATGAGTTGTCAGAGCTTGGCGTCTTCTTGACAGCACTGCTCTTAAGCTGCGCACTAGGTTTGTCCCTCGGTTTCGCACGCTTCGGTTCACTCTTCTTTTTGACTGGAGTAATCTTTTCGGTCTTGATTTTCTCCTGTGAAGTTACACTGGCTGGAATAAAGGATCAGATTAATTATTAGATACAACGAGAAAATTCGTTGGTATAGCGGACAAAGTTCCGGTGGGATGTCTTGGCAATCATATGGCGACGGCGACTATCTAAGGTGTATACCGTAGGCGCGGGGTTGCGGACGGCGAGCAATGGAGCTCGCCGTCTGCAGAAGTTATTGTGATAATTTTCCCATAAAAAAAAAAAAAAACTATACGGGAGATGAACTGCATGCCTGGAGTTCTTTAAGGCACGAGTGATTTAGATCACTTCTAGGCAAGCGTGCGCCATCATCGACCAAATCATTGCTTACCATGAGGTGAGGCACAAGCCTATCAACAAAAAGCCAGGTAAAGACTCGCAAGGTGTCCTCACTAGGGTAAAACTCGGATAGTTGCCTCACTTTCAAAATTACTCCATATGTCTGAGTAAAAAAAGTGAAATGTGTTACCTATTTGTAAGACCAGCAGGTAATTTGGTTTTTCATTAACCAATTTATATTAATTTAAAAACATTTTCTTTTATATTTTTAGAGTATTAGCGATTTTAGCGGACCTCGATTTTCTGACATCTATCCCACGTGTGGGATAGTTGCCTGATCCATATAAATGCCTTACAGGATAGATGCGCTCCCCACAAAACGGGCAATTATCTCCTAAAAACTTTGATCGCATTTTATCTTCTCATGCAACACATAGAGATGTAAGACACGGTCAGTCAACATAGTAGTAGCTGGAAAGTCTTTTGATTAATGATTGAAATAGTATACGATTCGTTCGCAAAACTAGAGTAATCGAAATCGGGGCACCTATCCCACTGGGGCATCTGTCTCGGCTTTACCCAATTGGAATTTCAAGTTACATTGCGATAATACGGACGGCAAATTCATCCATCGCGTGTTACATTACATGCTACATTACAGCAATCTGTACCTAGCTTAAAAAAGCAAACTCACCTGCATCTATCAGGTAGTAGTCATCAGAATCATCGTCGCTGTCGTGTTTCGGCTCCACTTTGATTTCCACTTTCTCATCTGTGCAAATACCAAGAGTTTTATATGGTAAAGATGAATGTTAGTATATACCAAGACTTATACTAGTAAGCTCCTCCTTTTCCCAGACCCTTTCCTCCCTTACCGCGACCGGTCATCTTCTCAGCAGAAAATCGTCGAACAAATTAAAATAAACTCGGCACGGGTGTGTGCAAACACGAACCACGCGAATGACTGGAATATTTTTCGCTCCGTGGCTCTCCTATATTTATACCGTACGCGGAGCTCAGCGGGTCGGGGAGAGGGAGAAGAGAGGTGCGCGGGACGAGGTAACTCGATGCTCGTCATTGGTTGGTCGTTTAGCCTTCTGACAGCGGCTTCAACCGCGTGAAAGTAGGGTTCTCCATACAAACTTTAGACCCCCATTACATCCCTTTAGGTGCTGAATTTTGAACCCCTTAGAGTTCGCCTATATCATAAAAGCAAGCCAGATGCAGATTTTCACGCTCCTAGTACCAGTAGGTTCGCCTGTGCATTGATATGCTAGTGAGTCAGTTTCTCCTTTTATATATACAATGTGTCCGGTTTCGGTCTGTACAAACTTTAGGGGGTGATACTTTGCTCTATTTTATCACAAAAATTATTCTATATGCGAGGTCTAAACCCAACCCCCTCTGAATGGCAGCCATTTTTGTATTTTGGTTCAGTTTTGGGTAACGTCCATACTAAAACTTATGTAAAATTGGAATTTAATGCCCGATTATCGTAAAAAAAAAAACTTTCCGTAACGGCAAAGTATTGGCAATCAGATAAATAACTCAAATTATTTTAATTATTGCTGTATCATACTGAAATAAATGCTGAAACATCAACTTCATGTCAAAATTACCATCGTTTTTTTCGTTTTTCAAGATTATTTCGAAAAATACCCCCGAGAACTACCCTTTTTTATAAGCGTGACTCACGGATGATAAGTTTACCTAGATAATGATACCAAAAACTCGATTCTAGGACAATTCGTTCTTGAGATATTGTTGCTTAAACCTAGCCCTTCCGTACGTAAGATATGAATGAGCGACGTATTCTATGGGGAAGTAGGCAGAAAAAAAAAAATTATTATTAAAAAAACAAAATACCCGACTGCACACTAAAAAAAGAGTAAAACAAGCCCCACAATACAAATTTACTGAATATAATTTATAAATGTTGATGGAAAGCATCGCAGGCGGGGACCAACAGAGGCTTATTTATAGTCATTTCTGTTGTGCACCATTTAGCAGAATTTTCGTTGGTGGCGGTCAAGGTGGTCCCCGCCTGCGATGCTTTCCATCAACATTTATAAATTATATTCAGTAAATTTGTATTGTGGGGCTTGTTTTACTCTTTTTTTAGTGTGCAGTCGGGTATTTTGTTTTTTTAATAATAATTTTTTTATTTATAACTTTTTAGCTGTTTTTATTTAACGAAAATGTTGTAGATGTAGAAGACTATGTATATGTAAGTACCATTTTAAATTATTTCGACGACATTTGGCTTTAGATTACGAGTACATATTTTTTTAAAGGGAAATTTAGAAAAAATATTATTATGTCTTTATCCCGTGGGACTTTTAGGATAAAATGTATCCTATGACACTCCCGTAATCAAGACAAATCTAACGATACCTCATACATCAAAATCCATCAAGCCGTTTAGGCTACAGGAGGTCACAAAGGAACAGACATACATACATACTTACATACACTCGAAAAACATTACCCTCCTTCTTTGGCAGTCGGGTAAAAAAGGTTATTGCGTGTCATTGTAATGAAAATGGGACAAATACGATGTCAATACAAAAGAAGCAAGTATTCGTCAGATGAAACTCGAGTAGATTAATGTTTACCTGTCCCTGTCTTCTGGTTATTGTGGCTAAACATAATTTGCACCTGTGCGCATTGTTGTTGGAACTCGTGCTCGTGTGTCAATATGACTGAAATATCAAGAAGCCAGTCTGTCAGAAAAAAATGACGCTAAGTAATTGCACATTCCAAAGAGTAGATCTCTATGGAGAAGAATGTGCAAGAAACTCCATGGCACTCTTTTTAATCATATTATGTATTACAAAAATCTGGGTTACATATATTAGTCGCTGCTATGGTGTGAGAACAATGTAACTAACAAAAATAAGAAAAGAATATATTCTATACAAATTAATGGTGACTACCTTTTTCAACAGCTTCAATTTTCTTGAAGAATTCCTTTTCTGCACTCAGTACTTGCTGCTTAAAGTTGAATGAATTCCGAAGACTTCGGATGCATGAGTCACAGATACCAACGGGTTTCTCATCCGAAGGTCTTAGCTGCAAACAGAGATATTAAATATTTGCTTAAATATTATAATGGCACTTAAAAAGTTGCACAAAATTTAAGTTACAAAAAATAATTAATCATTGCAACGCCCCCAATGCCGGCAATAAGACAATAATCTGAAAAAAATTGCCAAAACACGATTTTCAAATAATTCTATTTTGATACCTAAACATGCTAGTGACATGGGAAATATTGCATTAAACTTTTAAGCCCCAAGCAAACGCCGGCGTTCGCACACCTATTTTTCTTTAATTGTGTCTATAATTACCAATGTTGTAGGGTGTGGACTGTATGGTTTGATAAGTTCAATTAAAACACTTATATTCAACGTTCTTGTAATCTACATCTACACTAATATAATAAAGAGGTAAAGTTTGTTTTTTGTTTGTAGGAGGTAATCTCTGGAACTACTGGTCCGATTAGAAAAATTTTAGCAGCAATAGAAAGCTGCTTTACTCCTGAGTGACATAGGCTATATTTTGTGTGTGCGGGCGAAGCCGCTGTCAAAAGCTAGTTCACTATATTTACAGAAAGTTCAGTCTGATTTTAACACTAATTAGTTCACTTAAGTCTTATATGATCACAAAATTAATATTCACAAAGAGTTCACAATAATCACACAGAAAATAGTTAAATAAGATGCACATAAAGTTCACATAGAGTTCAAATAAGACACAAAATATACACAAAAGAGAGAGCACATAGGAGAATTTACACAAGGACTTACTAGACTAGCACCACTACTTCTTCATAATTTCTTCTTGATTCAACTGCTGTAACCGACAATCTGTGATTCAATGGGAATTTCGACCTATACCTTTATCTTGGCCGCAGGAGTGCAAGTCGTGGGAGGGAAAGATCTGTCAGACTTCGAAAATCCCTCGTCTCGTCATCCTTGTGGAGTAGCGTGGAGTCAGGCCGGAACCTGCTCCCGACCTGTCGAGACTTGTCGAAACCTGCTCGTGGCACCGTCTAGTTGCATATAAGCGGCGCCACTTTCCTTATTGGGTTTCTCATACGTTTTTGTCTGCTTAATTGTATACTTATTGGTAATTAGACTATTCTAATTAGCATTGTGGGGTCTCGGCGTCCGTAACAAATGTCGAAAGGTTAAAACAACTTAAGCTATCAGTTTTTTAAATAAAAAAGCAATATCCGACAAATGGTCTTCATAAAACACTGTACGTCTGCACTAATAGCTTTAAATGTGGAGATACAGGGTGTCTGTAACCCCCTACATAAACATAGAAAAGTGAACTGAAAAATACACATTGATATTCACCTAGTTTTGAACCTGCTACCTCATATATGAAAGGCAGCTACCTTAACCATTGTGCCATTACAACACAACAAATAAAATACCGAGTAAAATGGGGTGAATAGAAACTCAGGGGGTTAATAGAAACCAATTTTTTATTAGGATTATTACTTTGATTTCATATTTTCAGTTTTAATAGTGCATTTTTGTTTTCTATATTGATTTTAAAAAATATTTAAATGTTGCAAACAATTTTTAATTATAATGTGAAGAAAAAACAAAATGTGGTTTTTATTCACCCCAATTTGTTTCTATTCACCCCGTTTTACAGCAACAAATAAATAAATCACAGTGGCTACATTTGCAAGTTTATGTAATTAGATCAGAACTCAAAACACTGATAAAATTAATACATGAGATATTTGGCCTTGACATTTATAAGTAAATCAGTATTGATAATAATAGTTCAGATTTATTACAATAAGTTTTTAGTTCTAATTATATTCTAACTAGAAACTTTTTAGACTGATATTGCTTGTTTTTGGACTACCAATCATAATATTATCATTTTGACCGGCATTTTACGTGGTCAGCAGTGATCTTATCACTGAAAATAACACACCAAAAAGCGTAAGGTTTCGTCACTAATTAAATAATTACAGGTTTAGGATTATCATGTATCTAAATCTACACATATACAAAAAACTTACGATTATACTGAAGCATTCCTTCAACATTTGAGCATAGTTCTCTATTTTGTTCAGCCAAAAGTAATTTGAATGTAAGTCTTTATTCAGGCCTTGAGCAAGGCAGCAGCGGCAGACACCAACCACTTCCATTTTATTTGTGTTCTTTACATTCAAGCGAAAAAATTTTGTATTTCTCGTATTTTGTGAAAATTCGAAGAAAATGTAACAAGTCAACGGGAAATCTGATTTATGATAGCAAATGACAGCTAGTTTTAGTGATGGGCGAGTTGACTTACATTAATCGAGTTATTCGAATCAAACTTCAAAGGAATCGAGTTGCTTTTACTATCAATTCGAATTGATAATTATAATTACCGCAAGACGACGCCGCACGAACGCGACGTGATTTTTGAATCCTCCACACGAGCCAACTAAGTAGAATGCGATTCGAAACGACTCGGGCATATAAGACATTAACTCGACATCCAGGCGATGTGATTCGGCACTCGGTAGAACGCGATTCAATTTGAGATCGAGTCACGATGCCAAACGATTTAATATGTGGGCATAGTTAACACGATGTTCCCTCGAGTCGAATTGATTTGAATTAAAAACCATATCAGCATACTCGAGTTGAAGATAAAACGACTTGGCCGTCTCTATGACAACCATTGCAATTATTGTTTTTTTTTTTTTAGTTCTTGGGGCTGCCAGGTTTGTATAAAAAAGTCCCAATACCACACCACTAATCATATAATCTACAAAAATGTGTGTACTTGTCTGTCTGTTTTATGATTACTATATGATTCATCTATTTCAAAATTATTTAGAAGAACCTATTTCCAAGCTTTTGCAATATCTTATTTTGTGATGGACTTTACTTCAATAATGAAATATTATTGCACCGACGCTACCCAAGCTTACCACTTTGGTAGCCAAGCCACAGCCAAACACGTTACAATATACTTGCACCTGCTTGCATCAGTTAAGATTTGCACAACTATATTGTGCCGTGTAGTGCCGGCACGTAAAAAGAATAGCACTACCCCCTCTCTTCCCGTGGGTGTCGTAAGAGCCGACAGAGGGAAAACTGGCATCAGGAGATGGGCAGCAGCGTCTCCCAACGACAGCAGGCCATACTGCGATCGCCAACCCGCCTGCCAAGCGTGGCGATTACGGCAAAACCTCCTTATGACGACACAACCGAAAAATCGGCCCCCAGTCCCCGGCAGCCCCGCTTTTCCTAGTTACGGTAGCGGCTATGGTAAAGGCGGGGCAGGGGGTGCTAAGAATCTCCGGGTGAGATTCGGCTGCCAAACACGACGACTCGACCTGGCAACATACAACACGCGCACACTGAGGCTTGACGCGAAGCTCGTAGAGTTGGAAGAGGCAATTAGTAAGTTACATTGGGATATCATTGGGTTATCTGAAGTCCGAAGAGAAGGCGAGGATACGATAACCCTGCAATCCGGTAACTTACTATACCACCGGGAGGGCGACCAACAGTCCATAGGTGGTGTCGGGTTCATCGTCCACAAGCCCCTTGTCAACAATGTGATCACTATCGGAAGTGTTTCGGGCAGGGTAGCGTACCTGATACTCAGAATATCGAAACGATATTCGCTGAATGTCATTCAAGTCTACGCTCCGACCTCGAAACACGACGATGTCGAAGTGGAGGCTATGTATGAGGAGATCTCTGAAGCCATGCATAGCTATAAAACCCACTACACGATTGTGATGGGGGATTTCAATGCGAAGTTGGGGCAACGTTGCGGTGATTTTTTTTTTTTTTTTTTTTATGGTAGGTGAAAATCATCCAATGACGAAACCCGCTCTTGGGCGGAGCGGGAGACCAGTGTCAGACTCTTACTGACTAAAAAACCTACCCCGTACCTTCCTTGCCTTATTTCTGGAGTCGAGGTTACAGTTTTCACTTACCCTCTAGGCTCCAGGAGGCTTCGACCCTGAAGGGCCCCTGCAGTTTGCTGACAACTCCTTGAGGCGCGCGGGAACGGTGCGCGCCGTTGACGACTTGGACTCGGTCTTACCAGACGATCGGACGGCGAGCTACCCATTGCTCACCGTCCGCGAGCCAGTGTCTACGGTGGCCGGATATCGGCAGGATCGCGGCGGCGACGGCTACGGCGAGTACGCCGTTGCCTTTGCCTTATGCGGTCGGCCTCCTCCTTTACGAGCATTACTGCTTCGCAGAAGGAGGCGACCGCCTGCCATTCCTCTTCGCTGCGGACCATGGCCTGGACCAGGGCCCGGCGCGAGAGGTCGCCGCCGCCGATCACCCCCACGAGGACACGGCGATGCTCTTCCCAAGCAGGGCACACCTCCAAACGTTGCGGTGATGAGTTGAGAGTGGGGAAATTTGGATTTGGGCAACGGAACGAAAGGGGCCAGATGCTGGCGGACTTCATGGAGAAGGAGAACCTCTTTATGATGAACTCCTTCTTCAAGAAGCCCGCAAGCCGCAAATGGACCTGGATCAGTCCGGACGGTAGAGTCAAAAACGAGATCGATTTTATCATGTCGACAAAGAAGCACATATTCAATGATGTCGCTGTGATCAACGCTGTTAAGACAGGAAGCGATCACCGTATGGTCAGAGGCACATTGAATATCGACGTAAAGCTTGAAAGAGCGCGACTGATAAAATCCACGCTCCGACCAATACCGGCTCAAATTCAAAACCCCGAGAGCTTTCAGCTCGAGCTACAAAACCGCTTCGAAGCCTTTGAGAACAGCATCGATGTGGACGATCTATACAACATGGTGGTGAATACTGTCCGTACGGTAGGGTCCAAGTACTTTAAAACCCGCCGTCCTAAATTAAAGAAACTCTCCAGTCAGACTCTCCAACTCATGGATCAGAGGAACGAAATGAGGCTACAAGATTCAACGGATGCCCATCGTTATCGGCAACTCAATAGACAGATATCTAAGTCTTTGACGAGCGACCTTCGCCAATTTAATACACAGCGCATCAAAGACGCCATTGAGCGGAACAAAGGCTCCAAAGTGTTCGCCAGAGATCTGTCTATTGGGCAGAGCCAATTGACGAGGCTGAAAACTGAGGAAGGTAGCATCATTACGTCAACACCTGAAATTCTGAGGGAGATTGAGAGTTTCTATGGACAGTTATATTCCACGCAAACACCTGTTGAAAGCAAGGCTAGGGATCCTAGAGCCAAGCTTACCCGACACTATACCGAAGATATCCCGGACGTCAGCCTGTACGAGATTAGGATGGCTCTGAAGCAGCTTAAAAACAACAAGGCGGCGGGTGATGATGGAATTACAACAGAGCTCTTGAGAGCGGGCGGTAAGCCAATACTTAAAGTCCTCCAAACGCTCTTCAATTCTGTCATCCTCGAGGGCAAAACGCCAAAGGCATGGGGCAGAAGCGATGTGATGCTGTTCTTCAAGAAGGGTGATAAAACTCTCTTGAAAAACTACAGACCCATCTCGCTTCTGAGCCATATCTATAAGTTGTTCTCTAGAGTCATTACGAATCGTCTCGCTCGCAGGTTCGACGACTTCCAACCTCCCGAACAAGCCGGGTTCCGAAAAGGCTATAGTACCATAGACCACATTCATACGCTGCGGCAAGTTATACAGAAGACCGAAGAGTACAACTTGCCACTTTGTTTAGCGTTCGTGGACTATGAGAAAGCCTTTGATTCGATTGAGACCTGGGCAGTTCTGCAGTCTCTCCAAAGGTGTCAAATAGACTACAGGTACATCGAGGTGCTAAAGTACTTATACCAAAACGCCACCATGTCGGTCCAATTACAGAACCAGAGCTCTAATCCGATCCAACTACAACGAGGCGTGAGACAAGGAGACGTTATCTCTCCAAAACTGTTCACAGCTGCGTTGGAGGATATTTTCAAGCTTCTGGACTGGAAAGGACGCGGCATCAACATCAATGGCGAGTACTTAACACACCTGCGATTTGCCGATGACATAGTTCTTATGGCTGAGACCTTGGAAGACCTGAACATAATGCTCGAAGATCTCGGTAATGCTTCCAAAAGAGTGGGTCTTAAGATGAACATGGACAAGACGAAAATCATGTTAAATGCCCATGTTGCACCCGCTCCAGTTAACGTTGGGAGCATTACACTCGAAGTTGTTGACCACTATGTTTACCTGGGACAGACAATCCAGTTAGGTAAGTCCAACTTCGAGAAAGAGATCTCTCGTCGAATCCAACTCGGATGGGCAGCGTTCGGGAAGCTACGGCATATATTCGCGTCCGAAATACCTCAGTGTCTCAAGACAAAAGTCTTTGACCAGTGCGTGTTGCCAGTGATGACGTACGGTAGTGAGACGTGGTCGCTTACTATGGGTCTTTTAAGAAGGCTCAAGGTCACCCAGCGAGCAATGGAGAGAGCGATGCTTGGTATTTCCCTGCTTGATCGAATCAGGAATGATGAGATCCGCAGGAGAACGAAATCAACCGACATCGCTCGAAGGATTGCATCGCTGAAGTGGCAGTGGGCGGGACACATAGCGCGGAGAACCGATGGCCGTTGGGGTGGAAAGGTTCTCGAATGGCGACCGCGTACCGGACGACGCTCCGTGGGCAGGCCCCCTACAAGGTGGACCGACGATCTGGTGAAGGTCGCGGGAAGCCGCTGGATGCGGACAGCACAGGACCGATCGTTGTGGAGATCCTTGGGGGAGGCCTATGCCCAGCAGTGGGCGTCGCTCGGCTGACATGATGATGATGATGATGATTGTAAGTATTGTAACGAAAAAAGCCAGCTCAAGTATGCTATAATGCGTGTCGTGTGTGGCTACTATTAGCCGTATTAGTAGCCATATCAGATAACAGTGTCTGTGCGCGTCTTATCGGTACAATACAGCTGGGATTTTTAATCTCCTAAAGTTTTTTAAGCCGAATAAAGAAATGAATGTTGCCTAGTGAGAAAATTAAAACTGCACTCTGCTGCACAGACTGTTTGTCTGTTGGTCTGCAATAAGCAATTCTCAATTCTGCACGTACCGAAACAAAATGGCCGCCGCTGACCATTGATTTGTGGTGGTATTGACGCTATGTGAAATTTTAGAAATTTTCACTGAAAACGTGAAAATTCTTTGTTTGTTGTTGTGGAAATGTTAGTGTAGTGTTGTGATGATGGAGTTTGACGAGATAGTGGTGAAGGAGAGCCCGGGGTTGTGCCGGTGCTGTCTCTCGGAAGGATGTTACAAGGATTTGGGAACGGAGTACAACTGGATGAACGAAACCGAAGTTTATGCTGATATGCTGCTTGAATGCTTCGATATTAGCGTGAGTTTATCTTCTTTAGAACTAGAAGTATAGAATTTTTACTCCTTTTCTTTTAAATGTTTCTCACTATATCGATTCTTGTTTGTCTAATTTCTTATTAGACCCGTAGCCCTAGTAATGCCGGTTTTTCATTTATATCTTCAATATTAAATTCATTAGTTTGTGATATTTATTGTATGCATATTTAGATAAAATTCCTACAAAATTTACTAAAGAAAAATAGTTTTATAATTATTAAGTAAGACAAAAATCTCTTAACAGTAATATGTTAGTTATTTTTATTTACCACTAAGTATTTGTCAATTTAGATTACCCAGCACAATGAAGGCCCCAATGGTCCTAACCGGCTCATCTGTGAGGTCTGCATCACCCGACTCCGGGATGCTTGCAACTTCAAGAAGCAAGTCATGGATTCAGAGAAGAAATTCATTGACATGATGGGCAGGGGAGAATTTAGGCCTAAGAGTAAGAATTTTGATAATATTATGATTTTTTACTCTTTTCTAAACCTTATTTGGTTAGCAAAACAATATTATTAAATAAAATTATTATTATTTTATCAATTTCTAATCAATAATTTAATTAATTTACTATAGTGTAAAATCATGAATGTAATTTGATTATTTAAATAAATAAAGTATTTAACAATTAAAGCCTGAAATACAAACAATAATAATATACAGATGATAAATAATAATAAATAATGGAGAGCTGTCAAAAAATACTAGATACACTGAACTAAATTATTGTTTGTTTTTTCCAATTCTCTGTTGTTTATTGGCAGTCTTATTCCGAATGTATAATCTAAACTGAGTGAAAAATAATTTCTTTTTTTTAATTAGTTTTTGATTTAACCTTTTGAATTTAGTAACATAATAGAAAAACAATAGGTATGACAAATCTTAAGATCATTTAGTGTTTTCACTTTAGCGCACTCATAAAATATCTGTTTAGTTATAATATCATTGGATAGTAGGATACTTTATATCTTGGTAATTCTCTTGGTACGAAAACCTGTGTTAATGCAGGTGAACCAATATCAGAAACCAGAACGGATATAACATGTATAACTTGGATTGCAGTGCTGATCTACCAAGCGCAGATGAAATGCGAAGATCCACCCACAACTGAAGTCCCGGTAGAAGATGCAGCTGATATTGAATATCTTGAAGATGACATTGATTTTGGTGATGGTATGTTGCTTACTTAAGTAATAATTTTTTTTTTATTGAGACAAGTGCTTTCTGGATGTAGCAAAACACACGCTTTTTTAGAGTTTGGGACCCAAAGGGTAAAAACGGGACCATTTTGCCCAATAATCTACACTAATATAATAAAGAGGTAAAGTTTGTTTTTTTGTTTGTAGGAGGTAATCTCTGGAACTACTGGTCCGATTGGAAAAATTTTAGCAACAATAGAAAGCTTTACTCCTGAGAGACATAGGCATTATTTTATGTACGCGGGCGAAGCCGCTGACAAAAGCTAGTATTCAATATATTCAACAACTGTTACACCATGTCATCTAGTCCTAAGCTAAGCCGAGCTTGTATTATAGATACTATACAACTGATAAACATACACATTACTAAATACATGCATCTTATAGATAAATTACACCCAACACAAAACAAATGTATTGAGCTCATCACACAAACATTTTTCTTGGGTAGGTATCGAGCTCATAAACTCCGGCATAGCAGTCTGTGCCACTAGACCATCAGGCCAGTCACTGCACTGTTCATTTTTCTGTCTCCAGGCTATATTCCATAAACCGCGATAGTTAGATAATTGTAATTTTCACAGATTGCTTGTAGATAACTGCACAGATTCATTTCTGTTGCAGTCGGCTTCATGTTGTTAAGTAATTTGATGGCTGTTACAAGGAATTTTAGGTATCAATACCTAAGTTAGAGAGTAAGGAGCCAACTATGCGTAAAACGGGAGCTCGCACAGACGCCAGCGCGGGCTTCCGTAGCGGAAACCGGAATATTTCCTGCAGTGTAGCTAGTTCAACTTTAATATTGTGCAAGTAGTCGTATCGATGGAGAATTTTTATGAATAAGGGCCATCGCTGCGTAAAGCGGGAACTCGCGCGGTCCCATACAAAAGTACTCCTTCCGGGCTCAAAGTGCGGGTACCCGTCGTACCACGGCTACGTAATAAAACGTTACAAGTTCTCCATCGATATGACTTCATGCACATTGTTAAAGTTAAACTAGCGACACTGTGCAGGAAATACTTAGTCCGGTTTTCGCTGCGGGGACCGCCGCAAATTGCACACGCGCGACGGGTGCCCGCGTGTGCCCCGCCTTACGGAGCGTTCGCCCTTATTAGGTAGTGGGCGACGCCTGATTTGTACGGAGAGTCGTCTCACGTGGCGTGGATAGCTCTACAAGTCTAGTTGTCATTAAACATTTATGGAGACACGCCTAGATCGGCGTACGTGACCCACTTGTACTAAAAGTAATTCTACCTTAACCGTTGCATGAAGCAGTAATGCTCGTAAAGGAGGAGGCCGACCGCATAAGGCAAAGGCAACAGCGCCCTCGCCGTAGCCGTCGCCGCCGCGATCCTGCCGATATCCGGCCACCGTAGACACTGGCTCGCGGACGGTGAGCAATGGGTAGCTCGCCGTCCGGTCGTCTGGTCAGACCGAGTCCAAGTCGTCAACGGCGCGCATCGTTCCCGCGCGCCTCAAGGAGTTGTCAGCAAACTGCAGGGGCCCTTCAGGGTAGAAGCCACCTGGAGCCTAGAGGGTGGTGAAAACTGTTACCTCGACTCCAGGAATAAGGCAAGGAAGGTACGGGGTAGGTTTTTTAGTCAGTAAGAGTCTGACACTGGTCTCCCGCTCCGCCCAAGAGCGGGTTTCGTCATTGAATGATTTTCACCTACCATAAAAAAAAAACCTTAACCGTTGCATGTACTCGTATATGTACATCAACAAAGAATCGTTAGGTTATTACGTAGTGCTGCAGTGGTTATGCATACTAAGGACAAAAATTTCAAAACTATTAAAGTCCTACTTTTTTTACGGTGCGAAAAATCATCTAATGACGAATCCCGCCCTTTTCCAGGCGGAGCGGGGAACAGTGTCAAATTCTTACCGACTAAACGACCCCACGCGATTCCTTCTTAGCCTTCATACCAGGGTCTGACCTTCCTTTCAGAAACCGGACCGAGGCCTCAGTAGGCTTCGGCCCTGTAGTTGGGCCTCTACATTTGCTGAAAACTCCTTGAGGCGCGCGAAGTCCTACTTTTCGTGTCGATCTGACTTAGATTTTCTTCGACCAATGTTTAGCCACCTGGACAGCTCTGTTTGTGGCCTCGTACAAGTCATTAAAGGTGCAGGTAGTGCACGCTGGGCAGGAAAGGAGGTGATGCATATTTTTTCCAAGGGGCTCCACACTGGCACTGTATTAATGATGGATTAAGGAAACCCCATTCGGCTAGATTTTCTCTGCAGCGGCCAACCTAAGCTTTCAGTTGGTTCAGAGATTTCCAGATTGGCCACTGCAGTTCGTGTCCCGCTGGCAGATGTTCCGTCGGAGGGATAAAAGTTAGGAGGAGTGGGATACCTTTCCTCCACAGTTCGCGTATCTGGTCCGAGCCATTGTTCTCTGAGGATCTCGTAAATCTTAAAGTGATGAGTCAAAAACTCAGTTTCTTGTCCATTTTATTCCATTTTTAATGCAGAACCTTTGCGGATGGATTCCAACCTCCGATTTCTGATTTGAGCATTTGAAGTTGAATTCTTTTCAAACTTCTGTACTCTGGAAACCTGTCAAAGTAGGATTTTAACTTAAAATATTCAATTCAGAAACCTGTCTCTTGATACTGTTACGAACGTGAGTAATCAAATGCCGGTTTACTTAGAGAGAGATTTATTTTCCACAAACAAAACACCAATTTAGTCCAATCGTCAATAAACCACTTCGTAATGCACTCTAGAGATCCGTAAGAATATCGCTTAGGTCGTCGTATGGATGAAAACGTTCTTCACTTGACTTGGATATTCGCACTTGATCGCTGTCGAAATCAAACTGACTCACGTCCGGCCAGTGAACACGTATTTATACTCAGAGCCAAGAAAATTCTAGATACCGAAGGTTCGAGGCCACACCGGAACAATACCGAACAATAAACATTATTTTTATTACTCGTAGGTAGGTACCACTTTACCCTACGACTCATACGAATTTCGACTCTATGGTACAAGACGGAAGGTACAAATTCCTTTACCAGGTTACTTAAATACCTACAAAAGTTCTCAGAATTATTGAGTACCTACTTATACGTGTCGGATTTTTCTAGAATTTGCTAGGCCCTGGTACGTACTTCTATTCTGGAGGTTTCGATTAGCAATGCGTTTTAATTATTCGGTGATACTCTTGACTTTGTCGAAGAAACGGCGTGTTCTATTTCCACGGCGTAACAGTGCCCCCCTCTTAGTCATGCTCGTCCCGAGCATCATTAGATCCATGATACGACGCTAGTCTATCCAAGTGGACTACCTTAGGCTTCCCTCTCAGCCCTTTCTTGATGCGGTAAGTAACGTCGTTAATCCTTTTCATCACGGTGTAAGATTCCTTCCCACCGAGCTTGAAGTTTCGGCGACTTCCCTTTTCGTCGGAGCGGGTTGTGGAGCCAGACTAGTGCACCTTCTTCAAATCCCTTGGTGTTGGCATTACGGTCGTACCTAGTTTTCATTTTGGAACTAGTGTTCATGCTATTCTCACGTACTCGTTTATGCACTTCGTCCAATTGATCTTGAAGGTCACTGACATAGTCCGTAACTGGCTTGGTCTTGTCAGGTGGCACGCCAGTTATAGCATCGACTGGAAGTCTCATCTCTCTGCCGAAATTCACTCTTGCTGGAGTATGTCCCGTGCTATCATGCACTGCTGATCGATAAGACATCAGAAACAGGGGAATATACCGATCCCAGTCCTTCTGATGATCATCGACAACCTTAGCCAGGTGATTCTCCAAGGTTTGGTTAAATCTTTCCACCATTCCGTCCGACTGTGGATGCGCAGGTGTTGTGCGTGTTTTGTAAATCCCCAGAAGGGTACACATTTCCTGGAACAGCGCAGATTCGAAGTTTCGGCCTTGATCGGAATGGATCTCCAAAAGTACGCCATACCGACACACTACTTCTTCAACCACCTTCTTTGCCACTGTCGTCGCTTCCTGGTTGGGTATGGCGAAAACTTCGGGCCACTTTGTGAAATAGTCCTGGATCACCACTATGTATTTGTTTCCATCATTTGTAATTGGAAATGGTCCAGCAACGTCGATGGCAATGCGTTCCCATGGGGCTCCCACATTGTACAACTGAAGCTTGCCCCTGCTTCTGGTCTGTGGTCCTGTCACAGATGCACACGCTGTACATTTCCGACACCATTGCTCTATGTCGTCTCTACAATTGAGCCAGTAATACCGCTGTCTCACTTTCAGTAGAGTTTTCTTAATCCCCAGGTGTCCACCAGAAGCACCATCGTGTATTTCCTGTAGCAGGGGGGACCACTTCACTTCGTGGTACTATCACTTGTGTGGTCACCTCCTTGCCATCGTTCGATTCCCATTTCCTACAGAGCACATCATTCTCCAGGACTAAACTGTCCCACTGCGCCCAGTAGCTCTTTGTGACGGGACTAAGTGACGATACTTCACTCCATTGGGGCCTAGCTCCACTACGCAACCAGTCCAGTACCGGTCGAATATCGTCATCTTCTTCCTGGGATTTCTTGAAGTTGCCTTCAGTTCTAATCAAGTTCACGTGTTCTCTGGCTTCGTTTTGCTGGCAATGTCTGCAGTCTTCATCACACGGACGTCGCGACAGGGCATCAGCATTGTTATGCCCTTTTCCACTCCGATGTTCCGTCACAAAATTGAACTCCTGTAGCTGCTCGAGCCATCTTGCAACTTGACCCTCCGGGTTTTTAAATTGTAGCAGCCATTTCAATGCAGCGTGGTCCGTCCTCAACGTGAACTGCCTTCCTATGAGGTACTTATGGAAGTGCTGCAAGGTTTTTACCACAGCCAGCAGTTCTCGTCGAGTAACGCAGTAGTTCCTCTCGGGCTTTGAAAGTGCCTTACTGAAGTAAGCGATCACGATCTGTCTGTCACTTTGCACTTGTGACAATACGCCACCAATTCCCGTATTGCTGGCATCAGTGTCAACGACAAATCTTCCATCTCTGCTCGGATACCCCAGTATAGGTGCTTCACATAGCCGCTGCTTCAGCTCGTTGAATGCTGACTCACAATTCTTGTCCCAGATAAAGTCTCGTTTTTCCTCAGTCAGTTGATGCAAAGGTTTTGCAATGTCCGAAAAACTCATAACAAACCTTCTGTAGTATGTGCATAGCCCTAGAAATGCACGTACTTCTGTTTTATTCTTCGGAACTGGCCACTGTTGCACAGCCTTTATCTTCTCGGGGTCGGTTCTCACTCCATCGGCGGAAATCACATGTCCTAGGTAGCTGACCTCCTTCTTGAACAGGGCACACTTCTTTGGGCTTAGTTTTAGATTAGCCCCTCGTATTCTGGTGAACACTTTTTCCATGTTCCTTAGGTTTTCCTTGAAAGTGCGGCCCATTATAATGACGTCATCCAAATATACTAGACAGACGTCACCAAGAAGACCAACCATGACTCGTTCCATGAGGCGGTCAAAGGTTGCTGGAGCATTGCACAACCCAAAAGGCATGACGTTAAATTGCCACAGGCCATTGCCAATGCCCGTACTGAACGCTGTCTTTTCTTTATCCTTCTCGCTGATTTCCACTTGCCAGTAGCCACTTTTCAAATCAATGGTTGAAAACCACCTCATACCACTGAGCATATCCAGCGTATCGTCGATCCTCGGCAAGGGATAACTGTCCTTCTTCGTGACGTTATTCAGCATTCTATAGTCGACACAGAATCTTGTACTGCCGTCCTTTTTCTTCACAAGAACGACAGGAGAAGACCATGGGCTCGTAGAAGGTTCAATTATTCCACTATCAGCCATGTCCTTTACCATTTCTGCCACTTCAGTTTCTTTAGCCCAGGGTATGCGGCGCGGTCTCTGTTTAATTGGTCTAGCATCACCTGTGTCTATCTCATGCTTGACAAGACCTGTTCTTCCGCAGTCCTTTCCCGTTGCAAAAATATCCTGAAACCGTAGCAGAAATTCCCTGGCTTGCTGTAGTTCTGAGGTCGACAAATTCTTCTTAGAACTTTCCAGAAGTTGCTGGATGTGATCAGGTTCATCTCTCGTTGAGTCCTGCTTTACTGGGGATGTGTTAATTTGGCGGAGATACTTCACTTCTTCACATCTCCCAACAACACTGTTTTTCTTCAAATGGACCTCCTTTTTCCCAAGATTTACAATTCTCACTTTAGATTTCCCTTTCGTCATTACCAATGTCCTCGCAGTGATGAGTTTCGGGTGCCGGCCAGTATCCTCAACTATTACGCATCTTTGTTGCCTGATTTTCTTAGGGAATTTTACTTCAACTAAAGTTTCTGTTCTCGGAGCCAATGTCGTATCTTTTAAACAATAGAGGTTACATGTGTTGTTTCCACGCAGGAACACTTCTTGGTCTGGAAACTTCAATACTCCCCTATCAATATCCAAAACACACCGGTATTTCCGCAAGAAGTCCAGACCCAGAATGCAATCATCGGTAATATTTGCGATTAAAACAGAATGGGTATACACTTGGTCACCGATTTTTAACTCTATATCTGTATCACCGAGGACGGAGACTGGCTGGCCGGTTGCTGTCTGAAGTCGGCAGGATGGAGACTTTCTTTGCCACAAAATCGTGCGTTTCAGCAACTCAGGTTTTATAATAGTCCGTGACGCCCCGGTGTCAACGGTGAAATTGCAAGCACGTTCATTCAATGTTCCTTCGATGATTAAACTATTTCCGTTGTGGACTTCATTGATGGTTATGATTGGGGCCTTAAGTTGACCAGCCAGCACCCGCCCCGCGGCCCTGGCGACATTTAGTTTAACGACTCTTCGTTAACTTGGGTTCCGGAGTCCACACTTCCCCTCTTTCTTTTGGGGCAATCGGTACGAATGTGCCCTTTTTCTCCGCACCCGTAGCACGTCGGAATATATCGGGACTTTGCCGGAGAAGAAACTACCCCTTCTCGTTGGCGCGGCTGCACTGAAGGCGAGACCACCACTTCTCGAACTCTGTGCGTGCGTGAATCCTGTCGTACGGCTTCCACTTCCAAAGCGTGAGCCATCGCACTCTTCAGAGTTTGGTGGTGTCCAAGTCGCACCGTAGCCCTCACTTCAGAATCCCGTAGTCCGTCGATGAATGCCTGCACCAGATTAACTTCCACAGTCTCCGATGTCATCGACCTATATGCACGCCGCACCAACCGTTCAACCTCGACACCCCACTGTTGGAGGCTCTCGTTAGGCCTCTGCGTTCTCTCGCGAAGCTGCGCGCGGAATACGTGCTCGAGGTGCTTGTCACCATAGCGAGTGTCTAACCCTTCCATTAGACGCTCCAAGGTCCTGCCGTCTGAAGGAAGGTTTTCTAGGACCAGTAGGGCGTCCCCACGTAGAGCTAAGGTTAACGCCGCGAAAGACTGCTCATCATCCCAGCGGTTTGTCTTCACCAACGTTTCGAATTGGTATTTGAAGGCAGTCCATGACGACGTGCCGTCAAAACGTGGCACATCAAACTTTGCGGCCGACGTACAGTGGGTGTGTGCTGATGAGCCAATGGCAATGGGTTCGCGTGCTTCCAGCTTGACATTTTTTCTATTGATGTCCAGCAGGCGATCTTCATGGCCATCTATTCGGGTTTCCAAAGTATCAGTTCGGGCGGAAACCTCCTTGACCTCTAAGGTGAGATTCTTTACTTTCTCGCCCAGCGTGACGAGGCCGTGATCGATTTTCTCGAGGATAAGGTTCTGCTTAGCCTCTTGATCGCGGCGAGCGGCTTCCTGTTCGCGGCGAGCTTCTTCCTGGTTAGCCGCGATTAGATCCTGGAGCTGGCGCTGGTTAGCTTCCTGTTCGCGGCGAGCTTCTTCCTGGTTAGCCGCGATTAGGTCCTGGAGCTGGCGCTGGTTAGCTTCCTGTTCGCGGCGAGCGGTTTCTTGTTCGCGGCGAACGGCTTCCATACTAGCTTGCATGGCAGCCAACACCGCAGCGAGGCTCATTTCTGAAGTTGGTCCTGTTGGCATCTCAACAGCTGCCGTTGCTCCGACACCAGCCGGATCTTCCTCCTCCAGTTGGTGACGCGCAGCATCCATCTCCGTTTGTCTCCTTGTTCGTGGTCGCTGTTCGTCGTCCCTCTGTAGTAATGGCATCCCACTTCTGACACCAGTTGTTACGAACGTGAGTAATCAAATGCCGGTTTACTTAGAGAGAGATTTATTTTCCACAAACAAAACACCAATTTAGTCCAATCGTCAATAAACCACTTCGTAATGCACTCTAGAGATCCGTAAGAATATCGCTTAGGTCGTCGTATGGATGAAAACGTTCTTCACTTGACTTGGATATTCGCACTTGATCGCTGTCGAAATCAAACTGACTCACGTCCGGCCAGTGAACACGTATTTATACTCAGAGCCAAGAAAATTCTAGATACCGAAGGTTCGAGGCCACACCGGAACAATACCGAACAATAAACATTATTTTTATTACTCGTAGGTAGGTACCACTTTACCCTACGACTCATACGAATTTCGACTCTATGGTACAAGACGGAAGGTACAAATTCCTTTACCAGGTTACTTAAATACCTACAAAAGTTCTCAGAATTATTGAGTACCTACTTATACGTGTCGGATTTTTCTAGAATTTGCTAGGCCCTGGTACGTACTTCTATTCTGGAGGTTTCGATTAGCAATGCGTTTTAATTATTCGGTGATACTCTTGACTTTGTCGAAGAAACGGCGTGTTCTATTTCCACGGCGTAACAATACTTTAAGCGTCGGTTTTCTGACCCCGATTTCTAGCCACTAGCAGTGGGCTTACGGATGGAAATTAATGGGTAAACGTCCAGACTTATGCCACCTCTCGCCTCGAAACTAATATGACGCGAGATACTCAGTTGTTTAAGGCCTTCAAAAAATACTCGACTTCATTTTACACGACTTAAGTCTGAAAAAATGACTAGAGTTTCTAGTCTTTAGTAATAAGACTTGTCCTATTTTTTACGATTACTGCCCAACGTTATTTAAGCTTTTTAAGTTACAGCTTAGTTTTTTGGACTTGAGGTTAAAAAACTGCGACTCAATGTAGTCTTTAGTTATAGTCTTGACTCTAAAACTTGAGGGTTAATAAAGACTAGTCCAGTCGTGAGTCGTAAAAAATCAGTCCAAGTCTTGTTTTACAATATTAAACGATTTACACCCGTATTCACAAACAATACTCAAACGACCCTTGACTAAGCAAACGCACAGTGTTGAAATAGAGCTCTGTGATTGGTTCGTTTGTGTTGCGTAGTTCACAAATCCTGCCCTGTGCGCTCGCGAGCACTGTGAGACCGCATAGTAACGTTTGTGAATACGGGTGTTAGTCTCTTTCACCAGTACTCGAAACGAAGCAAAACTGTAGGCGTATTAGACCCATGGGTTCGCTTCCGAAAAAGAAACCCGGATTCCTGGAACAACGAGAAACATAGGAGTGGGTTTTAGCTTGTAAAAGTCTGACACGGCCTCCTGCCAAACCCTCCTACGCTCTAGAATGGAAGAACTCATTGGATGATTTCCCCAATAAAAAATGCCTCTTGTTACAGTACAGACTCGGATCTCTGCGAGTCTGAAGTTAGGCTCTACCAGTTTTATTTATTGAAAACTTGTACAAAAATAATGATTAAAAAAATGCCAATAACCGTTTATAACAGCAACTAGCTTCTGCCCGCGACTTCGTCCGCGGAAATTTTGTGAGACAAAAGTTGTGATAGCTCGATTAATATCCATGTTATATAAATAATTTATAGCCTATGTCACTCAGGAGTAAAGCAGCTTTCTATTATAGCTTCAATTTTTCCAATCTAACCATTAGTTCCAGAGATTACCTCCTACAAACAAAAAAATAAAAAAACAAACTTTACCTCTTTATTATATTAGTGTAGATAACAACTGCAAATTGCATTAATTTGTTTAAACCTTTTATTTTTGTACGAGTTTTCAAGTGCTAAACTTCGCTGAGCCTAATTTCAGGCTCGCCAAGATCCGGCGGCCGTACTGTACTTATTTTTGATTGAGCTAAATCAAAAACACCTTCAAAAGAACCAATTAAAACAAATCCCTTGATTCTGACTTCACCATTCTCTCTTACAGATGATCTTAAAGACGATTTAGCACAGCCTTCAGTATCAGAGGTTTCCGTAGCGTTACCCGCTAAGGGCAAGCGCGGCAGGCCCCGCAAGAACACTCCAGTTAAACCCGAGAAGAGAGCTAAAGTCCCCAAGCTCGACGACAAAGCCAGGGCTTCGAAAGCGGTTGCTAAAGGTAGGTCGATAGATGATTAAATTTCTACTAGACTGTATGTGTTGTGATTTTTTAAAGAGAACACTGTCTTATGTTGTTTAAATCTATGTATATAAAAGGAGAAACTGACTGACTGACATATCAACGCACAGCCTGTACTACTGGGCCTAGGAGCGAGAGACTTTGTACAAGGCTTCCTCTTATGACGTAGGCGAACACTAAGGGGTTTTTCAAAATTTAGCTCCTAAAGGGATGTAATAGGGGTCTGAAGTTTGTATGGAGAACCCAACTTTGACGCGGGCGAAGCCGCTGGCAAATACTAGCTATGCCGACAATTAATTGAATACAATTAATTGCCGGCTGCGGTCTTCCCATCCGATTATAATTTAGGTGTCTTCAAGGCTAGAGTGAATAGGCTCTTAATAAACTAGTGCGCCTCACCATCAACGATTGCATCACTGCTTACCATCAGGTGGGATCGCAGTCAAGTATTAGTTTATAGTATTAAAAGAAAACGTAGTTTAAACGCGTAGCTATCGTAGGAAAGGGATGTTTCGTGAATGGGTCGTTTCGGAAATGGGACATTTCGGGAAGGAGGCTTTTTGCGATATGGACATTACGGGGAGGTTCATTTCGGGAAATAGGGACTATTTGAAAGCGCCCCTTTCATCTCCTTAGGGGATGACATTTGGAAAATTCTCTTGGTGCTCGCTGACCAATTTTTCGAAATTTTAGCAGGAACCCCTCGGTATTTGAAGATTTTTTGTCAATATAGAAGTTTAAATTTGATTTACAAAATCACAACACTTACACTCTATCTCTTTTTATCATTTTGACAATATTTCTAATAAGAATTTTAAGTAATAAACTGTTCTCTCCCACTGTTGGGCAAAGGCGTCCACTTTGGGCCTTCTTACTAAGGAAACATCTAAAACTATTCCGCCATTTTGTTCGTGGTCTGCCATTACTGTAACTATTAGAAATATTGTCGAAATGTTATTCTTTTAGTAATTCTGAAAGGCCAAATCATTCTTTTTGTTATTTATAACATCACTGGCTTTTGTCAGCGGTTTCGCCCGCGTACATCAAATATAGCCTGTCACTTAGGAGTAAAGCAGCTTTCTATTGTTGCTAAAATTTCTCCCATCAGACCTGTAGTTCCAGAGATTACCTCCTACAAACAAAAAAACAAACTACCTCTTTATTATATTAGTGTAGATGTAGATTACACCTTAAATCATCCCTCATATACGTACAAAACGTTTTGGCAACACATTCATTGTGCGTACAGCCAAGGAGTGGAACTCCTTGCCGGAATCAGTGTTTTCTGATGGCTACAATCCGGGAATCTCTAAGTCTAAATTGTCTTTTTTTTTAAATAAATAGTAATGATTTGGCCTTTCAAAAATACATATTTTCTTTTGTTGTGTTGATCACATGTGCAATGTTTATCATGGTTTTTTTGACACCTTTAAGCAAATTTAGCTTCGATACAATATTTTAGTTAGCAATGGTAATGAAAGAGGAAAAAAATCATTAAAAAAAACTAGAAGAAGAAAAAACAGCTGAAAGTAAAATTCCGCAGGAGAATGAGTCAAGAAAGTACCACATTATACTTTGCACATGTGATATATGTACAGTCACGGAAATATATTTATTAGCAAATATTCGAAATACACGTTTATTCATGTCCTTTGAATAATACCTATTTGGTTACAACGTATTAAAATTGTTTCAATGTTCATATTTCTGAAATACTGCTTCAACATTTTTACTAGTACTGATCCCCGCCCCGTGCTACGTTGCTATGCGTATAATTCTTCCTTAGTTATCATCAAAATCCAGTTTAAGTTTGGTAGGTCATAGTTTTTAGTAGGCCATAGTTTTTGATGTAAGCATCACGCAGTATAATGACGAATAGGTACGCGTTTAAGAAGCTACGAGTCCGTAGACAGTAGATTTTAAAGTAAAGCCCGCTGCATACCTACGTGACGAGTTTTTTTCACGGACGGGACGAAACGGGAAATTTTGGAAATATCGTTTAATACAAAATGTATATAGAAGCGCATATGTCACGGGGACACGGACGGGACGGGAACGTGGCACTGACGGGGCGGTCATGAACGAGGCAGTCCCGTTCACGTCCCGTCCGAGGTATTATCCCGTCACGTATGCAGCAGCCTTAACTTTATTAATGTCAATAGATACAAAATTACACAACCAATTAAGGTTTTCCGTGACTGTACACTGATTTATTGAATTCGTAGTTTCTTTTTACTATCGTGATTTCTATATTTCAATTTATTCGTGAAATTACCTCCGATATACCTACGTACCGCTGTTTTGAAAGCCAATATTCAACTTGACCTTTAAATAATTTAGCTTGTTACCTATGGAAAGTCTTCATTAAACTCTTATGCACTGCAGTGCATTGTCATCAAAAATCTTTACTCTTTAGTAAAAGAAAACCTGTAACACTAAATTTTATGAATCCAACTATTTCCGACCATTTTTGACTAAGCACCACATACCGATTTGAACATATACGGTGACTGGTAATTAAAACTGGAAACCTAAACACATGATTGTAGTCAATTTTACCATTGGACAACCCGGCAAATATCCACTCTTACGTTGTTGAGACATATACGGTCCGGACTAAGCGTTTTGCCTCGTCGTTTAAACCGCGTACATAGAGGGACCGGCTGCAGTCTTTCCGTCTGACTATAATTTAGGCGTCTTCCAGGCTAAAGTGAATAGGCTCTTAATAAACTAGTGCACTTCATCATCAACGATTGCATCACTGCTTACCATCAGGTAGGATCGCAGTCAAGCACTAGTTTATATATATAAAAAAAAAAATATAACAAACAACTTTTACTATGGGACCAAACCAGAAATCGTGAAAAAAATCAGCAATATTAGTACATTTTGACCTATTAAGCGAACATAAATGTACTGACCAGTAATTTTTTTTTTCGCGATTTAAGGTTTGGGTCCAAAAAACTTTTGTTTGTTACCATGACTACAATTACGTCTTTGAATCGGTCATTAATTGCCAGCCACCCTGTATATGTATAACGCTGAAACTATTCCATTTTCGTAAAATATTTTTCATAAGCATTCGTTCTAGCAAAAAATTGTTTAGGATACATTAATACCCTGTTTTACGCAAAGGATACGATCATATGAGAACCATGTAGATTGGAATCAGAGATGGTCTTTTTTTAACATGACGGTTCGCTTAAGATGACGTAAGAGCAAAGGAATTGGAGGCGTGGCCAACTCAATGCGTACGACGTTAACGAAACGATTATAACTTTGCTTAGGGGGGTGGTGACCATATAATGTGCAATGTGAGTCAATTCACAAGTTCTTGCGATTTATCATAAGAGTTCGTCGTAGATTTTGTCAATTGCTTTTGGAGATTATTTTAACCTTGAAAAAATCCATGGATTAACGCAAGAAGTTGTATTGTGTTACTATGATTACGACAAACGAGAGAAAACGTTTTTTTTTTACATGTAAATCACCAAGTTACTTCACCCGCTCGAAACGGAGAGTGGATGTCAGATTTTTACAGACTCAAAGCCTGTCTTGACAACAGAGAGACTACTGCAATTCGACTACATTTAACAAGCTATGAAATAAAATAAAAAAAAACAAATTCATATCCCTTTGAGCAAAGAGCAAGGCGCCAAGATATCTCATACAAAAATTTCACTTTTTAGGTGAGAAACGGCGCACCACAGAGGCTCCGAGTAAGTCCTCAATGACGTCCACAAGACGCAACAGACTCATGAAGACTAACGCTATCATTGTATTAGAGACGTCTACCGTCATGCCCTTCAAATGGCACAGGCAGAACTACCTCTGCTTCTTCTGCCATCTCACTTTCAAAGACACTGAGTTACTCAAAGAACATACCAGAAGTCAGCACAAGAAATCTAATATCAAAGCTGCTGTCTCATACTTAAGAAGAGATGAAAAAGTCAAAATAGACGTCTCTGTTCTAGAATGTCGGTCTTGCAATGATAAATTCGATGACCTAAACGGTCTTATAGAACATTTAAAAGCAAAACATAACATACAATTCACAGAGGAATGCGGTTACGGTCTCATACCGTATTTTTTACAAAACGATGTCTACAATTGCGCAGTTTGCAAGGAGGAGTTCCAATACTTCATGAAGTTAAACCAGCATATGAATGAGCACTATGGGAATTATATTTGTGAACTATGCGGCAAGTCTTTCTTAAGCCAGGATCGATTACGGTGTCATTCCTTAACGCATGGGTCGGGGTTCCATTGTAATTTGTGCCCTGAGAGTTTTGACTCATTGACACAGAAGAATAATCACGAATCGAAAGTCCATAATAAGGATAAATTGTTGCGATGTTTTTACTGCACTGAAACCTTTCAGAATTATAACCAACGAAAAAGACATCACAATTTAATTCACGATGTTAAAGTACAAGAATTTTCGTGTCCAGTATGCAGTAAAAGTTTCCAAATTATGAGCAAAATGAAGGTGCATTTAAAAGAGGTTCATATCAGAGAGAAGAATTTCTCCTGTTCTATGTGCGATCAAAAGTTTTTTTCTAAGACACATGTGCAGAAACACATGATCAAGCATTTTGGGGAGAGGGTGCATCAATGTGAAGTGTGTAAAAAGTCTTATGCGCGGAAACAGACGTTACGGGATCATATGAGGATACATAGTAATGAGGCTAAGTTCGTTTGTAGTGTTTGCAGTCAGGGCTTCGTGCAGAATAATAGTTTGAGGTTGCATATGAAGGTACACCATCCTGAAGTGGTCACTCAATGAATGTTATCAGTTAAACATGTAGCGACATTTTATTTCGAATTCAAGTCAAAGTCAAAATCTGTTTATTTCACACTGCCACAGGCCTACATGGACACTTGTAAAACGTCAAAAGCTAGTGCACGGTTCCAAATTGGTCGTTTCCTATGGAGAAGAACCGGCAAGAAACTCCATGGTTACTCTTTAAAAAAAAAATAGTTTGTTACAATATTTCCAGTATTAACACATAAATTATGTAAGGACAGTGCAGACCAGTCAATATTGAACTTGTGTCGTAAAAATGGTAGGAAGTTATCTAAGATTTGCGTCTACAATGTTCTTACATTCATATTATTGAAAGAGGCTATAAAGAAAAATAATCTCAACTCTCAGTAAGACAATTACATTGTAAGATTGATCTATAAAATGGTAATGTGAGGAATATTGTAAAAGCAATGTGTCAAAATAAAAAAATAGATGTAATATATATAAAAAAAAGAACAAAAGATGGAGTAGTTAATAGACAGATACAGAATGTTAATAAGTTCTAAAGAGATTCTAGCCATCAACAGTTTCTCGGACACAATAGTTTTCAAATGTATCCTATATCCCTTTCCTGTATTTCCCTCTTTATGATGGGAAGTCATTCAATACCTGCTCACGTCTGGTTGATTTGCGAAGGAAGGTCAGATTTTTACTGATGAGGGCTTTAACCAATTTTTCATGGACCGTGGACCGAGCCAATACGCAAGTTCTTGCGATTTATCGTAGAAGTTCGTAGATTTCGTTTCGTCACTTGCTTTTGGAGAATATTTTTTAACTTTTAGTGTGAAAAAATCCATGGATTAACGTTAGAAGTTGTATTATGTTACTATGATTACAATAAACGAGACAACACGTTTTTTTACGTGGGAAATCACCAAGTTACTTCACCCGCTCTGAATGGAGATCTTTTGAACAATCAGGAAAAAATAATATAGCGAACAGATAGAAGACAGACAGTCGTGGTGAGACTTTTATAATATGTACTTAATAAATAATAATAGCGTGATAATAATAATAAGAGTAAGGGTGTAATGTAGCTTACTAAAGAGGCTGAAGCAGCACTTATGCATTTTCTACTAAAGTATTTCTGATTTTCTCATCACCTGATAAATTTTATCTGAAGAATATGTTTTAAGTTTTGACAGCTTTTGTATAGAAAATATGTCGAACCACCATATTTATTCCTCAGATGTTAACTGGAGATTGAAATATCGGCCCTAAATTAAATTTTGATTTACATATTTATAATCATACTAAAAGTATTCATTCGGAAGACTAAAGATTATTTTTTGTTATTATTTATATAAATTTAACTAATTATACTATATAAACAACTCGAGTAACTAAAAGGAACTAAGAAATAGTATTAATAATAATTAAGAAATTTATTTTTGTATTCCTATTAGATAATAATTATTAAACAATAATTAACACAAATTTAAATAATCGATTTTTATTTAACACACCTTTGTCTTAATTCCTGGCAATAAGTTTTGTTTTCACATAGGCTTTCATGGGCTCTTAAACGTCAGAAGCTAGTCCACGGTTGTTATTGGTTGTGTACTATAAAAAATCATCTTTAAAAAAATGATCATGTTACAATTTTACAAACATAGTCAGAACTATGATTATAAAATTGTAGAAAAAAAGAAAAGATTACTGTTTTGATTTACAACAAATTCTATATTATAATGGCTAAACAGTAAATCAAAACAGTAATCTAACTTGTCAGTGTGATGACTTTCTAAAAATATACAAGGTGTCATTGACATGTTAACGCAAACGAATACCATGGATCCAGACTGGATCCATGGTATTCGTATTTTACCACTGGGGGGTCCAGAATCATGTACTGGATCATCCAGTACATGATTCTGGACCCCCCAGTGGTGGAATTTTTCGTCGGTTTTTTTTCAAATTTTTGAAAAAAAAAAGTTTTGCTTTTTTATTTTTAACCTGTATAAAATCTTTATTTTGACCAATTCCAGTTATATTTTTAGAAAAAAAAAGAAAAAAAATAATTTTCCAAAAAAAAAAATTATAAAAAAATCATCGAGGCAAATAAAATCGTTATTCTAATCAAACCCGATGACATTTTTAATTTGGAATGTAATGCACTCATTTTTTTCGCAAAAAATGTTAAATTGACGTTTTTACACAGTTTATTTAAAAAAAACATTAAAAATTCATTAAAAAAAATAAGAAAAAACCGACAAAAAATTCCATCACTGGGGGGTCTAGAATCATGGTATTCGTTTGCGTTAACATGTCAATGACACCCTGTATAAGTTCTTACATTATGGATTACGGCCCATTCCGTTTCCTAGAAAGGAGCCCTGTGTCCCAGCAGTGCCAACATTATAACACTGACTATGATTTATGTTTATGCTACGTTGTGGGATTTCAATTGCTTAAGGCATCGCAATAAAATGTGTCGATAAGGAAACGACGACGTTGATTGAATTAAACACAGACTATTTTTACTAATGGGCTAGAAAATTTTTTAGGAACCATATTTTCATGGAAATCATTCCGTTTTTCAACTAACTGACGTATAAGTAATAGAATATGCCTCGTTTTCTACAGGACAATGCGTAAGGTGAATTTCTCAAAGTATTCTACAGTGTTGAAGCTATAAAATTTGGCTAAGACTAAGACTCTTGAGCCTCATCAGCAGTATAAACTGAATCTTTGACCTAAAACGGTGTAGTTTACTGGACGAAGGAAAAACAGACACAATGGTACGAGTATCACAAAATAATCACAACACAACAACAACAGAAATACATACAGCCGAACATGCAACCTCTTTTTCGGAGTCGGTTATAAATAGGTAACACGACACTGCATCGAATGCGTAACACTCACCGCTCACGTCCGGTACCGATCGAATCTTCGATCGTACTGGTCCACTCGTCGCCTTAAAACGCACTAGCGCTCGGTGTTGCGTCAGAAAGTCGTGTGCCAATCACGTGACAACTTATCGCATCTCTTTAACTACTAACGCCATCTCTGAAATCATTTGAAAACTTGTTAAATACGGAAGCCCGTCAATTTTTTTTAGAAAATTTAGGTTAATCTTCTCTGAAGCCTTGCTTAGAGTAAAGTAAGCTCTTTCTCTGAATTCTCAAACGATATAATTATAACGACGTTTCATTTTTAACAAATCGCGTTTGAGAATTCTGCCATTAAAAAACTTTAAATGTACCCTACCCTCAAAATTATCACTTCTTACGTGTATTGAACAAAGTAGACAATTTTAGAGCCTGAATTTTTGTTGAAATACTAAGGGTACCTTTACAGTAGAGCAATTTCTTTTCAGGTAAAAAACCGAGGAAAAGCAAGGATAACAAAGAAGCATCATCAATGAGGAGGCGACGGAACCTACAAATTCTATTCAACAATACATCTATCATTCCTTTTAAATGGCGGGGGAAGTATTTGTGTTTCTATTGCAGCAAAGATGTCGCCGAATACACTGAGTTAAGAAATCATACAAAAGAACACGGCAATTGCTCCATAAACGACCATTCCCTTAAGGTCCTCAAAGGAGGAAAAAGCATGGAAATTAAAATAGACATTTCAATGATCACTTGTGAAGTATGCACGGAGACATTAGCTACCTTCGACGAAATTATCAATCATTTATTCGACAAACATGAACTCGAGTACGATAAGGAAGTAGAAATGGCTATTGAGGAATATAAGCTTGCTGATCTCAGTTGCACCGGATGCTCTGAAAAGTTCACGTACTTTGGTTACCTTGTCTCCCATGTCAATAACAAACATCCAAAGAACTGCCACGTTTGCGAAAAGTGCAACCAAAAGTTCAATAAAACGAGAGATCTATTCTCTCACATGAAAAATTATCACCGAGAAGGAGGGTATCAATGCGAAATGTGTCACCAAACCTTCAGCTCGTTAAATATTTTAAGAAAACACCGAAATAACAGACATTTAACACGATGCAACATATGCAATTTGAAACTACCCTCAGCTGCGTTAAGACAGAAACACCTCGAATTAGAACATCCTGATGACGGGTCTCTACAATGTGACGCTTGCTTGAAAGAGTTCCATACGAAGCAAGGCCTAAAAATGCACTCAAGGAAATGTAAAGGAGAAGAATTCGGAATCGCCATCAAAGAAGAACACGTTGCCATGGACTTAGACCTGAACTACGAAGATCGATCCAATAAAACTTGCGTTAAACAAATCAGACAAAATATAGTTACAGTTATAAACATGTCTACAGCAATACCTTTTAGTTTTTACAAGAATAGGTTCAACTGCTTTTACTGCTCCAAAGATTTCCTCGATTCAGAGTTGTTGAGGGAACACGCGGAGTTAGAACATCCATTTTGCGATGTCAAAGCGAAATGCATTAGGAAGTGTAGGGAATCCGTTTCTTGCGTCAAAATCGATGTTTCAAAACTCGCTTGCAAAGTCTGCTATGAAACATTAACCGATTTGGATCATCTAATCGATCATTTAATAGTGGAACACAATGCGAATTACGATAAATCGATAACAACATGTCTACAACCTTATAAGCTAGTCAAAGACAACATGGCTTGTCCGCTTTGCACAGATGTTGTATTCAACTTCTTCGGAACGCTTCTAAAACACATGAACACGGAGCATACGAACAATAATATCATATGCGTTTATTGCGGCCAAACGTTCCGTAGGGACCAAAACTTACGTGTCCACATTTGGAGGCATCACAGAGTTGGGAGGTTTAAATGTAACATTTGTGATGCTGACTGCAACATTCCTTCTCGCTTGTACATGCACATGGCTGAAGCACACGGCGTTAAAGCCGCTAAATGCCCGAAATGCCCCGAGTCTTTCTCCACGCAGTACGAGAGGCAGAAACATTTAATCGTCGCCCATAATTCAGGCCACAAATGCTCTGTCTGTGGGAAGCTTTTTACCAGAATGTCTTTCATGAATAACCATTTAAGAAGAACTCATATGAAAGAGAAGAAGTACGAATGTCAAGTTTGCTTTACGAGGTTCTTTAACACTGCTCTTTTGAAGAAGCATATGTTGAAGCATAGTGGACAGAAGAAATATTGTTGCGATATTTGTGGGGAAAGGTTCTACTGGCGTAAAACTATGAAGACGCATCGAGATAGGTTGCATGCTCGACAGACTAATCCTCCCCCTCCTCCTGGGCCGGTTATACCGACTATACCAAGACGGGAGGGGGTTATAAAGAGATTATATGATGTTTGCAACGACATATAGTACCCATTTCCTCCGGTAATTCCAACTTTATTCGTTGGTGTAGTGTAAATCGCGAAAATTGGTTGACATTTACAATGACGTCTTTTTTTTAGTTCGGAAATCATCCAATAAATTCCCATACTCTATGATGGGATGGATTTAAGGCTTTTGTTGACTAAAAGTGCACCTGTGTTTTTCAGTTGCTCTTGCGTTAAAGGTTCGCAGGTTTTCAATATCTAACGTACATTCACAGATTATAAAATACAATTTCTTAGGATTCTTTTTGTTGCTATGCAACGTACCAAAATGCTAGAAGTTTTGATGGTGTTCTTGCGTTTCTTTTACGTTGAACAACTTTTATATCATTTGGACGCAGTAGTCAACTTTAAAAACAGCATCATTAGCTTTCGTTGGTCCTAAATAGAATAGGCTCTTAATAAACTAGTGCGCCTCAACATCAAAGATTGCATCACTGCTTACCATCAGGTGGAATCGCAGTCAAGCACTAGTTTATAGCAATAAAAAAGGAGTGGGTTCTTAAGTCCGCAATATGTTCATTATGTTTCTAACCAGTTGTTCGCTTCATTGCACATCCTTTGAATCTTTTACGTGGAGTTATTTAATGTAGGTTCCACATAGTGGCGTGAATTCACGCCATGAATAAACTACACAAGTCGTACCCCGCGAAAACCGACCACATTCACGTTCACGCCTGTTTACGGAGCTTCACGACACTAATCTGGTAGGTGACCCTAAAAGATGTCGCTTAAGAAATTGTGCCGTGTGCACAATTTTATCGGTATGTCTGTCTTCGCCGTCGTTTCAAAAGTCAGTTAGACGTTTATGAACTTGCTCAAAAATATCTCCATGTAATTCATTATGATACTCGTAGCATTTAATTATATTAAAGAAAACTCTACAGAGTTATTGCTACTTGCAATCTCTTAGTGACTTTAGGAGAAATTAATTTTATACGATTGCCTATTAAGTGCCATATTTTATCTTAGAATGTTTAAGTTATTAAGTTAACATTTTGACTGAATAAGTGAAGATTCTATGGTAGGCTTTTAAATTGAGTTAAACACGTTTCAAACCGTGCATTATCTAATGCCAAACATTAACAAGGTTTCAGGCTGGCAAAGTAATTTGAGGAATTCAATCTTTGAACTTCAAATGCTTAAATCAGGAATCTGTGATATGTCCCCTAGCTAGGGCAGAAAGCGTACATACGTCCTCTTCCTCGCGATCGGTCTTAAACATTACGCTTAATAACTTTATTAAATTATAATTGAGCAAAAAAATTAAGTAGTCAAATTACCTTGACTTCTAATATTATTATTATTATTATTGCTAGCCTGTGCTGTCCCACTGCTGGGCAAAGGCCTCCCTCCATTCCTTCCATTTATCTCGGTCGCTCGCCATATCGTTCCAATTCCCAAGGAAGACATCCAGGTCGTCCCGCCATCTTCGTGGTCTGCCGCGGCCTCGCGTCGCTGTGTCCGGGCACCAATCCTGTGTTTTACGGGCCCACAGCTCGCTAGACATGCGGCAGACATGTCCTGCCCAGACTTCTAATATGCTTCTAAAAAAATCATACTTGCCATCCTTCCATGCACTGCCTTTGTTATCTCGAAAGTACAAAACAGTCATTTCTTTTCAGATTTGGAATCAGAGGTGACAAAGCACAGTGCTAGTTATCTAAGGAGGAGGAATCTACAAATATTGCTCAACAATACTACTTTGATACCCTTTAAATGGCGAGGGAAATACCTCTGCTTCTATTGCGGTGACGATACGAACACGCACGAACGTCTCCGGAAACACACGAAAGGCCACGGACCTTGCAGTGAAAGAGACAGAGCTTTAAGACTAGTTAAATCAGCTGATGTAGAAATAAAAATTGATGTTTCTGACGTCACTTGCGAAATTTGTTCTGAAAGCTTCCCTTTTTTAGACGAAATTATAGATCATTTGATTTTTAAACATCAATTGCCTTACGAGAAAGACGTAGGAATGCTTTTGTCAGCGTATAGGCTGGTAGATCTTCAGTGCCTTCTGTGCGATAAAGGTTTCAACTATTTACGTAAATTAATCAGCCACATGAATATTGTTCATCCAAACAACAGCTTTGAGTGCTCAGAATGTAAAAAGATGTTTAATAAAAGGAGGGATTTAGATTCGCACTTAAGATTCCATCATAAGAAGCATCATTCTTGTACCAAATGTGATGAAACGTTCGCAACGCACTCCGCGCTACAGATTCATAGGTCTAACTCTCATTCTTCAACGTGTAATATTTGCTTTCAAGTATTTTCGTCAGACGGCAAGCGTTTAGCTCATTTTAAATCCGACCACGATACTGAACAAACCCAATGTGGATTTTGCAATAAAGTTTTAACTACAAAACAAGCTTTTTTACGACATGCTGCGAATTGCGAACATAAACCTAAAGAGACCGTAGTAATTGATGACGAAGACAAAAAAGTCTCCGTCAAGGAGATAAGGAAAAGTTTAGCAGCAATATTTAACATGACTACTGCACTTCCTTTCAAATTCTTCATGAATAGGTTAAGATGTTTTTATTGCACTAGAGATTTTACGTCATGCGATGATTTGAAAGAACATTCAATGAGCGAACACCCTCATTGCGATATATCCTTCAAATCTATGAGGTTGCGAAACAGATATGATGGTGTTCAAATCAAAGTGGATACTTCATCTCTATCCTGTCGACTATGCCATATCGCTTTGCAAGATCTGCAAGACGTGATCGACCATTTGACGAAAGAACACAAAGTGAAATGCGACATGACTGTTGAGAGTAACCTGCAAGCGTTTAAACTTATTAAAGACAACTATCCATGTCCCATTTGCGGCGAAGTGTACAGATATTTTGGCGTCTTACTCAAACATGTTAGTGCGTCTCACAGTGGCAATAAACATATATGCATGTACTGCGGTAAAGCCTTCAGGACGGACCCTAATCTCAGAGCTCATGTGTCCAGGCGACACAAAACCGCTGACAATCACAAGTGTGATACTTGCGATCTACAATTTCCTACAAACAGTGCGCTGAGAAATCATCAAGGAGCTGCCCACGGTACTAAATCAGTTCAGTGCTTTGAATGCCCCGAAAAATTCACTTCGCTGTATTCAATGCAACGACACTTGATCACTTCTCATGGCACGGGGCATAAGTGTACGTACTGTGATAAACTTTTCACTAAAAATTCGTTCATGGTGAACCATGTAAGACGATCTCACTTAAAAGAAAAAAATGTAGAATGTTCTGTGTGCTTTGAAAAGTTTTTCGATAGTCAGAGGCTAAAAATGCACATGGTCAAGCATGTAGGAGAAAGAAATTTCCATTGTGATATTTGTGGGAAAAAGTTTCTGTGGAAAAGGAATTTGAGAGGGCACATGGCTTCACATATTCGGAATGCGAACTCTCGCAATGTTACCTAGCATTTTTTAATGATTTTTCTGTTTATTATTCTGCTGCTGGCTAGTTATTCTCTAACTCGTTCTGATTTGACTACAACGTGGATTCCTTTAAAAATCTTAGCTAAGATTTTCTCTATACGCTTTTTACCTGTTATATCGTTAATAAAGATTGAGTTTCCTTTAGAAAAAGTGAATAGTACAGCATGATCAGTGTATTGCCTGAAGCTTTGTCCGAAAAAAGTACAACTAAGACCTGAATTGATATAACTAACGGCGAAAACGCTCAAAACAACTAACAAAGTGTGGAAGTAGAAGATGAAATAACAGAACATTTATAGAGAAGAACAATTTGTTTTCAGATGGTCTGCCAGGACCGTACGAAGGCTGTACTTCTGAGCGACGACGGAAAAACTTGAAAATTCTGTTCAACCACACTTCCATCATGCCTTTTAAATGGCGAGGCAAATACCTCTGTTTCTACTGCGGAAAAAACTATACAGAGTACACAGAATTTAGAAAGCACACAAAATCTCACGGACTATGCACCACTAAAGACTACTCCCTCAAACTAATCAAAGGAAATAACGTAGAAATTAAAATCGACGTCTCGGAAATTAGTTGCGACATCTGCAACGAACCCTTCACCAGATTCGAGGAAATAATTGATCATTTGATCTCGAAACATAATATGGAATACAACAAAAATATTGATATACCCTTCCAGGAGTACCGATTAGTCGATTTTCGATGTTTGCACTGTGAAGAACAGTTTTCTTACTTCGGATATTTAGTTAAACATGTCAACAACGCTCACCCGCAGAATTGTTTCATTTGTGACGATTGTGGGGCTACTTTTAACAAGAAGAGGGACTTGTCGATACATTTGAGGAATTATCATAGACAGGGAGGATATCCGTGTGATTTGTGCTTAAAGAACTTCGAAACACGACTCGTTTTGCGAAGACATCAAAATAATATGCATTTTAGGCATTGTAAAAGCTGTGGCTTACGATTCGCTTCTCTATCTCTCTTGCAAAAACATGTACAAGTCGATCACCCTCAAAATGAGAGTAACATGAAGTGTAGTTACTGCTCCAAAGAGTTCCACACATCTTTAGGTTTAAAACAACATATAAGCAAATGTAAAGTCAAAATCATTTCTCAGGTCGAACCCCAAACTTCGTTCCTAAACGACAGTAACATAGAACCTAAGAAAAAGCAAAATATCCTACAAATAAGACAAAATATACAGTGTGTACTAAACATGTCAACTGCAGTACCTTTTAAATTCTTCTCCAAATATTCCTGTTTTTATTGCTCAAAGAAATTCGTAGAATTTGACGAATTACGCCACCATACTAGCTTAGAACATCCTGTATGCGATTTGAAGTCCAAGTGCATGAAAAAATGCAAAGGAGAAAGGATAGCTGTCAAAATCGACATCTCAGCTTTAGCTTGTAAACTATGTTGTCTGCCTATGCCTAACTTAGAAGATCTCGTCACCCATTTGATAGCAGAACACAAGGCGAATTATGATACGTCGATCACCGGCTGTTTAGAACCTTTTAGGGTTATAAAAGATAACATGCCCTGTCCGATATGCCCGGACACCGTCTTCAGATACTTCGGGATATTACTTCGGCATATGAACTCTGAACACAGCAACAACAATCGGATCTGTGATTTCTGCGGTCGAAGCTTCCGAAACGCTGCGAATCTCAACGTGCATATAACTTACGCGCATACAGGTTCTTGCGAGTGTGATATTTGTGGAGTTAAATACAAGAATCAATGGTGCTTAGCGCGACATAGGGCTAGGACACATGATGCTAAAGACCATAAATGCCCAAAATGCCCAGAGCAGTTCCAATCACAGTATCACAAACAAAAACATTTGATAAAAATGCATAATGTGGGCCACAAGTGCAGTTATTGCGGGAAAATGTTTACTAGAAACTCGTTCATGAAAGATCACGTAAGAAGGACGCACTTGAAAGAAAAGAATATCCCTTGTTCGATTTGTAATGAGAAGTTTTTCGACAATTATCTTCTAAGAATGCACATGGTGAAACATGAAGGTGATAGGAAGTTTAGTTGTACTGTTTGCGGTAAAGCGTTCTTGAGACGAAGCAATTTGAGCTCACATATGGAGATGCACAAAAAATATGGACATGTACAGTTGCAGATTTAAGTGTGTAATATTTATTGGTAGAAGCTATGAGTCTTTTAGGATTTAAGGTGTAAATATTTTATTGAAACGTCCGCTGAGTGTCCCTTTTCGGAGTAGAATTGTTTTAAAAAACAAACTTATAAAATGGAGAAATTACATAAAGTTATATCATACTACGCTCTATACTTTAAATTTAGTCGATGCTCAATGTGTTGGGGTAGAAAAGACCAATATGTTATTTTTCTTACGATTATGTGACAATTTTTTAATGAAGACGACAGTTTGCATATTTCTCAACTACGCTATAATTTATTATTTAGATTAGAAATAATGTAAAAAAAATAGTATTAAAAAATGTTTGATGATAAAAAGTGATCTCAAAATTATTTGTGGACTCTGGCAGATCCTAGAATAAATTATTATTAAGCCACTAATATTACGTTAATGAAATTAGAACAATGTTTTATTTTAAGTTTGTAGGGAAACTAATATCATATTATTTATTATGAATTTTACATTAGTCATAAAATTAAAAGATAAAACATCCGCCTGTATTTGAATTCATAATCTGAGTTTTATTCATAATTGACCAACAGACAGACACACTTAGGTATGTTACAGGTAGTCAGATATGTACTATAGAAATCACTTCCGCTTGACAACCGCTAAGTTCATTATTGCTTGCACTCGAAACGAAAACTTCCAGAGGGTTTGGGTTAATGCCGCGCCACAAGTCTTCGAGTTTTGTTGTTTGATTTGCCGATGTATTCCTTCACCGTTTTGAGAGCAGTGGTGATTTAATTTATTTATTTATTCTTCATGCAACACAAGGTATAAAGGCGGACTTAATGCCTAAAACAAATAAACTATACAAAGTAATGCGCCTGGCTGGGTTTAAACCCTTGACCTACAACTCGTAAGTCGGGGCTGTTACCACTCCTTTACGTTTAATAAATCCGGTTAATCTAAAATCAATTTAACTAAAGATGTCAGTACAGTATTTTTTTGTTGAAATAAACTAGTGCTTGACTGCAATCCCACTTGATGGTTAGCAATCGTTGATGGTGAGACGCACTAGTTTATTAAAAGCATATTCACTCTATGACGATTAAATCTAAAAAACATATCTGAGATTATGAATTCAAATACATATAACTTATGTTACATGTGTAAATATCGGTCAAATGAATTATTATATGTATTAATTATCCTATCACGTAATAATCACTGTGGAAGCCATTAAATTATCTAGAATTAGTTAAGTTAGAAAATGTACGATTTGTATGTGGCAACTAAGGAAAAAACGCACACAAGCAATACCTAAATTTAAATTTCCCCGGCTACCCTCTTAAAGTGAAATAGGTCTGAGTTTTCCTATTACCTTACTAGATGGCGTTCAATTCAATTTTTCTTAAAAAAAATGTGTTTTGTTTATGTGTAATTGGAACATGATTAAATAAAAAATTCACCTAATTAGCGAAATATTCCTAAACTAACATCTGACTAGTAATGTTAGTTTAATTTAACGCCATCTAGCAAGAAAATTGCAACTTTCGATGACATTTCTTTCCCTTTAAAGATCCCTGACTTTTAGCAAAGTTAAAATCGTTTCGTTAACTTGGAACGCTTGGAGTTGGCCAAGGCCCAATTAGTTCTGACGTCATCTCAACACTCGTTACATGGTCAGAACAAATCAATTGGAGACGTGGCCTTTTCCAAGCGTTCGACGTTAACGAAACGATAGTAACTTGTCCAAGGGTGCAGGAAACACTGTAGTAAGACCCTCAAAACGTTAACTTGTATCGGGTGTTAGTGAAATCAAGCAATTGTAAGTTGGTAGGTGTTTAAGTAAGACTATACTTTGAATATTGTGATATATCTGTACTCAAACGAAATGTATGAAGTGTGAATATACTTCTTTGTATTTTATTCGGCGTTTTTATCGTTTCCCAATACCTACGGATTTCAGAATCGATGATTCCACCAGGAGTTGTCAGCAAATCGTAGGGACCCTGCAGAAGGGTCGAAGCCAACTGGAGCCAAGGGTTCGCGTTTGAAAGGCTCTGGTCCGGGTACATATGCCAACGTAGGAATGGGGTAGGTTGTTTGGTCAGACACTGTTTTCTGCTCCGCCTAAGGGCGGAATTCGTCATTGAATGATTTTTATCTAACATAAAAAAAAAACATGTATGAGTATCTTTAGGTATTAAGCAAAATTGTAACATCATTCAGTAACTATACTTGAAAAGTTTTTTTATTATCTAAGTGTATCTAACCTTACCGCGAATGAAGCATATTCGCGATAAGGTTACAAGGCAACCCGAGGTATATTTTCATACAACCTCTCTTACAGTTATAACACATTTTTCTTCAGATATATTGGATATACACAGATATCTTGTGGATATTATCTAGGCTCTCATTAAGACCTCTGAAAATCTGCTATTTGACTTGAACTTTGACTCTCCTCAATGTACTAATCTATTCAAATTCAAATCATTTATTTTAGATAAACATCCATATATGTTAGTAATAGTAAAACTTAGCCTAATGTTAGTATTAAATTATAATAATATATATAACTAATGAACCATTGCACAGATCGTTCAATGGTTCATCAGTCTATGTCTATTAAAAATATAAAGTACTTCTATACAAGCCAGGCGCATTTAGTTAAGATTTTAAATGATGCAAGTTTTTTTTTTCAAAAATCCTCAAGGGTTTGATAAAAAAACATGTATTACTTTTGCATAAAACATCATTTTAGATTGTGTTAAATGAATCAACAAGCTTTTAAATCATGTGCGACGTTGACGATAGGCAAGTGTGGCCACCTTAAAGAAATCTTTTTTACTTTCGTACGCATAAGGATGGCATTATAGGCAAAAATATATATTAAAAAAACAACTATTTACTGCAGCCGCTATTTCTCATTCCACCAACGTAATAAAACTCAAAATCTGTTGTACGGAAATTAAAAAATGTTTTCATAAATGTCTTATGTCATTTTGAACGGAGTATAGCTTGATAAAATTTTAAATTAATTCTATAACTTACAAAACACGCACACGCTTTTTTTTTGGTAATAAGTCTTCAAATAAGTTCTGACTTCCTGATGCAGCAATTCAGCGTAAGACAGTGTCAAACTTGTACCTACTGAATTCTTGAATAAATTGCCTTTTGGGTTCATGGTAACTCTTCAAACATTTCTACAGCCCAGAACATTTCTATGAATTAACCTTTTTGATAATTTAATAACCTGACCTTTTTCGATAAACCACAAGCCTCAGCAGTCGGAATCTTACAAAAGACCACTTGCGGAAACCAATGAAAAAAACCCACAGAAACCTAGAGAAGTAAAAGCTGAATTTCTTTTCAGGTTCAAAATTCAATACAGTGGAGGACAAATATAAGAAAATGGAAGTCGCCCGTAAGCTCTTAATAAAGCGACGCAATGTCGAATATGTTTTACAGTATAGCAACGTCACTCCCTTCATGTGGCACAAGGGGAAATATAAATGCTTTTACTGCAACGAGACGACCAAAGACCCAGTCGTTCTTCGGGAACACACGGCAGAATCACACCAATTCGCCAATCTAGAACTTGTTGTCTTTGACAGAACGAAAAATAACCGAAATAAGGACGCAGCTGTCAAAATCGACGTCACCAATATACGCTGCAAGCTTTGTCCGCAAGCTGTGACGAATTTAGAAGAACTGATTCATCATCTGATTATAGCTCATGACGCGGAATATGATGTTAGCGTTCCTAACTGCCTCCTACCCTTCAAGTTAGATAAAGACCAACCCACGTGCCCAACTTGCAATATGAAGTTCGTATTCTTTGAGTATCTTCTTCGCCACGCTAACAAACACCATCTATCCCACCATTACATTTGCGATGTTTGTGGCACCAGCTTCCAAGGAGAGAATCACTTGAAAATGCATTACAGGTACTACCACAGAGAAGGCGGTTACACTTGTGAATACTGCGGTATCAGTCTTGCTACACTATCCAAGAAGATTCTTCACGAAAAGAACGTGCATTTAGTCAATTTATCGACTTGTCCGCATTGTCCTGAGACCTTCAAAAGTCCTTACTTAAAGAAACTTCATTTGGCAAATGTCCATGAAGTGGAAGAACTAAAAATTAAGTGTCCGTTCTGTCCGAAAGTTTATCCTCAAGAGTCGATAATGTCACGTCATATGAGAAGGGTTCATTTAAGAGAAAAGAATGTAGAATGCGAAGTATGTGGTGACAAATTCTTTGGACCGTATGACGTGAAGTTACACATGGTCAAGCATAATGGTGAAAAGAAATTCGTATGTTCCGTTTGCGGGAAGAAGTTCTCTAAGAGAAGTAACCTTAATTCCCATGCGGTACTACATACGAAAGAGAAAGATTACGTATGTGAGGTTTGCAATAAAGCTTTTGCGCATCAAACAAATTTGCGTATGCACATCCGGAATAGACACAGCCGGTTCGATCTAGCTCCTATAGTGGACGAAATTGATGAAAGCGATATGGTCCAAATGGAAATCATTCAGGACGAGTTAGAAGGAGAAGTGGCAGGGCAATACATTCAATGATATTACTGTACTGTGGAGTAAATCCACGTGGAATCTTACCGATTTTTACTCTATTGGCATGGAACAGAGCTCATTTTCGCTTGACAGAACTGGAAAGATCTGGAGTTTTCAATATAGAAGTGTAATTGGAGTGGCTTATAAAAAGAAGACTGGGTTATGGAAGTGACCGATAGGACTCTAGTGTGATATAAAAGTGTGTGGTTTACTAAAAAAAGATCTACAAATTGGTAAAATAGTAGAATATGTTTAACTTAGGGATAAACTAAAGTCGTTAAACGAAAGAATTTTCCACTGAAGCGTAACATTAGTTCACGCTCTAGGGTGAATTGGAGGAAATGTTTTGCATCCCAGGACCCTTTCAAAAAGACTTCAAACCTGCTAGACCCCTACAGTATTTAAGCTGATATCTCTCAGAACAAAATCTTTCGAGTTTTGTTTAAAATTATATTTGAGGGCTATATTCTAGTCTTACTGATAGGTTTTTCGTTCACTCCAACTGACTCCGGTTGCCATGGAAAATGAAAAATCCCTTGAAAAATGCCAGTAATGTCAAACTAGTGCTGTCAATTAGTCTTGTGATTATTTTTTTTTTGTATAATATTTTCTAAGACTACAAATTTATTTTATATGCACGTAATTTAATGTTGTCACATTTCATTTTGTACATTATTTTTCTCTTACTTGACACTTTCGAAATTTTGTAGTAGGTAAATTTCTTTCTACTTCATTCTTTTAAATATTAAAACAATAACCCAAGTACCCGATTTATTCAAGGCGTGTGGAGAAAAGGACTTGAAAAATTAGCTCAACTTAGCTACTTAGCTTATATATTTGGCTAGCTCAGTGAGAGGATTGTACACAACTTTATACTACAATTGCGTTAGGATGATGCATGTGACAGGTGTCAAATTCATACAATGTATCTACCTATCCTTTTTTCTTATCTTAAAGATGCATATTTTCGTCCTGTTATCATCCTAACCTTGCTTTGTAAAAAAATACCTTAGAAGTCGTTAAAATACAGTAGTTTTCTTGATATGTTTTTAGAATAAATATAATGATAATGATTTTAAAATTGGGTATCTGCTATTATTAACTTTACTTACTCTTAATGCTGATTTTTCAATAGCCAGATGTTTTTTATCTCAGGAATAAAAATGTCAGTTTGACAGTTTGTATAGAAAGCTTTTGACATATGTCAAACCGCCATTTTTGTTCTTTGGATGTCAAACTATTGGAAAATCAGATTTAAATGTTATTGTTTGAAACATCTGCTAATTTATATTTTATTTTATTAGTTATTGATATTAAAGACTGTAAAATATTATTATAGACATTTTAATATAGGAACGTGTCATTAAAAATTCAGATAGGTACTTAGTAAAAAAAGATGTTAAATTTACCCGAATAATCTTATAGATATCATAAATACTTAAATGTACTTTGATTTCAAATAATTGTAACTTGTCACTCAAACTCAAAAATTTAGAATACAAATTAATTTTGGTCATTCTATTATTGAAAGAAACATTGTCAATTTATTTGACTACTAAAATGTTGCCCGTAAAAAAAATTGTTGAACGAAAACATAACTTTAAAAAAATGGCTTAGAGATAGTTATGTGTACCTTCTAGTGTTATTATTTAATTATGTAAATATCAAGGATTTTTAAATAAACAATTATGCATTTTAAAATGTTGTAATTACCCTGAACACAACACTCAGCACCTCCCTAGACTTTTAAAACTAGTTTTTTTTTTATTGTGGGTAAATCATCTAATGACGAATTCCGTCCTTGAGCGGAGCGGGAGATAGTGTCAGACATCTACATTTGGGCCTCTTCATTTGCTGATAACTCCTTTGCCTTATGCGGTCGGCCACCTCAGCTTAGCATTACTGCTTCGCAAAAGGAGGCGACCGCCTGCTACTCCTCACTCTAAACCATGGCGTCTACCAAGGCCCAGCGCGAGTGATCGCTGCCGCCGATCATTAATAACATAGTTCAGGCAGGGCCGTTGGTAACCAGTCCACAGACTAAAGACTCCAAAAATCATAGCCATATTATGTTTTCCATATGTCGCAATAGTTTTTCAACAATCGAGGATTATCCTTAGGTGAACTAGCATACCGCGTACAGGGCTAATCGTCGGTTGCTATCACGTTCAGTTCAGATTGTCTAAAAGGTCTCTGCGAGTTCGTTTTGGCTCCTCGTACTTCTTCCAAGGTCCAGAATAAGGAGTTCACATCGGCGTCGGGTCGACGATGAAGTACCTAGGACTTGTCCTCGACAGCCGGTGGAATTTCGAGGAGCACTTCCGACGTCTGGCCCCCAAACTCAATCGGACGGGGGCTGCTCTCAAGCGGCTCCTGCCGAACCTTGGGGGTCCAGACGCCTTCTGCCGGAGGCTCTACGCCGGCATCGTCCGGTCCATGGCCCTTTATGGGGCACCAGTGTGGGCGCCGACGCTGCGTAAACGCCCGGCGGCCCAGCTGAACGCCTGCCAGAGGGTCATGGCCATCCGGATGGTGCGGGGATACCGCACGGTGTCCCGAGAGGCGGCGAGCCTCCTTGCTGGCCTACCACCATGGGATCTGGAGGCAACAGTCCTTGCACGCATGCACGACCAGCGCGTGGAGGTGCAACGCCGGGGCGAAGATCCGCTGCCCGAACATGTCGAGGCGTGGCGGAAGGAGCTCCGGCGAGATCTCATGGTGAAGTGGAAACAGCGACTGTCGCAACCCAGCGCTGGGCACACCGTAATCTCAGCGGTAGTGCCCCTCTTTGAGGCGTGGCTGGATAGACCTCACGGCGTCCTCACCTTCCGCATGACGCAGGTTCTCACCGGACATGGGAAGTTCGGGAGATTCCTGCACCGGATTCGTGCGGAGGAGACGTCCGGGTGTCGCCACTGTGAGGCGAGCCCGGAGGACACGGTGGAGCACACGGTGGAGGTGTGCCCTGCTTGGGAAGAGCATCGCCGTGTCCTCGTGGGGGTGATCGGCGGCGGCGACCTCTCGCGCCGGGCCCTGGTTCAGGCCATGGTCCACAGCGAAGAGGAATGGCAGGCGGTCGCCTCCTTCTGCGAAGCAGTAATGCTCGTAAAGGAGGAGGCCGACCGCATAAGGCAAAGGCAACGGCGTACTCGCCGTAGCCGTCGCCGCCGCGATCCTGCCGATATCCGGCCACCGTAGACACTGGCTCGCGGACGGTGAGCAATGGGTAGCTCGCCGTCCGGTCGTCTGTAAGACCGAGTCCTAGTCGTCAACGGCGCGCACCGTTCCCGCGCGCCTCAAGGAGTTGTCAGCAAACTGCAGGGGCCCTTCAGGGTCGAAGCCTCCCGGAGTCTAGAGGGAAGTGGGAAACTGTTACTGAACTGTTGGTAGGTTTTTTAGTCAGTAAGAGTCTGACACTAGTCTCCCGCTCCACCCAAGAGCGGGTTTCGTCATTGGATGATTTTCACCTACCATAAAAAAAAAAAAAAAAAAAAAAAAAAGGTCCAGAATCTTAGGTTTCTGAGATATACTGATATAGTATACAATAATTTGTATTCATACGTTTGGAAGTATGCGGAACAGAGAGTAGTTCCACATACCTTCTTTAAAAAGGGAGGAAATCCTCCGACCATATGTCCGACAGGTGTTGTTATCTGGTGGGCTACTGCCCAATATGATTTTTGATTGCGCGATGCAGGATTCCTGTAGTTCATATATGACGCCATAGATGGCACTACAAACGCAAATCGAATAATAATGTAGAGATATATACACGCCAAATAGATTGTTGTGTCGATACTTTCTGTGAATTGCAAGACTTGACTTAAACATTATATACATAGAAACATTGCAAGGTAAATAAAAGCTTGTACTAAATGAGGAATACCAGGATAACAATAAACAACGCTTAGCTATATGTAGGGCGTATATTCGCAGACTGAACTACCGAATAGGTACACTTAAAATAAACCTAAGAGTATTACCCACAATTTATAGACATCACACAAAGAAAGCGTAAACCTTGGCTCTCTTTTCAGGACGTCGGATCAACAAAGAGACGTACATCGAACAACTCAATAGAAAGAGAAGAAATATTCTCCAAATCCTACAATACAGCAACGTGGTCCCTTTCAATTGGCACACCAAAGGATTCCGATGTTTCTACTGTTCAAAACCCATGAGGGACTGTGATACGCTTAAAGAACACACACCAAAACATTCTATAGATCTAGAAACCTTCATTAATAAAAATATTATTTCGAAAGATATACCAGTCAAAATTGATGTCACTAATTTAGCGTGTAAGCTATGTATTATACCTTTAAAAGATTTAGAAGAACTCATTTCCCATATCACAATCACACACAACGTAAATTATGATACATCACAAGGTATCTGCGCGTTACCTTTCGTTTTAAACAAGCAATTAATGCAATGTGTCCAGTGCGAGAATCAGTATGATAATTTCACTTGTATGGTGAGCCATATGTACAAAGACCATTTCAAACATTCCTTTATCTGTCAGGTCTGTGGTTTAAGCTTTATAAGCACGATTCGCCTTAAAAGACATATTAGTAACAGCCATGTTGGATACCGATGTACAGTTTGTGGGAAACTGTTCAATGCTTCTAATAGGATGGAGAAACATAAGCAAAGAATGCACGGTCAAGCTAAAACGCATGAATGCAATTGGTGCAGTGCTACATTTGAGAGCCAGTACCAATTAAAAGTGCATTTAGGGAAGATACACAATGTGGAAAAGTATAGGATCAAATGTGAGCACTGCCCTAAAGTCTGCACGACTAAAGGAGCTATGGTTCTTCACGTTCAATCCCAGCATTCACACTCGAAGTTCGAGTGTGACCTGTGCAGTTACAAAACTGGAATCAAGTGGCTGATTACTCTGCACAAGAAAAAGCATTTCGGGGATCGTGATTACGCTTGTAGTATTTGCGAGAGGTCTTTCCGAAGGTCCAGCAACTTACGGGCGCATATGAAGGTGCATTCTGGGGTTTCTGGTCGTGTCTGTCGGATTTGTCGGAGAGGCTTTACAGATTTAGAGGCTTTGAATATTCATACAGCTGAGCTTCATTATTTAGAAGAGTCTTAGGTGTCATAAGTGACAATTTCTGCTTGGAACCGTTTCTTGTTCATATTAAATATTGATTCAAGTTTCATAAACGTTCGTCGACGGCACGCATTGTTCCCGCGCGCCTCAAGGAGTTGTCAGCAACTGTAGGGACTCAGCAGGGTCAAGCCTTCTGGGGCCAAGGGTTGATGCGAAAGCAGAACACCGGGGCCCTGAAACTAAGGCTTCGGGATTCGTCATTCGATGATTTTTCCAACCATAAAAAAAGTTGCATAAACGTGTACATGAAGGAAATCATCGAGATGTACCAGAACGGATTTGCCAAGTTGTAGGTCATGAAAGTGGATTTCTTTCTGTAATTATTCTATAACCACTGTTAATATGAACAATTTGTAAGGATTGCCTTAAAATATTTGGCTTGACATGTCCTGGAATCTAAAAATCGATAACATGTGACCTCTACCACGGGACCCGCGTCGTAGATCACGGCCCACTCAATCTCCTATAGAGAAAGCCTGAATCCTAGCAGTGGAAAATATATGAGGCTATTATGCTACTATATTATGAGGGGGCTTCTTTTTCTCGAATTGATGGATTCCGCTTCCTTCAAAGTTTTTGGACCCAGTAGGTTGTCAAGTTTATAGCATCTTCAGTGACATTTTTAAGGTGCCCCATGGCGCATTTGTAGGGATATTTTGAGTAATAGGTGGGCCATTGTTTGATCAGAAACACCGCACTCGCACTATGTGTCACATGACATGCTTAGTATAAAATTGTTATATTTCAAACCATGCAGGCAAGTGCAATATAAGTAGAGAACAGTTTCTCATTATTTTTGTTCATTCAAATATTTCAGGCGTTTTTGAACAGTTGGAAAGAGCTAATAAATTTGGATTTGAATAAATTAGTTACAAGTATTTGTTCAGTTTTTGAGATCAGGCAATTTTAAATAATTAATATCTACTAATTATCTGATTTAATAAATTTATTGGACCCTTATGCCAATTTCGACGATTACAAAAAAACATCTGTTTTATAGATTTAGATGCCATTTGGCAAATATGTTTTTATTGGAAATATTTATATTTTGCACAGCATAGATACGAGTATATTAATATATTTATGATATTTTGAGCAATTTAATTATTTAAATATATATACCTATATTGTACAATGTTAGTGATCTTTAACATTCTGAATAATCCTACAAGACGTAATTCATGAATGAGTATGTTCTATCTGCGATAAATTTATCTGAAATTCAGCTTGATTGTAATACGAGTCGTTTAATTACTAAATTTTTCCATGATAAATAAAGTACCTATATTTATGACATTGTTTCTTTTCATACCTACTGAAAATTTTAAATAACTTATACATAGGTACATACGTAATAAACTAGTGCGTTTTACCATCAACGATTGCATCACTGCTTACCATCAGGTGGGGTCGCAGTCAAGCACTAGTTTATTGCAATTACAAAAAAAAAAAACATTATAATATTTTATTCTTGCATCATACCCAGCTTCGCACGGGTCCAATGCTGATATTAAATATATAATGCGTGTATTATACATATAAACCTTCGTCTTGAATCAATCTGACTTTTAAAAAAGCCGCGGCGTTCGCACACCTATGGTCTTTTTATTATGTCTCTTATTAAGGTAGGTATTCAAGAGGTTAAAATCCGTTGTTTTAAAGATCTAAGCACATATAGAGACACAGCGGGAAACGAAACGACTTTGTTTTATACTATGTGGTGATGACATCGAATTGTCGCAAACTCTGTATATTGTAGATTAATGGTAATAAATTTTGCGACTTATGGAAGTGAATGGAAAATTTCTAATACGCTTATAGCCTATCCTTTTTATACCTTTCTGCGTTTATAATTTAACGAGATTTATTGTAAACTAACGAATTTTGAAAACCCGGTGACAACAAGGCGACATTTCATTTACTAGCAAAAGTACGAAGATTTCGATATTTACATTTATTTGTTTATGAAAAACTTCTTATTAACGCTATTGGAAAAATACCCTATAAAAGAAACGCTCAATATTTTATAATCTGTGGCAACGCCGGATCGCTTGGTGTTTAACCGAATCGAGCGACATCACGCGCGAAAGCTTGCCTGTTCGCTTGGATTTCGAGGACAATATTCCAAAAGTAACGATTCTGGAATCATAAAGATAACACTGCATGTCGTATTCTGGCTGCCTCTAAAACCCTGTGTTTTCCTTGCAGGAGAACCCAGAGGTCGCCAGGATACGACAGAAAATCAAATCATCAACACAACTCTCGAAGACTACAAAATTGCAGTAACACAGTCCACTAGCAAACCTGCTCTTACAGCGAAAGACAAGAGAAATATCATGAGGAATAATGTACTTCAAGTCCTCACAAATTCTAACGTCATGCCCTTCCGTTGGCTCAAAAGTTCATATAGATGTTTTTACTGCTATGATATCTTCCAAGAAGCCTCCGAACTGAAAAGCCATCAAGAAGTCCACACAGGAAATGCGATTAAAGCCCAAGCTATGAAGAATTACTGGGAACCTGTAGTCTATATCGATGTATCAAATCTCTCTTGCTATCTATGTCCGGAAAAAATAAACGATTTGTACGATCTAATTGACCATTTAATATTAATGCATGGTGTTGAGTACAACAAAGATGTTGGTATATGTATGGTGGCCTTCAAACTTGATAATTTCAACATCAGCTGTCTCGCTTGCGGAGCTAACTTCTACACATTTGGACCCCTACTCCATCACACAAATAAGGATCATAAAGGAACATCAGCAATACTTTGCGATGTTTGCGGGCAACATTTCAAAGACGCAAACTTATTGCGTCTTCACGTGAAATCTGTTCATGAAAACGCACTGTATCTTTGCACTGAATGCGGTGAAAAATTTGAATCAAAATCTAAACTAAAAACGCATCAGAAAAACAGCCACGATATGGAAAAGAAATATAAGTGTTCGGAATGCTCTGAGGAATTTCAGAGCCATTATAAGAGGTCTCGGCATATGGCCGCTGAACATAAGAATCGGCAAGAAATTAAATGCCCTCATTGCCCGAAGACGTTTGTCTTTAGAAGTATGATGATGACGCACTTACGGGACTCCCATCTTAAATTCCGCAACCATATCTGTGGAGTTTGTGGCTGGAAGGCTTTCAACAGCAATCGTTTGAAAAATCACATGTACAAGCATAGTGGCGAAAAGAATTTCAAGTGTGAGGTTTGCGACAAAGCATTCACTACTAAGAAGATCATGAAGGCTCATTTCGCTAGGATGCATAAAAATCCTCACTCTTCTATCATGCAATATGATAATCCTTATATTGGACAAGTTTGATTTGTTCGCATTTGAGTGTATTTTTAGAATTAATGTAATAGTTAGTGGTTTAACTTGCGACTCACGGATGCTCCTAACGTTGTAGGGTAAATAATAGATGGAGAGGAAGAGAGAAGTCGAAGATAAGATGGATGGATTTTGTGTAGAGTGGTATGAGAGAAAAGTGAATTAAGGTGTCCACACACCGAAGCCCGCCGGCACAAACCCGGCAGCTTTAGAAGTTGCAAACCGGACCATTTTCCCAGTGGCAAAACATTCGCAGTGTTCACAATTAGTGATTGCCGAGTGCTCGGAGACGTTTTGTCATCCCAATCCATAATTTTATAGTCTGTAAAAACACTGACACGTCTCTTTTCCTTAAAAGAAAGCTGGCAACTGAAGAGCTGAGAGGGGCATGCCACCAGGTAGATCGCTCGAACTCAAGTCTCCTGCAAGGTCGTTAATAAAATCAGGCCTTGCCTTGCTCGCGGCGAAGGGCTTTGGTGTGTAGAAATGTGACTGAAAAGTTGAAAGGGAATTGTTTGTCTTGGTATGATCATATAAAGAGGAGGAATGAAAAAGAACGCATGTTGGAAAAAGAGTTATGGGTTTACATGTGGATGGATGGAAAGAGAGAGAAAGGCCTAAGAAAAGATGGATGGATTGTGTGAGAAGTGATGTGAAAAAGAAGGGAATTAGTGATAGCGTGACGGTAGAAAGGATGATATGAAAGTAAAAAAAGAGTTTCGCCGACCCTGAGTAAAATAGGATAAAGGCAGCACGATAAGATTATGAAGTGGTTTTAATTATAGATCTCAAAATATTTTTTAGGAACCATTTAGTGAAACTGTACTCAACTGTGTTCGGTTAAACAATTGAGGGTAGTTGTAATTTTTTGACTGCTTTGTTTGCTATTTTCATCATAATAATCGAAAAAGATTTATTGCAATAAGAATATTTTAACTATACTACAACTAGCTTTTGCCCGCGGCTTCGCTCCCGGCAACAGATTATTCTACTCTACCCTACCCTACTCTACCCTACTCTACCCTACTCTACCCTTTTCATTGTTTTTAAGATGTATTCTGCTATTCGGGACGGAAACAAATCCAACAAATCAAAAACCATGGCAATCGGTCCAGCCGTTCTCGAGTTATAAGTGTACAAACACGACTTTCTTTTATATTATATAGATTGCTGTAAGATGATGTGTGTGACAGCTGTCAGATTCATACAAATTAGCTATGCATATGTTTCGTTCATCTGTCATTCAACGCATGCGATGTAAAAAAGAAAATATTTTTTGTATGATTTTTTAATTCTGAAGTTTATTTATCTGATTTATATAGGTACTATTAAGTTATGGCAAGTAGGTACTATATGCAAAAAAAACCTTTTTTAGAGCTTGTGGACGATCTAATAATTTTAATAAGAGCAATTGACATCTACATACAGAACGGACGCCTAAGTCTAACAGGCTAACACCATTTATTTGAGTATTTTTGTACGATTTTTTAAGCGCTAAAATTCGCTGAACCTAACTTCAGGACTCGCCAAGATCTGACGGCCGTAGTGTAGAATATATTTAATTTATTGTTTTTAAGGGTTTGTTAGCTTGTACTGATATCAAATTATACCTGAATTTCATATGCAAACCGAATTTTATTTCATACTAGCGACCCGCCCCAGCTTCGCACGGGTACTGATATTGAATATATTATTCATATATTATGCCCATAAACCCTCCTCTTGAATCACTCTATCTATTAAAAAAAACACATCAAAATCCGTTGCGTAGTTTTAAAGATTTAAGCATACATAGTGAGGAAGCAACTTTGTTTTATACTATGTAATGACTAGCGACCCGCCATGCTGCTATTAAATATATTAAGCATGTATTATACATATAAACCTTCCTCTTGAATTACTATTTAAAAAGTCGCAACAAAATCCGTTGCGTAGTTTTAAAGATTTAAGCATACATAGGGAGGAAGCGACTTTGTTTTATACTATGTAATGATGATAAGCTGACCCGGCGAATTTCATACCGCCTATCGAGTTATAACGAGACTAAGGAACACCTACCTAATCATTTTTAAATACAAGAAGATTTATAAACTTTGTAACTTGACTGACACTGGACAATTCTGCTATATTTTTTTTAAAGAGTTCTATATCTTAGAACTTCGTTGTCAGATCAAAACAATATTTCTATGAGACCAATTTGAGAGTATATTTTTTCAATATTTTTTCAAAGTTGATACACAATAGATCGAGATATCGGTGAACATACATAATAGTCTAGTTCTCATGTTTTATTGGCAAAATTGTGGTGTTTCTTCCTCAAAGGACATTCATTAAGAGTTGAAGTAAATACAGCCGAACATAAAACGTTTTGAAGTAACTTCAAAATAGCTTTTACCTCTTATTATGACATCGTATTAATTTTAAGCTGCTGAAATATGTATGGTGTTCAAGAGTATATTTGTCGGTTTTCAAATTCTTAAATTCTTTTTACACACAACACAACACCTGCATCGGGCAATCAAAGATCTTCGCGCGATTTGAACATATAGAACAAAAATTAAAATTGCTAGCTAGCTAAGAATTATTCTAGTATTGACTACCATAGCGAAGCTTACCGAGAAGGCAAACCCAGATCTAGCATACGAAATAGACTGTTTCAGAACTTGCATATGAAATATTACAACTCTATGAAGAAAATTTTCTCTTTCAGAGATTGCACGCCCTCAAGAGACTCAAGTTAAAACAGAAATAAATAAAGAGGATATCACTAAAACTAAAGAATCGCAGAATGCAACTCCTGAAGTCAAAACAGTAAAAACATATGGCGTACTAGAAACACAAAAGATATTAAGAGAAAATGTAACGCAAGTACTAGAAAGATCTACTTTAATGCCATTCAGATGGCTTAAAAACGCATACAGATGTTTCTACTGTTACGAAATATTTCAACAACCCAAAGATTTAAAAGATCACCAAGAAGTCCACGTAACTGAAGACATATCCAAGAAAATGAAATCCTTTTTAGATCCTGCTGTTAACGTTGATGTTTCGAATATCTCTTGCAAACTATGTCCCGAAAAAATTGACGATGTACACTCTCTAGTAGACCATTTGATTGCGAAACACGGAATAAAGTTCAATAAAGATATTGGCATTGGCATGAATCCGTTTATACTGAATACTCTCAATGTATCCTGTGCAATATGCAAAGGTATCTATCAAACTTTTGGCCGGCTTCTATCCCACACAAATAAGTATCATAAAGGCCCAACGAATATACTATGCGAGCTTTGTGGAGATCATTTTAGTACGACTCAACGAATGAAGGAACATGTAAGCAATAAGCACTACTTCAAAACTATCAAATGTAAATTATGTGATGACAGAATGGCACCAACAAAGATTAGAACTCATATGCAAAGGATTCACGGAAAGACATATAAGTGTATGAATTGTAATGAAATTTTTGATACACATTATAAAAGACGATTACACATGATGGATGTGCATAAGAATAATGAAAAAATTAAATGTCCTAAGTGTCCTTTAGACTTTGTTTATCATAGTTTTATGATGAAGCACTTCAGGGAATCACACCTGCATGAAAAGAACGCGATGTGTGGAGTATGTGGCTGGCAAGGTTTTGAACTAAGCAGGCTGCAGATGCACATGCAGAGACACACCAATGAAAGGAATTTTACCTGCGATAATTGTTCGAAGGCATTTAAAACGAAAAAGGGGTTGACTGGTCATTTGAAAACTGTACACAAAATGAAAGGAAAACCGAAGATTCCGCGGCGAATTGTTCCGAAGACAGACACAACCAAGCTTCCGAAGTTAGAAGAAAATGTTTAAACTTTCTGTTAAATTATTAAAAAAAAATAATTTATAATTATAGTTTTTATGACAAAACAGACAGACAGACTCGCACACGTCCGATTTCAACTCCGCTGAAGTCAACATTTTCAGTTTTATTTTGTTTTGAGTGTAAAGGTGCTCCCTCGCCGGGAGCATTCACGTGTATTGTAACATTATAGATTCGACTTTGAGCATTACATTACAATAATACCTCCCTGACTAACGAGCATTTGCGTGTAATGTAACATATAGATTATATATGCCCATTTTGTATCATTACAAGGTGCGCATTGTAATGCTCGGTTCTCCTCCTTCACTGATGTAATGCTCAAACCTGTAACGGTTACATTACACGCATTCGCGTGTGAGGGATCACCTTAATTGGAACTATGTTAAATCACAGAAATAGTAGAGCGACAATCGGACATTCTACTTTATCGAAATTAGTCAAAATACAGCAGCACTACATATAGTATCGTTTACACACACATACACATGATTCACAATTTTAAAAACAAAATACCTACTTACTGATTAATGTTTCTAATTACGATTGATGAAAATAAACGATGTATCTTGATTAACTTTTGGTTTTATTTTCCATCTTAAAATCAGTGCGAATTCTTCTTCGGTGACTCATATTTTTTCCGCCTCGTAGACATCTGAGTGGTTCTATAGTTCACCTATTGATTGTTCATTTAAAACCAGAAATCAAAAATGATAGAATAGAATAAAACTTTATTATTGTAAGTACACCGAAATAGTAACAATTTCACAGAAACTTATATTAATGGATTCAAAGGTGGTCTTAATGCTAACAGCGATATCTACCAGACAACCTTAGGATGGAGTATCATCATCATCAGCCTTTCAATGTTCCCACTGCTGGGACACAGGCCTCCTCTCTGGGAGAGGGAATGGGCTATAATCCACCACGCGGGCCCAGTGCGGATTGGTGGATGTCACATGTCTTCGAATTTTTGGTTCTAGGACATGCCGGTTTCCTCACGATGTTTTCCTTCACCGTTTTGAGAGCAGTGGTGATGAAATAAATTACACAAAGTAATGCGCCTGGCTGGGTTCGAACCCGTGACCTACAACTCGTAAGTCGGGGCCGTCACCACCACGGACGGTAGACGGTAGTGGAGTAATAGTGGAGTATAAGAACTTATAATTGTATAAACTCTTATACTCTACTTATAACCAAAAATTTCAAATGAGTGGTTTATATTGACAAACCACTCATTTGAAATTGCGAATGTATTCGTTTTAACCTTTTCATCCGCGAGGTACTAACAGCGAACGCCGGCATTCGCGTGTATTAACGGAAAGTTATTTGTCTATAAAACTTTTTATTTACGTTCTTGGTTAAATATCAAAATACCCTATAAAAAAAAAAATGCTCAAATATTTTACATTCTATTTTTTAAAATTTGACAACGGCGCGTGGCGCGAAATCATGCCGCGAGTGCCGGCGCTCGCTTGGGTGTCGACGTATATGGATCATTGTTAATCAGCCTTTAGTACAAAATATATGAAAGGAAACCCATATTTTAATTTAACAATTACTATTGATTTAAAATCGATTCGTTTTTAAAACTCAAAAAAGATAAAATTAAACCCAATTAATTAAATACAATGTTATCAAGTACTTACGTAACTTAAAATAAAAGCTTTTTTTTTTCTTCAGATGTGTTATAACTAAGGTAAATGATAATACTACACCCAAACTAAAATCGAAATACTGAATACTATTTGTACCTACTTTTTTTACCCCTGAGTTTGTTTCGGTGTTTCTTCTCAGGGTAGTCAGCTAGGAAACACCGGACTCATCTAGTTTAAACTGACAAAAAAAAAGTGACGTTTAGTGAAAAACCTATTTGCAAAAATAAATATCATTTATCATCACTCGTGGTGGACACCCCACCCACACGTACTAAGCGTTTTGGGAACACATCCATTATGCGTACGGCTAAAGAGTGGAATTCTCTGCCGGAGACTGTATTTTCTGATAGCTATAACCTAGGGGTCTTTAAGTCAAGAGTGAATAGGTTATTTCTAAGCAAGCGTGCTCCATCGTCGCCCACATCGTCGCTTACCATCGGGTGAGATTGGAGTTAAACGCGAGCTTATCAGTTATATAAGGAAATATTACAGCAAACGAGGTAGCGGGAATAATAAGAGCTACTGGACACTAGGCATTCCAATACCTACACCCGGAAATATCACAGAGGACATCTAACGCGATTATTCTTTCATTTCAGAACAAATATTGCAAGAACAAAGAAAGAAACTCACAGAAGAGACACGAAAGAACCAGCTCGCGACAATACTCACTCTCATCATACAAAGCTCAACTATACTGCCTTTCAGATGGCACACTAGCAAATACTACTGCTTCTACTGCCAATCTGTCTTCGTAGAGAGCTCTCAACTAAGAGAACATGCCGACTCTGTACACAGACAGGTTGAAATCGAAGACATTATAACAAGAACACTATATAAAACTGGTAGGACAAAGCTGGACACTTCTAACATTTGGTGCACAGCATGTGCTGACCAATTCGACACCTTCCAAGATTATTTAGACCATCTATCAGATAGTCACAGTCTTAGTATAGACAAAGACGCTTCGCAAGCCTTTGACTGCTTCCATTTGGCTGATGACGGAATGTCCTGTTTAGAATGTGGACAGTATTTCAGGTTCTTTGGACCCCTACTCTTACACACGTACAAATATCACGTCGAGAGCATCGTGTGTGATATATGCGGACAGGGGTTCCATGAAAAGTGTAATGTATTGAACCATATCAAACAATATCATGGCATTAAGTCTTGTAAACATTGTAATGAAACTTTCCGAACTCAATATGCGCTTCGGAATCATGTGGAAAATGTACACGAAATTAATAAGCTTCAATGTCCTATGTGCCCTGAGATACTAGCTAATAGTTACCAAAAGAAGCGACACTTGGCGTTGGTTCATGACTGCAAAAGTGCTCAACTAGTCTGCGAATTCTGTTCCAAGATTTTTACAAGAAATAACAAATATATACAACATAAACTTCGAGTACATAATAAAGAAAAAAATTACACGTGTGAAATTTGTGGACACAAGTCTTTTAGCGTCGACTGTCTCAAAAGACACATGGTTGTGCATAGTAACGAAAGGCCTTTTAAATGCGAAATTTGTGGTATGACGTTTAGGAGGAAAAGGAATATGGCTTTTCATGTAAAAAAACATGAAATTAATAAGTGGAATGAAGATCATTTTGATGCCTTGTTATTAAATGTGCCTCCTTCTTCTTTACAAGTAGGGGATTCTATCCCGTAATTGCGGGTTCCCGCGGTTTTTTGCGGAATCAGAAATATGGGATAACTCATGCGGGACTTCTTTTTAAAAGAATATTGTGTTTAGACGACGCGCTGTTCTAATTACTTATTAGGTGTTTTGTGAGTTCCAACATAACCTTATTAATAATGTGATTTAACAAATTTTCATAGAACTAAAGGCTTTTGTATTGAATTTGAAGCTATGGAAAATATTATATATTTTATTATTCTTACTTTAGAGAGCAGTGTTTGCCGAATAGTAAAGGCCCCGACTTACGAGTTGCAGGCCGCAGATTCAAAGGTAGTTAATTTCACCACCACTGCTCTCAAAACCGTCGAAAACATCGTGAGGAAACCGGCATGTCCTAGAACCAAAAATTCGAAGACATGTGACAATAAGTGACATGCACCAATCCGCACTGGGTCCACGTGGTGAATTATGGCCTATTGCCTCTCCTAGAGAGGAGGCCTGTGTCCCAGCAGTGGGAATATTAAAAAGGCTGACGATGTTACAGATAAATAAACTTATTTTGTATAAATTCTGAGCGCCTAGTGTGAGTTTGTTTTACACTAACGCGATCGACGCGTTTATGACGTTCGACTCTCGTGCTGACGTGACGGCAGCACCAAGCTCTTTAACCAATCAGAGAGCCGAACGCGCTAAACGTTTCAGTCACGTTAACGTAAAAACAACTCACATTCAGCTTACTGTATTTAGAAATGGAACGGAACGTATCAAACGTTAGTTTAAGGACTTTTTGAATAGGGATTCCTTCACAGTAAAACCTTTCTAAATCCAAATGTATTGTTCTTTATATGAACTTTTATATTTATAACTTTAGTTAGTAAGTTTCTTAATAAACAAAATAGTTTGAAATTGTTTCTATTTGTTATATTACCTAGCTACTATGTATCTACTAACATCATGGAAAAATAAAAAAAATATCTCAACCCCGTGAATCTTTTGATACAAGTACAGAAAGTTTGTCATTGCGATTGAGGCGGCATTAGCATGAGCCATAAGCGAGTGTGTTAAGGAGCCGAGGGCTGAAGTAACAAATTTGCACGTGTATCAATAGACGTCTTTCAATACACTTACAACTCGAGGCGGTTGAATAGCACCTCGTGGTGGTTAACTTGCGCCTCGTGGGGGTCTACGGGCGCCCAGCTTGTGACGATAAATATAGTAAAATTGTGGCGGGGGTGAGCGTATTCACTTTTCCACACTAGCGCAGAAAACAGTTAATGGGGTGCATCAAAACAATTAGTTAAGAACAGGTTTTCGAGTAAGTGTATTGAAAAATAAGTACAAACAGAACATAACATTTCAATAATTTAACATCCATGGTACTAGGACGTCAAACCTGTCGAATGCTACGAGTACAGTGTACTTCAATACAGCTCAATTTGATCAAGTTCGTAGTACTAAATTATATTTATTTTTGCAAATAGGTTTTTCACAACACTTTTACACGTCATTTTTTTTTGTCAGTTTAAACTAGATGAGTCCGGTGTTTCCTAGCTGACTACCCTGAGAAGAAACACCGAAACAAACTCAGGAGTAACACCTACTTACTTCTCTTTATCCAATGAAACATGATGAAGCGTTATCCAATGAGACATGATGACAACAGTGTAGCGACATCTACATAATATATGTCGCCACATAAGAACTAAAATTCCAAATCGTGCATCCGCGAGATCAGGACATATAAACCTTTAACTGCTTCCGTGAGATTAGTCCGATGAGAGCTGTTGTGTCTTGTTCGCTAGGGTTGTGTGTCTGCGACGAGGTACTCCATCTCCTTGGTGACAGAAGAGCTGATGAAATGGATGTGTGATTCTGGCGGAATAATCTATATATAATCGGAAATCAACTTGAAAACCATTTATTTATTAATGAAATGAATACTATCTTTACAGGAAAGTCTAATGCGATAGTACAACCAAAACAAATATAATTTATTATTAAACCTTCTTAATTAACATTAGCATATAACCGTTAGTGCCACTCTGTTAAATTCACTTTAGTACTAATGAATAGGTCTGATTTGTCGTGTATGATTGAGAGTGCGAAGTGCGCGCGATTCTATGAACAGGTTTAACTCTTCCCCCTAAGCTGACTGAAACATCCATAAGCTCAGAGGATTCTCCCTTTCCAACAGACGTTTGCGGGACTTCCCACCCTGCTCCACATATCTCTAAATCAATAAGTCTGAACACGTTTTTCTTTTCTTTTCAGAAAATTTCTTCACAGCCCTGGAGGAACTTCGCAGAATATTCACAATATTCATAGGACATTCCACAATCATACCTTTCAAGTGGTTCCGTAACCGCTACCGCTGTTTCTACTGCGACGAAATCTTTCTCGACTGCTCCAAACTAAAAGAACACACCAAAACACATAACGAAATAAAAATCAACCAAATACTGCAAAAGATCGGTCGCCATACCCGTATTAAGTGGGACATCTCTGAAATATCTTGCAAACTATGTCCCAAGTCGATACAAAACTTCGATCAATATTTAAATCACATATCAGAAGCCCACGATATGAAAATTGATCGAGATATCTTTAACAAGTGTTGCTACGTCTTCAATCTCTCTGATGAGGGCATGCTTTGTATTGAATGCTGTGAAAGCTATAAATTTTTTGCTCCATTACTGAGACACGTCAATAAATTCCACAATAACGCTCGCAAATATATTTGTGATTACTGTGACCTAGCTTTCACGTTAAAAGGAACAATAACTCACCATATCAGAAATGTGCATTCCGGTGTAACGACGACATGCCAGTACTGCGGCGAAAACTTCCCAAGCAAAGTTAGCTTAGCGAATCACTGCAGAAAATCTCATAAAACGGGAAAATTCACTTGCGATTTATGTCCTGAAACATTCGAAAGCAGATATTTGAAAAGAAATCATATTGCTTTAGATCATAACGTGAAGAGTTTACAGTTTCCTTGCGAGAAATGCTCTAAAATATTTACTCGTAAGAGTACACTTCTGAAACACGTGTCTATCGTTCATTTGAAGGAGAAATTCACCACGTGCCATCTTTGTGGGCATAAGGCTTACGATATGCAGTCTTTGAGACGACATTTGAAGTCGCATGATCCTGCTAATCATTTCAAATGTCCGCATTGTGAACAGAGGTTTAGAATCAGAAAGACTTTCCTTGCTCATCTGAAAAAACATAAGGACCCTGAGGTGGAGTATATTCTTGGTTGATAAACAAAACTAAGGCTCTGTGACGGGCTTTTAACGCGATTAATTCTAAACTGAACTGTTCACCCTTTAACGCTTCTATATTTCTACTAATCATCGACTTGTAGCGATAGACAAGCACGTTCATAGAAACTCTTTGACAAAATACTGAAAAGTTAATACCTACATAAGTCCGCTGCAGCGCTTCATTGGTATTGTCGTCTATCAAAACTTTTAAAACTTACACAGCTAATACGTCAAAACTGCACTAATGTCATCAATGTAAGTGTATGGCATGCAGATCATTTAAGTGAAGTCATTGTACGGTACGCCTCATCTAGTGCGTAGGTACTACCTACTTATAATAATATATCGATGATACAAATATTATAAAGCTGAAGAGTATGTTTGTTTGGTTGTACGCGATAATCTCAGGAACTACTTGTCTGATTTGAAAAATTCTTTCAGTATAGGACAGCCCAAGTATCGAGGAAGGCTAGAGGTTATATGACACGCTACAACCTACGGGGTCAGGGCTGTAAGGAGAGAGTGACCTTGGTTGCGGGTCAAACCGAGAGGGACAGCTAGAATATTATATACATACATTTATATGATGTTTCGTGTCATAAACAGAAGATTTTTTATTAGCAATTCTATGATGTCTATACAGGAGACTTACTGTGTGTGACATGTTAAACACAGGCGTGTAAGAGGAATGCAGTTACAAACATAAGGGTTACATTGGTAACATTATAACTCGTCATGGTAGGAGCTTGATTCTAAAGTTAGACTATTTTTAATAGGTTAATACAACTATTACAAGTAACTAGATATAAATGACATATAGAAAACAAAAATAAATTTCTTAGTTGAAGGGCAGAAAGTTTAAAAAAAAAATTAAGAGCAGGGCCACAATTATAGAAAAAATTAAGTAAATTTTGTTCGAGAGTAGGGCTTTTAAGCCATGGTAGACGTCTGCGTGTGCGCAACACAATCATTACTTAACTACGCGGCTAGTCTAGTTGGCAGCTTTTCCGATTCGTTTATTATTCTACTAAGTACAGTAGGTACAGCCGTCGGATCTTGGCGAGTCTGGACTTAAACCCGTATTCACAAACGTTACTATGCGGTCTCACAGTGCTCGCGAGCGCACAGGGCAGGGTTTGTGAACTACGCAACACAAACGAACCAATCACAGAGCTCTATTTCAACACTGTGCGTTTGCTTAGTCAAGGGTCGTTCGAGTATTGTTTGTGAATACGGGTGTTAGGCTCTCCGAATTTTTCTCAGAGCCTAACTTCAGACTCGCAAAGATCCGACGACTGCCGTACTGTAGAATGTACTTTATTTTCGGATCGTCAAAATACAATTATTGCAGGCCTCTCTTGATCTTGAAGCGAACGTGCGAACGTTCACGAACGAATCACGAGCGTTCGCTTCGGGATCAAGAGGTGTCGTCGGGGGCCGGATTAAATGCTAAAGCGGGCCGTACTTTGCCCATCACTGAACTAGACTAACTGCGATCATGGATTTTGTAGTCATTAGTGGTTTCTTGGCTAAAATATTGATACCAACATAATTCGGTCTGCGCAGATTTTCTAGTCAATTCGATTCTGAATAAATCAGCCTGGCATATGAATCTCTTTACTTAGGTATCTATTTATTAATATGTCATAATCATAATCAAGTTTTAATATCTACAAATAGTATTTTAGATTGTACGAATATAAATAATACTTTTACATCATAATGGTCGTTTTATTTAATACCCAACTTCAAATCCATATTACCATGACTTTCAGGAAAAAAAAAACCGAAATAAGGATGAAAATAATTTAGTATTTATCGAAATGATTGCTTAAAACAAGTAGGTAGGTATTGAAAACCAAACATTATCTCATTTATTTTAGGAAATAAATTTTCTAAATCCTAACCTTCTTGTTTCAGACTACGACGACACTGAAGAAAGACTAGCAGAGAAGCAACGGAAAGATGATCTAACGAAATTTCTCACCATCATCATAGAAAACTCTTCGATCCTCCCTTTCAGATGGTCAGCAAATAAATACATGTGTTTCTACTGCTGCTGTGCCTTCGTCGACAGCTCAAACCTTAGGGAACACACATTAGAGGAACATAAAGGCGCCAATCTGAAAAACGTCCTCAGAACTCTAGTAGGAAGCAGTCGAGTTAAGCTAGATACTTCAGAAATGATCTGCAAGCAATGCGGAAATCAATTCCACGTTTTCGACGAATTCTTGACCCATTTAATCACCACACATGAATTCAAATTCGACAAAGAAATAGCCAAATGCATCTTTGTTTTTAACTTGTCCGATGATGGAATGTCTTGTTATGAATGCGGCAAAGAGTTTATATTCTTCGGTCCGTTGCTGAAGCACGCTCATAAATACCACAACAAGTACAAGACCTTTCTGTGCGAGATTTGTGGACAGGGCTTCGTCGCTCAAGCTAACGTTATAAGCCATATAAAGAACATGCATTCACTCTCAGGGCTGAACTGTCAAAAATGCGATAAAGTATTCAGAAATTATTACAACTTGCAGACGCACTTGGAACAGGTCCACAAAAAAGAAATGCTCAAATGTCCGAAATGTCCAGAAGTTCTTACTTCGCAATACTTGAAGAAACGACACTTAGCGATGGTACATGATGTCAAGAAACTCCAATTCCACTGTGACCAATGCGAGCAGGTCTACACGATGAAGAGTCGGCTGGTCCAGCACCAACTACGGACCCATTTGAAACAGAAAACCTTAGCTTGTGAAGTCTGCGGCTTCAAAGTCTTCAATAACGATATGCTAAAGCGTCACATGGTACGCCATGATGATACGAGGCCGTTCGAGTGCAAGATCTGTGAGAAGGCCTTTCAGAGGAAGAAGACTTTGGACATCCATATGAGGATACATACGAATGACAAGAGGTATGCCTGTAAGGAGATAGGGTGTGATAGGGCGTTTGTTCAGGTCACCAGTTGGAAGTTACATATGAGGGTCCATCATGGAGTCCCAGGGGCGGTTTGGCAATAATTTGTAGTCCATTCAAAAAAACATTAGACATTTATGAAATTAAAACCTTTTTCAAAGTCCATTTTATCGATTTTGAGTTTTATTATGTTAGTGGAGTGACAAATGAGGCTCACCACCATATGTCAAAGAAGAATTTTTGATTTCTTTGGCCACATTGCCTGGAAGAGAGGTGATAACCTGGTAAAGTTGCTGCTTACAGGAAAAGTAGATAGGAAAAGATCAAGGGACAGGAATCCGATACGTTGTTCAGACCAAATGCGTAGTACACTGGAGACCACAGTCTGCGACCCCATCGACATCGCCGAAGATAGGGCAACATGGCGAAATATAGTTCATCAAAAAGTTATTCGTCGAGGTCACGACCCTCAGCATTGAGGATAAACGAGGCAAGGAGGAGGAGGAGGAGGAGGAGGAGTAACAAATGGTGGTTGCAGTAAATAGTTGTTTTTTTTAAGGCTAAAATAGTTGAAGTTGAATAGTCTGTAAAAAAATGTTTCTTTAAATGTTTAATCTTAACGCGAATTGGGCATATATTGGTGAAGTGTTAGTTTAACTTCTTCTTGTGTAAATATAATAAACTTATTGCTCAGTTTTAGAACTTTTTTTTATTTCGTTAGTACCATGGCAACATTTTATTGTTATTGTTTATAGAACGCTAAGAAAGGAGGTAAAACTAATATAGGAACACCTAATTCCAAAATTAAAATAATTGTGCACGTTTTTGTTTTTTTTTTTACATTAAAGTTGGATGTATTTTTTTTTTTGTAAAATGATTCTTCTTTGAATGCGTGATGGGCGAAGAAGGTCCTAAGAGTTTGATCCTCCTTTTTGTGTATTGCATCATGTGAATAGCTTTATAAATACTGTACCTATACAGTGTTTTGTCTGCTCTACATACTTGATGTAAATATTCCTTATACGGTAAATTTTATAGTTTATAATATTAGATTTAAATTGCATTGTTTGTATCAATAAGATTTTTTTATCTAAAATCGTAAGGAGAAAGTTTTAAAATTCATTAAATATTAATCAACGTAGAAACCTTTTAGACAGAAGAAGAAACGGTCAAATAAGTATAAGGATGTACAATCCGTTCCAAATGAGAATAGGATCGATGGCAATGTTGTGACGTCACATCGAACTGTCAAAACGAAGAAATTAGGTAGAGTGAACAAAAAAAGATGTTTAAAGAAAATAATTTACGTACGAATCGTGAATGAAAAAAGTTTAATCAGAATACAGTTTTTCAATTTTGTTTATCTCTGTTTCACTGTGTGATGTGTCTGAGGCGTGGTAAATAGAAGAAAAAGGCGAATTGTTTCTAACAATGAAAATAAGAAAGAAAATAGTTTTTCTTGTAAACTATTTATGACTTAAGACAGTATATTTGGCAAATTTATATTAAAGGCAGATTTACATTGAGTCAGTAGCTGTCGTCAGTGCTGGCGCCGAAAACTGACGCGTACTATTTACAAGCAGTCAGTATTTCGTCAGTAGTCGAAGATATTTCTTTTGGTGTACACACGTTCGTAAAGTCAGTGCGGAAAAATGATTTCTCAAAAACAGCAAAGAATCAAAGAATTTTGTGCAATATTCTGTAATGCTGTTGCACGCATTTCTTTATTTCTATAATTTTGTGATTTGAAATCCCATAGGTATTAATTATCACGGTAAAGTTGTACAAGTTTTAAGTTTGCCGTGTCGCTCAATTTTCGTGTCATGTTGTGATCCGGTACGACGAATCGTGGTCACCGTACAACAGAGCGGCAGCAACTGACTTGGGTAATTTACACGTTGTCAGTAGCGCTGGCGCGGGTGGCGGGGGTGCGGATTGACGCCGAAAATATTGCAGCGCGAATATTGAAGTCAGTACTGACGTGACAGTACTGTGCTGACTTGAAATCAATTTACACTATAGCAGTGCCAGGTCAGCACTGACTCGTCAGTGGACTGACGTCAGTTACTTAATATAAATCTGCCTTAAACCCTAACGTTTTTACTTCAACTAGAATTAACTAAAATCTAGTAATAAAAAGCAAAAACAAAAACTTTTTATTGATACGCAAATAAGATTTTTTTGCAAACCGTACTTTTCACTCAAATTTTGACAGATCGAGGTTATTGACTTTCCTGCTCTTATTTGGAACGCATAATACTAACAACAATAATTACTAATACTCCTATAAAAACAACAAATAATTTTAACAATTAAAGATTTTAGTCGTGGGGGTGTATGGAACGAGTGGTCGGAGCTTCCCCCACTACAAAATCTCTTTACTTCAAAAGTTATTTGCTTTTTAATACCATTGTATTATCTCTCGTTAGCTTTTTATTAAATTTTATAACTTTTACGCCCCCATTCTACCTCCAACCAATATTTGGAGCATTCCAAATACACTTGATGCTCCTGTTGTTAAGTAATTTTGTTAGTGTTATTAGAAAAAGATTTTTTCGGTTAGTAGGTATAAAATATTAATATTATACAACTATAAGAATAGGCTAAAAGGAGGAGGCCGCACGTGCAAGTTCGAGGGAGTGGCCCCTCACGCAAGGTAGGTGAGCAATGGGTTCCACGCGCGCGTCAAGGATTTCATCAAACTGTAGGTGCTCAGCAAGGTCTAAGACTACTAGGGTGTATTGTATAAAGCATATTTGTAATAAGTGTGAACCAACTGTTACGTCAGGATGGTCACAGTAAAACAAGGATACTTCTCATTCAACAAGTTTATAATTCAAATATTACAGCAGCGAGTAATTTTCTCATAATGTTATTTGCTTAGCAACCGTAACTAAGGAGTTTTATATAAGGAAGACTGTCAACACAGCGGCTTTTATAACACACACGAATACATTACTATTAATTTACAATTGAATAATCTAATAAAATGGCTCCTTAAATATTAATTATTAACAATAATATATATCAAAGAATAATGCACAATATAATAACTTTTGCTAATTATTTGATGTACCGGAAGCTGACAAGCGGAAGGCGCTATAATCATTTATTTATAATTATTCGCGTCAATAGACCAAGAAGTTACAATGTCAAGTATGTACTAAGGAGTTTTCATGTCGAGCTGGTATATGACGAACCCGAAGTCTGTAACATAAGGTAAAAAAAAACCGTAAGGTGGGGTGACTTTGTCCCTGGGTTATAACTTTGGACAAGCCAAATATCCGATAGAAAAATGATCATGAAACTCTGTTAACTGTATTTCTATTGGTTGGCAAGCTGTGCCAAAGTTATACCCCAAGGACAAAGTTACCCCAATTTACTCGGTACTAAAATATTTAAATGTCTATAATTAAAGCCTGCGCAGGATTTATCCGACGAGAATTTTCGCGTCCTATTCGTCAGGGCCTGTCATTGGTGCCAGAAGATCTGTCGTGGATATGCGACCCTGGTGGAATAGACAAAAGTGTATGTCGGATCTATCCGTCGTAGGCGGTTACAGGGTTAAATGTAAGTACATACATATTATTAAATCAATTAAAATTAGTTATAAGCTACGATCACACTGAGATAAATGTACCCACCCAACCCAAAAAAACGTGTAGGTAGTTATAATATGGAAACTATATTGCTATGATACCTACCATCGATCACTGATAAATATGATACTTATAAATTACTAGCAGACCCGGAAAAACTTCATACCGCGTAATTCCACATTTTTTCACTAATTAAACCTTCCCTGGACTATCACAAATCGGTTAAGACCAAAATAAACCAAATCGGTCCAGCAGTTCTCGAGTTTTAATCAGACAAACAGCTATTTATTTTTAGGGTTCCGTAGTCAACAAGAAACCCTTATAATTTCGCCAAGTTTGTCTGCCTGTCTGTTCGTCCGCAGATAATCTCAGCGACCGATTGCATTAGAAAGCTGAAAATTGGTACCAATATGTATATCAATCACGCCAACAAAGTGGTAAAATATAAAGTAGTAAAATATAAAGTAGTAAAAAATATGTTTCGTGTACAGAAGGTAGCCTACCCTACACGTAAAGTGGAGAGTGATTTTTTAATAATAAAAAAATTCTAACGTGTGATATATTGTTGGATAGCTGTATTTAAAAATGATCAGGGGTCCCTTAAAATATTTTTTTGATAATGTTGTGAATGTAAAAAACAATGCCCCCCCCCCCTTCAACTTTTGAACCAATCAAACCAGTTCAGAAAATATGAAACAAATCTCAAAAGTAGAACTTTATAAAGCCTTTCTAGGAAAATTATTTTAAACTTGATAGGATGAACAGTTTTTGAAACATTTTAAAATAAGCGTTCTGAACTAATTTTGTAATTTAACTGTACATGCAAGCATTTTTTAAACTTAGTTTACGTATTTTAATATCCAAATATTTCAAATAATAATAAAAAAAGATTAAAATCGATTCAAGCAATCCAAAATTACCACCGGGTACAGCGCCATCTCTCGGGAAATTGGGTTACTAATTTATACATGGGCTACTTCGCGCTGTTAAATCGAAGTTTAAGGGTTAAACAATTTGTGACGGACGGGAAACTACGGAACCCTACACTGAGCGATCTTCTTGTATACAAAAATCAATAGCTGTTCGTTAGTCTTGAGACGCTAAACTCGATAACGACTTTAACGGAAAAAAATGGTTGCCTGTAAAGTCGGTTTTACGGGCGAAGATTTTACGTGACAACGTCTTTTTCTCGGTAGAATATTTATTGATATGAATATAATTAAATTGCACAATAGGAACAAGGAATTGAATGAAAATAAGAATTGCACAAATTTTAACTATAGAAATATATTTTGTTTACTAAAACATTGCATGCAGTCGGGCCTCTCTCTCGTTCGGTGACTCATCGTAACGTTACCGAGCGTTACACTTTTTCATAAGTGACTCCCAGCCGCAACCTAATTTAAGACGTTGTCACGTCAAAAAATTGCCGGTACGAAGATAACCAGGACAGCTAGTAAGAAAATAGTAACTTAAAAGTATTGAAATATTGTTAAAAAATTCAATTATTGTATAAAATGTATGTCTCTAGCCACTCATTACTTTGTAATAACCCATCTATACACAGAACACTAATAATAATTATTCATCTATGTATCCCACTGAAAGACTTGTATCTCTGTTCATGAATAAAAGTTATTAAAAAAAGGGAGTTCTTAATTCTTATTGTACACAAAAACAAACTTACAATAAAACTATTTTTGACAATCTACACTAATATAATAAAGAGGTAAAGTTTGTTTTTTTGTTTGTAGGAGGTAATCTCTGGAACTACTGGTCCGATTCGAAAAATTTACGAACAATAGAAAGCTACTTTACTCCTGAGTGACATAGGCTATATTTTATGTACGCGGGCGAAGCCGCTGACGAAAGCTAGTTGATGTATAAAGACGAGTTTAACTCAACAATGTGTTTTCTGCCAGCAAACCTTAGTTCTTAATTTGAAGAAACGACAAAGCCCAAAATATCCACAATATTTCTACTGAAAAGAACTTTTACTTGGCTCACATCGGGTTGAGCGTTCTCCATACATAATGCTGATTACTTTACATCAGTTACATGCGAAACACGTATACTACTACTATTTTTATGTAAAGTATCTATGCTACAAAATAATACTTTACCATGGAAAACTAGTTTGTTTTGTTACCTGGTTGTCCGCACAAATACATGGTCATGCAGGCTACCGGGTAAAATGGGGTAAATAGAAACTCAGAGATAGATTTGTGGCGTCCCACATTTTGTATCGTGTGGACTACTATATTACTATCGTCTTTGGTGACGCTCACGTTTTTTGACGCTAACCTTTCGGGCGGTTTGGCAATTATATTTTCTTAACTTAGCGTATGACTTTTATTTAGAGTCCGCTTATAAATTAGACGGCGACAATCGCCAAAGATTTATTACTTTGATTTCATATTTTTAGTTTGAATAAAGAATTTTTGTTTTCAATATTGAGTTCATAAATAGTACTACATTGTTATACGAGGGATGAAAGTTAGTTATTTAGTCCCGAGAAATTTCTTGGCGACCGAGCGAAAGCTAGGTCGCTAATAGTTCGAGGGACTAAATAACTCTTGAACCCGAGGTAAACACTGTGCTTTTCATTACGAATACGAGGAAAATAAAAATAATAAAAACCTAAGTCGTCGTCAAAGGTCTTCGTATGCTTTTAGGTAGGTATATTTCTTTTCATTTAGGCGGTAAGCGGTTTTCTCCTCTTAAGAATCTTGCGTTAAATTTATAACTGAAACTGATGAACTTATCGTGTTAATACAAATTTCTTACAACAGAGATTTAGCAAAATGTAAACAAAACACTACACCTCGAAAAAAAAATCAAGACAGACCAAATCGGCCACGGATTATAGAGAGACTACCACTTACCCGCCATCTTTTTTTTCCAGTGGTCGGCTGGCTATTCAGTCAATATTTTTCATTTTATTATTGTAAAAATGGGGCAGGTCAACTTTTTTCTCAAATATAATATTAGTTTTAATGAAATAGTTGAAAGTAGGTACCTAAATTAAAATAAAGTCATTAAAAAAGTATTCTTAAATTATTCCTATCTCTAAGTTATTTCAATTGCAGTATATAAATTCGAGTCACGGTTCATTTGAAATGTCAAAATAGAACTAGTTTTTTATATTTAGACAGCTGTCAGTTGAAAAGTGAAACTCCCTAGGGAGTAAAAGTAGTTTTTCAGCCCTCTCCGCAGGCACCTTTGCACCTACTTTCAGAGCAATGAAAAAATATTTAAATGCTCCAAAAAAATTTTAAATAACGTGCAAATACAACAAAATGGTGTTTCTAATCCACCCCGTCTTACGGTGTTCTGTATAGTGAGAGATAAGTATTGTATGAATCTGATAGCTGTCACTCGTACTATAGGAACTTCAACTTTTAATGAATGGCCTTTGTGGAAGACACACTACAATTGGCCAATAACACGTGTGAACTAATGTTTTTTCGCCCTAAGATGAGTTCCCTGACAGTTCATTTTTTTCCGTGGCACGCATACTACTTTAGACAAAAAAAAAATACACTGGCAAAATAATTACAAATTGAATGATAAAAAAAATACTGCCTTTTGTAAATTACAAAGTAAATTATAGTGATTATAATTAAGTTACATAAAATTAAGTACATAAAATAAAAAAGTATAAGTGTAGAAAATGTGTAATGCATTGAACGGAACTTCTGACTATAGAGATTGACACTACCTAATCGACACTAATCGATAAAAAATTTATAAATCGGAATGGCCATCTTGTAATCGCGACCGCGTCGCGTCAGTACGAGTGCGTCTGCCTTGTATCCTTCCGATATGGATATAAGCTCTAATCAAGAATCAAGTTCTGTCAGTGAAGAGTAAATGAATTATTAATATTTTAAACATACTGCGTTTTATTTATCACTAGCGGTCCCCCGCGGTTTCGCCGGAGCTATATCAGGTTTTTGCTCTGCTCCCATGATGTTATGTAGCCTATGTCTTATTGTGATTTATAATCTACATATACTACTGTACAGTTTTATCAAAATCCGTACACTAGTTTTTGCGTGGAAGAGTAACATCCACATACACATCCATCCACAAACTTTCACATTTATAACATAAGAATATTAGTAGGAAAAAATCGAATATTTAGCAATCCGATTCCAATTTCTTTGCCAACTGAATCGATATTATAAAAAAATCGATTAAATTTCGTTAGGTCACTTCACTGTAATTGTCAGACAAGAACTGTCAAGGAACTCATCATAGGGCGAAAACATATTAGACTATCAAACGCTGGAGAGTGGAAGTGGGAAGGAATTGTAGTGTAGTAAGGCACTAACCACTACTATTTACCAGTTAACAGGTTGTTTCTTCTATTTGACAGCTCATTTTTTGTACCTTTTTGAGGCGCCACTTGCGAACGTCCAGTGAACTAATTTGATATGTTGTTATATGCGGCGCGCAGCCCCGGATCTTCAATGTTTTTTAGGCGGGGCAAAAACTGAAAAATGCCACCCAGCCTACCTACTTATGTTTATTTTCACCTTGATCATCGATATAATTGCAGCTATCAATGTTTTTTTTTTATGGTAGGTGTAAATCATCCAATGACTAATCCCGCGCTTGGGCGGAGCGGGAGACAGTGTCAGACTCTTACTGACTAAAATATCTACCCCATTCCTTTCTTGCCTTATTCCCAGAGCCGCGGTAACACTTTCGCACCAACCCTCGGCTCCAAAAGGCTTCGACCCTGAAGGGCCCCAATAGTTTGCTGACAGCTCCTTGAGGCGCGTGGGAACAGTGCGCGCCGTTGACGACTTGGGCTCGGTCTGGACAGTTGCTTGACGACCGGACGGCGAGCTACCCATTGCTCACCGTCCGCGAGCCAGTGTCTACGGTGGCCGGATATCGGCGGGATCGCGGCGGCGACGGCTACGGCGAGGGCCCTGTTGCCTTTGCCTTAAGCGGTCGGCCTCCTCCTTTACGAGCATTACTGCTTCGCAGAAGGAGGTGACCGCCTGCCATTCCTCTTCGTTGCGGACCATGGCCTGAACCAAGGCCGGCGCGAGAGGTCGCCGCCGCCGATCACCCCCACGAGGACACGGGGATGCTCTTCCCAAGCAGGGCACACCTCCACCGTGTGCTCCACCGTGTTCTCCGGGCTTGCCACACAGTGGCGACACCCGAGAGTCTTTTCCGCACGAATCCGGTGCAGGAATCTCCCGAACTTCCCATGTCCGGTGAGAACGTGCGTCATGCGGAAGGTGAGGACGCCGTGGGGTCTATCCAGCCACGCCTCAAAGAGGTGACTTACCGCCGAGTCTATGGCGTGCCCAGCGCTGGGTTGCGACAGTCACTGTTTCCACTTCACCATGAGATCCCGCCGGAGCTCTTGCCTCGACATGTTCAGGCAGCGGAGTTTCGCCCACGGCGTTGCATCTCCACGCGCAGATCGTGCATGCGAACAAGGACCGTTGCCTCCAAATCCTATGGTTATAGGACAGCAAGGAGGCTCGCCGCCTCGCGGGACACCGTGCGGTATTCCCGCAACATCCGGATGGCCATAACCATCGAGGGTTGGGGTACCGGCGGCGGCCGACTAGATAAGGGTCACCGAGCCACTCAGGTCCTGAACCCAGTCAGCTCTGGGCAGGACAAAGTACGGCTCGGAGACCACGGCGACGTTTATCGACCACTGCACCAAGCTCTGGAGCAACAAATCCTGAGCGGGGGCGCAGTGGTTGACATTCGCCTGGAGGAGACGAAATGGCGCCGTTATTGGCAGTCTATTGTCTCCTCCCGAGCCCTCTGTGAGGGCGCTGCCGCAGTGGTTGCGGCGGCGGCGACAGTGGCAGCGGCATTAGAAGCAGCTGAGGCGGTGGCGGTGGTGGTGGGGGGCCGACAGAGTCTGGCCTTAAAACAAAACACTGTCGTGGAGAGAGATCGACGAGGAAGTTTTCGAATATAGCTTTATCTCTTTCGCACTCACGGTAACCAGACGCCTGCTGCCCCGATCTGCGATTCCTGCAGGAGAGTGGAAGCCGGGCGCGTATTTTGAACTGTGCCTACGCGCCTCGCGAATAATAAATGTTCATGCAGTCGTGCAGCATGTCTCACTCCGCGCTCAGGGTATCGGTCAAGTTGATATTGCCATGAAATTGCTGTACTTGTGCTATTATTTATTCTGTGGTCAAAGTTAAATAAATGATGAGTTGTCCATTGGTCTGTGAAGTGTGAATTTGGCCGCCCCCTGATTTTGCCGCCCCCTGAATGTGCCGCCCGGGGCATAGGCCCCGGCTTGCCCCCCCCTAGATCCGGGGCTGGCGGCGCGACATTACCAGTTTTAGTACCGTAGACACTTGCTACAGTCACTGTGGTCGACAGGGTTTGCGTCAAACCCCTACAATTCTAAATTTACTAATACCCGCTTTTTATATCCCTCCTGCTCTCCCCTATAAATCGAGTGAGACGGAGCGACCGCGCCGCGTCAATACCACACCAAACGCTGTAAGTGGCGTAGTAATCTGTTCTGTGTAAACAAACCGCGCCGCTAAACTGCATGTGAAGTATTTCTGGACTCATATCTAGAAGTGACAGCCGGGTTCACAACCCAAACAGAGTGACGTGCCGTGAAAGTGCCTGTACGTGAAATTCCCAAAGATCCGCCGCTGGAGACCAGATCACGTTGGACACTGGAGCTCTGAAGGTACCTACCTACTGTGCAAACCGCTTCGCTCGCTCACCCTTAAGCCTGCTCTACACTACTCGCGAAGTTAAACGAATACATTAGTGTAGAAGAGTAGGTACTTCGCTTGGCTTCGTGAAACCCCTAAGGCTACCCACTGACCGAAACCTCGCCTCGCTTTGTGCGACTTCAAGTCGTTGTCGGTTTTTGCGCCCGCGGACAAAAACACTTTGGTCCTTAAGCGAATGCCGCCGTTCGCGCGGGTATTAACGGCAAATTGCTAATTTTCCAAATTTAAATTTGTCTAAATTTTTTTTTATTTACGTTCTTGGATAAATATCAAAATACCCTATAAAAAAAGGCTCAATATTTTATAATCTACTAGCTGGTATCCGCAACTTCGTCTGCGTCAACCTCTTCATCCTTTTTTTAAAGGTAGCCTATGTCAAAGTAGGTACATAGGCTAACTTTTATTGCGAAAAAGATTGGTCACTCAGGGTCTAAAGATTGTCTGTGCCAAATTTCATCAAAATCGTTTGGGAGGTTTAAGCGGGAAAGCGTAACAGACAGACAGAGTTACTTTCGCATGTTTGGATGTTTGTTACTCAATCACGCCAAAACGGCTGGACGGATCTGGATGAAATTTGGCACAGGCATAGGATACACTCCGGAATAGGACATAGACTACTTTTTATCCCGGAAACCCTAACCCCAACCCCAATACCACGCGGGCGGAGCCGCGGGCAAAAGCTAGTTTATAATATTAGTATGGGTTTTTGACATGATTGTCAACCGAATGGCGCGAAATCACCTGGTGTTTACGAGTTAAAGGCAGCCAATCCACTGTGAAAAATAATAGAGGTAGGGTAGAAAGGTAATTAAAAAAAAACTAAATTATTGACTCAATATACTTTTAATTATCACCCAATTAAAACTCAGTATTTACACTCGCTATTTACATCTATCTATACATAGATAATTACTATTGCACTCTAAATTAGCTAGAGAATCACATACACAACAATTTGTAAGTCACACGGCCTTAAAAACAAAAAAATTACATAAATGGAGAAGTTTCATGATTATCTGTTATTTATTTATTCTGCACACTTACCACAATGTTGTCTTTTTTAACCCAAAGGTTGACTGGTAGAGAATGCCTTGTTGCATTAAGTCCGCCTGTGTACCACTACTGTACATGAAGATTAAATAAATAAATAAATTACTCATCATCATCATCATTTCAGTCGTCCACGTCCACTGTTGGACATAGGCCCCGCCCAAGTGTCGCTACAATGACCGGCCCTGTACGTCTGGCATTCATTGAATTCTAGCTACCCTTACCTGGCCATCTCACCCACCCTTACCAGACATCACCATCCATTGTTTTACAATTGTCCATATAGGCCTATGTGAAATAAAAAGATTTTGACTTTTTTTTGACATTGCCCTACCTTAGGGAAGGCCTTCCAACTGCGTCTTTGATTCATGATGTTTTTATTATCATATTTTAGCGAAATGGAATTAAAATATAGATCAATACTTAATACATCAGTGAAAATATTTTTGAACTTCATTAACAAATGACTGAGAAATTAATTGTTTGGGGTGAGAAGGTGTAATGATCTAATCACGTTCGCGGGGCAAACTTGGCCAGAGATCGCCCAAGACAGAGAAGTTTGGAAGGAGAAAGGAAGGTCTTTGCCCAGCAGTGGGATACACAGTAGGCTTATAAAAAAAAGTTACGCGATAGTTGTCTATTGCAGTATCTTGCTGAAGTGACGTCATTTGACCTATACACCGTTCATAATAACATAAAAAATTTAAGAAAACCTTTTTTACTGTCCGTTCAACCGATTTTGAGTTTTATTGTGTTGGTGGAATGACAAATGACGACTGCAGTAAATAGTTGGTTTTGTAACCACTTCTTTGCTTTTAATGCCATCCTTATGCCGACGGAATAGAAGTCAAAATCGGTTGAACTGACTGTAAAAGAGGTTTGTTTGAATGACTAATCTTAACGCGTATAGGGTATAGATGAGATCGTCGCACTATAAATCATCCAAATATATCATCATCATCAGCCTTTCAATGTTCCCACTGCAGGGACACAGGCCTCCTCTCTAGCAGAGGGAATGGGCCATAATCCACCACGCGGGCCCAGTGCGGATTGGTGGATGTCACATGTCTTCGAATTTTTGGTTCTAGGACATGCCGGTTTCCTCACGATGTTTTCCTTCACCGTTTTGAGAGCAGTGGTGATGAAATAAATTACACAAAGTAATGCGCCTGGCTGGGTTTGAACCCGCGACCTACAACTCGTAAGTCGGGGCCGATACCACTCGGCCACCACTGCTCCATCCAAATATTTAAATACTAGCTTTTGCCCGTGGCTTCGCCCGCGTGGGTTTGGGGTTTCCGGGATAAAAAGTAGCCTATGTGCTATTCCGGAGTGTATCCTATGCCTGTGCCAAATTTCATTCAAATCCATTCAAAACAAGTAGTTTTTACGTGAAAGAGTAACAAACATCCATACATCCATACTTACAAACTTTCGCCTTTATAATAGTAGTAAGATTAAGTTAGCTTTTGAGCTGTTCCTACGGCCAATTATACGTAAAATAAATAGAAATTTTCTAGTTGTTTTACGTATTTATTACGCTTGTTTTTTAATCATTTGTAGTGTCATTTTATATTACATCACAATTGTACGCAAAATACGCGCTTTAGACGTGCAGTTGCGGATACCAGCCCAATATACTCGTATTATACTATTCCGTCACATTGGCGGAAACGGTTCTGTGACGTTACTCGGAGCGTTGCGTAAAATTAAATATTTTTTGCAAGAGCGACTTTGAAATTCCATAACTTATTGATTTGTCCAAATATTTGTTTTGATATACTTTAATTATCGGCAACCGGTATGTCCTAGAACCAAAAATCCGAAGACATGTGACATCCACCAATCCGCACTGGGCCCGAGTGGTGGATTACGGCCCATTCCCTCTCCTAGAGAGGACGCCTGAGTCCCAGCAATAGGAACATTAAAAGGTTGATGATGATACTTTAATACAATTTTTTTAATTTTTTTTTTTGCTTTAAACTTCTCCTTCAAAATTCGAGATTTTTATCCGCCACCAACTCGATTATCAACTTTAACAATGTGTATTTTAAGTTCATTCTTAAATGACCATGTCTTTTTTTATTATATATGTTTTTCTAATAAAATGAGCAATAAAATCTATGAGAAAGATTATGTATAGTATATATATAATTTGCATCAGTGCGAAACTGGGCGGGTGACTAGTATATAGTATAGGGTAAAGTAAGGGAAATACATTCACAAATTAAAAAAAAGAGACCCTGGGCCCTAGTAGGCTTCAACACTTTTGCAGTCTCGAAATGTAAAGCCTTTTCGGGACTCTGCAAACGGGACCCAGGGTCTCTTTCGGAAAGGAAGGCTTGGCCCCAGTGCGAAGGGCAAAGAACGTACGGGGTTGGGTGTTTAGTCAGTAAGAATCTGACTCTGTTTCCCACTCTGCCCAAGGGCGGGATTCATCATTGGATGATTTTTGCTCACCATAAAAAAAAACCATTTTTTAAAACCCGCTCCTACACCTTTAATGCCCCAAATGAGATGAACCCATACCCCATACCATATTGTGTCTCAAGTATATTAATACCAAAAAAAATGTTTCATTTATACACCGTTAAATTTTAGTCGTTTTAATCCCTTGGAGGATCGATTCAGTACATGAAACACTATCGATTGGTAAAGTTAGAATGAAAAAACAAAGTACTTTTTTTTTAAACTCGAATTAATTTACGCATGTTCTAAATTTATTTCTTTAAGTAAACGTCGGCTGGGCGAGTTCAATGACCTGTAGGTAGTTAGTACGCAACGACCGACAACTACCTACAAGGTCAATGACTCGTTTACTTAAAGAAATTAATTTCGTAAATGCGTATATCAATAAGAGATTTAGAAAAAAAGGTCTTCATTTTTTTATTTTATCTACACAAATCGATAGTGTTTCATGTACTGGATCGACCCTCTTCGGGATTAAAACGACTAAAATTTAACGGTGTATGTATAATGTACTAAATTTTTTAACCACAAAAAACATACAGGGTGTCATTGACATGTTAACGCAAACTAATACCATAGATTCAGTACATGATTCTGGACACCCCAGTGGTAGAATTTTTTGTCGTTTTTTCCTATTTTTTTTTTAAATGAATTTGTTACGTTTTTTAAATTAAACTGTATAAAAACGTCATTTTAACATTTTTTTGCGAAAAAACATGTCAATGACACCCTATAAAAAAATGGTTAACAATTCCTACTTCCGCAAAAAATAACATTGTCGTTGCCGAAATCATTTATTTATTTATTTGGTTTGACATAAGTTAGTACCGAGCCTCATACTATTTTGGGCAACCTCTTTTCACCAAACCCGTACAACCGTTCTAGTGTAAAGCCTGCTCTACACTACTCGCGAAGTTGGTCGAAGTTGAACGAATGATGTTGTTGAGTGTAGAAGAGTACTTCGCTTCGCTTCGTGCAACTTCGCCTCGCTTCGGGCGACTTCCAGTCGTTATCGCTTTTTGCGCCCGAGTCAAAGGACTCGAAAAGCTCCTCACGAGGTTGCACGGTTTGTAGTGTAGAGTCTTTAGGATTTTTTTTACTTCTTCATTCAAACTTTCGTTTTTACATTATTAGTATGTGATAGTTTTTTTACATAGAGTAGGAATGATTCTTGTTTGTTTATTCATGCGTGTTTGATGTCAAAAATCTTGAATATATTTTTTACAAAGTACCCGAACGTCCGTGGTCTCACTAGATGGCGCTGTACTCAATATTTCTTGTTTTTAGTGTGAGCGCATTACCAAGAAATGGTATAAACTTTAATCGAACACTTCCAATTTTTCCAATTACTATTCAACTTACTCCAATTATTATCAGGAAATGAATCTGTCTTTCACCTTAACCGATTATGTATCTGATCACTAAGTTTAAGAAAAATAGCGGAGATAGCGACAAGAAATATGTAACCAAGATTTTTGTCACTCATAACATAATTTAAAAGAGTGTCCATGGAGTTTCTTGCACGTTCTTCTACATAGAGATTTAAGGTCGCTGCATACGTGACGGGTTTTTTTCTCGGACGGGACGGGACGGAATGAAACGGGAAGTTTTGGAAATATCGTTTCATACAAAATGTATATGGAAGCGCATATGTCACGGGGACACGGACGGGACGGGAACGTGGCACTGACGGGACGGGAATTTGGCACTGACGAGGCGGGAAAAATATCGTCGCTAACTATGTTTAGACTCCGTTCGTTCCGGAGAGAAAAGTAATATTGAACGTTTGCATCAGCGTCGATGATACGTCGATCCGAATCACTGTTTACGGTACGTATGCATAAGAACACGTTCCCGTCTTGAACGAGGCAGTCACTTCCCGTCCGAAGTATTATCCCGTCACGTATGCAGCGGCCTTTACGCTTTAGAACGAGCAATATCTAGGTTCACTTTTTTGACAGACCGACATTTTGACAGTTCAAAAGTAGGCGCATTTTGAATTGTCAAAATATCGGTCGGATGAAATGGTTTATTTAAAATAAATATTTCTGACTTCTGAAAAACAATCGTATTTTAGAATCCATATAAAATGAGTTGAATTAATTTCCTACCTAAATTAATAAATAAATAATAATTTACGTTTTATTACAATTAATTAATTTGTAATTATCTAATGAGCGATTTAAATAAAAATAGAAGCTTTGTAAGCATAAAAATTAACACAATTTTGTGAATAAGCAAATCGGAGAGTTTTATATTGCAAGCAAATTTAATTAACCCCTTATTTTTAATTAAATCGCAAAAGAAAAGCGTAATATGTAATATGCTTACATAAAAATTGCTGGTTTAAATTTTTCTTCAAAATGTACATAGCATATTATGTAAATAATCAATATGCTTTTTACTGGTATTATTTGTTGGTCTAGTAGTTAGTGGCCCTGACTGCTATGCCAGAGGTCGTGGGTTCGATTTCCACCCAGGACAAATGTTTGTGTGATGAGCACGATCATTTGTTCTGTGTCTGGGTGTTTATTAATGATATGAATGTATTTAGAAATATATAAGTATGTTTATCAGTTGTCTAGTACCCATAACATAAACTCTGCTTAGCATGGGACTATAGTTCGTTTTTAAATTCTAGACTACGATTTGACAACTCAGAATGTCACACTCTAGAAATATGTTCCCAATTTTCTTGAGTTTGACATTTTAAGTGTTCAAATCGTAGTCTAGAATTAAAAAACGAACTATAGACGATGATATGTGACAGTTGTGGAATATATTATTATTGAGTATTTCGCACAAAAAATGGATTCAAAGGTAAGCAGGCTCTTTCCGGTCGCAGCTGGTCGGAATTGAATGCTTATGTGCATTTAACTCCAGCCAGATGTCCAAGTGACTACAATGCGTTCCAAATGGACCGATTGCCATGTTGTGACGTCACGATTTACTGTCAAATCGAGGCAAGATATTTATAAAATTCAGTTTATTTACGAAAAATTTTATTCATTTACAAACTGTCAACGAAAAAAGTTTAATCACAACTCAGTTTTAGAATTTTATTAATCTCCGAGTTTTTCAATTTTGCAAAAATATCTTCGATTTGACAGTACGGCGTGACGTCACATCCTGTCAGTCGATCCTATTCTTATTTGGAACGCATAGTATACGCCTTAAAGGTATAATAAATTACCAACTTTTATAAATTTTTCCAATGACCAAATTACAGGATGACTGGTAACTAGTGACGGTAGTTAAACATGTGAATGTAGTCATGATAACAAACTTTTACTGTGGTACCAAAACTGAAATCGTAAAAATATAATCTGCTGGTCAGTTCCTACATTTATGTTCGCCTAACTGGTCAAAATGTATTGAACTTGTTGTTTTTTTTATTATTTTAGGTTTAACTTAACTAAAAATACCTAATCTAATAAAGCGTCAAAAAACTCTTCCGCATCGCTGTCGACCGGTAAAGTGCCCAAAAGGCTGGCCGCATTGCCACGCTGTATGGCAATGCTTATTCTTTGCCCAAGGTAAAAGCCAGCCCTTGGGTCACGCGAAGTGTCAACAAGTCGTTTAGAAAGTTCATTAAACAAGTTAATTAGGGTTATGTAGTTTTAAGGTTAGATATCTAATTATTTGTACAGTTTACTAAGGGCGGCTTGCACGTCTCAGGGCGGCTTGCACGACTTGCTCTTAAAACTAGATTTTGTTAAAGTCGCATTAGTCATTAAGCTCGACTTAGCTTAAACTGTATTAGTAGCGTCTTGCTAATGCTGAAATCTACTCGACTTAACAAAATCTAGCTTAACACGTTTCATTCTTTTCGTTCATTCATTTGCGTTCCATGTTCCATAATTGTGCTGGATATTTTACAACTTTTTTGGAGGTATGGAACGTTTCAAATATAAAAAAACCAAGGATTTTATAAAGGAATGACTGGAAAGCTTACGACTACCTCAAAAAAGTTCTGAAGAGTAAAGTTAAAAAATGGGTTTTTTATCTCATTCATCTAGTATGACCATACACTAACTACGTATTACGGGACAATTTTGCTCTAAACAAGTTCGAGATGTTTTTGATGTAGGTATTATAAATAGATATATATCAATATAGATAGATATCCACTTAATAACGCAATGGTATTCGCGCCATGGTGCATGCTGTAAAATTCTGAGCTCTGTCCTAAAGAAGTTCAATATGTTATTAGTACAATAATTACATAGACGACGTTCAGCCTTCTTAATGTTCCCACTGCCGGGATACAGGATTCCTCTCTAAGAGAAGAAATGGGCTATAGTCCGCAACTCTGGTCCAGTGCGAATTTGTGATTGTTTTTCCTTCACCATTTTGAGAGCAGTAGTGATGAAAAAATTAAAAGTAGTGAGAAAATCATAATTTAAAGGGATTTGGGTTAAGAAATGGGGTAGCGAGGTAAGACGGGGACCGGGTGTCATTTAACAGAAGTTTTTAGTGTCGCAAAAAGTTTGGTCAATAGTGCGCACGTTGTAACTTTGCAAGTATTGGCAAAAATTGGCCTAAAAATGAAAAGGAGAGTTCATGAGTATGAAAAACTCTTACAAACTGTTAAACCTTTGTTAACTGACTTTGACTACACTCCATGTTAGCATGCTGTTTGCTGATAAAGAGTTTGCAATATTGCTTCGTCATCAATCCAGACTATCCGTAGGATAAAGATATAAGATCCTTGATTTTGCTTTTGTTTATGTCACAAAATCTAGATTTAGCAATTTAAACCGCCTGCCATGCCGGTTTAAATTTGACATTTCTTTAAGTCTAGCTTTATGCTAAACCGATGTCGTGCAATGCGTTAAGTTCAATTTAAGCTTAAGTCGAGTTTAAATCACACAAAATCTAGATTTAACTGAGATGTGCAAGCCGCCCTCAGTTAGTGATATAAACAATAGCAAACGTCAGTTTGCGTCAAGGATCTTGTATCCTACGGATAGTCTGGATTGATGACGAAGCAATATTGCAAACTCTTTATCAGCAATAAGCACGCTAACATGGAGTGTAGTCGAAGTCAGTTAACAAAGGCGGAAATGTTTAACCGTTTGTTTGTCACACTCAAGAACTCTCTGTGTTCAGAGGCTATTTTTTGCTTTTTTAGGCCAATTTTTGCCAATACTTGTAAAATTACAACATGCGCACTATTGACCAAACTTTTTGCGACACTAAAAACTTCTGCTAAATATCACCCGGTCACCGTCTTACCCCGCTACCCCATTTTATAACCCATCTTCCTTTAAATTATGATTTTCTCATTACTTTTAATTTTTTTTATCACTACTGCTCTCAAAATGGTGAAGGAAAAACAATCACAAATCCGCACTGGGCCCGAACGGTGGATTATGGCCCATACCTTCTCTTAGAGAGGAGCCCTGTGTCCAGGCAGTGGAAATATTAAAAAGGCTGAACGTCAAGTCTATGTAATTATTGTTCTATTAACATATATAACTTCTTTAGGACAGAGCTCAGAATTTTACAACATGCACCACGGTGCGAATACCATTGCGTTATTAAATGGATATCTATCTATATCGATATATATCTATTTATAATACCTACATCAAAAATATCTCGAACTTGTTTAGCGCACTTGTTGGACACACTAGATGAACGAGATAAAAACCCATTTTTTAACTTTACTCTTCAGAACTTTTTTGAGGTTGTCGTAAGCTTTCCAGTCGCTCCTTTATAAAATCCTTGGTTTTTTATATTTGAAACGTTCCATACCTCCAAAAAATTTGTAAAATATCCAGCACAATTATGAAAAATGGAACGCAAATGAATGAACAAAAAGAATGAAACGTGTTAAGCTAAGTTTAGTTAAGTCGAGTAGATTTCGACACTAGCAAGACGCTACTAATACAGTTTAAGTTAAGTCGAGCTTAATGACTAATGCGACTTTAACAAAATCTAGATTTAAGAGCAGGTCGTGCAAGCCGCCCTAAATAAATGAGGAAAAGGTGTTTTAGGTTTTGTCCCATATTAAAAGTTGTTTCTTATCATGACTATGATTATCACGTGTTTAAGTACCGGCTTCGATCATCAATGTACTAGAACAACGATAGAACAAAATCATAACGCATAACTGTCCCAGAATTGCTTCAAAAACAAAAAATATTACATTCGAAATGCAATTCTCATTATTAGAACTGTTCAAAAATATTTGTTGAAAAATTAAACCAATTTTGTAGACAATAAGGTTTAACCTTTCGTATAAACGCACTGAACGCAGATCTACGCGAGACACAATAACTTTTTAATTGTGTCTCTAATACGAGAGGATAATATACAAAATTAACAATGGCGCTTATTCTATTTTCTAATTAGAGCGATGTCATATTTCAACGCCTACCATTGTACCAAACTGACATAAAAATCATCACAGAATTATTTGTGATGATATTTGTCGGGCCGTTTTCGAAACAGAGATAGGTAATCTAGTTTATTTATGATTGAAGAATATCGGTCACTGTTTACCAGTCACCCTATATATGTAAAATCAAAAATATTTCGCCGTATTTCCCACTCATGTTCAGACAAGCTCACACAACACTTTTTGCATCTACAATAAATGTTCGTGGCACTGTAATATTGCGTTAAGACTATATAAATTCCTTTCATCTTCAGAAGGCCTTCTTACTTCTCTGCGGTAATATGGACTCCTTGGCGAAACTGAAGAAGGACAGAAGACTGTACCTTTTTGATTTCCTTGATAAGTAATCTGTTAACACGTTGCTGTCCCCTGAAAAATAAAAAAAAGTTTTAAATATTTCACCATTATACCTGTAACGCCATCTATGGCGTCATATAAGAACTAGTCCTGCATCGCGCAATTAAAGTTTTCCACGCGACACAAGATAGAACTATCCATAATCAACTATCGGGCAGTCGTAGACACTGGCTCGCGGACGGTGAGCAATGGGTAGCTCGCCGTCCGGTCGTCTGGTAAGACCGAGTCCGAGTCGTCAACGGCGCGCACCGTTCCCGCGCGCCTCAAGAAGTTGTCAGCAAACTGCAGGGGCCCTTCAGGGTCGAAGCCTTCTGGAGCCTAGAGGGTGGTGGAAAACTGTTACCTCGACTCCAGGAATAAGGCAAGGAAGGTACGGGGTAGGTTTTTTAGTCAGTAAGATTCTGACACTGGTCTCCCGCTCCGCCCAAGAGCGGGTTTCGTCATTGGATGATTTTCACCTACCATAAAAAAAAAAAAACTATCGGGCAGTAGCCCACCGGACATAATACCTGCCTGGTCGGAGGATTCTCCCTTTTCAACTGAGGTTTGCAGGACTTCGAAGATCTAAATCTCTTTTAAGATTTAAGTTAGTTTAAAAGTGTTTGTAGGACGGGCACAATTTGTCTTCCGTCTAATTTTATAATTGGGTGTCTTCATGCCTAGAGTGAATATGCTCTTAATAAACTAGTGCGCCTCACCATCAACGATTGCATCATTACTTACTATCAGGTGGGATCGCAGTGAAGCGCTAGTATATATCATTTAGTGACTAGTTTTTGGTCAAACCCTTCTCCTATTGGGAGAGCGTCCTCAGTCCTCACTGAATTTCATTATGTTATAAAACCCTTACCTAGTAAGAGCGGTTGCTTTTCCCCAGTAGTGGGCAAAACGTAGTCGTTAGCCGACAGAGACACGAACAGGGCGAAAGGCACCACCCACAGACACAGCGTGAAGTACGCCAGCACCTGGAAATTATAATATACCATATTTAACTGGAATAATACACACTTTGTTTTAATAGTGGCTCCGTATAGTGCCGTGAATTCACGCGCAAATTCACGCCATGAATAAAATATACAATTCAAGTTCACGCCTGTTTACCAAGCTTCACGGCTCTAATCTGGAGACCATAAAAAACTGGAGTGTGTCTGACTCGCGCACTCAGTGTTCCATACAAAGTTACCTATGAATATTGTTAAATTCCCGTTATGGGTCCACCAGGCGTTACTTCTGTAATTGCGTGAATTACAAACATGTGAATTCACATACACCGTTAAATTTTGGTCGTTTTAATCCCATGGAGGGTATTTTTTATGGTCGGCAAAAATCATCCAATGACGAATCCTGCTCTTGGGCGGAGCGGGAAACAGTGTCAGACTCTTATTGACTAAACACCCCACCCCTTACCTTACCTTTCGCACTGAGACCAAGCCTTCCTTTCAGAAAGAGACCCTGGGCCCCAGTAGGCTTCGACCCTTTTGCAGAGTCGCTACGGTTATCCCAACTAAACGTGAAACACTATCGATTTGTAAAGTTAAAATAAAAAAATAAAGTAATTTTTTTTCAAACTCGATTTCATTTATGCATGTACGAAATTAAATTTCTTTAATGAAACGTCAGCTGGATGAGTTCAATGACCGTAAGTAGTTGTACGCAACGACCGACAACTACCAACAACTCATTCACATTTCATTTTTGGTTCTAGGACATTCCGGTTTCCTCACGATGTTTTCCTTCATAGTTTTGAGAGTAGTGGTGATGAAATAAATGACACAAAGTAATTAGCCGGGCTGGGTTTGTACCCGCGGCCTATACCACTTGGCCACCACAGATCTCTCAAAAATAAAGACTTAATCAAATACAAAATTATTTAAAAATCACCCAACATACCTCATTGAAGTTAAAATACACGGTGCCAAAGAACTTGAAGGCCAGGTAATGATGCAGCACAAGCGTCAGTATAGCCGTGATGAAGGGTATGCTGGTGACCCTCACCACCGGGAAGTCGCGTAGCAGGAGCCCGTGCAGCGCTTGCTGAACGAGGCCCAGCGCGTTCAGGTGCAGCGGGATGTCTTCGAAGAGTTGGAGCCCTATGTGGATACAGGCTGTGACCTGGGAATAAAGAATTTTTATTTATTATTTATTTAGAAATATATAAGTATGTTTATCAGTTGTCTAGTACCCATAACACAAGCTCCGCTTAGCTTGGGACTAACGACGTTTTGTGACAGTTGTGGAATACAAGCAGAGCTTGTGTTATGGGTACTAGACAACTGATAAACATTGTTATATATTTCTAAATACATACATATCATTACATAGTATAAAACAAAGTTGCTTACCGCTGTCCCTATGTATGCTTAGATCTTTAAAAGTATGCTACAGATTTCGGTGCGGCTTTTTTAAAAATATTATTTATTTATTATAAGCTTTATTGTACACCTCAATGTGGACAGGATATACAATAATATAAAAACTAAGTGTACAATGGGCGGTCTTATCGCACAGGGATAGATGGAGGGATTCAAGAGGAAGGTTTATATATCTATATATATAAAAGAAAGTCGTGTTTGTTACAACACTTATAACTCGAGAACGGCTGGACCGATTGCCATGGTTTTTGATTTGATGGATTTGTTTCCGTCCCGAATAGCAGAATACATCTTAAAAACAATGAAAAGGGTAGGGTAGAGTAGGGTAGAATAGGGTAGAGTAGGGTAGGGTAGAGTAGAATAATCTGTTGCCGGGAGCGAAGCCGCGGGCAAAAGCTAGTATGTATAATAGATGCATATTTAATGTCAGCATTGCACCCGTGCGAAGCTGGGGCGGGTCGCTAGTACAGTATAAAACAAAGTTTCTTACCGCTGTCCCTATGTATGCTTAGATCTTAAAAAGTACGCAACGTATTTTGATGCGGTTTTTTGTAATAGTGATGCAAGAGGAAGGTTTATATGTATAATACATGCATAATATATTCAAAATCAGTACCCGTGCGAAGCTGGGGCGGGTCGCTAGTTTTTGATAAATTCTACCCAGACACAGGATTAATGATTGAGCTCATCACACAAACATTTGGTTCTTCCTGGATGGGAATCGAACCCACAACCTCCGGTATATCAGTCAGGGTCACGAACCACTAGATCAGGGTCGTCAAATTATATTGCTGTTAAAAACTGTTATTGGTATTAGTTTTCTTAAAACACAGATTGTGTTATGTCTTGACAAATACAGTACTCGGTATGTATGAACTTAGCGCCGAATACTCGGCCGAGCGCTTACCTCAACAACTCGCTTACATCAATGTCTCGCCCTTTTACTCGGTACTTGTGATCAAGCCATTACTATTATATTTATAATAATAAGTAAGGTTAAAAATATACTTACTATGACTGTCCATGTGATAATATATTTGGCCATGACTGTGTATTCTTCTACTAATTCTGCTAAATAGTATAGACCAGCCGCTGTAAACAATATTGTATAGCTTTAAAAACATTTTTTTTTTTATATTCCACAACTTTCACACAACGCCATCTAGTCCCAAGCTAAGCAGAGCTTGTGTTATGAGTACTAGACAACTGATAAACATACTTACATATTTCTAAATACATACATATTATTGATAAATTACACCCAGACACAGAACAAATGATCGTGCTCATCACACAAACATTTGTCCTGGGTGGGAATAGAACCCACGACCTCCGGCGTAGCAGTCAGGGCCACTAACTACTAGACCAACAGGCCAGTCAAAATTAACCTCTCACTACCATTAAACCCGTAAGTCCCAAGCGAAAGGTGTTCGCACATCTATTGTCTTTCTATGATGTCTCTAATGACGGTATTCAAAAGATTAAGACATCGTAGGCCCGGGCTTGCGGATGTCGAGTAATGGGTAGCTCGCTGTCCGATTGACGATGTTGTCGACGACGCGCACTGTCCTCGCGCGGGTACTGCAGGGGCCCAGTGGTAACCGCCCAGACCGAGCCCAAGTTGTCGACGACGCGTACTATTCCCGCGCGTCTCAAACTGCAGGGGCCCAGCAGGGTCGAAGACTGCTGGGGCCTAATGCGAAAATGAACATCAGGGCTCAGGAACAGGGTGAGTTTTTAGTCAGTAAAAGTCTAATACATGATCATTGGATCCCAAACAAGAAGAAAAGTAATATTAACTGGACAATTCACATTTTCTTAAGTTTTTTGTCAAATTGAATGCGATTTTGTATTTATTTATGGAATTATATTAATTAAAATTGTCAGTACAATCCTTTGAATGATGAAGAGACTCCGCAAAAGGGTTCAAGCCTGCTGGGGCCCAGGGTTTGATTCTGAAAGGAAGGGTTGGCCTCAGTGCGAAGGGCAAAGAATTCTTTACCAGGAAGTTCCTGTTCCTGTTTAGTCAGGAAGAGTCTGACGCTGTGACCCGCTCTGCCCAAGAGCGGGATTCTTCATTGGATGTTTTTTGCCCATCATAAAAATTTCTCTGATAATGATTACTTTATGAAGAAAAAGAAATGAAATCATTTAAGTAAAGGCCATCCTCTCTAAAGCTACAGACCCAAGTGTAGCTAACTTGCTACACGGCACTAAACACATTTTTCGTTTAATTTTATTTTTAGTGTGTAGGATCAGTACAAAAAATAATAATAATATTCATTTTAAACTGAGGAAATTATTACCAATAAATAAACAACTAAATTAAAAATACTTAAATAAAAATTACAAAATTGAAATTATACCACTCAATTATATTTATATATTCTCTTATTACGATATTCAAAAGGTGAATGAATTAACCTTTCGAATACCGTTACTAGAAACATAATAGAAAAACAATAGGCGTTTACTTGGAGCTCAAGAGAAATAAAATCAAAATAATTTTTTATTTCACAACCACAACACATTAAAATTTTGATTGATCTAAGTCATGGTCATCATCATGGTGATCATATAAAGCCAAGGAAATGGTATTTGCTAAAATCTAATATTCATAATTTAATGACTTTTTTATAGATTTTGTTTAAAATATAATTATATGTATAACAACATAATGGGCTATGTTGCATGAAAGCACGAAGATATACCTATGGGTGAGAATTTCAAGATATATGGATGAAAAACTGACCAGAGCAAAGGTGGTCTGACAATCTGTTTTTGCTCATGTTTGTGGGTCTCAATTTGGATAAAAATCGCCCAAAATACAGAAATTTGGAAGACAATTGAACACAAACAAGGCTTTAACAGTGTAACAATAGTAAATAAAAATTTATGTACTGACTTTGTAAATTTAAAAACGTAACTTATTATTATTAATATCTACTTCAAAGCTATAAATAGTTTCAATTTCATTAGTAACCATTTTATAAATGACATATTAATTAATTTACTTTGCCATTTTATTTTTCTGGATTCTTGCCAGGTTTTCCTGTCTCAAACAAAAAAATATTCCTTTATGAGAATGAGAATTCTTCAATTAATTGCTGTACGATAAGTTTAGAAATGTTGTAATATTTTTTATTGGTCAAGGGACAATAATAATTAATTGCGAATGATAAGGCGAAAATAAATTACGGTACTTTTCACGGAAGAAACACTTAATCAATTGAGTGTTTTTTGTTGTATTTCAACTTTTCACTTATAAAAGAGGAAATATTCCTTATTATTAACATGTTAGCTACTAGGAAAACGTACTTTTGTGTGTCTGGGCTTTAATTTTAACACATAATTAACACTTTTTAGAAAAAACTAATTGAATTACGGATTTTAAGTTAAAATTATGAGCACTACTTACCAATAGCCAGTGTGATGAATATAGCCTGAACGGCTAGTGATAAAATACCTAATAAATATAAGAAAAACATGATTTTTTGTATTTTTTCACTTTTGTTTTGAATTTTTTTTAACAAGTTTTGAGGTTATACGCGTTGTCATTACAATGATACTAACGTCAACGTCAGTGTCAAAATAGTGTTAATATCGTAGGAATTTAATTCCTACTAATCAAACTATCTTTCATCGAAATAGTAGAATAGAATAGTTGTGTTTGTGTCGAAATTACACTTTTATAATATACTAGCATTTGTCAGCGGCTTCGCCCGCGCGCATAAAATATAGCCTATGACACTCAGGAGTAAAGCAGCTTTCTATTGTTGCTAAAATTTTTCCAATTGGTCCAGTAGTTCCAGAGATTAACTCATACAAACAAAAAAAACAAAGAAACAAAAAACAAACTTTTCCTCTTTATTATATTAGTGTAGAATACCAAAGGAGATGATTCATTTTGGGCCACCACTATGTACACAATATAGATAAAAAGGAAAAATATCGTATATTTTCATAAAAATACAAATAAATTATTTTGAATAAAAGAACAGGCGTACCAAATTCATTATTTAAAAGTTTTTTAGATAGATAACCCTTTTTTAAGGTAGCCATGACTGTTGTTTTGACATTTAATAGGCGATTTTGACAGTTCACTAGCAGTTATAAGACGACAAATGACACATCAATCAAATGTCATTGTCAAAATTACCTTTTACTGAATGCTGACCACCATATTTATTATTAGTTGTGTTGCTCTAATTGACTGAGTTAAATTGAATGTACATAGAAACGAAGCTAAAATGTAGGATATTAACTTTAAAAAACGTAAACTATACAGTATAGGAATATTTTCATTAAGTGTACATAGTGCTGGCCCAAGCTCCATACATTTCTGAAACATCTCCTTTACCTTCCCCAAACTTCTGAGGGACAGAGGCTTAGACTTTAGACCTTAGCAAAAAGTAACAATAGCTTCAAGAATTGATATACTTAAATTTCGTTTCGTGCTAATATCGCAATCAGAAAACCTGCCCCACTAGCCATGTTACATTTGTTTCGTCAACTTCTAACGCTTTGAGTTGGCTACTAATTAGGGGCCTAATTCCTTTGTTCGTCGAAACAAAGAAATTGGAAGCGTGGCCTATCCCCTGTGTTCGACATTAACGAAACTATAGTAATTTCGCGAGGGGGGCACAAAATTGACACATCTAAAATCAGTATGATCGCAGCGGCAAACCTATAGTCATTGATAGACAAGGATAGAGAAATTAGGTGACGGGACTTGATTTCAGTGGTCCACGCTCTAAAGGCGAGTCATTTATTTTCCGCTGTTTTGATTTAATCAAAGGCTCCAAATATTTAAATTACTGATGGAAATTCTCTACGACTAAACTGCTTGTTTAATAAACGAAATCTGTGTCATCCACAACTCCACTGAAAACTTAGGAAAAGAAAACCCAACTCTGCTTTGCAAATATTATTGATTTATTTGAATGAATGAAATACGATCAGACATCAATTCAATATACAATACATAGAATTAATCTTAAAATTAGATAAATTAACGTTTCATCAGTCTAAGCGACATGGACTAGAGTCTCCGCATACAAATCGCCATGTTCGTTGACCGCTTTGCAGCCATAGTATCCTGTGTCTCCTTTCTTCGCGTTCTTGATGGTCAGGACGCCATCTTTGTAAGTGGCTCTTTCGCCGAGAGCCTTAGCGTTGTATGTCCATGAGACCTTCGGCTCTGGCAGACCAGTTACTTGGCAAGGTATGGAGACATCTTCGCCTTCCTTTACACTGACTTGCTTTTCTGATTTCTTGGCGAGTTTTGGTGCGCCTGTGAAAGTTTTAACAGTTTTAGTAAAACAGCAGCAATTAATATTTATAATCAACTAGCGACCCGCCCCAGCTTGCGAAACTGCAATGGTGATATTAAATAGGAACATGCATGTATTGTACATAAAAAAATCCTCTTTAATCACCCCATCTATTAAAAAACCGCATCAATATCTGTTGCGTAGTTTTAAAGATCTAAGCAAACATAGGAACAGAGCGACTTTGTTTTATACTATGTAATGGCTATGTAATGACAGATTGACAGTGTCTAAGTTTGTTTAAAATAAAGTAATTAAGTTGCCCGAAGGGATAACTAGTGTCCTGGTGAAGGTCACAGGAATCTACTGGAAGTAAGAAGCATACCAAAATCAGCCTTCCATCAACTGAATAATAATATTTAGTATAGGCTGGAGCCAACCCCAGGATAGTTGGTAAAATACTAGGCATCATCATCATTTCAGCTGAAAGACGTTCACTGTTGGACATAGACTTCCCCAAAGCGCCGCCACGACGCCCGGTCCTGTGCGTCTTGCATTTATCGGATGTTAGGCATCATTACATAATATAAAACAAAGTTGTCTACCGCTGTCCCTATGCATGCTTAGATCTTTAAAAGTACGCAACGGATTTTGATGCGGTTTTTTTTAATAGATAGAGTAATTCAAGAGAAAGGTTTATGTGTATAATACATGCCTAATATATTCAATATCAGTACCCGTGCGAAGCTGGGGCGGGTCGCTAGTATTTAATAAAATAAATATTTTATTAACATTCTTTTCGTTTCCAATAACCGTGGTTCTTAGATACTTACTGACTACAGTCAGCTTCATGGTATGTGTCTGCTTCTGTCCGACTCCGTTGTTGACCACGCACTTGTATTCGCCCTCGTCTTCCGGCAGGGTCTCCCTGATGAGCAGCCTCTTGCCACTGGTGCGGTTGTGGGAGGTGACCCTGTCTCCAGGCTTGCCCTCCTTATCCACACCATCCTTGAACCAGCTAGTGGAACCTAGAGGACTGTGGAAAAAAAATTACGTTTATTAGAAAAATGTATTGTCTGTTGGACTTGATCGATGTGAAAGAGAGGATAATGAGGATCAGTGGATGTTTTATGGATGAAATAAAGATTTCGCTCACAGGACGCAAAGAGACATTAAAGGAACTCCTTCATGTCTGGGCTCTCTCTACCCCGAAACAAAAATTACTTTGGATCTATTATGAATGAAAGTGGTTTCGTTCTGACAGAGAGCAAGGTATAAAGTGTATTTATTTTAGTATCTAAAGTAATGTCAAATAGCCATTTCTTCAAACTCTGGATTTAAGGAATAGACTTCAGCAATTTGAAACACCACATTTTTTAATAATATGGTCTGAACGAAATCGATTAGAAGAATAATTACAATAAAAATTAAAATTTACTAAATAAAATTATATCTTAGACTCTGCTAAAGTGACCGATCATGAAACTTTTTCGTTCTAGCTCTTAAAAAAATAACTTCTGTATTGACATAATTCAAGTTTGACAAGCTTCAAATAGTAAGTAAGCTATGGATGTAATCATTACACCTAAAAGAAAGATTATTTCTGCGATAATTTTTAAATATATTCATATTTTTATAATGTTTTAAACATTCTAATAGGATTTAAGTTTATTATCATCGTTGCTATGCTGTGTAAAAAAGGCTCTAAGAGATCATTGTGCGAAAAAAGACAGACTATATTTTCCCTAATATGATAATGAATATGAGATTGTTCTTGCATTTTACTAGTAGGTAGGGAAACATTCAGATACAAGTGCCCCGCACAGTTACACATTGATGCAAATTATACAGTACGTACACAAAATTTCCTCATTTATCACTATATCTTATTAGTGAAATTCGGGAACGAATAACTGAAATTCAAAAAACTGGGCAAGAGCGAGTCGGATTCGCACAATGAGGGTTCCATACCAATCAAATTAGTGATTCAATTCCCGAATCGTGCCTTGGAAGATTTTCCCGAACTGAGTTTTATTTTGTGTAGGTACTACCTAATCATAAGTTTTCAGTTTTCAGAGTTATTCCTATGCTTAAAAGTAGCTTTAAAGTAGGCCTTGCTTTATGTTAATTTGAATGATAAACTTTAGGTTCTAGATCATCGGGAATTACTCGTGAATTTCAAAGTAGGTACACGTTTTTTGAGACCTAAACGACCATATATTGGTTTATCGTTAATCTAGAGCAATTGATACGCTACATATCGTTAGTTCGATTCCTGCATTGGACCAATATTTGTATCGTCTACAAATAGTAGTTCCGGAATATAAAGAGATTTTGTGCACAATGATGTTCGGAATAAAGTTGTGTTTTATTAATTAACTAGCGACCCGCCCCTGCTTCGCACGGGTGCAACGGTGATATATTATATCTATAAACCTTCCTCTTGAATCACTTTATGTATTAAAAAAAACCGCATCAAAATCCGTTGCGTACTTTTAAATATCTAAGCATACATAGGATCTAAGCAACTTTGTTTTATACTATGTAATGATTATCTTTATGGACTTTCTACAGCAGACACCATTAAATAGATACAATAATGTTAGTGAAATTACTAAAACAAATTGTTGTTTTGCAGATGGGTCTCTAAACTCAGTGGTTCCCCTGGGCTGCCTCGTAAAACATGAGTAATGTAATAAATACTAAATGCTTCGAATAATTATGTCGATAATAATTAAAAGAACATAAATGACGACGTAACGTCGTCCTGGCATTCTAAGGTATAAAAATGTCGTTAAACTTCCTTATTACTGAAGTACTTAGTCATATAATAAACAATAATACTAATACTTAATTTTAGCCGGACTTCAATCAGATCGAAGAAACATGCCCACAAAAATGAAAAGATGAATCGTTTTGACAGCCAATGTTCCGGTGTTGCCACACTCAAAGACACCGGAGCAAATGGCAGAACATGAACCCCTTTTGATAAAATTGATTTCAGGAGTCCTCCGGCTAGCTACTGTTTTGACTTATATTGTTGTACTTATAACTGTTTTAAATGCTATTATAGAATCATTGAATTCTGATGATAGACATGATGATGTATTAAATTTCACTATTAGGTAATAGTAATAATGTGACTAATATATTTTTGTGATTTGAAATTTCTTAAAATTATTTCTTGATTACGGGGATCTAGGGCTTTTAATACGATCCATAACACCAGGTTTTTTAATATTTTTTTGGGAAAAAATCTTCCAATGACGAATCGTACCTCTTGGGCGAATCGAGAAACGTGTTAGACTCTTACTGACTAAGCACCCCACCTCGTTCCTTCTTTGGCCTTCGCACTGGGACCAAGCCTTCCTTTCAGAAAGAGACCCTGGGCCCCAGTAGGTTTCGACCCTTTTGCAAAGGCCCTAAGAGTTTGAGGTAGGTCAGGGACAGAGTGTCAAAACACCTAAAACGCATAGAAAATGGTTGATTCTCCGACCAGACGAGTTCTATGTCTGGTCCCGACAGTTAAATTAAGACTATTGTATATTATGTTCTAAGGAGATTTTGAAAGAAAAATTAAGAAAAGCCAAATAGACTTACGTTCCACCGTAGATGCAGTAGATCATGGTAACATCACCAGCCTTGGCCATCATGTCGTTGCTCACATACTGAGGCACCAACTCTCCATTATTCGGGTTTTTGTCCTGAACCAGGGCCTTCAAGAAATGCTCAGCCAGCACAACTTCTTCAGCAGACGCAGGGGTTTGAGCAAAGCAGACGTATTTGAAGCTAGGACTGACATCAGACTCCGTTACGTTGGAAAACCAGAGTGTACCGTCAGGAGATAGAGTGATTCTTCGGCTAAGGAAGGTCTCGACGATGGTGGGGTCGGAACGGAGTTGAGTCTTCCAGACAATCGTTGGCTTGGGGTAGGATTCTGGGATGGGACAGTCGAGTTTGAAAGGCTTCCCCTCAACTGGCGTATGTTCTTGAGTTTTGACCTGTGGGGCATTGATAAAAGCCCTTTTCAGGCTGATTTCGCGGGTGCTGGCGGTGCCTGCAGGGGTCTCCACGAAGCACTGGTATGTGCCTTCGTCTTGCGGTTGTGGGTTGAAGAACATGATGCTACCCTCGCCGGGGCGCTGGGCGATGTGTCCAGCTTTCTCCCAGTCGAAAGGCTGACCGTTTTTATGCCAGGTGTATCTGGAACAATAGATTATAATTTTTTATTATTTATTTAATCTTCATGTACAGTAGTGGTGCAAAGACGGATTTAATGCTACAAGGCATTTTCTACCAGTCAACCTTTGGGTTAAAAAGACAACACTGTGGTAGGTGTGCACAATAAATAAATATCAGATCATCATCATCATCATGTCTGATATCACACAATATCAGATAATAAGATATAATTAAAATATAGTGTAGTATAATTTAAACAAGTAACTTATAATAATAAAATACGTATATAAGCTAATATTATATACTAATAGATACTATGATAAATATCAAATCAGTAAAATTAAGAGAAGCCACTTAAAATATGTCAATTATGACGAAGACCGATCTAAGGCTTTGTTGAGGTCCCAGGGGCGTAGCTACCGCCGTATCTGCCGTATCAATTATACTGGGCCCCCGCGGTACAGGGGCCCCGACCTAGGCAAAAATTCGCAACATGTTATCCATGTCATTCAAAGACATTGGTATTTACCAACCGGCACTGGGCCTGGGGGTGGGTTGCGGCCCATTCCCTCTCTTAGAGAGCAGAACTGAGTTCAGAGCGCAGTGGAGAGAGAGTAGTGGGAAAAAAGGCCCATAATATGGGCCTACGGTATGGTAATCAATATATTATATTGATTACCATACCGTAGATCAATAAAAATGAAATAAGTTCATTTTCCTCAATCACAAGACCGCGGTTTCTCACGTCAATTTTTATTTTGAGGAAATCTTTGACGATTTCCTTAAGAAGTGATTCAATTTACCTACGTACGTAATTGAGGATTTTAAAGGAAACAATAAGATTGTTTTGTATTTACCCAATGACATTAATTTATCTCTTTAGATCTTTTTGTATCAACCCTGATAGCAGTGGTGGCCGAGTGGTAACGCCACCGACTTGCGAATTACTTAAGAAAGAAAAGAATTACGAATTAAGGCGCATTACTTTGTGTAGTTAATTTATTTCATCACCACTGCTCTGAAAACGGTGAAGAAAAACATCGTGAGGAAAACGGCATGTTCTAGAACCAAAAATTCGAGGACATGTGACATCCACCAACCCGTACTGGACCCGAGTGTTGGATTACGGCCCATTTCCTCTCCTAGAGAGGAGGTCTGTGTCCCAGCAGTGGGAACATTAAAAAAGGCTGATGATGATGATGATGTTGTATCAACCTTTGTTTACGTGTGTAAACAAACGTGATTAGTGTGTACTAATCCCGTGTCATTTTATAGAGATACCAATTTTAATATTTGAATTTCCTGGGCTATTTTTGAGGTGGGAACAACAAGAGTGGTTTACGAGCTGATTACGATTTTGAACTTACTTGACATCCTGCTCCCGACCCTCAATGGCGCACTCCAGCAGAACTGTGGAGTAATTGTCAGCCTTGAACAGCACTTCCGCAGGCTGGTCCTTCAGCACTGGCAGTTTAGGGGCAGCTCCATCTTGGTGAACTGGGTGAGATACGCCTGGGGAGGATAAACAGAGAATTTTGAAATATTCAATGAAATATGTTTATTTTCAGCGGCTTATATCCCTACTGCTGTTAGGTAAGCAACATGAAATTTGTAACCAAGTTATATGTAAATATAAATTTGATTTAAAAGAGTGCCCATGGAGTTTCTTGCACGTTCTTCTCCATAGAGATCTACGCCTTGGAACGTGCAAATTAGCTTCAATTTTGACATTTCAAAAGTGCCTGTAAATGGTCTATTTGAAATACCTAAATGATTTTGAGTTTGAGTTTGGACATAACTGATGGTTTTTGGCACTAATGCGGAAAAGTCCACGAGCTTGTCTATAGCCACAATCAATTGTATTAGTGGTATCAGACTTGGCGGTAAGCGACCCCCATGAGTCGTATATACATATTTTATCAAACATATTTTATCCATGTATGGATAAAATATGTTTTCCATGTATGGATAAAATATGTTTTCTTAAGTCAAAGAAAATAATTACTATCTAACATGGAAAAATCTGCCTAAAACCGCTACGCACCATCAGCCCAAGATATGTTTTTAACGCACACACGCAAAAACAAAAACAAATGTTGTCTCTGCACCACCCTAAAGTCGACTGGTAGAAAATGCCTAAGGCTTTAACTCCGCCTTTGTACAGTGTTATGTGCAAAAAGTTTTAATAAATAAATATATACTTACAGAACGTAAAGCATACTGCCACTACCAAGAAGGAAATCTTTAAAACGCGCGCCATGATTTCTGAAAATAAACAATAAGTATGTTAAAGCAAAATACCGCTCACTATCATGAAATTTCGGAAACTATAACACCTACAAACTTAAAATTTGGTCTTGAAATATTCATCATAGTTCATGACGGTTTAAACGGCTTTAATGAAAAAAAAAATAGGCGGTACGAAGTTTTCCAGAGCAGCTTGTCTTTATTACATAACTAGCTTCTGCCCGCGACTTCGTCCGCGGAAGTGTTCTTGTTTTATACAAACTTTACCTCTTTATTATATTAGTGTAGATTTATAGCCTATGTCACTCAGGAGTAAAGCAGCTTTCTATTGCTGCTAAAATTTTTCCAATCGGACCAGTAGTTCCAGAGATTACCTCCTACAAACAAAAAAAATAAAAAAACAAACTTTACCTCTTTATTATATTAGTGTAGAAAAAACTTATTAATTTAAACGATTATTCTACTCTACTCTACCCTATTCTACACTTCTGTACCCTACTCTACCCTGCTCTACCCTATTTTTTTTCATAAGAACCTGCTCCTGGCAGAAACACAATACTCGAATTTTGCGCTAACCAACACATTTTGCGATTTATTTTTGTATCATAGGTTAGCCAGTTTGTTAGTTTCGTTAAAACTCGACAACGGCTGAACTGATTTGGCCAATTTTGAACTTGAAATATCTTACTAATTTTACTAATATTATAAATGCGAAAGTTTGGATGTTTGTTACTCAATCACGCCAAAACGGCTGGACGGACCTGGATGAAATTTGGCACAGGCATTGAATACACTCCGGAATAGGACATAGGCTACTTTTTATCCCGGGAAACATAAGGTTCCTGTGGGATATACAACTTCTTATTAGGCAACCCCAATACCACGCGGGCGAAGCCGCGGGCAAAAGCTAGTTCGTAATAACTTCAAGAAAGGCTTAAAAAGTAGAGAACCTAAAAAACCGATATCGATAAAAAATAGTTTAATTACTTATAATACAAAATATCCTAAGGAAGAGCAGAACAACCCAATACAAGCATTACTACATGCTTCCTGAGTGGTTCTGGTAACGGAATAATATTGTATAAGAAAAGTTAAAGCAATAAACTATTTTTATTTATTTACTAGCTTTTGCCCGCGGCTTCGCTCCCGGCAACAAATTATTTTACTCTACCCTATTTTTTTTTCATAAGAACCTTCTCCTGACAATAACAAACACAACAAAAAAAGAATCAGAAAAATTGGTCTAGGCGTTGTTGAGTTATGCGCTTACCAAAAATGAATCGCAAAATGTATGTATGTACATACATTTTGCGATTCATTTTTATATATAAGATTTTATTTTTATACAAAAAAAACCGGATTACGAAGTTTGCTAGTTCATGAATAAATCTGCATTTCTGAATGCAAATACCCAATGAAAGCTAGACCAAAGTCCTGGGTTAAAAACAGAGCCTAGGACTCCACGATGAGGAAAACAGAATAAAAAGAAAATAATATAAAAAAGTGAAGGTGGTACGTACCTCTGTCACAGTTTGTCGAGGACTGCACTACGAGGCAAGGCGGTGTACCCCTTTATATATCACACAAAAATGAATCAGTTATTTTGCATCGACGTTTGAGTTCAGAAGTTCAACTTTGTGCAATATTGTTTTCAATACACTTACTCGAAAACTGCCTCTTATCGCACTCCTTTTAGGTGCAATATAGCATGTATATCACCCAAGTGCTTTTTTGAGTTTATCACAACAAGGGCTTTTTTATTCCTTCCTTATCGTCACGGTCACGGGTGATTATTTTGTTTTTCTTAGTTTATCGAACCAGGCGCGAGGCGTCCCCCAGAGTCGCTGGACGACCCCACGAAATTAGAAACAGACCATAGCAGATTTGAATACTATACTTATATATTTCTTAAATTTCTACTGTATGTTTGAGATACGATTAATTTTTTTTTCTTTCTTTCTTTATTTCACAAGTCGTAAGTGTATTGAAAAACGTCGTTTGACACACGTGCAGATTTGTCATTGCAGCCCTCGGCTCCATAACACACTCGCCTACGGCTCGTGCGAATTTCGCCTCGGTCGCAATAACAAACTTCCTGCACTTGTATCAAAATGTACTATAGTGCACATTCAAACTATGACATTGGCCTGTTGGTCGAGTTTTCTTTTTCATGGTGGGAAAATCATCTAATGACGAATTCCGTCCTTGGACGGAGTGAAAACAATGTCAAACTCTTACTGACTAAACAACTCACCCCTTTTCTTCTCAGCCTCACACCAGGCTCGCACCTTTCTTTCAGAAACCGGACCGGGTCCCAGTAGGCAAATCTAGAGAACTTAAATATATGAATTTCGTATACGCGTAAATTAATTTTAGTTTTAGACAAAAAGTATTTTATTTTTTAATTTTATCTTTATAAATCGGTAGTGTTTCATGTACTCGATCGACCCTCTACGGAATTAAAGCGACTAAAATTTAACGGTGTACTTCTAAACACCATTAATTTTTTTTGAGTGGATTTTCTGTCGTTTCTTTCTTGCGTAGCGGCGCGCGGCTTGTAGTTGCAAAGTGCAGCGCATACGCAGCTGATAACCTGTGTCATAAGTACCTAGTTACCTACACCGCAGGGACTTTACTGTCACCGGCAGAATCGCAAGAACGCCATCATAATATTTACTGAATGTGGGACTAGGGTGACCAGGAAAAAAAAAACGAAAAGTTCGATGAAAAGGCCTAATTTCCATCGACAAATCCTGAGATTTTTAAGAGTTCCATAATAATTATTCTTTTAATTGCTATAAACTACAAGCCAAATAAATCAATAAGAACATGATAAACTCTACTGTGTTTCTATTGGTTGGTAAGCTGTGCCAAAGTTATACCCCAAGGCCAAAGTTACCCCAAGTTACGGTATTTCAAACATTTTTTTCGTAACAAAATTTGTCCTCTTGCGTCATTCATCAGGAGGTCTCGCAAAATATATCTAGCCCCGCCACTGAATCAGGATTTTTGCGTTATTGATGCTTCCCCAACATCTTAAAGTGCTGATAGCACTGAGCATTCACTTGTAACAGAACATCAAGCATTCGCCGTTTATAAATCTGTCGAACTGAACAACGAGCCGAGCCAAACATAGAGCCAAACATTGCTACGAACATTTACTCGGTACTTACATTTTTATTCATTAAAATGCAAACTTCTTCATTGTAATTATTTAACATTATTAAGTAAAGAAAACAATTAATATTTTTGCGTGGCAACGCGAGGACCCTTGCACCCACGTTGCCCACGTCTTACGCCGCCTCTGCTACGATTTCACAAGATTTGTAAAATCTAGCCGCAATCCTGAGAAGAGTTTAAAAGTCCTGAGATGTCAGGACAAATCCTAAGATATGGTAACCCTATGTGGGACGGCCTTGGGGCTTAGACAAAGTCACACTCTCACTAACGATAACGAAATTCGAAACTCCAAATGTATGGAACTGACATATGCCTTCGAAAAATCACGTGGTCAACCGTTTTCGATTCGCTAATTGTTATTAGTTCTTTATACGTCAAATTGGACGTTTTAATTCGATATAATCATAGCCAAGAAGTTGTTATTTTATCGAACCAACACTTCGACTTATCGATATGTTAGTCGATGTCACTTTGTCTACCATTTTGTGGTCGACATCGTTAAGGCGAAATCGAACTTAGAAATGGATTCTACACGGAGCGATTGCCACTTGTCTAGGGCCCCTTGTCTACTCACTGTTGACTGCGATGTCAAACTGCAAAAAAGTGAAGTTCAATGACCGATTTTTTTAAATGCCACTTTTATTTTTTGCTTTCTTTTTTTTTGACTTTTTTCTATTCTATCCAAGAAGCTTCACTTTTTTTTTGACTGATCGACATTTTGACTTGGTATTCTAAAGTGCCTGTAAATGGTTATAATTCTGGCCTGTCTGATATTTCTTAAACTTTCTGGCAATATTTTCCAACCACTGCTCTAGGTAGTAAGAGAGGGAACATTCATCTTTTATTGAGTTAAACTCGCCCCTGCTCCTTCAGTCACCCATTTTTATGGTGGGTAAAAATCGTCTAATTTAAATCCTTAGCGGGAAATAGGGTCAGACTCTTATTGACTAAACAACCCACCCCGTTCCTTAGTTGTCTTTATACCAGGCCCAGAACCTTTCTTTCAGACACGACTTACCCTGGCCCCCAGTTGGCTTCGACTCTTCTGCAGGGTCCCTTCGGTTTACTCCAGTGCGCGCCGTCGACGACTTGGCTTGGTTCGGACGGTTACCAGACGATCGGACGGCGAGCTACTCATTGCTCGCCGTTTGCAAGCCCGCGTTTCAGTAGCCCTTTGAGTTGAAAACCGAAAAGCTAGTTAAATAAAAAACCGACCAAGAGAGTATCGGGCCACGCTCAGGGTAGTTGTCCGTAGTTGCCCCGTCCGTCACAAATTTCTCACAATGTAACAGACAGCCCATAGTTACTAGTATTTTTGATAAATGATATTTATATTTGCAAATAGGTTTTTTACAACACTTTTACACGTCATTTTTTTTTGTCAGTTTAAACTAGATGAGTCCGGTGTCCCCACCAACCCGCACTGGGCCCGCGTGGTGGATTACGGCCCATTCCCTCTCTTAGAGAGGAGGCCTGTGTCCCTGCAGTGGGAACTTTAAAAAGGCTGATGATGAGTCCGGTGTCCGGTGTGTGAGAAGAAACACCGAAACAAACTCAGGGGTTGAATATTGTTTTAGGTTATGGCAAGAGTGTATGAAGTCAACTCCTTTCCACTCGTCATGTCATAGCAACCTTGGTGCTACCCAGTCCTACACACAGGCCTGGCTCCATCGACGTAATTATCCTAGTAGTACGAGATACATAGAACAAGGATGACCCGTCATGTATGTTATTCGATTATGGTAAATATTACATGCTAGATAACGCATTTATTAATACATTGCGTTGAGGTTGCCTCGCTAAATTTAATGCAAATGATGTTAAATATTAAAGTTTGTTATTACATTTTTGACCAAATTTACCCTCATCTGTTATTTGAAAAAATCAAGCATCAGCTGAAAGATTGTGCCCCAAGGAACTAAAAAAATACTGGTTGCCTTCGCAGAACTGATGCGCAATAGTTAGTTGCCTCGATTTAAGATATAAATTTTCTTATGCCCTCACTGTCGTTAAGTAAAAATAAAGGCAATTAGTGGTTTTTATTACTTTAAACTATTAGCAACAATACAATTGGATTGGGAAATGTTGAAAATTCAGAAATATTCGCGATTTACGCTAGTTTACGTAATAGGATTGTGTTAATGAGACATTTTATTTGTTGACTAATTAGAAAGAACCTCATGTAATTCGCTAGGATGTAGCTTAAAAATAATATTGTAAGCAAAAGAAGTCCAATTAGACACGTTTTGAAAAAGTTATGACTGTTTTTGTGTTTATGAAAACAGCTAAACTGACTTTATTAGCAGTCAATGTCCTGAAAACTTTTTCATAAATTAATGTATGTGAAATATTATTATTTTATTCTTAAGAAGAGATGAAGACAAACATTTTGATGTATATATTGTAATGTTTTCATGAAAGAATAAATAAATATGGCTTCGGAAAGGGTTCGATTAAAGCGAAAATGAAAGTTGAAAAGGTCGCAAAGTAATCTTTAGTTTCACTTAACGACAAGTGAAAATAAGATTATACGCCAGATAAAGTATAATATCGATATAGGTAGGTTACTTTGTTTAATCCCATGCCAATGATGGTATTTTTTTTTAATATTTTTTTATCAACTTTCCTGACATTTTATTTAAGAAAGTCTAGCATTAGCCTTTCAGTTGATGCTAGATTATCTGGCGTATAATCTTTATTTTCACTTTTCGTTAAGTGAAATTAAAGATTACTTTGCTACCTTTTCAACTTTCATTTTCGCTTTAATCGAACCCTTTCCGAAGCCATATTTATTTATTCTTTCATGAAAACATTATAATATATACATCAAAATGTTTGTCTTCATCTCTTCTTAAGAATAAAATAATAATATTTCACATACATTAATTTATGAAAAAGTTTTCAGGACATTGACTGCTAATAAAGTCAGTTTAGCTGTTTTCATAAACACAAAACAAGTCATAACTTTTTCAAAACGTGTCTAATTGGACTTCTATTGCTTACAATATTATTTTTAAGCTACATCCTAGCGAATTACATGAGGTTTTTTCTAATTAGTCATCAAATAAAATGTTTCATTATCAAAATCCTATTACGTAAACTAGCGTAAATCGCGAATATTTCTGAATTTTCAACATTTCCAAATCCAATTGTATTGTTGCTAATAGTTAAAAGTAATAAAAACCACTAATTGCCTTTATTTTTACTTAACGACAGTGAGGGCATAAGAAAATTTATATCTTAAGTCAAGGCAACTAACTATTGCGCATCATTTCTGCGAAGGCAACCAGTATTTTTTTAGTTCCTTGGGGCACATTCTTTCAGCTGATGCTTGATTTTTTCAAATAACAGATGAGGGTAATTTTGGTCAAAAATGTAGAAACAAACTTTAATATTTAACATCATTTGCATTAAATTTAGCGAGGCAACCTCAGCGCAATGTATTAATAAATGCGTTATCTAGCATGTAATATTTACCATAATCGAATAACATATGAGGGGTCATCCTTGTTCTATGTATCTTAGATCATAGCGATATACAAACACGTTCATAGAAACTATTTGTCAGAATACTGAAAAGTTAATACAAAAGTCCGCTGCAGCGCTTCATTGGCATTATGTCGTCTAACAAATCTTTTAAAACTTTCAACACTTTTTTTATTTTTTATGGTGGGAATTATGACGAATCCCGCCCTTGGGCGGAGCGGAAAAACAGTGTCAGACTCTTACTGACTAAACAACCCAGCCCATTCCTTTTTAGCCTTCATACCAGGGTCGGACCTTCCTTTCAGAAACCGGCCCGGGGCCCCAGTAGGCTTCGGCCCTGCAGTTCATCATCATCATCAGCCTTTTAATGTTCCCACTGCAGGGACACAGGCCTCCTCTCTCTAGGAGAGACCACATTCATAGATCCATAACGTTTTCCGTGCTTAGGGCACAAATGTACACTAGTCCGTCACTCACCACAAGCAGGAGGTAAAAAACAGATAACATGTCGGTAGGTAGGTAGGCTACCTATTTGACGTAAACATGCTGGGATTAACAATGAGTATATATTTACGTACTATGTACCCTATAAAGTTTAGGTATTTGAATCATAAGTCTTTAAACAAAGATTTTCCTCAATTACTGAGAAATTTACTATTAAACTACCAACGCACAATTGCATAATTTATTGTTTATTAGCAACCCGCCCCAACTTCGCACGGGTGCTGATATTGAATATATTATGCATGTATTATACACATAAACCTTCCTCTTGAATCACTCAATCTAATAAAAAAAACCGCATCAAAATCCGTTGCGTACTTTTAAAGTATACGTAGGGTAAAGCAACTTTGTTTTATACTAATGTAATGATAATGATTATTTTTATTATAAGTATGTTTTTTAGGTAAAAATCATCGAATGGCGAATCCCACTAAAAAAAAACCTATGGGCGGAAAACCAACAGTGTCAGACTCTTACTGACGAAACAACCTACCCCGTTCCTCCCTTGCCTTGATCCCAGGGCCCCGGTAATACGCTGTCGCATCTACCTTTGGTCTCATGAGCCTTCGACCCTACAGGGCTACAGTTTGCTGACAACTCCTTGAGGCGTGCGGGTACAGTGCAAGCCGTCGACGACTTGTGCTCGGTCCGGATTGTTACCAGATGACCAGACGGCTGCCCATTGCTCACCGTCCGCAAGTCCGCGCCTACGGTGGCCATTTTATTATATCTAACCTGCATCCCTAATGCTGGGCAAAGGCCTTCTACTTCTTTCTTGTCAATTTGACTACCGTAAGACGTGGTAAACAGAAATTATATTTCTGCTGTTTTACATGTTATTTAAAAATTGCAGCATTTAAATATTTTTTGTTAATCCAATATTGAAAACAAAAAAGCTTTATTAAAAAAAAAAAGTATATATATATAAAATGGAAGTAATAATTCTAATATGCGCCACCGGTACATGATGGACATCCCTCATATACTTAGGTACGTACAAAACAATTTGCCAACACTTTCATTGTGCGTACAGGCAAGGAGTGGAATTCCTTGCCGGAGCCTGTGTTTCCTGATGGCTACAACCCGGGAATCTTCAAGTCAAGGATGAATAGGTTACTTCTAGGTAAGCGCGCTCCATCGTCGACCGCATCGTCGCTTCCCATCAGGTGAGATAGCGGTCAAGCGCAAACCTCAATAAAATAAAAAAAACATTTTTGTTTCTATAGTTAGTTAGTAATATATTTAATATCACCATTGCACCCTTGCGAAGCTGGGGCGGGTTGTTAGTCTATTATAAAATCCGCATCAAAATCCGTTGCGTACTTTTAAAGATCTAAGCACACATACGGACAGCGGTAAGCAACTTTTTTTATACTATGTAATGATTACATCCCTCTTATTCCCGGCGGGGCTACAGAATAGCTTTTAACAAAAAGACCTCTGTCAGGTCAGCCATGAACCCAGGGTCATGAACTGTACAAACCAGTCTTGCCTCCAAGGCCTTAAGAGGGGCCATCCCCACACGCCTCTCTTCAACGTCTTGTATGGTGTAAAGGCTTGTAGCTTCATCTAACGCAATTCAATGTGATGTTTGATGAAAAAGCAACGCGAAAAAGAGAGATAGCGCCTGAAAACTCAAGAAATACATGTTTTTTTTTATCTAGCCTATACTGTCCAACCGCTGGGCAAAGGCTTACCCCAACTTTTTTATAGTAGGTAGTTTTCTTTCGGGCCGCCTCGTGTTTTTTTTTAACCCTTAAAAGTGTTTGGGATATGTAAATTGTAGTAATATAGAATCTTGATTAAATGTGTAAGGGTTCTATTGACATTTTTTTTCACATTTTATATGGTTATTTATACATCTATGAAATTATAAAGTTAATAATACAATTTAAAAACTCAAATATAAACTAAACTAAATATTTACCCTAAACCTAGGGATAATACAAAAACACAAAATACACTCAGGCGTCGAGAAATACTCCTCCACATAGCTGTCATCAGGAAACGAATGGCAATGCGAATTCTTTGGGCAAATAATGAGCCAGCCCTCTGGTCACGCAATGTCGATTAGACGGGCGTTTTTTTTTTTGTATTATTAATATACAAGAATATTATGAAAGGCCAAAGTTCACGTAAAATATCAGAACTTAAAAAATACCTAATTACTGGATCAGTATTACACTAAAAGTTTTTATTTCTATTGGAAGCCTAATAATGTCCACGAGATATCTGTATATCCAATAGTACATTTTGATACAAGTGCAGGAAGTTTGTCATTGCGACCGAGGCGAAATGCGCACGAGCCGTAGGCGAGTGTGTTATGGAGCCGAGGGATGCAAAGACAAATCTGCACGTGTGTCAAACGACGTTTTTCAATACACTTACGAACATATAACACTTATAATACACTTACTTCCTTTGAAAATTACGACGCATTTTTGTTAATTTCTTACTGAAGAAAAATTTCCAAAGTTGCCGTACATTTTAGATTTAGATTGCAGCAAACAATAGTAAAGCAAAATATCTGAAGGCAGCGGCTTATTTCTAAAAAAATCTCTTATATCTTACATTCAACATATTTTTCACAACTACCAATAAATAAGTTACTTATTATGACTATTATTTATAGACATTTTCCCGCGCTTATCCTTTGCAGGATGAAAAAGAAGCAAAGACATCAAACCGCTATACATCCTACTTAATATTAAGAATAGAAATTCAAATATTTTTGAATTTAGAACACAGATAAATGTTAATTTGTTGTTAATAACAAATTATTGCATAAATAATCATGTTTATTTATTATATTCTGTTAAAAACACGATTTAAATTTTAATTAAATATTAAAACCTCAAAAATCTGCACCTCATTGCTTTAAAAAAATAAATAATTACGCTTGACCGTGACGATAAGGAGGAAAAAAAAGCCCATGGTATGATAAATGAAACAAAAGCACGCGGGTGATATACGTGTCATGTCGAACCTAATTATAGTGCGATAAGTGGCAGTTTTCGAGTAAGTGTATTGAAAAATATTTAATGCAAGATGTGTAACAACATCATAATCACGTAAGAGCGGTTGTATGAAAATATACCACGGGTTGACCGGCCTTTAGAGCGGGGTTCAGCTTTTTTTTTTTATGGTAGGTGAAAATCATCCAATGACGAAACCCGCTCTTGGGTGGAGCGGGAGACCAGTGTCAGACTCTTACTGACTAAAAAAAACCTACCCCGTACCTTCCTTGCCTTATTCCTGGAGTCGAGGTAACAGTTTTCCACCACCCTCTAGGCTCCAGGAGGCTTCGACCCTGAAGGGCCCCTGCAGTTTGCTGGGAGCGGGGTTCAGCTGGAAGTACCCTCAGGCTTCAACATACAGTACGCCCGTCGGATCTTGGCGAGTCTGAAGCTAGGCTCTGCGAATTTTAGCGCTTGATAACTCGTAATAACACTTTAAATAGTTTAGCAAAATAGGTAAGTGGTTTAAAAAAAAAATTGCTGTTGTTATTGCTGTTAAAAACTGTTATTGGCATTTTTTTTAAACCTTTAGTTTTGTCCGAGTTTTCAAGCGTTTAAATCCGACGGCCGTACTGTAAGAGCGTTTGTATAAAAATTAACCTCGGGTTGGCCGCTCTTTACAGCGGAGTTCAACTGGAAGTCCCTTCGATATACATATGTACTTACCTATGTTATAAACTTTTAAAATGGTGGAGGCGCGAGAAATCGGTAATTTCTTTGCAGATAGGTTAGTTAGACTTAGGGTTGCCATCCGTCCGGGTTTCCCCGGATTTGTCCTAGTTTAGAGGGCGTCCGGGGAGCGTCCGGGGAAGGTTTCATTTACAGACCGAGTTTAAAAAAAATAAAAAAATAGTTTTGTTAAAATAATGAATTAATGGTGATTTATGACATTTTCAACTGTTTTTTATTACATTGAATATGTTTAAAAGATCTTGTTCATATGTCCGGCTTTCGGGCTCTAAAATCCGGGGTTTTCACGCATCTTGTCCTGTTTTCCAAATTTTAGAGATGGCAACCCTAGTTAGACTGCTTGGTCTAAGTGTATTTTGTGATAGCGTAGACCGTATTGCACTTGAGATTATGTGAATACTGTCAAAACCATTCCACATAAAAATGTTAAACATTTATCTGGAATACTTAGTCATCATCATCATCCTAGCGGTATTAGTCCCGGTTGCCAACCTTGGCTTTCACCTCGGTGCCCGGGGAATACTTAGTCACGAGAGTAATCGAATCTATAATGCATTCTAAATGAGAATAGGATAGATTCCCATGTTATGACGTCACGATTTACTGCCAAATCGAGGCAAGATATTGTTTAAATTCAGTATATTTACGAAAAATTTAATTTATTTAGGAACTGTGAACGAAAAAAGTTTAATCAGAATCCAGTTTATCAATTTTAATATATTATGAGTTCTTCAATTTTGCAAAAATATCTTCGATTTGACAGTACGGCGTGACGTCACATCCTGTCGATCGATCCTATTCCTATTTGGAACACCGAGAGTATTATCTCTAGTAAGAACCCTTTTCTCTCTCCTAGAAAGAAGACTTGAGTTCCAGCAGTGAGAACATTAAAAGGTTATTTAAGAAAACAGCCGTGACTGCAGCGCTGGCCCAGCGACGAAATCAAAATAGGTAGGTTCATTTAAATCACATACAAATCCAATGCTTTGATTTCGTCGCTGAGACAGCGCTGCGCTCAAAGCAGATTTTTTTTAGGATAGCGGACAAATTATATAGGAGGAAAACATGCTTCATTAATTTCTAATTAATAACTGATATTGATGCACAGATTAATGTCTAAATCGTAACCTCTTACGAGACAGTTCAACGGTATTTATAATCTATAATTGCTATAAACTTCGAAAGTCTTTGACCTCAGCCTGAAGTAGGGTTGTCTCTAACATAAATAATATTTATTTTTGCAAATAGGTTTTCCATAACACTTTTACACGTAATTTTTTTTTCGTCAGTTTTAACTAGATGAGTCTTGACATACTGTCATCATCAGCCTTTTTAATATTCCCACTACTGGGACACAGGCCTCCTCTCTAGGAGAGGGAATGGGCCATTGTCCACCACGCGGGCCCAGTGCGGATTGGAGGATGTCACATGTCTTCGAATTTTTTGGATCTAGGACATGCCGGTTTCCTCACGATGTTTTCCTTCACCGTTTTGAGAGCAGTGGTGATGAAATAAATTACACAAAGAAATGCGCCTGGCTGGGTATGAACCTACTCGTAAGTCGGGGCCGTTACCGCTTGGCCACCACTGCTCTCTTAACATAACAACATACTGTAACTACAGACAAACAGGCAGACAACAAAGTGATCCTACAATTCCTAAAAGGTTTGCGTTTATTCTTTTGAAATACTGAACCCTATTTTACCCTATGCCAAGGCGGTTGACCTTGAATGCGCTGTAACCGATTTTCGAGTCTCAATCAAAACGGAGGGCTAGGATCAAGTTATTGGCCGCGTGCTGTACCCCTATAAAAATAATATATTTAATAATATAATAATAATATTTTTAAAGGTAAAATAATTTCTGTCAGCGTTCTGTGCACTTTTCCCATTGATATAGATGTGGATGATTTTTTTGTTGCCCAATAAATCATTAGTAAATATTAATGTATTTTTAGTTTATTATGAGTATAATAATTAAATGTATATTATTTGAAAAAAAAAGTAAAATAATAAATTACAATTTTTTTTTTGTGGTGGGCAAAAATCATCCAATGACGAATCCTGCTCTTGGGCAGATCGGGAAACAGTCTCAGACTCTTACTGACTTAACACCTCACCCCGTTCATTCTTTGCCCTTCGCACTGGGGCGAAGCCTTTCTTTCAGAAAGAGACCCCGGGCCCCAGATAAATGATAAAAAAATGAAGTTTGAAGATGGCAACATCGACAACCCTAGTAATACGTGCGGGCCGACATTCGTCACATACGGTGTAGCTTATTTACATATCCATTACTCTTGGGATTCACCGGTTCCAGGCGAGGAGGAAACTGCTTCATATTTGTACTAATTTTCCTTTTCTTTTGTTGTTTACGACTATACGCAAGGCGAAGGTCAAATCAGCTAGGGCGGAAAAATATGTGACGTTACGATATACGTACAGTACCTACGGTACAGTATGTTGGCAAGTCTGAAGTTAAGCTCTGCGAATTCGTAAAAAAATGTTTTTTTTATTGATTATAGGTTCGCTCTTGACCGCTATCTCACCTGCTGGAAAGCGACGATGCGCTCGATGGTGGACGCGCTTAGCTAGAAGTAACCTATTCACTCTTGACTTAAAGATTCCCGGATTGTAGCCATCAGGAAACACAGGGTTTAAAAAAAATGCCAATAACAGTTTTTAACAGCAATAACAATTGCTAATTGCTTTTGTTTGTTTAAACCAGTGATTCCCAAAGTGGTCCAGGTGAACCCCCAGGGGTCCACAGGAGACTTGCTGGGAGTCTACGTAGGCGTGAATAAAAAATGGGGGTGCATAAGATGCAAATGGGGGTCCACGAAAATTTATCTGCTTTCGATAGTAAAGAGCAAAAATGTAAGCACCTAACTAAACAGACAATATTTTAATAAGGCAACTGACTGTTACTTGTCTAAACTTGCTTATTCAATATTACGTACAATTTCATGTACAGACTTGCAAAGCGCTATCCGCCCGAAAATGCTTAGTGCTTGTTCAGACATGAACTTGATCACCACTATAATACTTGATGCTTTTTCGACTCCCCATACAAAATGACCAAGTTACGTGATCGACTTTGTATTTTTTTTTTTTTTTTTAATAGCCTAGTGTGTGTCCCACTGCTGGGCAAAGGCCTCCCCTTTTTCCTTCCATACCTCTTTGTCTAGGGCTTTGTATAAAAGTTGAAATTTCTTTATGCGAATTTCTAAAAGCCATAGAACAAATGTTCAAAATGGTAGGTAGAACACGTGGTTGAAGGGAAGCAAATGTTCAAAGATACACCCTGTATAGAGACAGAACTCAGAAGCGACACAATTTTTATTTTTTGGCGACTTTAAGAATGTGGTAGAAATATAGCAGCGGGGGGTCCACCGAAACCAGTAAAATTTTGAAAGTGGTCCACGAGAAAAATAAGTTTGGGAACTACTGGTTTAAACCATTAATTTTTTACGACTGCACATTTGCACAAGCGTTAAAATTCGCAGAGCGTAACTTCAAACTCGCCAAGATCCGATGGCTGTGCCGTATAGTTGGTTGATTTAGAGGGTCGATCCACTTGACAGCAGAAAGTTATACAAGACATCCTAAAAGTTAGATAAATTTGAATCTTCTATAATTAGCAGAAGTGTTATTCAATGCGGAGCTTAATAATTTTACAAATAACACTTATTATTAAGATTAAGACTAGACGTCACCGTCTGACGGTAACCTCGGCTTAAAAAAGCCGTTCGTAGAATTAACGCCCACTCCTACCGCCCGGAAAGCGTTATTGTACTGGACACGGAGGGCACTGTATGCCCCTTCAGTGTAGTCAACCCACAGCGCGCACGAGTACAGGGATGTCAGTAGTAGTGCTCTGCGTGACCTTCACCTCCCTAGAACACCGCGCAAACCGGCGGACTTTCATACTGGCTCGTACAAACGTTACAAATGAGAATAGGATCGATGGCCATCTTGTGACGTCACGTCGAACTGTCAAATCGAAGAAATTAGGTAGAGTGAACAAAAAAAGATATTAAAAAATAGTACATTGTTATACGAGAGATGAAAGTTAGTTATTTAGTCCCGAGAAATTTCTTGGCGACCGAGCGACAGCGAGGTCGCTAATAGTTCGAGGGATAGAAATAATTTAAGAATACTTTTTTTAATGACTTTATTTTAATTTACTTTCAACTATTTCATTAAAACTAATATTATATTTGAGAAAAATGTTGACCTGACCCATTTTTACAATGATAAAATGAAAAATATTGACTGAATAGCCAGACGACGACTAAAAAAAAAAATGGCGGGTAAAGTCTCTCTATAATCTGTGGCCGATTTGGTCTTTCTTGATTTTTTTTTCGAGGTGTAAAGTTTTGTTTACATTTTGCTAAACCTCTGTTATAAAAAAATTGTATTAACACGATAAGTTCATCAGCTTCAGTTATAAATTTAACGCAAGATTCTTTGAGGAGAAAACCGCTTACCGCTTAAATCAAAAGAAATATACCTAGGTACCTAAAAACATACGAAGACATTTGACGACGACTCAGGTTTTTATTACCTTTTATTTTCCTCGTATTCGTAATGAAAAGCACAGTGTTTACCTCGGGTTCAAGAGTTATTTAGTCCCTTTCGCTCGGTTGCCAAGAAATTTCTCGGAACTGAATAACTAACTTTCATCCCTCGTATAACAATGTACTATTGTACTGGCAGTATAAAAATTCGGGTCACGGTTCAATAGAAATGTCAAAATATAACTAGTTTCTTTTTTAATATTTGCTGTCTAAATATTAAAAAAACAACTAAAGTAAAGTAAAATTCCCTAGGGAGTAAAAGTACTTCTTCTAACCCTGTCCGCAGGCAACTTTACACCTACTTTCAGAGTATGAGTAATGAAAAATAATTTACCTACGAATCGTGTACGAAAAAAATGTAATCAGAATACAGTTTTTAAATTTTGTTTATCTCTGTTTCACTGTGTGATGTGTCTGAGTAGTGGTAATTAGAAGAAAAAGGCGAATTGTTTCTAACAATGAAAATTAGAAAGAAAATAGTTTTTCTTGTAAACTATTTACTTTAATTTATATTAAACCCTAACGTTTTTACTTCAACTAAATTTTTTTAATAAAAAGTATGTAGTAAGTAATATTGATACGCAAATAAGATATTTTTGGAAACTTTACTTTACTCAAAATTTGACAGATCGAGGTTATTGACTTTCCTGTTCTTATTTGGAACGCATAATACTGACAGTGCCCTTCGCTCCTACTACGAACACCTAGGTTACTTACAACTAAAGAAATGAAACATGTTTTTAAATTTTATTTTAGCTTTTTATTTCTAAAATCTATATCTTTTTACATTACTATTACTGTTTACAGGTATCTGGACCACTGAGAAATTGCTTTGCTCGGTGTCTAATGACCAAAAAAAGATTTAAGTTTTGTATAAGTTCTGTAACTTTTTTTTGTACAATAAAGTTTAATCTATCTATCTATAATCTATCTATCTATTAACTATCTATTATTTATCTATTATCTATCTATTTAATGGTCGCAATGACCAGCCATGACATGTACCTGTGCGGTGTCCAACTTATATTTTTTTTAATAAGCACATATTTTTGGGGAAAAACGTCCATCATGTAAAAATTATTGGAATCTATTCAGTTACTGATTCTGAACAAACTGTATTCGGGTTTCGCATTATAATAAACTAGCGACCCGCCCCGGCTTCGCACGGCTACTGATATTGTTATTGAACATATTAGGCATGTATTATACGCATAAACCTTCCTCTTGAATCACTCTATCTATTTAAAAACCCAATCAAAATCCGTTGCGTAGTTTTAAATATTTAAGCATACATAGGGACCGCGGGACTTTGTTTTATACTACGTAATGATGATTTAAAAAAAAACCCTTATCATCTAACTAAAAGTACTCGGTACTTAATCTAATAAGGCGACAGAAAACTCTTACGCATCGCTCTCGACTGGTAAAATGCCTAAAAGGCTAGCAGCATTGCCACACTGTATGGCAATGCTTATCTCTCCCCTAAAGGTAAAAGCCAGCCTCCGGGTTACGCCCCGGTTACGGTCCGGGTTTGTCCGGTGTCAACAGGTCGTTTAGAAAGCTCATTAAATAACTTGTGAGCACTCGGACTCCACGATCCGAGAGTTTCAACCCCAAACGGCTCGAAAATATAACTACCAACAAGGTAAGTATATTTCCGCCGCTTGAGGTTCTCTGCAGCCGCAGCGGCAGCACTGGCACAGCATGACGAGCTAGGAACATGAGATAGGTATGATAGTACGTAGAGCCTTGAAATGACGTCATTCCTTTGAAAACAATACTTGTAAGAATCCCTTACCAATAAATAACTATGACTATGACTAAACAATTGATTTGATACATTATGTAGTAGTTTCTATGTTCAGAAGACTCAGGATCCCGCGGGTCCTTCAGGGCACTTACAACAGTGTATTGCAAACAGTGGACATCCGATCTTTAAGGTTCTGATGTCGGAATACACGTCACATTATCTCTGGTAGTCCTCGTCTGGCTAACGGGGAGTATTTGCACAGGCATTACCAAGAGCCAGGTTCATCCATCAGCAACTTGCTGTGAAATACTCTCTTGTGGAATCGGAAGTGCCGTACTACAGGTATAAGCCCGATCCAGTTCTTGAAAATGGTCATATCACTCTGTACTGAGATCGGTTTATCATCACTGACAGGACTATCGTAGCCAATAAGCTTGATATAGTGGTGGTGGACCGAAGCGAGAAGCGTGCAATGATTGTTGACATATCCGTTTCGCAAGACGAGTACCTCGTGAGAACCGAGAAAGATAAACCAATCTAGTAGGTATGTAGCTCCATCTATGGCGTCACACGAGAACTACAAGAATCCTGCATCGCGCTATGAAAGTTCTCCGCGCGATTAGAACATATACGACAGCCCGAAGTCAACTATCGGGCAGTAGCCCACCAGACGATAACACCTGTCTGGTAGGAGGATCCTCCCTTTTCAATGGAGGTATGTGAGACTTTACTCCCTGTCCACTTACCTCCAAACTGGTGACCCTCGACAAAGAACGTCAGCGCAGCCTTCGTGCAAGTACTTCGTGACGTCATCATCACTTCCTCAAGTTTTCGAGCAGTGAGCCATACAGCCAGCACCCACGGCTATAAAGGGTATCTTGACCACCAGCATGACATCCTGGTCATACCTGGTCATCACCTTCAGCCTCATCAGCGACCTTGGCTAACCACCTGCACCTTCGGCCAGTCACAAGAAGAGCCTTGCAGAACCTCTCCTGGTCAACGACAGCAGTCAAGCCCTACGTCGCACAGCACCGCTCCGACTCACTGGAGCCAGCTGCATTACTCCGACTCACTGGAGCCTGCAGCAATCATCCCGACTCACTGGGATAGCACCACCACGACTCACTGGGGCATCACCGCAGACAGTTCCGACTCACCAAGAACTATGCGGAATCCGGTTCCGACTCACTGGAGCCAGCAGCATTACTCCGACTCACTGGAGCCTGCAGCAACCATCCCGACTCACTGGGATAGCACCACCCCGACTCACTGGGGCATCACCGCAGACAGTTCCGACATACCGAGAACTATGCGGATTCCGGTCCCGACTCACTGGAACCAACCTGCCACTAGCCTGGCACGCATCAAGAAGCCTCAAGAATTATCGATCTCCGATCTCCGGAGGGGAGTGATGTAGCGAGCGCCATCTATGGCGTCACACAAGAACTACAGGAATCCTGCATCGTGCAATGAAAGTTCTCCGCGCGATTAGAACATATACGACAGCCCGAAGTCAACTATCGGGCAGTAGCCCACCAGACGATAACACCTGTCTGGTCGGAGGATCCTCCCTTTTCAATGGAGGTATGTGAGACTTTACTCTCAGTCCACTTACCTCCAAAGGTATATTGCCTTGGCTCGCGAAGTTGTCAACATGTGGACAACAGGCGGCTGGATCAAGGGCTTGATACAGAAAGCAGTACTCCTGGACACGGCTTGTATTGTTAGGAAGTTCCTTTCTCTGGAGCCCTGATCACCGGTAGCTCGGACCCTGTTCCCGACAATATATATTTTAATGTTTTGCGATTTTGTTTACAAAATATTTAAGAATGTAATTTAATATGTATATACAACGATACGACGAATACAGAGAATAATAATAATTAATCTTTAATTCTAGCAATTGTAGCGGATGGCGGTCGTTTGAATCGCTTCAACAAAGCAAGGATTACCTAATTTGTCTAATTTAACTTCATCCCTTTGCCACTGTGTTCAGATACATCAACTTCTTTTTCATTTCTTTCAGCTTTTAACTCTTTGTTTACTTTTAAATGTTCTTCAAACATTTTTTTGAGACTAGGTCTCTCAGCCAACGCCTTCAATATAAATTCAGGGTTCAAATTGTATTTTTTTACTTTATCATATACGAATTCCGCAGCTAAGTATTCCGCGATAGTATCGTGTATGAAAATTGGAAAATCGTTTCCAACATTACGTAAAATACCCGTCTTTGGATTTCCACAACCTAACAGTCTAATAAATTCTTTAATTTGTTTCAAATCAGAAGTTGTGAACAAACTTTCGTTGTACATTGTATAAGCAGCTAATTTCTTATGAATCTCATAATTTTGTTGAGAAGTATAAAAAGAATCCTTTCGGATAAGTACATGACGGGGTATATGAATATTGACACCATCACTTTCCATACATCTCAATCTTATTGACTTTAGTTTATCATATTCTGTAGGGACTGGAAGCCTGGGAGCCATGGGACTAGGAAGTTCCTTATAATCACTTACTGAATATTTCAATGTTAATGATTTAAGTTTGTTATTCAGGAAATCAACATAAAATGTAAAGGCGTTAATTTCGTATTGCCAATCTTTCGATCTCTTTCTGGTGCCTTTTATTTCATTGAAAAAATAATTAGCTATCAGATAGAGGTTTAACGGAGTTTTCATAAAATCATTTATAAATGTAATGTAAGCGAGACATTTGTCGTAAAGCACACTAAGGGCAGTCATGATGCGCGGTGGAGCAGATCTCAGTTCTACTTGTAAATAACAAATGAAGTTGATGTATACTGACAGGTGAGGCTTCTCGTTCAGTTCTGACGGATTGTTGTTCTGTAGAAACAAATTAATGTCAGGACTTTGTGACATAAAATTTATGAAGTCGTATATGTTTTCGAGTTGAGTTTCATTGTTGTTCAGGAGGATCTCATTTTTTATCCAAAACATGTACAAATACATATTCTGTTCGATCCAAGAATAGTTTTCTAAATCATACAGCACATCGAACTCTTTTTCTAAAATCGCATTTATATTCGCATACGGCCTGCTTGTGATCCAAATCTTATGTTTTATATATGTAGGATAAGTCTTTAGTATTTTAACTAACCCAAACACCTCAGCCGCATATCTTGGCCAGACTTCATCCAATCCGTCGAATAAGAATATTACCTTTTTTCTATTATAATAATGTAAGAACATTCTTAACTCAAATATCATCAACTCACCACCATTACAGTATTTTATAATAAGCTCATTATTTAGTTCTTGGATTCCAAATGGGTGAGGACCTAGATGAGTGAGAATCGCCTTACATATAAATTGTATACACTCTGAAATATCAATCACTATTTTCCATATCTTCCAACCACCAAATTGTTCGAAATGTTCTATGAAGTTAATTCTGACTATCCACATCGTTTGATCAACTTTCTTTGTTTGCAGGAATAAGTGTGTGAATAAGGTAGACTTGCCAATCCCAGGTTTAGTCGTCAATACGACAACATCGTCGTCTATATCGTGAAGCGTGTCGATGTGAAGACGCTCCTGCTGCTGTTCATCAGGTTTAGACATTGGCAATTCTGTATTTTTCTCTTTTATTTGAGAAGTACACGTTGTGTACTGCAGATGTTTCAGGCGAATCAGAGTATCGTCTTCCGTATGAATCCGCATTACTGGTAGATCTCGTTTCTTATTACGACAAACCCGTCTGCCAATGTACATTTTGTTCACTGTGTCGTAATTGAACATATCGATAGCTTTGCCAAGCAAGATAGTTTCGTTCTGAATTATTTTATTTAATACTTCTCCTTTTATAAAAGACTTTGAAACTTCATCAACGATCGATTTTAATTTTACTTCTTGTCCTTGGAAACGTATCTTCTTCTGTAGGATACTGTGCTGTGTGTCTTCAGTCAAATCTGTTAGATTCGTGTTTTCATCATTCACAATGTTGAATGCTTCCGAAAATAGAGTTTTAATCATTGTACTTATTCGCTTATCCTCTGTAATTATAATCTTTAGTTTGTTCTTTAGTTTTTTTAGAAATATTTCCAGTTCTTTATTGAAACAGTAAAACTTGGAATCGTTAAAGAAGAGGATGATTATTTTATTTTCGTTTATTGTTTCTAATTCAGTTAACAATGTCTCAAAGTCGTTTTCTGGTAGTTCCAAACTATATTTTAAGTCCAGTACGACATGGTCCCTGCACTGTACATATTGTTTCACTTTAAATAGCGTTAGTAAGACATTATCAGTGATGACGATATTCCCAGCGTCATCATTGAGCTTTAAAGAATCCATAACGTTACGTTTAAACGTGACATTAGCTTCTTCAGTTTTTACTTCATACATTTTGTTCATAGCGGTCATAGGAGAATCACTAAGAACGATTTTCATAGCATTATTGTAAATATCACTTTTTTCTGTAAGATATACGGCCTTATTGGGCGAGATCCACCAGTTTTGTATATCATCGTGGTATTTTAAAAATATCATGTGTGATAGAAAACATTCCTCGCTAAGTAGATTAAATTGGTATTCTTTTATTTGTTGTTCTAGTATTTTCCCTGTGTCGTTTTCGTCAGCTTGATTCGTGTAAAACAAAAGCCTATTAAAAAAATCTTGTACCCCGTTCTTATCATGGGCATCACAATCGAATGTCAGTTTAGGAAACAATTTTATTTTCACGTCTATTCTATATTTGTTTAAGTTAACGGTTTCGTTTTGTTTTAGTATTGTCAACAAACGTTTTGCAACATCTCCAAGTTCCTGAATATTCTCATTGAACTTTAACATCTTAGAGTTATCATCTAAGACTAATAAATTTCCGACAGCGCTTGCTATGCCTTCATTGAACGTAAGAAATTGCTTGTCCACCGATTCATCTATGGTGATGACATGATTATAGTCTGATTTGCTAATCAAAAAAAAGATTTTGGACGCTAAGTATGTAAGTTCATCTTTACTTACATTCAAATCTTTATTTCCAAAAGCGGCTGGGACTTTAAAGTTTTGATTTAAAGTTAAAATTTCTCTTCCTGCTATTTCTACTGCATTATCTAGTATCACATCTGAGACATGTAGTTTTCTTAATTGGCACTTTAAGTCGTCGTTGATAATTTTATTATCGACAAACTCTAACTTACCATTTTTATTTGTTAGGACACATCCAATAACTTTGCTTAGAATTGTTACATCAATTGGATTATTGAAGAACAGGGCTATTAGGGTTTTGAATTCGCTATCTCCAACCCTTCGTTTTTCTATAAGTTCACTGTAAAGTAGACTTCTAAATGTCATGAGATTTTCATCGTCAGTGTCAAAGAACTCTGGTCGAACTTGCGCCAATCGATAACTTCCAATTTGGATATCCGAAACCTTGCAAAAACTTTGAGCTAAAATAACATGATAGTTCAACACGTGTTCATTATTCATAAACATCTGATAATCAGTAATGTCGTCAAAAAATAATTTCGCTATCGCTTTGGCAAGTTGACTGATTTGTTCTTTTATAATAATTTTATACAAATAATCTTTGGGTTCCAAAGTTGTCTGTTGACCACCTTCAGCTGTGCCTATGACATCGTTCAATGAATTAACATAAGGGCTTTCAAAAGTTTCGTAATTATTGTCTCCTCTTGCAGTCGTGTAAATCACAAAGAAACATTCTATTTCATCATATTGTCCTTTAAACATCAAGTCTGTGTTAGTTGGTTTGAATGCTTGCTTTATTTTCATATAGCTATCAAAGTATGTGGCCCAGTAGTTCTTGAGTAGTTTGTCGTTTTCTCTGTGCTTGGCTTGTATGAATATGGCGAGAGGCTTGTCTAAGTTTTTTACTTTAAATCTTAAGCAAATGTCGTCAAAAACTCCGATGTTGTCCATATTTGTTGCTAAAGCGAATTCTTCAATATTGTCATTATGTTTCAATCTAAAATTTATCAAGCTAATAAGTTTAGTTTTGTACAATTGCCCGCGGATACCTGACGTTCCAGGGCGCTTTGAATACGTTAAAGCCATGATGTAGGATTACTTGTTACTTTCCGCAGAGACCAAGAGAAGTGATATTAATTTTCTTAGCATAAAGAATACCATGTCCAATTTATAAGAATGACGACGCTGCAGAAGTTGGATGGCACAGGGTCTTCTTAGCAACTCAGGAAATTTAACAGCCTGTTAAGCTAACAATACCCCACGTTGTATTTCTTTAAAAACTGGTGAAGTTTTATGTCTTGCGATCTCCAATAAAAAGTTCCAAATGCTTGTACATCTGAAATAAATAAATACATATTATAGTCATTAAGAGCTGCAAAATACTTTCTCTAATTTTCAAGTTAGTTGTAAAGTGGAATGAGTCTAGTCATGAGTCGATACTTAGGAACATTTGTTAATACATTTTTATTGTATGGACTTTAAAAGAGATTTTGACCCCTGAGTTTGTTTCGGTATTTCTTCTCAGAGTAGGAAACACCGGCCTCATCTAGTTTACAGTGACGCAAAAAAAATTGACGTGTAAAAGTTTTTTTTTTAAACTATATTGAATAGAATATTGATTTATTTGCTCAGAATGTAGGTGATAAAAATAATATTAAAATGTACTTATACATGCTACCATTTTCCATCAAACATATAACATTGATAAACAACTATTTATTAGCTAGAAAATCCGATACGGAGTAATAACATTTATTTCATAGAAATGCAGTAAGTTTATTTTTGAAAATTGTTACTGGTTCCTCTTTTATAGAACTGGGCATATGGTTAAAAATAGCCGGTGCTGTACTAAAAACAGTTTTCCTCAACAGAGCAGTTCTATAACTCCCTGTACGTAACAAGTTTATGTATTGAGATGTTTTTTTTTTGGTAGGTAAAAATCATCGAATGACGAATCCCACTCTTGGGCGGAGCGGGAAACAGTGTCAGACTCTTACTGACTAAAGAACCTACCCCGTGCCTTCCTTGCCTTATTCCCAAAGCCCCGGTGTAACGCTTTCGCACCAACCCTCAGCTCCGGGAGGCTTCGACCCTGTACGGGCCCCTACGGTTTGCTGACAACTCCTTCAGGCGCGCGGGGACGGAGCGCGCCGTCGATGACTTGGGCTCGGTCTGGACTGCTACCAGACAACCGGACGGCGAGTTACCCATTGTTCACCGTCCGCAAGGCAGTGTCTACGGCGAGTGCGCCGTTGCCTTTGCCTTATGCGGTCAGCCTCCTCCTTTACGAGCATTACTGCCTCGCAGAAGGAGGCGACCGCCTGCCACTCCTCCTCGCTTCGGATCATGGTCGGACCAAACCCGACGCGAGAGGTCGCCGCCGCCGATCACCCCCACGAGGGCACGGCGTTGCTCTTCCCAAGCGGGGCACACTTCTACCGTGTGCTCCACCGTGATGTATTGAGATGGAAAAGTTATATTGCAGTGTCTACTTTCCGAAAGAGTTAAAATCGGCCAAGAGCCTGTCGGGCCACGGTCAGTGTAGGGTTCCGTAGTTTCCCACAATGTAACAGAACCCAGTAGCCCATGTAAAAATTATTAACCCAATTTCCCGAGAGATGGCACTGCGGTGGTCATTTTGAATTACGTGAACCGATTTTTATCTCTTTGTATTTTTATTTGAAAGAAGATACGCTCAAAATAATGAAATATGTACAAAAGTAAAAAAAATAATTGCAAATTACAAAATTAGTTCAGAACGTTTTTTTTTTAATTTTTCAAAAACTGTTCATCCTTTCAAGTTTAAAATAATTTTCTTAGAAAATTTATAAAAAGTTCTACTTTTTAAACTTATGGTTCAAAAGTTAGATGGGGGGGCGCCTTGCCTTGTTTTACTTTTGGAGGGATTATTTCCGAAAATATTTACATTAACAAAAAAAATATTTTACGAGACCCTTGATCATTTTAGGGTGTATATGGGGCCCAACCACAATCTTCGGGGCCCAAGTCAACCTCCCCTGCAAGTTGGGACACCTGCCGTACAGCAGACGAGGCTCTGGCGTCGGCTTTCCCTCTTAGGGTTGGGAGGTCAGACGGCAGTCGCTCCCGTAAAGGCCACAAATAGCCATTAAACATGGAAAGTTTAGAAAAGGTATCTGCCACGGATAGGGCGCCGCCGCAAAACGGCGCGCAGGAGAGTCGCCCGACTCCTGTGGCAAGTGGGCAAGGGCTACCGTGTATGGGGCGAACACGGCCAAAGACGCGAGCCCCAACCCGGAAAATCCGCTTCGCCAGCCTCAACATTGGCACGCTGACCGGACGCGCGAGAGAGTTAGCCGATGTACTTCTTAGGCGAAAGGTGGCCGTGGCATTCCTGCAGGAGACTCGGTGGAAAGGCCGCAGGTCCCGGCTCATCGGGAATGGCTACAAGCTGATCTACACGGGTGCAGCCGGTGGGGAGAACGGGGTGGCCGTTGTACTCTCCGAGGAGTTTCAAGACGCAGTCCTGGAGGTGAAACGCTACAGTGATCGGCTTATGGTCGTAGGTGTGCTTATTGACGGGGTTGTAACCCACTTGATAAGTGCCTACGCACCTCAGGTCGGTTGCAGCGACACCGAAAAGGCTGCGTTCTGGGATCAACTCGGTGGGGTGCTTCGTGGCATCCCGTTGTCACAGGGAATCGTCTTGGGTGGTGATCTGAACGGTCATGTGGGTGACAGGTGCAAGGAGTTTGAGCATGTTCACGGTGGCTTTGGATACGGTAGCCGTAACGCGGAGGGGGAGAATATCCTCCAAACGTGTGCGGCTGCCGGCCTTGCCATCGTGAACACGTTCTTCAAAAAGAAACCCGAACACCTGATTACCTACAAGAGCGGGAGGTACGCTACCTAAATCGATTTCTTACTCACACGGAGGCACCATATCAGTAAGGTAGCCAACTGCAAGGTCATACCCGGCGAGAGTCTCACGGCACAACACCGTCTCCTTGTCATGGACTTGCGCGTCAAGCCTAGGATCAAGGTTGTTGAGCGCCGACAACGCCGAATACGGTGGTGGCGACTGAATGAAGCCACGTCCCAGTCGTTCGCGTCGGCCATCGGCGACAAGTGCGATGGCACCGATGGCGAACCTGTGCAAAGCCACTGGGACAGGATTCAGGTTGCCATCACCGAGGCGGCAAAGTCGGTGCTCGGCTTGTCCAGGGGCGGCCGCAAGTGTGACAAGGAGACTTGGTGGTGGGATGACACAGTCCAGAGGGAGATCAGAGAGAAGAAAGCTCTCTTCAAAACGTGGCAAGCTTCCAAATCTCCTGAAGACCGCGACGCATACAGAGCTGCAAAACGTGCCGCCAAGAGGGCCGTAGCCAGAGCCAGACGAGACCACTTACAGCCACTTTATGATAAGTTGGAATCGTCTGAGGGGCAGAAGCTCATATATAAGCTGGCACGTTCCAGGGTCAAAGCGGCACTGGATATCACTAAGTGCCGCTGTGTAAGAGACCCTGAAGGCAATCTGTTATGCGAGGACCTCGCGGTGAAGGAGAGATGGCGCTCGTACTTCCACGAGCTGCTGAACAAGCAGCACAAAGAGGTGCTGTCTCCGGTTCTCCCTCCAAATCAGGGACTTGTGCCCCTGGTTACGCCTGAAGAAGTGCATGTGGCTCTTCGCCGCATGAAGAACCGGAAAGCTGTCGGTGCCGATGGAGTCCCCATTGAAGCCTGGAAGGCGATGGGTCCTCGTGGTGTGGGCATCTTAACCCACCTATTTAACCGCATGCTCCTCACCGGAAAGATCCCGAGTCAATGGAGACTGAGTATTATCACTCCAGTCTTCAAAGGCAAGGGATCAGTGCAGGAGTGTGACGACTACCGGGGGATTAAGGTTATGTCCCACACCATGAAGCTCTTCGAGCGGGTGATTGACTCTCGGATCCGACAGGAGTGCACCGTCTCGGGATGTCAATATGGGTTTCGACCAGGCCATGGTGCCATGGATCCCATCTTTGCCCTAAGGGTTACCATGGAGGGATACAGATCAAAGAATACGCCTCTGCACCTCTTGTTCCTTGACATGCAGAAGGCCTTCGACTGTGTCCCCCGTGAGGTGATCTGGTGGGCGCTGAGATCCAAACGAGTGCCCGAGACCTATGTTGACATCATCCGAGATATGTACCGAGACTCCGGTTCTGTGGTTCGGACCGCTGTTGGCGATACGAAACCCTTCCCCATCACCGTCGGAGTTCACCAGGGTTCTGTCCTTAGTCCGTTTCTGTTCAGCGTGGTGCTGGACGTGCTGTCCTTCAACATCAGGGACTTACATGAGCAGCCGCCATGGCTGCTCATGTATGCAGACGACATCGCGCTGGCGGACTCGGACAGTGGGCGCTTGGTTCGACGTGTGACAGCGTGGAAGGAATCGCTGGAAAACGGCGGTCTGAAAATTAATGCGGCGAAGACCGAGTACTTGGCCTGTAACACAACAAACGCTGCTCCTGTTCGCATTGGCGAAGACACAGTCGAGCGCACGGAACAGGTCAGGTACTTGGGATCGGTGCTCCACGAGTCCGGGGATGTCGATTGCGACGTCGAGTCACGTATCTCGGCGGCCTGGGCGAAATGGCGTGAGGTGGCGGGGGTTATCTGTGACCCCAAAATGCCGGTTAAGCTCAAAGGACAGGTCTATAAGACCATCATTAGGCCTGTCCTTTTGTATGGCAGTGAAGCGTGGCCTGTACTTGAGCGGCACAAGCAGAGCCTGCGTGTCACGGAAATGAATATGCTGCGCTGGATGTCGGGAGTTTCGCGGAAAGACCGCATTAAAAACTCCCGCATCCGGGGCAGCCTTCAGGTCCGTGACATAGCGGATAAACTGCAGGAGGGTCGCCTACGCTGGTATGGCCACGTATTACGAAAACCGGCAGACTACGTTGGTAACAGATGCCTCGCCATGCCGCCTCCGCCGGGACCCGGAAAACGAGGAAGGCCTAAGAGGCGTTGGATCGACGTCGTAAGGGACGATATGCGTGCCAATGGGCTTACGGCAAAGGACGCGAAAGACCGAGCGAAGTGGAGGCGTTTAAGTTGGAAAGCGGACCCCGGGCACCGAGGTGAAAGCCAAGGAAGCAACCGGGACTAACGCTGAGATGATGATGATGACCCTTGATCATTTTAGAATACCTATCCAACAATATATCACAGCTATCAGTAATCTTTAAACCAGATATTGCTCGTAGGTAGTGTGTCTGTGCCTTGAACATACTCTCTCTTTCAGTACAATTGCCCCAACATATGATACCAAATCTCAGAATGGATATGATAGGACTATAATGCGCTAATATTGCTAGCTTGATATTTATTTATAGAAAAATAAATAAATATCAAGCTAGCAGCTATATGTATAAAAGGAGAAACTGACCGACTGATATTTATTTATTTATTCATTTTTTTTTAAATATACAACCTATCCTTAAAGGCTTAACCTAATGCGACAGTGGTACATAAAAAAATGCTACAAATTACTATAAAAATATAAATGACAAACATACTGCTAAAATTGAAATTCCATTATCGTAAATTAAAATTGACAAATAAGAAAAAAATAATAATAACGAAAAATTATAAAATTGTCAAATTCAAAATTGTCAAATTCAAAATTGTCAAAATAAAAATGTCAACTATAAGCTTAATAAGGTATAAAATACGAATATTACTCGTACTATTTAATTGTATACATGATATATCAACATATAGCCAAAACTACTGAGACTAGGAGCGTGAAATTTTGCACAAGGCTTCTTTTTATGGCGTAGGCGAGCACTAAGAAAGGATTTCCCGATATTCACCCCCTAAGGGGATGAGATGGGGGTCAAGGGTTTTTATGGAGAAAGCTACTAAAACGCGGGTGCAGCCGCAGGCGAAAGTCTAGTTTAATTATAACGTGCAGAGGCTTGATGCGCTAAGTTTTTACTGATTTGTTCTTCTTGTGTTGTGTTTATTATGTCATACAATTAGTATACAATTTAATGTAAATTTCAAAATCAGATATGTGCAATACAATATATAAAAAAAACTTAAATAAATACAAAATAAATATAATAACCTAAACTAAATATAAATATTTACACTAAACCTATGTACATATAATACAAAAACACAATACACTCATTCGTCGAAATACTCCTCTCTCCTCCACATCGCCGTAATCTGAAAACGCGCCCAGAAGACTGGCAGCATTGCCACATTGAATGGCAAAGCTAATTCTTTGTGCAAAGAAAGAGCCAGCCCTCTGAATTCAATTTTATTTCTTTAGAATTGCTTTTAGCTGATAATGTTACCTTTTGCGTTTCAGAAGTCAGGAACAGTTCTGCAACAGAGGCGAGAATCTCGTAGCCCACAAGCACGGTCTATTGTACGAATGAACTGAACACCGTCCAAGCAGCTTCTTCAATATTGTATTACACACATCGGCTGAATGTGATTCTAACCAATAAACTTAGCGTTCTAAATATACCACTACAAGAAGTATAGTGCATACATTTTCCTTATTCATTACGTAGTCAAGAAGTTAGGAATGCAATTGCGCTATATTATTATTTTAAAATCATTACATGGTATTAAAACAAAGTCACTTTGTCCCTATGTACTATGCTTAAATCTTTAAAACTACGCAACGGATTTTGATGTATTTTTTCTTTAAATAGATAGGGTAATTCAAGAGGAAAGTTTATACAATGTATAATACATGCATAATATATTTAATAACACCATTGCACCCGTGCGAAGCTGGGGCAGGTCGCTAGTTTATTATAATCTTCGATCATCATGTACTGTGGTCCAGAATTACTTAAAAAACAAAAAAGATTACCTACATTCAAAATTTAATTCTCATTATTAAAACTGTTCAAAAATATTTGTTGAAAAATTAAACCAATTTTGTAAACAATTAAAAAAAATTAACAATGGCTCTTGTTCTATTTTCAAATGAGAGCGATGTGATATCTCAACGCCTACCATTGGACCAAACTGACATCAAATATCATCACAGAATTATTTGTGATGACATTTGTCGGGCCGTTTTCGAAACAGAGATCGGTAATCTAGTACATTGATTATCGAAGATTATATACTACTAGCTTTTGCCCGCGGCTTCGCTCCCGGCAACAGATTATTCTACTCTACCCTACTCTACCCTACTCTACCCTACTCTACCCTACTCTACCCTACTCTACCCTACTCTACCCTACTCTACCCTACTCTACCCTACTCTACCCTACTCTACCCTACTCTACCCTACTCTACCCTACTCTACCCTACTCTACCCTACTCTACCCTACTCTACCCTACTCTACCCTACTCTACCCTACTCTACCCTACTCTACCCTACTCTACCCTACTCTACCCTACTCTACCCTACTCTACCCTACTCTACCCTACTCTACCCTACTCTACCCTACTCTACCCTACTCTACCCTACTCTACCCTACTCTACCCTACTCTACCCTACTCTACCCTACTCTACCCTACTCTACCCTACTCTACCCTACTCTACCCTACTCTACCCTACTCTACCCTACTCTACCCTACTCTACCCTACTCTACCCTACTCTACCCTACTCTACCCTACTCTACCCTACTCTACCCTACTCTACCCTACTCTACCCTACTCTACCCTACTCTACCCTACTCTACCCTACTCTACCCTACTCTACCCTACTCTACCCTACTCTACCCTACTCTACCCTACTCTACCCTACTCTACCCTACTCTACCCTACTCTACCCTACTCTACCCTACTCTACCCTACTCTACCCTACTCTACCCTACTCTACCCTACTCTACCCTATTCGATTTTTTCTCACCTTTTAAACCTTCCCTAGACCTCCACGAATAATTCAAGACCAAGATAAGATAAATCCGTTCAGCCGTTCTCGAGTTTTAGCGAGACTAACGAACAGCAATTGATTTTTATATATATAGATTATTACCTAGTTTATATTATAAGTTACCGGTCCAAACCCGATTTCAGGACAAACTAGTTTTGCCTAGGGTAAACTAGTTCTTCCTATACGCGATAGGAAGAACTAGTTTAGTATAGTTCAAACTAATTTGTCCCAAGCCTGATATGATGAACCAGTTTAGGCTAAGCCAAACTAGTTGATCCTGATATAAATACGCAATAAACTGGTATGGCCTAGTCTAAACATTCTAATATATCTAGAAAGTCAAAAAAATAGATAAATTGAATAAAATACTCCGTAATTGGAAAAATAATCATTTTTATTAAACTATGATGGATTGTGTGAGAAGTGATAAGAAAGAAAAAGGAGTTAGTGATAGCGTGACGGGTGCCAGGACAGAATGGAACAAAAAGACATATTGCGCCGACCCCAAATAAAACGGGACAAGGGCAGGAAGATGATGATGATTAAACTATAATGATTCGTTGTTAGGTAAAGTTAGTTTAAATTAAAGTAAACCTCAGCAGAGCGAGTTCAATGACCTATAGGTAGTTAGTACGGAGCGGCCAACAACTACCTACGAGTACAAGGTCATTGACTCGTTTACTTAAAGATTATTTTTTTTTTATCTTTACAAATCGATAGTGTTTCATGTACCGGATCGACCTTCCGCGGGATTAAAACGGTCAAAATTTAATGGGGTAGGTATAAAAGCTCAGTTATTAATGACAACATCTCAGAAACTACAATACTTGTTGTATTTTAAAAAGAGTATTTCAATCTGATTTTTCTTCTGCCGTGGTTACAATCGAACATAACAACGACGATTGGTTTTTTGCTTTTTTAAACGAGAACGTAGAAAGAACGCAACATCTAATGTGATTTCAGGACGGTAGGATTATTTTGCTATAAAATTAACTGGCGTCAGAAAAAGTTCTTTCAGCGTTCATGCAGTTACAATCACTTAAGAATATGCAATCTATTACAAATCCTGACAAACGTTTAACATGGTTTGTAAGCCATATATAGAGTAAAACGGAGAGATCATTTATTATTATTCATTTTTAAATATTTCAATTAAAATGGAATGGATTTAAATAAAAATGGAACCAATGTGAAAGCATATCCTTTCAAGAATAAAAAAAACGCAAAGCGGCTTATAAACGACGAAATCAGCCGCGATAAACATAAATAACCAGCCAAGAGCGTGTCGGGCCACGCTCAGTTTAAGATTCCGTAGTTTCCCGTCCGTCACAAATTTCTCACAATGTAACAGAACCCAGTAACCCATGTATAAATTAGTAAACCGATTTCCCGAAAGATGGCGCTGTGCCCGGTGGTAATTTTGGATTGCGTGAAGCGATTTTAATCTTCTTGTATTTTTTTTTAAAGAATACGCTCAGGATAATAAAATATATTTTAAAACACTTTATTTTTGTTCAGAAGGTTTTTTAAAATTTTTTAAAACGTGTTTTTTTTCATATTTTCTAAACTTATGGTTCAAAAGTTGGATCGGGGACGCATTGTTTTTATTTTTGGAGCGATTATTTCCGAAAATATTTACATTAAGTATCAAAAAAAAAAATACAGGAACCTTAATCATTTTTAAATACTTAACCAACAATATATCACACGTTATGGAAGAGATGAAAAAAAAAATACTTCTCACATTACGTGTAGAGGAGGTACCTACCAAATTTCAGCTTTCTAGTACTAACGGTCGCTGAGACTATCCGCGGACGGACAGACAGACAGATTTGGCGAAACTATAAAGGTTCCTAGTTGACTACGGAACCCAAAAAAGCATTTGCTTTTTACATCGTACATTTGTACGGTCGAATTAAGAAACCTCCTCCTTTTTGAAATCGGTTAAAAATTTAAACAAAGATAAAATAAAAGTCAATTTTAAATAATCACAATTTTAATAAGCATCATCAAATATAAGTTATATTTAAAAAAAATATTCAGTAACAATATTTAGCTTATTATAAAAACAAAATACAACATAAGCTATTAAAAAGCGTCAAGAGCAAGACGGCCAGTTATTTTATATAAAACTCTAAATTATCTGTATTATAATAATTTTGAGCTACTTAAGACTTCAAAAGATACGAGTAATATAAGTCCTTTGACAACAATTCAGTCAGGAGTGGCTGAGCGACCATCATCTTCTTGATTCAATGCTACTGGGTTAATTCCAAAGGTATTTTAACATTTTTTTTTAAATGAAGCGGTACGATTAGAGTTCATTAGGAAGCATAAATTAAACAGAAGTGACATTGGAGTATTTCAGAGTATTTTATCTAGTCCTAATTCCGAAGTGGCCAATGAGCTTTATAGCTTTACACATCCATAAGAGCCTGATTTTAGTATCTAGTGTAAGACACAAATGTTAGTTGTAATGAGGCTGTCATAGTCGAATTTTACGACTAAAGCCTAGCCAAAAAGAGATTTTAAATAACTATGCACTTGTTATTCAATTAATTATAATGTCACTTTCATATTTCGCACTAGTGTTGTATATAGCAATATTTCACAGGTAGCAATACTAAGTAATAACAAATGTATGGGTAACCAATAGTTTCGTATTAGAGGTGTTACACTCGAAGACGCACAAACATAACTGCGTTGCACCTTTGAGGTGTAAGCTCTCCACTTAATACCCTTAAAAATAACGTCTCGCGGCGTTACCCTTCTTACTAACTACGTACTATAGCAAAAACAAAATACAACTGACTTAGTAACTAGAAAACAAGTTAGTATTCTACCACATGTAGAAGTATCTACATCTCTGTCTGAAGAGCCCACGGGGTCGCTTAGTATACTTATTGACAACGCAAGATACAAATATGATATACCTACAGATAAAAAACAAAAACTATATACAAATCGATATGCAAAGCTTTATTTGCAAACAGTGCTCATCCCACCTTCAGGCTCTGATTTCTATGAATGGTGGTCGTTTGGATCGCTTCACTAATCGAAGATTCAATTAACTAATGTAATTTCATTATTTTGTTACTCAGTTCAGATACAAATGTGGATGGATGTAGAGGGAGAGGGAGACCAAAGAAAATATGGATGGACTGTGTGAGAAGTGATATGAAAGAAAGAGGAGTTAGTGATAGCGTGACGGGTGACAGGACAGAGTGGAAAAAAAAGACATATTGCGCCGACCCCAAATAAAACGTGACAAGGGCAGGAAGATGATGATGTTACTCAGTTCAGAAATACCAACTTCTTTTTTGTTTGTTTCTACAATAGATTTTTTAACTCAATGTTTTCTTTTAAATGTTCTTCAAACATTTTTTTGAGACTTGGTCTTTCAGCCAAGACGTTCAATATAAATTCAGGGTTCAGATTGTATTTTTTAACTCTATCATATACGAATTCCGCAGCTAAGTATTCCGCGATAGTGTCGTGTACGAAAATTGGCATACCGTTCACAACATTACGTATAATCCCTGTCTTTTGATTTCCGTATTTTAATTTTTCAATAAAGCTTTTAATATGTTTCATATCATAATATGTGAATAAATTGCTGCTAAAGATAGTATAAGCAGCCAATTTCTTGTGAATGTCATAATTTTGTTGAGAATCATAAAACACTATTTCCGGTTGATACATGTCGACAGATTGAAGACGATGGTATATTTGAAAATTGTCGTGATAAATTTGCGCACATCTTAGCCTTATTGACTTGAGATTGTCACATTCTGTAGGGTTAGAAGAACTAAGCAGAGCTCTAAACTTACGACAATCTTCCAAATTTTTCAACCTTATTGATTTTAGTTTGTTATTCAGGAAATTAACATAAAATGTAAAGGCATTGATTTTGAAAAGCCAATTTTCCGATCTTTTTCTGGTGCCTTTTATTTCATTGAGAAAATAATGAGCTATTAAATACAGATTTAGAGGAGTAGTCGTAAAATCATTTATAAATATAATGTAAGCGAGACATTTGTCGTAAAGCACACTAAGGGCAGTCGTGATGCGCGGTGGAGCAGATCTCAGTTCTACTTGTAAATAACAAATGAAGTTGATGTATACTGACAGGTGAGGCTTCTCGTTCAGTTCTGACGGATTGTTGTTCTGTAGAAACAAATTAATGTCAGGACTTTGTGACATAAAATTTATAAAGTCGTATATGTTTTCGAGTTGAGTTTCATTGTTGTTCAGGAGGATCTCATTTTTTATCCAAAACATGTACAAAAACATATTCTGTTCGATCCAAGAATAGTTTTCTAAATCATACGACACATCGAACTCCTTTTCTAAAATCGTTTTTATATTTTCATATGGTCTGCTTGTGACCCAAATTTTATGCTTTATGTATTTAGGATACGTCTTCAATGTTGTAAGTAACGTAAGTACCTCATCGGCATAATTTGGCCAAATTTCGTCCAATCCGTCTAATAAGAATGCCACCTTTTTTCTATTATAAAAATGTAGAAACATTTTGAGTTCAAATATCAACAATTCATCACCAGTATAGGAGTCTAACGTTAATTCATTATTTAGTTCTTGGAGTACAAATGTTACGTCATAATGTTTTTGACCGAGTATCGCTATACATATAAATTTTATACATTCTAAAATATCAATCGCAGTTTTATTATGTTTCCACCTAAAAAATTGTCTGCAATGTTCTATCAAGTTAATTCTGACTATCCACATCGTTTGATCAACTTTCTTTGTTTGCAGGAATAAGTGTGTGAATAAGGTAGACTTGCCCATCCCAGGTTTAGTCGTCAATACGACAACATCGTCGTCTATATCGTGAAGCGTGTCGATGTGAAGACGCTCCTGCTGCTGTTCATCAGGTTTAGACTGAAGTGAATCTGAGCATTTCTGCATTATTTGTGCAGTGCATGTTGTATACTGCAGATGTTTCAGGCGAATCAGAATATCGTCTTCCGTCTTAATCCGCATCACTGGTAGCTCTCGTTTCTTGTTACGACAAACGCGTCTGCCAATATACATATTGTTCACTGTGTCGTAATTTAACATGTCGGCTCCTTCGCCTAGTAAAATTGTTTCGTTATGAATTATTTTACTTAAAACTTCTCCTTTTATAAATGACTTTGAAATTCCGTCAATAATCAATTTTAATTTTACTTCTTGTCCTTGAAAACGTATTTTCTTCTGCAGGATACCGTGCTGTGTGTCTTCAGTCAAATGTGTTAAGTTCACTTCGTCGTCATGCACAATGTTGAATGCTTTAGAAAACGTGTTTTGAACTAATTGAATTAGTTTACTATTTGTGATTATTACAGTCAGCTTGGTATTTAATATTTTTGCAATTTTTTCCACATTTTCTTTTGAAAAAATATAATCAATTTTCGGAATGGAATTGAATATAACGATGTATAGTCTATTTTTAATTGTTGTTTGTAATTCGGCAATCAATGCATTGTAGTCGTTTATTTCTAGTTGCGAACAATATTTCATGTCCAGTATGATATGGTCCTTTTTCTGTAAATACTGTTTCATTTTGTACAGCGTTAATAAAATGCTTTCAGTAATGACAATATATCCTGGTCTACATTTGAAGTCTAAAGAATCCATAACGTTATATTTAAATGTAAGATTAGCCTCCTTAGTTTTTATTTCATACATTTTGTTCATGACTGTCACAGGAGGTTCACTAACAACGGTTTTCATAGCATCCTTGTAAATTTCACTTTTCTTTGTAAGATACAAGGCCTTATTAGGTGACATCCACCAATTTTGTATATTATCGTGGTATTTTAAAAATATCAAGTGTGATAAAATGCTACTCTTTTCAACTTCCAACACACCTGATGATTTGTGTATTTTTATTTCTTGTTCTAGTATCTTCCCTGTGTCGTTTTCGTCAGCTTGATTCGTGTAAAACAGAAGCCTATTAAAAAAATCTTGTACGACACTCTTGTCATGGGCACCACAGTCGAATGTAAGTTTAGGAAACAATTTAATTTTCACGTCTATTCTATAGTTGTTTAAGTTAACGGTTTCGTTTTGTTTTAGTATTGTCAACAAACGTTTGGCAACATCTCCAAGTTCCTGAATATTCTCATTGAACTTTAACATCTTAGAGTAATCATCTAAGACTAATAAATTTCCGACAGCGCTTGCTATGCCTCCGTTGAGCTCAAGAAATCCCTTTTCAACCGATTCATCTAGAGTGATAACATGGTTATGATTTGATTTACTGATCAAACACGAAAATTGCAACGCTAAATATGTAATCCTTTCATCTTTGCTTACAATCAAATCTTTATTTCCAAAAGCAGCCGGGACTGTAAAGTTCTGTTTCGAAGTTAATATTTCTCTTGCTGCTATTTCTATAGCATGGTCTAGTATCACATCTGGGACACTTACTCTTTTTAATTGACGCTTTAAGTCATCGTTTATCATTTTATTATAAACAAAGTCTAACTTACCATTTTTATGTGTTATGACACATCCAATAACTTTGCTTAGAATTAAAACATCAGTTGGGTTATCGAAGAACAGGGTCACTAAAGTTTTGAATTCACTATCATCTCTAACCCTCCGTTTTTCTATAAGTTCTTTGTACAATGAACTTCTGAATGTCATGATATTTTCATCTTCAGTATCAAAGAATTCTGGTCGAACTTGCGCCAATCGATAATTTCCAATTTGGATATCAGAAACCTTGCAAAACCTTTGAGCTAAAATAACATGATAGATAAACACGTGTTCATTATTCATAAACATCTGATAATCAGTTATTTCGTCAAAAAATAATTTCGCTATCGGTTTGGCAAGTTGAATGACTTGTTCCTTAATAATAATTTTATACAAATACTCAACATCTTTGTATTTGACGGTTGTCTGTTGGCCGTCTTGGGTTGTGCCGATGATATCGTTCAATGAACTTGCATAAGGACTCTCAAATGTTTCATAATTATTGTCTCCTTTTGCGGTCGTATATATCACAAAGAAACATTCTATTTCATCATATTGTCCTTTGAAAATCAGGTCTGTGTTAGTTGGTTTGAATGCTTGCTTTATTTTCATATAGCTATCAAAGTACGTGGCCCAGTCGTTCTTGAGTAGTGTATCGTTTTCTCTGTGCTTGGCTTGTATGAACACGGCGAGAGGCTTGTCTAATGTCTTTGTTTTAAATCTTAAACAAATATCATCAAAAATCCCGATATTGTCCATATTCGTAGCTAATGCGAATTCATGATATTGAATATTGTTACTGTGTTTTAATCTAAAATTTATTAAGCTGATAAGCTTTGTTTTGTACAATTGTCCGCGGATACCTGACGTTCCGGAGCGCTTTGCATACGTTATACTGGTCATGATGTACGACTATTTGTTACTTTTGGCAGAAACCAGAGGAAGAAGTGAAGACGATGATAGAAATGATGTTAATTTTGTTAGCATTAAGCTACCTATGCCCAATTTAAAAGAATTACGACGCTGCAGAAGTAGGAGGACATAGGGTCTTGACGACGCAGGAACTTCAACAGCACGACAAGTTTACATCACCCCACATATCATTTCTTACAAAACTGGTGAAGTCTGGTGGTCTTGCGGTGTTTTAACAAACTGTTTCATTTTGCTTTACTTGTAGATCTGAAACAGATAAACAAATATTATAGTCATATTTTCTCCAACTTTGTACAGTCATATAAAATAGAAAAATCAAGATTAAAATAAGTGCATACTTAGTTATTTGAAAAAAAGTACGTGTATTAGTTATAAGAATATGTATTTTTAGGCCTTGGTTGAGGCCATGGTCCGGAGCTAGGAGGAGGGGCAGGTGGTCGTCTCCTTTTGCGGCAGTAATCACGCATCACGCTCACGATCCCGTTTTCCGGTTACCGTAGGCGTGGGCTTGCGGATGGCGAGCAATGGGTATCTCGCCGTCCAATCTTCTGGTAACCGTCCGGACCACGCCCTATCGTCGACGGCGCGCACTGTTTCCACGTGCCTCAAGGAGCAAACCGCAAACCAACCAAACCGTACCAGCAAACCGTAGGGACCCTGCAGAAGGGTCGAAGCCTACTGGGACCAAGGGTTCGCGTCTGAAAGGAGGGCTGTGGCCCTGGTATATACGGCAACGTAGGAATAGGGTAGGTTGTTTGATCAGTAAGAGACACTGACACTGTTTCCCGTTCCGCCCAAGGGTGGGACTAGTCATTAAAAAAAAGGGGTCACCACAATTAGAGACATAATAGAAAGAAGCAGAACGTAGCAATCGTCCTGTAGCTCTGTCAACTATTTCGCAGTCACGGCCACAATCACTGGGCCCTGGCAACAATCCTGCAGTTCTGCCAACAATCGTGCAACCATAGCAATATTCCCGCAGCATTTGAAACACATTTACCTTCCGTATCTCTTACCCTATTGTATGAACAATGGCCTGTTATTAGTTTCTTAAATGTTGTTTTAGGCAGATCATCCGCTATATGCACGCAATAATTATTTATTTATTAGACAGAATATGCGGAAAGTCCCTTCTTTGATAATTGGCTGGGGAGCCACCATGGCGTCTTCACCTTCCGCATGACGCAGTTCCTCACCGAACATGGAAAGTTCAGGATATTCTTGCATCGGATTCTGGTCAGACACCAGGTCGTCACTATTATGTGAACCTACTGGGGCACACGGTGGAGAATTTCCCGCTTGAGCGGAGCACTATCGTATCCTTGTGGAAGCGATCGGTGGCAATAACCTCTCGCACCGGGCCCAGGTTCAGGCCATGGTCTGGAGCAAAGAGAACTGGCACATGGTCGCGTTCTCCTGCGAAACAATAATACTAGTGAAGGAGACGGCCGCACCCTTGAGGGAACTGAGGTCTTCAAGCCCCAGCAAACGAGATCTGCTGACTACAAGCCAAGGTAGACGCGGGCTTGCGGACGACGAACAACGAGTAATAATCCGGCCGTCCCAAGACCGTGCCCAAGTGTTACTACGTGCTCCTCAAAGATATGTTCCTACGAACCCAGCGAAACCGATACTTGCTAAGGTCACGACTCACGGGCATTTTCTGAAAAGAAAACCCGTGATCTTAAAACGCAAAACCAAATAAAGGACATCGGTGTAGTTTTAATCAGTAAAGATATGACACGCCCTCCTTTCCTACCCAGAGTGAGAGATGTGATTGGATGATTTTCTACAAAAATATCTTTAGACCACTAGACTAAACACACACACTAACAAACAACAACAAACAAACAAGTCTATTTATAATAGCTTACAAACCTGGATATAATTATAGCACCATAACGTATTGTAGGTATACGTTTTCCTTATTTATTTCGAGAGCTGGTACGCAATTACTCAGTCTTCTTAATTTACAAGTAATTATACAAAAGAAACTATAACAAATCACACTGTCGTAATGTTTAGGCAATGACAATATTTTTGGAAAATATTAGACATAAATGTTAACAGATTCTCGCAATAAATATCACTGGTCACAGCTCAGTTATTTGAGGCAAAATTAAACAAGGAAAGTCATGATGTTTTTAGTTTGTGGTGTCGGAAAATGTAGATAAATTTGGCATGGCCGATTGTATATGATAAAATTATTTTAACCAACTTCGAAAAAAAGGAGGTTCTATGTTTTTTTTATTTATTTTTTTACATTAGGCCACTGTCCCGCTGCTGGGCAAAGGCCTACTTAGATTTTACCTTCCAAGCCTTCTTTTATTTATTTATTTAATCTTCATGTACAGTAATGGTACATAGGCGGACTTAATGCAACAAGGCATTCTCTACCAGTCAACCTTTGAGTTAAAAAAGACAACATTGTGGTAGGTGTGCACTCTAAATAAATAAGAGATAATAAGATATGATTAAAATATAGTGTAATACTTACTTTATAATTACTATTTATAATTATTATTATTTTTACTTTTATCTCGGACCAGTCCTCTCGCTTTCTTCCTGCGGGTGCCCACTGTGTGGCGATGCTTGCCCAACGGTCTCTTTGCATGTGTTTATGGAGTTTCTTGCACGTTCTTCTCCATAGGAGTCTGCACCTTGGAACGTGCAAACTAGCTTCAATTTTGACATTTCAAAAGTGCCTGTAAAAAAAGTTTGTGACTGACGTGCCCCGCCCTTATTTTATTTATTTAATAATTTTATTATATATTTTTTAGACACAATCAATGTTCTTACAAATTTTTACTTTTACTCAAGTAGGTAATTAGTTTTTCATTACTCATACTCTGAAAGTAGGTGTAAAGTTGCCTGCGGACAGGGTTGGAAGAAGTACTTTTACTCCCTAGGGAGTTTTACTTTACAACTGACAGTTGTTTTTTTAATATTTAGACAGCAAATATTGAAAAAAAAATCTAGTTCTATTTTGACAATTCTATTGAACCGTGACCCGAATTTTTATACTGCCAGTACAATTAAAATGACATAGAGATAGAAATAATTTAAGAATACTTTTTTTTAATGACTTTATTTTAATTTACTTTCAACTATTTCATTAAAACTAATATTATATCTGAGAAAAATGTTGACCTGACCCATTTTTACATTGATAATAAGAAAAATATTGACTGAAAAGCCAGGGAGCCGAACACTGAAAAAAAAAATTGGCGGGTAAATGGTAGTCTCTCTATAATCTGTGACCGATTTGATCTTCCTTGTTTTTTTTTTCGTGGTGTTGAGTTTTGTTTACATTTTGCTAAATCTCTTTAACAAGATTTTTTATTAGCACGATAACTTCATCAGCTTCAGTTATAAATTTAACGCAAGATTCTGAAGAGGAGAAAACCGCTTACCGCCTAAATCAAAAGAAATATACCTACCTAAAAACATACGAAGACCTTTGACGACGACTCAGGATTTTAATATTTTTATTTTCCTCGTATTCGTAATGAAAAGCACAGTGTTTACCTCGGGTTCAAGAGTTATTTAGTCCCTCGAACTATTAGCGACCTCGCTCTCGCTCGGTCGCCAAGAAATTTCTCGGGACTAAATAACTTTCTTTCATCCCTCGTATAACAATGTACTATTTCATTACCCATACTCTGAAAGTAGGTGTGAAGTTGCCTGCGGAGCGGGTTGAAAGTAGTACTTTTCCTCCCTAGGGAGTTTTACTTTTCAACTGACAGCTGTCTAAATATTTAAAAAAAAAACTAGTTCTATTTTGACATTTCAATTGGACCGTGACCCGAATTTCTATACAGCCAGTACAATTCAAATAACATAGAGGAATAATTTAAGAATGCTTTTTTTAATGACTTTATTTTAATTTACTTTCAACTATTTCATTAAAACTATATATTTGAGAAAAATGTTGACCTGACCCATTTTTACAATGATAAAATGAAAAATATTGACTGAAAAGCCAGCCGACCACTGAAAAAAAAATTGGCGGTTAAAACTTCCAACCCTCTCCGCAGGCAACCTTACACCTACTTTCAGAGTATGAGTAATGAAAAATATATTATGCATGTATTATACATACAAACCTTCCTTTTGAATTACTCTATCTATTAAAAAAACCGCATCAAAATCCGTTGCGTAGTTTAAAAAATCTAAGCATACATAGGGTGAGACAGCGACTTTATTTTATACTATTGTTACAGACTTCGGGTTCGTCATATACCAGCTCGACATGAAAACTCCTTAGTACATACTTGACATTGTAACTTCTTGGTCTATTGACGCGAATAATTATAAATAAACTATTATAGCGCCTTCCGCTTGTCAGCTTCCGGTACATCAAATAATTAGTAAAAGTTATTATACTGTGCATTATTCTTTGATATATATTATTGTTAATAATTAATATTTAAGGAGCCATTTTATTAGATTATTCAATTGTAAATTAATAGTATTGTATTCATGTGTGTTATAAAAGCCGCTGTGTTGACAGTTTTCCTTTTCTTAAGTCTGCTTGTTACGGTTGCTAAGAAAATAACATTATGAGAAAATTACTCGCTGCTGTAATATTTGAATAATAATTATAAACTTGTTGAATGAGAAGTATCGTTGTTTTACTGTGACCATCCTGACGTAACAGTTGGTTCACACTATGTAATGATTTATTTTTGTATGGAAAAATCGTCTAATGACGTATCCCACCCTTGGGCAAAGCGGGAAACAGTATCAGACTTACTGATTAAACGACCCACCTGCACCCTATTCCTTCTTAGCTCTCTTACCGGGGTCAGACCTTCCTTTCAGAAACCGGACCGAGGCCCCAGTAGGCTTCGGCCCTGCAGTTGGGCCTCTACATTTGCTGACAACTCATTGAGGCGCGCGGGAACAGAACGCGCCGTCGACGACTCGGCTTGGTCCGGACTATTACCATATGACCGGACGGCGAGCTACCCTTTGTTCGCCGTCTCGTAAATCCGCGCCTACGGTGGCATCATATTATGAGTTACAGTTCTTGTCGCTACTATAGGTATGTTAGCACAACGACAAAAAAAAGATTGCAATTCAGGCTGTCTTTAGTATAGATACAGGGTTATTAATATTATAGCTAGCCTGTGTTGTCCCACTGCTGGGCAAAGGCCTTCCTCCATTCTTTCCAGTTACTTAGTCATTCGCTTTATCGTCCCAATTCTCAAGGAAGGCATCCAGGTCGTCCCGCCATCTCCTTCGTGGTCTGCCGCGGCCCCGCGTCGCTGTGTCCGGGCACCAATCCTGTGTGTTACGGGCCCACCGCTCACTAGACATGCGGCAGACATGTCCTGCCCAGTCCCATTTAAGGTACAGGGTTGAATAGGAATTAATGAAATAAAAGCGCTTTATTTATTTATTTAACACTCATCACTCACTCAGTCAATTTATTCTTATATCAGTTATAAAAAGTACTAAATAATAACAATTTTTATTATCACTATCATCTAAATTAAACTTAAATTAATAAAACTGCTCAAGAGCGTGTCGGGCCACGCTCAGTGTAGGGTTCCGTAGTTTCCCGTCGGTCACAAATTTCTCACAAAGTAACAGAACCCAGTAACCCATGTATAAATAATAATTAGTAACCCAATTCCCTGAGAGATGGCGCTGTATCCGATGGTAATTTTGGATTGCGTGAACCGATTTTATTCTTTTTGTATTTTTGTTAGAATGAAGATACGTTCAGTATAATAAATATGTAGACTAAGTTAAAAAAAATGGTCGCATGTACGGTTAAATTACACTTCTACTACTACTTCCTACCTCTAAATATCCATGGATTTATTTACAAAAATAAACAATAGAATTTAAAAATAAACATCAGTCACTCACTCAGTCAGTTCATTCTTATATCAGTCATAAAAAGTACTAAATAATCACAATTTTTATTAGCACTGTCATCTAAATTAAACTTAAATTAATAAAATGATAATATTGTAAGATTTAAGACATTCTTTTCTCTATAAACATCGTGATAAAGATTTAGGCGCAGGGTGGATTTGATGTTGAAGAAAACACACTTCGGAAGGTTTCAGCTATACGTATATTCTCTGACCAGGATACAAGGTTCTATGGTTCTATTCGGCGATCCGTTATTCTTTCTTCTAGATGATGGCTTCTCGGCGACGTTCTTGCGACTACAAAATTTGAAGCCGTGAGGCGGCTATATATAAGGTGCTTTTAAAATATCTGCCAGGGTTTTAATCTGGGATACTATTGTGTATATAGATTACAATAGTGAAGAGATTTCGTACCCCGGAACCGTTAGTCCAATTTGAAAAAATAAAGTAGTTAAATAAATATTGACTCTATTCTGCACAACGTGGTTCACAAAGTGTAGCTTCTTCAATGAAACAACTGCTATCTCTTTCTATCTGTTCTATGAATGAAAATAAAATCAGCTGACTAGCTTGTCACTATCTAATACACTAGGTACGCAATAATACGCAGGCAAACAAGTGTTTTAAAAGTGTAATTACTTACCAGTTACTGTATTCTTCTAAAAAGCCGACGCAAATAAAATGATAAACTTCCCATCACACGTTAACACAGGCTTTGGACTGTCAAGTTAGTGTAAGAATCGTAATCAATTGGTACTTACTTAGATTAATATCAAATAACGATAAATTACAGTAACTTGGCGTGTTTAAAAGTTAATCATCTTATTTACAATAATTTCACCGTATTTTCACATTCCCTACCTAGGTACTTATCTACAAAACTGTTGTACAAGTTCCCCTTTGCGTTGCACACACATGTAAGCACGCTTACGTACATGTCATGGAGTTACACTCGCGGTAGCACAAAACCATTTCAAGATATTGTTGATTGGAATATCTACGACGTCTACGAGGCATTTTTAATATGAGCGCGCGCGAAATTCCCGTCACTATCCGCTGATACTAACTTCCGAGCGGGCGGGAGTCGACTGGCGATCGGGTGGTCGGCTCGGCTGGCGCGCGCGGCGAACGGGGTAGTGCGCGCGGGGGAGGGGGGGGCGGCCGGGGCTGCGCAGTGACTACCGAATGGCCGGTGCGCAGGCGGCATGCGTTTGAAAAGAATGGCAACACGGCTTACGGCGCGATACGGCAACAGCTTATCAAGTGTACGGTATGGTTTTATGCAATAAGTGAGCCAAAATTTATACGTGTAACATTTTTTGTATGAAAAAATAAAAAACAAATTATCAATATTTTATCTTCACTATTGTAATCTATATACACAATAGTATCCCAGATTAAAACCCTGGCAGATATTTTAAAAGCACCTTATATATCCCCCGAGCGTGTGGGTGGACGTAGTGGACGGGAGCGACTATCAAACATTTGCGCTACGCCAACCACACACTCGGGCGATAGGGGTACCCTAATACAGGTGGGTGGAAGTCGTGGCACGGCTGAACTACGACATCCTGTCACCACCACCTATCCACACAATTTTATTTCGATATCTGATAGGATTTTAACTTAATAGGTTTACAAACTTACTTCTTATAAGTATACAATTCAAATACTGACTAAATTCTTATTAGAAAGGCTAGCACGGCGCTTTTATGGCCAATATATATTACATTTTACAGTGCTTATGTACAATTCAGACTAGATAAGCAAGTAATTTGCTGTGCTCCTCAACACATTGTATACATACAAAAGCAAAGAGGATGCAAAAGACCGCGCGAAGTGGAGACGTGTTTGTTGGAAAGCGAACCCCGGGCACCGAGGTGAAAGCCAAGGGTAGCAGCCGGGACTGGCGCTTAGTTGATGATGATGATGATGAAAAGCATGCAAGATTGTAATGATTATATTATACAATATTCTGGCGTAGGTACAACTATTTATAACATTGAAAACCAAAAACAATAAATCTTCACACAAAAAAATTACCTAGTATAGGTACCTATCAATTACAAGATTTATAACTTGTAGACAATTTAACTCAAAGTTATGTTTATTTTATCATGTCAACATTAATTAAAAACAGTAATTTAAAACCAATATACGAACAATGTTTATTCGTTCACAATGTTTTGTGTTTGATATCCCGTAATTAAAGGTTTGTATTCTACCACCCGCCCCAGCTCCGCACGGGGGCAATGCTGATATTAAACATTTATTATGCATGTATTTATACATACAAGTTTTCAATGAAAACATTTTTTTTCATAACAAGCTTTTATAGCGGTGGCCTACAGTTATATAATAAAAACTCGTCAAGACGATTCACACGAGCCCAAACTCGACGTGGTTGTGTCGTTTAATTACAGAGTTCCTATGGCTACCTCGCGATTCCATCATCAGATCAGTTCCATGTCATCATAATATTGCATTGTCATGCGATTTACATCTGCATGCGAAATTACAGCACAATCGGTTGAAAATATCTGCTTCAAAATTGAGTTGCAAGATTTGAGCCGAACATACATAGTTACATTGCAAGCTTGTAAAAAGTTTGTAATAAATCTTCGTCTTTAATCACTCTATCTATTAACAAAACTGCATAGAAATCCGTTGCTTAATTTTAAAGTTCTACGCATACATAGGGACAGTAAGCGGGAAGCGACTTTGTGTTATATATTATGTATGGATAAGGAAAAATAATGCTAAAACTCTCAGAATATGTGGTTCAAATATGCATGGTTACAATTATATTTTCAATCATGAGTAATTTACTAAGGCTAAATATTGTCACACCTTGTTTTTGCGACGTTGCTAGTCTGTTGATGAAATCTATAGTAAATAGTTTGAAAGTAGACATATTACAGCACTGCCGTCGGATCTTAGCGCATCTAAAGTTAGGCTCTGCGCTTGAAAACTTGTAACCATTAAAAAAAATAAATGCTAGTAACAGTTTTTAACAGCACAGACACTAATCTGCTTTGTTCTCATATGATTTGACTATTACATGTTTGCTGTATGGACTTTAATAGAGACTTTGACCCCTGAGTTTGTTTCGGTGTTTCTTCTCAGGGTAGTCAGCTAAGTAACACCAGACTCATAGTTTAAAGTGACAAAAATGACGAGTACAAGTGTTGTGAAAAACTTATGTAAGTATTTGTTTAAAAACCCCTTTCTTATTTCTGTCTACAATTGCTTTTAACTCACTGTCTCCCTTTAGTTGGCTTTCAAACATCATTTTAACGCTCGATTTTCCATCCACCACGCCCAATATTAATTCAACAATCAGGTCCAGTTTCTCTCTCTTAAGTTTATCACAAATGAATTCCACAGCTAAGTACTCCGCGATGGTTTCGTGTATAAAAATTGGAATATCATTGACAACATTACGTATAATACTAGTCTTTTGATTTCCATATTTTAACACTTTCATAAATTTTTTGATGTCTTTTAATTCATCCAAATCAAAAACTGTCTCCAAATTTTCGTGAAATACTGCATAAGCAGCTAGTTTCTTATGAATCTCATGATTCCTTTGAGGGTCATAAGAAATTATTTCTTTCCGGATTGGTTTGAATTGAGATGAAAATTCCCTGATTGTATAATCATCATCCAAATGTTTCAGTCTTAATGATTTCAGTTTTTTACTCAGAAAATTGACGTAAACTGTAAAGGGGTTGACTTCAAAATGCCAATTTTCCGATCTCATTCTAGGACCTTTTATTTCATTTACGAAATAATGAGCTGTTAAGTACAGATTTAAAGGAGTAGTCGTAAAATCATTCATAAATGTAATGTAAGCGAGACATTTGTCGTAAAGCACACTAAGGGCAGTCATGATGCGCGGCGGAGCAGATCTCAGTTCTACTTGTAAATAACAAATGAAGTTGATGTATACTGACAGGTGAGGCTTCTCGTTCAGTTCTGACGGATTGTTGTTCTGTAGAAACAAATTAATGTCAGGACTTTGTGACATAAAATTTATAAAGTCGTATATGTTTTCGAGTTGAGTTCCATTGTTGTTCAGAAGGATCTCATTTTTTATCCAAAACATGTACAAAAACATATTCTGTTCGATCCAAGAATAGTTTTCTAAATCAAAAGACACATCGAACTCCTTTTCTAAAATTGTGTTTATATTTGCATACGGCCTGCTTGTGATCCAAATTTTATGTTTTATGTATTTAGGATAACTATGTAAAATTTTTAATAACGAAAGCACCTCATTTTCATAATTTGGCCATATTTTGTCCAATCCATCGAATAAAAATACTAACTTTTTTCTATTATAAAAATGTAGAAACATTTTGAGTTCAAACATTGACAACTCGTCACCAGTACAGGAGTCTAAGGACAGCTCGCTATTTCGTTCTTGAAGATCAAATGTTACATTATGATATGTTTGACCGAGTATCGCTAAACATATAAATTTTATACACTCTTTAATATCAATCACTGTTTTATTTTGCTTCCACCTACAAAATTGTCCACAATGTTCTATCAAGTTAATTCTGACTATCCACATCGTTTGATCAACTTTCTTTGTTTGCAGGAATAAGTGAGTGAATAAGGTAGACTTGCCCATCCCAGGTTTAGTCGTCAATACGACAACATCGTCGTCTATATCGTGAAGCGTGTCGATGTGAAGACGCTCCTGCTGCTGTTCATCAGGTTTAGACATTGGCAATTCTGTATTTTTCTCTTTTATTTGTGAAGTACACGTTGTGTACTGCAGATGTTTCAGGCGAATCAGAGTATCGTCTTCCGTATGAATCCGCATCACTGGTAGATCTCGTTTCTTGTTACGACAAACCCGTCTGCCAATGTATATATTGTTCACTGTGTCGTAATTGAACATATCGATAGCTTTGCCAAGCAAGATAGTTTCGTTCTGAATTATTTTCTACACTAATATAATAAAGAGGTAAAGTTTGTTTTTTTGTTTTTTTGTTTGTAGGGGGTAATCTCTGGAACTACTGGTCCGATTGGAAAAATTTAAGCAACAATAGAAAGCTGCTTTACTCCTGAGTGACATAGGCTATATTTTATGTACGCGGGCGAAGCTGCGGGCAAAAGCTAGTATTTAATACTTCTCCTTTTATAAAAGACTTTGACACTTCATCAACGATCGATTTTAATTTTACTTCTTGTCCTTGGAAACGTATCTTCTTCTGTAGGATACTGTGCTGTGTGTCTTCAGTCAAATCTGTTAGATTCGTGTTTTCATCACTCACAGTGTTGAATGCTTCCGAAAATAGAGTTTTAATCATTGTACTTATTCGCTTATCCTCTGTAATTATAATCTTTAGTTTGTTCTTTAGTTTTTTTAGAAATATTCCCAGTTTTTTATTGAACTCGTAAAACTTGGAATCGTTAAAGAACAGGATGATTATTTTATTTTCGTTTATTGTTTCTAATTCAGTTAACAATGTCTCAAAGTCGTTTTCTGGTAGTTCCAAACTATATTTTAAGTCCAGTACGACATGGTCCCTGCACTGTACATACTGTTTCACTTTAAATAGCGTTAGTAAGACATTATCAGTGATGACGATATTCCCAGCGTCATCATTGAGCTTTAAAGAATCCATAACGTTACGTTTAAACGTGACATTAGCTTCTTCAGTTTTTACCTCATACATTTTGTTCATAGCGGTCATAGGAGAATCACTAAGAACGATTTTCATAGCATTATTGTAAATATTACTTTTTTCTGTAAGATATACGGCCTTATTGGGCGAGATCCACCAGTTTTGTATATCATCGTGGTATTTTAAAAATATCATGTGTGATAGAAAACATTCCTCGCTAAGTAGATTAAATTGGTATTCTTTTATTTGTTGTTCTAGTATTTTCCCTGTGTCGTTTTCGTCAGCTTGATTCGTGTAAAACAAAAGCCTATTAAAAAATCTTGTACCCCGTTCTTATCATGGGCATCACAATCGAATGTCAGTTTAGGAAACAATTTTATTTTCACGTCTATTCTATATTTGTTTAAGTTAACGGTTTCGTTTTGTTTTAGTATTGTCAACAAACGTTTGGCAACATCTCCAAGTTCCTGAATATTCTCATTGAACTTTAACATCTTAGAGTTATCATCTAAGACTAATAAATTTCCGACAGCGCTTGCTATGCCTTCATTGAGCGTAAGAAATTCCTTGTCCATCGATTCATCTATGGTGATGACATGATTATAGTCTGATTTGCCAATCAAAAAAAAGATTTTTGACGCTAAGTATGTAAGTGTTTCATCTTTACTTACATTCAAATCTTTATTTCCAAAAGCGGCTGGGACTTTAAAGTTTTGATTTAAAGTTAAAATTTCTCTTCCTGCTATTTCTACTGCATTATCTAGTATCACATCTGAGACATGTAGTTTTCTTAATTGGCACTTTAAGTCGTCGTTGATAATTTTATTATCGACAAACTCTAACTTACCATTTTTATTTGTTAGGACACATCCAATAACTTTGCTTAGAATTGTTACATCAATTGGATTATTGAAGAACAGGGCTATTAGGGTTTTGAATTCGCTATCTCCAACCCTTCGTTTTTCTATAAGTTCATTGTAAAGTAGACTTCTAAATGTCATGAGATTTTCATCGTCAGTGTCAAAGAACTCTGGTCGAACTTGCGCCAATCGATAACTTCCAATTTGGATATCCGAAACCTTGCAAAAACTTTGAGCTAAAATAACATGATAGTTCAACACGTGTTCATTATTCATAAACATCTGATAATCAGTAATGTCGTCAAAAAATAACTTTGCTATTGGTTTGGCAAGTTGCGTGACTTGTTCCTTAATAATTATTTTATGCAAATACTCGACGTCTTTGTTTTTGACAGCCGTCTGTCGGCCGCCTTCAGCTGTGCCTATGACATCGTTTAATAAACTGGCGTAAGGGTTTTCAAAAGTTTCGATATTATTTTCTCCTCTTGCGGTCGTGTAAATCACAAAGAAACATTCTATTTCATCATATTGTCCTTTAAACATCAAGTCTGTGTTAGTTGGTTTGAATGCTTGCTTTATTTTCATATAGCTATCAAAGTATGTGGCCCAGTCGTTCTTGAGTAGTTTGTCGTTTTCTCTGTGCTTGGCTTGTATGAACACGGCGAGAGGCTTATCCAATGTCTTTACTTTCAATCTCAAACAAATGTCGTCAAATATCCCGATGTTGTCCATATTTGTTGCTAAAGCGAATTCTTCAATATTGTCATTATGTTTCAATCTAAAATTTATTAAGCTAATAAGTTTTGTTTCGTACAGCTGGCCGCGGATACCAGACGTTCCGGAGCGCTTTGAATACGTTATGTCAGACATGACGTACGAATTTACGTTACTATCAGAAGATTAAGAGAAGAAGACTACGGTAGTGATGTTAATTTTCTCGACATCAGGATGTACGGAAAGACGCCTCAGAAGTATGATGTCACTATCTTGGCAACACGGGAACCGCAACGAACTAGAGATGTCTTATAACTTAAGATCTTCAATGAAGACTTTTTCTTCTTTTTATAGATCTGAAATTGAGAAATATCATAATAATTAGATCATTTAGCTAAAAACCTTTTTCAAATTCTTTTAATTAGTTTTAAAGTAGAAAAAAATTAACGATATTTCAAGAAGAAGAAGTATTGGAAATTGTATTAAGTTAGTATTCTTGAGTGTTGTAACGTATGTTAAATGATATTTATCTTGTAAATAGGTTTTAAAATAATATGTCAATATTTTTTCTTTTCCTCAGTTTAAGCTAGATGAGTCCGGTTAGATTTCTCACATTCGCGAATGTGAATATTCAAGAATGCGAATTCTATTCTATTTTTTGTTGATGGAAGAATGCGAATGTTTTACTTTCAAACAAAGTAATACAAGTCTGTCATTTCTTGTCAGCCAAATTTAAACTCTTGAGCCAGAAAAAAAATAGGTAATATACCTATGATTGCCTGCATATCAACATAAATAAAAGGAGAAACTGACTGACTGACATATCAACGCACAGCCAAAACTACTGGGACGGGCGGCTTGCACGTCTCAGTTAAATCTAGATTTAGTGTGATTTAAACTCGACTTAAGCTTAAATCGAACTTAACGCATTGCACGACATCGGTTTAGCGTAAAGCTAGACTTAAAGAAATGTCAAATTTAAACCGGCATGGTAGGCGGTTTAAATTGTTAAATCTAGATTTTGTGACATAAACAAAAGCAAACAGTTGCATCAAGGATCTTATATCTTTATCCTACGGATAGTCTGGATTGATGACGAACCAATATTGCAAACTCTTTATCAGCAAACAGCATGCTAACATGGAGTGTAGTCAAAGTCAGTTAACAAAGTCGGAAAGGTTTAACAGTTTGTAAGAGTTTGTCATACTCATGAACTCTCCTTTCCATTTTTAAGCCAATTTTTGCCAATACTTGCAAAGATACAACGTGCGCACTATTGACCAAACTTTTAGCGACACTAAAAACTTCTGCTAAATGTCACCCGGTCCCCGTCTTACCTCGCTACCCCATTTCTTAACCCATCTTCCTTTAAATTATGGTTTTCTCGCTACTTTTAATTTTTTTATCACTACTGCTCTCAAAATGGTGAAGGAAAAACAATAAAAAATCCGCACTGGATCAAAGTGGTTCTCTTAGAGAGGAGTCCTGTATCCCGGCATTGGGAACATTAAAAAATCGTCTATGTAATTATTGTACTAATAACATATTGAACTTCTTTAGGACAGAATTCAGAATTTTACAGCATACACCATGGCGTGAATACCATTGCGTTATTAAGTGGATATCTATCTATATTGATATATATCTATTTATAATACCTACATTAAAAAACATCTCGAACTTGTTTAGAGCAATAATGTCCCGTATTACGTAGTTAGTGTATGGTCATACTAGATGAATGAGATAAAAAACCCATTTTTTAACTTTACTCTTCAGAACTTTTTTGAGGTAGTCGTAAGCTTTCCAGTCCTCCTTTATAAAATCCTTGGTTTTTTATATATGAAACGTTCCATACCTCCAAAAAAGTTGTAAAATATCCAGCACAATTATGAAAAATGGAACGCAAATGAATGAACGAAAAGAATGAAACGTGTTAAGCTAGGTTTAGTTAAGTCGAGTAGATTTCGTCACCAGCAAGACGCTACTAATACAGTTTAAGCTAAGTCGAGCTTAATGACTAATGCGACTTTAACAAAATCTAGTTTTAAGAGCAGGTCGTGCAAGCCGCCCGGAGAGTGAAATTTTGCTCAGGGCTTCTTTTTATGACGTAGGCGAACACTAAGAAAGGGTTTTTCAATATTCAGCTCCTAAAGGGATGTAATCGGGTCCTATAGTTTGTATAGAGAACCCTACTTTGACGCGAGCGAAGCCGTTGTCAGGAGGCTAGTTAGAGACATAATAGAAAAATAATAGTTGTCCGAAGGCCATGGTTCGCTCGGGGCTTAAGAGTTTAATTGTGTCTGTAATTACGGTAGTCGACAGATCAAAATCTACAAAGCGCGGCGTAGGGTAGCCAGCCTTTCACTATTTTACAGGATTCATTTTGGAGTCTGCGCGGGAATTGTACGATTTTATTCTGCCATCACTTTTCTACCTTTGGACTCAAACTCAAACTCGTTTATTTCAAATAGACCATTTACAGGCACTTTTGAAATGTCAAAATTGAAGCTAGTTTGCACGTTCCAAGGTGTAGACTCCTATGGAGAAGAACGTGCAAGAAACTCCATGGGCACTCTTTTAAATCAAAATTTATATTTACATATTATTTGGTTACAAAATGTTGATTCTAATATGCGAGCACGATGTAGCGGTACTTAACAAAAAGTAAAATAATAATAATAAAAAAAAGAGAATTTCAAATAAGCGCTTAGCAGCCAAGAGATGACCGGTCTCAACTGACGGCACCCGTTCACGAGCATGACGCATGTATCAGCCCCACTCCGCTCAACCATTTTAGAGGGAACAGAATGACCCAACACACGCGCCATCATCAGCGAGACATTTGAGAGAGCATGACAAACTCTCAGCTGCCATGCTCGTATGTCAAATAAGTTGCAACCAAGCGAAAAATGCTCCATGGTACTTCACATTTACAAAGTTTAAAAAGTGCTTCTACATTATACAATGCTATTGTATCCACATCAAAAAAAAAAAAAAATTGTAGATGGTCATAAGCTTCAATTAAACAAATAAAATATAGAACTATTACGAAAAGCCAATATAAAAAGGGCAACAACTTCCATCCTTTCAATAAATATGTTAAGAAAACAAAAAAAAAAAACAAATTAGAAGGCAAAAGTAGACTGTGGCTGTGGAGCAGGAACGGCATTTAACCAAGCATTATTATCAAGAATGTAATCTTCCAGTTTATAATATGCTTGTCTACATAGCGTGCATTTAATACAAGTTTTAAATTTGGATTCATTCAATTGAATAATCTCACTTGGTAATTTATTATAAAATTTAATACAGCACCCCATAAACGAACTGCGTACTTTAGCCAATCTGAACCGAGGTTGATCTAATTTGTCCCTATTTCTGGTATTAAAATTATGCCTGTCACTTATCTTAGCAAAAAGATGAATATTTTTCCGAACGTACATGATATTTTCATAAATGTATTGACAAGGTACCGTCAAGATATTTATATCCTTAAATAGTTCCCTCAGAGAATCGCGCCTGTGAAGATTATAGATGGCCCTAACTGCTCTTTTCTGAAGAATAAAAATAGACTCTATGTCTGCAGCACGTCCCCAAAGCAAAATACCGTAAGACATGATACTGTGAAAGTAGCTAAAATAGACTAGTCTCGCGGTATCTACATCAGTAAATTGACGGATTTTTCTGACAGCATATGCTGCTGAACTAAGCCGTCCTGCCAGAGACGTTAAATGAGGACCCCATTGTAGCCTCGAGTCGAGCGCGATTCCTAGAAAAACTGTGTCCTCGACGAATTCAAGTTTCTCTTTGTTCAATACTATTTCTAAGTCGTTACTTTTAACATTCGGTAAGGCAAATCTGATGCATTTCGTTTTTTTCTCATTTAATACTAAACTATTAATAGTGAACCAGTTAAGGACCTGTTGTAAAGCGCTATTTACGTCATTAGGATTTGTGGAGCTTCTATTGATCTTAAAAATTAAAGATGTATCGTCAGCAAACAATACTATATGTGGGTGGTTTTTTAATAAATAGGGTAAATCATTTATATATACTAAAAAGAGAAAAGGACCCAATATTGAGCCTTGTGGCACACCCATTTTGACCTTTAAACCAGGCGAATTGACACCATTTAATTGAACTTGCTGCTGCCTGTCATTCAGATAAGAATTCACCAAGCTCAGTGCAAGTTTACCCAAACCGTAATGATCAAGTTTTAAAATCAGGGTTTCGTGATTAACACAATCAAAAGCCTTTGAGAGGTCACAGAAAATTCCTATCGCATCTTGGGATTCTTCCCACGCAGCAAATATGTGTTTTAATAAGGTCACACCAGCGTCAGTCGTACAACGTCCTTTGGTGAAACCATACTGCTGATTGTGTAAGATTTTATTGGTGTTAAAATGAATAAGCATTTGATCTAGCATAACTTTTTCAAATACTTTACTAAAAACTGGCAAAACGGATATAGGTCTATAATTATTTGTGTCATTATGGTCGCCGGATTTGAAAAGAGGTATAACTTTACTGAATTTCATTACATCTGGAAAAACTCCTTGGTCCACACACAAATTGAAAATTAGGGCCAGGTATGGTGCTACTGTCTCGATTATAGAGGCACACACTTTAACAGACAGTCCCCATAGATCTTCTGTTAATTTAATTTTAATTTGCCGGAATACCTTTATAACTGTCATAGGGTTTATATGCTTGAATTCAAATTTAATAGGACAGCCAGGCACGTTTTCTTTCAATAAAGCAATTGAGGCCTTGGGCGAGGAATTCAAAGTTTCCGTTATCTTATGGGGTATATTGGTAAAAAAATTAACAAATTCTTGAGCTACTTCTTTATCAGAGCTAATAGGACCATGTGAGGTCTGCAATAAATAATCTGTGTTGCGTACTTTATTCCTACCAGTTTCACTATTAATAATTTTCCAAACTGTCTTTATTTTATTGTCAGCCGATTTTATTTTTTTGCTAATAGGTATACAGGGCCTTTGCTACCTTGCAAATTTTTCTAAAAAGTTTAGAGTATTTATTTACATATTTATTAAAAGATTCTGTGTTGTCTTTCCCTACTTATCCTTATACCGGTAGTCGCCCAGTCACTAAATACAAACTTGGGAAAAGTATTTTTCGACTTCTTTTCAAAACATGTATTAAATTCATTCAGTACTATTGAAAAGAAATTATCATAAAATCTATTAGCATCCTCAATATTATGGTCCAGAACATTTAACTTATTCTGTAAGTTGCTATTAAATTTTGTTAGTTTTCCAAGTGTTATTGGCCTAAATTGAATTTGGGTTTTTTCCAAGGCTGCTTTAAAGTTAAAAGATACAGTTTGTCCACTATGATCAGATGGAAGATAATTTACTATTGCTTTATCTAAATAATCACAATTGCAGAAAATGTTGTCAATACAAGTTGCAGAGGTTGGAGTTACTCTGGTTGGTTCAGTAAAAACATGAGACAAATTAAACGATTTAAACAGGTTTAAAAATCTACTGCTATTTGAATTATTTTCCAAAATATTAATATTAAAATCTCCGCAAATAACTATAGACTTGTTACAGCCCGCAAATTTTGATAGCACATCTTCCATTGTCGATTCAAACAGACTAAAGTTTTGAGGGTTCGGAGGCCTGTACACGCACACTATAACATGCTCATCTAGCTCAACACAGGACAGTTCAATGCAATGTTCAACAGACATGCCAACTATGTCATGACGTTGTTTAAATTTCAAACCCTTTTTTATTAACATGAGGGAACCACCACGCAGCATGGATTTACGGTTAAAACAACTTCCCACATCGTAATTATCATAACTCAGTAGCATTTGGTAATCCTTCAACCAATGTTCACTAAAACAAATAACATCAAACATGGTTTTTTCTAAAAACATTTCGATTTCTAATATTTTGGAAGAGATACCCTGAATATTTTGATGAAATAATTTCAGGGCATGCTGCTGAGCTCCTCTTTGGCGTGTAACATTTTGTAAGCAAGAAGATACCTTGTTAATAGTTGGTATAGCTAATGTGGTATCCTCTGTTGTCTTAAAAATTAGTTTAAAGAACTATCCGGAGTATGTTCCATAGTTATATATGGAACCTCCTTCGTACAAGTTATAAAAGAATTGATAGCAGTTGTGCTAATGTTACATTGGCTCACTTCATGATTTTTAGTATTACTACTAAACATAGTTGCTTTTATTATAGGAGACTTCGACATACTACTTATGTCTGTGTTAATAAAATATGCTAATAGCCTAGCTATTTTATGTCTAAAACTAACTGGTAGATACGATGTATCCCTGGTCGACTTTAAATGCTCAACAAAAGTGTTGGTGTCAAAAAACATAAACTTGTCACTGTAGTGATTCACTAAAAAGTACATGTGTTTGTTAAGTTTGTGAATGTAATTATTTTGACTTTTTGACAAGTGTTCATAATATGGGAAAGCACACAATATAATTTTTTTACAATTTAATTTTAACAACTCAGTTACATATTCTGTGATATCTTCCTGTTTAACTTTATAACTATTACCTATAAATACTGTTAAATTAGTATTATAATTATATGTTCTTCTTGTTACTAGATTCATAATACATTTATAGGATGAGCCAGGTAAACAATAATTTAGTGTAGAATAACTCAAATTGTTGTTTATTAACCGATTCCGTGCGGAGGTCTTTTTGGCCATCTTTAGTGCCTGGCGTCAAACAAAAATTCCGTGATGCCTCTGGGGCACCAAGCGCCAGAGACTTTGATGATTCCTCTGGGGACTCATCCGCCATGAATTGTAACTTTTAGCTTGTTCTCCTGTTTCCACTTGTTAAAGAGTCATTTGCCATTGTGTATCGAAAGTAAGCAGTCAGTAAGTTCATTCAGTGTGTTTAAAAGTAACGATCTATGTGTTTTTATGGAAATGGAAGGCAAGGGACTAATTTCTACCAGGTGTTGTAAACCTTTTTGCCTTATTTTATTGATTTATTTATTCAAGAGTGTTATATAGAATTTGTTCACGTACCATTTCATTTTGCAGCCAGGTGATATTTATTTAGTATGCAGTGTTTTGTAGGGAAACAATTTTAAATCCGCTATTTTGATGGTAATATTGTTTCTCTACAAAACACTGTATAATAAATAAATAGAACATAGGTATGTATACCTGAATGGGAAGTCCGATTCTAATGAATCAAAAATATTCTCCTTGTACCAAAAAACTACTAACATGATTATGAAGTGTTTTATTTGGATTGAAATAATAAACAATAATAAATTGTGACTCGACAACTTGGTTTACAACCCCTGAAGTCTGCTAATTTACGAAATTACTTCAAACGAACCCTGTGGGCATGATATGGGTGACAAATAAAGACACTTTTATTTACGGGACTCTTTTGACAAATGTCGTTTTAGCCGAGTTTTTTTTGTTTTAGTTTTGTATCCTCTCGGGCACCATACGCCATACGCAATAGAATTACATGGTGCCTGTGCGGCACCATCCGCACGGAATCGGTTAACTTGCTTAATCCTCTACCCACACTATCTGAAAACATAACTGAATAACTACAATCCTGGCTATTACAGGATGGAAAATCATCAATCTTAGCTTGGTCAACATGAGATAAATCCTGTTCAAAATTAGGTAAATTTTGTTCAATAATAAAGTCCTGAGAAGAACTGTCAACCTGGGACGGGTTGTCCGAAACCTCAGGCTGACCAGCATCAAGGTCTGAGACTGACTGGCAAGTACACTGACATAGAACAAGCTCATTAGCAGCAAGGATGTGTTCTTTAATTTGATTTTGTGATTGCACATACTTACTGTAGAGCGAACTGAGTGAATTTTCAAGCACCTTAATTTCAGATTGTAAGTGCTGTGTGTCTATCTCATAAATCCTCTTGCTGTCCTCTAATTTAATTTGAAAATTGTTCATTTGATTTATTAAGTCAACACGCTCTTTCCGAAGTGGAATATATTTAGAAAAAAGCTTGTGTTGCTTTTTGAATTGGTGACATTTTTTAATTATTCTATTGAGTTTTATATATTTTTTTAATTTATTATGACTTATTTTTAAACTATTATTCTGTTTCATCAAGGAATCTTCAGTCAGGTCAATAGTGAGTATGGGATGAGGGTCAGAATTAGACTTTAACAATTCATTATATAAATGGTTTGTTTCTCTAACTAAGTTATTTTCTTTTCCTTTGTGAAGGTTATGAATTTTGCTATTAGCATAGTTTAGCTCATCCTGCAGATCCCTAATTTTGCATAAAGCCTCCTCATATAAATTGCTACAGTCCCTAAAACCATCTGTGATCACCCGCAGTTGGTCGCGTTCATCAACAATGTTTTGGAATTGCTGGGAAATGTCTACGAGCTCACGTTTGAGGCTTGTGTTTTTAATTATTATGTTTTTTATTTCTTTTTCACTTTCCTCTCTCTCCAGCAATAATTGATCGCACTGTTCTTTCGCTTCCTTCAGTCCTTGGAGAGCCGTTCTCAGTTTCAGCTCCATATCCTGGGCAGTAGCCTTACGGGTCATCACAGGCATGGTTTCTGGATTAGTGACTGAAAATAGGTATGAAGAAACAGTAAGAATCAAAAGGCTGGAGAAAGTGAGTGGAAACTGGAAAGGAAGATAATAATTAAGTAAGAATGAGAAAGTGAGTGAAGTTAGTGGCGAACTGAGGTAGGCTGGTAAATTAATTTGAATTTATTTGTGGCTTTTACTAGCCTAAAGATTATAATTTCATATAAAGGGTAGGGTGTAAAAAAGAAAAAAAAAAAAGAAACGTTATTTAATGATTTCAAATATCACAATTAAAAATAACTTTTTATGCTATATTGTTGATACGTAATTGAATAAACAATAGAGCCAGTGGCGGGGCAAGACCAAATTTTGTTGTGGGCAAGATATATTTTGCGAGGCCCCCTGATGTACGACGCAAAAGGACCGATTTTGTTGAGAATATTTTTTTTGATATTCGAATTTGTCCGGTGACCGGAAATCGGTATCGGAATCCCAGCGGCGTCTGGGGCGTGGTTGCTTTTGATTTATGCGGTTGGCCTTCTTCTTTGCTAGCATCACTTCTTCGCAGAAGGAGGCGTTCGCCTGCCACCCCTATTCGCTCCGGAACATGGCCTGTACGTAGGCCCGGCGCGAGAGATCGCCATCGCCGATCGCCTCCACAAAACTCCGTTACCTACCGAACTTGCCATGTCCGGTAATAACTCGCGTATTTTCAGACAGACTTCAAAGAGGGGACTTACCGCCGTATTATGGCATGCCCAGAACTGTGTTGTGACAGTCGCTGTCGCCAATAATATCTTGACATCCCACAGGAACTCAATCCGCCATCCCGCGATTTGGCGCGGCAGTGGAGTTTCGTTCTGGTGTTGCATCGCCACGCACAAATCGTGCATGTGTGCAAGGACTGTTGCCTCCTGATCCCTAGGAGACTTGCCGCTTCACGGCAAACCGTGCGGTATCCCCGCACCATCCGTATTGCCATAACCCTGTGGCATGCGTTAAGCTGGGCCCTCGGTTGCTTTTGCAGCGACGGCGCCTACACTGGCAGTCCATACAAAGCCAAGGATTGAACGATTCCTACGTAGAGCCTCCAGCTAGAGGCTTCTGGCCCAAAGTTCAGCTGGAGCCGCATGAGAATAGCCTCAGTCCAATTCAGTTTGGGAGCCAGACGTAGGAAATGCTCGTCAAATTTCCACCGGCTGTCGAGGATGAGTCCCAAGTACTTCATCGTAGACCCAACGCCGATGCTAACTCCTCCATTAGGTGGGTACCCGTTGACAGCTTGTTCCGAGGGTCGTGGAACCACATGGCCTCGACCTTGTACAGCGCCACCTCGAATCGCAACTGTTAAACCCTGCCAAAGACCACACGTGTCGCTAGTTCGACCGCCGCCTGGTACAATTTCTCTGTGCTAGGACCGACGACGTCACAAAATAGGCGCGCAACACGTTGTCGTACCCAATGTTTCACAAGGGTGGTCGTAGTACCGATCCCTGCAGAACACAACGAGTCATCTCTCGCCGTTGTCACTCTCCCTGGTGTTCGGGGTAGATGATATACCTGATCAATTGGTAGGCCTCATTCACACAACAGAGATGGTCGGGCCCCCGGTGGTATTGCCAGATACTTGCTAGCCGATATTAATATTATTAATTCCTAGATGAGTACATCTACATTTGCTATCACGGGCCTCCGAGGCGCGAGGCCCCTTGGACCGCGAGGCCGTGGGCGGTCGCCCACGTCGCCCACGCCTTACGCCGCCTCTGAATAGAGCTAACTAACAGAAATAAGGTATTGAGACCATCTCTAGGATGTAAACAAATCGAATAAATCTAACGTTAGATCCTAGATTATCATAAATATTACGTTAAAAAAAAATAGCCAATACGTGTTACTGAGATAGGGTTGTGTGCAATTATTGTTAATATTAAATAAAATAAACGATACTTCCCCGGTTTAATCCGTAATCAGGAGCATCAGAAGAGTTTGAGGTTACCGGTGACAGTCGGTATCGAAATATTGTTTTTAACTTGATACACTGACAGGAAAACAATAATCCTGTGTATTTATGCAATTATCTTTCGACTATGTTAACACTTAATGCATAATATTACTTAAATACTAATTAAAATTAATTTTAAAATACGGAACAAAAATTTGACATAGCACTTGGCCAGTGTTCATTTAAACTCTCTTCTCGAGTATACCACGATTTACTTGTATAATAGGGTGGAGAGAAAAAAAAAAATTAACTTTGTTACTCCTGTATCACCAATGGATGACCGATATTCTTAGACGTATAAAAATACAATTTCAAGTCAGTATGTTTACATCTTAAGGTGGCGCATCAAATTTAAAAGTTAAAGAAAATTACAAAATTTGTTTTTTATAAAAAAATTTTTTTAGACAAACCATTTATCAGAATGAATATATTGGAGCTAGAAATTAAGTATTGTACTTATAAATATACAAAATATATTAAATAAAAGCATTTTAACATTCGAAAACTGAAGCTGCAAAAAGAAGATTTTTGCTTAAATTATTGTGATTTTGTGTCAAACACTGGTATGACTTGCCTTGGCTTTATCCTCGTGCAAATGAATCCATCTCTTGCTTCTGGTTTACAAACAGATGAAAAAGCCTCAGTAATGAGCTTAACCTTTTTACTGTGTATGAGCGACAAGGATACTTTTCGATTTCATATTACTTGCCGCCTGAAGAAACCACGCTTGAAATTTCTGCGTCACTATATTTCATGGTCATCAGAAATTCTGTTTTTTGTTCATTTGACCAGTCAATGAAATCATAATAATTCGATGCATCGATTTTAAGGTTTGGGAGTTGAAATTCTCTCACTTTCTTTCCTTTAAACTCTTTTCTTGCCATTAAAAGTCAACGAAGTCCTAGTTCCATTATGTGAGACTCAACGTCTTGTAATATTGCTGTAGTATGTTTTCTGGATGCTCAAAGAAGGAATTTCTCTGAATAGTTTTTATAATAACGCTTTTTTGGTCATCCGGTAGATAAAAACATCTTTGAACCATGTCAAAGATATGAATTGGACCATACTTGCAAGAAGGTTTTGATTTAATGTAAAAAAAAGTTAGTGAGTAGACTTTCATTATGAAAGTTGCAGGATCTTTTCAAGATTTAGAAGGTTTCGTTGTTGCAACATATAAACGAAGAGTTTTATTAGCGCAACTCAACCACCGTGAACATGCAAGTTTACCAGGACCTTTGCTGGCTAAGTTTTGTGGGACCATACCTATCGAAATGGCATATTTCATATAGATATTTTTGGTCAGTGCTGAAGGTATTAGTGTTCAAATCCGGTAATTCTATGGGAATACGTTCGTAGTAATCTAGACTAATATAATAAAGAGGTAAACTTTGTTTTTTTTGTTTGTAGGAGGTAATCTCTGGAACTACTGGTCCGATTGAAAAGATTATAGCAACAATAGAAAGCTGCTTTACTCCTGAGTGACATAGGCTATATTTTATGTACACGGGCGAAGCCGCTGACAAAAGCTAGTATTTTATAATATCACAATAACTTGGTAACACAAATTATCACTCAATTTGCGATGCCCCCATCTTTTCGAGTTTTTGGCATTTTTCTGTCGAATAATGTGTCATACTCCGCAGCAGAACCACTTTGACTACATTATATACAAATTACAGGATAAAATGTAGATAATGTCTATATTTTTGTAGCTTAATATCAAAATTTGTATATTGTTAGTTTCTTGGAAAATAACAATTTAAAGTGGTCATGCTACATAGCATACTCTCCAGCAGGACCACTTTAAAATAACGCTTATTTCACGCTGATTAAGCACAGGTCATAATTTAAAAAAATATATATTTATTGTATATCAAGATAACATCTACAATTTTAGATAAATACTTGCCGATTTTTAGTGATTTGTAAATGTTCTATTACCGGAAAGCGCCTTAGCATACACGCATAGCAGGTGCTTTCCGATAAAACATTTACATATTACTAAAAATCGGCAAGTATTTATCTAAAATTGTAATGTTATCTTGATATACAATAAATATACATTTGTTTATATTATGGCCTGTGCATAATCAGCGTGAAATAAGCGTTATTTTAAAGTGGTCCTGCTGGAGAGTATGCTCTGTAGCATGACCACTTTGAATTGATATTTTCCAAGAAACTAACAATATACAAATTTTGATATTAAGCTACAAAAATATAGACATTATCTACATTTTATCCTGTAATTTGTATATAATGTAGTCAAAGTGGTTCTGCTGCGGAGTATGACACCGAATAATCAGACTTTATTTATACTTTACGTTACTACTTAAATGAAAAAGTTTAAGAAAATTATGCAAGGATGAATAAGTTAACTCATTAAAGTACATGAAATGTAAGTTTTATTATATATAGATACACAATAACATTGACGTGCTGGTACGCGATAGAAGTAAAAATTGATTTTCTTTTCTCATAGCGCGCCACCTCAAAATAAAGTCGTAGAGTTTTAATTTTTAGCATGAATAAAGCTTTTATGTACGGTCAATGGTTGATGACACAGGAAAAATGAAATTCCAAAAAAAATTTTTTTTGCCATTTTCACTCCACCCTAGTGTGGATTATACCTAAGTTTTTTTTTTTTTACTTGCAATAAACTAGTGCTTGACTGCGATCCCACCTGATGGTAAGCAGTGACGCAATCGTTGATGGTAAGACGCATTAGTTTATTAAGAGCCTATTCACTCTAGCCTTAAAGACACCTAAATTATATTCGGACGGAAAGACTGCAGCCGGCAAACTGTTCCAATCCCTCGATGTACGCGGTATAAATGACGAGGCAAAACGCTTAGTCCGGGCCGCAGGTGTCTCAACAACGTAAGGGTGGATATTTGCCGTACGCCGGGATGTCCGAAGGTGAAATTGGGATGGCGGAATCAAATCATGCAATTCCTGCGCACACTCTCCAAAATGCATCCTGTAGAAAACCTAAAAGTACTTTCACATTCATTTAATAATAAAAAAAAAACTAATTATTATGCTTGCATAACAGACAATTCAATTTTATTTAAAATGTGTATAGATTAGGTTCAAAACAATAAATATATTTGGGCAATGGACTCATTCCTGTTACAAAATATAAATGAATTAAAAAAACCTTATAAACGTTTTAATCAATGGTCTAACATCGCAGATTGCTGACTGTGCGAGGCACCTTGGGCCTGGCTGGAATCCTCGTTTTTTTTTTTGATGTACTGAATGTTGCCATAGTTCAAAAATAAATACTTGGCCTCCTTTTCAGCTTCCTTCCTTACTGATACATCTGGATCCCTCAATCTTCTTATCATTTCGTTCTCATCAGGAATTCTTGCTTTAGGCCTCCAAAACACGTCGCGTCTCTCAATATCAGTTGCGAAGTATCTAACAAGGACATAAGCCGGAGATGCGTTATGAGGGTACAACAGTCGTTCCAAATTTAAATGGAAGTAATTTGCCGGTATGCGATTTTTATACTGGCAATAATTTGGGACTGTCAAACTAGGGTAAGAGGCTTTTGAGAACTTGACAGTTGCTTTTTCAGACACATTTTCTTCGGTTGTGTCGATGCAAGGTTTTACAAGTGTTTCTTCATATTCATTCTTCTCCGACACAGTGTTGCCCTCTCTTGAAGTCGTGTAGGGCTTGTTCGTAAACTTCGGTTTCATCCATTCGGTTTTGTAGAAACATCTATAAGGTATCAAAGTTCCTTTGGGTGTCACTGAAACAAAAATTGGTTTAAGTCTCTAGATAAATGCCAAAACTATCATATGTATATATTTTAATGATATAAACTAGTGCCTGATATCACCTGATGGTAAACAGTGATGCAATCTTTGATGGTGAGGCGCATTAGTTTATTAAGAGCCTAATCATTCCAGCCTTGAAGACACCTTAATTATAAACAGGTAATCTGGGCTTCATCATCTTCATCATCAGCCGTTTCCAATGCTGGGACACAGGCCTCATCTCTAGGAGAGGAAATGGGCCATAACCCACCACACGGGCCCAGTGCGGCTTGGTGGATGTCACATATCTTCGAATTTTTAGTTCTAGGACATGCAGGTTTCCTGATGATGTTTTCCTACACCGTTTTGAGAGCAGTGGTGCTGAAATAAATCACACGAAGTACTGTGCCTGGCTGGGTTACCCCCTATGGCCCCTACTTACACCTTGTAAGTAGGGGCCATTTTCACTGGGCCACCACTGCTCTCAATCTAATGTAACGAACTAATTGGATTTCGTCGCTGGACCAGCGCTGTTCTCAAGGCTGTTTTCTTATAGAATGAAGAACTGACAACGCCCACTAGCGACCCCTAGTGGGCGTTGCCTGCCACGGTTGCGGGATCGTAAGATAGAGAAGTTAGTTTATTTTCCAACACAAACAAATCTAAAGGTGCTGATAGACTTGAGTATTCACTTGTAACAGAACATCGAGCATTCGCAATTTTTAAATCTGTCGAACTGAACAACGAGCCGAGCCAAGTATATAGCCAAACATTGCTACGAGCATTTTCATGAGCACTCTCGCGAAGGAACTATCTTTACTAGAATGCTCGCCAGAACGCTCAATAGAAGCTCTGAATGTTTGTAAATGTGAGTACCATGGAGTAATTTATGTTTTAAAGTTGTTTGACGTAAATGGCCATGGCAGTTGAGAGTTTGTCATGCTCACTCAAATGTCTCGCTGATGGTAGCGCGTGTGTTGGATCATTCGGTTCCTTTCATAATGGTTGAGCTGAGTGGTGCTGATATACGCGTCATGTCCGTGAACGGGCGCTGTCAGTTGGGACTGGTTATCTCTTAGCTGCCAGTGGTTTATTTTAATTTGTTTAGAACATGTACTTTTTATTATTTTAGTTACATTGTTCTCGCATCATAGCAGCGACAAAAATATGTAACCTACCTATGCATTTGTAAAACACAACATGATTAAAAAGAGTGTCCATGGAGTTTCTTGCACATTCTTTTCCATTGAGACCTACTTTTCGGAATGTGCAATTAGAGTCATTTTTTTCCTGACAGACCGACTTTATGACTTTTCAAAAGTGCCTCTGTAAAGGTTTATTTGAAATAAATGCTTTGAATTTGAATTTGCTCATTAAACTGTTCTCGTATTTTCAATGATGTAACATTCGCAAGAATGCTCATCATTACAAGTGAATACTCAAGTTTATCAGCACCATGTACAATCTCTTTCTGTAATTTATTATTAACTAATGCGGGTTTTTCATAGTCACAGAGTATTGAGTAACAATTTTCCTGTTGTCAAACATTCTACTCGAGCGATAACATATATACACTCGCTATCTAATGCATAGTAAACAATTAGCAATGTTTATAAACAAAGCTATAATTTTACCTTTCGAATACCGTAACTAGAGACAGAAGGGACAAATATAAGAGGCGTCGGGCGAAGCCGAAACGCGGGCAAGGTGAGGGCGCGGCGCCGGTGGAGTGCAATAGCCTAATTCTCGTAATTAAAACCGTAGCTATATTCTAACGACTTTGACATTTTCGTATTCCCATCCATCAACCGAGTTTGAACGACACCGATTTTGAACTCGTCCGATCGAAGAGAGGTCGTTTAGAAGTCGTTCGATTGTCGTTCTACCGAATCCCCATCAAGGAACATGTGAATACCGATTTTGGATAGGACTACGATCGAACGACAATGGAATGGGGATTGTTTGATTTTACGTGAATTAGGGCACAGAACAGGGGCGCTAACGGTGTCGGAAAATCGTTAGAAAAATGTTTATACTCAGTCGGTGACCTATAAAATTGTATGTATTTGAGAGTGTTATTAATTTGTAATTATAATGATTAGGTATGACATTATTTTGTGATATACTATTTAATGACTAATGTACTTGTTATGGTGTAATGATTTAATTTATTTTAGAATTTAATTTAGTTTTAAGGACTTTTTATATTCTATCTATCTGTTCGACACATTTTTTTTTGTTATGAATAAAGATGCTAGGTACTACTAATCGCGGGTGAACACAGTGGATGCATTCTAATGTTTAATGTTATCACGAAAAGATTAAATCTTCTTCGTCCGGCGTGCCATGACACTGCTAACTGCGGGTGCGCTGGAGGCGAGGAAGCTGCGCTCGCTCCACGCCCGCGTCGCGCGTCTCAGTATGTCTCGTGCCCTACCTCTTCTATACATTTTGTATGAAATATGAAAGTAGCGTCGCGCTCGCACTTCACCTCCATCAAGTTTTTAGTCATATGTAAACGTTTTATTACCGGAAAGCGCCTGCTATGAATTTCTTAGCAAAGAACAAGATATATATTTATTTACGACTAGCTTTTGTCATTGGCTGTTATTTGCTAAGAAATTCATAGCAGGCGCTTTCCGATAAAACATTTACATATTACTAAAAATCGGAAAGTATTTACCTACCTAAAATTGTAGATGTTATCTTGATATACAATAAACATACATTTGTTTATATTATGGCCTGTGCATAATCAGCGTGAAATTAACGTTATTTTAAAGTGGTCCTGCTGGAGAGTATGCTCTGTAGCATGACCACTTTGAATTGATATTTTCCAAGAAACTAACAATATACGAATTTTGATATTAAGCTACAAAAATATAGACATTATCTACATTTTATCCTGTAATTTGTATATAATGTAGTAAAAGTGGTTCTGCTGCGGAGTATGACATTTTGTTTGGTGAGGCACTTTGGGCGGCAGTGTGTTTGTGTGTTGAAGGTTGGGTTTATGTGTAGGTATAAGTCTCAGTGTCGCTTCGCCTTGGGACATGTGAGCTGTATAGACAAGCTTGTGTGACATGAGAGCTCGCAGGCGAATGATGGCGTACACCGTGAAATAATAATAAACGACCAAATGTTTTTGTTTACTCTTTTTTTATTTAATTTTTACTATAAATATATACCTACCTATTTCATGACGTGCGTTTCTCCCACTTTATTACCTAGGTACCACTTTTCACTACAAATGCTACATATGTAGTGAAAATTTAATAAATAAAACAGAGATGGTGTCCTATCAATTTATTTTCGCTGTTTACCAATAGTTGCCTGACAATACGAGGCTCAGAGGCCTCCCAAGATCTTACAGTTCATTATCTCAAAGGGATACTGCAAAGCAGTCTAACATAGAGAAGGATCTTCTCTTCGGGAATCCTTGGCATGGCTTGAGATCGCAGGTCGGTTCGGGATTCATGCTCGCACTCGTCTTCGGCTCAAGGGGGCATCTACGAGTATACTTACACTCCTTCCCTGGTGCCCATTGCTTCTTCTCTGCCTTCTTCCGCGGCATTGGTGGCCAAGACGGTATCGGAGTCCAAGGATCATAATCTCTAGCAAACAACGTCTCAGTACTTGACCTCACCTTACGCAAAATACCGCTCATAATTTTGCCCAAGTTGTTGAGACGATCATTAACCTCTTCAGTCAAATCTGCCTTTGATTTTAGAACACATATGTCAGCTTCGTTCAGCTCGTAAGTCATATCTGGACTAATTTTTCCTATCTGTACACCGCATGTCATATCTATGTCACAGGTGGTGCATTTACATCCAGGTTTCTTCTTTGGTGCCTTACAGACAGGTGGCCTTCGCTTCAGCATAGGAAGCCCAAAGGAGGGTGGTGGAACTGGATTAGCTGGTGGAGACCTGGGTGCTGTGGGTGGGCACCGAGGAGCCTTCCTGTTGCATTTCCCTACGGTGGGATCAACCGAAACCCCCAATGTTTTGAGATCGCTCATGCACTCGAGTCGGTTGCGTCGCCTAACTTTCTTTAGGAGCTCCGACAGCGATAGCTCATTGCGTTTCGGCGGACTTACATCCATCGTGTCTGCAGATTTAGTTTCTGGCATGGCTGTATATCCAATCTCGGGAATGATTTCGGGTTCCAATTTGACATCTAATTCGTGGAGTGCTTGCGTTTCTGGCGGCATTTTCTCGCACGCCATTAAATCTTTAGCTGGCGGCTTAGGTCTTTTAGACTCGCAAATGTTTTTCTTCATGTATATAGTATCGGTAGTGTCCACAAAATCACTATTATTTAAAGTGGAAACAGTAGATACAGGTGCTATCGGGCAGGTTTCGTTGCACGCTAACACATAGTAAGGGTCCAGTGCATGTTCCTTAAATAATTCATCTGTTATACTTACTTTTACATATTCCTGTTCTGGTTTTAGTTCAGATTGTTCCGTCGTTTTGTTATGAGAACATAATGGAGTTAAGTTTTCTATCTTAGGTGAAAGTTCCACTTTATTATTCCATGTTTGGGTTGGTATACGCATCATGTTATATGGTACTCTTTCAAATTCTACTTTCATAGCAGTTTGTTCATTTTCTGCCCATTGTTCCTTTGTGGATTCACCTTGAGGTACAGAGCCATATTTTTCAACTTTGTCCGTTTCTTCTTGTTGTAAAGATCCAATTTTCGAAGCAGAAGCGTCTTGTTGCTTATGGCCCCACATGTACGCGGCAGACAAACTACGCGAAGACAATGTTTTGTCATCTTTTGATTGTGTGTTCATCGCATATTTTGATGCATTCACAGTTCCGTAATATGTAGGTTTACGTACTCCTTTGAAGTTAGAAATGTAATCTGATTTAAGGAGTCTATCATTCTTCAGAAAATTATTTAAAGCATCATTTGGCGAGCTGTATGATGTCATCTTGGTGTAAGTATCTTTTGTTTCAGGATTGCGTTGCACATCGTTGCTTGAGTAATATCTTTTAAATTCCTCTGATAGAGGTGGTTTTGTGGTTCCGATACTTTTAGTTCTTTCAGAGTCTTGTAATTTATCAATTCCAAGAATATGGATTTCCGTTACTACGGCATCTTTGACCTTAGTACTCTTTAAATGTGTCGTGTCTATTTCTTGTTCGTTTGCTTGTGCTGTTTCTCCTGCCAGCTGGCTTTCTTCTTTAGATTTAATCAATTCATTTTCTTCAGCTTGTTCATTTAAATCGGGTAATCTACATTCAAGAGTAATGTGTGGTATGGGACAAATTAATCCTGATGCGTATGATTCTTCGCAATCAACTTTCTCTGTCTCCTGAAATTTTGAGATATCATAGTGGATTTCCTGCTCTTCAGCCATGCTTGTTTGTTCCTTCATTTCATCCATTTGAACTAAGGCGTCTCCTGCAAGTGATTTTGAGGGATATTTCGTTTCAGTTTTACAAGTAGAAGGACGTTGCTCTATTTCATTTAGCAACATTTCATCTATCTTACCAAGTGGACTGTTTAGACATCGTTTGGCTACGTCGTCTAGGTTCCTAGGCATATCTACTCTCGGAAAATAGTCTAGATTTCTGTCTATAGTCTTGCTATTCAATATACTTTGTTCTCCTAAAACCCGTGGAGTCACATTAAACCCTTCGGCTTTAGGTACTTGCGCTTCAACTAACGGAGTTTCTTCTATGGTTTCCAGTTTCTGAGTTAATTGTTCCGCGTCCTCCTTAGCAGTGGTAGCATGAATAAACATATGTTTCTGTTCATCTCTACCTATTTCATTTGATACATAATCGTCATCACGAAGTGCTTTACTTTCTACGGTTTCTAGATCATTTACAGCTTTCATGACTTCTTTAGAATTAGCTAGAAAATCTTTCCTGTCAGCAAATTGAGGACCTTCTACATCGGAAAGCGTTTTCATCGAGGAGTCCATGACTACGATTTCATCTTGGTTTTCATCTTCACGGTACAAGGTGTAAACGCCAATCTGTGTTCTAGTGTAAGGTATTAAAGTATGTATTTGTTCTATTGGTTCTAATTTTTGATACAGATTTGTTTTTCTTTCATCTTTAACCATTTCAATTGTCTCAGCGTCATCTTCACGAAACGTCTTATTTTCTATAGTTTCTGCGTTGCTAAACTTCTCAACTTCTTCTTTAGTATAGTAAGGTTCTATGATTGGAGCAATTTCGTCTGTGGTTCCGATATTTTCCAAATTCTTAGTCAAATCTGGTTCTTCAGCTGTAGCCTTGGGGACATTCAATGGTTTTACTGGATCTTCTTTATCAGCAACTAGAGGGCGAGAGCCTTCTGCTGCAGGATGTACTTTCAACACGGAGTCCTTCAGAGCGCTTTCATCATGGTCCTCCTCAATTAGCTCGCGATTAATAAAAATGCTATACGGTGTTCTACTTTCAGGTAGTAATGGGTTTATATGTATTTTCTCTTGTAATTTAAGTTTTGCCTTTTCGGATTCTAGGATTTCACGCCTTGTATCTTCAAGGTTGACTGTATGCGAAAAATATTGTTCAGATAAGTCTGTATTTACTTCCGTATGTTCGCAAGGCCCAAACGCTTTATCGATAATTCTCTGGCATCTTTCGCGATGTGTTAGAGGAATGCCAGAGGTTGCTGTAGGTTTATTTTGAGTGGTGGTTTTATCTTCTGGATTAGCAGCGTCATCGCTTTTCTTTTCGACATTGTCTTCTGATGCCAAGGTACCTTGTTTGCCATCGTCTGTGGATTTTGTACTTTCGAAGGCTTTCCTTACCACAGCATATGACACTGAAAAATAGCGAAAAAAGCCATGAGTTTTCTTGTCAATATTCGCAAAAAATAAATAGGAATAAAAAAATATTTCAGTTTGAATTTTTAACTGAATTTATAGGCACATAGGCTTTTTCCGCCATTTTTCTTTTTTGTATTTAAAAAAATTTGAAATCACAGCAAAATTTTACAGAGTTCTTAGATGTCATATAAATAAATGAAAGTAGGAACACTAAATAAGAACACAAACATTTTGACCAACCAAATGAAAAACGAGAAAAACCAAATGAAAGATGGCGAAAGTATGCTGCCTTCCAACTGTATTCATCGTGTTCACAAACTTCTACTATTAACCACTGGTCAGGCTACTTCGTATGTTTGACAGGTAATTTTTGGTATCTATTTGAAGCGCCACTCGCGAGCGTCCAGAGAACTAATTTGACTAAAATTGTATGCGGCGCGATATAACCAGTTTTAGTACCGTAGACACTCGCTACAGTAACCTTAGCCGACAGCGCCAATATGGCGGATATCAAACGGGAACAGCAGCCAGTCCAGTGTGATACATAATAAAGGTCAGTGGTCGTGTAAATCCAACAAAATTATATAAAACGTAAAACCTATGTTTGGTAATGAATAACGTCATCAGCTGATCGAAATTGAACAAGGAACCCTGTATATTATAATTTATTATTTCTACACCAGGATCATCACAAAAAAGAAAGTTTACAAAAAATATAGCATGCCACGATTTCTTTCTGGCAACCTAGAATGTACAGAGATTGCCTGAATGCAAAATGGGGCTGCACGTGGCGAAAATACGAACGTTAACGGAAAATATAGTGTGTTGGGGTAAGATCGGTGTTGGGCCTGTTGGGGTAAGAACATTTATTATTCTCACATATTTGGCTACATTTTTTATTTATTTAATGCTAGTTATATTGTGCAGTGGGGCAGAACATAATTATATGGCAATGTTCTAGCATTTAAAATGCAGAAACATATGAGAGATAAATTTATACGTTATTACCCCAGCCCCGATCTTACCCCGGACACTGAAAAAGGTGTGCGGCGGTGTACCTACTTATAAAATCAAGTAGAATTAGAATATGTGATGACTAAATTTAAGTCACAAGAAGTATATTTTCTTGAGCGTGAAAATATTCAGTAGATATCTATAATCGTTACATCAAAGGACGTGGAACAACTGTCTTATGGCGGCACCATATTAGTGCCGTAAACAGATACACATATTCACGCCATGAATAAACTGCACAAGTTTTACCCCGCGGTAACCGTCCACTTTTCTATTCACGCCTGTTCACGGAACTTCACGGCCCTAATCTGGTGTTGCCATTAGACTCTATACACATATACCTACCACATCGCAGCCACAAAAAGTGGCTATTTGCGCGTAAATAATGTCATTGCATCTTCTAGCAGAATAACTACAAATTTCGAAATGGTTGTGATATGGTAGCGATGTAGTCGATATCAACCACACATTTGCGTCGGAAAAATGTGGTCAGTAGGAATTAAACGATTTATTTTTATAAAAATAGTGCCCAACCACATCTTTTTGTTCTGGTTTTTATGAATAGACCCTTACTAAACCTAAAATAAAGGTATTTCAAGCTCACCTGGCCCACAGCAGTGATCTCCTCTGAGGATACGAGGGACAAGGGCCCCTGAACACACATTCTTTACTCTTGAAACAGTAGTGCGTAACATCGTTGGTTTACCACTTTAATTTGGATTGTGATAGGCAGCGAAAATAATTTCTTACATTTTTCTGAATTCTTGTCAATGTTAATTACGAAAAAAGTGACAATTGATGTTTTTCTGTTTTTGTATTGAATTTTTTATTTCGTCGTTTTGCTTTATTATTTAATGCGGTTTTCTCTTCTGAATTTATGCTGCCAGCAACATTGTTTTGGCAGAAGGAGAGTAAGAACGAGTTTCTCATACTTATACTACAATTGCTATAGATTAACGCGGGTGACAGCTGTCAAATAGATTCGGTTCGGAAAGACAACAGTCGATACAGTTGCAGGACATTTTGTTCTTATGATTTTTTAGAATTTGATTTGGTTTCTTTGATATTTTAGCTATTATTACCTTGACATTGGCAAAATCACCGACGTCCGTCGATGGAGCCATATACTTAAAAAAGAAGAAGAAGACAACAGTCGTAAAATTTGAAGGCGCTGCGCTGCTGTTGATAGATATAATTTTTTTTTATCTTGACAACATTGTTAATCTATCAAGGCGCCCCTTAAATATTTATAAATAATAACCAATTAAGGCATCTTTAACTTATTTTTCAAAGAGGTCGCGGAGCCTTCAAATACCCTCAGCTCAGTATTCGTGCAGCCACTACTTTGTGACGTCATCATCACTTCCTCAAGCTTTCGAGCAGCGAGCCCTCAGCCAGCACCCACGGCTATTAAGGGTATCCTGATCACTGATCACCAGCATGCCTAGGTAGGCATGCTGGCTGCTAAGTATGACTAGGTAGTCATACTTGGTCATCATAACATAGTATAAAACAAAGTCGCTTCCTCCCTATGTATGCTTAAATCCTTAAAAACTACGCAACGGATTATGATGCGGATTTTTTTAATAGATAGAGTGATTGAAGAGGAAGCCTTATATGTATAATACATGCATAAAATCAACATTGCACCGGTGCGAAGCTGGGGCGGGTAGCTAGTTATTAAATAAATAAATAATTCACCCTCAGACTCACCAGCGACCTTGGCTAAACACTTGCACTTTCAGCCAGTCACATGAAAAGCCTTGAAGAAGAGCTTGATTGCTGGCGTCGACCAGAAGAGCTCCTGGTCGACGCCAGCAATGAAGCTCTACGTCGCACAGCACCGCTCCGACTCACAAAAGCTAGTGACATTACTCAAAAAACTGAACGGATTTCTCGGAAATATGCTTAGATTATTTAATCCTGGAATAGTACAAGATAGTGTTTATCCTGCAGGAGTATGGTTCCCTGGAAAAAAATGATAACTTGAAAATAAATTGTAATTTACGTCTAAAAACATTTATCTTTTTTATTTAATTATAATTAATAGACTGGTACCTAACAATAAAGAATAGGATCGCCTTGAATTTAAGGTTTTATTGTATGAAATATAAGTGCATCCTGTCACTCTCATCACCTTTACCCTCCTTTTTACCTACATACTACCCCGCCCATCCTTGAAATCTCTACATAATATAAAAATAAACAAAGTACCTAGTTAATTAGACAAAAGCGTTAAAACCGAATTTACTATAATTATTCAAATATCCAAATAAATAAACTACTAAGAACAATCATTGATTTATTCGATCAAAGGGCTTTACTTTAAAATAATTTAGTTTTTCATAACATCAAAAGCATAATATAACATGCCAATTTGAACGCATTTTATTGAACGAGACTTTCTTCTTGTGATACGGCAACGTTTCGTTTCATCCTATTTCTTTACTCCTTACTCTTTATTTAATATGAGATTTATGACGGGAAGGAAACGTATTCAGATTAAATCTAGATTATTTTACATAAAACTGGCCAATTTTTATTCACCAGGAATGCTTTTCTATAATGTTGTAGATGAGCTATTTTTAGATTTATTGTTATACAAATCAAACAATGTTTTCTGATTAGACAACTTTGATGTAACAAAACGTCATTTCAAATGCAAGAAAATAACAAAGATGGCTGAAGAACAGGTGAGAACCAAAATATTATGATTTATAAATGATTTTAAATGAATTTACTGTAAATATTGCATAAAATACAATTTCGAAATTACACAAATTAAAATAGTGTTAAGTTTTTTTAAATGCCGCCACAAATTTCTTAATTTACTCTGTTATTTTGTGTTTCGTCCGTGTAGTGTTATTCCGAGCGTTAGATTTACTTTTCAGGCGTTATTTTAGTATTTTATCTATTATAAAAATGCCTGTTCAATGTTTGGAAGTAAATTATTGTATGATATTGCCGGCAATTTGGTTATAATGCTATGTTTACACATCATATCCTTGGAGTGTAATCAAAACCTAACGTAGTTGAATTCGCGAATTCTGCCCCCTAGTGCGTTTTACGAATTGTGGTGTTCCACTTTCAGTTTTCTATATTATTAAGCTTATAATAGGTAACTATCATTATTTTAGTATTTTTTTTACGTATTATTTCAATAGATTTAGTTCATGTTTTCGTTATTTTGAAGGACACACTTCAATGCCAACTGGGTACTTGGATCATAAAATGTTTTACTGTGTAAGAAATTTTATGTTGTTAGATCAATTATACTTTCAGTCCTAAGCCAGCAATGTGAATCAGTTCTTTTAATGAGATCCATAAAAATATTTTAAAATTAAGGTTAAATAAATAGGTAACTAATAAGTCATAGTTATTAGGTAAGTAAATGATTGTCCTAAATTTCACTGCTCATTAAAGTTATGTTCTACTTCTTAAGTATAACTTTTGGAAACCAAACTAATACTATTCAGTAATTACCACACCTATCTACAGTATACGGTCCCACATCAAAGAAAATCCAATTGGTTTCAACTGTTCTCCTATTACAAGTATTGATACAATTTAACTTAATAAAATTAACCTTTCGATTTTGTAATAACAGACAAAATTAAAGAATGATAGGTGTCCGATCGCCGGCACTTGCTTCGGGCTTAATGAATTAACTTTATTGTACACAGAAATAGTAAACAATAGTTTTATACAAACTTCAATCGGGGTATAATGGTGGTCTTATCGCTGGCAATGGTACCTACCAGACAACTTTAGGATGGCCTGTAAGAGCTTAAAAAAAGCCAGAATTATTTTTATTAGTTTCATAAAATGGATATAGTTGCTTTTACTACCTAGAGCAGTGGTAGCCAAGTGCTAATGGCTCTGAATAAAGAGTTGTAGGTCGCGGGTTCAAACCCAGCCAGCCACTTTACTTTGTATCATTTATTTCATCACCACTGCTTTCGAATCGGTGAAGAATAACATCTTGAGAAAACTGGCATGAATTTAGAACCAAAACTTTGAAGACATGTTCCTGAATAACATTCTCCTGCACTAAAATTGAATTTAGTCTAAAACTGCTGCGGTATTCTTCTAAGTTGCACCCAAATCCGGTATGGTATGGTAATCAACTTTTGGGTTTCAATCGAAGTGGAGGGCTGCATCTATCCAGAGTTTACAAGACATACAATGAGAATAGGATTGATTGCCATGTTGTGACATGCTATAATCCATACTAATATTATAAATGCGAAAGTAACTCTGTCTATCTGTCTGTTACGCTTTCCTGCTTAAACCTCTTAAACGATTTTGATGTAATTTGGCACAGACAATCTTTAGACCCTGAGAAAGGACATAGGCTACCTTTTATTGCGAAAAAAAGACACAGACGAAGTCGCGGGTACTAACTAGTGTCAATATAAAGAAGTTGGGATAAAAACGATTTATGAAAGAAGGATAATCAGTACCCAGTTCTTCAATTTTTGTTTGTCACTGTGCAAACTGTCCAAATAGTGGCAAATGGAAGAAGGCGATTTGTTCCTAACAATGAAAATCAGAAAATGTTCTTTATTTTTTAACTAATTTTGACTGAAACCATATGTTTGTCTAATTTATATTAAGCAGTAACATTTTTACTTAACCTAGAATTAACTAAGACTTTTAGTTTTAAGACCATTTATTAATATGCATAAACCATAATTTTTAATAACAGATTGAGGTTTCCAATTCTTATTTGGAATGTATAGACTATCTTTTTAGGTTATTTTTCTACTTAAACAAACAACATCAAAATTGGTTTTTAAATGATACAGCAATTAATATTTCAAATATTGGAGTGACGAAAAACGGTGAAGGAAAACATCGTGAGGAAACCGGCATGTCCTAGAACCAAAAATTCGAAGACATGTGACATTCACCAACCCGCACTGGGCCCGCGTGGTGGATTACGGCCCATTCCCTCTCTTAGAGAGTGTGGTGAGAGATCACGTATATTGTACATTATCATGTCACGTATGTTGTACATCAGCGTGTCACGTATTGTTCAGGGTTAAGTTAAGGTAGATATACTGTTCCCGTAGGCTTAGTGTTAGCACGTAGTCACGTACCATCTAGGTATATTTAAATCAACCATTAAAGGAGAGAGCACAGCTGAGGACAGGAGCTGAGCACAGTTGACTCTCAGTCCACAATTGACGCTCTAAGTAATACACACCATGTTGTTTACTTAACCCCTCCTCATCCCCACATCGCAAGAGGAGGCCTGTGTCCCTGCAGTGGGAACAACCCCTTGACACCCAAGCGAGCGCCGGCGCTCGCAGGTACTATAGCGAACGCCGGCGTTCGCGGGTATTAACGGAAACTATTAACGTACAATATTTGATTTTTTTTTTGTGGGGTATTTTGATATTTATCCAAGAACGTAAAAAAAAAGTTTTTATAGACAAATAACTTTCCATTAACACTCGCGAACGCCGGCGTTCGCTGTAGTACCCGCGAACGCCGGCGTTCGCTTGAGGGGAGAGGAGGATGATGATGATGATGGAGTGACGAAGTATTGGGGTGTGGTTTTGAACATCTTGCTATCTCTTTTGTACAGACTGTTTAATTACATAGACTTACAGTACGGCCGCCGGATCTTGGCGAGTCTGAATTTAGGCTCTACGAATTTTAGCGCTTGATAATTTTATAACTCGTACAAAAATAAAGGTTTAAACATATTAATGCAATTTGCAGTTTTTATTGCTGTTGAAAACTGTTATTGGCATTTATTTGGCTGATGATGAACGATTTGTTTCATAACGCTGACATCAGCCCGATATACCATACCATACCAAGCAGTGATGCAATCGTTGATGGTGAGGCGCACTAGTTTATTAAAAGCCTATTCACTCTAGGCTTGAAGACATCAAAATTATAATCTGACGGAAAGACTGCAGTTCATAACAACGACTCATATCCTAGCGATATACAAGCACATTCATAGAAACTATTTGTCAAAATACTGAAAAGTTAATACAAAAGTCTGCAGCAGCGCTTCATTGGCATTATGTCGTCAAAACTTTGTATGGCGGCTCCAGATTAGAGCCATGAAGTTCCGTAAGTCAAGCACAAACCAGTGGCGTAACTATAGGGTGGCAAGGCTGGCAAAATGCCACGGGTTCCCAGTCTTAGAAGCCATGGCCTCAGAACAAGTAACCGACTGGTCTGTCAGTCTAGTACAGTAGTTCCCATACTTATTTTTCTCGTGGACCAATTTAAAATTTTACTGGTTTCGGTGGACCCCCTGCTGCACATTTCTACTACATTCTTAAAGTCGCCAAAAAATAAAAATTGTGTCACTTCTGAGTACTGTCCCTACACGGGGTGTATCTGTGAACATTTACATCCCTACGCCTGTTAATATCAAATACGCAAGTTTGGACAAGTAACAGTCGCTTGCCTTATTAAAAGTACTTATAAAAATTTAGGTAGGCCCTTGTAAAAACTATGCTTACATTTTTGCTCTTTACTATCAAAAGCAGATAAATTTTCGTGGACCCCCATTAACGTCTTATGGACCCCCATTTTTTATTCACGCCTACGTAGACCCCCAGCAAGTCCCCCGTGGACCCCTGGGGGTCCACCTGGACCACTTTGGGAATCACTGGTCTAGTAGTTAGTGACCCAGACTGCTATGCGGGAAGTCGTGGGTTCGATTCCCACCCAGGACAACTGTTTGTGTGATGAGCACGATCATTTGTTCTGCGTCTGGGTGTAATTTATCTATAATATGTATGTATTTAGAAATATGTAAGTATGTTTATCAATTGTCTAGTACCCATAACACAAGCCCTGCTTAGCTTGGGACTAGATGGCGTTGTGTGATAGTTGTTAATTTATTAGGTAAAATTCAAACAATGAGATGATTGTTTTTGGGCAAATTTATTGGACAGGGCGTCCAATAAATTTGCACGGGCCTCAGGTAATACATATAGTTACGCCACTGGCACAAAACTAACATAAAAAAAATGCGAAGTAAAGCGCCTCGTCTGGGTTTTGAACTCACGACCTACAACTCGTAAGTCGAGGCCGTTACAACTGTACTCAATTTTGTAATGTAGTGATTCATAAAATTCAATGCTAAGGTGCATTGTTAGATCTCTTTGTCTTAATAATGAGTTTTGTAGAATAAGAGAGATATTTATTTATTTAATCTTCATGTACAGTAGTGGTACATAGGCGGACTTAATGCAACAAGGCATTCTCTACCAGTCAACCTATGAATGTCAGATATGAATTATTTTCATTGGTTACATTTTAAGGTTCGGTACAGTACGGCGGACGGATCTCAGATAGTCTGAAGTTAGGCTCTATGAATTTTAGTCAAAATCAAAATCAAAAAGGTTTTTATTTCATACTAGCTTTTGCCAGCGGCTTCGCCCGCGTACATAAAATATAGCCTATGTCACTCAGGAGTAAAGCAGCTTTCTATTGTTGCTTAAATTTTTCGAATCGGACCAGTAGTTCCAGAGATTACCCCCTACAAACAAAAAAACAAACTTTACCTCTTTATTATATTAGTGTAGATAGGCCTACATGGGCACTTATAAAACGTCAGAAGCTAGTGCACGGTTCCAAATTGGTCGTTTCCTATGGAGAAGAACCGGCAAGAAACTCCATGGTTACTCTTTTAAAAAAAATGATTTCTTACAATATTTCGTTGTTACAGTACTTATATCATTATGATTAGTTAATAGATTAGCTTGAAAACTTGCACAAAAATAAAGGTTTTAAAAAATAAATGCCACAACAGTTTTTGTTAGCAATAACAACTACAAATTGCATTTATTTGTTTAAAACATTTATTATTGTACGAGATTTCAAGCGCTAAAATTCGCAGAGCCTAACAGACTCGCCAAGATCCGTCGGCCGTACTGAACTACAAAAGGGAAAAAACGAAACCCTTACAGGATTACTTTCTTGTTCGTGTCTCTGTTTGTCAAGACCCTTCGTCTCTGATTTTTTTGACGTGACAACGTCTTAAATTAGGTTGCGGCTGGGAGTCACTTATGAAAAAGTGTAACGCTCGGTAACGTTACGATGAGTCACCGAACGAGAGAGAGGCCCGCCGAATGCCTTGCGTCTCTCTCCCACTCAACTATGATCGGTCTGCCGCGCGCGCAGCACTAGAGAATTAGGCGGTCGGTTGTCACGTAAAATCTTCGCCCGTAAAACCGACTTTACAGGCAACCATTTTTTTTTCTTTTTCTTTATTATTTTAGGATTTTTTATACATTACAGTGTATGCCAATTCCATCGTGACCTATGGAATTAATAACAGCAACAAAAAATCAAATAATTACATTATCAAAGACAACATAAAGAAAACTAGGTAACAACAGTCTCTGAAATTAAAACTATGTACTCAGGTTTCTGGTTACGTTAATTTTTTTAAACCCTCCGGCCCTACTTACCTCTGACAACTCTAGAGGTTTATTTCGTCACTAGCTTTTGCCCGCGGCTTCGCCCGCGTGGATTTCGGGTTTGGGTTTCCGGGATAAAAAGTAGCCTATGTCCTATTCCGAAGTGTATCCTATGCCAGTGCCAAATTTCATCCAGATCCGTCCAGCCGTTTTGGCGTGATTGAGTAACAAACATCCAAACATCGTAACTTTCGCATTTATAATATTAGTAAGATCATCATCACCCTTTTAATGTTCCCACTGCTGGGACACAGGTCTCTTCTCTAGGAAATGGAATGTGCCGTAATCTACCTGCGGGCTGAGTGCGTATTAGTGGATGTCACATGGAATTTTTGGTTCTACTAAAAATTCGAAGATATGTGACATCATAATATTGGCGATCACCGGCTTATTGCTCTGGACGTCGAATAATTTAATTTAATTACTGATTTACACACAAAAATGGTAATAATTGAGTTCAAGGGACTTTTAGTATTGTATTTTTTGCAATATTGTTAAATGTTATGAAATTGTAATGTTAATTTAGGTTGTTAAACACTGTATTGTTAATTTATCTACTTCCTGTTATTGTCAAAACTATGATATCAGAGAGATTTTTTACTAGTGTTTCCCCGCGGTTTTACCCTGGTCTATATTTATTTAGGTAAGCCACAGCGATAAACAAAATATATTACAATAAACTAGGTATGGCTAATTACAATCCGTTCCAAATGAGAATAGGATCGATGGCAATGTTGTGACGTCACGTCGAACTGTCAAATCGAAGAAATTAGGTAGAGTGAACAAAAAAAGATGTTTAAAAAAATAATTTACGTACGAATCGTGAATGAAAAAAGTTTTATCAGAATACAGTTTTTCAATTTTGTTTATCTCTGTTTCACTGTGTGATGTGTATGAGTAGTGGTAAAGAGAAGAAAAAGGCGAATTGTTTCTAACAACGAAAATAAGATTTAGAATAGAATTAACTAAAATTTAGAAATTAAAAGCAAAAAAAAAACTTTTTATTGATACGCAAATAAGATTTTTTTGCAAACCGTACTTTTCACTCAAAATTTGACAGATCGAGGTTATTGACTTTCCTGTTCTTATTCGGAACGCATAATACAGCTTTTCCTTTTTTCTAACTATAATTATACAAAGTTGATTCGACAGATGGGCTTTCCCTAAAAAGGGTCATTGTACGCACCAATATGAACAACTTTTACTATGAGACCATACATTTTGTCGAGTTGTGTAAATCTATGGAGCAGTGGGTTTTTATTCGTGTTTTTCGGGTTGGTCTCATAGTTGAAGTTGTTAAGATAGTGATGAAAGTTATAGTAAAGAAAGTCATAATAAAGTTGTAGTAAAGAAAGTCATAGTAAAGAAAGGTTTTACTTTTGAGATTTTTTTCAAATTTTCTTGAGTTAGGTGATTAGCAGACCACACATCTTTACATTGATGAAATTAGTGCAATTTTGACGTTCACACAGTGCGAGAGCGCTGTCAGTTTTGAGTTTTAGTAGGAGACATGATGCCAATGAAGCGCTGCAGCGGACTTTTGTACTAACTTTTCAGTATTTTGACAAATATTTTCTATGAACGTGCTTGTCTATCGCTAGAATATGAGTCGATGTTACGAACAGCAGTCTTTCTGTCTGATTATAATTTACGTGTCTTCATGGCTAGAGTGAATAGGCTCTTAATAAACTAGTGCGCCTCACCATCAACGGTTGCATCACTGCTTATCATCAGGTGGGATCGCAGTCAAGCACTAGTTTATAGTAATAAAAAAAGCACCTTTCTTAAATGTTATGAAACAAATCTTTCATCATCTGCCCTTTAATGTTCCCACTGCTGGGACACAGGCCTCCTCTCTAGAAGAGGGAATGGGCCATAATCCACCACGCGGGCCCAGTGCGGGTTGGTGGATGTCACATGTCTCGATTTTTTGGTTCTAGGACATGAACAACAAATCTTTACTATATTCTAAATAATTATTTGCAGGAGGTGATTCAAATAGAGCTGCTATGCAAACAGCTGTACGAATCGCAGGACCCGCTCGTGAGGGAGCAGGCAGAGAAGGCGGTCGTCGGCTTCCAGGTATGTGACATCCTTGCACCTTAGCCTACGGTGCTTAACAGGTGTGAGCCTTATGTAAATCGCTGATAGGTGCTCTGGAGTGACGCCACTTGCACGTGGGGTTGCCCAGAAGCAAAAAATTATAAATAACAAACAAGGGCACGGACGTAATGTCTGTGTATTAAATGTAAGGCAGGAGTGCGGTTTTAGTCAGTAGGAGTCTGACAATGCCCAGACTGGCTCGTTTGTGAGGCAGCCTGGGACGTCCATGAAGGATTTCCCATTCCTGCCGAAAAAAAATAGGTGTGAGCCCACCGAATTTCAAGTCGGAGTTCTACTTAACTCCTGCGTCATGCCCTCAATATCTGAGGGCTACATTTTTAGCGCTTTGAGCAAAAGCTCCTCAAAATTTGAGGGTTCACTCCGTTCATACATTACGTTACCTAAAAGACCCCCGACGCAGAACGTCTGGTCTCGACGTCCGAGAAGGGAAGAGTCGAAGCCTACTGGGGCCCAGGGTCTCTTTCTGAAAGAAAGGCTTGGCCCCACTGCGAAAGGTAAAGACGGAACAGGGTGGGGTCTTTAGTTAGAAACAGTCTGACACTGTTACCTGCTCCGCCCAAGAGCGCGATTCGTCATAGGATGATTTTTGCTCACTGAAAAATTCTGAGATCTTCGGATTTGCCTTCAGAGATCTGAGAAGAGCTAAAATATGTATCTTCTAGTGCAGTTACGGATGGGCAATGTACGGCCCGCGGGCCAACTCCGGCTAGCAACTCCCTTAAGCATTTAATTCGGTGAATACCGTATATTAGAGACCTAATATAAAGACAGTAAGTGTGCGAACGTCGGCGTTCGGTTAAGGCTTGAGAGTTTAATCCGTCCCACCAACGGTCTTTCGATGTCAATATGCCCGCGATGTATATTTTGATGGTTCAGAAGTATAAAGTAGAATAATAGTCGCATAAGTAAAGCCAGCTAGACTAGAGTAATTCATAATTCTTTTATGCACACGCTTACCATGGCAGAGCTTTCGAATAATAGTTAAATCGTAATTTTAAACATTTGTGCAAGTGTGTAATGCATTTCTTTTTCTATGATTCTGGCTCTCCTTTGAAATGTCTTATACTCTCTGGCCACCCATTGAGAAAGTTTGCCTGCCACTAAAGAGAATTAGGTTTCTAATAAATAAGTGCGCTTCAACATGAATGATTGAATCTCTTACCATGATGGCATTGTAGTCAAGCACTAGTTTATATCAATAAAAAAAATCCTTTTAGAAAATTCGTATATTGCGGGGTATCCTGCAGCATGCGCCATGATTTTCTTCCACCAGTTTCTTTATAAACCAAATTTGTAATTCCAGGAGTCGCCAGACACACTCAGCAAATGCCAGGCGTTGCTGGAGCGCGCAGACTCCAGCTATTCCCAGCTGCTGGCTGCCACGACACTGGCTAAGCTTATAAGCAGGTAAATATATCGATGAACAAAGTAACTTTTTATTAACTTTTAAACGACAGCTGAGCAAGTCAATGGTTTAATATACAACATCTATTTTCCAATTATTATTTTTTTAATTTGACACATTGCTTTTGCATTATTCCTTGTTGCCAGTTGTGCTTGTAGACAAGCATATTATAAACTGGAAGATTACATTCTTGATAATAATGCTTGGTTAAATGCCGTTTCTGCTCCACAGCCACAGTCTACTTTTGCCTTCTAATTTGTTTTTTTTTTTTTTTGTTAACATATTTATTGAAAGGATGGAAGTTGTTGCCCTTTTTATATTGGCTTTTCGTAATAGTTTTATATTTTATTTGTTAAATTGAAGCTCATGACCATCTACAATTATTATATTTTTTTGATTTGGATACAATAGCATTGTATAATGTAGAAGCACTTTGTAAATTTTGTAAATGTGAAGTACCATGGAGCATTTTTCGCTAGGTTGCAACTTATTTGACATACGAGCATGGCAGCTGAGAGTTTGTCATGCTCTCTCAAATGTCTCGCTGATGGTGGCGCGTGTGTTGGGTCATTCTGTTCCCTCTAAAATGGTTGAGCGGAGTGGGGCTGATACATGCGTCATGCTCGTGAACGGGTGCCGTCAGTTGAGACCGGTCATCTCTTGGCTGCTAGGCGCTTATTTGAAATTTTTTTTTTTATTATTATTATTTTACTTTTTGTTAAATACCGCTACATCGTGCTCGCATATTAGAATCAACATTTTGTAACCAAGTAATATGTAAATATAAATTTTGATTTAAAAGAGTGCCCATGGAGTTTCTTGCACGTTCTTCTCCATAGGAGTCTACGCCTTGGAACGTGCAAACTAGCTTCAATTTTGACATTTCAAAAGTGCCTGTAAATGGTCTATTTGAAATAAATGAGTTTGACTTTGACTTTGCCATTTAATAGATCCGTCTTACATCTTTTAATGTACCTAATTAACTCTCAAGTAACACTCAGTAAAATTATTTTACTGAGTGTTGTGATCATATTTCTTGTTTTTATATAGCCTCTTTTAATAATGTGAATGTGAGAACATTGTAGATGCAAATCTTAGATAACTTCCTATCTATTTTTACGTTTATTTTTATTGTGTTCTTGAATACAATATTGACTGCTCTACACTGTCCTTACCTAATTTAATGCTGTAAATTGGAATTATTGTAACAAACCATTTTTTTTAAAGAGTAACCATGGAGTTTCTTGCCGGTTCTTCTCCATAGGAAACAACCAATTTGGAACCATGCACTAGCTTAAAACGTCAGGTTTTATAAGTGCGCATATAGGCCCATGTGAAATAAAATATTTTGACTTTGAATGACATGATCGACAACTGTCTACAGGTCATTGAATCACTCAGCTAAAGTTCTCTTAAAAGCATTTTTTTTTTCTTTACAAATCCAAAATGTTTCGTGTTTTGGTTCGACCCTCTATGCATCTTCAATTATTGTATTATATATTTTCTTTAACCTATATAACTACTTTTTTTTCAGGTCGACAGCGAGTCTCTCCACACAGCAGCGCCTAGATATCAGAAATTATGTTCTCAACTATTTGGCAACTAGGCCCAAGCTGGCCAATTTCGTCATACAGGTAACATACCAACACTGCTCACTTAAGCCCCTAGATTTTTTTACCTACTGTACAGGCAAACCTTTCATGTACACCATGGCAACATTTACAATCCACTGCCCTACATTGAAGTCCAAATCTAGACCCTTACATAAATAAAAAACAAGTTGAACAAGCTCAATAATAGTATGTAAACAATCTGTGGATTAAATGTAAGGCAGGAGCGCGGTTTTAGGCTCTAGACAGACAGACCGCATTTCAACTGCAATCCAACTTCAAATTGCAGTTCAAGTGCAGTTGAATGCAGTTAACACGACTGCAATAGAACTGCAAGTCAACCGTGCAGTACGATTGCAATCGGTGTGTAGTTCACACGACTGCACGCCGACTGCAATTAGACTGCAGGTTTGGTTTGCAGTTCTATTGCAGTCGTATAGTCAGTAGGACTCTGTCCAGCCTGGCTCGTTTGTGAGGCAGCCTGGCCGTCTATGAAGGATTTCCCATTCGTGCCGAAAAATAATAATAATAATGGTATGTGTTGTCCCCAGTCGCTGGTGTCGCTGTTCGCTCGCATCACCAAGCTGAGCTGGTTTGACATGATCAAGGAGGAGTATGTCTTCCAAAACGTTATCAATGATATCACCAATTTTCTCAGGGTAAGTCTCCGAACTTTGTCATTATTTGACCTTTTTTTTATGGGTACGCTCGTTTGGTCACTAGTTCACTGGTTATGACTGTACAATATGTGGATGGATTGAGAAAGCCTGAGAAAAGATAGATGGATTATGTAAGAAGTGACATGAATAAGAGACAATTAGTCATAGCATTACAAGAGACGAGACAGAATTCAGAAGACATGGGACAATAGAAGGAAGATGAACATTATTGGTAGACGCGTGTCTACTATCTCACCTGATGATAAGCGATGATGTGGTCGACAATGGAGCACGTTTGCCTAGAAGTAACTTATTCACTCTTGGCTTAAATATCTATAAATTGTAGTTATTAGAAAACACAGACTCCGGCAATTAATTCCACTCCTCAGTAATGTAATAATCAACCTTTTTAATGTTAACAATGCTGGGACACAGGCCTCCTCTAGAAGAGGGAATGGGCTGTAATATACCACGCGGGCAGATTTGCGGATATGTATCATTCGCGACCAGTCTTCGTTTTTTTTTTGTTTTACGATATGTCGGTTTCCTTACGATGTTTTCCACCACCGTTTTGAGAGCAGAAAAATAAATAAATTATAAAAAAACATTACACAAAGTAATACGTCTGGCTGGGTTTGAAACCTCGACCTACGTACAACTCGTAAGTCGGGGCCGTTACCACTCGGCCACCACTGCAGGCTCTTTTTGTATTTATGAATTGTAATGTTTTTGCTAACAGAGTCAAGATCAGTGCACGATAGGCGTGCAGCTGTTGTCCCAGCTGGTGGTGGAAATGAACCAGGTGTCCGAAGCGGATGCCAACCGGTCCCTCGCCAAGCACAGGAAGATTGCCTCGTCGTTCAGGTGAATCACCATCATTATCAACATCATTTGCAGTTCTTATTGCTGTTTAAAACTGTTATTGGCATATTTTTTTTTACTTTTATGTTTGTACGAGTTTTCAAGCGCTAAAATTCGCAGAGCCTAACTTCAAACTCGCCAAGATCCGACGGCCGTACTGTACTTATTCTAAGGCTCTAGATCTAGACAGACGGACTGCATTAAATTTCAACTTGAATGTAGTTAACACGACTGCAATAGAACTGCAAACCAAACGTGCAGTACAATTGCAGTCGACTGCATTCAAACTGCATTTTGCAGTTGAATTGTAGTTGAAATGCGGTCCGTCTGTCTAGAGCCTTATATTATTATTATTATGTTTTTGAGTTTAATTTTTCTCAGGTTATAAACCTGGTGTTTTATAGCTAGCCTGTGCTGTCCCACTACTGGGCAAAGGCCTCCCTCCATTCCTTCCAGTTTTCTCGGTTGCTTGCATGATCGTTCCAATTCCTAAGAAAGACATCCAGGTCGTCTCACCATCTCCTTCGTGTTCTGCCGCGGTCCCGCGCCGCGTCTAGAGCCTTGTACAATGTGTCCCCAGGGTCTACCAACTTTTTGATTCCACACAAAGTTTTCGTTTTCTACATAATCTAACTCCAAATATATTTGTCTCCAGGGACACCCAGCTGTTCGAGATGTTCCGCCTGTCGTGCTCGCTGCTGGGCACGATGCGCGGCAAGCCGCTGGAGCTGTCGGACGAGCGCCAGCACGCGCTGGTGGCGGCGCTGCTGCGCCTGGCGCACAACTGTCTCACCTTCGACTTCATAGGGACCACTAGTGACGAGTCCAGCGATGATCTGTGTACTGTGCAGGTGAGATGTTCATAACTATACACCGTTGAATGTAGCTCGTTTTAATACCGTTTAGGGTCGATCCGGTACATGAAACACTATCGATTTGTAAAGATAAAATTGAAAAATAAAGTACTTTTTATTTTTTAAACTAAAATTAATTTACGCTTATACGAAATTCAAGTAAAGAACAGCTGCGGAAAGGTATATACTGATCTATACTGGTAGATTTACACGCTTGCCAAGCGTTGGCAAGCCTCGGCCAATCGCCATTGTGTAGCCATTGTATAAATGGGGAAATCCCGTAAACACAATGGCGATTGGTCGAGGCTTGGCAAGCGTGTAAACCTACCATAAAAGCTTTTACATAATTAAATTTTGTTGGCAGATACCGACATCATGGCGTCCAACGTTCCTGGAATCTGGTACCCTGGACCTTTTCTTCGAGCTGTACCACCTGCTGCGCGGCTCGCTGGCCAGCCTGGCGCTGGCGTGCCTGGTGCAGCTGGCGTCCGTGCGCCGCTCGCTGTTCAGCTCCAACGAGCGCGCCAAGTTTCTCAACAGGCTGGCCGCCGGCGTGCTGCGCATCCTGGACAACACGCAGGTACGTACCTGCTGTCAAAGAAAAGGAAATGTAATAAGGGCTCATGTCACATGTTCCGCCTAGTCTCGTCCATCATCGGATGACCAGACGTAGGCGTTGTGCCACCGGTAAATGGTAGAGATCCCACCCATATGTGCAAAGCGTTTTGGGAACACATTCATTACGCGTACGCAGACTCCGGCTGGTAATTCCACTCTTCAGCTAGGAGTCGAATTCCCTGCCGGAGTCCGTTTCCTGATAGCTACAACCTAGGTGTCTTTAAGTCAAGAGTGAACATGTTACTTCTAGGTAAGCGTGCTCCATCGTCGACCGCATCATCGCTTACCATCAGGTGATATAGTGTAAACTCGAGTCAATCTAAAAAAATTATGTCTTTGAACTATTTATTCCCCAAATCTGAGATTACAGTCAAGTCATTTTTTCCATAAATCCATTCTATAATCCATTTTAACATCATTTATCATGTTCCAGGGCCTCTCAGACCCCACAAACTACCACGAGTTCTGCCGGCTCCTGGCTCGTCTGAAGTCCAACTACCAGCTGGGCGAGCTCGTCATGGTGGACAGCTACCCACGGCTCATCGAGCTCATTGCCAAGTTCACTGTTCAAAGCTTACAGGTAAGGAATACAGTAGAAAGGAAGGAGCGGTGTTTGGGTCAGTTTCCAGGTCCACTCAGAACTGTGTGGTTCTTTCTTCAAAAGACCATCTCAGACCACAATCTGCATGTGAGAACCATGCAGATTGGAGATGGCCATTACATGTTTATGTAAGGACTTTAAAAGAGACTTTGACCCCTGAGTTTGTTTCGATGTTTCTTCAGAGCGTAGTCAGCTAGGAAACACCGGACTCATCTAGTTACAAAGGACGTAAAAAAAAATTTGATGTGTAAAATAATTTTGTATAAACCTATTAACAAAATAAAAATAATTTTTCTTTTGTCTTCTTAGCTTGTTGATGGCAAAACCAGTTCAATCCTTTGCCTGACCCAGTATTCGGCTACGGTAATGCTGTCATTAGGTCCCTACGTGAACAGGTAATATGATGCAGGATGGAAGGTGGGACATGGTCTGCGGAGAGACGCCGCACAAACACTGAAGATCAGAACCGTCCTCGGCGTCTCGAGCCTCCATCTGTGGAGATTATCTTTGTTGCACTCAACGTGGGTGCGAAGCCTGTTTAGTCTTCTAAATTGGCCATGGCAACTGAATTCCCGTTTTTTATATGCAGCGACTGTGGATCTGGTCTATATGTCGCAGTTATTTTCAAGGTTCCGTTACTCAAGAAAAACAACGAATCCTCATAGGATCACTTTGTTGTCCATTTATTGTTCTGTCTGTATGTCAAGACCATTTATTTCAGGAATACATAAAGGTATCCAGTTGGAATTAACATAAAACCATATAATCTGGCCTTCAGTCAATTCATCCAAGTATTGCTTATGCGTATTATTTTTTTATTATAAAAGGTGACAGGTAATTAGTGACCGATACTTAAACACGTGATTGTAGTCATGATAACAAATAACTTTTACTTTGTGACAAACCTGAAATCGCGAAAATATCATCCAGGTTTAGTACAATTAAATTAAACCAGTTAGGCGAACATAAATGTACTGACCAGCAGACTATTTACGCGATTTTCGTTTTGGTCTCATAGCAAAAGTTGTTTGTTATCATGTCTACAATCACGTTTTTAAGTATCAGTCACTCTATTTACATAAAGTGTCATCATCATCTTCCTGCCCTTGTCCCGTTTTATTTGATGTCGGCGCAATATGTTTTTTTCTTCCATTCTACCCTGCCACCCGTCACACTATCACAAAGTACATGTATATAAAGTGTAAAATAAATAAATATATTTAAATTTATCAGTTGTCTAGTACTCATAACACAAGCTCTGCTTAGCTTGAGACTAGACGACGTTGTGTGATGGTCGTCGAATATTATTATATTATTATTATTTTGTTCCAGATGTGGCAATTCGCCCCCAACTCAGTCCACTACCTGCTGTCCCTGTGGCAGCGCATGGTGGCGTCCGTGCCTTACGTGAAGGCGTCCGAACCTCATCTCCTCGAGACGTACGCGCCGGGGGTCACCGCTGCGTACATCGGATCGAGACTCGACTCTGTGTCTTGCGTGTTAAGGTACAAAATTGTATACATCGAAGAGTTACACCTGGTTTCCGAAAACCCGATGAAATTGTTATTAAACTGACACTTCTGTTAAATTAACAGCTGTGTTAATTGAACGACAATTGATAATAACAAAAAATTCATTTAGGTTGCTGACACGATACTTAGAAAAAAATTAACTAATATAGGCATCTCTCTTCTTGGAGATGCCAAGAAGAGCAAGAAGGAGATGGCGGGACGACTTGGATGCTTTCCTTAGGAATTGGCAAAAAGTGGTTTAAGACCGTGAACAGTGGGAGGAATGAATTTTCTGACGTTTTACAAGTGCCCATGTAGGCCTATCTGAAATAAAAAGACTTTGACTTGACTTTGAATGGAGGGAGGCCTGTGCTCAGCTGTGGGACAGTGTGGGCTAGTAATAATAATATAGGCATGGATCAATCAAAGTCAAAATCGCTGATCATGCTTTATGCGCATCAATTGACACTTGGTAAGAGATTTGATACCTAGTTAGTTGGTTTTTACATTGATCGGGCTCTTGGAAACTGGGTGTAATACTACTAAAAGGAGGGATAGGGTATTTATTGTGAACATTGGTTTATATTTCAATACGGTGTAATTAGGCGTGACTGAACTCACTATTTGCTTAACAGAGACAACTATGACTCACTATTTGCTTAATAGAGACAACGATGACTCACTATTTGCTTAACGGAGACAACGATGACTCACTATTTGCTTAACTGAGACAATGATGACTCACTATTTGCTTAACAGACACAACGATGACTCACTATTTGCTTAACAGAGACAACGATGACTCACTATTTGCTTAACAGAGACAGCAATGACTCACTATTTGCTTAACAGAGACAATGATGACTCACTATTTGCTTAACAGAGACAACGATGACTCACTATTTGCTTAACAGAGACAACGATGACTCACTATTTGCTTAACAGAGACAACGATGACTCACTATTTGCTTAACAGAGACAGCAATGACTCACTATTTGCTTAACAGAGACAACGATGACTCACTATTTGCTTAACAGAGACAACGATGACTCACTATTTGCTTAACAGAGACAATGATGACTCACTATTTGTTTAACGTGAACACGCTTTATTACCAACTATGTTGTCCACAGGGACGGTCTCGAAGACCCCCTGGACGACGTGGGCACGGTGCAGCAGCAGCTGGAGCAGCTGTCGGTGGTGGGGCGCTGCGAGTACGGCAAGACGTGCCAGCTGCTCGTGGCGCACTTCGACCGCGCCGCCGCCGCCTACAGCGTGCCGCAGCCGCAACAGATACCCATGTTGCAAGGTACGTCGTCATCATCATCATCATCATGTCAGCCGAATGACGGACCAAGGATCTGGACTGCCAAGGATCTCCACAATAATCGGTCCTGTGATGTCCGCATCCAGCGGCTTTCTACCTTGTAGGGGACCTGCCCATTGTCGCCATTCGAGAACCTTTCCACCCCAACGGCCATCGGTTTTTCGCGCTGTGTCCCGCCCACTGCCACTTCAACGATGCAATCCTTCAAGCGATGTTGGTTGTTTGTGACAAGGTACTTTTTTTTCTCGTGGTGGAAATCCTCATGGATGTCCTCTACCCTGGGGTTTAGGCATCTACGGTTCGGACCAAGCATTTTGCCTCGTCATTAATACCGCGTACATCGAGGGATTGGAACAGTTTGCCGGCTGCAGTCTTTCCGTCCGAATATAATTTAGGTGTCTTCAAGGTTAGAGTAAATAGGCTCTTAATAAACTAGTGCGCCTTACTATCAACGATTGCGTCACTGCTTACCATCAGGTGGGATCGCAGTCAAGCACTAGTTTATTGCAATTAAAAAAAAAAAGGATCATGGGTATCATGTAATCAGTAATCATGGTACGTTGTTGGCAACACTTTCAGTGTGCGTACAACCAAGGAGTGGAATTCCTTGCCGGAGTCTGTGTTTCCTGATGGCTACAACCCGGGAATCTTTAAGTCTAGAGTGAATACGTTACTGTTAGGTAAGCGCGCTCCATCGTCGACCGCATCGTCGCTTTCCATCAGGTGAGATAGCGGTCAAGCGCAAACCTTTAATCAATAATAAAAAAAAAACCTCATCATCATCATGTCAGCCGAACGATGCCCACTGCTGGGCATAGGCTCCAAGGATCTCCACAACGATCGGTCCTGTGCTGTCCGCATCCAGCGGCTTCCCGCTTCACCAGATCGTCGGTCCACCTTGTAGGGAGCACGCGGTCGCCATTCGAGAACCTTTCCACCCCAACGGCCATCGGTTTTTTGCGCTATGTCCCGCCTACTGCCACTTCAACGATGCAAACCTTCGAGCGATGTCGGTTGTTTGTGAAAAGGTACGTAATCTAAACTCCTACACCACGTCGCACGTCGCTCGCGCTTGAACGGCGCAGGAGATACGCTCCGCCCGCGGTACACCTCCCTCGCCCGTACAATTAATACTCATAATTATAACCTCCGCAAGTTGATATTGCGATGGAACCTTGTCACAATAACAGCTGCATGACGTCATCCGTCGCAAAAAAGTGCGGGCTGACCTTGCGAACGGTACTGACAGTGCGACATCGACTACGTCACCAAGATGGCCGACAATCGCAATATCAACTTGCGGGGCCTATAGTTGTAACGTAATGGAAGCTGTTCGCCTGGCGGGAGCTGCAGCATAGCAGCGCTGCAACGCAGCACGCGAGCAGGGACCAAGCGGCTAATACGCCAGGTCTCTGGAAGCACTTTATAATTTCAATATGTTTACTGTTTGGACTTTAAACTCTTGAGTCCCAAGCGAACGCCGGTTCGCATACATATTCGGTTCAGTTCGGTATTCAAAAGGTTAAGGGAGAGAGTTCTTTCGTGGTTTCTTCTCATAATATGATCATCATCTCATATCATAATCATATTTCTGAGCATCTGTATTTGTTTGCAGGTCAGCTAACCTGGTTGGTGTACATAATCGGCGCGGCGATAGGTGGACGTGCCTCCGTGAACACATGTGATGAGAACGACGCCATGGACGGCGAGCTGGTGTGCCGCGTGCTGCAGCTCATGGACCTCACCGACTCCAGGCTCGCACAGGTCTGTAGCTGATATAGAAAGACCTGTACATAATTCACTAGCTTCTGCCAGCGACTAAAACGTGGCCGGCGTTTTAGTCGATTTCTCCACACAAACTTCCAATCCCCATTTCCATCTCCTCCTTAGGGGTTTTTTCGTGGTGGGAAAAATCATTCAATGACGAATCCAGCCCTTGGGCGGAGCGGGAAACAGAGTTAGATTTTTATTAACTAAATGACCCACCCAGAGTTCCAAGGCCCTGGCGTTCCACTGTCGTATCAACCTATGGCCCCTTACATTGATGACATTAGTGTAGTTTTGACGTTCTTGCAGTGTGAGAGCGCTGTAAGTTTCGAATATTTTATTTGGACGATACGATGTCAATGAAGTGTTGTAGTGTGGACTTTTGTATTAGCTTCTCAGTATTTTAACAAATAATTTCTATTAACGTGCTTGCCTATCGCTACGATATAAGTCGCTAGTACTAATAATAATGTTGAATATGTATGCGAAATCCGAAACACGTTCCCAGTATTTTATTATACAACACAAATGTTCACAGGCGGACTTAATGCCTTACCATTCTCTACCAGCCAACCAAGATAATATGTATGTAATGAATCAATGTACTAAGTTTCGTAACTCACGGACGAGTGTGGACGACGTGGCCAGCAACGAAATTGCGGGGCCAGTGTGCGCTGTCGCTGCGAGAATCCCTCACAGCTCGCCAGAGAATAGGCATCGTTTATTATTCTTCACGGATCCTAATATTGTAGCCAATATTGAATTTACTTTATACAGTTCACTTTTCTTTTATTGCAGAGCTGATACTATCCCAAACAATAACTGTATCATAAAAAATTACGAAGTTACACCTTACGAAGTCATTCGCACAAATATAGGCCATCTGGACGACTGCGGGTGATTTTGCTCTCTCACCCAGTTGTTTGCTAGCGCCTAATGCTTGCTGCCGTGACCTGAGTCGGGCTTATTGTCCGAGTAAATTAACCTTTTTAAAAAATATAACACGGAGTAAAAACATTATTGGAATCGATTCTGTTACTGGTTCTGAACAAACTATGTATAATTAAGTTTCGCATATACGTACTAAAAATAATATCGTATGTTAAATTAGTATTTCTTATAGCTAAAATAATTATTTTGTCCCACAGGGCGGCTGCGAGAAGCTGGAGCTGGCAATGATGTCGTTCTTCGAACAGTTCCGCAAGATATACGTGGGCGAGCAGGTGCAGAAGAACAGCAAGGTGTACCGGCGGCTCAGCGACGTGCTGGGGCTGGCCGACGAGAGCCAGCTGCTCAGCGTGCTCATGAGGAAGATGTCAGTACACCCACACACATTTTGATACAAGTTCAGAAAGTTAGTCATTGCGACCGAGATGGAATTCGCACGAGCCGAGTCGAATGTTTTATGGAACTGAGTTCTGCATAGATGTGCACGTGTGTCAAATGACGACGGTCGACACGCACCTGGAACGATAAACTATTTTATTACAATATAATTGTGGCGGGGGAGAACACGCATAATTTTCCACACTAGTCCGGAAAACAATCCATTGCATGCTTGTAAGCAGTGAGGGAGAGAGAGACTTGAAAAACTGTTACTCGCTTTATATACCGCGCATTGTATGTATATTAAAATAATATTTTGTTGACAGAATAACAAACCTGAAATACTGGGGCAGTTCGGAGCAGATTATAGCGAAGACCCTCGGCCTGCTGAGCGACCTCAGTGGCGGGTACTCGTGCGTGCGCAAACTGGTCAAGTTGGACGAAGTGCAGTTCATGTTGACGCATCACACGGTGAGATATACCATACTAAATACGCTCCCTCCGAATATCAGGATGGTGACCAGCCGATTTAGCTTTGAAAATGGTAAAAAGTGGAACAAAATGGTAGTAGAATGAAACCCATTGGAAAAGGAAGAGAATATAACAACAACCATTGGTTCTAGAGAAAAAATTCAAATGGCAAACTTGTAGGCCATAAAAAGATCTAGAACTTTTGTATTTAAACTTTTTTCACATAACCTCAAAATCTATGTGAATCCGTATGATTTTTTTTTTTGGGGCCTCAGGTGATATAGTTACGCCTCTGTACATCGCTGCCTTTTTCCTTTTCGTTGGAAGATGTAATATTATTATTATTTTTTTATTGCTATGAACTAGTGCTTGACTGCGATCCCACCTGATGCAATCGTTGATGGTAAGGCGCCCTAGATTATTAAGAGCCTATTTACTCTAGCCTTGAAGACACCTAAATTGTCTAAATTGTGTTGTAATTGTCTCTTTGTGGGTGTTACAGGCAGAGCACTTCCCGTTCCTGGGTATAGCGGGCGTGGGCGCGGCGGAGATGCGCTGCCGCAGCATGCTGTACACGGCGCTCGGCCGCCTGCTCATGGTGGACCTGGGAGAAGACGAGGACAGGTTCTTGGCCTTCATGATGCCGCTCACTGGTATGTGTCTTATAGCCCCTTTTTGGTGTCTCGTTGCCAAATGGCAAAAACGGAATTCCTATTTTTTTTATGGTATGTAAAAATCATCGAATGACGAATCCTGTTCTTGGGTGGAGCGGGAAAAAGTGTCAGACTCTTACTGACTAAACAACCTACCTCGTTCCTTCCTGGCCTTAGTCACAGAACCCTGGTATAACGCTTTTGCACCAACCCTCGGCTCCAGGAGTGTCCGACCCTGTAGGGCCCCTACATTAACACCTATAAACTCTTCATGTCTGACTATCTGTTTGTCACAGTCACTTTTTTCGAAAGTATAAGAACTACTGTTGAGACTTCGTAAGTAGATGTATTCTGTGAACCGCATTAAGATTTGCTCACAAAAATAGAAAAAAAACAACAAATTTTTGGGTTCCATTTCCATATACATAGAACTGAAACAAAATTTGTTTTCCCATCAATTCCATACTTGGTGGGGTATTTATGGATAGGTCTTCAAGAACGAAATAAAAAATTATTTTATTATAAACTGAGTACTTTGCGCGAAAGATACTTCCAAAGTGTTTCTTCCATTAATAGATAGACAGATATACTCTTTACTGTAGAGCTTAATATGTCTAAGGTGTTACAATGGGCGGTCTTATCGCTAAAAGCGATTTTTATTTCTCGAGTTAAAATTAAAACCACGTACCCTTGTCTCAAGCACATCCACCAACCCGCACAGGGTCCGCTTGGTGGATTACGGCCTATTCCCTCTTCTAGAGAGAAGGCCTGAGCTCTGACAGTGGGAACATTATAATGCTGATACTATGTTATTCAAGTCTGCAGCATTGCATTGTATCAGTCTTTTAAAGTTATCACTGCAGGGACACAGGCCTCCTCTCTAGGAAAGGGAATGGGCCGTAATCCACCATGCAGGCCTGGTGCGGATTGGTGGATGTCACATGTCTTCGAATTTTTGGTTCTAGGACATGCCGGTTTCCTCACGATGTTTTCTTTCACCGTTTTGAGGGCAGTGGTGATGAAATAAATTACACAAAATAATGCCTCTGGCTGGGTTTAAACCCCCGACTTACAAGTGGTAGACTTGTAAGTCGGGGCCATTACCACTCGGCCACCACTGCTCTAAGTATGCAGTCCCTTAAAGATTTTATTTAACCTAAATTTCCTATTACAGCGGCCTTCGAAAGCATCATAGGTCTCCTCTCCGGGCCAGAGTCTCCAATGTTCAGTTCGGAAGACGCGAAGAAGACGCTCATAGGGCTCGCTCGAGACCTGCGCGGCCTTGCCTTCGCCTTCAACACCAAGACCACTTATATGATGCTGTTTGACTGGATGTGAGTATACCTATGTTATTGTTCGCGGAAAATAAGTTGAACTTTTTTTCTTTTTTTTTGTCCCTTGAGCGCCGATTGTGCAATATTGTACATACGTCTGTACAACTTGCTGACCTTGAAAAATTCTTAATTGTAATTTTTTTTCACACATTTTTACTAAATTTATTTGGCCGTAAATTTTGGTTTATATATTCAATTTTTTTTGTATAAAAATTGGGTAAAAATTTTTTTTTTTACTTTTTTGGTAATTTGTTTGTTTATTTTAAGAAAGGCCCCCCAATGCTCCCCTGGCATCCGAGTGGTTATAGGCTTTAATCGTAATTCGATTAAGACGTATTTATTACTAGCTTTTGCCAGCGGCTTCGCCCGCGTACATAAAATATAGCCTATGTCACTCAGGAGTAAAGCAGCTTTCTATTGTTGTTAATTTTTTTTCAATCGGACCAATAGTTCCAGAGATTACCTCCTACAAATAAAAAATCAAAGAAACAAAAAAACAAACTTTACCTCTTTATTATATTAGTGTAGATAACTAACACTTGTGTCTTACACTAGATACTAAACTAAGTCTCTTATGAATCTATTGCATACAAGAACTAAAATTGTCGTCGTTAATACAAAGTTGATACGACAGATGGGCTTTCCTTAAAAAGAATCATTGTACACACCATTATGAACAACTTTAGCTATCAGACCAACACAAAAATTACCTAAAGACATTCTCCATAGATGTTGTCGAGTTATCTGAATATAAATCTATGAAGCAATGGGTTTTTACTGTGTCTACGAAAAAATAAAACCCGTTGCGCTGTTATTGTAAATGGCGTATAGGAGCATGAAATTTTCCAAAAGTATCCTCTATGGATTCTTTTTTGTGAATTTTGGAAAATCCTCTCTTAATGATGCAGGACCTACTTTCACGCGGTGAAATCCGCTAGCAAAAATCAAATTAATTTGCGCATGTACAAATTCAATTTCTTTAAGTAAACATCAGCTGAGCGCGTCAGTTACTTGTAGGTAGTGGTCGGTCGTTTTTTTTATGGTAGGTAAAAATCATCCAATGACGAATTCCGCTCTGGAGCGTAGCGGGAAACAGTGTCAGACTCTTACTGACTAAACAACCTACCCCGGTTTTCTCTTGCCTTATTCCCAGAACCCCGGTATTAACTACCTACAGGTCATTGACTCGCCCGTATGATTTTGGTTCCTCAGCTACCCAGTGTACATGAAGGTGCTGCTGCGCGGCATCGAGGTGTGGTTCTCGGAGCCGGCGCTGACGACGCCGGTGCTGAAGCTCACGGCCGAGCTCGCGCAGAACAGGAACCAGCGCCTGCACTTCGACGTGTCCTCGCCCAACGGCATCCTGCTGTTCCGCGAGCTCTCCAACATTATCTGTGCCTACGGTAAGACAGTGATATGTATGTACTTCATACTTTGAGGCGTGCCGTACAGTGCCTTTACACCACTTAAGTGATCTGCAAGCCATACACTTTTACATTGACGACATGAGTGCTGGTTTGACGTATAAGCGCTGTAAATTTTATTATCCTGAACGTATTTTCTTTTAAATAAAAAACAATAAATAAAAATGATTAACACAATCCAAACCAGAGGGTACTTGGGAAATCGGGTTTCTATTTTATATACATGGGCTTTCGTCGCGCTGTTAAGTCATAGTTTAAAGATTCAGTTACATTGTGAGAATTTTGTGATGGACGGGAAATTACGAAACCCTACACTGAGGGTGAAGCTCTTGGCCGTTTTTTTTTTCATTGTTACTGTGGGACCAATCCTGAAATCGCAAAAATCGTCAAATTCAGTACATTTTGACCAGTCAGACGAACAGAGGGTGTTCTAAGATGTCATTCACCAGGTGGCAGCACTGAGGCGTCAGGTCCAGGCTCCTGTCAAAACGCTTTACATTTTGACCAGTCAGACGAACAGAGGGTGTTCTAAGATGTCATTCACCAGGTGGCAGCACTGAGGCGTCAGGTCCAGGCTCCTGTCAAAACGCTTATGTTACTGACATTAGCTAGACATCAACATCAACGTCAAACGTTAGACGTCAACGTCATATATAAGTTTTCAAAATAAAAAACCTGACGGCTAAGTGGCGCTAGCTGGTGGTGTGAATATTTCTAAACACCCTCATTGTACTGACAAGGAGATTTTTTTTTTACGATTTCAGGTTTGGTCTCACAGTAAAAGTTTTTTGTTATTATGACTATAATCTATCGATCACTAAGTACCAGTCACCATATATATTATTATTCTATGTTTCAGGCAGCAGAATATTAACGATAGACGTGAACAAGAAACAGATGTACGCGATGAAACTGAAGGGCATCTCTCTGTGCTTCTCAATACTGAAGTGCGCGCTATGTGGCAACTACGCCAACTTCGGAGTGTTCAGGTAAGCGAACATGATGAGAGAAACGAGCCATTACCATGATGCGTTAAGAGAAATAAAATAAAATAAGAGACTAAGAGCTTGTCCAGAAGGAGCGAATTCGCCGCGATTCTCTCAAAAGTATTACGCATGACTGTTTCGCCCAGAAAGAGCGTACCTACGCGCGAGTATTTGGACAAAATTTTGGCGCTCCGTTTCTCCGGTTACGTGCACCCGCTCTGGATTTCGCGCGTGAACTGGGCGCCACACACGGCGTACCTAGTATTTCAACACGCGCGCATTACGCTCGAATCACGCGCGAATCGAGAGTCTGGCGTAGTGCACGCGACTTACGCTCGTATTTTGAATTCGAAAAATGCTTGTGGGCGCAGTGTCGCTTGTTCAATAACAACGGTGTGCATGTAGTCGTATCAATGGAAACTATCATAATGATGACGATGGTTCTACAGCAGTTTCGGCTCTAAAATGTAAAGTGTAAAAAATAATTTGGTAAAAAATTGTCCGCAAATTGAAGTGATTTATTTTTTTGCAGGTTGTACGGTGACGAGGCTCTCGACAACGCTCTAAATATGTTTGTCAAGTTACTGCTCAGTATACCACAGAGTGATTTACTTGTAAGTATATCGTAAACATTATCTCTCTTATTTGATATTTTTCTTTCCACCAGATTTTCAATAAGTTTCTAAATTGTATAAGTTTTGAACAGGATTTAATTTGTTATTGTATTTGTGACTTTTTATTTTTTAAAGAAACGTTATCTTCTTTAGTGTTGTTCAAGTATTACGTGAATAATTTTTTGCAAGTTTTAACTGAGCAGCCGTTGCCGATGCTCAGCCAAATTATGCTATGCTAGCTCTTTCTTTAGTGTGTTTTTAGAATATCTACATCGTTCTCTTGAACATTAATGATAGTAAATTGTATTATATGGAATCAAATTAATATTTTTACGGCAAAGAAAAAAAGGCACCCCCTTTTTTATACTGGAGCGAAGTGAGAGATTATAGAGTAATTTTTTAGTAAAATCCTGAACTTAGCGTGTGATTGAAAAATTCTACTTTTCATTACCAAGCATTAGAAAATAAAAGGCGCCTCATATTTAAATTCACTGTCACTTGAAGAACTTATTTTACAAAATAAAACCATGAATTTCTAACAATCTATTTGTTTAAACTTCATGTACATTTTAAACGAAAACGCGGCTTGAGTTGGCCCGTTTATAATTTGATCTTTTTTTTTTAATTCAACAGGCCATGACAATTGTTAACATGTTAATAATAATTGCAGGACTACCCGAAGCTGTCTCAAACGTACTACGTGCTGCTGGAGCGACTGGCACAAGACCACATGCCGTTCCTGGCGAACCTGCAGCCCGACGCCACGCTCTACATACTGTGCTCTATCTCCGAGGGACTCACGGCTTTAGGTGAGTCGAAAATAAACTTAGGACTTTTGTCCAAAGACGCGTATTTTTCACTGTACGCTTAGTATACGCCTGCATGAAGCTTACATATAAACTCTTGTTGCACCAAGCGTTTACAAAAACAAATACCTCACAAATACTTGTCTATGAAGCTACGCCTCCTCGGTTATTATGATATCTACCTAATCTGGGGTCACAGCAGTGCCCCAGCCAAGTCTCGAGCAAAGCGGGCATAAAATTTATTTGAACGTAATACGAGAATGAAGAAGAATACGACAGCCCGAAATCATCTATCGGGCAGTAGACTACCAGACGTAACACCTGTCTGGTCGGGGGATCCTCCCTTTTCAAAGTAGCTTTGCGGAATTTTACTTTCATTTTTCATATTTTGGACACAAATATCTTGGATATTATATTTCTGACTTATTGCCCGAGGGCGACGACATTTGTTTAGTCATTTTATTATTAATTTTGTTTTTTATTAATTTTAACTAAAGTGAACATTATTACCAACTGCTTATTGCTTAAGCTATATCAATGATAGAACATTAATTGGTTTTACGATTTTTCTTAATCATAAACCTAACTCCCAAATGTACTATTTGAATAAAATTGTCTGGCCTGTCAGTCTAGTAGTTAGTGACCCTTAATGCTATGCGGGAGGTCGTGGGTTCGATTCCCACCCAGGAATCGAACCCACGACACGGAAATGTTTGTGTGATGAGCACGATCATTTGTTCTGTGTCTGGGTGTAATTTATCTATAATTATGTATGTATTTAGAAATATATAAGTATGTTTATCAGTTGTCTAGTACTCATAACACAAGCTCTGCTTAGCTTGGGACTAGACGACGTTATGTGATAGTTGTGGAATATATTAGTATATGTATTATAAAAAACGTCATATTACTGTAACGGCATAGCGTATACTAATGTTGTCACGTAGCATAGTGTAAGCTAAGTCTGTATGTAATCTTTTTATAATAATGTAAACAATTTGTCAGTACGGTTTGAGAGCTCACTATGATCAGTCTATGTTAACAGAATACACAAGTTAATCGTCACCCGTGTTTTATAATATCTACATCAAGGTCACTCCTACATTACCATGTTCTTATGGTTTGTTTCAGACACGAGTGTATGTACGGGGTGCTGCGCGACGCTCGATCATATAGTCACATATCTATTTAAACAGTTAGTGCAGAAATGTAAGTAACACAATATTAAAGCTATCGTCATCATCTTCCTGCTCATATCCCATATTATTTGGGGTCGGCGCAACACGTTTTTTTCTTCCACTCTGTCCTGTCACCCGACGCGCTATCACTGATTCCCTTTTATTTCATACTAGCTGGTACCCGCGACTTCGTCTGCGTCTTTTTTTCGCAATAAAAGGTAGCCTATGTTCTTTCTCAGGGTCTAAAGATTGTCTGTGCCAAATTTCATCAAAATCGTTTGAGAGGTTTACTCGGGAAAGCGTAACAGACAGACAGAGTTACTTTCGTATTTATAATATTAAGTATAGATTACTCCTCACACAATTCATGCACCTTTGGCCACCGTCTCCATCCATACACATGTATACTCTACCTACTTTCCTGTATACGTACCTACAAATTAGCCGCAACATGCCGCGCGGCAGTAGCGTGGTTGCAGCGCAACAGTCGCGCAGCACGTTGCTGAAAAATTTAAGGCGCTCTATAACTCTCTTAGTAACATGCGTTTCATCCCTCCTACGTGACCATACCAAGACAAATGATTCCCTCTCAACTTTTCAGTCACTGGCGTCACTTTCAAACTTCCTCTAATTCTCATTTTATCCATTCTCGTCACACCACACATCCATCTCAACAAAAATCTAAGTAAAAAAGTCAGATTGGTTTTTGCCACCCATATTACTCACATATTTCATCAACATCAGCCTTTTTAATATTCCCACTGCTGGGACACAAGCCTCCTCTCTAGGATAGGGAATGGGCCGTAATCCACCACGCGGGCCCAGTGCGGAGTGGTGGGTGTCACATGTCTTCGAATGTTTGGTTCTACGACATGCCGGTTTCCTCACGATGTTTTCCTTCACCGTTTTGAGAGCAGTGGTGATGAAATAAAGTACACAAAGTAATGAGCCTGGATGGGTTTGAACCCGCGTCTTACAACTCGTAAGTCGGAGCTGATACCACTCGGCCACCACTGCTCTTCTACCACAGATTGAACTTGTAAATAATACGTAGTTAATGTTCCACAGCTAGCAACAAAGTGTCGAACCCGCGGCAGCCGCCGCCCGAGACAAGCAACATGTTCATCGAAGTGCTGCAGCGGCGGCCCGAGATCATGCAGCAGCTACTGGCTACCGTACGTACTTTACTGTGCTTTGCATCTTGTGTCGGCTAAGGCCTGACTATGGCTTCCTTTCCACTAATACGTTGCTGCGTATTACGCGTATCAAATAAGAACAGGAAAGTCAATAACCTCGATCTATCAAATTTTGAGTGAAAAGTACGGTTTGCAAAAAAATCTTATTTGCATATCAATGAAAAGTTTCTTTTTTGCTTTTTATTACTAAATTTTAGTTAATTCTAGTTGAAGTAAAAACGTTAGGATTTAATATAAATTTGCCAAATATATTGTTTTAAGTCATAAATAGTTTACAAAAAAAAACTATTTTTGTTTCTTATATTCATTGTTAGAAACAATTCGCCTTTTTCTTCTATTTACCACTACTCAGACACATCACACAGTGAAACAGAGATAAACAAAATTGAAAAATTGTATTCTGATTAATTCTTTTTCATTCACGATTCGTACGTAAATATTTTTTTTTAATATCTTTTTTGTTCACTCTAATTTCTTCGATTTGACAGTTCGGCGTGACGTCACAACATGGCCATTGATCCTATTCTTTTTTTATTCGACAGTTTCACAGTTTTGTATATAAGCTTCACGCAAGCGAACACCAAGCGTATAATGACGAATACGCGTCTATGAAGCTATGCGTCCGTGGACGGTAGGCCATAATTTTGTTTGCAAAATTCATGAAGGTGCACACCAAGCGTATAATAGCGAATACGCGACTATGAAGCTACGCGTCCGTAGACAGTACACCCTAGTTTTGTACGTAAACTTCATGCAGGCATACACTTGCGATGTGGGGTAGAGGAGGGTTTAAATAAACAACATGATGCGTGCTACTTCGTGAGTCAACTGTAGAACTCTCTCTCCTTTAATTGATGGTATATGTATACATGGATAGTGTGTAACTACGTGCTAATACTAAGACTACGAAAACAGCTTATTTACCTTAACTTAAAGTATGTACATTACGTGATATGCTGAAATACAACATCATCATCATCATCATCCTACCCTTATCCCATATTACTTGGGGTCGGGGTAGGATGAAGTCCCATACAACATACGTGACATAATGATGGACAATATACCTGACTCCATACCACACACTAAGTTCTTGTTTACGGAGACGCGGCGCGTCAAAGTTTGTTATACTTTGTCATTATGGTTGTATTTTCGCGTGCAATGTCGCGTCCTTCTGCTGCAATGTACTACGAACGCCCAACGCGCCGCGTCTCTGTATACAAGTACTAAGAATATAATGACGAATACGCGTCTATGATGCTACGCGTCCGTGGATAGCAGACTTTATGCACTGACTTATCATCGCGCAGTCCAAACCCTTGGATTTAAAACGTTGAAATTTTGCTCTGAGATGTATTTTATGATGTACAATGTACATGTTACCGGCAATAGTCTGTATTACTGGCCTAGGTGAAATTAGTTAATGGCTTAAACTCTCAGGCACCAGTGTTGAATGTGTTTAAAATTAAGTTTGTGATTGTGTGATTGAGTGGTGATTATGGTCCATTCACTCTCCTAGAGAGAAGGAGTATGGTTTGTTACCGTACGTCTTTTGTTGATTGATATTGATTTATAGGGATGCTGAGTGATATTAAGTAAAGCTATGTAAGTCACTTAATACGTGTATTGAGTCCACGACCTTAACTAATGATGAATGAGATGTTGCTATGACGCGGTCCGAATGTGAACTGAAGTTGACTTGAAATTAGTGTAAATTAAATACAGTTGATTTTGATGAGAGTGCGTTTACACAATCAATCAATTAATTTATTTATTTTCAGGCAACGGAGGCCCATAGCAAAAAACACATAAATTATCTTAAATATTCTATTAATTAATACATATTATAAAACAAAAACTTATTTACTATAATAATGCACTTAATGTAGTCGGCGTCGTGTTGCGCTGCGTGGTGTCGTGTAACCGTCCGCGGAAACGTCGATATACGACACCTTTCGGCCAAAAGTCCTTTTTAGGAAGGTCTGTAGATGTTGGGTTGGAACTCGTTCGACGAACGACTACAATGTGCGGTTGCACCGTACAGAAGGGCTGAGTCTCAGCAGTGGTCAATTGTAAGGTTGATTATATTAACACCCGTATTCATAAACAATACTCAAACGACCCTTGACTAAGCAAACGCACAGCGTTGAAATAGAGCTCTGTGATTGGTTCGTTTGTGTTGCGTAGTTCACTAACCCTGCCCTGTGCGCTCGCGAGCACAGTGAGACCGCATAGTAACGTTTGTGAATACGGGTGTAAGTCTATAACAATAATCGTTCGCCAACAGGTTCTGAACGTGATAATGTTCGAAGACTGCTGCAACCAGTGGTCGATGTCGCGGCCGCTGCTGGGGCTGATCCTGCTCAACGAGGAGCAGTTCGCGCGCATCCGCCAGGACATGATCGCTCAGCAGCCCAGGGACAAGCAGGCGCAGCTGGCGCACTGGTTCAACGGGCTCATGGCCGGCATCGAGCCCAACCTGCTCACCAAGAACAGGGACAGGTACGTACCTACCAGCATGAGAATAGGTAGGTCCTGATACCTGCTGGAGAATAGGGACAAGTCCGGTACGGCCGTCGGATCTTGGCGAGTCCGACTCTGTAAATTTTAGCGGTTGAAAATAATAACTGAAAATTGCAATTATTTGTTTGAACCATTTATTTTTTACGAGTTTTCAAGCGCTAAAATTCGCAGAGTATAACTTGATGTTCAAATGATCAAAATTTAGCGGTGTATAAAAATAGAAACAGGTGCGTTCGTTTATTACCCGATATAGGAATAGATATGTTCTAATAACGGTATGAGAATAGGGAAAGATATTTCCTAATATCGGGTTACATCCATATTCAAATGGTAAACAAAAGTCATTGTGTTATTAAAAGTGAACATATACTGTATTTAACAACTAAATGCTCATCTCTTGTAAATACCAAAAGATGAAATAACCAAATTGCCTTATAACCATAAAACTTTGTTCCACCAGATTCACTCAAAACCTGTCGATGTTCCGACGCGACATCAACGACCTGCTGAAGGGCGCGGCCGGCGTCAGCGGCGGGAACGCCAGCGACATGATGACGTCATAACTTGTTGCGTAGCGCTCTTGTAGGCGTAGCTCATCACTTGGTAGGATCGGCCCTGCTTAGGGTTACCAGATGACAGGAATTTTTCTGACATGCCCGGAATTTCAGCTGTCTGTCAGGGAAACAGGGAAAGTTGGAAATGAGGGTGTTTAGAAATATTCACACCACCAGCTAGCGCCACTTAGCCGTCAGGTCTTTTACTTTGAAAACTTATATATGACGTTGATGTCTAACGTTTGACGTTGACGTTGATGTCTAGCTAATGTCAGTAACATAAGCGTTTTGACAGGTGCCTGGACCTGACGCCTCAGTGCTGCCACCTGGTGAATGACATCTTAGAACACCCTCATTTTCAGAAATTTAACAATAAAGAGAAAAATATAAGAAATTAAATTTTAATCACATAATAAAATCTTATAAATAACAACTAATTTACTAATTATTCATCTGATCCTCATAGTTATGTAAAATAATATAATTTTCTGCCAAAATGTCAGGAAAATTATTGCTGAAACAGGGGTTTTTTCAGGAAAACTCATTTTCGGATCTGGTAACCCTAGGCCTGCTGGACATTTACAAGTAGCTTTATACACGCGTTTCCGGCGTTATACGCCTGGTGTACGCCAGCGTGAAGCTTACATGCTAAACTACGGACATCGACTTTTTTTTATCCTATAGTTGGTTTTTTAATTCTAGACTACGATTTGATAACTCAGAATGTCACACTCTAGAAATATGTTCCCAAATTTCTGGAGTTTGACATTTTAAGTTGTCAAATCGGAGTCTAGGATTAAAAAACGAACTATAGCGATCTACGATCATCAATGTACTAGATCAAGGATTAAGAAAAAAATCATAACACAACTGTCCCAGAATTGCTGCAAAAACAAAAAATATTACATTCGAAATTCAATTCTCATTATTAAAACTGTTTAAAAATATTTGTTGAAAAATTAACCAGATCTTGTATAATACGTTGAACTAAAATGGTCTTGCAGCCCTCCGCTGTGTCTCTATTCTTTAGCCATTTTGTTTCAAGTTACATGCCGCGTATTGTACGCGTGGTAGACGTTGCCGCTTCGTCGATAGTTTCATAGTTTAGTATGTAAGCTTCACGCCGGCGTATACCAAGCGTATAGTGTCAAATACGCTACAGTGGGCCCTATTTCTTCTAATCACACCTACACGGTTGATTTTGTATGTGTGTGTAACATCAAATACAATTTTTTCTCTTTCTGTGTGTGTGTAGCGGTTCTGTATCATTAAAAATAGCTTACGGTGTATTTCAAATAGTAATAGGATCGACTTAGCGCCATGTTGTGATGTCACAGCTGTCAAATCGAATCAGAGTGAACAAAACAAACAATTTTCGAAATTTTGTTCTTCAATTTCGCAGCTTCTGTTACACAAAAGTAAGTTTTCTTTGCAAACCTTACTTTTCCGTAGATTTAATAATTATTTAGTTAATACCTATATTTATGATTGTAGTTGGTTTCATTATATTTTTTTTTTCAGTAGACGGTTTTATAGGTTTTCTCACAAAATTGAATTTTACACATAATAAGTCTTAAAGTCACAACGACGATATTCTATTCTATTTGACAGTTAGAGGTCATTGTCGTTCCTATTCTTAATTGAATCACATTGTACGCACATTGAAACAGCGTGTATGTGATTCTACGCACACATACAAGATCAAATCGCCTTTGTGAGATGAAGCAACTAAAGTATTGGTCCAGTTGAGGCAACGAATCAATATAGGATCATTGTAGACTTAACTTGGCATCTTAAGTTTATGTTATAGTTAGAGAATGGCTATACCCCTTGCCAAATTGTGTCACAAGCATTTCAATACTAAAAATAATGTTTCATTTTTGTGTATAATATACTGATTTAAAGACTATTTTTATAACAACAACTAGTCTTCTGCCAGCGGCTTCTCCCGCGTGAAATAGGGTTCTCCATGCAAACTTTAGACCCCCATTACATCCTTTTGGATGCTGAATTTTGAAAAACCCTTTCTTACACCCGTATTCACAAACAATACTCAAACGACCCTTGACTAAGCAAACGCACAGTGTTGAAATAGAGCTCTGTGATTGGTTCGTTTGTGTTGCGTAGTTCACAAACCCTGCCCTGTGCGCTCGCGAGCACTGTGAGACCGCATAGTAACGTTTGTGAATACGGGTGTTAGTGTTTGACTACGTCATAAAAGGAAGCCTTGTGCAAGATTTCACGCTCCTAGGCCGGCTCCTAGACTAGGCTAGTTTTGGCTGAGCGTTGATATGTCAGTCAGTCAGTTTCCCCTTTTATATATACACTAGCTTTTGTCAGCGGCTTCGCCCGCGTACATAAAATATAGCCTATGTCACTCAGGAGTAAAGCAGCTTTCTATTGTTGCTAAAATTTTTCCAATCGGGCCAGTAGTTCCAGAGATTACCCCCTACAAACAAAAAAACAAACTTTACCTCTTTATTATATTAGTGTAGATAGATTGTTGTCTTCAATTGCGCTCCGCCGCGCCTACAGCGGTGTGCGTTGGGCCGTAGACCATAATGTCTCAAAGACGAGCCAACGAAGCAAGGAAATGATAATCCGATGCCCAGTTAATATACAATGACCCTGATACTGAATTTCAACCCTCAACTATACTCTTACTTTCCTACCAACAATATTATACTTTTTATGTGTACTACGAATTGAAAGGTAATCATTTTACAACATCTATGTAAATTTTCTAATGATTTATAGTAAAAACAAGCTAAATTAAGAATCACTTTTTACGGAGTATTTTTGTGCCCTGTACGCCAGGGTAGAGCACTGCTCTCAAAACGGTGAAGGAAAACATCGTGAGGGTTTCTTCACGATGTAGGTTATTCATCCCTGTTTAGGGATGAATAACCTAGAACCAAAAATTCGAAGACATGTGACATCCACCAACTCGCACTGGGCCCCCGTGGTCCATTCCCTCTTCTAGAGAGGAGGCAGTGGGACCATTGAAAAGGCTGATGACGATGACACGCCAGGGTCGTCTGTTCGTGACTGGGTACTAACATCTCGTTTAGCTATTCAATTCCCATAGGTGACAGAAGAGAAGATGAGATGCGAGTGTTTGGTCGTGTATACGCGACCCTGGCGGAATATACGCGACAGTTTTTGTTAGATATATGCGACGTATAGTTCGTTTTTTAATTCTAGACTTTGACAACTCAGAATGTCACACTCTAGAAATATGTTCCCAATTTTCTGGAGTTTGAAATTTTAAGTTGTCAACTCGTAGTCTAGGATTAAAAAATGAACTATAGTGTATGTGTAACCCTAGCGAAAAAAATAAGTTGCAACTGGCAGCTACTAAAAATCTTTTATTCATAAGATTTTAGACCGTATGTCAAGGTAGTTAAGGTTTATATTAAATTGTTGTATCATATGCGCTCTGCCGCGCCTCCAGTGGTGTGCGCTGGGCCTTAGGCGTTCATCGTACATTGCAGCAGCGGGCCATGTCATCGCACGCACTAACGCAAACGTACGCAAACATTTACGACAAACGCCCAACAAACGGCAACTCCTTAAAAAAAAAATTGGTTGCCTGTAAAGTCGGTATACGGGCGAAAGTTTTACGTGACAACGACTTTGAGTGGTAAAACGCGTGCCTTTCACTTTTTATGTCTGTCTCTCTCGCTCTTAGGCGGGCTAACCATGCCCGAGTGGAAGGGACGCGTGCCTCTCACTCGCTCTCATTGTGAGCGCATAACGTGAGCGGAGCGTAACGCAGTTTCTTGAAGTGTCACCCGGCAAACCAATTTATAAGACGTTGTCACGTCAAAACATTTAAAGTCGTATGTAACGATTTTGGGTTAAGTTACCTTTTGATTATAATAAAAAAAAAATCAAGTATTCAATTGTAACTACAAGATGATTATAATTGCATAGCATCAGTCCCATAATATTCCCACTGCTGGGGCACAGGCCTCCTCTCTAGGAGAGGGAATGGGCCGTAATCCACCACGCGGGCCCAATAAGAAGTCTGTATGTATGTATTAATTAAAACTGTTAAAAATGATTACCTCATCAATTCCTAGTACACAAAGGAGTGTAAATAATCTTAAAATTAAATTTAAACATATAATTATATTATTAAAATAATAATTATAATTAAAAAAAACTTGTTAGTTCAACGGATTCGTCTACAATTTCAATGATATCACAATTTGAACTTCATAGTATTTTTATTAATAAATATTTTTTGTTTGTTTCAAAAACTATTAAATGTATACCTCAGTATCTTGAACGAGAATTATAAAATTTAAGTGACAAAGTCTCATTTATAATCCATTTGTAGTATGATTAGACATTTGGACAAAATTGTTTTTGCTGTTCGTTCAATCTATTTTGACTCTTATTTCGTTGGTGGCAAGACAAATAGTAGCCACAGTAAATAGTTGGCATTTTAGCCACTTTTTGCTTGTAATACCATCATTATTGCTTACGGAATAAAATTCAAAATCGGTTGTACGGACTGCAAAAGAAAGTTTGTTTAAACGTCTAATCATACTATGAAATGTTTATAGTTTTCGTTCGAGAAACTTTGGGTTAGTTCTATTTGTGTTAAGTTCTTCGTGATTTTTTTTAAGCATTCGTTGTTTAGATTTTTTAAGTTTTAACTTGGAAGTCATGAAGGCGTATACATTTTGTCTAAGCTAGAAATTTCTAGAATAAGTTGGTCTAGTATCTTACTTAAAGTTTTACGAGGACAACTTATTCAAGTAATACAAAGTTTAATATGTTTTTGTATGTGACTAATACTTGTTAAACCTTTTTATCGCTTGGGTCGGATTTTTCCGACGAAGGTTTTCTGTGTTCTATTCGCCAATGTCGTGTATTTGAGACTGGGTATTCCATCCTGTTTAACTCTTTAATACCTATTGGCTATGTGCGAAGTGGGTGGTGGGGAACGGCAAATCGATCGTAGCGCACGACGTGGCAGAAATGTGAATTAATTCTGGGCTGTCATGTGTCAAATTGCTTTATTTTCATAACTTCCTTTATAATTTTAAGTAAAAACGTAAAAATTTGCGATAGGGGTCATAGTAAATGTTGTGTCGTAAATTGTAAAAACAATGGGAAAAACAGTTCGTGCAAGTTTTATTCGTTTCCAACATCAAAGTGGACATTACAGCAAAGACAAAAATGGATAGCTGCTGTGTAATGTGAAATCCATGTAATGTGCATGCACATGTAATGTGAAAATCGCTAGATATAATATACACACTCACTTTTTACACTATTTTTTTCAATTTCGTTGAAAACTAGTCGAAAATCAATATCACAAAAATATCATCTAGTTGACATGATTTGACAGATGACAAGTCCTGAATAGTTGCGGCCACTAGGGGCGCTGTCATCGCGCACACAACGAATAGGTGACACAAGAGCTGACGAAATGCGAGTCGTGGATTTACGACATTGTCCGAATAAACCCGAAAGTATTTGTCGCATATTACCCACTCAGGTGAAAGAAAGGTTAATGTGAAAACGTCAGGTAAAACCTTCGAAATTCAAATTTCTTTTAGTTATTTTTTTGTATTTTGCAGGTCAGTGTAATAGGGTTTTAATTTATTAAAATACTAGCTTTTGTCAGCGGTTTCGCCCGCGTACATAAAATATAGCCTATGTGGTGACATAGGCTATATTTTATCAATCACAATACATCCATCCATCTACGTGTAAACTCAGAACTCTTTTCGTAACATGCGTTTCAACCTTAAAACTACATATATTAAAAAAAACCCTTATGAACTGAACTAAAAGTACCCAATCTAATATTCTAATTTTTTAGTGAATGCTATTTTGCATTTTGACACTGACAAACAAAATGCAAAAAAAAAAAACTTTAAAAAATTTGAATTTCGCAAGTTACTCTAGAAAATATTCACCACTGCCCACTGCTGTGTATTAGAATCTTGTAGAATATATCACTGCTGGGCATAGCCAAAGGTATCTTCGCGAATAATTCCTTCATACTTAGCTGGATTTTAGCATCTTATCTAGGACTATAACTATGACAACAACATTGTAAACTTAGTTCGCAATAAATGTTTTGACTTTGACTCTAAAGTCAAGAGTTAGACCTTAGACCTTGTCCAGAAGGAGCGAATTTGCCGCGATTCTCTCGTGCGTATCACATGTGACAGTTTCGCCCAGAAAGAGCCTACGCACGAGCGCACTTAGGGACGAATTTAGTCAGTGCAGAAAATATTGACACCAATTCTTCCCAAAATCTACGTTTTAAAATTCTGTTGGCATAATCAGGTGATTCCAAATCCCATTTCGCTGGCCGTTTTTCTATTTTGTCTATAAACAATTCCGTGTCAAAATATTGGCGGTCCATTTCCCTGGATTACATGCATTCGCTCATGGAGTTCGCGAGTTAACTGGCGCAACAAGGCGTCCCTAGTATGTCGAATCGCGCGCATTACGCGCGAGTCGAGAGTCTGGCGTAATGCACGCGATTTACGCGCGTATTTTGAATTCGCGCGATGCTTGTTGGCGCAATTTATTGGTGCCTAGTATCTCACCGAAACGTTTCGCGACGAATTCGCTCTATCCGGATCAGCTCTAATTACCAGTTACCCTGTATAAAAAAACAACCTTTGTACAGTCAGTAGCACATCAGACTATACAAATCTGTCAGATTTCTCCAATACATTTTGAACCTTGTTATATTATAGTTAAGAGTTAAAAATCGTTTGCAGACTTTTGACAGTTTGTCTGATACGCTGCTTACCGTACGTGGATAGTTTTGCCCAGCAGTGAGATATCAAGTTTACATCATATCTCCTTAAACCGCAGCAGTGACGTAAGCGTGATGACGTCACAATGTATTCGCATGTACCGTTAATAATGTGTTATGTAAACAAAACAATATGTTCCTTATTGTATGATTCTTTTGTTGTTCTATGTGTCCATCGCTTGCTTGTATGTTTGTCGATAGATTCGTTTGAAGACATTTTTAACAAACTCGATTACCATGACATTAGAAAAGTATTGTTATACTAGCCTTCTGTCAGCGGATTCGCCCGCGTGAAAGTGGGGTCCTCCGTACAAACTAAACCCCCATTACATTCCTTTAGGAGCCCAATTTTGAAATACCCTTTCTTAGTGCTCGCTCGCCTACGTCATAAAAAGCCTTGTGCAAAATTTCACGCTCCTAGGCCCACTAGTTTTGGCTGTGCTTTGATATGTCAGTCAGTCAGTTTCTCCTATGTACTTATAGATAGATTTCAGTAAAAATAAAAAAAAATATTAATTTTCATGTCACAAAAATAATCAGTAAAATGCATTAATTTTTTTTACCGCTTTGAACTATTTCACTTTTGCGCATTACTAATTTCTTGTTCATTAAAATAAATAAGCAAAACTCAGAAGCGTATTGTACGTGGAGTATAAGTTGAACTAAAATGCCAACCGTTGTTATGGTTACGCGCAATCCCCCGCATTGACACACTTAAAGATAAATATACTACGTTGTACTCAACGTACTCTTAAAGCGGTCATTGACTCCAAAACTGTATTTGATCCAAAGTGTAGTAACATGAATTTTGTCTATAAAAGCAATACTTTTCTAATGGTACATATTTTAAGAAATACAGAAAATCAATCGACAAATTGCATCAAGTCTACGTGGACACGTGTCATGTTCTTTGTATGACCGCATTGTATATTGTAGTTATGTGGTGAGTGCATTTCTATTGAAATAGTGTTAAATACCGTAAAGGCGGGGTACTTTGGCCATGAGACTTTGACTACGAGTTATAAACTTTGGCCGTGAGGTATAATGTTGGCTACGAGGTAACTATAAATTTGGCCATGGTATAACTTTGGTCGTTAGCTATTACTTTGGCCATGGTATAACTTTGGCCGTCAGGTATAACTTTGGCCATGGTATAACTTTGGCCGTTAGGTATAACTTTGGCCATGGTATAACTTTGGCCTTGAGGTATAACACTGGCTAAGAAGTATAACTTTAGCCGTGAGGTATAACTTTGGCTAAAAAGTATAACCCGTCGGTCATGGTATAACTTTAGCACTAAATATATTGTACAGTGTTGCTATTGGTTGAAAAGCTTAGGTCAAAGTAAACCGACTTTACGAGTGTAAACAAGTATTATGACTAGCTGTAAGTCCTTGCATGAGAAAGATACATAATTCCGACCGAGTCGAGCTGAACTTACCCGACAGAGTGACATCATTTTTCATCTCATGTAGATGTGACTCAAATTTTGTCCGACCAATATATACCTGGACAGCCTTGTCGTTGTTTCATACAAGTAACCATGCTCTGTTCCCTTCATGTGGAGAGGACACCACGGGGTGGTGTCAAATGGAAAGGCCCAAATGCAGGGCCAAAGCCTACTGGGGCCCAGGTCCGGTTTCTGAAAGAAAGGACCGACGACCCTGGTATGAAGGCTAAGAAGGAATGAGGTGGGTCGTTTAGTCAATAAGAATCTGACACTGTTTCCCGCTTCGCTCAAGGGCGGGATTCGTTATAAGATGATTTTTCCCACCATAAAAAAACCGCAGGGTGGTATTATAAATAAATCAGCTTAGACATAGTACTTGTTTACAGTTCCAAAAACCAATAGTAGCGTCCCTCGTGTTTCTTAAAATAGCAATAATACGGTCTGTATGCAGGAAATGTGGAGAGAGTTACTTGTCGCTTAATATATGACAACTGTACGGATCGATCCCTTAGGTTAAGCAACGGTTGGCGAGGTCGGTCTGTGGATGGGTGACCAGATTAATGTACCGAGAGTCCTTCGTGTCTGAAAGAGTTAGGGTAGAACGTGAAATGTAAAATTTCTTAGGGTTTTTACATTTTGCAGATCAGTGTTTTTTACCTGCACTGTGTCGCTAGTTCAATTTCAACAGTGTGCATGTAGCCGTACCTATCGATAGTGTGACAAACAGGAGACTTACTATGACGTGTTAATGTTTCGTGTGAGTGAGAAAAAGGGATGGAGTTATACACTATATATGGCTTCATCCCTTTAACAGTACAGTTTAAGTCGTAAATTGATACGCGTTAAGAGCTCATAGTAGCACTGTTGAGAGGTTCTGTGTAACACTGAACTGCAAAATGTAAGAAACACTTAAGGAAATTAGAATTTCGCTCTGTTTGAGCAACTTAATTTACTCTCCGAAGCACGAAGGAATTCATCTCGTAGTCTGAATAAAGAAAAGATATTGTATACCTTTTAACCGCTTATAGTTCGTTTTTTAATTGACTACGATTTGACAACTCAGAATGTCACACTCTAGAAATATGTTCCCAATTTTCTGGAGTTTGACATTTTAAGTTGTCATATCGTAGTCTAGGATTAAAAAACGAACTATACGACGTATTTTTCCGACAAACATAGTCATTTTTGTTCTGCCAAGGTCTATCTCGTAAACTCTTCAGTCACATAGAGATTGAAGAGCCATACGAAATTGATAACCAGGCGAAAAAACACGACCACGAAAACACTTGTTGGAAAAACTCAACGTAAGCGGTTAAAGGGAAAAATATTTTCCAAGGTATCTAAGCCAGACCATTATGCTCCTTATTCGTATGAAATTAAGGGTCTTATATACACATTTTTCGCATGATTATGTAATTAATGAATTTTTAAATGTCTAAGTGGTGACATTCCATGTTGTGTACCGAATTAAGTAGAGTTCACGAGGGTGACCGGTTGTATTGTGTTGTTATGCTGATCCCGGGCTGAGCTAAAATTGGGTGAAATTGCGCTGAAATTAGCTCAAAATGCGCCCAAATTTGGTCAAAAGCGCCAAAATCGCTAAAATTGCAATATGTTTTTAAAACAGATTCATCCAAGACGGGATTCGGCATAACATAACTATTAAAATTATAAAAGAATTTTACTTATAGAAAAATCTTAAGCTATTAAACATCTCAATAATTCTGACGAAAATTTTACATGTTGTAGCAACCTTTGTCATATGTGGCAGTATTTACGCCACTTAGCACGATCAGTGCCCTAATTCACGTAAAAGCAAACAATCTCAATTCCATTGTCGTTCAATCGTAGACCTATCCAAAATCGATATTCACGAGAACGACAATCGAACGACTTCTAAACGACCTCTCTTCGATCGAACGAGTTCAAAATCGGTGTCGTTCAAACTCGATTGATGGATGGGAATACGAAAATGTCAGTCGCTATATTGCTACGGTTTTCATTACGAGAATTAGGCTACTGGTCTACAACGATAGAATTTTAACTGCCTCTGTCGAATATTTCCGAAAAACACTCACATATATTCTGCCAAGGAAATAAATACCTCTCAGCAACTCTTAAGAGCTAAATGAGAGGTGTACTCTGTCACAAACACACAACTGGCGAATAAGATTTGAAACTCTTGTCGGAAAAATTCGACGAAGGCGAAGAACTTGAAAAATGTTCTCCAAGCTGCCGCGCTTATAATAATGGCAGTAAGTAAAATTTTGGTCGATATTGAGTTAAGTATATATTTGGAATGTAGAGATCGAGATCTACATTTCTATATACTTAATATCGACCAAAATGTGACTTACTGCAAGGCATCTTTTAAAAAATATCGCAACACCTAATGCCAGATAATTATGATCCTTATTTATATGAATTTTAGGATCTTATGTAAGTAAAATTCTTTTATAAAGTATTCATGTAAGAGCGGCTATGTTAAATATATGATGTTGTTTACTATTTAGTGTCTCCTCATTGTCTTCTTAGTTTTAAAAGTCGTATGTAATAAGTTAACAAGTAACGTTTCCTATGTAATGGTTGGTGGTGGCTACGGTATATCTGTGTGTGAGTTTTACGAAAAATTTTATTGTTTTAAAACAAAAAACTGCGTGCGAAGTGAAAACTATTAAGGGAGGTAGTATTACAAAGTCGTAATCGTTCGGGTAACATCGGCCGGCTCGAGCCGAACTTACCCGAACGAGTGTTACAAACACCAGCGTGACTGCTCAATCTCTTTCCCACAAAATAGTGATCACGTTAAAATTAAATGAAATTTTCATTATACATAAATGGCATTCTTTTTCTTTTCACCAATAATGGAGCCTAGGCCATATTTTAAAGGATTGTATGAGAAATCATTACCAAAAAACATTAACTCTAAAAACTAACTGTACGCAGTTAGAGGTTGTTTAGTTACGCTATTGTTGTTGTTGTTTTTTTTTATCATGAGTTTTTTTTGTGGTGGGTATAATTATTTGTTTGTTTATTTGTATACCGTAAAATGAATACTTGGTTCTCAATATGCTTTGTACTCAGTGTATGTAACTGGTTTCTTGTCTTAGTTTTTCATACTTTCATAAGATTGTAAAGTTGTAACCGTCTGCATCAGCAAACACCCGCGTTTATTCCGTCAGGGTCTGACATCCACGATACTCCATCTCATCAGCTTTTCTGGGGATTGAAGAGCGGAAGATGGACTCCCAATGCACGAACGCACGACCCTAACGATCAGACAACATCGGTTAAAGAGAAATCAAAGTCATTCTAGATACCTCCCACATAATATACCGTAGTTCTGGCGACCATGTTTTGATAGTAGTCGTGAAGTCGAAATATATATTTATATAATTAGACTGTATTAAGTTTGTACGCAGTGCGCTACGCGCTTGTAAATAAAATAAATTGTGATTTGTACAAAGCGATTTCTGTGGTTTTATTTACAACTACCCTCCAATGACCAAATAAACTGAACACAAATATCATACTCAATACTCACACCCCTGCAGCAGTAGAGAAGACGCTACAGGTATCTGCCTCCTAGCCAAGGTACAACCGTTTCGTTTTCAGTTAGTGCTTGTAGATAGCCACGTCCCCAATTCCTTTGTCTCGACAATGACGTCCGAAAAAGGGCCAACTACAAGCGCTAATATTCTAAACGATACAATTGTAACTTGGTTAGAAGGGCAGAAGACACAGGTTCCTAGGGCCTTACTAGGACACAAACCTTTCTAGAGCTATGGTCAGGACCTAGAACCAGTGATTGGTCCGCGAAAAGGTGAAAAATCTTACGATTTTCCAAATGATAAGTAACAGTTTGTTATGAGAACAGATTTCAAGTTATCATCAGTGATACCTATTATGTTTCAAACTTCTTTGGATTTAAAAAAAAATAGGTACATATTTGTCCTACAAGTTTTGAGTACTCGTTTTAGATAAATATAAATGTAGTGAAACTTCGGAAATGCTAGCCCCTGCTAATTACAAACAATCTAAAGTGGCTCAAAGTAAAAATTAACTTTGGAATTACTATAGGGAATGGGATAAATGTAGGTACATCAGAATAGTGGGTGTAATATCCAAACTTACCTAAATTTATTCAAAGGGATTTTATTAAATTAGGTGCATGCATTTCAAATAAAGCAGAGAATGGGCCTTACCATGAAGTGTTGAATTATTAAAGTGCGAGCGAAAAAAAAAAGGAAGAAAGTCATACAGCTCAACACACAAGTCTCTGCTTTGTGTATAGTGATGGAATTTGCAATACTGACAATTCAGACTTTGTTCTACTTTTCTAGCACTTGAAAATTACATTTTAACGTTTTTAGGAATAAGAAAAATACATGAAGGTAGATCGAAATGTTTTATATGAGGGTAGATCGATTTTTTTTTTGTCTTGGCTTTTCATTTTTCAGCGGGGGTTTCATAAAGGGGGGCCAAAATTTTGTCCTTTTTGAGCTCCGACGCACCGTTTCAGAGATATGATCAAAATTTGTCTCGAAGGAATTTGTAAAAGAGTCGAAACCTACTGTGGCCCAGGTTCTTTCTGAAAGGAAGGCTTGGTCCCAGTACAAAAGGCAAAGAAGGAACGGGTGGGGTGTTTAATTAGTAAGAGTCTGATTCTGTTTCTCGCTCCGCCCAAGAGCGAGATTCGTTCGCGAAAAGGGATTTCATTTAATTAGGTGCATTTCAACTAAAGCAGAGTAGGGGCCTTACTATGAATTGTTAATTATTAACGTGCGAGCGAGATAAGAGGGATTCAGCCATACAGCTCTATCCCTTTAACAGTTCAATTTAGGTCAACAAGCGAATGTCGTTAAGAGCTGCCAACCCGACGTACATTTTCATACAACCGCTCTTACGTGATTATGATGTTATTACACATCTTTCTTCAGATATTTTGGATACACAGATATCTTGTGGATATTATCTAGGCTTCTATAGAAATCAAAACATTTTGTGTAAGAGTAGTCCAGTAATGACCTCTGAAAATCTGTTATATTACGTGAACTTTGACTCTCCATAATGTAGGTAAGTACTCCTATAATAAAAATATTTAAAAAGTAGGTACTTCTATAGAAGCCTAGCGCATTTAACCGAGATTCTAAATGTGGTAATTTTTTTTCAAAAATCCTTAAGATTTAGAACACTTATTTCCTGGAACAAGTTTTGTTAAACATTCGAGTAAATTGTAGAATTACTGAATGCCAACAGTTTTTAGTTGTTCTCTCTTTTTTCGCATTACTTTTGCATCAAACATCACATTGGATTGGATTGCATTAGATAAAGCAACAAACTTTTAAACCATGATCGACGTAGACGAGAGGCAAGTTGGGAAGGCCTACCTTAAGAGCTCATGTTAGACCCTCAGTCATCTTAGACGCGGGGTGTAAGATAACATTCTGAGTTTTGAATTCATGTTTATGAAACTTAGTAATAGATTGTCTGGTATTGTTTATACAAATTTTGCATATATCTCTGAAACGGTGCGTCGGAGCTCAAAAAGGACCAAATTTTTGGGCCCCTTTTATGAATACCCTGCTGAAAATTAAAAAGCCATGACAAAAAAAAAATAGATCTACCCTCATGTAATACATTTCGATCTACCTTCATTCATGTAGGTATTTTTTTTTTCACGAAAACGTAATTTTACTCATACTCAGAACGTAGCCGTAGGTGTAATGTTCCTGCGGAGCGAGTTGATAGTAGTACTTTTCCTCCCTAGGGAGTTTTACTTTCAACTGACAGCTGTCTAAATATTAAAAAAAAAACTAGGTCTCTGCTTATTGTATAGTGATGGAATTTGCAATACTGACAATTCATACTAAGTTATGCTTTTCTAGTGCTTAAAAATTTAATGTCTGCGAAAAACAAATACATGTAGGTAGATCGAAATGTTTTACATGAGGGTAGATCAATTTTTTTTTGTCTTGGCCTTTTATTTTTCAGCGGGGTTTTGTAAAGGGGAGGGCAAAAATTTTTACTATAGCAGTGCCAGGTCAGCACTGACTCGTCAGTGGACTGACGTCAGTTACTTAATATAAAGGCAGATTTACATTGAGTCAGTAGCTGTCGTCAGTGCTGGCGCCGAAAACTGACGCGTACTATTTACAAGCAGTCAGTAGTCGAAGATATTTCTTTTGGTGTACACACGTTTGTAAAGTCAGTGCGGAAAAATGATTTCTCAAAAACAGCAAAGAATCAAAGAATTTTGTGCAATATTCTGCAATGCTGTTGCACACATTTCTTTATTTCTATAATTTTGTGATTTGAAATCCCATAGGCATTAATTATCACGGTATAGTTGTACAAGTTTTAAGTTTTCCGTGTCGCTCAATTTTCGTGTCATTTTGTGATCCGGTACGATGAATCGTGGTTACCGTACAACAGAGCGGCAGCAACTGACTTGGGCAATTTAGACGATGTCAGTAGCGCTGGCGCGGGTGGCGGGGGAGTGGACTGACGCCGAAAATATTGCAGCGCGAATATTGAAGTCAGTACTGACGAGTCAGTGCTGACCTGGCACTGCTATAGTGTAAATTGATTTCAAGTCAGTACAGTACTGTCACGTCAGTACTGACTTCAATATTCGCGCTGCAATATTTTCGGCGTCAGTCCACTCCCCCGCCACCCGCGCCAGCGCTACTGACATCGTGTAAAATCCGATTCATATAGGTACTGAGAATGTTACCATTACATAAATATTTGCACTGATATTCCTTCCATTGTGTCCATAAAACATAATAATGCTATAAGTAATTGTTTCGTAAAAACTGAGACTTTTTTGGTATTTTTTCAATAATTGAAGATGTACGTAAAAATAATATTTACAATATCATCATAGCATGAGTTTTTGTTAGGAACAAGTAGATCTTAGTTCTAATAAACCTCAGTAGATGGCGTTTATACCAATTTATATTTAACGTGTAACTTTTACGTTATGTTGAAGTTTTTAAAGACTAAAAATCGAGTAGAGTAGAATTTTTTTAAGTCTGCGCGCGGCGAAAAAAGGAAACCAATTATTTGCCGTCATCTTGACATTTATGTCAGGTGTCAAGAGAATGTTTTGTGTTCAGTGTTTTTAATCGTTTCCAAAGTAAATAATCGTCATCATTATACCAAAAGTGGTTAAAAGTGCTGGTAAAGATATTATCTTGAAATTCAAACGTGCTTGTTAATGGGAATGAAAAAATATCGGGCTTACGATACGATTTTCCAAAAGTGGATCATTTGTCAAATATTTTTTTCGGGTGACCAGAACAACAAATCTCCCTGAATATTCGTACCCGAGTGGTGCCTGGCAGAAAAACAGAGTTGGTTGAAAATGGACTGCTACTATGTATTTGAATCTTAACAAGTGATTATTATAACAAGCTATTAAAGAGTTTGTTGAAAATGGACTGCTACTGTGTATTTTAATCTTAATCAAGTGACTATTATTACTACTATTACAAGCTATTATATATTAAATAAAGTACATATTTTCTAAGTTCCATGACTTTTTTATAATAATTAAACAACCTATAATTCAATCTATTTGTTTACTTTCAATAAAGTAGTAATTATATAGATTTGGATCTATATCAATATCTACACTTCTACACTAATATAATAAAGAAGTAGTTTGTTTTTTTTATTTTTTTGTTTGTAGGAGGTAATCTCTAGAAGTACTGGTTCGATAGCAAAAAAAAATTCCCTGATAGAAAGCTGCTTCATTTCTGAGTGTCATAGGCTATATTTTATGATTATGAATAATATAATAAAGAAGTAAAGTTTGCTTTTTTATCTCGAGAAATTGTATAGGAACAGAGTTAAATATGTTAAAACAAGAAATTTTCCGCGGACGAAGTCGCGGGTAGAATTTAGTATATTATATAAAGATCAATGCAACTTTATAACTCAAGAACATGCCCACCTATCCAAACCAAATGTTTAGGCTTTGTTCGGACTATTTAGTAGATGGTTTATGTGAAGTTTTTAAAAATCGGTCAAGGGGATCTTCATTTATCACATTTTTTTGAAGCGAAGCCGCGGGCAAAAGCTACTAATATATAAAAGCGAAATACCACTCACTGATTAATCACTATATCTCAGAAACTATAACACCTACAAACTTAAAATTCGGCAGGTAGGTTTCTTACAGAGTGTAGACGTCCGCTATGGACAGATTTTACGAAACTCCACCCCTATGGTGGTTAACAGACTTTCACGCAGGCGAAGCCGCTGGCAGAAGCTGGTATACCTACCTACTACAGAAAAAAGGCTGCGTGCGTGCGGCTAAAATTTGTTTTAAAGTTTTTGATAAAATTTGTTGTAAAATCGCTATCGCTACATCGTTAACTAATCGTCATCTATAATTTTAGAAAACCTGAAGAACCAACTAAAATGTAATGAAATGAATCGTATTTCCCATTATTGATTTCAAAACGTATTTCTTGTGCTTTGTTTACTTTGTAATTTTTTTATTATATGAGGGAAAGTAGATTAATTACACTGGCAACATTAAGCACGCCCCCAGCTACGCGCAGACTTAACGTAATCCAACTCTAGTTTTTAGTTTTTTGTCAATAATTAAAGATGACAATTAAAAATAATGTCTATAATGTCACCATTATCATTCTGATATTATTAGGCTGGACTCATACAGCCGGAATAGCTTGCTGAATTCAGATCCGGAATTCAGAATCTTAATTAAGAACGTTCGAAATGGCATACAAAATCACTATGCTCCACACACATTCTGATTTATTCAGATTCCGAATGATTCTTAATTTCTCAGATCGATCTTACAAAATGGTACTGACGAGCGTTCTTAATTTCAGAATCGGAATTATTAAGAGCAGTGTGAGGTCAAGCGCCGGAATTAAGAATCTGAGATCAGAATCTGATTTCAGAAAGCCAATTCCGGATGTGTGAGTCCAGCCTTAGTATGAGTTTTTGTTAGGAACAAGTAAGTTTTAGTTCAAATAAACCTCAGTAGATGGCGTAAAAAAACAATTTACATTCAACACGTAATTATTCCGCGATTTCTGTTTTTATTTATCAATTTAATACTTACCATTATGACATGCACAACGATTCTTTTTAAACGTGTACGTTAAGTTTTTTTTACTATGCCGACTATTTTGAGTTATTCCTAAAATTAAACAAATTAAAATATTTTTTTAACCAAAATTAAGTTTTTTTAAGACACTTTTGTTTTGCAACAATGAGTACCTATTCGATGTCATTCATTCGTTCACTTTAAAAGAATTTTGAACTTTGAACGAACTTTGAATTTTGAACGAATTTTTTTGACCAAGCCTTCTTTCAGAAAGAAACCCTGGGTCCCAGTAGGCATCGACCTTTTTGCAGAGTCCATACGTTCGCTTCCACGCTTGACATTTGAATAACAAATCATTACCTACTTTCATGGATTTCTACAGGAGTATGTAAATGAAACAAATTAATTTTGAAACAATTATTTATTTACGTATAAAAATTACGAATCATAAAAACATTTAATAAAATAATAATCCTAATCAAACTACATACATGCGTGTGTTCTATGAGACATTAAAAAGTTGACAAAGATGCACTTTTATGCACAATTCCATGGTTCGTATGATACTGAAAAAGAGTGCAATTTGGGAATCTCTGGCACGAAAATATACGATACATAACACGATACATAAGGACATAAAATCATTCATGATTTCTTTACTTATTAGGAGCAGTGATGGCCGAGTGGTATCGGCCCCGACTTACGAGTTTGTAGGTCGCAGGTTCAAACCCAGCCAGGTACTTTGTGTAATTTATTTCATCACCACTGCACTCAAAATGGTGAAGGAAAAGAAACATCGTGAGGAAACCGGCATGTTCTAGAACTAAAAATTCGAAGACCTGTGACATCCACCAATCTGCACTGGGCCCGCGTGGTGGATTATGGTCCATTTCCTCTCCTAGAGAGGAGGCCTGTGTCCCAGCAGTGGAAACATTAAAAAGGCTGATGGTGATGATGATGATGATATCCTACCACCTGCGCCAATTATCCTAAGATCTTTGCTCGATTCAATCTGTACAGATAGTCTACACGTGTTTAGCAAGTTCTTGCGACTTCGCGATCACGTCTTCGATGGTGCCCACCATGTAGAAGGCAGCCTCGGGGATGTGGTCCAGCTCACCTAGGAGGATCTGTAAAGCAAAATATTTTATTAGGGTATGTTCAATTCTGTGTATTTGAAAGCTGTGGTGGCCAAGTGGTAACGGCCCTGACTTACGAGTAGTAGGTCGCGGGTTCGATTCAAATCCAACCAGGCGTGTTATTTTGTGTAATATAAAAACGGTGAAAAAAAATGTCTTAGAACCAAAAAATCGAAGACATAATATTGTGACATCCACCAACCGCTACAACCTCTGCAGGGGCCCTTCAGGGTCGAAGCCTCCTGGAGCCTAGAGGGTATGTGAAAATTGTAACCTCGACTCCAGAAATAAGGTAAGGAAGGTACGGGGTAGGTTTTTTAGTCAGTAAGAGTCTGACACTGGTCTCCCGCTCCGCCCAAGAGCGGGTTTCGTCATTGGATGATTTTCACCTACCATAAAAAAAAAAAAACCAACCGCTACAACCTACTAAGCAAAGTCGCATGTCCCTATGTATGCTTAAATCTTTAAAACTACGCAACGGATTTTGATGCGGCTTTTTTTTAGACAGTGATTTAAGAGGAAGGTTTATATGTATAATATATGCATAATATGAACATAGGGACATGCGACTTTGCTTTATACTATGTAATGATAATGATTAATAGCATACCCTTTTGAATCCTTTGATGGTCTCTTCCAATTTGACCAACTTGCCAATATGTCCAGTGAACACTTCGGCTACCTGTGAAATCATTACAACCGTCATACATTTCTATTTGCCGTGTCGATTCGAGAGATCACCAACGGTAATTTGAGGGTGATAACCACAGATATTCCTAGATAACGCAAGAGCAACTACTTGCGTGCCTAGCTTACGTACAAAAATCGTAAGCGGTCAGTCTGCATGTGTGTGCTGTACAGCGATAGTCGGACATCAGTTAAACATCATCATCATCATCAGCCTTTTTAATGTTTCCACTGCAGGGACACAGGCCTCCTCTCTAAGAGAGGGAATGGGTCGTAATCCATCACGCGGGCCCAGTGCGGGTTGGTGGATGTCACATGTCTTCGAATTTTTAGTTCTAGGACATGCCGGTTTCCTCACGATGTTTTCCTTCACCGTTTTGAGAGCAGTGGTGATGAAATAAATTACACAAAGTAATGCACCTGGCCTTTGCCCAGGAGTGGGACAGAACAGGCTAACAAAAAAAAAAAAAAAAAAAAAATGCACCTGGCTGGGTTTGAACCCGTGACCTACAACACGTAAGTCGGGGCCGTTACCAGTCGGCCACCACTGCTCTCAACATCAGTTAAACTTGTACAAATGGTTGAAGCGAGGGGGTCTTTTTTTTGACTTGATTTTCCCATCATAAATAATGCTTGTGACTTCATAGTAGGTAGTCAAAAAACAGCACGCTTGGTCCATACAGATCGTGATGCTTGCGTTATCTAGGTTTATCTATATCTGTGGCTATTCCTTACCTGGAAGGGCTGCGACAAGAAGCGCTGTATCTTGCGAGCGCGAGCGACCGTCAGCTTGTCGTCTTCAGACAACTCATCCATTCCCAGGATAGCTATGATGTCTTGCAGAGACTTGTAGTCCTGGGTGAGAGGAAGGCATTAATTTTCTCTATTTTTTATAAAAACACTAGCTTTTGCCCGCGGCTTCGCTCCCGGCAACAGATTATTCTACTCTACTCTACCCTACTCGGTGGGAGAGTAGAGTTCAGAATTAGCAAATATACTACATAAAAAAAGTATCATATGTCCTTCTCCTGGCTCTAAACTACCTCCCGGCCAATTTTCAGCTAAATCGGTTTAGCCGTTCTTGAGTTATAAGTGGTGTAACTAACACGACTTTCTTTTATATGTATAGGTTTATCTTACTACTAGCTTTTGACAGCGGCTTCGCCGGCGTACATAAAATATAGCCTATGTCACTCAGGAGTAAAGCAGCTTTCTGTTGTTCCAATTTTTTTTTCCAATCGGACCAGTAGTTCCAGAGATTACCTCCTACAAACAAAAAAACCAAAAAAACAAACTTATTTCTTTGTTATATTAGTGTAGATGTAGATTTAGATTCACCTGTCCCGATTTTGTATGTGTATGTCAGTTTGTTTGTCCGTCTTTCACGGCAAAACGGAGTGACGAATTGACGTGATTTTTTAAATGGAGATAGTTGAAGGGATGGAGTACCAGTATTAAGTGTATAGTCTATGGGATGGAGATTGACATGGCTACTTTTTGTCTCTTTCTAACTTCGCACTTCCCAGAAAAATTTTGAATGGAGAATTCCGCAATATTCAAGGTAGAAATTTAAAAATTGTTACGAGGACTATTTGTGACTAACAAAAAAATCATGCATCATTTTTTTTTTTTTGGAAATCTGCTTACTTCAACCCTTGCTTAACGCGAGCGAAGCCAAATCGTTTTGGAAAATCCTTTCTTAGAGTTCGCCTATGTCACAAAAGGAAGGCCTGTGCAAAATTTCACGCTCCTAGGCCCATTAGTTTTGGCTGTGCGTTGATATGTCAGTCAGACAGTTTCTTCTTTGATACATATAGAAAACACACACTCACCTGCAAAATCTTCTGCACACCTCTGGCTACTCCATAATGCTCTGGCCCAATGATATTAGGGTCCATGACCCTAGACGTGGAGTCCAGAGGGTCTACCGCGGGGTATACTCCGAGCTCTGCGATGGCCCTGGACAGCACCGTGGTCGCGTCCAGATGGGCGAAGGTGGTGGCCGGAGCTGGGTCTGTGAGATCGTCTGCTGGGACGTAGACTGCCTGGGGAAAGACGAGGTGGAGTCTGAAGTAGCTGATCAGGAGAGGTACAACAGTAAAAATACAACACCCGCAGGCCTAGCTAAGTTATGTTTATTAAGTTAGCCAATTTAGTTTCACAATACTTTTTTATTTTATTTAATTTTATATAACTTTTCTTTACAATTCATATTGTAAAGTAAGAACACTGTAGATTTCGCAAATTCCTATTACGACTCACCTTTTTTTATTTTTTATTATTATGAATGTTTTTTACTGTGCTTTTGGGTACAATATTGACTGGTCTACACTGTTCTTAATCTAAACTATAATATAATAAAGAGGTAAAGTTTGTTTTTTTGTTTTTTTTTTTGTAGGAGGTAATCTCTGGAACTAATGGTTCGATTGGAAAAATTTTAGCAGCAATAGAAAGCTGCTTTACTCCTGAGTGACATAGGCTATAAATTATTTAGGTATATAACATGGATATTAACCGAACTATCACTACAAGAAATTTTCCGCGGACGAAGTCGCGGGCAGAAGCTAGTTAATCATATAAATACTGTAATAACGAAATATTGTAAGAAGAATTCCACCACTGGGGGTGTACATCATGTACTGAATCTATGGTATCCGTTTGTGTTACGATGTCAGTGACACCCTGTATAGCTGCACTCTATCCCTTTATTAGTTTTGTGGCGAGCGCCTACAGCATTCAGAAAAGTATTATGCGTTCCAAATAAGAACAGGAAAGTCAATAACCTCGATCTGTCAAATTTTGAGTGAAAAGTACGGTTTGCAAAAAAATCTTATTTGCGTATCAATAAAAAGTTATTTTTTGCTTTTTATTACTAAAAATTAGTTAATTCTAGTTGAAGTAAAAACGTTAGGGTTTAATATAAATTTGCCAAATATATTGTTTTAAGTCATAAATAGTTTAGGTACAAGAAAAACTATTTTCTTTCTTATTTTCATTGTTAGAAACAATTCGCCATTTTCTTCTATTTACCACTACTCAGACACATCACACAGTGAAACAAAATTGAAAAACTGTATTCTGATTAAACTTTTTTCATTCACGATTCGTACGTAAATTATTTTTTTAAACATCTTTTTTTGTTCACTCTACCTAATTTCTTCGATTTGACAGTTCGACGTGACGTCACAACATTGCCATCGATCCTATTCTCATTTGGAACGGATTGTATTACATCCAGAAATGGAACCTCTTTGAACGGCCCTTACTTTTTCTGTTATGTCATGAAAAAATTGTCATTGATTTTTCACATTATTCAGAATACACGCAACGAATTCGACTCGAACGTTTTTTAATTATTATTTAGAGTCTTCTACACTCGCTTAGCGTCTTAGCTATACGGGTTAGATTCCCGTGTAGCATAGGAGTAGGTGTATCACCTACCACCCTACCATAGTATAAAGAGGAGGGAAGTAGGTTATCTTCATACAAACGCACCGCGCGCGGCTTGTATGTGTGCGCCATAGTATCTACGCGTCGGCGCACGCACACTTTAACAAAATCTCGATCCGTTCCCTCAGTGCGCCAGTCGGGGCTAACACTGCACGAGGTTCGCGCGTCACTGCTTTTCGGCACCGCTAAATGAAACCAAATTGTCTGATTTTCTGTCGTTTCGTAATAGTCGAAACCGAAGAAATCATTTTTCTGTAGCTAATTTGTAATTTTGTAATAAACGTGTGATTCAATAGATTTGTTTCTATTATTCATGTTTGTTTTAATTAAAAATAAATATGGTCCTTTATGTGTAAAAATACTACATTATGCATATTAAAAAAAAATACAAAAATCTGACCAGATTGTGTATAAACTACTAAGAAAATAATTTAAACACAAGCTCTTAGTCTATGTCACCGCGTGTGCCATCTAGCGACATAAAGAGTCACACCCCACAAACCACAAACCCTGTACCCAGAAAATACAAGTCAAAAATACAACTTCACGACCCTTGCCCATTTATAGGCACTGAATTAAAATTTAGCTAAAAGTAAAACCTACCAACCCTAAGACAGTAGGCAATTATAACGCGGATTGGGCCGAAGATAGCCTACTTCCCTGCTCTTTATACTATGACCCTACAGTTTAATTTAGATCGAAAAATGGATCGCGTTAAACGTACCATTTATGTACTTCATATTACCTGCACGCTGGTGATGGATCCAGTCTTGGTGGTCGTGATCCTCTCCTGCATGGTGCCCATGTCCGTAGCCAGGGTGGGCTGGTAGCCCACGGCAGACGGAATACGGCCCAGCAAGGCGGATACCTGAGGAAAACACATGGGGTAAATGAAATACACTCTCCAAATTTGGTCGGATTGCGTAAAAAAATATTAGGTATATCGCGAATCTGACCGAATTTAATAGTCACAAAATATTGTTGTTATACAAGTTGTCATTGACATGTTAACGCAAACGAATACGAAAAATATATAAACGAAGAAAAATTCCACCACTGGGGGGTCTAGAATCATGTGCTATATCTATGGTAGGTATTCGTTTGCGTTAACATGTCAATGACAACCAGTATATATCCTACACGCCTGCAAATAGTTTTTAAAATGCTAAAAAGTGCAAATAATAGTAGTAGAATGAAACCCATTGGAAAAGGAAGGAAATATAACAAAAACTTTGTGCGGGTGTGCGGTTTTAAGGGTGAAAAACAGTTTATCTCGATTTTCGCCCACATAAAAAGGTATCTTTTCACCAAATTTTGTGAAAAAAGTGATTTTTAAAGTATATAAAAATAAAAAGCCATAAACTCGGTTATTTAAATTTTTCATATAGATTTTGAGGTTATATGAAAAAAGTGTTATACAAAAGTTACACCTTTATTACCTAGAACCAGTAGTTTTGCCGGAAATCGAGATAAACCGTTTTTTTCCTTTAAAACCGCACACCCATCCACTTCCCGACCTCAGATCGACCGTAATTTATTTTTCCTTAAATTTTTGTCATATTCTCTTCCTTTTCCAATGGGTTTCACCCTACTACTATTTTGTTCCCTTTCAAAAGCTATCTGCACTGATCTATAGAAGTACTTTTTATATCTATATATATAAAAATCAATTGCTGTTCGTTAGTCTCGCTAAAACTCGGGATCGGCTGGACCGATTTGGCTGATTTTGGTCTTGAAATATTCGTGATAGTTCAGGGAAGGTTTAAACGGTGAGAACGAAAAAAAAAAAAATAGGCGAAACGAAGTTTGCCGGGACAGCTAGAACCGATTTAGCTGAAAATTGGCAGGGAGGTAGTTTAGAGCCAGGAGAATGACATAGGATACATGTTTTTTTTTTTTTTTTAGAGTAGGGTAGAGTAGGGTAGAGTAGGGTAGAGTAGGGTAGAGTAGGGTAGAGTAGGGTAGAGTAGGGTAGAGTAGGGTAGAGTAGGGTAGAGTAGGGTAGAGTAGGGTAGAGTAGGGTAGAGTAGGGTAGAGTAGGGTAGAGTAGGGTAGAGTAGGGTAGAGTAGGGTAGAGTAGGGTAGAGTAGGGTAGAGTAGGGTAGAGTAGGGTAGAGTAGGGTAGAGTAGGGTAGAGTAGGGTAGAGTAGGGTAGAGTAGAATAATCTGTTGCCGGGAGCGAAGCCGCGGGCAAAAGCTAGTTTTAAATATAGGAGTAAAGTATGGAGAGTCAAAGTTCACGTAAAATAGCAGATTTTCAGAGTTCTTTACTGGATTACTCTTACACAAATTTATGTTTTGATTTCTATAGAAGCCTAGATAATATCCACAAGATATCTGTGTATCCAAAATATCTGAATAAAGATGTGTAATAACATCATAATCACGTAAGAGTGGTTGTATGAAAATGTACGTCGGGTTGGCCGCTCTAAAAGACCAAAAAATTTTATTATGATCGTCAGTATTTACACTTTTATTTTAACGGATAGGGCATGTATTCATTTTCAAACTTGACAAAAGACGAAAAAAAAACTCATTCGGTTTGGTATTGCGAAAAATGCCCGATGTCCTTGTCCACTCACCTCCGAGCCAGCCTGCGTGAACCTGAAGATGTTGTCAATGAACAGCAGCACGTCCTGCCCCTCCTTGTCGCGGAAGTGCTCCGCCACCGTCAGCCCTGTGAGCGCCACGCGGGCGCGGGCGCCGGGCGGCTCGTTCATTTGACCGTACACTAGGGCCACCTGGTCAATAGGTTATAAGTACAATAATCTATAAGTATACAACGTTGATACGACAGAGGGGCTGGCTTTCCTTAAACCCCCGCTGCTCCATAGATTTATATTCACACTAGCTTCTGCCGGCGACTTTGTCCGTGGAAAATTTCTTGTTTTAACATATTTAACTCTGTTCCTATTTAATTTCTCGAGATAAAAAAACAAACTTTACTTCTTTATTATATTATTCATAATCATAAAATATAGCCTATGACACTCAGAAATGAAGCAGCCAACAACAAAAAAACAAACTTTACTTCTTTATTATATTAGTGTGGATAACTCGACAAAATCTTTGGAGCAGCGGGTTTGTTTTTTCGTGATTTTTGGGTTAGTCTCATAATAAAAGTTGTTCATATTGGTGCGTACAATGACCCTTTTTTAGGAAAAACCCATCTGTCGTATGAACTTTGTATATAAAACGTGAAACTGATTGACTGACATATCAACGCACAGTTTAAACTACTGGGCCTAGGAGCGTGAGATTTTGCTCAAGGCTTCCTCTTATGACGTAAGCGAACACTAAGAAAGGGTTTTTCAAAGTTCAACTCCTAAAAGGATGTAATGAGGGTGTAAAGTTGGTATGGAGAATCCTATTTTAACGCGAGCAAAGTCGCTGGCCGAAGGCTAGTAATCTATAAAATCAATGGTTTTTTTTTATGGCAGGCAAAAATCATCCAATGGGACGACCTTGAGCGGAGAGGGAAACAGTGTCAGACTCTTACTGACTAAACAAACTACCCCGTTCCTTCCTTGCCGTGATCCCAGGGCCCCGGTCATGTGCCTTCACATCGACCCTTGGTCCCAGGAGGCTTCGATCATGCTTGGCCCCTACAGTTTGCTGACAACTCCTTGAGGCGCGCGGGAACAGTGCGCGCCGTCGACGACTTGGGCTTGGTCCGACCGGACGGCGGGCTACCCATTGCTTGCCGTCCGCAAGCTTTTATAGATGACGGCAAAATAAATACCTTTCGTGCGCGAGTCAATACTTGCACTTGGCTGGTGTTTTAAGTAATATTTAGGTAATCAGTAAGTCTTACTTACCTTAGAAGTCTTGTAGTCATCAGTAATGACTCCGCCCACTTTCATTTCGTTGTACAAATCGTTGCCTTCTCTCGTTCGCTCTCCCACTCCAGCAAACACCTGCAAAATACAATTGACACTATTTAAAATAAATTGTCACAATATTCATGAGCGGACCCAGTTTCTGGGCCAGGAGGGGGAGGGGAGGGCAAACCAGTTTTTTATCTTTACATAGTACTAGCGTAGCGACCCGCCCCAGCTTCGCACAGGTACTGATATTGAATATATTATGCATGTATTATGCACATAAACCTTCCTCTTGAATCACTATCTATTAAAAAAAAAAAGAATCAAAATCCGTTGCGTAGTTTTAAAGATTTAAGCATACATAGGACATGCGACTTTGTTTTATACTATGTAATGATAAAACAAACACGCTTCCCGCTGTCCCTATGTATGCTTCATCAGCAGCCTTTTTAATGTTCCTACTGCAGGGACTGCTCCTCTCTAGGAGAGGGAATGGGTCGTAATCCGCGCGGACTCAGTGCGGGTTACGCACGGGTGAATGTCACATGTCTTTGAATGCTTAGTTCTAGGACATGCCGGTTTCCTCACGATGTTTTCCTTCACCGTTTTGAGAGCAGTGGTGGTGAAATCATCATCATCAACCTAGCGTAAGTCCCGGTTGCTACCTTGGCTTTCACCTCGGTGCCCGGGGTCCGCTTTCCTGCCTAGACGCCTCCACTTCGCTCTGTCTTTCGCGTCCTCTGCCTTAAGCCCATTAGCACACATATCGTCCCTTACGACGCCTCTTAGGCCTTCCTCGTTTTTCGGGTCCCGGCGGAGGCGGCATGGCGAGGCATCTGTTACCCACGTAGTCTGCCGGTTTTCGTAAAACGTGGCCATACCAGCGTAAGCGACCCTCCTGCAGTTTATCCGCTATGTCACGGTCCTGAAGGCTGCCCCGGATGCGGGAGGTTTTAATGCGGTCTTTCCGCGAAACTCCAGACATCCAGCGCAGCATATTCATTTCCGTGACACGCAGGCTTTGCTTATGCCGCTCAAGCACAGGCCACGCTTCACTGCCATACAAAAGGACAGGCCTAATGATGGTCTTATAGACCTGTCCCTTGAGCCTAACCGGCATTTTGGGGTCACAGATAACCCCCGCCACCTCACGCCTTTTCGCCCAGGCCGCCGATACGAGACTCGACGTCGCAATCGACGTCCCCGGACTCGTGGAGCACCGATCCCAAGTATCTGACCTGTTCCGTGCGCTCGACTGTGTCTTCGCCAATGCGTACAGGAGCAGCGTTTGTTGTGTTACAGGCCAAGTACTCGGTCTTCGCCGCATTAATCTTCAGACCGCCGTTTTCCAGCGATTCCTTCCACGCTGCCACACGTCGAACTAAGCAGTGGTGATGAAATATGTCATAGTAATGCGCCTGGCTGGGTTTGAATCCGCGACCTACAACTCGGCGGAGCGTTTACCACTTGACCACCACTGCTCTCAGAGTCGGAGGATATATATTATGATGATCTTTCTTTCTTTCTTTTAAAAAACGTTGCCCCACACTAGGAATTACTCCTGTGTCGTGGGTGCGTTCACAAACATATAAAGTCACATACACAAGATACCCAGACCCGGAACAACTATCTGTAGGCCATACAAATCGTCGCCTTTGAGGTCAATGGAGCTAAGTCACAATTTTTGCGAAATGGAGTTAAGTGCATTGACGTACTCACAAAAAACCATACTTTATATTAATCAATACATTTAATAGATATCATAACTGTAAGCAAGTTTTTTTTTAATTTTCCAATAAATTTGAGTGTTGTTTTAATAAGCGTCAATAAGTATAAACAGCTTAGATTCATTGTGATTACAATCATAGAAAATAAGTATTGAGTGGTCAATAGTTGAACTCTTGCCCTCCAAAACTACACTAATTTATGTTAAAATAACTGTTGTCTCCCGCATCCTTTATTTTTTAAACGTTCATAACTCAGAATTGTATTTCTGTGGCTTAGCTCCATTGACCTCCAAGACGAAGAAATATTTGTTTCGTGCGGCGATCTGGTCAGTAATGAGTTCAGTGAGACTTACAGAGAATCCTCCATGAGCCTTCGCGACGTTGTTGATGAGTTCCATGATTAGCACAGTCTTGCCGACGCCCGCGCCTCCGAACAAGCCGATCTTGCCGCCTACAACAACCATTTTGGATTAATGATGATCTACACTAATATAATAAAGAGGTAAAGTTTGTTTTTTTATTTTTTTGTTTTTTTGTTTGTAGGAAGTAATCTCTGGAACTACTGTTCCGATTGGAGAAATTTTAGCAATAATAGAAAGCTGGTTTACTCCTGAGTGACATAGGCTATATTTTATGTACGCGGGCGAAGCCGCTGACAAAAGCTAGTATACGATATTCCACAATTACTACACATCGCCATCTAGTCCCAAGCTAAGCAGAGCTTGTGTTATGGGTGGTTATGGGTACTAGACAACTGATAAACATACTATATATTTCTAAATACATATATTATAGACTAATATAAAACAAAGTTGCTTATGCCCTATGTATGCTTAGATCTTTAAAAGTACGCAACGGATTTTGATGCGGCTTTTTTAATAGATAGAGTGATTCAAGAGGAAGGTTTATGTGTATAATACATGCATAATATATTGAACATCACTTCCCGTGCGAAGCTGGGGCGGGCCGCTAGTAAATTATATAAGTTATTGTGTTTTACATTTTTTGGGGGTTGGTTACAGTCGACTCGCTTGCCAAGCGGGTTGGCGATCGCAGTATGGTTGTTGTAATGGACAGAGAATGCTGCTGCCCATTCTCTGGTGTGTCCATTTACAGTGCCCATTCCCTGGTGTGGTCGATAGGGATGAAAGGTTCTGGAGTAGCAACCACGTACGGGAAGATGTTTCGTTGGAAGACCTCCTACAAGGTGGACCGATGACGTGGTGGGGATCGCGGAAATTCCTTACTCGGAGTTTCCTTGCGTGATCGTATCAGAAATGAAGATATTCGCAGGAAAACCAAGGTTGTCGACATAGCACAAAGAATCGCCAAACTTAAGCGGCAATGAGCAGGGCACATTGCTCGCAGAACAGATGGCCGTTGGGGTCGAAAGGTTTTAGAGTGGCGACAGCGTACCGGAAGACGCAGTGTTGGAAGGCCTCCAACAAGATGGACCGATGACGTGGCAAGGGTTGCAGGTATCCGATAGACGCGAGATGCACAGGACCATTCATTATGGCGACAATTGGGGTAGGCCTATGTCTAGCAATGCACGTATTTTTTTTTATTTGCTATAAACTAGTGCTTGACTGCGATCCCACTCCACTGCGGTAAGCAGTGATGCAATCGTTGATGGTTTTTTTTATAGTAGGTAAAAATCATCCAATGACGAATCCCGCTCTTGGGCGGAGCGGAAACAGAGTCACTCTTACTGACTAAACGTTCCTTCCTTGCCTTATTCCCAGAGCCCCGGTATAACGCTTTCGCACCAACCCTCGGTTTCAGGAGACTTCGACCCTGAGGGACCTCTACAGTTTGCTGACAACTCCTTGTGGCGCGCGGGAGCAGTGCGCGCCGTTGACGACTTGGACTCGGTCTGGACAGTTACCAGACGAGCGGACGGCGAGCTACCCATTGCTCACCGTCCGCGAGCCAGTGTCAACGGTGGCCGGATATCGGCCGGATCGCGGCGCTGTAGCCTTTGCCTTATGAATCGTTGATGGTAAAGCGCACTAGTTTATTAAGAAGCTATAATTATTGTTTCGGCTGAAATGATGATGATGATGACGTACCTTTGACATACGGCGCCAGAAGGTCCACCACCTTGATGCCAGTCGCCAGAATTTCCTGTTCCACCGACATTTCGACGAAGGGAGGTGCGTCCGCGTGGATGGCTGCGAACTCATCCGTATCGATGGGGCCACGCTCATCTGCAGAGTTCGAGAGAGGAATTTTTTTTTTACACTAATTGCAACAGTCTGATATACAAGATTGATAAGACAGATGGGCTTTCCTTAAATAGGATCACTGTATACACAAATATGAACAACTTTTACTATGAGACTAACCCAAAAATGACGAAAAAAAACCCGCTGTTCCATAGATTTATCTTACTAATATTATAAATGCGAAAGTTACGATGTTTGAATGTTTGGAAGTTTGGATGTTTGGAAGTTTGGATGTTTGTTACTCAATCACGCCAAAACGGCTGGACGGATCTGGATGAAATTTGGCACAGGCATAGGATACACTCCGGAATAGAACATAGGCTACTTTTTATCCCGGAAACCCCAAACCCAATACCACGCGGGCGAAGCCGCGAGCAAAAGCTAGTAAATGATATTTATTTTGTAAATAGGTTTTAAAATAACACTTTTACACGTCAATTTTTTTTCTTTTCGCCAGTTTAAGCTAGATACTTAGACCGGTGTTTCCTAGCTGACTACCCTGAAACAAACTCAGGGGTCAAACACCCGTATTCACAAACGTTACTATGCGGTCTCACAGTGCTCGCGAGCGCACAGGGCAGGGTTTGTGAACTACGCAACACAAACGAACCAATCACAGAGTTCTTTTTCAACGCTGTGCGTTTGCTTAGTCAAGGGTCGTTTGAGTATTGTTTGTGAATACGGGTGAAAGTCTCTTATAACGTCCATATATCTACACACCTCTACTTTTATACAGGGTGTCATTGACATCGTGGCACAAACAAATACCATGGATCCAGTACATGATTCTGGACTGGAGTGGCGAAATTTTTCGTCGGTTTATGTGTTTTTTTTTTTTGTATGAAATTGTTATTCTAACCAACACCAATGATATTTTTAGAAATTTTTATTTTTTATTTTATTTAAGTTTAATAAAAAAATCATCTTCGTAAATCGAGCTAAAAAAGTACTTTTTTTATTTTATCTTTTTAAATCGATAGTGTTTCATGTACCGGATCGACCCTTCACGGGATAAAACCGATCAGTGTATATGTAGGGGATACACAATACATATACACTGATCGTTTTAATCCTGTGGAGGGTCGGTCGTAGTTTGCGGTTGTATGAAAATGTACCTCGGAAATAGGAATTTAAACTTTTTATATCAAAATTTTCGGTTATTGAACCTTGATTGCATCTTAATCACTTAACACTTACCAATCGTCGGATACTCAATGTGAGTTCGGTGCCCCCGTTCAAAACATGAGCCACTTGCTGGAGTGCCCCAAGGGAGCGTTCAAGTATTACGTAACGCAATTTTTGAAGATTTTTGACCCCCCCTCCCCCTTTGTAACGCACCGTAACTTTTTTCTGTACCCCCCCTCTCCCTCTCTAAACGCTACGTAACATTCAAAGTGAGCATTTTTACCTAAACTTTTCTTTATTTTTAAGCTTTTTTTAGCCGTTGTCTAAGACCAGACTAATACAATCAAGGGATTCCTAAATGAAAAGTACCACGTATATGAAAAAGGTTGCCATTTTGGGAGTTTCGATTTCCTAATTTTGTATTTAAAAAAAAAAACAATGTTACGTAACGTGTAGTAAGAAAGAGCCCCCCCCGTCCCTGTAACGCATCGTAACGTTTTACGAGACACCCCCTCCCCCCCAAATCGCGTTACGTAATACTTGAACGCCCCCCAAGTACCCATACACCTGCACTATGGAGGATTTATTGAGTGCCACCGATGCTGCAGTTAACGTAGCCACCTACTGGGCCCCGATTGTGCAAGCATTCGCCGACAGACGTTTCTCCTTTGGACGATTCGTCGACAGGACCTTTCGTTTTTGTGAGATTCGTCGATAGAACGTTTCACCGATGGACGTTTCGTCGACAGGACGGTTCGCATTTGTTTATTTCGACGACAGGACTTTTCTACTATGGAATATTCACCTTTAGATCGTTTTGGCTGCTGTTTTCACTATTTAACTACAAAGGCACCAAAAAGCTATTATATAGCTTGCTACAAAGACATGAAGAAAGAATATGTTTTAATGTGAGACCACCTATACTTTACCTAGCCAAATTCTTCTACTTTATTATTGTAAACATAGGGGAAATAAAAAAAAAAAAACAAAAGATTAATTTAACGTATTTATTTATATTATAAAGCGGTGATTAGAAAATTTTGCTTTTTGTAACATTGCCAGTAACAGGCGCCTGATACTTAGCTTTAAGTGTTAAGCTGATAGTTGACTATGCCTATACTTAAAAAATAAAAACAGATAATCATGACTACCCACATTTTGGTCACATATAGGTATTTTATTATACTAAGCTAAGTATCAGGGGCCTGTTACTGGCAATGTTACAAAAAGCAAAATTTTCTAATCACCGCTTTATAATATAAATAAATACGTTTAATTAATCTTTTGTTTTTTTTTTATTTCCCCTATGTTTGCAATAATAAAGTAGAAGAATTTGGCTAGGTAAAGTATAGGTGGTCTCACATTAAAACATATTCTTTCTTCATGTCTTTGTAGCAAGCTATATAATAGCTTTTTGGTGCCTTTGTAGTTAATTAGTGAAAACAGTAGCCAAAACGATCTAAAGGTGAATATTCCATAGTTGAAAAGTCCTGTCGTCGAAACAAACAAATGCGAACCGTCCTGTCGACGAAACGTCCATCGGTGAAACGTTCTATCGACGAATCTCACAAAAACGAAAGGTCCTGTCGACGAATCGTCCAAAGGAGAAACGTCTGTCGGCGAATGCTTGCACAATCCTGGGCCCCAACGGTTTAAAGAGTTTATCATCGACTCGAAAAGAAGAAGAATTCTTACCAATAGGCTCTCCAATAACATTGATAATCCTCCCGAGGGTCGGTTCCCCCACGGGTATGGTGATGGGGGCACCCGTGTCCACGATGGCCTGACCACGCACCAGACCTTCAGTTCCATCCATGGCTATGGTCCGGCAAGCACTCTCGCCCAAATGCTGGGCCACCTCCAAGATGAGACGAGGTTCTAAGAGTAAAAAGTAGATTGTTAATCATTACATAGTATAAAACAAAGTTGCTTATGTCCTATGTATGCTTATATCTTTAAAACTACTCAACGAATTTTGAAATGCCCTTTAAATCTTATAAAAAATTTAATAAACACCTCAGTACATCATTACATAGTATAAAACAAAGTTGCTTATCCCTATGTATCTTTAAAAGTACGCAACGGATTTTCATGCTGCTTTTTTTAATAGATAGAGTGATTCAAGAGGAAGGTTTATAGATATATAATGTATCACCATTGCACCCGCGCGAAGCTGGGGCAGGTCTTAGATAGAGTGATTCAAGAGGAAGGTTTATAGATATATAATGTATCACCATTGCACCCGCGCGAAGCTGGGGCAGGTCTATATCGATGATGCTGACTAATAGTTCAGTACTTACTCCTGCCAGGAACCTCCAGAGCGTTCAAAATTGGAGGCAGGTGGACGTCGAACTGACAGTCCACCACGGCACCGATCACTACAAGAACAAAAGAGGATTTAAAATTATTGAACATTATCATGTCGATTTATCTCCACAAGATTACTTTTAGGGCCTTATCATACTAGCGGATTGCGAGCGTCTTCAAAGCGGAGCGGGCGCGCAACGAATGCGTCGCGAACACGCCGCGGCTGCTCAGTGAAGACGTCGCGGACGTGCGGCAAATTCGCAACGTTTTCATTGCGTGTTTGTAGCAAGTTAACGACGCACAATACACTCAGTAACAAAATGGATTTTGACGAGGAGACACTGCTGTTGGCTTTGTTACTTCGAAAACGCCGGAGACGAAAACGAAAGCATCAACGAATTTAAATCTCGTTGCGCGTTCGCTACAAATTCGTTGCGCATGCGCGGCGTGTTCGTTGTGTGTCCGTAACGAATTCGTTGCGCGCCCGCTCCGCTTTGAGGACGTTCGCAATCCGCTAGTATGATAAGGCCCTTAGTATTCACCATTTGTACAAATTAGACATGATTACTTCGCGAATGAGATAAAATTAAAGTGACTGATAGCTAGAATCTACTTAGTCGCTCAGTCGTTCACGGAATAGCTCACTAGTTCATTTAGCTCAATGGCTCATTGACTGAATTAAGCCTAAGCCTAAACCCTGTTCAGGTATGAAGGAAAATCATTGGCATTCATAATTTTACTTATCTACTATATAAAAATAAGTCGGGTTTTCCTCCCTGACGCTATAACTCCAGAACGCACGAAATTTCCACGGTTTTGCATTCGTTGGAAAGGTCTCGGGCTCCGTGAGGTTTATAGCAAAGAAATTTAAAAAAAAAATTCAAAAATTTCAATTTAAATCTTTTAATCACCAAACGAAATGTTACATAAAACGAAGCCATCTGGTGGCGAAACGGAGTTCGCCGGGTTTGCTAGTTTCTAATAAGAACAGAACAACCCGATTAATTTAATTTTATCTAAGTATAGCTCTCAACTAAGTTAAATGAAATGAACTAAAGAGCTTCAAAGATTTTAAAGATACATTGAGCTATTTGACTCGTTTGACTTGCGTAAAGTAAAGTAGCGCGGCTCACTTTGATCCGTAACCTCGCAAATAAATCAAAGAAGTAAAAGTTCTTTCGATATCGATACAGCTCTTTTTGACCACAATAGCTTGAGCTTCTCTCTTTTCTTTCACTTCTAGTGAGCTACGTTTCGCATTCGCTAGTCTAGTTTCACACATTCCCTAAAAGTATGAGAAGCCTGCTAGCAGCGGTGTGAATCAAACGCCAATCACAAGACAAAATACAAGCAATTTGATGTAACCGCGGAAAATCTTAACACCGCGATTCAGCAAAATATACAACGCCATCTATCGAGTTGATGTGAACTAAATATGCATAAAACAAAAATAATGTCAGTTTGACTTTTGAATCTTAACACCTTTAAATTTTGATCGTTTTAATACCTTGGAGGAATATTGGATAGGCCTGCAGGAGAAGTCTCTGCATTTACCCGAGTCTTGAACGAAACCCTGTGACCCTCAATCGTAGGAAAAGCACTACCACTCACCTGGATGTTGGTTAGGAGTTGTTGGAGATTCCAGCGACGCAGCCATTCGTTATAAACAACGCGATGGGGCTGGCCGACCATCTTCTCACGAACTCACAAATATTAAACACTATTCTCGCAAGTCATGCAGGATTTATCATAAGCGATCAGCGAACTTCTAGTAAGGCGTTATTTAGATTTTCAATAAGAAAAAGATTTGATTACACGCGCAGGCGTTTGATTATGTCCACCATCCCACACTTTTAAAAAAGCTCGAAGCATATGGCATCAGGGGTAATGTTCTACATTTGTTTCAGTCTTATCTACATAATAGAAAACAAGTAACTGAAATTAATAGAATTAATTTAGCTAATAAACAAGACGAAACATACAGATCAACCGAGCGAATAGTTAGCTACGGGGTGCCACAAGGTAGTGTCTTGGGCCCTTTGCTTTTTATTTTATATATAAATGACTTACCGAAATACATTGAACAACCATTGACTCTATTTGCAGACGACAGTACTGTGACAATACCTTGTAAAAGTGTAGCTTCTTACGAAAATGACATTAATATTGCTTTAAAATCTATCATAGAATGGTTGGACGAAAATAACTTAAAAATAAATATAAGTAAAACAAAGGTAATGCATTTTAATCAACGCATGCCAGATAAAAGTAATTTACTTGTGCAATATAATAATGCTGATATTGACGAGGTCGTAAGTACTAAATTTCTAGGTCTGGAAATAGACAAAAAGCTTAGTTGGAAACAACATATAGAAACACTCTGCAAAAGACTAAGTACATCTGCTTATGCTTTGCATACTTTGTCATCGGCTATAAATCTAAACTCACTTTTGACAGCATACTATGGTTTAGTTGAATGCCACCTGCGATATGGTGTTATCTTTTGGGGCAACTCCACAGAAAAAGAATCGGCATTTAAAGCTCAGAAAAGATGCATACGGTCCTTTTTAAAACTGCAAAGTACAGATAGCTGCGTGCCATATTTTAAACACCATAAGATTTTAACTTTGCCATGCATATATATATTTGAAATGGCAGTGTTTGTAAAATTGAACATGGATCGTTTTCAGCGCATAGCAGACGTATTTCCACGAAATAGGCGTGATAATAGTGGGCTATGTCTTCCTAATGCGAGAACGACTTTAATGCGCAAAAGTGTCTGCTACATGGCGCCAGTCATTTATAATAAACTACCGAAGAGTTGGAAACAATTAAACCTAAACTTATTTAAAAAAAAACTCCGAAACTTTTTAGTAGACAAAGCGTATTACAGTGTGACGGAATTTTTATTGGAGAAACGAATTTCTTGATTATATTTTAAAGTCACAAGAATTTAGAATTAAGGACATGATGATATTTGATTTTGTGAAGTTTATTTAAAAATGATGACATTATTTAGTAGTTTGCTTTTATTAATTTTATTTTTGTGACATTTTATAATATTTAACTTCACTATGACATTTTTTTAAATTTTTGTGACACTGAATTTTATTTTATTATGATTTTTATGACATGTTTTATTTATTTTAATTCTTTTGATATTTTAATTTTCAAATGATCTGACATGTTTAATTTTTGTTTTAGTATTTTTTATGTAATTTTTAATATTTTGCTTTATTTAATTTTATAATTTTAATTTCCATAATGTGCCTACTCACAATCTCTAGTGAAGTTTGTACTTTTGCATGCCTTGTGGTTAAATATGGCTGATGCTTATTATATTTTTTATGTCACCGTTCTTTGTACCCATATTTGCAAAATAAATATCTTATCTTATCTTATCTTATCTTATCACACAAGGCGGCCATCGACGCGGATATTTTTTGAATATAGAGTTCTGTTCTAATTGGCGCGCGCTTCGACCAATAAGGGACCCGCGCTCGCGAGTTTTGGCTCCGTCGATGATGGCGGCAAATTTGAATTTAAGAAAGGAATATTTTGGCTAGAATATTTTTTTTTTATATAACTTCAGGATAGGTTCGTGTCCGTACAGATAATGTAAAGATAAAATTAAAAAAATAAAGTACTCTCAAGTAATCGAATTAATTTACGAATATACGAAATTAATTTCTTTAAATACACGTCAGCTGGGTGAGTTGAATAATGAATGGTAGGTATAATACGCCACAACTGAAAACTATCTACAAGGTCATTGACCCGATTTGTAAAGATAAAATAAAAAAAAGTGTTTTATTTTATCTTTACAAATCAATAGTGTTTTATGTAGGTACCGGGTCGAACGATCAAAATTTAACGGTGTATAGTATGCGAAAGCTGAAACTCAAAATACTACTATAGTTTTTTCGCCCTATGATGAGTTTCCTGACAGTTCATTTTTTTTCCGTGGCACGCATTTTAGACTAAAAAAAAATAAACTGGCAAAATGTTTACAAGTTGAATAATAAAAAAAATACTGCCTTTTGTAAATTAAACAGTAAATTATCGTGATTATAATATTTAAGTACATAAAATTAAGCACATAAAATAAAAAAGTATAAATTTAGAAAATGTATAATGCGTTGAACGGAACTTCTGACTGTAGAGATTGACACTACCTAATCGACAAAAAATTTATGAATCGGAATGGCCATCTTGCAATCGCGACCGCGTCGCGTCAGTACGAGTGTGTCTGCCTTGTATCCTTCCAATATTCATATATTGCTCTGCTAGAATATTGTGATATATAAGCTACATATTATATTACTGTACAATTTTATCAAAATCCGTACAGTAATGTTTGTGTGGAAGAGTAACAAACATCCACATACACATCCATCCACAAACTTTCACATTTATAACATTAGGATATTAGTAGGAAAAAAAATCGAAAATTAGCAATCCGATTCCACTTTCTTTGCCAACTGAATCGATATTATAAAAAAATCGATTAAATTTTGTTAGGTCACATCACTGTAATTGTCAGACAAGAACTGTCAGGGAACTCATCATAAGACGAAAACACTATAAATACTCAAAATACTTCTAAATACTATAGCCGAATTAAACTAAGACACAGAACAAATGATCGTTCTCATCACACAAACATTTGTTCTGGGTGGGAATCCACCCACAACCTTCGGCAAAGCAGTCAGGGTCACTAACTACTAGAGGAACAAGCCAGTTAATTGTAATGATAAGCTGAGAAGGGGGGCAGCACAGATATAGATATACCTACCTAGATAACGCAAGCATCACGATCTGTATGGAAACCAAGCGTGTCATTTTTTGACTACCTATCATGGCGTTACAAGCACTATTTGTGATGAGAAGATCAAACCGATTCAAAGACGCTACCGCGTACGGCGTCCCCCAACTCCGCCTTGCCAGGACAATTAACCATTTTTATATTTTTAACTGACGTCCGACTAGCGCTGTATACCGATGCAGACTGACCGCGAAAGTGACCACTTACGATTTTTGTACGTAAGCTAGGCATGCGAAGTAGTTGCTCTTGCGTTATCTAGGTGTATCTATACCTGTAGGGGGCAGTGATGTACTAACCTGCAATGATCCTCCCCTGAGCGCCACCCCCAGGCGCGACAGGGGGTGGTTTAGGAGTCACTGTCCTCTTCACAGGAGGCTTTCTTTTCCTCTCAGGAGGCTTAGCAGCTTTCGCAGCAGCCTTAGGGGGAGGCGGTTTAGGCTTCGCCTCGGCGTCTTGTCTGATAGTTGTAGTTGAAAACTGTAGAAGTAATGTTAACATTTTGTATTATTGTGGAACGAGTATATTAGAGGAATGAGTATATTAGAGAAAGTTTGAAAGTGGCGCCAGTGACTGAAAAGTTGAAAGGGAACCGTTTGTCTTGGTATGGCCATGTAAAAAGGAGGAATGAAACGCATGTTACAAAAAAGGCCATAAATATAAATGTGGATGGATTGTGTGAGAAGGGATAGGAAAGACAGAGGAGTTAGTGATAGCGTGACGGGTGACAGGGTAGAATGGAAGGAAAAAACATATTGCGCCGACCCCAAATAAAACGGGACAAAGGCAGGAAGATGATGATGTGGAACAGTGCATCGCAGGGTTTCTGATGCGCCGCATAAGGGCAGTTCTAACAGATTCCTTCAACTATTCGCCTGGAAGATTTGGATCTCGATATTCTCGATTGTCTGATAATGTCGTACTAGACCAAGCTGCACGTACCACTCTGGATCAAAAACTTCAAAGTTTGGAGTTTTACCAATAGTAGTTTGGCCAAGAAAAAGTTTTAAAGTTTTAACATTTAGGGTTTGGAGTCCAAACCCTAAATGTTAAACTTTTTCTTGGCCCATACTTTATTTAAATTTTGTGAATTTTAATTTGGCTATTGTATCTTTTTTTGTGTTTTTTATTTTAATAACATTTGTAATATATGTTTTGTGTGTTTTTTTTTGTGTATAATTTACTTATTTTTAAGAGCCATTTGACTTTTTCGCGTATTTCTAAAATTTTAGTCGTCTAATTCACCATATTAAGTAATACGAATCGACGAGGCAAAGAGCGTGTTGCGCCACACTCAATGTAGGGTTTTGTAGTAGGATTATGGAGGTTGGGTTTTCGGTGATAATTTTGTCCTCATAACCTATCTGTGGCTAATCGGTATAGCACCCCCAGAAATTCTTTATCTCTTTCTGAGTCTAGTTATCTATAAAGGGCAAAACAACCAAACGATTTTCGCCATCCAATACACGATTACAGCTCGGTGCCCCTGAGACTGCTTACCATCATTAGCATTTATTTTTTTATTTATTTATTGGCTCACTAACAATTATTTACACTGGTATTATGCTAAAGGTAACATGCAATCAAAAAAGAGTACAATTTATTGTGAAATAATCACTTATAGGTAAACTCCGCATGCATTCAGGATAAGTTGCACATGATGAGAGAAAAAAAAGAAAAGCAAAGTTAACTAAACTCTTCTAAAATTTTTGCATTACTGAAAACTGCATGTATTCCTAATCCAAATGAAGGTGATATTTGTGTGTTTTTTTGTTTTTTTTTTGTGGGTGGTGTAGAAAATGCCTAAGGCATTAAGTCCGCCTTTGTACAGTACCCGGCAATAAATATTGCACATCGACCTTTGGAAAGAGACAATCGGCTAATTTCGGCTTCGTAGAGCGTTATCTCTGTCGCACACTACCTATGTGACGTTTGTCAGTCGTTGTTCACCAATCACCTTGAACAACGACTGACAAACGTCAAACGTAACGCTCTACGAAGCCGAAATTAGCCGAGTGTCTCTTTCCAAAGGTCGATGTGCAATATTTATTGCCGGGTACTGTACAGTGTTATGTGCATAAAGTTTTAATAAATAAATAAATATTTATATTATTTCATTAAAAAACAAACTTACATGTTTACCATAACCTTGATGAGGAAGACAAGCACTGCATTTGAACGTAGACTGCAATAACAAGCCTGGTCTGTTCACCCAGAGAGTGCCAAACAGCTTCAGGTCCTTCCCTCCTCTTAGTGTATGACATACGGGAACGGGGCGTCTTAACGCTGGCATCGGTTCTTCAGCCGACGGCGATTTCTTGAGGAACTCCACCGCTGCCATACTTGATGTGGGTAGTTTAGAGATTACTGTAATCATTGGACATAAACTTTTAAATTCTCTTTCTTGCTTTTCCCTCTAATCATTAGTCATAAACTTAATTTCTCTTTCTTTTTTTTTCTTTTTTTAATTTTCTTTTTCTTTTCTTTCTTTTTTTTTCTTTACTTATCTTTTTTGTTTTTTTTTCTATTTATTTTTTTTTTATTTTTTGAGTATTTTTTGAGTAAGGCTCTAGACTGACGGACCGCATTTCAACTGCAATCCGACCGCAAATTGCAGTTCGAATGCAGTTGACAAGACTGCAATAGAACTGCAAACCAAACGTGCAGTTCAATTGCAATGGAACGTCGACTGCACGCCGATTGCAATTGGACTGCACGTTTGGTTTGCAGGCTATTTGTGTAGCTGGCTGATTTGAATCTATCTTAAGACCCTGCACAACTGGACGACGTGGAATCATTGACACAGGCAAGAGCTCGGCATACTGGAGCTGATAACATAATTGTAGTATTGACTACTACAATACACCGAGGTTTGTAGTATTGACTACTACAATACAGCGAAGCTTGTAGTAATGACTACTACAAATACTACAATACAGCACAGCTTGTAGTAATGACTACAACTGGTGAGAGTCGCGGGATTGTGATGATGTAAGAATCACAGGACCATACGTAATGGCGACTCTTTAGGGAAGCCTATGTTCAACAATTGACATTTTTGGCAGAAATTATGATAATGATGATGATGAAGTCAAAAGATACGAATACGTATGCTACGGCCAGACTTGAAGGCGAAGATTCGTGTTCGCGTTGTCACGATAAAACTTCGTGTTCGATCAACGACCAAGAGCTTGGTCACATCAAAATAAAACTTCCTTACGTCGCGGTAATATAGGACGTCCAAACGCGGGACGCGGACGGCGAGCTACTCATTGCTCACCGTCCCCGAGCCAGTGTCTACGGTGGCCGGATATCGGCGGGATCGTGGCAGCGACGGCTACGGCGAGGGCGCTGTTGCCTTTGCCAGTAAGAATATAAGTTTGATACTAACAGGGATGACTCATACCAGGTATGCTGCATATCTGATTGATCTTAGAAGGCACTTTAGCAAGCGCATTCATTTTTAAAATTACTTTCCTGTCCATAGTTGAAAAAGTTTATTTAAAAGCCGTTAGCTTTTGTAAACATACAAAACGTTTGCAATATTTTCAAGCCTCTACTTGCGAATGTCAAAAAATTTAAATGAATGACAGCTTCAAATATTTTTCTTTACTTTTGTATTTGTTTGGAAAAAGTCTCAATATGTAATGAGGATGTTTCATTTTCGGTGTGAAGGCTAAGAAGGAATGGGGTGGGTTGTTTAGTCAGTAAGAGTCTGACACTGTTTCGGGTGGGATCGGGATTCGTCATCAGATCCCGCAAAACCCTGAATTCTTTTTGTAGTCTGCGAAATGACTGGCCTGTCAGTCTAGTAGTTAGTGACCCTGACTGCTATGCGGGAGGTCGTGGGTTCGATTCCTACCCAGGACAAATGTTTGTGTGATGAGCTCGATCATTTGTTCTGTGTCTGGGTGTAATTTATCTATAATATGTATGTATTTAGAAATATATAAGTATGTTTATCAGTTGTCTAGTACCCATAATACAAGCTCTGCTTAGCTTGGGACTAGATGGCGTTGTGTGATAGTTGTGGACATATTATTTATTATTGTTTATACATCAATTTCAGAATCACGAGATTTGTCCTAAGTACATGCAGTCAGTGAACATATGCCTCCATATTAGCTAAACATGATCCAATGACCTGCAGGTAGTTTGGACTCGCTCAGCTGATGTTTTCTTCGTGCATGCTTACTAATTTCGTTCATTCGAGTTTTAGAAAAATAGTACATTGTCCTACGAGGGATGAAAGTTAGTTATTTAGATGCGAGAAATTTCTTGGCGACCGAGCGAGAGCGAGGTCGCTAAAATTGTTCGAGGACTAAATAACTCTTGAACCCGAGGTAAACACTGTGCTTTTCATTACGAATACGAGGAAAATAATAAAAACCTGAGTCGTCGTCAAATGTCTTCGTATGTTTTTAGGTAGGTAGGTAGGTATATTTCTTTTGATTTAGGCGGTAAGCGATTTTCTCCTCTTAAGAATCTTGCGTTAAATTTATAACTGAAGCTGATAAACTTATCGTGTTAATACAAATTTCTTATAACCGAGATTTAGCAAAATGAAAACAAAAAACTCGAAAAAAAATCAAGAAAGATCATATCGGCCACAGATTATAGAGAGACTACCATTTACCCGCCATTTTTTTTTTCAGTGGTCGGCTGGCTATTCTGCCAATATTTTTCATTTTATCATTGTAAAAATGGGTCAGGTTAACATTTTTCTCAAATATAATATTAGTTTTAATGAAATAGTTGAAAGTAAATTAAAATAAAGTAATTAAAAAAGAAGTATTCTTAAATTATTCCCACCATACAATTATTCATTTATTCAATTATACTGGCAGTACTTATAGAAATTCGGGTCACGTTTTAATAGGAATGTCAAAATAGAACTAGTTTTTTTTTTTAAATATTTAGACAGCTGTCAGTTGAAAAGTAAAACTCCCTAGGGAGTAAAAGTAGGTACTTCTTGCAGCCCTCTCCGCAGGTAACTTTACACCTACTTTCAGAGTATTAGTAATGAAAAGGTACTTTGTTTTCTTTTGGATTCGCCCCAAAATTTAGCAGCGTATTATTTTTTTAGCTTTAATGATTTATTTTATTAAACCTAGATAGGTTTAGGGTCGTAGCACACATATCAAAACGGAAAGGGATCGTAACCGTATCAACTCGAGCGGTTCAGTATTATTTGTATGAAACTCCTTACTACAGCGCTCACTAAACGGAATCGTAACGTAAACACACCGCCTCGGACAAGCTCACGAACCGCGTTGCAGTGAGCGGTCGACTTGCGGTCGGCTTTCCGTCCCCTCGCTTAAAAGGTCTCTGCACACAGCGGGCGCGGCGCGGCGGGACGGGACGGGACGGCGACGCGACGCTGAGCAGTTGTAATGTACTCTAGACGGCTCTGCGTCAGCGGGCGGAGAGTGGACGAAGATCCGTAAGCTAGTGGACGGAGAGCCGTAAAGGTCTCTGCACGGCGCGGGCGCGGCGCGGCGGGACGTGACGGCGACGCGACGCTGAGCAGTTGTAATGTACTAGATATTACGGACGACGCCACACAGAGCCGTCCCGCTCGACGCGACGGTAACCTCGGATCTGTATGGCGTCTTCGCGTCGCCGTCCGGACCCGCCGCGCCGCGCCCGTTGTGTGCAGAGACCAGAGACGGAGCGGAGCTTCCGATCCGCTTAAGTTACGTGGTTACGTAAAGTGGACGACTGTTTAACGCCGAGGAGAAAGGCGAGGCGGTGACGATCCCTTTCCGTTTTGATATGTGTGCTACGACCCTTAATGGTTAAGGTAAAAAAATAATTTTATATTATAATTTATATTTTACTTAATATATTAAGGCACAGTTGAAATTGTTGTGATTTTGAAAAGTGAAGTTTTCCACAAGGCTTCTGTAAGTAAAGGGAGTGAACACTAAGAAAGTCTTTTTGTTAATTCTATTATTAATTCTATAACATTATGGATAAAAACCATGTTTCTGGTTTTGACAGAAGCCTGAAAACTTTCAATTTTCACTTTCATTATCATCTAAATAATACTCTAAATAAATCTATGAAAAACATAATTTAATTTAATAAATAAAGTTTATACACCGTGAAATTTAAATGGTTGTTTTCCCGGGGCAGAATGACTTGCCATAAGGAGTACTTTTGAAGCATACAGTAAAAATAAAAAAATAAAAAGTTTTTTTTTTATAAATAATTATTAAATATATTCATCTACTAAAAAAAGCGAAAACAATAGTACAACATTAGACGTAATTTGTAGGTACTACTAGGGTCGCATGAGCAGCACGCCGTCAAAGGAAACCGATTCATTCAATATTTAAACCAAAATAAGCTCTCGCACGTTGTGATACGTCATAATTAGCTTGCACTCTACAGGTCCGTTTTTTGTTTTTAATATTTTATTTTTTTATCAAACGTTTGTATTACCAAGACACGACCATTTCGCTCAGGGAAAACAACCATTTAAATTTCACGGTGTATGGTCAATGGAGAATTTTCGCAAATCCCCAATCCGGAACTATGTTAATACTAGTCCACATATGCGCGTTTAGTATTTGAACTATTTCTTCTGTACTTATTTCCACTAAATTCTCATTTTCTAAGACGTCAATATTTTCAAATAACTCATTTAACTTAGATTGGTCAATATTTCTGATGTTATTGATTAATTTTATTAAAAATTCATTGTAATCCATTTCAACAACTAACTTAAGCATATTACTTAATTTTACAATATCGACTAAAGCTGTTAATTGTAAATTGTCTACAATTATCTCTGTTGCTGACAACAACAGAAACGCTAAATTTTCCAGGTCGAGACGAATCGCCTCACATAGAGATGAGTTGATATTACCATGTGCGCTTTGATTATTTTTAACAATTTTACTCTGTTCAAGTAACAAACCCAGTATAATACTTCTGTTTTTAAGTATAATGGATTTCAATTCTTTATCAAAATGTATCTTTGAATCCAATATGACTAGTATATTCTTATTAAGTTCAAAAAACATAACGTTCAATATGAAATTAAATATGTTTTCCAAATTATTTTCCGAATCATCATGGTCTTTTATTAGTTGGCAAATGTGTTCGACCGCGTAATATTCGGCAAACGTGGAATGTACGAAAATTGGGATATCGTTGACAACATTACAAATAATATCTGTGTTTTCATCTCCTTTTTTCACATCTTCTATTATTTCTTCACAACGTTTCAACTCGTTTTTATTTAAAAGTCGTTTATTGTAGACTACGTATGCCGCCAGTTTTTTAAGTTTATCTGAAGCATCTCTGTGTGCGTTTTTATAATGATTTCTATTTTCCGGCTTGTACAAGTCAATGTCGTTTTTCTCTTGAAATCGTATTTTCAACTTATTTTCCAGGAAATTTTCGTATATTTCGTATAAATTAAGATCCAAGTCCCATTTTATGGGTTTACGGATGTATAAGATGTCATTGACTACTTTCATAGTGGGTATATGTTTCCACAGTTCAAATCTTGCCTGCTCATCATCGAGCTCTACGTCCTGTGCAGCTAGCGGTGCTTGCTGTTCATGGTCATCAGGATCTCTAACGTATATTTTATTGTACAAAATATGTTCAGCTAGCAAATTCAAGTGTAACGGATTTTCAACTAATCCGCTGTAATCAGATACAAGTTCATTATAAAGCTCCATACAATAATTATATGTATGTGATGGTTTTAAATGTTTAAATAAGCTCAAATAAACTGTAAGCATTCCTTTTTTGTTTATTGACTCATCTGATAATTTAACTTTGAACTTCAACTCGTGTAACTTAATGCTAGTAGTCATAAAAAAACAAAAATCCGATAAGTTATTCCGAATCCATATTTGATTAATTTTCTTTAATATTTTCTTTTCCTTCCAAAATGCAGACAAATATAAATCCTGCTCATCTCGATTTAAGGGTTGTAATGTATATAAAACACTTAGGTTTAATTCTGTAATGACTCCGTAATAAGATCTGCTTGTTATCCATATTTTATGTTTCCGATGTAAATTCATCAGAGCTTTTATTAAACCGATCGCCTCACGTGCGTAGGTAGGGCAAATTTCGTCCCAACCATCGAATAAAATTATTAGTTTCTTTGTATTATAATAGTGCAGGAACAATTTCACCTGGAATATAGTCCATTCGTCCCCGTCACAACCCTTGAGTAAAACTGTACCATCCAAATCTTCTGTTATCTCTATGTTGTTCATTTTAATACGATCTTCACCAACTGCAGTTTGACACAAGAATTTTAAACTTTTCAAAGTATCGATAACAGTATTATTAGCTTGCCAGGTATAGAATTTTTTGGAATATTCCAATAATTCAATTCTCAATATCCAATCTGTTGGTACCATTTCTTTTGTTTTCAGAGACAGTTGAGTGAGCAAAGTAGATTTTCCCATTCCAGGATCCCCGATGATAAATACGGTGTCATCTTCCAGGTCATGTAGTGTTGAGATTCTTTTGATTTTTCCTTCTTCAGTTTTTTTATCTACTGCGTGAAGTGATCGAGTTACTACTTGGCATTTTACAGATCGTTCGATGTATTTTTTTTCTCTGTCATTTAAATGTCTATCTGGCTTTCCTATTATACAAATATCACCCTGCATTAATTTATATAATACAAGCTCGTCTACCAGCTCAAGCGATTTGTCATCTAAGACTTGATCTAAGTTTACTTCGACACCTTGAAATTTCACGTTTGTGTTCTTTAAGATAATTTTCTGTGATTCTTTGCTCATGTCAATCAAATTGTTTCTTTCATCTTTTATTATGAAATATTTCTTCGCATTTTCAATCAAATCATGATCATTAAGAACAAAAATTACCGTTTTAGATATTGAAGACTTTGTGATATTCGTAATTATATTTTCGCTGTATTCTGTGCCAAATATTGCTTTGTCACCGGCAAAAATAAGTATATCGTCTTGGTATAAACGACTTACTTCCATCTGTAATGTTTCGGGGTCTTTTGTGTACAAATCTAAAATGTATTTCATATCCAACACCGTACAGTTCTTTTTATTTAAATGATTTAAGAGCTTAGCTACTGTTAGTTTAATATTCTTTGTTAGAATAATTGTTCCTGAAGGATGTTTGTCTAATTTTATTGAATTTACGGCATCATCAGTAAAAGTGTACTTTTCTGTATCTTCTCTCTCTCTCATATTTGAAGAGCTCGTTGATACGTGAATTAAGGATTGCTTTACAGCTTTTTCATATAAGTTGTATTTTTTTGTACAAGTAAGATACTCTCCCTCCGTTTCCATCCACCATTTTTGTATTGCATCATGATAGTTAAGAAATATTATTTTTGATTTAATTCTTAGATTATAAAAAAAAAAAAAAGTCTCAATATGTAATGAGGATGTTTCATTTTCGGTGTGAAGGCTAAGAAGGAATGGGGTGGGTTGTTTAGTCAGTAAGAGTCTGACACTGTTTCGGGTGGGATCGGGATTCGTCATCAGATCCCGCAAAACCCTGAATTCTTTTTGTAGTCTGCGAAATGACTGGCCGGTCAGTCTAGTAGTTAGTGACCCTGACTGCTTTGCGGGAGGTCGTGGGTTCGATTCCTACCCAGGACAAATGTTTGTGTGATGAGCTCGATCATTTGTTCTGTGTCTGGGTGTAATTTATCTATAATATGTATGTATTTAGAAATATATAAGTATGTTTATCAGTTGTCTAGTACCCATAACACAAGCTCTGCTTAGCTTGGGACTAGATGGCGTTGTGTGATAGTTGTGGACATATTATTTATTATTGTTCATCAATTTCAGAATCACGAGATTTGTCCAAAGTGCATGCAGTCAGTAAAAATATGCCTCCATATTAGCTAAACATGATCCAATGACTTGCAGGTAGTTTGGACTCGCTCAGCTGATGTTTACTTCGTGCATGCTTACTAATTTAGTTCATTCGAGATTTCGAGTTTTAGAAAAATAGTACATTGTCCTACAAGGGATGAAAGTTAGTTATTTAGATGCGAGAAATTTCTTGGCGACCGAGCGAGAGCGAGGTCGCTAAAATTGTTCGAGGACTAAATAACTCTTGAACCCGAGGTAAACACTGTGCTTTTCATTACAAATACGAGGAAAATAATAAAAACCTGAGTCGTCGTCAAATGTCTTCGTATGTTTTTAGGTAGGTAGGTAGATATATTTCTTTTGATTTAGGCGGTAAGCGATTTTCTCCTCTTAAGAATCTTGCGTTAAATTTATAACTGAAGCTGATAAACTTATCGTGTTAATACAAATTTCTTATAACAGAGATTTAGCAAAATGAAAACAAAAAACTCGAAAAAAAATCAAGAAAGATCATATCGGCCACAGATTATAGAGAGACTACCATTTACCCGCCATTTTTTTTTTCAGTGGTCGGCTGGCTATTCTGCCAATATTTTTCATTTTATCATTGTAAAAATGGGTCAGGTTAACATTTTTCTCAAATATAATATTAGTTTTAATGAAATAGTTGAAAGTAAATTAAAATAAAGTAATTAAAAAAGAAGTATTCTTAAATTATTCCCACCATACAATTATTCATTTATTCAATTATACTGGCAGTACTTATAGAAATTCGGGTCACATTTTAATAGGAATGTAAAAATAGAACTAGTTTTTTTTTTAAATATTTAGACAGCTGTCAGTTGAAAAGTAAAATTCCCTAGGGAGTAAAAGTAGGTACTTCTTGCAGCCCTCTCCGCAGGTAACTTTACACCTACTTTCAGAGTATTAGTAATGAAAAGGTACTTTGTTTTCTTTTGGATTCGCCCCAAAATTTAGCAGCGTATTATTTTTTTAGCTTTCATGATTTATTTTATTAAACCTAGATAGGTTTAGGGTCGTAGCACACATATCAAAACGGAAAGGGATCGTAACCGTATCAACTCGAGCGGTTCAGTATTATTTGTATGAAACTCCTTACTACAGCGCTCACTTAACGGAATCGTAACGTAAACACACCGCCTCGGACAAGCTCACGAACTTTAGATTTGTATTTTATTATTGTATGCCTCAACGGCGGGACATAGCTGAACTTATTTTAATTATTTAAGACCTGTATTTATGATGTATACCTATAGTCTACAATAAAGATGATTTGATTTGATTTGATTTGCGTTGCAGTGAGCGGTCGACTTGCGGTCGGCTTTCCGTCCCCTCGCTTCAAAGGTCTCTGCAGTCTGCACACAGCGGGCTCGGCGCGGCGGGACGGGACGGGACGGCGACGCGACGCTGAGCAGTTGTAATGTACTCTAGACGGCTCTGTGTGGCGTCGTCCGTAATATCTATATTACTGACGACGCCACACAGAGCCGTCCCGCTCGACGCGACGGTAACCTTGGCTCTGTGTGGCATTGTCCGTAATATCTAGTACATTACAACTGCTCAGCGTCGCGTCGCCGTCCCGTCCTGCCGCGCCGCGCCCGATCCGTGCAGACACCTTTACGGCTCTCCGTCCACTAGCTTACGGATCTTCGTCCACTCTCCGCCCGCTGTCTGCGTTGCCGCTCGTGCTGTACAATTCACGAGAGAGGCGACCGTGAAGTTAGCCTTTGTGAACGTTCGCGCATGTAGGTACATTCGTAAAAAAAAGTGTTAATCATTTTATTTTAAACCAAAATACGGATAAAAACTAACAACGTCTAGGCGTCAACCAGCGGCGAGCCGTAAAGGTCTCTGCACGGCGCGGGCGCGACGCGGCGGGACGTGACGGCGACGCGACGCTGAGCAGTTGTAATGTACTAGATATTACGGACGACGCCACACAGAGCCGTCCCGCTCGACGCGACGGTAACCTCGGATCTGTATGGCGTCTTCGCGTCGCCGTCCGGACCCGCCGCGCCGCGCCCGTTGTGTGCAGAGACCTTAAGCGCGGCGTCGCCTAGCTGTAGCCGAGTCGACGGAGCGGAGCTGTGGTTACGTAAAGTGGACGACTGTTTAACGCCGAGGAGAAAGGCGAGGCGGTGACGATCCCTTTCCGTTTTGATATGTGTGCTACGACCCTTAATGGTTAAGGTAAAAAAATTATTTTATATTATAATTTATATTTTACTTAATATATTAAGGCACAGTTGAAATTGTTGTGATTTTGAAAAGTGAAGTTTTCCACAAGGCTTCTGTAAGTAAAGGGAGTGAACACTAAGAAAGTCTTTTTGTTAATTCTATTATTAATTCTATAACATTATGGATAAAAACCATGTTTCTGGTTTTGACAGAAGCCTGAAAACTTTCAATTTTCACTTTCATTATCATCTAAATAATACTCTAAATAAATCTATGAAAAACATAATTTAATTTAATAAATAAAGTTTATACACCGTGAAATTTAAATGGTTGTTTTCCCGGGGCAGAATGACTTGCCATAAGGAGTACTTTTGAAGCATACAGTAAAAATAAAAAAATAAAAAGTTTTTTTTTTATAAATAATTATTAAATATATTCATCTACTCAAAAAAGCGAAAACAATAGTACAACATTAGACGTAATTTGTAGGTACTACTAGGGTCGCATGAGCAGCACGCCGTCAAAGGAAACCGATTCATTCAATATTTAAACCAAAATAAGCTCTCGCACGTTGTGATACGTCATAATTAGCTTGCACTCTACAGGTCCATTTTTTGTTTTTAATATTTTATTTTTTTATCAAACGTTTGTATTACCAAGACACGACCATTTCGCTCAGGGAAAACAACCATTTAAATTTCACGGTGTATGGTCAATGGAGAATTTTCGCAAATCCCCAATCCGGAACTATGTTAATACTAGTCCACATATGCGCGTTTAATATTTGAACTATTTCTTCTGTACTTATTTCCACTAAATTCTCATTTTCTAAGACGTCAATATTTTCAAATAACTCATTTAACTTAGATTGGTCAATATTTCTGATGTTGTTGATTAATCTTATTAAAAAATCATTATAATCCATTTCAACAACTAACTTAAGCATATTACTTAATTTTACAATATCGGCTAAAGTTGTTAATTGTGAATCGTCCACAATTGTCTCCGTTGCTGACAACAACAGAAACGCTAAATTTTCCAGGTCGAGACGAATCGCCTCACATAGAGATGAGTTGATTTTACCATGTGCGCTTTGATTATTTTTAACAATTTTATTCTGTTCAAGTAACAATCCCAGTATAATACTTCTATTTTTAAGTATAATGGATTTCAATTCTTTATCAAAATGTATCTTTGAATCCAATATGACTAGTATATTCTTATTAAGTTCAAAAAACATTACGTTCAATATGAAATTAAATATGTTTTCCAAATTATTTTCCGAATCATCACGGTCTTTTATTAGTTGGCAAATGTGTTCGACCGCGTAATATTCGGCAAACGTGGAATGTACGAAAATTGGAATATCGTTGACAACATTACAAATAATATCTGTGTTTTCATCTCCTTTTTTCACATCGTCTATTATTTCTTCACACCGTTTCAACTCGTTTTTATTCAAAAGTCGTTTATTGTAGACTACGTATGCCGCCAGTTTTTTAAGTTTATCTGAAGCATCTCTGTGTGCGTTTTTATAATGATTTCTATTTTCCGGCTTGTACAAGTCAATGTCGTTTTTCTCTTGAAATCGTATTTTCAACTTATTTTCCAGGAAATTTTCGTATATTTCGTATAAATTAAGATCCAAGTCCCATTTTATGGGTTTACGGATGTATAAGATATCATTGACTACTTTCATAGTGGGTATATGTTTCCACAGTTCAAATCTTGCCTGCTCATCATCAAGCTCTACGTCCTGTGCAGCTAGCGGTGCTTGCTGTTCATGGTCATCAGGATTTCTAACGTATATTTTATTGTACAAAATATGTTCAGCTAGCAAATTCAAGTGTAACGGATTTTCAACTAATCCGCTGTAATCAGATACAAGTTCATTATAAAGCTCCATACAATAATTATATGTATGTGATGGTTTTAAATGTTTAAATAAGCTCAAATAAACTGTAAGCATTCCTTTTTTGTTTATTGACTCATCTGATAATTTAACTTTGAACTTCAACTCGTGTAACTTAATGCTAGTAGTCATAAAAAAGCAAAAATCCGATAAGTTATTCCGAATCCATATTTGATTAATTTTCTTTAATATTTTCTTTTCCTTCCAAAATGCAGACAAATATAAATCCTGCTCATCTCGATTTAAGGGTTGTAATGTATATAAAACACTTAGGTTTAATTCTGTAATGACTCCGTAATAAGATCTGCTTGTTATCCATATTTTATGTTTCCGATGTAAATTCATCAGAGCTTTTATTAAACCGATCGCCTCACGTGCGTAGGTAGGGCAAATTTCGTCCCAACCATCGAATAAAATTATTAGTTTCTTTGTATTATAATAGTGCAGGAACAATTTCACCTGGAATATAGTCCATTCGTCCCCGTCACAACCCTTGAGTAAAACTGTACCATCCAAATCTTCTGTTATCTCTATGTTGTTCATTTTAATACGATCTTCACCAACTGCAGTTTGACACAAGAATTTTAAACTTTTCAAAGTATCGATAACAGTATCATTAGCTTGCCAGGTATAGAATTTTTTGGAATATTCCAATAATTCAATTCTCAATATCCAATCTGTTGGTACCATTTCTTTTGTTTTCAGAGACAGTTGAGTGAGCAAAGTAGATTTTCCCATTCCAGGATCCCCGGATTTAAATACGGTGTCATCTTCCAGGTCATGTAGTGTTGAGATTCTTTTGATTTTTCCTTCTTCAGTTTTTTTATCTACTGCGTGAAGTGGTCGAGTTACTACTTGGCATTTTACAGATCGTTCGATGTATTTTTTTTCTCTGTCATTTAAATTTCTATCTGGCTTTCCTATTATACAAATATCACCCTGCATTAATTTATATAATACAAGCTCGTCTACCAGCTCAAGCGATTTGTCATCTAAGACTTGATCTAAGTTTGCTTCGACACCTTGAAATTTCACGTTTGTGTTCTTTAAGATAATTTTCTGTGATTCTTTGCTCATGTCAATCAAATTGTTTCTTTCATCTTTTATTATGAAATATTTCTTCGCATTTTCAATCAAATCATGATCATTAAGAACAAAAATTACCGTTTTAGATATTGAAGACTTTGTGATATTCGTAATTATATTTTCGCTGTATTCTGTGCCAAATATTGCTTTGTCACCGGCAAAAATAAGTACATCGTCTTGGTATAAATTACTTACTTCCATCTGTAATGTTTCGGGGTCTTTTGTGTACAAATCTAAAATGTATTTCATATCCAACACCGTACAGTTCTTTTTATTTAAATGATTTAAGAGCTTAGCTACTGTTAGTTTAATATTCTTTGTTAGAATAATTGTTCCTGAAGGATGTTTGTCTAATTTTATTGAATTTACGGCATCATCAGTAAAAGTGTACTTTTCTGTTTCTTCTCTCTCTCTCATATTTGAAGAGCTCGTTGATACGTGAATTAAGGATTGCTTTACAGCCTTTTCATATAAGTTGTATTTTTTTGTACATCTAAGATACTCTCCCTCCGTTTCCATCCACCATTTTTGTATTGCATCATGATAGTTAAGAAATATTATTTTTGATTTAATTCTTAGCTTATAAATGTCAGCGTCTTGATGTAGACTTTTTTCAATTTCTTTTATTAGTATTGTCTCTACATTAGTTTCCTTAGCTTGCGATGTATAAAACAGTAACTTATTTGAAAAATCACGTACAATATTTTTGGTATATTCGTCAGCGCTAAACGAAAGCTTCGTAAATATTTCCACTCGTACATCAAATCTGTAGTCATACAAGTTTTTGATTTTACAATTCAGATAATCGAATAATTTTCTAGCTAGCGTCCCTAGTGATTTGCGGTTCTCATTGAATTTTAGCAAGTTGGAAACATCATCTAAAACTAACAAATTGCCAACTGCAGATGCTATGCCACCATTGAGTCGAAGAAATCCTTCATCCAAAGATTCATCTATTATGACAATATTTTCGGGGCTCGCCTTTTCTATAAGTCGTATGATTTTTGATGTTAAGTCAATCAATTTTCTTTCTTTTTTTTCGACATCTCCTCTAATCGTTAAATCTTTATTGCCAAACCAAGCTGGAACTTTAAATGTTGGTGATGGCAAGCTCTGTTTTATTGCAATTTCTAGTGTTTTCTGTATGGTGTCTTGTGACTCATTGATTTTGTCCAGAATTCGTTTGTAGGGTTCTGATTCTACTTTATCAATAAACTTGAATTTTCGATCCTCAAAGGTAATTAAGTGTTTTATTTCGTGATACTCATTATTAATATCAGGGATGACGCTGCTGGCTAAATAATTTGGTTGACTAGCAGAAGTATCTAATAGAAACTTTTGTCTTTTCAAAATTTCTGCACATAGTTTTTCTTTGAATGGCTGCACAATTTCTTTGTTAATATCAAAAAAATCTGGTCTTAAGCGTGCGTAACGAGGTCCTTCAGAATCTGTGTCGGACACATCGAATACTTGTTGGGCCAACAAAACGTGGTACCGTAAAACAACTTCTTCCAGATTCAACATTTGGAGGTTTTTAAATTCTCCATGCATACATTTCGCCATGAGTCGGGCTAGCGCCGTCATTTCTTTTTCTAAAAATATTTGAGTTATCTCTGCATGTTTGCTGTCGTCTAATGGTTGTAAACCAGAACCAAAACCTTCTGTTCCTATCAACTTATTCAGGAATGTAACACAGTCGCTTTCTATTTTGCTGTTGACTGAAGGATCACTTGTTGCGGTTGTGTAAATCACGATTAGACATTGTGTGTCATCAAATGCGCCGTCGAACAGAACGTCTTTGTTGTTGGGTTTGAATTGCTTTCTAATCTCCAAGTAACTGTTGAAGTGTTTTATCAAATCACTTTTACTATTGAGCGTCAGAACTGTATTGTTCTCTCTGTGTTTTGCTTGTATGAACACTGTTAGTGGTTTTGCGACCTTCTTCACTTTAACCCTAAAACAAATGTCATCAAACGAACCTAATTTGTCCACATTTGTAGCCAAATGAAAGTCTTGAATATTGTCGTTATGTAAAGCTCTGAAATATATTAAACTTAGAAGTTTTGTCTCGTAGAGATGACCTTGTATGCCGCATGTTCCTGGACGCTTTTTGTACTTTCTGGAGTTTATAACGATGACCATCTGACAGCGATGGTTTGGTATCCCCAGTGGCTTCGCTCCTCGGACGTCGACGGATTGGCGGCCTGGAAATAGACGCAGTAGGATTCATAATATGTTGAAATAGTAGGTACATTTTGAAAAAAAATAATAATTTGAAAGAAAATATGGATGGATTGTGTGAGAAGTGATATGAAAGAAAGAGGAGTTAGTGATAGCTTGATGGGTGACAGGACAGAGTGAAAGAAAAAGACATATTCGGCTGACCCCCAATAAAACGAGACAAGGGCAGGAAGATGAGTAGGTACATTTTGATACAAGTGCAGAAAGTTTGATATTGCGACCGAGGCGGAATTCTGTTATGGAGCCGAGGGCTGCAATGATAAATTTGCGCGTGTGTCAAATGACGTCTTTCAATACACTTACGACTTGTGAAATAAATTAAAAAAACTAGGAAAACCCGACAAAAATTCCACTACTGGGGGGTTTAGAATCATGTACTAGATCTCATCATCATCAGCCTAGCGTAAGTCCCGGTTGCTACCTTGGCTTTCACCTCGGTGCCCGGGGTCCGCTTTCCTGCCTAGTCGTCTCCACTTCGCTCGGTCTTTTGCGTCCTCTGCCTTAAGCCCATTAGCACGCATATCGTCCCTTACGACGTCGATCCAACGCCTCTTAGGCCTACCTCGTTTTCCGGGTCCCGGCGGAGGCGGCATGGCGAGGCATCTGTTACCCACGTAGTCTGCCGGTTTTCGTAAAACGTGGCCATACCAGCGTAAGCGACCCTCCTGCAGTTTATCTGCTATGTCACGGACCTGAAGGCTGCCCCGGATGCGGGAGTTCTTAATGCGGTCTTTCCGCGAAACTCCAGACATCCAGCGCAGCATATTCATTTCCGTGACCCGCAGGCTTTGCTTATGTCGCTCAAGTACAGGCCACGCTTCACTGCCATACAAAAGGACAGGCCTAATGATGGTCTTATAGACCTGTCCTTTGAGCCTAACCGGCATTTTGGGGTCACAGATAACCCCCGCCACCTCACGCCATTTCGCCCAGGCCGCCGAGATACGTGACTCGACGTCGCAATCGACGTCCCCGGACTCGTGGAGCACCGATCCCAAGTACCTGACCTGTTCCGTGCGCTCAACTGTGTCTTCGACAATGCGAACAGGAGCAGCGTTAGTTGTGTTACAGGCCAAGTACTCGGTCTTCGCCGCATTAATCTTCAGACCGCCGTTTTCCAGCGATTCCTTCCACGCTGCCACACGTCGAACCAAGCGCCCACTGTCCGAGTCCGCCAGCGCGATGTCGTCTGCATACATGAGCAGCCATGGCGGCTGCTCATGTAAGTCCGTGATGGTGGAGGACAGCACGTCCAGCACCACGCTGAACAGAAACGGACTAAGGACAGAGCCCTGGTGAACTCCGACGGTGATGGGGAAGGGTTTCGTATCGCCAACAGCGGTCCGAACCACAGAACCGGAGTCTCGGTACATATCTCGGATGATGTCAACATAGGTCTCGGGCACTCCTTTGGATCTCAGCGCCCACCAGATCACATCACGGGGGACACAGTCGAAGGCCTTCTGCATGTCTAGGAACAAGAGGTGCAGAGGCGTATTCTTCGATCTGTATCCCTCCATGGTAACCCTTTGGGCAAAGATGGGATCCATGGCGCCATGGCCTGGTCGAAATCCATATTGACATCCCGAGACGGTGCACTCCTGTCAGATCCGAGAGTCAATCACCCGCTCGAAGAGCTTCATGGTGTGGGACATAACCTTAATCCCACGGTAGTCGCCACACTCCTGCAGCGATCCCTTGCCTTTGAAGACTGGAGTGATAATACTCAGTCTCCATTGACTCGGGATTTTTCCGGTGAGGAGCATGCGGTTAAATAGGTAGGTTAAGATGCCCACACCATGAGGACCCATCGCCTTCCAGGCTTCAATGGGGACTCCATCGGCACCGACAGCTTTCCGGTTCTTCATGCGGCGAAGAGCCACATGCACTTCTTCAGGCGTAACCGGGGGCACAAGTCCCTGATTTGGAGGGAGAACCGGAGACAGCACCTCTTTGTGCTGCTTGTTCAGCAGCTCGTGGAAGTACGAGCGCCATCTCTCCTTCACCGCGAGGTCCTCGCATAACAGATTGCCGTCAGGGTCTCTTACACAGCGGCACTTAGAGATATCCAGTGCCGCTTTGACCCTGGAACGTGCCAACTTATAAATGAGCTTTTGCCCCTCAGACGATTCCAACTTATCATAAAGTGGCTGTAAGTGGTCTCGTCTGGCTCTGGCTACGGCCCTCTTGGCGGCACGTTTTGCGGTTCTGTATGCGTCGCGGTCTTCGGGAGATTTGGAAGCTTGCCACGTTTTGAAGAGGGCTTTCGTCTCTCTGATCTCCCTCTGGACTGTGTCATCCCACCACCAATCATGTACTAGATCTATGGTATTGTATTTACTTGAAACAAATGTAATGTATAATAATAATAATAATGTATTCCACAACTATCACACAACGTCGTTTAGTCCCAAGCTAAGCAGAGCTTGTGTTATGGGTATTAGACCACTGATAAACATACTTATATATTTCTAAATACATACATATTATAGATAAATTACACCCAGACACAGAACAAATGATCGTGCTCATCACACAAACATTTATCCTGGGTGGGAATCGAACCCACGACCTCCCGCATAGCAGTCAGGGTCACTAACTACTAGACTGACAGACCAGTCGAAAAATAGCACCGGATATTAAAAAGCTACCTAACATTAAGTTTCAACAATAAAAATGCTGGCACCGACTCCAAAAATAAGTACTTAATAAATTTTGTATATTTACAAAATATTAATGACAAATAAGTTTATCTATAAATTAAGTTTCTTTACAGCAATTCAAATTTTTATTTTCATCTTTTTAGTGTAGGAACTTTTATCGTTTGGCTTTTTTTAAAGGCGGTTTTTTTATTGTTATTTTTTTTTTATTTCTAGCCGTTTTTTTGTTTTTTTTTATTATAATGTGTTATGGCAACAAAGTCAATATCGTTCCTATATTTCTTTTGAAAAAGTTACCAATGTCATATAAGTAGGAATACATATTATAGGTACATTGTTACTGTGTAATCGTTTTGATCTCGTGAAGAGATGATATGATGCATGAAATACTTATGATTCTTATAGTTAAAATAAGCGTCGCCACAACGACCGATTTTGTGCGTCTCGCATCCATCGCGTTCCCGTGATTCTCACACATCGTCGGTCCACCTTGAGGGAGGCCTTCCAAAGCTGCGTCTTTCGGTGCGCGGTCGCCACTCTAGAACCTTTCGGCCCCATCGGCCATCTGTTCTACGAGCAATGTACCCTGCCCACTGCCACTTAAGTTTGGCAATTCTTCGGGCTATGTCGGTGACCCTGGTTCTCCTGCGGATTTCTTCATTTCTGATTCGAATACGCAAGGAAACTCCGAGTATAGCCCTTTCCATTGCCCCATTGTCCATGACAGCTCTAATAAGCTCAAACAATGCTAGGATACATTATTTTATTTTGAAGTTTCCATGCTAACCTTCCTTCCACCTTCCAGCTTCATCATCACATCAGTTCAATAGTACCTTACAGCCAAAGTGCATCTTATGACAATTCTAACAAGCCCAAACACGGCTAGAATACATTAATTAGTTACGCAGTTCCAGTGCCTACCTTCCAGCTCCATCATCATCATCAGATCAGTTTGATGATAACATTTTCAACATAATTATTTAAGATCATTGGTTTATAGTGCATTTTCATATTTACTTAACTATCTTGATCGTGATATTTATGCGAGTGTCAAGTTTCGTTAGCCATTTCTGATCTTCTTCACCAGTTCCACCTCATCAAATGTTACTTTTTGACTGTAAATGCTTGAGTTCTCGATGAAAATATCAAAATTACTATATAGTTGCCTATAATATTTGAGGAGCTCCCTCAGTTGTAACAAACATAAAAAAAAAATACAATCGAATTGAGAACCTCCTCCTTTTTTTGAAGTCGGTTAAAAAGGCTGATGATGATGATGATGATGATACCTACCCATTGCGTTGCTGCTTAGCGTTCGAAGACCTCCCGCCTGGACGCAAGATGCACAGGACCGGTCGTTGTGGCGGCGCCTGGGGGCCATCAGTCATCATCAGCTGAAATTAATAATAATAATTATTACTATTGAATAAACGGAATAATAATAATTTATATGTTTGACACCAAAAAAGAAAAATACATTTGTTACATTTTTACAGATATACAGGGCACTTAAAATTAATTTTAAATTGAAGACATCTGTCTCTGAACTAGATATTAGAAATATCTGTATTTCAGACAACATCTTCCTTAACATGACCATTACAATGCTAGCAAAGAACATATACAAGTAATATAAAGTATGTCTCTATGCAACAGTAAGCTTACAAACAAAAGAGAAAATTTATCATCATTATCATCATCACCCTTTTTTAAAGTTCCCACTGCAGGGACACAGGCCTCCTCTCTAAGAGAGGGGAATGGGCCGTAATCCACCACGCGGGCCCAGTGCGGGTTGGTGGAATGTCGCATGTCTTCGAATTTTCGGTTCTAGGACATGCCGATTTCCTCACGATGTTTTCCTTCACCGTTTTGGGAGCAGTGGTGATGAAATAAAATACACAAAGTACTGCGCCTGGCTGGGTTTGAACCCGCGACCTACAACACGTAAGTCAGGGCCGTTACCACTCGGCCACCACTGCTCAAGAAAAATTATAATAAACAATAATAAAATTATAAATTATGACGTAATAAGCATTTTAATTTAGTATTCAGCAGTTGGAATACGGAGGCAAAGTGTTGTGTGGGTTATTTGTGCCGTAGGCTTGAAGAGGCAACTAGTGACCCGGTCTAGGCCAAGCGATGGGTAGCTACGGCGAGCACCGGGTAGCTCGCCATCTGGTCGTTTGGTAACAGTCCGGACCAAGCCAAGTCGTCGACGGCGCGCGCTGTTCCTGCGCGTCTGGAGGAGTTGTTATTATACTAAAAATAGCGTGGTCTATGGAATTCTCTAGACCTCGACTACTAGAGAAATATATTATGAGTGTCACTGCACTTTAATAAATTAAAATCACAATTTTAAGGTAGACCTTCCTCACTCGCCTATCGTCAACGTCGCGCATGGTTTAAAAGCTTGTTGCTTCATCTAACGCAACCCAAAGTGATGTTTGATGCAAAAGTAATTATTATACAGGGTGTTTGGTGCATCGTTTGCCAAATTGATTTGGCCGACAGGATAGATCATTTGCTATATCTTCAGCCCCAATAAATCATTCCTTGCCACACCGGTTTTTTTTAAACATGTTTTTAACTTTTCTTCTGAAAAACACCGGATTTCAGCATTTAAGCTTACATAAATAAAAAAGTTATTAGTCTATCCAACAAAATTTATTTTTATATTTAAGTGTACTGTTGTATGGTTCTATGAAATCCAAAATTACTTGTTAGTAACGTGTAGTTTTTCTATCAAAAACCTACAAAGTGTATGGGACATGACAAAATAATTTTAAAACTCAACTTTAAATTTCTATAAAAAAAAAACTAAAAGCGTTGGAGATCTTCGAATTTCTCAAAAAGTTCTCTAGTTAATGCCCTTTCCAATGGTGTGCAATATGCTAAAAAAAACCTTTTATTGACTTCACTAATTGGCTAAATGTAAAAAGACAGAGGTCATTTCACAGACGATTCAGTGTGAACTTTTGGGCAGGAGTAATTGCAAATCATGTGGTTGGACCGCACTATTTACCTGATAACCTCAACGGGGATAATTATCTTGAGTTTCTTCAAACAGAGCTGCCCTTATTGTTATCTGAGCTGCCAATTTTCAATGAAGACAGGTCTTTTGTCTTTCAACATGACGGTTGTCCCGCTCACTGGCGATGAACTGTAAGGCAATTCCTAAATGACGCATTTCCAGACTCGTGGATTGGGAGAGATGGCCCTATTCCATGACCTCCACGTTCACCAGACCTAACTCCGCTGGACTTTTACGTCGGGAGTCGGGCCAAAGAACTGGTTTATGCGAGGGAAGTTGACACGAGAGATGATTAAGTGTAACGTATTGAGGCGGCTTTTGTGACCGTTAAACGGAGCAGTGGTGGCGGAGTGGTAACGGCCCCGAATTACGAATTTGTAGGTCGCGGGTTCAAACTCAGCCAGGCGCATTACTTTGTGTAATTTATTTCATCACCACTGCTCTCAAAATGGTGAAGGAAAACATCGTGAGGAAACCGGCATGTTCTAGAACTAAAAATTCAAAGACATGTGACATCCACCAACCCGCACTGGGCCCGCGTGGTGGGAACATTAAAAGGCTGATGATGATGTGACCGTTAAAGCAGAAATTTGTCTTCGAACTACAACTCGAGATAAGAGAAAGATGTCGCGCATGTATACGAAACAATGGCACCCAATTTGAACAAGATTTGTGATTTTAGTACCTGCTTGTGAAATAAATTTTTATTTCAAGTTTGAGGAAAGTTAATACCCTTTGTAAAAAAAAAAATAATGTGCGTAAAAATGAGATATCAATATCTACCTACTTAGAGCAAGTTTTTTTTTTTTTTTTTTTTTTTTTTTTTCTAAATTATTATATAAAGATAAAATTTTGGAATCCGCAGTTGGCAGTCAACAGGGTGATCCCCTCGGGCCGGTGATTTTTAGTTTAGCCATTCACCCAATTATTCGACAGCTAAATTCAAAGTTTAACGTTTGGTATCTCGACGATGGAACCCTTGGAGGCGATACAGACACAGTCTTAGATGATTTAATTTTTTTGAAAAATCAACTTCACTCAATAGGACTTGACCTCAACCTTTCAAAATGTGAACTATTTTTAGCTGACAGTACTGACAGACATTCGACGCTCTCTAAATTTACCGCAATGGCACCAGAAGTTAAAATCATAGATAAAAGCTCTCTTCGTCTCCTTGGGGCTCCTATTTTCGAGGATTCCTTTCCCAATTTTGCGGGGGAAAAAATTCAAAATTTTAATGATGTTTCGGAAAGATTGCTTGAAATTAACTTACATTCGGCTATCACTTTAATTCGTTTCTGCTGTTTCGGCCCTAAATTGACATACTTCCTCCGCGCTTCTCATTTGTGGAAACATCCTCATCTTTTGGAAAAAATGGATCAAATTATCAGACAAACTCTATCTTCAATTTTAAATGTGGCCATGGACGACCGAGCTTGGGCTCAAGCTACCCTTCCCATTCGTATGGGAGGCCTCGGTGTCCGCAAAATTACTAGTATCAGTTTACCGGCTTTTATTTCCTCAGTTCACGGCACGGAGAAATTAATCAGGAATATTCTAATTTCCTCACTGATTAATTTTGATGTGCCGTGCTTAACTGAGGCTGTAAATGCCTGGAAAGTCGCTTGCCCGAACTCTAAAATACCCGGCAACCCCTCTTCCCAAAGGCAGTGGGATGAGCCGCTCTGCAAAGTAGTTCAGCAAAACCTGTTTTCTACATCTTCCTCTACTGCAGAGCGTGCACGCCTGCTGGCTGTGGAGAAGTGGGAGTCAGGTCTCTGGCTTCACGCACTACCGTCGTCGAGCATAGGCACCTTGTTCGACGATACTACTTTCCGCCTCGCTGCTTCTCTACGTCTAGGCGCTCCTTGTTGTTCTCCTCATCGCTGCCACTGTGGCGAAGTTGTCAACAGCCTCGGGCACCACGGTCTGTCATGCAGCCGAAGTGCGGGTCGCATAGCTCGGCATGCGAATATCAACGACATTATCCGACGTGCTCTTGTTTCCGTCGGCGTTCCGGCTGTATTGGAACCTCATGGCCTGGCACGCGACGATGGCAAGAGACCGGACGGTATGTCTTTATTTCCATGGAAGATGGGTAGGTCTTTAGTGTGGGACGCAACTTGTGTCGATACTCTTGCGCCATCTCATCTTCCTAGCTCATCATGCTGTGCCGGTGCTGCCGCTGCGGCTGCGGAGAACCTCAAGCGGCGGAAATATACTAATCTTGTTGGTAGTTATATTTTCGAGCCGTTTGGGGTTGAAACTCTCGGATCGTGGGGTCCGAGTGCCCACAAGTTGTTTAATGAACTTTCTAAACGACTTGTTGACACTTCGCGTGACCCAAGGGCTGGCTTTTACCTTGGGCAAAGAATAAGCATTGCCATACAGCGTGGCAATGCGGCCAGCCTTTTGGGCACTTTACCGGTCGACAGCGATGCGGAAGAGTTTTTTGACGCTTTATTAGATTAGGTATTTTTAGTTAAGTTAATTAGGGTTATGTAGTTTTAAGGTTAGATATCTAATTATTTGTACAGTTTACCCTTAGAGCAAGTTATTTTTTTTTTCTTTAACTTCTTAGTACATTTACCGTAATATAAAATATCAGCCTTTTGTGATTTGAGTGCACATTTAGCCAGTTAGAGAAGTTAATAAAAGATTTTTTTTAGCATATTGCACACCGTTGGAAAGGGCATTAACTAGAGAACTTTTTGAGAAATTCGAAGATCTCCAACGCTTTTAGTTTTTTTTTAATAGATATTTAAAGTTCAGTTTTAAAATTATTTTGTCATATCCCATACACTTTGTAGGTTTTTGATAGAAAAACTACACGTTACTAACAAGTAATTTTGGATTTCATAGAACCATACAACAGTACACTTAAATATAAAAATAAATTTTGTTGGATAGACTAATAACTTTTTTATTTATGTAAGCTTAAATGTAGAAATCCGGTGTTTTTCAGCATAAAAGTTAAAAACATGTTTTAAAAAAAACGGTGTGGCAAGGAATGATTTATTGGGGCTGAAGATATAGCAAATGATCTATCCTGTCGGCCAAATCAATTTGGCAAACGATGCACCAAACACCCTGTATAATAATAATAAAACTCTGTTGGCATTTGGTAATTCTACGATTTGGTATGGTATGGTATATTGGGCTGGTGTCCGCAACTCCACGACTAAAGCGCGTATTTTGCGTACGGGAATTCTACGATTTACTCCAATGTTTCACAAAACTTGTTCCAGGAAATACGTGTGTTACCAGACGATTGGACGGCGAGCTACCCATTGCTCACTATCCACAAGCCCGAGCCTACGGTAGCCGGAAGTCGGGATGGGAATCCCGGCGGCGTCTGGGACGTGAGCGCCGTTACCTTATGCGGTCGGCCTCCTTCTTGCCTAGCATTACTGCTTCGCAAAAGGAGGCGACCGCCTGTCACTCACACTTTTTCTATTCATCAAGTGAGCATGAGCACCCACGAAGTTTTCTAAAAGCTTTTCTTGTTAAATCTACTTAATATAGAAAATAAATTATTACCAAATTAATTTCTGGCTAGAGGCTACAAAGGTCATCCGTAATAATCTGGTTTTGTATACAAATTCAAGTTAATCGACTAAGACGAAGATTATTAATAATTTTAAAAATAAAAATAAGTTTAAATCTTTAGATACAATAATCCTTAAAGACTACTCCAAATCAATATTGAGGTTTCTTAGGACTAAAAATGTTTAATTTAACAACAAAATCATCGAATGAGTCCCGGCTTCGCCATGAGGACCAGTTTCCCCGTCTTCCAGAGAGGAGGGAACTGGCCCCTCTCCAAGCATGCGCTAAAGGGCCCTCTCAGACGAGACCCGAGTTCCTTCACGGCCAAGACCCAAGCTTTCCCAGGTAAGTCGTCGGGTCCTGGGGCGGTATTCTTGGCATTCAGCCTTCGTACCGCTACTCTCATTTCTACCTCGGTCAGAAGATTAGGTAGGTACATGTTACGTGTGCTGCCGTGTACAACGAGGCTCAGAGGAGATCCCTCACAGTGTCCTCAGAGATGTCCCCTAACAGGCGTTGCACAGAGAGGGTTCTGGGGTGGTCTTTTAAAAAGACACGGTCTTTCATGTGGTAATGGCGATCACCATTGGTTTCAGTGAGGTATTAAGAATCCCACACTCCCTGGTCTTATCCCCAAAAGTCCAGGCGCCTTTTGAAGGTTTTCCCCCGAAAAAAAAGGTATATGTCACATACTTTTTGTACGAAGCCGCGGGCGAAAGGCTAGTAAATCTACACTAATATAATAAGGGATGATTCTCATTAGAACGTGCTGTGCCCGGGGCGGGGCCCGGACGGGGCCTGGACGGGGCACGGTTTTAATCGGTTTCATATATTTTGTATGAATCAATTTATATTACACAGTGCATTATCCGTGTCCCGTCCGGGCCCGCTCGACGCACTCCAACACCACGTTTGTTGCACGGTCCCGCCCCGCTCCCTCCACGTCCCATCGTAATTCGAACATTTTTCGTGCTACGTCTGAAAATAAATTGCGTAGCACGGACGGGCCCCGGCTCGTCCACGTTCCGGCCCTGGCCCGGCCCGCTCTAATGAGAATCATCCCTAAAGAGGTAAAGTTTGTTTTTTTGTTTTTAGGAGGTAATTTCTGGAACTACTGGTCCGATTGGAAAAATTTTAGCAACAATAGAAAGCTGCTTTACTCCTGAGTAGGGTATGCAAAACCGAAAGTTTATCAAAAACCGATTTTTTTTCGGTTTCCAAGAAAAAAAACCGGTTTTCGGTTTTTAATCGGTTATTATTGTTCTATTTTTTTTTTATCAACTAGTAGTTACATACAGCGATTTGTTACGTCCTGTCCGTTTTGTGTTAGTTTACATTATTTAAGAGAGGGTTATAACAGTATTGATAAATTTAGCTTATTCATTAGGCATTATAGGCACATAATGCATAATAAATAAGCTAAATTTAACTCAAGGGATGGTAGTTTATCTCCATTGTACGTAATAATTGTCAACGAATACGTTTTTAAAATTCATTACTCTGTCGGTTTAGTATTTTGTTAATTACCACCATTTACGTAATGTACATCAAAAACGTATTTGTTTACAATTACGATTGATATAAGCAATATCTTAAATTGAAAAGTAGAATAAAATGTAAAAAGCTTTATTTGTGAACGTTAGATGTTCTTCTTGGACAAAAAGTAGGCTCTCGAAATCGCTAAAGCGTCTAGCATGTCAAGTGGCGGACGCGGGCGGTACAAGTCTTAAATAATTATCGGGGATTCCCCGTTCAAAGGTAAACGACGGAGTAACCAAGTGACATAATGTTGCCAAGTTATAAATTGTAAAATAACCAAATCTTCGTCAAATATCAATATACTCAGGTTATATTATAATAAAATGATATTGCTTATTTATGGAATTGCTTACGTGTATACAGATAGAAAAACCGATTTAAATCCGGGTTTCGATTTTTAAAACCGGTTTTAGAATTCGTCGAAAAAAGGCGGTTTTTCCGATTTTTCGGTTTCCGATTAACTGGTTTTCCCTACTCCTGAGTGACATAGGCTATATTTAAAGCTAGTTTATTATAAGTAACTAGCTTTTGACAGCGGCTTCGCCCGCGTAAATAAAATATGTGATGATAATGTCATTCAGGAGTAAAGAGCTTTCTATTGTTGCTAATTTTTTTCCAATCGGACCAGTAGTTCCAGAGATTACCTCCTACAAACAAAAAACAAACTTTACCTCTTATTATTTAGTGTAGACAATGACACGCTGGTTTCCATGACGGGCATAATAGACGTGGGCAAAAAGGCTGCCAGGCTTAAATGGGACTGGGCGTAGCTCGTCAGTCGCATGCAAGGGGACCGTTGGGCAAACATCGCCACACAGTGGACCCCTGCAGGAAGAAAGCGTCGACGAGGCAGGCCTAGAAAGAGGCATGAAACGCGTGTCGAAAGTTTGTGCGAAAACCTATTTTCACGCGGGCGAAGTTACTGGCAGAAAGCTAGTACGTATACACCGTGAAATTGAAATGGTTGTTTTCCCGCGGCAGAATGACTTGCCATAAGGAGTACTTTTGAAGCATAGTCAAAATAAAAAAAATAATAAAGTTTTTTTTTATAAATAATTATTAAAAATATTCATCAACTCAAAAAAGCGAAAACAATAGTAACATTAGACGTAATTTGTAGGTAGTACTAGAGTCGCATGCGCAGTACGCCGTCAAAGGAAACTGATTCATTAAATATTGTAACCAAAATAAGCTCTCGCACGTTGTGATACGTCATAATTAGCTTGCACTCTACAGGTCCATTTTTTGTTTTTAATATTTTATTTTTTTATCAAAGTTTGTATTACCAAGACACAACCATTTCGCTGAGGGAAAACAACCATTTAAATTTCACGGTGTATATTGGTATACTCGTATTATCTCGCTAGTGACAGCGCCATAACATACTTGTCTAGCCATTTACTGTACTTTTATTTTTGTTGGTGTAATGATGTACTTACAATAAAGAATATGTTCTTGGATAAATATTTTTTTTTACAAGCTTTTTATTAGCTTGCAATGTAACTGTAAATATGTTCGACTCAAATCTTGCAACTCAAATTTGAAGCAGATATCTTCAACCGATTGAGCTACAATTTTGCATGCAGATGTAAATCACATGACAATTCAATATTATGATGACATGGAGCTGATCTGATGATGGAATCGCGAGGTAGCCATAGGAACTCTGTAATTAAACGGCACAACCACTTCGAGTTGGGGCTCGTGAGAATGGTCTTGACGAGTTTTAATTATATAAGTATAGACCACTGCTATAAAAGCTTGTTATGAAAAAAAAATATTTTCATTGAAAACTTGTTTGTTTTAAAGTTGTTAGCAAATAAACAAAATGTTAGTAGGTAACTTTTTCCTCCAACATAACACTACGTAACTTGAGACATGACACTAATACGTATTTTTACAAACAAAAAAACAATTGCATGCAGACAGAATTCGTGGAAGCAAAAATAATGTTTCCAAGAAATTTTTAAGAATATTGATATGAAGAACTCACAGGTGTGTAAATTTAAACTTTTGTCGTAGGTACAAAGTTCGTGAATAAATTAATTTTTTATTACATTTTTATAATTTTTGGGGGCTGAGTCACCCGCGTCCGTAGGGGAATACCCACAGTTAGGCCCTACACGTGGTCCCCGGGTGGTGCTAATCAGGTGACATTAACTGGTGGTAGGTTTCGACCGATGGCTTGTCTTTGACCCACTGGGCAAAGACGTACCGCCAAGCGGCCTAGCCGTGTTCCGGTAAGATGCCCTGTGTAGCCAATTTCTGAGGAGATGGGTCGAAGTGGCGGTTCCATAGCATGCAGACCAGCCGGCCTCGCGCTGGTATTGACGTATCGGGAGACTAGTCGAGGAGGGTAGCGGGATCCGAGGCACGGTGCACCGCTGGCCGACCGCAGTAAGTAGGGGGCCCAAGTAATGTGCTAGCCACACGTGAAAGGCTGCCCCGCCAACTGACGAAAAATCCCGGAATGCACCATCGTGCTGGTTGGCGACCAGATGAGAGGGCCCGATGGTCATTTCTGGGGGGGCTCGGGCGTCCCCGCAGTCTCCAGACTAGTACCCCAATGATGCCGTCCCGCCGGTGCGTGACTGAAGGTTAGCAGCATGGGACTCCATCTCACTTCCTTCTCCCTTTACCTTCTTCACTCCTAAATACGCCAAGGTCTAAAAAGAGAAACGGTATACAGCGGCTGCACTCCCTCTCACTTAAAGTGCATCTCAGTAATATTCGAGGCTTGCACTCAAATCTCGCAGCAGTCCATCACCACCTGGAGACTGAAAAGCCATCCCTCTTTTTTCTTTCGGAGACGCAGATTAGAAGCCCGTCAGATGTATCGTACCTATCTTACCCAGGGTTTATCCTGGAGCACAATTTTAAACCACACGCTGGCGTGTGCTTGTACGCCCGGGACGACATCTGCTATCGGCGTCTCCGTAACCTTGAGGATTCCAGGTTCTCAACGCTCTGGGCTCTGGTGGACACAGGCGTGGATAAAATTATTTATGCTTGTGTCTACCGCTCGCATAGTGGAGATCAGGAGGCAACCAGGCTCACACAGTACCTTAGTGAGGCGGCGGATGCGGCTCAGCAGAAGTACCCTTCCGCTCAATTGGTGTTACTGGGGGATTTTAATGCCCACCATCAGGAGTGGCTCTTCCCATACCAGTGCACAGACCATGCTGGTCGAGAGATGCGAAAGCTTGCGCTAGCGTTAAATCTCACTCAGCTGGTCCAGGGAGCTACAAGGGTGCCGGATGTTGATTCGCACACGGCCAATTGCTTGGACCTTCTGCTGACAACAGATCCAGACCGCTACTCAGTGTCGATTTCATCACCGTTAGGTAGTTCCGACCACTGTCTGGTGAAATCTGTATCAGTCTATTCTCCGCTTGATCTCTGCCCTAGAGGCACCAGGCGGATTTGGCGATATAGGTCAGCAGATTGGGATGGCATGCGATCTTTCTTCGCATGTTATCCTTGGCAGCCAACTTGCTTCTCTTCGGATGATCCGTCGTCGTGCGCGGATGCTGTGACGGATGTGCTGCGGGGGGGATGGACATTCCGTTTTCCGACGTAGCTATGTCTAGCCGAGCTCGTCCTTGGTTCGGTGCTGAGTGCGATCGCGCTAGTGCGCTTAAACACGCGGCATACCGGGCATGGGCCGACGCTCGTATGCGCAAGGCGAGTGACGTAAGTCAGAAGAAGAGAGCCTTCAACAGAGCTGCCAAGTCTTGCGAGAAGGTAATGCGGAGGTCTCGGTTTGACCACATTAGCCGCATCGGGAACAAACTTGCTTCATACCCCGCTGGTAGCAAAGCGTTTTGGACCCTGGCTAAGTCCGTTGAATCGAACTTCTGCCGCCCCTCACTACCGCCATTGCTGAGGCCCGACGGTTCGCTGGCCCACACTGCTGAGGAAAAGGCAAATTTGTTTGCCTCTCTCTTCGCGGAATCTTCGCGTCTAGATCCCGGTGACGCGCGGCCCCCTACTTATCCTGATGGTTGCAGGACGAGTATGTCAGATATTCGCATCCATCAGAATGACGTCCGTAGGGTGCTACGTAACCTAGACGTGAACAAGGCTAGCGGTCCTGATGGGATACCGGCATTCGTACTGAAAACGTGTGCGCCTGAACTATGTCCAATCCTGACACGCCTATTTAGGCTCTCACTTGAGGCTGGAAAAGTGCCGAATGCATGGAAGCAAGCTAACGTACAGCCCGTGCCCAAAAAGGGTAGTCGGGCTGACCCAGCTAACTACAGGCCCATCTCAGTAACGTCCATTCTCTGTAAGACAATGGAACGTGTACTGAATAGGGTAAGTGGTCCAGTGAATGAACACTTAAGCAATCTTTGAACTTTAAAAAATAATTACACTATGTTACCTCTAAGGTATTTAATTTACAAGTCCATGATAAGACCTGTCCTACTTAGTGTCCGACCGAAGGTGCAATTCTGGCCGAAGCCGAAGCCGAAGCCGATTAATCGGTATTCACCAAAACCTTCGGCCGAAGCCGAAGCCGAAGCCGAAGGTGTCATTGACCTTGAGAAATACGATAGTTACTTTGATCTCAGAATATACTAGATACATATTGTGAGAGCTTTAGAGATTTAGCTCAATAACGAGCCCAGTGACCAACATATATATATAATAAAATATTGTCTAAAATAAAAGTTTCAAAAATACAATGGTAATTAAATATTTATTTACTTAAAGTACAAATTTTGACAACTAGCAAACCTTCGGCTTCGGCCAAACCTTCGGCAAATTTTTGGCCGAAGCCGAAGATTTGGCCGAAGGTGCTTTTTTGGCCGAAGGTGGCCGAAGCCGAAGTCGAAGCCGAAGCCGAAGCTTCGGTCGGACACTAGTCCTACTGTATGGATCAGAATGTTGGGCTGTGAAAAAGACGGATGAAAAAAGACTGCATGTAGCGGAGATGAGAATGTTGAGATGGATGTGTGGTGTGACGAGAATGGATAAAGTGAGAAATGAGTATATTAGAGGAAGTCTGAAAGTGGCGCCAGTGACTGAGAAGTTGAGAGGAAATCGTTTGTCTTGGTATGGACATGTGAAGAGGAGAGATGAAACGCATGTCACAAAAAGAGTTCTGAGTTTACACATGGATGGATGGAGAGGAAGAGGGAGGCCGAAGAAGAGATGGATGGATTGTGTGAAGAGTGATATGAAGAAGAAAAGTCAGTTAGTGATAGTGTGACGGGTGACAGGACAGAGTGGAAGAAAAAAACATGTTGCACCGACCCCAAGTAACATGGGATAAGGGTAGGATGATGATGTTACCTCTAAGGTATAAGGTCCAAATTTATATTTTGATAATGTGAATGCATTAAATAATGGTTTTTCAGCTAGATTTACGATATAACCTGGTTACTTTTTTAGATATTTAGCAATAATTCGAAAAATACCCTAAAACCCCAGTGAATGAACGAAAATTTCTAGTAAATGAACATAATAAATCCAGTAAATGAACACAACTTTTACATAGTTAATAATTAAAAAAAAACATTGTTTTCATAGCATATTTAGTCCCAGAAAATTTAAAAAAAAAACGAACATTAGTACCCTGCATCTAAATCTATTACAAATATAAACACAATTAAATCTACACTAATATAATAAAGAGGTAAAGTTTGTTTTTTTATTTTTTTGTTTGTAGGAGGTAATCTCTGGAACTACTGGTCCGATTGGAGAAATTTTAGCAATAATAGAAAGCTGCTTTACTCCTGAGTGACATACCTTCGCCCGCGTACATATTTTATGTACGCAGGCGAAGCCGCTGACAAAAGCTAGTATTTTATAAAAAAGACAATCTCACCTAATCATTAGAAGCCTTGTGGTCTAAAAATCATATAATCATCATCTATATAAATAAAAGGAGAAACCGAGTGACTGACATATCAACGCACAGCCAAAACCACTGGGCCCAAGAGCGTGAAATTTTGCATAAGGCTTGCTTTTATGATGTAAGCGAACACTAAAAAAGGATTTTCCAAAATTCACCACCTATTATTATTATTTCGTTTATTTAATATGTAACATATAAATTATATTTTTAAATATTTCATTAAAAAAACAAATAAAAAAACATTTAAAAATATAAAAAATAGTGTCCCACCGGTATCGGGAACAGGGTCCAAGCTACCGGCGGTCAGGGCTCTAGAGAAAGGAACCTCCTAACTATACGAGCCGTGTCCAGGAGTACCGCTTTCTGAATCAAGCCCTTGATCCAGCCGCCTAACGAGAGCCTCCTAAGGTGTTGGTCGAGGCTCTTGGCCTCTTATTATTATTATTATTATAATTCTCACGCGGGCGAAGCCGCTGGCAAAAAGCTAGTATATTAAAAAATCACCATCATAATCAGTTGGAAAACTTCCACTTGGTCATATAAATCTTCCCAAGTTTCGCCCCAACAATCGGTCCTGTGCGTCTCATGTCCTTTGCATTCCTGCGACCCTCATCAAGTCATCGGTCCACCTTGTGGGAGGCCTATTCCGGGATTTGCCTATTAGGGATTCCAGTACACGGTAGCCACTCCAGAAACTTTCATCGTCATCGACCATTTGTTCTACGAGCAATGTACCCTGTCTCTCTTATTTCTATGCTGTCTCTGCAGACTATGACGGTAACATTAGTTCTCCTGTGGATATTTTCATTCCTGAATCGATCATGCAAGGAAATTCACTTTCTCCTTTAACCTGAGAGGGACTTGTAAGCCTTCTGGAGAGGTCAATTATGAGTGACCACGTTTTAGAGCCATATACCATCTCTTGCAACTTGCACTAGTATAGACTTTAGTCTTGAGACACTGGTATATCGGATGAGAAATTAACACGCGGCTTCCTTAACGCTGCCTAGCCGAGTCAGATTTGACATTAACCTTTTTCTCGAAGTTAAAGCTACCTAACTGGACCGTCTGTCTCCAGTAAACGAAATCGTCTACAATTTTGGTCTTAAACTCTCCGATATTGATAGTAGCGGGTTCTACATGGTGGTTTAAGGCCCATTCTTTCAGAAGTCTATTCAGGTCAGGTTAAATACAAATGAAATACCATACAGATAGGAATAATTAATTAAAGTATATGTTTTTTTAAATAACCTTATTTTAATTTACTTTTAACTAGGTATATCTTTATACTAATACATAATTGAAAAATGTTATCCTGACCCATTTTTCCACGAATAAAATAAAAAATATTTTCACAAGCCCTTATAGCAGTATTACTTCGATATTACTTTCAGTGGGAAAGAGACGGCGCTAGACAACGTGTCTAACGCTGTCACTTGCACACTCTGGAACAGGAATAAAACAATCTTACTTTAAACGTCATGGTCATTGGCTGAATAGCCGGCCGAACACAGAAAAAAATAAATAGCGGGAAAATGGCGATACGATACGATCTTTGTTATTATTTCGAGTTGTAGAGTTTTGTTTATAGTTTACTGAATGTCTGATAATTATGAGAGATTTATATTAACACAATAAGTTCATCAGATTCAGTTGAGGGCCCGCTGCATACGTGACGGGTTTTTTTCACGGACGGGACGTAACGGGAAATTTTGGAAATATCGTTTCATACAAAATGTATATGGAAGTGCATATCTGCCGTCCACTAACTAAAAGGCCGTTAAGCCACAGTTAGTCATTTTTCATTTTTTGATGTAGTCTTATGCAATTTAATAAACTGAGGGTTTAACGGCTCAGAAATGTTCTGTATCTCTAAAATTATTATTAAAAAAACAAAATACCCGACTGCACACTAAAAAAAGAGTAAAACAAGCCCCACAATACAAATTTACTGAATATAATTTATAAATGTTGATGGAAAGCATCGCAGGCGGGGACCAACAGAGGCTTATTTATAGTCATTTCTGTTGTGCACCATTTAGCAGAATTTTCGTTGGTGGCGGTCAAGGTGGTCCCCGCCTGCGATGCTTTCCATCAACATTTATAAATTATATTCAGTAAATTTGTATTGTGGGGCTTGTTTTACTCTTTTTTTAGTGTGCAGTCGGGTATTTTGTTTTTTTAATAATAATTTTTTTATTTATAACTTTTTAGCTGTTTTTATTTAACGAAAATGTTGTAGATGTAGAAGACTATGTATATGTAAGTACCATTTTAAATTATTTCGACGACATTTGGCTTTAGATTACGAGTACATATTTTTTTAAAGGGAAATTTAGAAAAAATATTATTATGTCTTTATCCCGTGGGACTTTTAGGATAAAATGTATCCTATGACACTCCCGTAATCAAGACAAATCTAACGATACCTCATACATCAAAATCCATCAAGCCGTTTAGGCTACAGGAGGTCACAAAGGAAAAGACATACATACATACTTACATACACTCGAAAAACATTACCCTCCTTCTTTGGCAGTCGGGTAAAAACTATTAATTATAGAAAAATGATTCTTATACCAAAATATAGAGCGTCGAAAATTGAATAAGACTAGGTACATCAAAAAGTGAAAAATGACTCTGTGACATAACGGTCTTTTAGTTGGTGTACGGCAGAATTTCACGGGGACACGAACGGGACGGAAACGTGGTACTGACGGGGCGGGAAAAATATCGTCGCCAACCACGTTTAGCACTCCGTTCGTTCCAGAGAAAAAAGTAGTATTGGACGTTTGCATCAGCGTCGATGATACATCGATCCGAATCACTGTTTACGGTACGCATGTATTAAGAACACGTTCCCGTCTTGAACGAGGCAGTCACGTCCTGTTCCAGTTCACGTCCCGTCAGAGGTATTATGCCGTCACGTATGCAGCGGCCTTTTATTTTTATTTTATTTAACACCAGATTCTTAAGAGAGCAGTTTAAAGCATTCGTGGAAAACCTTTTACCGTCGAAACATATCGAAAATCATCCGATGACCTTTGACGATGACTCACTCTTGTATCCGTAATGAAAAGCACAGTGTTTATCTCGAGTTAAAGAGTTATTTAGTCCCTCGAAACAACGTCTCGGGACTAAAAAACTTACTTTCACCCCTAGGATAACAATGTGCTTTTATATAATATATAAAAGCACATTGTTATCCTATATAAATAGGTTTTTCACAACACTTTTACACGTCATTTTTTTTGTCAGTTTAAACTAGATGAGTCCGGTGTTTCCTAGCTGACTACCCTGAGAAGAAACCAGAAGAAACCAACTCAGGGGTAAAAACTGAACTGTGTAACGTCGCCAAAGAAAAGATTTGTCAGATAGGCGCGTACATCGAGGGATTGGAACAGTTTGGTTGGAAAGCTAGAGTGAATAGGCTCTTAATAAACTAGTGCGCCTTACCATCAACGATTGCATCACTGCTTACCATCAGATGGGATCGCAGTCAAGCACTAGTTTATTGCAAGTAAAAAAAAATAAAGTTTAAAAACTAACACCCGACTACTTAAAAACACGCTCTAAAAAGTACGAAACAAGAAAACAAGAAAGCCGTGGTCGTATACCACTTTTTTTAATTTATTATTCTTATGGCATACGACCACGGCTTTCTTGTTTTCTTGTTTCGTACTTTTTAGAGCGTGTTTTTAAGTAGTCGGGTGTTAGTTTTTAAACTTTATTTTTATTTAACATATTTTGGAGTTCTAAATAGGTTAATCTTGGGTTCATTGATTTCTCAGCCCATGAATACAGGTAAAGTCACAAGCAAATGCTAGTAATATATATATATTCAAAATGTACAAGTAAAGCGCTTTCAAATGATACCAAACACGGCATATTTATCTTAACTTTATTTTTTTACTTCGTATGTTTTGTCCGCTAGAGGGCGCCACGTTAGATTTTGTGAAATCCCATATAGCCTATAACCAGCGGACAATTAAGACGCTTCTAATGATATGTCATTTGTCGAATTCTGATAAGTAGTTTAGAAGTTACGAGGGAACAGATGAACATCCATACCCACATACATACATACATACATACATACATACATACATACAGGTCAAAATCATAACCCTCCTTTTGCTTCGCCGTAGTCGGGTAAAAAATAAATAAAAAGTAGGACCATAATGTTCTGACTTATTTTATTACTATTCCATGACATTTAAAATTTTGTTTTCACGACATTATTAAAATAATTAAACATTTTTTTTCAATAATATTATGACTCCTCTCTCCTAATTTTGCTGTGCCCGACAGGGTCCATATTGATCTTGTGGAAATTTATACCATCTATGTGCATAATATGGAATGCAATAAAGAATTGAGTATTAAGTATTGACCCAAATTAATTAGGATTAATGGGCGAATAATTACTCATTGCTCGTCGTCCTCAAAACAATTTTGGACTAAAATTACCACATCTGCGCTTTTCTGTGCATAAAGCGTAATAGAAAATATATTCAGACGCCTTTTTTTGCAGTTTTAAATGTATAAATAACACGTATTATCATTAAAAATAGTAAAAAATAATGCAAAAAATGTCTAACACTTGTAAAAATATATATTTATTTATTTATTTAATCTTCATGTACAGTAGTGGTACATAGGCGGACTTAATGCTACAAGGCATTCTCTACCAGTCAACCTTTGGGTTAAAAAAGACAACACTGTGGTAGGTGAGCACAATAAATAAATATCAGATAATATAAGAAAAAATGTAAAATGAAGTTTAACTCCCCATTCATTTCGTGTCAAACATTTTAGTTTGCGAGTTTTAGAATAGAATAAAAATAGCATTTATTTGCAAATATAATATGGGTAAACATAAGTTGCTTGTAGTAGTTTTTCATCAGAGTTCTGCCACATTTCACCATTCATCATGCAAACATTATCATTATATAATTTTTTTAAATTCTTATGCATTAGATTAATAAATTAATTAAATAAAAGTAATATTCTCATTAAGTATTATTAATAAAATCAATAATATATATTGTCAGTATACATAATAATATACAATAAATAAAACTGTGAATAAACAAAACATTAAAATTCCGATACACCATTCCATAAAAAGTAAAACTACAATTAATTAATAATTATCTAATATATTGCTTTAAAAACTCAGCAACACTGTAGTATGTCTTATCTATAAATAATTTACGAAGAAAATCTTTAAATTGCACCGGTTTCAAGTCTTTCCAAGAATTTGGCAATCATCACATGACATAGTATAAAACAAAGTTTCTTAGATCATATGTATGCTTAGATGTTTAAAATTACGCAACGGATTTTGTTGCGGTTTTTTTTTTTGATAGATAGAGTGATTCAAGAGAAAGGTTTATGTGTATAATACATACATAATACAATATTAGTACCCGTTCGAAGCTGGGGCGGAGCGCTAGTTTATTGTAAACAATTAGGGCCATGCAATAAATACTTTTGCGCATCATAGTGGTTTGACAAGACACATTATTTAATTTAGAATTGTCACGTTTGTTTCTTTGGGAAAATCTTACTAATATTATAAATGCGAAAGTTACGATGTTTGGATGTTTGTTACTCAATCACGCCAAAACGGCTGGACGGATCTGGATGAAATTTGGCACAGGCATAGGATACACTCCGGAATAGGACATAGGCTACTTTTTATCCCGGAAACTCCAACCCCAACCCCAATACCACGCGGGCGAAGCCGCGGGCAAAAGCTAGTTATAAAGAAATAAAAGAAAGAAATAAGATTTATTGGCACAGTTACAGGGCATAGCACAATAATAAACAACAAGTTAAATTACTTAAACTATTTAGTACAGGGTTGGCGAACCAAGGCACGCGTGCCATTGACGGCACGCGACTTAATATTTTGGGCACGTCGTCGATCATATAACATTTGCAGCAACAAAAAACAAAATCGAAAACAATATAAAATGTATCTCTTTTGTTTATTTTCTTTCATAGAGAGTTTTGATAGTATTCATTATTATTATTTTCCAAATAATCAGTAAGTCAAAATTATTTGATGGCACCTCAATGACCCCATTAAACTTTTTTTTGGAAAAAATGGCACGTTGATTCAAAAAGGTTCGCCTACCCTGATTTAGTAGGTACAATAATAATTGTTGTTTAATAAAATAAATAATAAACAAAATTTTACTCACGTTATCGTCCAAAAACCATGTCTGTGGTGTTATCACTTGCACTACTTTAGTATTAATATTTTACTAAACAAACGCTGATGTATCCTCCGAAGCCGGTTTTTTATTCTAATTCTTAATTTATTTTCTATTTACGACAAGGTCGATCAACAGTGAAGATCGAACTAATCTGTCTAGATTATTTGAGTAAAGTTGTAAGTAACAAAATAGCAAAATAAAACAGGCAAGTGCGAGTCGGACCCGCGCATTTAGGGTCCCGTATTATAAACTTTTAAATTATTATTTGTATGAATTGTTTTTTATGGACCCCTTTCTTTCTTTCTAAAAAAATAATAATTAAATAAATACAATTAAATGCATGAACTCAATAATACAATATAAATAAAATTATAAATTTTTAATTAAATTAATTAATTATCATTTTTGATGAACTTATCATTGTAATTGTTATGGAATTAAATAAAGCTATATTATTATTATTGTAAACTTACCTATAACAATAATTTATTTTAGACAACTTTTAGACTGCATTATGTGTTGATTCAGAAGTTCCCTACTTTACAATCAAATATTATTTATTACACTTAAATAAATTGTACGTAATCATTACATTAAATAAATTACAATTGTCTGTAAATAAATTAAATGTCATAAAAATTAATTAAAGTATCAATAAATGTCATGGAGAAAAAAAAATGTCACGAAATGGAATGTCATGGAATAAAAATTTAAAATATTACCAAATTAAATGTCATAGGAAAAGGACGTAAGCACAAACTTACAGTTTTCTCATTGTCAGTTATTCCTATATTGTGCTATAATTGTTGAAGATGATAATTATATTTTATTAGCGACCCGCCCCAACTTCGCACGGGTACTAAATTTTAATATATTATGCACATAAACCTTCCTCTTCAATCACTCTATCTATTAAAAATATTTTCATTGCGTACTTTTAAAGATCTAAGCATACATAGGATTAAAGCAACTTTGTTTTATACTATGTAACTAGCGACCCGCCCCAGCTTCGCACGGGTACTGATATTGAATATATTATGCATCTTTTATACACATAAACCTTCCTCTTGAATCACTCTATCTATTATAAAATCCGCATCAAAATCTATTGCGTACTTTTAAAGATTTAAGCATACATAGTCAGGTAGCGACTTTGTTTTATAGGTACTATGTAATGATGATGTTGATTTTCGTCAGTTAGTACTAGTACGCTCGATAGATGGCGTTAAGGTCATTTTAAAAGTCGCTATGGTTTCGTTACAAGCGGTTGTATATAAACAGAACATTTTAATTGTTTAAAAAAGTTTCCCATATAGTTCAGGACACAAAAGTTATATCATTTTCACCTCTATTAGTGTTCACAAAGAGTTCAGTTCAAGTTCATAAACAATGTGTACATTTTATGTATGATTATTGATATATATTTATTTGTAAGTATTATATGACTCTAGTGTACTTTAACTTTTATAAATTATTTATACACACTGTGTCTACATGTCTCATCCAACCCTCCTGTCGCAGGTCTGCTGGAAGAAATTTCGTTAGAAATAAGCAGTACCTTTATACTCTTCTATCTGTATGTGTTATTTTCTTTTTGTAAGTGTTTGTATGTACATAAATAAATAATAAAATTACTAAGTACATACTTAAATATTGAAAAAATGCGCTCAAGGCAAAGAAAAGACCGAGCGAAGCGGAGGCGTCTGTGTGGGAAAGCGGACCCCGGGCACCGAGGTGAAAGCCAAGGATAGCAACCGGGACTGGCGCTAAGATGATGATGATGATGACCATTTTCCTTTTGAAGTACATAACCCTAAATATAGTGAGAGGCGATGCAAAAGTTGAAGGAGCAGTTTCCCTGCAGAATATGTTATAAACAACGCATCTAACAAAAATCCATAGCGCACAAACTGGTTCTAACACTCGCTCGTCTACGTCACAGTATTTGTCATCGTATTATAATATTAGCGACCCTGATATTGAATATATTTATGTTTGTCTTATGCACATAAACCTTCCTCTTAAATCACTCTATCTATTAAAAAAAGCCGCATCAAAATCCGTTGCGTACTTTTAAAGATATAAGCATACATAGGGCATAAGCAATTTTGTTTTATACTATGTAATGATTTACAATACCTACACTTTCTTTTTATGGTTAAAAGAATTATCGCAAGACAAATCCCACCCTTGTGCGGAGCAGGAAACAGTGTCACACTTCTACTGACTAAACGACCCTCCGTTCCTTCTTACCTTAGTTCCAAGGCCCTGGTGTTTCGCTTTCGAATCAACCCTTGGCCCCAGAAGGCTTTGTGCTGGAACTCTAACTCTACAATTGCTGACAATTCATTGAGGCGCGCAGGAACAGTGTGCGCCGTCGACGAATTGGGCTCGGTCTGGACGGTTACCGGATGGGCTACGAGCTACCCATTGCTCGCCATCCACAAGCCCGCGCCTACGGTGGCCGCAAATCGGGATCGGAGACACGGCGGCGGCGGCTGTGCGGTGGTGTTGCCTTTGCCTGATGCGGTCGGCCTCCTCTTTTGTTAGCATTACTGCTTCGAATAATTGCTTCTTACAATAATTTTGAATGTACCTTCGATAAAATTTTGACTAGATAACCGATAACTGTTTCAAAAACGCCCCGACAAAATATATGACCACAAAATACCAAGTGATAATTGAAGCTAATAAAAAATAGAAGAAGCACCATGGTTACTTAATATTTTATTTTATGGCCATTATCTATCCTATGCCATAAAATAAAATCTGAAAGGAAGGCTCGGCCCTGGCATGTACAAGGTGTCATTGACATGTTAACGCAAACGAATACCATGGATGCAGTACATGATTCTGGACCCCTCAGTGGTGGAATTTTTCGTCGGTTTTTTTTCAGATTTTTGAAAAAAAAGTTTGTTTTTTTTTCTACCTGTATAAAATCGTTGTTCTAACCAATCCCAATGATATTTAAAAAAAAAGAAAATAAAAATTTTACAAAAAAAAAATATAAAAAAATCATCGAGGCAAATAAAGTCGTTATTCTAATCAAACCCGATGACATTTTTAATTTGAAATGTAATGCACTCATTTTTTTCGCAAAAAATGTCAAATTGACGTTTTTATACAGTTCAATTGAAAAACGTTAAAAATTCATTAAAAAAAAAACAAGAAAAAATCGACAATAAATTCCACCACTGGGGGACTAGAATTATGTACTGGATCTGTGGTATTCGATTGCGTTAACATGTCAATGAAACCCTGTATATGTCGGCTGGTGTCCAGAATGGTTTTCGAGCTCTGATCTATCATGTGGGCGTATGTGGGTATCGTGCAATGAATAACAACGGCTAGGAGTTGAATCAGTTTACTTCTCAATACATTTCGGTACAGTCCATGATTCTAGACCCCCCAGTAGTGGAATTTTCAGATTAAAAAAAAAACTGACATTTAGAATCTCGATTAAATGCGCAAGGCTTCTAAGAAATTAAATCGACATTCTAAATGCATTAATCGAGGCATTTAATCGAGATTCTAAATGTACTTCCGTACTTTTTAATATATTGAATATAGAAGTAGATTATATCGCGGGTCTCAAACCATAGGGGCGTATATGCAAAAATGTGATTTTTCGTTTTTAATGCCATTGGATTCAACTACAAGCGATACATCAACTGGATTTTTTTTATAATTTTATGTGTATTACTTTTTGCACAAAAAATAAAATATTATTTGGCGTAAGCTGGAGAGTCTACAATTATTTTTAGACCAAATAGCCGTATAATAGACGTAAGAGCAATATTATTGCATATTGGGGCAGTTTTGACGTGCCATAGAGACGTAAGTGCGTACGACTTTCAATTATATTGTGATACAAGGAAAGCATGTCGGACCATACAGGCGTATAAACATACTTCTACGTTTTTTTAACTTAAAATTGCAATCTTACGTCGAGCTATGCAGGCGTATGAACATACGACTGTTTTTTTTATAGATAAACCCTACCTTTTTTTACTTTAAATTGAAATCTTTTGTCGAGGAATAAAGGCGTATGAACATACGACTTGTTTTTTAAAAAATAAACTATAACTTTTTATGGTGGCCTAAAATCATTCAATAACTAATCCTGCTCTTGGGCAAAGCGGGAAACAGTGTCAGACTCTTACTGATTAAATACCTCACCCCGTTCCTTCTTTGCCCTTCGCATTGCGGCCAAGTCTTCCTTTCAGAAAGAGACCCTAGGCCCCAGTAGGCTTCGACCCTTTTGCAGAGTCCGTAGTCCAGTTTTGCTGACTGGGTACTCCATGAGGCGTGCGGGAACAGAGCGCGCCATCGATAACTTGTGCTTGGTCCGGACTATTAACAGACAACCAGACGGCGAGCTAACAATTGCTCGCAATTCGCAAGCCCGCGCCTACGGTGGCCCGAAATCGAGATCGGAATCTCGGCGTCGTTTGGGGTCGTCCTTAGCTAGCATTATTGCTTCGAAGAATTTCGGACGAATCCAATGTAGGTGCCGCCCGAACTTGCCATGTACGGTGAGTACCTCCGTCACACAGAAAGTGAGGACGCCTTGAGGTCTTTCCAGCCACGCCTCAAGGAGGAGACTTACCGCCAGAATTGTGGCGTGCACAGCACTAGGTTGCGATAGTCCCTGACGCCATTTTACCTTCATGAGATTCCGTCGGAGCTGTCTGCTATGCCGCGTCTCGTCGTAGCAGCGGACTTTCGCCTCCACATTGCACCTCCATGCGCATGTCGTGCATGCGTGCAAAAACAATTATCTCCAGATCTCACGGTGGCATGCCAGCAAAGAGGCTCGCTACTTACTACAGGACACCGCGGGGTATCCCCGGATCCCGGATCATCCGTATTGCCATAACCCTCTGGTATGCGATTACTGGGCCCTCGGTTGCTTCTGCAGCGACGGTGACCACACTGGCGCCCCATAAAAGGCCATGGACCAGACGATACCTGCGCTGAGTCTCCGGCAGGGAGCGTCTGGACCCCCCAAGGTTCGGCAGGAGTCGGTCCGATTCAACTTGGAAGCCAGACGTCGGAAATGATTGAAATTCCACTGGCTGTTGAGGACGAGTCATAGATACTCTATCATCAACCCGACGCCGATGTGAATCCCCCTACCATTAGCTGGGAATCCGGCAGCGGCGCGTTCCTAGGGCCGTGAGAACACAAGGCCTCATACTTGTCCAGCGCCACCCCGACTCCCAGCTGCTGGATCCTGCCAACGGCTATCGCAACCCCGCGTGTCGCTAGTTCAACCACTGCCTGGTTTTAACCAAAGAATAAAAATGACGGTTTGACAAGTTTTGTATACATAATATACTATTGATAAATCAGCCCTGAATTTCTTTTAAGGTATTTTATTTTATTTTTTATAAAGATCAGATCAGATGTAACGCCTTTATAAGTTTCAAATTATTAGTTTTAATATAAATTCTAAACATGTTTTAATTTTTAAAAGTTTTCAAGATTAAGCTTTATTTTATTTCAGCTCCATTTCAAATGTTTGTGGTTTTTAAGTTATTTAAAATAGTAATGCTCATATTTATGAATAAAATTTATTTATAAAATGCATATTTTTCGTTTCACACACGAAAATACTGTTTAATTACTATTTATCATTTCCTTTTTTAAATGGTAAAACAAAACTTGTTTATACTTCCTCTTTGAATTAAAACGTTTCTCAATGTTAATGACAAGCCAGACAGGCGTATGATTTCTTAAATTTACGTAAATAACGTTAATTTTTATGAGTTCTCATACCTAAATTGCTATATTCGAAGTCACCAATTAAGAAATAATAAATATTGGTATAAATACTGACAATTTGAGAAAAAAGGTCTATAAATGTCATACATTTCAGTGAGTATTTTGACGTAGCTTTACCGTATAGTCGTCATGCTATACAGAGGTATCAACCAAAAACTAGTGTTAAAGAGTAAGTACCTATAAATTAAGAATCCTATATTAACTGCAGCATAAATATAAAGCTACATGCAAAAAAACAACGTGTTGGCTCAATCACAGGAAAAGTTATTAAGTTTTTTATCTCTCCTGAAAAGTAGGGGTTTTGTGGATACGCCTCTATGGTTTGAGACCCGCGATATAGATACTCAAAGTTCACATAAAATAACAGATTTTCAGATTTCTCTTTACTAGATTACTTTTACACAAATAAATGTATTGATTTCTATAGAAGCCTAGATAATATTCATAAGATATCTGTGTATCCAAAATATCTGAAAAAAGATGAGTAATAACATCATAATCACGTAAGAGCGGTTTATGAAAATGTACGTCGGGTTGGCCTCTAGCCTGATTCAAGAATCGATTTTGCCGATAGTACCGACAGAAAAAAAAACTTTAATCATCGTACAAGTTTATTTGTATCAAATAGTAACAAATTATTTCAATATTTTTTGGAAGGTTATTAATAAAAATCAGTCAACATTTCATTTTATTTTAGCACGCTCTTCACTGTATCTTCACTCCAATCGATTTTCAAGCATATCATCTAAGTAGTAAGGTTGATTATCGTTTGAGAACACGTCGGTGGTCCATTTTCTCGTAGGTACGTTGCTGACCAGAAACACAGGGACTTCTGATTTTGGCTGACTTTCCTGCATGTCCTGAGCAAGCCACTGGATCTTCTGGAAAAAGAAATGTGATTTTAATAAATTCAGCCGAAAGACGTCCACTGCTGGACATAGGCCTCCCCCGAACGTCGCTACAACGACCGGTCCCGTGCGTCTCGCATCCATCGAATTCCAGCAACCCTGACCAGGTAGTCGGTTTACCTTGTGGGAGGTCCCGCCAACGCTACGTCTTCTGGTACGCGGTATGATTTTAATATCATTTAACAATCAACCAATCATCCAAAAAAAATCGTCCAATGACGAATCCCGCCCTTGGGCGGAGCGGGAAACAATGTCAGATTCTTACTGACTAAACAACCTACCCCATTCCTACGTTGCCATATACACCAGGGTCAGAGCCTTCCTTTCAGACGCGAACCCTTGGCCCCAGTTGGCTTCAACCCTTGTGCAGGGTCCCTACGGTTTGCTGACAAATCACCAAACTTAAGTTACGCAGTACTTTTTCGACAAAAAAAAAACCTAAGTGCGTGTTACTCTTACTCACTATAATAATATAATATAATATATTCCACAACTATCACACAACGCTGTCTAGTCCCAAGCTAAGCAGAGCTTGTGTTATGGGTACTCGACAACTGATAAACATACTTATATATTTCTAAATACATACATATCTACACTAATATAATAAAGAGGTAAAGTTTGTTTTTTTGTTTATAGGAGGTAATCTCTGGAACTACTGGTCCGATTGGAAAAAAATTAGCAACAATAGAAAGCTGCTTTACTCCTAAGTGACATAGGCTAGTTATAGATAAATTACACCCAGACTCAGAACAAATGATCGTGCTCATCACGCAAACATTTGTCCTGGGTGGGAATCGAACCCACGATCTACGGCACAGCAGTCAGGGTCACTAACTACTAGACCAACAGGCTAGTCAAACTATATGGTCCTCATCAGAAAGTATAAAATCACCCAAAGACACAAGGGTTTATACTTGGAGTTTCCTTGCGTGATCGAATTAGGAATAAATTATATCTGCAGAGGAACCAGGTTTAATAAAAATTAGTTTTAAACAATAAAAGTGACTGATGAAATTGAAATGTTATTATTGTGACTGATAAATGATTATTATGAATCCAATTAATTTGACTAGATTTAAGTAAAACAATGACATATTATATTTGGATTGAAACTGACACATAAAAAATATTGTAACTAATAGTTTATTTTATACTAGCGACCCGCCCCAGCTTCGCACGGGTGCAAAGGTGATATATTATAGCTATAAATCTTCCTCTTGAATCACTCTATCTATTAAAAAAGCCGAATCAAAATCCGTTGCGTACTTTTAAAGACCAAGCATACACAGGGCATAAGCAACTTTGTTTTATACTATATAATGATTTATTGACATTTAACTGTAACCAGCGTAGTTGTAATGTATTTTATTAATTGACATATTGTAACTGGTGTAATTATGAAGAGCTATGTGTTTTTTTTTAAATTGAAATTTTGACATATTATTATAAATATTGTACACCTCATCGGTATGTTACAGTGAGCTATAACAAATAATTATAAGAACACCTGTAATAAGCAATTAATTAATTTGAATTTGCTTCAGTGACTTTCGCAACCCAGTGGTGGTAAGCCTCCTCTTCTAAGAGTGGCTAGAAAAACCACACCGCGTTCTCACTTTCCGCATGACGCAAGTCCTCACCGGATGTGGTAAGTTCCTTAATAATAGTTAATGTTATTAAGGAACTTACAATTTCCTTCTTACATCATCACTGACCGGACAATTGTAGCCAATAAGCTGGATTTAGTGGTGATAGACCGATTAGCGCGCCGCGCAATGATAGTCGATGTCACCATCTCACATGACGAAAATCTCGTGAAAGCTGAGAAAGAGAAACAAATAAAATATCTCGACTTAGCACATGAGGTTGTCGACATGTGGGATGTGGACTCGGCTGTCATTGTGCCGATTGTTGTGAGTGCCAATGGCCTTATAGCCAAAAGCTTCGACGACCATCTGTCGAAGCTGTCGTTGCGCGGTGGGATCAAGGGCCTGATACAGAAGGCAGTACTACTACTACTCCTCGACACGGCTCGTATTGTGAGGAGGTTCCTAACTCTGGAGCCCTAACCACCGGTAGCATGGACCCTGTTCCCGACACCGGCGGACTAACGTTTTTTATATCTTCAAATGTATCTTTTTTGGATGTGTTTTTTAAGAAAATATTTAAAAATGTAAATAATATGTTTAAAAATAAATAAAGATTAATGTTACCTTGAAGGCATCAGGGCCCCTCTTCCTCCGCAGGTAGTTGAAGCAGCACGCTCGGAAGCGCCTGGTGCCGCACGCGCTCGCACACTCGCTGCCGCACGAGTCGCACGCGGACCACGCCGAGCTCACTGCAACAAGCATACATTACAGACAATGCTGTACAGGTCTTCATCATCAGTTCAGCTGAAAAACTACCACTGTTGGACCTAGGCTTCTCCCAAATGTCGCCACAATAACCGGCCTTGTCCCCTAGCCAAGGTAGGTACGTTAGCCAACTCAGGTAGGTAGCGTCAAACGCTTGGAATATGCCATGCCTCCAATTCTTTCGTTCTGACCACGTCACTGAGCGTGGAGATAATGTCAGAACTGTGGAATTGGATGCGTGGTCAGCTCAAAGCGCTCGACGTCACGCAGACCACATCGAGCTCACTGCAACAAGTACACATTACAGACAATGCTGTACAGGTCTTCATCATCATTTCAGCTGAAAGACGTCCACTGTAGGACCTAGGCTTCTTCCAAATGTCGCCACAATAACTGGCCCTAACCCCTAGTCACGTTTCTATCGTTTCAAAGTCAAAGCGCGCCTCAGTCAACGAAACCATAGTAGGGTCGAAGCGAAGCCTACTGGGGATGCGGGTTTTGCAAAAGAGAACCGCGTGGCTGTCAAACGTAGCGCTGCGGAAAACGAGGAAGGCCTAAGAAGCGTTGGATCGACGTCGTAAGGGACGATATGCGTGCTAATGGACTTAAGGTAAAGGACGCGAAGGACCGAGCGAAGTGGAGGCGTTTAAGTGGGAAAGCGGACCCCGGGCACCGAGGTGAAAGCCAAGGTTAGCAACCGGGACTGGCGCTAAGATGATGATGATGATGAACCGCGTGGCTGACGAAGGTACAGAAGGAAAATAAAAGGTTTAGATTTTCCACTATATCTTTCTAGATCTGACTTTTCAAGTGCTAAAATCGCAGGGCCTAACTTTAGACTCGCCAAGATCCGAGGGCCGTATCTAAACGTACGAATAAGGCAAGGAAGGAATGGGGTAGGTTTTTTAGTCCGTAACAGTCTGACACTGTCTCCCGCCCGAGAGCGGGTTTCGTCATTGGATGATTTTCACGTACCATAAAAAAATAAAGTTTAAAAACTAACACCCGACTACTTAAAAACACGCTCTAAAAAGTACGAAACAAGAAATAAGAAAGCCGTGGTCGTATACCACTTTTTTAAATTTATTATTCTTATGGCATACGACCACGGCTTTCTTGTTTTCTTGTTTCGTACTTTTTAGAGCGTGTTTTTAAGTAGTCGGGTGTTAGTTTTTAAACTTTATTTTTATTTAACATATTTTGGAGTTCTAAATAGGTTAATCTTGGGTTCATTGATTTCTCAGCCCATGAATACAGGTAAAGTCACAAGCAAATGCTAGTAATATATATATATTCAAAATGTACAAGTAAAGCGCTTTCAAATGATACCAAACACGGCATATTTATCTTAACTTTATTTTTGTACTTCGTATGTTTTGTCCGCTAGAGGGCGCCACATTAGATTTTGTGAAATCCCATAGAGCCTATAACCAGCGGACAATTAAGACGCTTCTAATGATATGTCATTTGTCGAATTCTGATAAGTAGTTTAGAAGTTACGAGGGAACAGATGAACATCCATACCCACATACATACATACAGGTCAAAATCATAACCCTCCTTTTGCTTCGCCGTAGTCGGGTAAAAAAAACAAACTTACCTAAAAATATGAAAACAAAAATAGTTGCAATCTTAAGCATTTTGTAAGTTAACTGAATTTATTATAAATACTCTTAGCTTGTAACTGTTTCCCTTCTGAAGATAAAGTCGGTATGATAGTGTATTATATTGGTACTCCCGTTTTATATCGGTAGAAGTTTGCTCAGTAATATGAGTAGGCCATGCTTGAGAAAGCTTTTTTGCTTACATTTATTTGTCTAGACATATCATTGGATTTGTTTTTCCATTACTTTTATGTAAATATCTAAGCTTTTGCTAGGAATTGCGTGAATATTTTAACTTTTTGAATACTGTAATCTACACTAATATAATAAAGAGGTAAAGTTTGTTTTTTTGTTTGTAGGAGGTAATCTCTGGAACTACTGGTCCGATTGGAAAAAATTAAGCAACAATAGAAAGCTGCTTTACTCTTGAGTGACATAGGCTATATTTTATGTACGCGGGCGAAGCCGCTGACAAAAGCTAGTTAGAGACATAATAGAAAGTTTAAACTCTTGAGCCCCATGCGAACGCCGGCGTTCGCACATATTGTCATTCTATGTGTCTAAACACACTATGCCGAACATACGCGACCGAAGTTTCGCGGCTGATTTTACGTTCCAACGTATTCGGCTGATATGACACACCATAAGTGCCGAACTTACGCGGCAGAAATTCAGTTGCGCAATTTTGTGTGTAAGCGTATTCAGTGTTTCGAGCGCTGTCGTGGCGATCCTCCCCGCTCCCGATCTCCGTCGGCAATCGAACCGAACTTCGGTCGCCTATAATGTGTATTCTACAGAATACGTTGCCGCCGAATTTCCGCTGAACTTACGCCCGACTGAAGTTCGGCTGTACGCTATAACGCAACGTAATTTCGGCATAATGTGTCGCCAGTAATTCAAATAGCATTGCAGGCGTAATCATGCCGAACTTCCGTCGCGTATCCTCGGCATAGTGTGTTTAGACACTAAATCTCTAATTACGGTATCGAAAGGTTAAATCGCATTTTGAGGGTATTTTTATAAAATAAACTAAGTAGTTTTTTCTGCCAGCGGCTTCGCCTTGCCGCCTTGGGTGGAGCGGAAAACATGTGTCAGACTCTTACTGACTAAACAACCTACCCCGTTCCTATATCGCCATACATACCAGGGCCAGAGCTTTCCTTTTCAGATGCAAACCCTTGTCCCTAATTGGCTTGGACCCTTCTGCAGGGTCCCTACGGTTGCTGACCACTCCTTGAGGCGCGCGGGAACAGTGCGCGCCGTCGACGACTGGGATTTTAATACAGTTGACATTTTTAAGGATCTCAAAATTAGTACATTTGAAAATTCTATATCACGCTATATATTCAGTATTTACTCCATTGTCTGGAATACATTAGTAGAAATATTAACACTGTAAGTAGCGTCTATTATCGCCCACTTATATTGTTAAGTAAACAGTAACAGATATATAAAGACGGCTTGTCAACTATAACACCACATTCTACCATTGTCTTCAGTAGAAGAACTGTTTAATACAAATATTTGTTCTTTATATCTGCATCTTGCTTATCAAAATGCTTAAAATCACAGCAATTCTTACTCTTATGTTTATTGGTAAGTTAAGAGGGTTCAACCAGAGGAAGATTTTCATTATTTTTTTTTAAATTCTTTTCTTACGTAAATTTGACCTTAACGGCAGCTCCACAATAAGGGTCAACTCACACCGAAAGAGCGGCGAAGGGCAACGAAACGGAACGCAGTTTCAATGTCATATGAATTTTTACTTTATTTTTATTAACATAATATTTATTATCGCATGAGAATTTCATGGAACAAGTTATGTGAATGTTTCGAATTAATGGCAGAAATACCAAACTAATCAAACAATTCGATGGATGCGAGACGCACGGGACCATTCGTTATGGCGACATTTGGAAGAAGTCTATGTTCAACAGTGGACGTCTTTCAGCTGAAATGATGATGAAGACTAAAGCCTGATCTACACTACTCACGAAGTTGGTCGAAGTTGCACGAATACGTTAGTGTAGAAGAGTACTTCGCTTCGCTTCGTGCAACCTCGCCTCGCTTCGGGCGACTTCCAGTCATTGTCAGTTTTTCCGCCCGCGTCAAAGGACTCGAAGTGCTCCTCGCGAGATTGCACGAGTGTGTAGTCACATACTTCGGACTTCGATCAACTTCGATGAGTACTTCCTCGAGGCAACTTCACGAGTAGTGTAAAGCAGGTTTTATTCAGCATTGACTGTACCTAATGTGTGCTTGTTGCAGTGAGCTCGGTGTGGTCTGCATGACGTCGAGGGCTTTGAGCTGACCACGCCTCCAATTCCACAGCCCTGATGTCATCTCCACGCTCAGTGACGTGGTCAGAACGAAAGAATTGGAGGCATGGCCTATTCCAAACGTTTTACGCTAGCGAAACGATAGTAACATGGCTAGGGGGTAGGGCCGGTTATTGTGGCGACATTTGTCCAACAGTGAACCTCTTTCGGCTGAAATGATGATCAAGTGATATTGTGTGAGAGCAGTGGTGGCCGAGTGGTAACGGCCCCGACTTACGAGTTGTAGGTCGCGGGTTCAAACCCAGCCAGGCGCATTACTATGTGTAATTTATTTCATCACCACTGCTCTCAAAACGGTGAAGGAAAACATCGTGAGGTTACCGGCATGTCCTAGAACCAAAAATTCGCAGACATGTGACATCCACCAACCCGCACTGGACCCGCGTGGTGGATTACGGCTCATTCCCTCTCTTAGAGAGGAGACCTGTGTCCCTGCAGTGGGAACATTAAAAAGGCTGATGATGATGATGATGAAGACCTGTAAAAGCATTGCCTGTAATGTGTGCTTGTTGCAGTGAGCTCGGTGTGGTCCGCGTGCGACTCGTGCGGCAGCGAGTGTGCGAGCGCGTGCGGCACCAGGCGCTTCCGAGCGTGCTGCTTCAACTACCTGCGGAGGAAGAGGGGCCCTGATGCCTTCAAGGTAACATTGTAAACGTGTCCGATTCACAAGTAACTTGCTTTTGTTTCGATATACTCAACTATGTTTTTCAACTTTGTCAACTGGAAATAAAAGGCCAATACTTACGACCATGTTTCGGAACTATTTGCAGCTCTGCCCAAGGGCAGGGTCTGTCATTTGATGATTTTTACCCACCCTTAAAAATATCATGTTTCAAAATTTTGTGTGAAGCTCAAGTATTTGCCAATATGCCTTAGCTGGTTTGCTCATATTCCTTCCACTTTAACGTAGTCTTTTCTCTTTGCACACTTCTTTACCTCAAGAAACATTTTTAATTTATTTGTGACTCCCATTCGAAATCTCTTACACGCGGTTTCCGAGAGCGCGATCAACGTGAAAATCAACTAACTAGGTGTCAAATCTTGTCCAAGTTGTTCAAAAAAAAAAAAAAAACAAATCTTCTATAGGAATATAGGCATGTCAAATGCCATGACATATGTATGTCATGGCATTGTGTGCCATCTATGGCGTCACATAAGAACTATAAGAATCCTGCATCGCGCAAACAAAGTTCTCCTCGCGATTTACGAAACATATACAATAGCTCGAAGTCAACTATCGGGCAGTAGCCCACCAGACTATAACACCTGTCTGGTCGGAGGATCCTCCCTTTACAACGGTGGTTTTTTTATAATAACGACATAACGAGGGTTTTTTTTTAGATTAGTTTTTTTTGTCAGCATTGTTTCAGCAACTGAAATTAATTGGGCACAGCTGTCAATTTAATATTTGTGTCAGTTGAATGACAATTTGATCGGGCTTTCAGAAACTCGGTGTTCTCCTTTGTCATCCGGTAACTTACGCCTTAAAATATCACTGCATTTCACAACTTTCTTGGATTAATCTTTTGCTAGGGAGGCAAGTCTGTGAAATGCACCAAATCCTATAAAACGCCATAATAACTATGTTTTCTTTTTCTAGATGATCCACACGTTTTCTCCTAACGTAAAGGTAAGACATCAGAAGTCAGAAGTTCCTGTGTTCATGATGGACAACGTACCCATGCTTGACCAGTGGACCACAGACGGGTTCTCAAGTGAAAACCAACCTTACTCCTTAGAAGATATGTTTGAAAATCATTTGGAATGAAGATAGATGGAGGAAAAGTGCTAAAATAAAACAGTGACTGACTTATCCTAATGTATAATCAACAAATAAAAGGCACAACATAAGGAATTCCATTTTATTTATTATTCTTTAACCAGAACGACGAAATTCTAATTAAGTACATATTATGTAGAACATATTAAAATAGAAAAATATAACAGATATACATATTAAGTAACCATTCACTGCTCGCAAATAACCGAACATTCAGTCAATATGTCCTTCCATTCATCGGCGAACAGATCTAATCCTGGACTGGATTCAAGGAGAGCATTGAGTGCGTTTAACATTCGGGGAATGGGTGACATACGTCGCGCAACCGTACGGCAACGTGGCACATAAAATAATTTCATCATCGCTTATCATCAGATGATATAATGGTCAAATATGAGCTTTTCCATAATAAGCAAATTTACAATGAAAATACTATTTTCAGAGCAAGCTTATATAGCGCGGTAAATACCTATATCATTAAAACTCGACAAGACGCATCACTCGAGCCCAAACTCTATGGGGTGGTGTCGTTTAATTACATAGTTCCTATGGCTACCAGGTCCATCATCAGACCAACTCCACGACATAATAATTTTGCATTGTCATCTGATTGACACATGCATGTAAAATTTCAGCTCAATCGGTAACCGGGAAGTGGATCAAATTTAATTTACAAGATTCGACCACAAACATCGGGACAGGTCGTGGCTGGATAGACCTCACGGCGTCCTCACCTTCCGCATGACGCAGGTTCTCACCGGACATGGGAAGTTCGGGAGATTCCTGCACCGGATTCGTGCGGAAGAGACGTCCGGGTGTCGCCACTGTGAGGCGAGCCCGGAGGACACGGTGGAGCACACGGTGGAGGTGTGCCCTGCTTGGGAAGAGCATCGCCGTGTCCTCGTGGGGGTGATCGGCGGCGGCGACCTCTCGCGCCGGGCCCTGGTTCAGGCCATGGTCCGCAGCGAAGAGGAATGGCAGGCGGTCGCCTCCTTCTGCGAAGCAGTAATGCTCGTAAAGGAGGAGGCCGACCGCATAAGGCAAAGGCAACGGCGTACTCGCCGTAGCCGTCGCCGCCGCGATCCTGCCGATATCCGGCCACCGTAGACACTGGCTCGCGGACGGTGAGCAATGGGTAGCTCGCCGTCCGGTCGTCTGTAAGACCGAGTCCTAGTCGTCAACGGCGCGCACCGTTCCCGCGCGCCTCAAGGAGTTGTCAGCAAACTGCAGGGGCCCTTCAGGGTCGAAGCCTCCCGGAGTCTAGAGGGTGGTGGGAAACTGTTACCTCGACTCCAGGAATAGGGCAAGGAAGGTACGGGGTAGGTTTTTTAGTCAGTAAGAGTCTGACACTAGTCTCACACTCCACCCAAGAGCGGGTTTCGTCATTGGATGATTTTCACCTACAATAAAAAAAAAAAAAAAAAAAGAAAAAAAAAAAAAAAAACATCGGGACAGGTCAAACTAAATGCAAACAGCTCGCAAACAAGTTTTCAAAGAAAAAATATTTATGTATAAAAAAAAGCTTTTATAGCTCGCTATATACTTTTATAATTAGTACTCAAGACCTTTCCAAAAAGTACAAACACATTAGGGTTATCTTATTGTGTTATCGGGTTTCTATGGCCTTCTTCCAATTCCAACATCAGACCCTCGTTACCGCCTACCACCAAAATACTCGTCAAGACGAACAAGCCCAAACTCAATAGGATTGTGTCTTAATTACTGAGTTTCTACAGCCACCTTCCAGCTGCATCAACAGATCAGCTCCATATAATCATAATATTGCATTGTCACGCAATTTACACATGCATGCAAAATTTCAGCTCAATCGGTAACCGGGAAGTGGATCAAATTTAATTTACAAGATTCCACCACAAACACCGGGGCAGGTGCAAGTTAATAAAAGCTTGTACTATACGTTCTAAATAAGAAGAGGATCGATTGACAGGATGTGACGTCACGCCGTACTGTCAAATCGAAGATGATTTTGCATAATTGAACAACTCAGAGATGAGTAAAATTGAAAAACTGGATTCTGATTAAACTTTTTTTCGTTGACAGTTCGTAAATAAATTATTTTTTTCCTAAATAAACTGAATTTTTAAAATATCTTGCCTCGATCTGACAGTAAATTGTGACGTCACAACATGGCAATCGATCCTATTCTCATTTGGAACGCATTGTAAAAAGATTTACTTTTAGATACAAATAATCTACACTAATATAATAAAGAGGTAAAGTTTGTTCTTTTGTTTGTAGGAGGTAATCTCTGGAACTACTGGTCCGATTGGAAAAAAAAAGCAACAATAGAAAGCTGCTTTACTCCTGAGTGACATAGGCTATATTTTAACACGCGGGCGAAGTCGTTGACAAAAGCTAGTAATTAATAAAAAAAAAACACAGTGAAGTACCTAATTGGCTTTTCATAAATTTAACTATTCATCAGAGAATAAAAGCAAATAGTTCTTTACAAAGTAATGAAGTGGCGCGTAGTGTTCGAATCCAGGCTATTATAAAGTAACTTCACGTTCAAACCAATCGTTATTAGGTGGTTACTCCATGTTAGACCTTCGACGGACACAGAAAACTGTGGAGAGGGCAGTGGTTTTTTTATGGTGGGAAAATTCATCTACCTTGCGGTTTTCTACAGGATGCTTTTGGAGAGTGTGCGCAGGAATTGCACGTTTTGATTCCGCCATCCCAATTTTACCTTCGGACATCCCGGCGTACGGCAAATATCCGCTCTTACGTTGTTGAGACACCTGCGGCCCGGACTAAGCGTTTTGCCTCGTCATTTATACCGCGTACATCGAGGGACTGGAACAGTTTGCCGGCTGCAGTCTTTCCGTCCGAATATAATTTAGGTGTCTTCAAGGCTAAAGTGAATAGGCTGTTAATAAACTAGTGCGCCTTACCATCAACGATTGCATTACTGCTTACCATGAGGTGGGATCGCAGTCAAGCATTAGTTTATTGGAATAAAAAAAAAATCTACGTAATGACGAATCCCGCCCTTGGAAACAGTGTCAAACTCTTACTAACTAAACGACCTAACCCATTCCTTCTTAGCCTTCATACCAGGTTCGGACCTTCCTCTCAGAAACCGGACCGGGGCCCCAGCAGGCTCGGCCCTGCAGAGAGGCACTGTTTAACCTTTTGACTTAGTACAATAATGAATAGTAAATAGTGAATCTCTCGAGTTTTTTCAACTATTAGTATGTACTGTACAGTAAGGCCGTCAGATCTTGGCGAGTCTGAAGTTAGACTCTGCGAAATTACCGCTTATGCCAGGGTTGGCGAACCAATGGCACGCGTGCCATTGACGGCACGCGACTTAATATTTTGGGCACGTCGTCGATCATAAAACATGTCCAGCAACAAAAATCACACGAATTTAACAGTAATTTAATTTATGCTACACGCATAAAAACAATCCAAAATGTACCTCTTTTGTTTACTTTATTTCATAGAGAGTTTTGATAGTATTAAATATTATTATTTTCCAAATAATCAGTAAGTCAAAATTATTTGATGGCACCTCAAAGACCCCATTAAACTTTTTTATGAAAAAATGGCACGTTGATGAATAAAGGTTTGCCTACCCTGGCTTATGCACTCGTTAAAAATAAACGATTAAGTAAATAATGCCATTAGCAGTTGTAATTTTTACTGTTAACTGTTGATATTGACATTTATTTTAAAAAGATAAGACCGTACTGTACAGTAATTAATCTACAGACCTGAGTTTTTTAATTATTAGTATGTGTCATAGGCTCGCGCTTGAGCACTATCTCGCCTGATGGTAAGCGATGATGTGGTTGACGATGGAGCACGCTTGCTTAGAAGTTACCTATTCGTCTCACCTAATAGCATGATAGTGTTAAAAGATCTCTTTATTTTTAGCTTGCGTCGGATTGGTTCAACGAGAGCGTGTTTCGCGTCCTATATTGCTAGGGTCGTGAGTTTGCTACTTAGAGAATGGACTTTGCGGAATTAAATTGTGCTATTTTGAGTCAACTGTAATTGTTCTTATGAGAACTAAAATTCTTTGCCTTATGTAATTAAAAATATTATAGTCACGTGGAGTCTCCACCGCCGCCTCTGTGCGCGTTACTCGGGCGCTCATAACGCGTACGGTGGCGACGCCGTAAGCGGCAATTATAACGCCACGCGACGCCATGTTGCTTTCAGAAGGCTCTTTATAGTGGCAGCTCCTCGTATTTATTTGATTCAAAGCATTTTATTTACAAATTTATTTTATGAATGGATTGTGTGAGAAGTGATATGAAAGACAGAGGAGTTAGCGATAGCGTGACGGGTGACAGGACAGAGTGGAAGAAAAAAACATATTGCGCCGACCCCAAATAAAACGGGACAAGGGCAGGAAGATGATGATGTCTCGGCAAATTTCGTACGACCGATTTTTTTTGTTTCTCACCAGTTTAACCTTCCCTGAACTGTAGAAGAGTCGAAGTCAATTAGGGCCAAGGGTTTGTGTCTGAAAGTAAGGCTCTGGCCCTGGTATGTGTGGCAATGTAGGAACGAGGTAGGCTGTTTAGTCAGTAAGAGTCTGACACTGTTTCCCGCTCCAAGGGCGGGATTCGTCGTTGGATGATTTTTACCTACCATAAAAAAACCTTTCCTGAACTTTTAAGAATATTCCAAAACCTAGATTAGCCAAATCAGTTCGGTCGTTCTAGAGTTTTAGCGAGACTAACCAACAGCTATTCACTATTTCGAGCTTTTATCTAATTTCACCTGTTACGATGTTTATGGTCAAAACTTGTAAAAAAAATACACAAAAAATTTCACCACTAGGGGGTCTAGAATCATATACTGGATCTGTGGTATTCGTTTGCAAACGCATACGGTGTCAATGACACACTGTATATTTTTTTAATTCTAGATAGGCTCGCGTTTGACCACAATCTCACCTGATGGTAAGCGATGATGTGGTCGACGATGGAGCACGCTTGCCTAGAAGTAACCTATTCACTCTTGACTTAAAGACCCCTAGGTTGTAGCTATCAGAAAACACAGACTCTGGCAGGGGAATTTCACTCCTTAGCTGTACGCATAATGAATGTGTTCCCAAAACGCTTTGTACGTGTGGGTAGGATCTCCACCATGTACCGGTGGCGTAACGCTGTACGTCTGGTCGTCCGATGATGGAAGGGAAATATTTTTCATTGAAATAGTACATTTAGATACACAAGACAAGTGGCGAAAGATTATCATTGCGACCGAGGTAGAATTCGCACAAGCGGTAGGCGAGTGTGTTATGGAGCCGAGGGCTGCAGTGACAAATTTGCAATTGTGTCAAACGACGTTTTTCAATACACTTACGTCACGTGAAATAAAGGAAGATATCTCACACATTTAGTAGAAATAAAATAAAAAAAATACATAAAGAAAAAATAGCAATTAAAATCTGCTTTTTTTTATTTCGTGGGGGTCAAACCACGCCTCGTGGGGGACGACTCGCGCCCAGCCTGATACGATATACTATTATATCACAATAATATTGTGGCGGGGGACAGCCTGCGCTTTTTGTGGCGGGGACAGCCTGCGCTTTTTTCCGCACTAGTGCGGAAATGGTCCATTGCATGCCTATAAACGGTGGGATAAGAACGAGTTTCCTATTAAATGTATTGAAAACTTGTTTTCTGTAGAGATTGTCTTTGCAGCAAAAAATAACAATCTCGACCTAATAAACAGCCTTTCAAACTACCTGAAAATTTAATGCCACTTCATCAACTATTCAACATGAACGTTACACCGGTGTCATAAGTGAAGCGAGGTTACCGCGGGAAAATAGGGGGCGTGGCTTACCTCCCAACCAATCAGTGACCGGCAAACGAACCGATAATTACTCTTTCGACCAATAGCAGCCAAGGATCGTGCTGTCATGGCCCCAATGGAAGAAAGCGCGCGAAATTACCCAACGTGATGTGGCGTTTTCCATAATGGTGTAATGTTATGTTTTATTTTAGTTAGTCGATTGGTTTGTTTGATTTGGAATACGCGGTGGGATAGTGCTTAAAAAAGTTTAATAAATATACAGTAAAGGTACGGATTAGTAAGAAAAATTTTAACATTGCAAATTGTCAAAATGACGGCGAAGTGTCAATGTCAAATTCAAAAATTTCCAAAAAAAACTGGAATTAAAAAACAAATCTTTTACTTTTCGGACGAATTAAAAAAAAAAACTATCTTTTTTATTGATTTATTTATTGAGGATAATAATAACTTTAGCTTTAATTATTAAACAGAATTAATATGTTTCATGATAGTGTAGTAATGTCCTAAAACAGTGAGGAAGTACAAGTCTGAAGTTAGGCACTGCGAATTTTGGCGCTTGAAAACTCGTACAAAAATTAAAGGTTTAAAACAAGTTTTCAATGAAAAAAATTTTTTTCATAACAAGCTTCTATAGCGGTGGTCTATGCTTATATAAATAAAACTCGTCAAGACGATTCACACGAGCCCAAACTCGACGTGGTTGTGCCGTTTAATTACAGAGTTCCTATGGCTACCTCGCGATTCCATCATCAGATCAGCTCCATGTCATCATAATATTGCATTGTCATCCGAACTAAACGTGTATACCAAATTTCAGCTCAATCGGAAACCGCGAAGTGGATCAAATTTAAGTTGCAAGATTTGATTACAGAACGACAGACAACGGGACAGGTGAAAGTAAATAAAAGCTTGTAAAAAATAAATGCAAATAGCAGTTGTTATAGCTTTTAAAAACTGTTATTGGCATTTTTTTAAAACCTTTTTTTACGATGGCACAAGCGTTAAAATTCGCAGAGCCTAACTGCAAACTCGCCAAGATACGACGGCTGTACTGTAATACCATGCTGACATATTGGTTTACTTAGGAGTTGTTTCCACAATTTCATTTGATGCAGTTGCTATTAGATATTCTTACACCCGTATTCACAAACGTTACTATGCGGTCTCACAGTGCTCGCGAGCGCACAGGGCAGGGTTTGTGAACTACGCAACACAAACGAACCAATCACAGAGCTCTATTTCTACGCTGTGCGTTTGCTTAGTCAAGGGTCGTTTGAGTATTGTTTGTGAATACGGGTGTTTGATTACACACACATAAAACACAGAAAATTAGTGTAGTTTTCTTTTTTTTTAAACTAATTTTCTAGAAAAATAAAAGCCAAAAAGGACTACGTGGAAAATAAATCTTCGCAAAAAAAATAATTTAAAATTGGAAGACTAGTATTGGAGCCAAATTCACCAATTAAAGTAATCGCGATTCTTTAGAATAAAAGCGCCTAATGTTTAAAAAGTTTAAACTTCATTTTGTGTTCAAAACAAAACACGGTTTGTGTTTTTTTTTTTAATATACACGATTAGTTTTATTGGTGTATTCGGCCCTTAGTCTTCGAATTTTGAAATTTAAGTTTCACCGAGTGAAGTATAAAGTTTCAACAATAGTTCCTTTTTTCAATTTAATAAACTATTGTACCTATAGTACGCGGCAAAAACGTTGAACTATTTTCTATGGTAATTCTCGTCACGAAAGTTGAACCAGCATGACGACAGTAACCGATTTTCGGATTTTTATCGAAGTAAACACGCGTAACAGTATTTTGGAATATTAAAAAAATTTGAAAAGTCAAAAGTAATTGCTTAAACGATAAAAATAAACTTTTAATCATTTATTTATTTAATGAAGTTCCCGTTGAAACGTTTAGAAAATACCGAAAAAAAAAACATAATTTAATAAAAAAATAAATGATGTGAACAAAAAAAGAACTCAAAATACATACGAACAAATATTCAAAAAAAGAAAGACGTTTAAAAAAAAAGTGAACAGTGCTCCAAAAAGGTGTGGACCACGCAGGTCCAAAATCATGCACAAACTGCCAACGTCCTTATAAGAATCAGTTTAAAAAGGCACAAAGACAATTATGGAACCTGGAATGCCTCTATACTCTCTGGAATCAGTCGCCTGCCTGCTTCGAAGCTACAACCATTTGCTGGCTCCAAGCGCGCCGGCTCCGACACCAGGTAAGTCTTGGAACATACCCTTGACAATTCTAAAATGCCTTTTCTAAATCTAAACACACTTGAAAACTCGCTTTTATTGCACCGCTTCCAGGCACACAATGGACTATTTTCCGCATTAGTACGTCCGCCACATTTTTATTTGTAATAAAAATGTTTATCGTATTAGACTGGGCGTGGATCGCCCCCCACGAGTTGTTGTATTGAAAAAAGTCGTTTGACTTTGCAGACTTTTGTTATGGTGTGCAAAAATCATCCAATGACGAATCGCACTCTTGAGCGGAGTGGGATACAGTGTCAGACTCTTACTGACTATAAACACCCCACCCCGTTTCTTCTCTGCCCTTCGCACTGGGGCCAAGCCTTCCTTTCAAAAAGAGACCCTGGGCTCCAGTAGGCTTCGATACTCTTGCGGAGTCCGTAGGGCATGTGCAGACTTATCACTGCAGCCCTCGGCTCCATACCAAACTCGCTTACGGCTCGTGTGAATTCCGCCTCGGTTGCAATGACAAACTTTCTGCACTTGTATCTAAATGTACCTACTATTTTTTATTGGATAAGTTTGATTTTGAATGCTGATGGAAAATGACGATGCGGTCGACGATGGATCACGCTTGCCTAGAAGTAACACTAGCCTTCCTGACTCGCCTCGAGGATGGTTTAAAAGCTTGTAGCTACATTTAAAGCAATCCAATGTGATGTTTGGTGCAAAAGTAATGCGAAAAAAGAGACATAACACCTGAAAACTCTGTTGGCATTCAGTAATTCTAAGATTTACTCGAATATTTCACAAAACTTGTTCCAGGATATATGTGTTTTTATTAAACCCTTAGGGATTTTTGAAAATAAAAGACATTATTTAGAATCTCGAATAAATGCGCTAGGCTTCTATAGAAGTACTTTTTACATTTTGTATATAGGAGTACATTATGTAGAGTCAAAGTTCACGTAAAATAGCAGATTTTTAGACGTCTTTACTGGATTATTCTTACACAAATTTACGTTTTGGTTTCTATAGAAGCCTAGATAATATCCACAAGATATCTGTGTATCCAAAATATCTGAAGAAAGATGTGTCATAACATCACAATCACGTAAGAGCGGTTGTATGAAAATGAACGTCGGGTTGACCGCTCTCACTAGGTTGTAGCTATCAGGAAACAGACTTCGGCAGGGAATTCCACTCCTTAGCTGTATGCATAATAAATGTGTTTCCAAAACGTGTGCGTATAGATGGGTTGTCCATTATCTACAGTACAGCTGTCAGATCTTAGCGAGTTTGAAATTAGGCTCTGCGAATTTTAGCGCTTGAAAATTCATACAAAAATGAATGTTTAAAAAAAATAATTATGCCAGTCACAGTTTATAACAGCAATAACAACTGCAAATAGCATTTATTTGTTTTTTCATTTTTTTTTACTGTACCCGGCGGTGGCACAATGCATGCGCAATGCCGTACGCCTGGTGGTCCGATGATTTATATATTTTTAACCGACTTCAAAAAAAGGAGGAGGTTCTCAATTCGATTGTATTTTTTTTTTCTGTTTGTTACCTCAGAACTCCGTTGTTTATGGATGGATTTGCAAATTTTTTTTTGTACTTGAAAGGATATGCTTCCAGATAGGTCCGTATTATACAGGTCTGTATATTTGAGTATGCAAATAGGTACTAAGTAGTTTTATAGTTAAGTTATAGGTAGTTTTTCAAGGGATTGTTGAATTCCTTGTCTTGGCTAGCACCGACTCCAAAAAGAAGTGATAAATTTTGAATATTTGCAAAATATTAATGTCAAATAAGTTTACCTATAAATTAAGTTTCTTTACAGCAATTCAAATTTTTATTTTCAACTTTTTAGTTTAGGAACTTTTATCGTTTGGCTTTTTTTGAAGGCGGTTTTTTTTTGTAAAAAGTTTTTTTTATTGAAATAAATGTATTGACATGCTGTATGGATTAGAATGTTAGGCCGTGAAAAGACGTATGAAAAGAGATTGCATGTAGCCGAGATGAAAATGTTGAAATAAATTTGTGGTAGGTAATAAAAAGAGTAACCATGGAGTTTCTTGCCGATTCTTCTCCATAGGAAACGGCCAACTTGCCTATGTAAGCCTATGTGAAATAAAAACCATTTTGATTTGATTTTGGTGTGACGAAAATGGATAAAGTGAGAAATGAGTATATTAGAGGAAGTTTGAAAGTGGCGCCAGTGACTGAAGAGCTGAAAGGGAATCGTTTGTCTTGGTATAGCCATGTGAAGAGGAGAGATGAAACGCATGTTACGAAAAGTGTTCTGAGTTTACATGTTGATGGGTAGAGAGGGAGAGGGAGGCCAAATGATAGGACAGGTGGAAGAAAAAAACGTGCCACGTGATACGAGGCAAGGGCGGGAAAATGATGATAATGAAACGTATTCAAGGCTCTTTTTTACTTTGGACAGAGAAGAAGAAAGGAAAGAAAAAAGAACGTTTTTATTAGCGGGACGCACACTAATTTTACATGTAATCATTACATAGTACTTCAACAAAGTTGCTTAGATCTTTAAAAGTACGCAACAGATTTAGATGCGTTTTTTTTTTAATAGATACAGTGATTCAAGAGGAAGGTTTACGTGAGTAATACATGCATAATATATTCAATATCAGTACCCGTGCGAAGCTGGGGCGGGTCGCAAGTAAATAATAATTTACATAAACAGAAAGAAAAAAAAGTTAAAAACCAAATACAAAAACTTAGAATATCTAGTGCGCCCGTCCACGCAGAAAGGCCCACCACTCAGCTCACTCATAAAGTCGAGGACATACACATAGTGCGACGAGTCCACGGCGCTGGTTTTCTGGATGGACCGATAGAGGATAAGCATTGCCATACAGCGTGGAAATATCTGGAAAGAAAGAATAATGGAAAGGGCTATGCTCGGAATATCCTTGCGTGATCGAATCAGAAATAAGGATATCCGCAAGAGAACCAACATTGCCGACATAGCGGAAAGAAACATCAAACTTAAGTGGCAATGGGCACGACACATTGCACGCAGAACGGATGGCCGCTGGGGCCGAAAGGTTCTGGAGAGGCGACCGCGTAACGGAAGACGCAGCGTTGGAAGGCCTCCCACAAAGTGGACCGATGACCTGGTCAGGGTGCTGGAAGCCGATAGATGCAAGACGCACAGGACCGGTCTTTGTGACGGCGCTTGGGGGAGGCCTATGTCCAACAGTGGACGTCTTTCGGCTGAAATGATGATGATGATGATGTGGAAATATCGCCAGCCTTTTAAGAATATTACAAGTCGACAGCGATCGTAGGGACCCTGCAGAAGGGTCGAAGCCAACGTGGACCAAGAGTTCTTGTCTGAAATGAAAGCTCTGGCCCTGGTATATATGGCGATGTAGGATCGGGGTAGGTTTTTTAGTAAGAAACTGACACTGTCTGCCGCTCCACCCAGGGGACGGATTCGTTATTGAATGATTTTTACCTACCATAAAAAAAAAACCAGTCGACAGCGATGCCGAAGAATTTTTCGACACCATAAATATTATATTTAGATTGTTTTTGTTAGTTCATTTTAATCGGGAAAGGGTATCTTTTATATTAATAAATGTCTAACATGCCCTAACACTCCACTTAAGATATTTCTCACCTAAGAAAAATAAGCGTCCTGCCCTAGATACATTTTAATACGACCGCTCTTACGTGTAAGTAAAAACAATAAGACCGTTGGATCTTGGCGAGTTTAAACTTAAGCTCTGCGAATTTTGGCGCTTGAAAACAGGTACAAAAATAAAGATTTCAATAAAATAAATGCCAAAAAGACTGTTTAACAGCAATAACCACTGCTAATTGCATTTTAAACTTTAAACCATTTAAGAGTTTTCAAGCGCTAAAATTCGCAGACCCTAACTTCAGATTCTCCAAGATTCGACGACGGCCGTATTGTGCAGGTACGTAACTACAGCGCCCAAACCAAACGTCAAATTTTATAACGTATTATATTATTATGTTGATAGAACTCTAACAAATAATCGGTAAAAATTGGCTAAATTTGATTCGCATAAAAACGGTTCTAGTAAGTTAATCTTAAAAGATAGACATATACTGTCGCGGACATTTTTTTAGATCATTTTAAGAGGAATAATTCTTTCATACATATTTTTTTGGTATCTTAAACCGTTTTGGCAGCGCACGCAACGGAAGCCCTCAAAGATGAATAATTTTCCCCGTTTTTTCCACATTTTCCGTTATTTCTTCGCTTCTATTAGTCGCAGCGTGATGTTATATAGCCTAAAGCCTCCTCAATAAATGATCTATTCAACACAAAAAGAATTTTTCGATTCGAACCAGTAGTTCCTGAGATTAGCGCGTTCAAACAAACAAACAAACAAACTTCAGCTTTATAATATTAGTATAGATGTCCAAAAATTGTACATTAAAATGCAAACAAGGGTAAATAGTACAAGTAAGGCACTTCGAAAACAATCAAAGTCCCCTTTTTTATTACAAAAGTACACATTTGTAACACCCAACAAATTTAATGTTCAATAACAGATTTTTCGCCTACAATTTGGTAGTGTCATCAGCTAAGAACTTTAAATAAATTCCTACCTTATGTTGCCGAAAATAGGGTGTAATTTTAAATGTAGGGGTAGATTACCCATAGGTTATGTGATCGAACAGGTGTGAAGGGTCGTAAGGTCGAAGACTAATTGCTTTTGTAAATCAATATTTACTTCAATATCAACAGAGCGAGTTGTAGTTAGTAGTAACAGTTGCATGGGGTCGATCTTCAGGGTTAAGCAACTTGGGTCGAGGTTAGGTGGAGGATGGGTTTTTTATTGTGGGTAAAAATCATCCAATTACAAATCCCACCCTTGGATCGAGTGGGATATAGTGTCAAACTCTTACTGACTAAACAACCCACCCCGTTCCTGTTCCAGTTCCTCGATATACACGGTATAAACGACGAGGCAAAACGCTTAGTCCTTACCGCAGGTGTCTCAACAACGTAAGGGTATAATATATATTTGCCGTACGCCAAGATGTCCGATGGTAAAATTGGGATGGCGGAATCAAATCGTGCAATTCCTGCGCACACTCTCCAAAATGCATCCTGTAGAAAAGCTGGCTGGCTACTATACGCCTGTGCTCGAGGCTTTGAAGATTGGACTCAACCAAATCTGGATCACCAATCAGCCTCTTTGCACGCCTTTCCACTGAATTCAAAGCCGCTAGGTGGCATATTGCACCACCAGCCCATATGTGGCTGCAGTACTCCACCTACCATAAAAAAACTCGTTCCTACGTTCAACGACGCCCTCGCCTCAGCCGTCGCGGCCGCGATTCCCATCTCGATTTCCTATGGATTGCCCGCCGTCCGGTCGTCTGGTAACAGTCTAGTCGACTCGTAAAAAAATAAATGCAATTTACTGTTGTTATTAACTGTTAAAAATTGTTATTGGCATTTATTTTTTTAAAAGCTTTATTTTTCTACAAGTTATCAAGCGCTAAAATTCGCAGAGCCTAACTTTAGACTCGCCAAGATCCGACAGACTGTACTGAATCTATTTTATTTCGGGGTTGCCTAATAAGAAGTTGTATATCCCACGGAAACCTTATGTTTTCCGGGATAAAAAGCCTATGTCCTATTCCGGAGTGTATCCTATGCCTGTGCCAAAATTCATCCAGATCCGTCCAGCCGTTTTGGCGTGATTGAGTAACAAACATCCAAACATCGAAACTTTCGCATTTATAATATTAGTAAGATATATTTGATAAGTTTATTTTTATATTACTTTTGTTTGCGAAGGCCACGCTACACAGTAAACCACATAATTATACTGTTGTGTTAACCCCACAATAACAAGGGATGCAAACATTTAGCGTCAGATACAACCAGGTCACGTAATGAGCATGGTATTACGGAGTGATGGTACGAAATAGGGTGGCGACCACTATACTATTAAAATCTGCTAAATTAAATACAATTATATCATGAGAGCAGTGGTGGCCGAGTGGTAACGGCCCCGACTTACGAGTTGTAGACGCGGGTTTAAACCCAGCCAGGCGCACTACTTTGTGTAATTTATTTCATCACCATTGCTCTCAAAACGGTGAAGGAAATTACCACAATTATTATCGTTTAACTATGACAATTATATTTTTCTCACCTGAAAATACAAAGAAACTACATTTAAATATTTTGTGTACCATCAGGTGAGATTGTAGTCAAACGCTAGCCTATTAATTAGAAAAAATAGTATTCCCGAGATAAAGGGTCTTGAAGTTGATAGACTAGGTACTACAACTTTTTTTTGACGTGACAACGTCTTAAATTAGGTTGCGGCTGGGAGTCACTTATGAAAAAGTGTAACGCTCGGTAACGTTACGATGAGTCACCGAACGAGAGAGAGGCCCGCCGAATGCCTTGCGTCTCTCTCCCACTCAACTATGATCGGTCTGCCGCGCGCGCAGCAAACAAAATATATTTCTATAGTTAAAATTTGTGCAATTCTTATTTTCATTCAATTCCTTGTTCCTATTGTGCAATTTAATTATATTCATATCAATAAATATTCTACCGAGAAAAAGACGTTGTCACGTAAAATCTTCGCCCGTAAAACCGACTTTACAGGCAACCATTTTTTTATATAAATTGTGAAGTGACAAGAAATTAACGGTTTTAAGATTTTTCCCAATATTTGTGCTTAAATTTGGGACTAAGCAAGATAACCTTGCTTAGTCCCAAATTTCTCGAATGTGGCTCAACGGGAAGTACCTTATGAATTTCGATTAATTGAGATAGATAGATTAAACTTTATTGTACACCAAAAAGAATATCGAAAACGTTTTTGTTTACAGTTAACTTAGAAGTTTAATTTTTTTACAGCTTCAAGGGTCTACAGACATGTAAATACGGTTTAAATTTCAACTTTATATCACTACACGTTCTTGAGATAAAGTGTATGGACAGACAGACATACAGACGAACAACAAAGTGATCCGATAAGCGCGCCTTAAGGAGTTGTCAGCAAAGCCGTAGGAATACTGTAAAAGGGTCGAAGCCTATTAGAGCCCAGGGTCTCTATCTGAAAGGAAGGCTTGGCCCAGTGCGAAAGGCAAAGAAGGAACGGGGTGGGGTGTTTTATTAGTCAGTTGGAGTCTGACAATGTTTCCAGCTCCACCCAAGGATTCGTCATAGGATGATTTTGGCCCCAGTAGACTTCTACCCTTTCTGACCGCATAAGGCAAAGGCAACGGCGCACTCGCCGTAGCCGTCGCCGCCGCGATCCTGCCGATATCCGGCCACCGTAGACACTGGCTTGCGGACGGTGAGCAATGGGTAGCTCGCCGTCCGGTCGTCTGGTAGCAGTCCAGACCGAGCCCAAGTCGTCGACGGCGCGCTCCGTTCCCGCGCGCCTCAAGGTGTTGTTAGCACACCGTAGGGGCCCAACAGGGTCGAAGCCTCCCGGAGCTGAGGGTTGATGCGAAAGCGTTACACCGGGGCTCTGGGAATAAGGCAAGGAAGGCACGGGGTAGGTTCTTTAGTCAGTAAGAGTCTGACACTGTTTCCCGCTCCGCCCAAGAGTGGGATTCGTCATTCGATGATTTTTACCTACCATAAAAAAAAACCCTTTTGCAGAGTCCCTACGTTGGCTATGGGGGTTTCTTTAAAGTCATTCCTAACGAAAACATCCAGTACCTCTTTTTGTTTGAACCCAAGGCCCCAAGTTCAGAAGACCCGCTTAATAACAACCCTTAATTAGTTGAACACACCCCTAACCAAGTGAACTGCACGAATTTAACCCTCGCTGTTTTTTTTTGGGTTAATTTTGATTGCGGTTCGCTGTATTAATTGTGTTTTTAATATCGTGCAGATATCATCACGCATGCCTAACCTCCTAAAATGTCCTTTTTACCGACTTCATAAAAAGGAGGAGGTACTTACTATGTTCGGATGTTTGTATTTTTTTTTGTATGTTTTTTCATCGATTACTCCGCCAATTATCGACGGATTTTCAAAATTCTTTTTTTTGTTCGAAAGTAGATAGTTCTGAGGGGGTTCCATTGTCACCAAGTTAAGATTTGATGATGGGATCCATGAGCAATCGAGGAATCGAGGGATTTTGGTATTTTCATCTAGATCTTAAGCGTTTACAGTCAAAAATAAACATTTGATGGAGTGGAACTAATGAAAAAGACCAGAAATGGCCAATGGAACTGCATACCTACTTAAATAGATATCACAATAAAATTACAATACAAATAAATAAATGGTTGCGAATAGCTAGGTTGATGAAAATGTTATCATCGATATGACCTGATGATGATGAGGTTGATGGAGCCGGAAGATAGGCAACGAAACTCCGTAATTAATCAATGTATCCTAGCCGTATTTGGGCTCATTAAAATTGTTATGAGATGCACTTTGGCTTTAGGGTACTATCGAACTGATCTGATGATGGAGCCGGAAGGTGGAAGGAAGACACAGTAACTTCATAATAAAACGACGTATCCACCGGTGTTTGGGTTCATTGAAATTGTCATGAGAAATAGGCACTCTGGTGGTGGTGGTTGGTTTGGTTGGTGGTTGGTTGGTGGTGTGTATCGCAACCAAAAAGGGTGAAATAAAAAAATTTTTTACAAAAAAATGTACCGACTTCACTAAAAATATAAAAATAACTTATTTCGGAAGTCAGTGTTAAATAAGAAACAAATAATACCGAGAAACACCGACTTCCGAAATTAAAGTTATTTTTATATTTTTAGTGAAGCCAGTATACTTTTTTGTAAAAAGTTATTTTTTCATACAAGTAGTTAAGTATTGTAATTTATACAATACTCATGTATGTACGCGTTTTTATACCTTTTGAAATTTTAAATTAAAGAGTTATTTGGTCACCCCGAAACCCGGACTAAACAACTTACTTTTACGCCTAGGCTAACAATGTACTATTCCCTCAGCTGAGAATCAGGCCTCCTCTCTAGGAGAGGGAATAGGCCGTAATACACGCGTATACATGTCTTCTAGTGGTTCTAGGACATGATGGTTTCCTCACAATGTTTTCCTTCACCGTATTGAGAGCAGTGGTGATGAAATCTACACTAATATAATAAAGAGGTAAAGTTTGTTTTTTTATTTTTTTGTTTGTAGGAGGTAATCTCTGGAACTACTGGTCCGATTGGAAAAAATTTAGCAACAACAGAAAGCTGCTTTACTCCTGAGTGACATAGGCTATATTTTATGTACGCGGGCGAAGCCGCTGACAAAAGCTAGTAAATTATACAAAGCAATGCCTGGCTGAGTGGTACCTAAACCAGCTATTTCGGACCGAGTCCAAGTCGTCAACGGCGCGCTCTGTTGCTCTACAAGGAGTTGTCAGCATAACCGTAGGAACTCTGCAAAAGGGTCAAAACCTACTGGGGCTCAGGGTCATCATCATCATCTCAGCGTTAGTCCCGGTTGCTTCCTTGGCTTTCACCTCGGTGCCCGGGGTCCGCTTTCCAACCTAAACGCCTCCACTTCGCTCGGTCTTTCGCGTCCTTTGCCGTAAGCCTATTGGCACGCATATCGTCCCTTACGACGTCGATCCAACGCCTCTTAGGCCTTCCTCGTTTTCCGGTTCCCGGCGGAGGCGGCATGGCGAGGCATCTGTTACCAACGTAGTCTGCCGGTTTTCGTAATACGTGGCCATACCAGCGCGAGCGTAAGCGACCCTCCTGCAGTTTATCCGCTATGTCACGGACCTGAAGGCTGCCCCGGATGCGGGAGTGGGGCTCAGGGTCTCTTTCTGAAAGAAAGGCTTGGCTCCAGTGCGAAAGACGAGGAAGAAACAGGGTGGGCTGTTTAGTCTGTAAGAGTCTGACACTATTCCCGGCTCCGCCCAAGGGATTCATGATTGGATACCTAATTTTTACCTACCATAAAAAAGCTATGATAGCGTTATATGATAGTTTTGATATACAAAAAAGAAACTGTACTTTTAGCTTTTGAGTTTCTGTGTCAAAATTCACGTTCGACACAAGTTTCTACATGAGCAGTGTCATCGCGAGCCTCAACCCCTTCAATAATTAGCGCCTATCATTACGGGGGTGGCAGGGGGTGGCAGAGGGCACAGCTGTGCAGGTCCCACGGCCGCAGGTGTGAAACTAACACCACGTCATGAACTCACGACCTGTGATGACATTAGATGTGGGGGCATCGACAGGGCTATTAGACGGGTATTTCATTTATTTTGTAGAAGGAAAAGCGGAATTATTTGAGTTGTTATGTAGTGGCTTGATTTAGGAGAATTTAAATAATAATATATTCCACAACTGTCACACAATGTCGTCTAGTCCCAAGCTAAGCAGGGCTTGTGTTATGGGTCCTAGACAGCTGATAAACATACTTATATATTTATAAATACATACATATTATAGATAAATTACACCCAGACACAGAACAAATGATCGTGCTCATCACACAAACATTTGTCCTGGGTGGGAATCGAACCCACGACCTCCGGCATAGCAGTCAGGGTCACTAACTACTAGACCAACAGGCCAGTTGTGAAATGGGAGAATTTAAATAAATTAGAACTGAACAATTAATTCATCATCATCATCAGCCTTTTTAATGTTCCCACTGCAGGGACACAGGCCTCCTTTCTAAGAGAGGGGAATGGGCCGTTAATCCACCACGCGGGCCCAGTGCGGATTGGTGGATGTCACATGTCTTCGAATTTTTGGTTCTGGGACATGCCGGTTTCCTCACGATGTTTTCCTTCACCGTTTTGAGAGCAGTGGTGATGAAATAAATTAGACAAAGTAATGTGCCTGGCTGGGTTAGAACCCGCGACCTACATCACGTAAGTCAGGGCCGTTACCACTCGGCCACCACTGCTCTGATCACAACATCATCATCATCCTCCCATGTTACTTGGGGTCGCTGCAACATGTTTTTTCTTCCACTCTGTCCTGTCACCCGTCACACTATCACTAACTCCCTTTTCTTTCATATCACTCCTCACACAATCCATCCATCTCTTCTTCGGCCTCCCTCTTCCTCTCCACTGCTTCTTCCAGTAAGCGGTCGCCACTCCAAAACCTTTCGACCACAACGGCCATCTGTTCTGCGAGCAATGTGCCCGGCCGTAACCTTGGTTTTCCTGCGGGTATCTTCATTTACATTGCCCTTTGGGTGACTTTAAGCTTTTTGATGACATTCATCACTGCAAAATACGCACCTTTCAGAACACAGCAAAAAAAAAAAACAAATTAGACAACAATGTACCTACCGCACTGGGCCCGCGTGGTGGATTATGGCCCATTCCCTCTCCTAGAGAGGAGGCCGGTATCCCAGCAGTGGGAACATTAAAAGGCTGATGATGATGATGTACCTATTTGAATGTTTTATTCAAATATTTAAAATTATAGATTTATTTCTAACACTTATTTCTCTTTCTTATCAATTGTTTCGACAAGTTGTGAATTGAGATGCACCGTCGTAAGGTTATCAAGAGTCAGTACAGAGACAGTTTCAACGTAATAGAAACAGCCTACGCTCGTCGGATCTCAGCGAGTCTGAATTTAGGCTCTGTGAATTTTAGCGTTTGAAAAGTCGTAGAAAAATAAATGGGCTTAAAAGTATGGTCTTTAAAAAGAGACTTCGACCCCTGAATTTGTTTCAATGTTTCTTCTCAGGCTCAGCTGACTACAGCTAAGAAACTATCGAACTCATCTAGTTTAAACTGACGAAAACATTGACGTATAAAAGTGTTTTAAAAAACATATTTGCAAAATATATATCACTAGCGACCCGCCCCAGTTTCGCACGGGGGCAATGCTGATATTAAATATATTATGCATGTATTATACATATAAACCTTCCTCTCGAATCACTCTATCTATTAAAAAAAGTCGCATCAAAATCCGTTGCGAAGTTTTAAAGATTTAAGCATACATAGGGGTTAAGCGACTTTGTTTTATACTATGTGATTATCTACCTAACTACTGACGCTTTGCGCCTCAAATAGTTGCCTGTAAGGGTCCAGCAGAGTCGAAGCCTCTAGAGGCCATGGATAATATGAAATCGAACATCACCCTGAAACGAAGACAACGAAGGAACAGGGTTTTTTATGATGGGAAAAATCCTCCAATGAAAAATGACCCTTGGGCGGACCGGGAAATAGTGTCATACTTTTACGGATTAAACGACCCACCCTGTTCCCTCTTTGCCTTGGTCCCAGGGCCCCGGTGTGACGCTTTCGCATTAACCTATAGCCCCAGGAGGCTTCGACCCTGCTGGACCCCAACAGTATGCTATAAACTTCTTTAGACGAGCAGGAACAACGCGCCGTCGACAAAACAAAAAACTGGGTTTTATTTTATGGTAGTAAAAATCATCGAATGACGAATCCCGCCCTTAGGCGGAGCGGGAAACAGTGTCAGACTCTTACTGACTAAAAAACCTACCCCATTCCTTCCTTGTCTTATTCCCAGAGCCCCGGTATAGCGCTTTCGCACCAACCCTCGGCTCCAGGAGGGTTCGACCCTGTAGGGCCCCTACAGTTTGTTGACAACTCCTTCAGGCGCGCGTGAACAGTGCGCGCCGTCGACGACATGGGCTCGGTCTGAACTTTTACCAGACTACCGGACGGCGAGCTACCCATTGCTCACCGTCCTCAAGCCAATGTCTACGGTGGTCGGATATTGGCGGGATCGCGGAGGTTACAGCTACGACGAGTGCGTCGTTGCCTTTGCCTAATGCGGTCGGCCTCCTCCTTCACTAGCATTACTGCCTCGCAGAAGGAGGCGACCGCCTGCCACTCCTCCTCATTGCATGGACCATGGCCTGAACCAAGGCCCGGCGCGAGAGGTCGCCGCCGAGGAACGGGGTTGGGTTTTTAATCAATAATAGTCTGACATTATCTCCCACTCCGCCTAAGAGTTGGAGATACCATTAGATGACATTTGCTCGCCAAAAAAAAAGTTATTCAACCACCAATATTTGATCAAATATTTAGACCAACATAAGTGATATTAAAAACACGCTCTAAAAAGTACGAAACAAGAAAACAAGAAAGCCGTGGTCGTATGCCACTTTTTTTAATTTATTATTCTTATGGCATACGACCACGGCTTTCTTGTTTTCTTGTTTCGTACTTTTTAGAGCGTGTTTTTAAGTAGTCGGGTGTTAGTTTTTAAACTTTATTTTTATTTAACATATTTTGGAGTTCTAAATAGGTTAATCTTGGGTTCATTGATTTCTCAGCCCATGAATACAGGTAAAGTCACAAGCAAATGCTAGTAATATATATATATTCAAAATGTACAAGTAAAGCGCTTTCAAATGATACCAAACACGGCATATTTATCTTAACTTTATTTTTTTACTTCGTATGTTTTGTCCGCTAGAGGGCGCCACATTAGATTTTGTGAAATCCCATATAGCCTATAACCAGCGGACAATTAAGACGCTTCTAATGATATGTCATTTGTCGAATTCTGATAAGTAGTTTAGAAGTTACGAGGGAACAGATGAACATCCATACCCACATACATACATACATACATACATACATACATACATACATACATACAGGTCAAAATCATAACCCTCCTTTTGCTTCGCCGTAGTCGGGTAAAAAAGTGATCGTTTAGGGTCACGTGGCGCCGATCAAAGACCACACGTCATTACTATTAGGCAAGGGACGCCGGGGGACATGCTTGCATAATAAATGAGTGTCAATAATTTAGTACAAGGGGTGATATTGACCAGGATCAGAAGGTTAAATGTATGGCTAATATTTTGTGGGTTGAGTAAATACAAAAGCCGTCAAAACTTTTTTTTTTATTATGCATAGGGTCGCGTTTGACCACTGTGCTATCTCGGACTTGCTGACGGCGAGCAATGGGTAGGTCGCCGTCCGGTCGTCTGGTAATCATCCAGACCAAGCCTAGTCGTCCAAGCGCGCACATATTTCCGCGCGCCTCAAAGAGTTGTCAGCAAACCGTAGGGACTCTGCAGAAGGGTCGAAGCCTACTGGAGCCAAGGGTTCGTGTCTAAAAGGAAGGGTCTAGCCCTGGTATAGATGGCGACGAAGGAACGGTATAGGTTGTTTAGTCGGTAAGAGTCTGACACTGTTTCTCGCTCCGCCCAAGGGCAAGATTCGTCATTGGAAGATTTTTACCTACCATAAAAAACCACTGGGCTATCTCACCTGATGGTAAGCGATGATGTGGTCGACTATGTAGCACGGTTTTTGCAACATTTCACAGTTTTATAAACTTTCTTTGAAATTATAAGATTACTAGCGACCCGCCCCAGCTTTGCATGGGTGCAATACTTATATATTATGCATGTATTATACACATAAACCTTCGTCTTGAATCACTCTGTCTATTAAAAAAAAACCGCATCGAAATCCGTTGCGTAGTTTTAAAGATCTAAGCATACATAGAGACAGCGGTAAGCAACTTTGTTTTATACTATGTAATGATAAAGATGTCATTCGTAGAGACAATATTCTATTGTTCGGATGTAACATTTTCTAGTGTTTTGTAGCAGGTATTTGATTTTATTTAATTAATACAGCCAATGTCCTTCACCCGAAAAAATCGCGCCGAAAACCGCGGGCTTCTTAAAATAATAAAGAACTAAGCATACATAGGGACGGACAGCGGGAAGAGACTTTGTTTTATACTATGTAATGATAATAATGTGGCGGGGGATAGCCAGCGCTTTTTCCAGCACTAGTGCGGGAAATGGTCCATTGCATGCCTGTAAACGGTGGGATAAGAGAGCGTTTCCGAGTAAATGTATTGAAAAACAATTTTTATTTCCAGACGTGCACAATGTGGTGAACCCGTTGCTAGCTGCCTTGCCTCCGCAGCTGCACTGCATCCAGCCATATTGCCATCATCTTCCACCGAGGAATACCACGCGTACGTATTGTTTCTTCCTAGAGATATGTAGCGCCATCTATTACGGCATTTAGGAACTAAATTTCATTACACGAGTTATGACAAAGTAAATATTTTGATTGAAAAAATAATGGTATGTTCAACTTAACGAATGATCCAGTTTTTCTATTTTACTCATCTCTGAGTTCTTCAATTTTGCAAAAAATATCTTCGATTTGACAGTACGGTGTTACGTCACATCCTCTCAATCGATCGATCAATCGATCCTATTCTTATTTGGAACTCATAGTGCCTGTATCTACTTAATTTGCAGATGTTTCTTCGCGATTTCAAATTCTAAAATCACGTGTTTACGTATCGGTTACTAATTACCAGTCACCTTAAATAATTGTCTCCTGATCTCCAGTACTTCCATCCCCAACCAGCGAGCTGGACATCCGCCGCCGTGGTGAGAAGCGACCCATACCCCCGGAGCTGAAGGATGAGAAGTACTTTGAGAGACGGCGCCGGAACAACCAAGCTGCGAAGAAGTCCAGAGATGCGAGACGAATTAGAGAAGACCAGGTATGGTGTCTTGTTCTTTGGAACTTTGTCAACGCAATAGCTTAGCATAGAGAATTGTTCTCAGGCCTCTTCTCTAGAAGAGGAAATGATCAAATGAGTTATAATCCACCACGCGGGCCCAGTGCGAGTTGGTGAATGATAAATACAAAATCCAAAAATATTTATTTCATCCGTAACATTAACAGCTAATTGTTTTTTTTTTTTTAATAAATGATTTTTTTTCTATATAATAGGTTATTTATAAACTAGATGAGTCCGGTGTTTCCTGGTTGACTACCCTGAGAAGAAACACCGAAACCAACTCTTTTAGGCACGCAATTTACTGATTTTCATTCAAAAGTACACGAGCTCATTACCTATAATCTATATCTTCGTAGGTGTATTGAAAAACGACGTTTGAAACATGTGGAAAGTTACTGCAGCATACGACTTCATAACACACTAGGGCCAAGGGGATATTGTGAAAACGTCATGCCCGGGACCCTGGACCTAAGGCAAAGGAGGAAGGAGTGGATTTTTAAGACAGACACTATTTCCCGCCCCATCCCAGAGCTTGGAAATGTCATTAAGTAGATGATTTTTACCCCCGCCTAAAAAAACCCTTAACTGCGGCTCGTGCGAATTCCTCCTCGATTGCAATGATTTTTTTGCACTTGTATCCAAAATATCTTGTTTATTTCTTTCTTTCACCAGATAGCCTGGCGTGCCTGCCTCCTAGAGCAAGAGAACGCATCCCTCCGAGCCCACGTCGCCGCTCTCCGTCAGGAAGCCCTCGCCCTGCGCTCCCTCCTCGCCGCGAGGGACGAGCCTCCAGCCCCAGCGCCATCGTCTACCACGCCTGATTAAATCCTCGAACTTAAAAAGCCAGCTTTATTATTTCCACTTTTTCCAAACATATTTCAGGCCCACTCTTTTAGGTACCTACCCTGAGGGGCCTTGAGATGCTTGATGCAATGTTTTAATTAAAAGTTAAAATTTTAATGTAATTTATTATTTTTAAAAGTTTCTTTTTCGTATCTTTTTTATTGTTAATTTGGTAACGCATTTTCAAAAGGAAAGGCTTTGTAAATATTTTTAAGTCTAAACAAATATAATATCTACATACTTGTAGTCTAATAAGTACCTTATGTGTAATTATTCCGTCCAGTATTGTGATTATATTAGTACCTACTAATCTAAGTGGGTAAAGAGCTGCAACTTTGCCTAATTTTTTAAGTAATATGCATATATTTCGACAAATTACAACACAGTATAAACTTTGTCTAGTTAGGAATAAAGTTAAGTCCAATCGGTAATAAAAGTGTCCTTAGTAGAATAAAATTCAATTTAGGTATTTTATTTTTAAATCTACCATTACTTTAAACCTTTATTTTTGTACGTGTTTTTAAGTGCTAAATTTCGCAGAGCCTAACTTCAGACTTTCCAAGATCCGAGACCGTACTGTACTTACTTTAAAAGATGTTTGTAAGGTTTTCTTTAAATAGGCAAAGTTGGCTATGAGAGGCAAAGTTGCAGCGTTTTATGTATTTAAGTATGTAATAAGAACGATCTCTATACAGATGTGCAATTGTCTAGTTTTAGTGTAAATTAACGTAATAATTATTTTAGATAGATTATAAGGTAATTGTCAAAAACAATCTAAACCAAAGATACAACTCATAACTGTAAAATATTTTACAACGGTAAAAATTGGCCTTAATTGAAATGGAGACAAAAATTTGTTAGGTATTGCACGCGGCAAATAAGAATATTTCACAGCCATCTGGTTAAATTAGCCATCCAATTAGAGAACGCCTAGGGCGTACCTACGTTATACGCCGGCATCCAATTGGATGTCTTGGCCGATAGTTGTTTGAATTTAAATCGCTGAACGATTAACAGCTTGGCACCTTTATGACTTGTAAGAATCCCTTACCAATAAAAAACTATGACTATGACTAAATTACTACAACAACGTTCAGCCATCTGGTTAAACATGGCTAGTTGTTCTTCAGCCATTTGATTGGATGCCGGCGTTTAACGAACGCCCTAGACGTTTAATTGGATGGCTAATTTAACCAGATGACTGCGATATCATCAGATTTGACTATGTTTGAAACTGTATTGACTATGTGAGCCATATGCACATTCATTTAGAAGCTTTTAATTATTATGTAAGTTGGTAAATTATGTACCTACTACTAATAATGTTACAGTATTAAAAATATTCGTCAATAAATACCTACTTATTTTCCTGAGATTTTCTTTTGTTTTTATCCTACAAGTAGCCTCGACCAATTAATTAGAAGCGTAATGTTACGTCAAAAGCGTTTATGAATGCCTCGAGAGTCACAGTCGGCTATAACAAGCGTGGGCTTTCCAACGACGAGCAATGGGTAGCTCGCCGTCCGTTCGATAAAGACTGACCCTGAGTCGACATTCTAGCGAGGTTCCATTATCCTCAAAGGGTTGTTAAAAAAAACATAAAACAAAGTTTAACGCAAAGGGCATTAAGGAATATTGACAGGTTTTAGTCAGTAATCAATAAAAGTCACAAACGCTTTCTCGTTTCATCCTAGAGCGAGAGAATTCTCTGTCTATCACCTGGAAAAATCACATTATTGCTTGAATCTAACGGTTATTAATACTTTGTTCATAAGTCCTACCAACGGCGAGGTTTAGTTAAAATTAAAATATTTACTACTTTAAATTTTTCAGGGCCATAAACTAAAATAAGCCCGCACAGCACCATCTTGCGGAAAAGTATGTAAAATGTAAAACTGCAAGTGATCATTAGATGGCACTCTGTTTCTACTTTAAAATAGCAAGTCGATTTTTATCAATTCATTAAACATGTGCAGTAATTAAAAATAGTTTTATTGGGACAGATAAGATTTTTATCAATATTTGAGATGAAATAGATTTTCTTTAATTGTACGACTATTATATAATGACTTGTTTTCAAATACAGCAACACCGTAGTGTACATAATTTCGATAATACCATTGGTTGATGTTGTGACGTCATAAGTTCTAAACCAATCAAAATAAAGTATTGAACTTTCTGCGCCAATGAAAACGTTTCAGCCATAAAGAAAAAAGGAGAATATTCTAGTGCGACCGGTATTTAATTTTTTGTGTTGGCAAGTTTTATTCTCCGAGGTGTGCTAGAAAAAAAAGTCAAAATCGTTCTTTCATGAAGTTGCGTCACCCACATGTTCTGTTTGAAGTGAAATAAAGCTAGCAAATAAATTAAATAGTTGATAATATTGTCGCAAAAATGTTGACCGCTACGCGGGTGATCGGCCGTAAGGCTTTGGAGTGCTCTGGCTTAAGTTCAGACCTGTACACACAAAGGAATTTCTCATCATTAATTAGAAACGTGAGTGACCATTTTATTTCTGAAAACGAATGAAAATCGTATGTCACATTGTCAGAAAATGTCAAAAATTTATTAATTTCTTATTCCCAGTTACAATTTGTGTTAATTTAATTATTCGTGTATCTATTGAATAATCGCGCCGGTTCCGAACACACATGGAACCGACTTCGAAAATATCTAGGTTAACTTTTGGGTTTTCTGCCGTGTTTTCCAGACCGCAGCCCCCACAGTGCCCATTTACCAGCAACATGCTGTCCAATACAGGAACAAGTAAGTCTTGATACAATATTTTTTCTAATATTTCATCATAACCTAACTTATTGCAATTGGAGTTGACCTTTGTATGCATCATAAATTCAGAAATTTAGGCAATAGGGCTCGTCTTTCTTGCTCTTAGAATGTGTATATCGTTACTGTCGTTATTTCTAAATATATAAACTAGCTTCTTAATTTTTTTTTTTTATAATTTTCATGAAATGAGTTTTAAAAGGTCAGAGGTTAATTTTATAGGCTACTTATTCTTGTAAATCCATGCATTTACTCTTATATTATCCTAGACCTCAGTATTCACTCCTAAACATTGTCTGGAATTTGAGAGGTCCTCTTAATCCCTATGTCAAATTATTGCCTATTTTAATTGTTTGAAATGTGTAAAATCCCATCATATAAAACTATTCTAACCATAGATAAGCGGTAATCAGCTTCTTAACCTCTTTTTTAAGCTGTAAAAAAGTAACTTGCTCAAAGAGGTTCTACTGGTTATGAATACCATTCAAGTTATAACCTCAAAAATGAACTTCGAACTACATTATGATATTTGAATAAAAGATATGTGATTTGAATAACAATATCTAACATTTGTCATTTGCAGTAGTGAAGGTTTTCATATGGAATTTGTTTCAAAATTATTTACAAAATTTCATCATTCTAAATTTTATTATAATCTGCAAAATTACCTTACTTGGGCCACAGGCCTCAATGCACAATACTTAGCATTCAATATTATGTACCTATTGGTATAATTATATGAAAAAAAAACACAATATTTTATGTGCTCCTGCCAGTGGTTCGCCAGCATGAATGAAGATGTCGCTATACAAACTTTGAACCCCGTTATCACCTATTTAGGGGTTTATTTAATTTTGATAGATTCATAGAACTCGATTATGTCACAAAACAAAACCTTGTGCAAAATTTCAGGCTTCTCGTGTCAGACTGACTGACTCACATAGTAACACACCACATATTTAGGTATGGTTTTTCCTCTTGCTGAAGACCTAGAGTTTCTGCGATTACGTCCCATCCAGATTGACAGATGTAAATTCTTGGTTAAATATTATCCTGTGCTAAGGAACCAAAGCTTATGTCTAAAGGAAGAGATTGACTTGTAAAATTTTGGAATAATGTATCACATTTTTATAACAGAAAACAGACTGACTAGTAACATGAATTTTTTAATATAAAATTCCATTATTTATAATAAATATTTATTTGCGTCTAAGTGATGGAGGTTTCCACTTCCTAGAGAGGAGGCCTGTGCCCCAGCAGTGGGAACATTTTTAAAAATTTGATAGTGATGATGTAGGACCCCATAGCCAACTCCGATATGACTAGAAAAAGCTATCAGTTAATGAAGTCTTCTCTTGACTTCAAGCACAAGCATAGTGCTCCAGCCTCTGTTCAAAGACCTAGAATTAAAGCACCGCCGATCGGTGTCCGCGCCAGTGCGCGGTACACTTTTGCAGCGGTGCGAGAGAAGTCGCGGTACCAGCTAGTCGCGTGCACAGTGCGCGCCGCTTTCCTAGAAACCGCGGCACATTGCCTTAAACAAAATTAAAAAAAAAAAACTCTAAAACGAATAGGCTTTTAATAAACTAGTGCGCCTCACCATCAATGATTGCATCACTGCTTACCATCAGGTGGGATCGCAGTCAAGCATTAGTTGATAGACTTTATCTATCTACACTAATATAATAAAGAGGTAAAATTTGTTTTTTTGTTTGTAGGAGGTAATCTCTGGAACTACTGGTCCGATTGGAAAAAAATTAGCAACAATAGAAAGTTGCTTTACTCCTGAGTGACATAGGCTATTTTATATACGCGGGTGAAGCTGCTGACAAAAGCTATAGCTAATAAAAAAAATATCATCAATTACAAACTTTTTATTTTGTATTTAGGTCGGAGGGCGTCCGCGGTGCCGTCATTGGTATCGACCTGGGTACCACCAACTCCTGTGTGGCCGTCATGGAAGGCAAGACTCCTAAGGTAAGGACTTAACGATATATCTGGATGTTCTGAAGCTTATTTGTACCCTAGAAGTTTTAGGAGGAAGCGAAGTTTTTGGAGAGGTATAAAGCCAACTAGTAGTAGACGATCGCAGAGACCCTGCAGAAGGGTCAAAACCAGCTGGGGCCAAGGGCTTGGGTCTGAAAGGAAGGCTCTGACTCTGGTATAAATGCAACATATGAATGGGTTAGGTTGTTTAGTCATTAAGAGTCTAGCACTAACTCCTGCTCCACCCCAAGGGCAGGAGTCATCATTGCATGATTTTTACCAACCATAAAAACAAAACCAGTAAATGATTTTGATCGGAAATCGGAAATTATAATAATGATCCTATGAGTCTCCTGGAAGCAAAAAGTTTAAAGGAGGTCTATCCATTAGTACTGTGTAGTATTAGTCCTGGAGGAGTTAAACATCAAACAGAGGTTATCGTCGATTGCGCGAGTACGAATCCTCAAATATTTCGGTCACGTTGTTCGCAACGAACACTCCATGGAGAGACTCGTTGTCCAGGGATATGTAGAGGGTAAACGGTCTCGTAGGCGCTCACCTACGCGTTGCACAGACCTCATTAGAGCAGCAACACAAACCTCCATGGTCCAGAGTTCCCGAGACGCCGTAATCCGTGTCAAGTGGAGACGCATCGCGGGAGTCAGAGTGAACGACTAAGGAGGTTCCATTAGTAAATGTCTTTAACCTAATATAATGATGAAATAAATTACCATTAGTTCCTGAATAGAGAGTATTTAGAGATTTTTTTCTATGGTTGGTAAAAATCATCCAATGACGAATCCCGCTCTTGGGCGGAGCGGGAGACAGTGTCAGACTCTTACTGACTAAAAAACCTACCCCATTCCTTCCTTGCCTTATTCCCAGGCCCTGGTGTTACGCTTTCGCATCAACCCTTGGCCCAAGAGTCTTCGACCCTTTAGGGCCCCTACAGTTTGCTGATAACTCCTTGAGGGGAGTATTTAGAGATAAGAAATGTGTCTAAACTTTATTACATTGGAGGTCGGTGGCCATTTTAGAACAACTTACAAGCCGCGTAAAATAAAGTTGTAATAAAAGTTATGTAACTTACTGTCTTCAAGGTGAAATTTTAAACCTTGAGTATTCAACGACACGGTTTTCTTATTTAAAATTTCTATATATTACAAAGGAAGTAGGTACAGGTATTTTGAGATAGGAATATTTATCTTTTTGCTCATGCGTAAAGACTAGAGATGCGCCGAATATTCGTTTTATATTCGGTTTTCGGCAGAATTTTGAGGTATTCGTGTTCGACCGAGTCATTCGGGTTGACATGCCGAATGTATTCGGTTTAATAAAATGGTACATTGTAAATTATCGTTTGGGACAAATTAAATGAATTCCATATTTAAACTGTCACCTGACTTTTTTCTCAACTATGGCACTAAGTTTAAACGTAGATAAAATAGGGATACCTATTTGTATACTTAATTAAAAAATATATAATGAAGCAACGATGGAGACCAAAGAAAATATGGATGGATTGTGTGAGAAGGGATATGAAAGAAAGAGGAGTTAGGGATAGCGAGACGGGTGACAGGACAGAGTGGAAGAAAAAGACATATTGCGCCGACCCCAAATAAAACGGGACAAGGGCAGGAAGATGATGATAATGAAGCAACGATAGATATAGTATAGATGAAGCAAGGAAGACCAAACTTTCATCCCTCTCTGGAAAAAGCTTATTTCTTTTCATATACATTTCTTACTTGAATAATCCAACTTTCTTTGAACGGGAAAACGAATTATCCGACAGTATATTCGGTGCGGTATGAACTTACGAATATTATTCGTTATTCCATTATACGTTGAAACCACTATTCGGTGCATCTCTACTACAGACTAATCGATTTGAAAATTATTCAGGCAGGCTAATTGGATAAAACTGTCAATTCTTTTCGTAAATTATAGTTTAGCGTTAAATTAAGGTCCACAAAACTACACCACACATATTTCCTGTAGTTTTCATACATTATACATGTACATCTAGTACATGGACTCTTTGCTCTCTGTTGACAGTGATGAGTGTGGTGACCTCCACTTTGAGCCCCTTTGAGCTTGCTCCCGGGGTGGTGGTTGGAATACTTATGTAGTATTTACCACCCCGGCGGTCAATGGTATCTATTCAATTTCATCTGCCCATTTTTCTGTTTTGTCCACCCTAATAATTCAATTTGACAGTATGACGTGACGTCACAACATGACAATCGATCCTATTCTTATTTGAAACGCATTGTATGACTGATATTTAGCTGAACCAATATGATGGAAAATTACAGAAAGATAGATATAAGACTAAAGACCATAAAACTTTTTAATACCTATAGCTAGCTTAGTACAAGCACCGCCGATCGGTGGCCGTGCCAGTGCGCGGTACACTTTTGCAGCGGTGCGAGAGAAGTCGCGGTACCAGCTAGTCGCGTGCACAATGCGCGCCGCTTTCCTAGAAACCGCGGTACATTGCCATAAACAAAATTAAAATGATATTTTCCAAATAACCTATAAACCTGTTTTGCTCGGTAATGACAAAGATAGCGGAAATTAGTTGCCATTAAAATGTTTGTCGTCACGTCTGCTCAATGTATTTCTACCTTAACCCATCTTGCCTTCTGGAGCCGCCGGTTTGTGTGAAACTGTTACCGCGGCTCTAAGAATAAGGCAAGGAAGGTACGGGGTAGGTTTTTTAGTCAGTAAGAGTCTGACACTGGTCTCCCGCTCCGCCCAAGAGCGGGTTTCGTCATTCGATGATTTTCACCTACCATAAAAAAAACCTTAACCCATCTTCCATCAGTTTTTTATGGTGGCAAATTTCATCTAATGACGAATCCCTCCCTTGGGCGAAGTGGGAAACAGTGTCAGACTCTTACTGACTAAACTACCCAACTGATTCCTTCTTAGCCTTCATACGAGGTTCGAACCTTCCTTTCAGAAAAGGTCAGTGCCCAATGCGCCGCTTTATTTATTTATTTATTTATTATATACTTTATTGTACACCAGGACTAAAACATAACATTGAAAGAAAATTTATAACAAAAAAAAAACATACAATCGGCGGCCTTATCGCACTCGGCGATTTCTTTCAGGCAACCCTGTATAGAAAGAAATGGCCAGGACACAAAATGGGGTTGTACTTGGTGCAAATACAAAAGTTAACAAAAACAATAGATACATATACACCGTGAAATAAAGGGCCCTCGCCCACGGGCGACTTTTTGTAGCGATGCAGTCGCGATGCTCTCGCGCGTAGCATCGATACAGACGCGAAGCAGTCGCTAGCTGTGTGCCCGCGCCCACGGGACCAGATTCAGTCGCGATGCAAACGCGATTCGGTCGCGATGCAAACGCGATTCAGTCGCGATGCAAACGCGATTCGGTCGCGATGCAAACGCGATTCGGTCGCGATGCAGTTACGATACAAAAATACCTTGGATCAGTACAGTTGCAAGATGGACTCCGTTGAGGCAACATTAGTCACGTTGTCTTTGGTGCTGCTTTTACGTAAGCAGCCGAAGTGTAGGCAACGGAAGCAGCGTCAATATTGGATGCATCCATTTAATACCCAGAGATTACTTTGTGGACATCATGTAACAACATTCAAACAACTCAAATATTATGATCTTAAATTCAAAAGTTGTTATAGAATGTCATATTCGACGTTTTGTGAATTGTTTTCCATTGTAAAACCAGAGTTGACACGCAGAAACACAATGATGAGACAATGTATATCAAGGTCGCGCGTTTGTATCGATACAATCGCGATGCAGTAGCGCGTTAGTAGCGCGACGCGGTTGCGCGTTTGTATCGACACAATCGCGATGCAGTAGCGCGTTGCAAATGCGACTAACACGCGTTAGAAGTGATGCAGTCGCGCGTTTGCTAAACGCGCGACTGCATCGCTACAAAAAGTCGCCGTGGGCGAGGGCCCTTAAATGGTTGTTTTCCCGCGGCAGAATGACTTGCCATAAGGAGTACTTTTGAAGCATACAGTAAAATATAAAAAAGTTTTTTTTTATAAATAATTATTAAAAATATTTATCAACTCAAAAAAGCGAAAACAATAGTAACATTAGACGTAATTTGTAGGTACTACTAGAGTCGCATGAGCAGCCCGCCGTCAAAGGAAACCGATTCATTAAATATTTAAACCAAAATAAGCTCTCGCAAGTTGTGATACGTCATAATTGGCTTGCACTCTACAGGTCCATTTTTTGTTTTTAATATTTTATTTTTTTATCAAACGTTTGTATTACCAAGACACAACCATTTCGCTCAGGGAAAACAACCATTTAAATTTCACAGTGTATACATACATACAAAATATATGCAGGCAAGGGAATAAGTAACACGAAGACAAGATCACAGTGTCAAGTAATGCTCCTTCACAAGCCGCTTTCCTAGAAACCGAGGCACATTTTTGTCTTACGTAATTACTTTATCTAAAATTCCTAGTTTTGATAAATTTGTCGGTTATCTCTATGGGAGATAATAATATAACTAGAGTACGTCAAATTTGCGTCAGTTTGAAGAAGTAGCCAGTCATTCTGATAGCGGAAAACCGGTTAAGTTGTGAGTGGGATTCGTGCATTGGCTTTCATACATTTGATGGCTCGGCTGGCGCAGTGGTTGAGCGATTGACTGCTGTGCTGAGGGTCGCGGGACTTGTTAACGCACCTACGACACAGGAGTAATTCCTAGTGTGCGGCTATGTTTTTTTTAAACAAACAATAAAACAATACCACGATTGAAAAGATAGATAGATTGTGTGAAGAGTGATATGAAAGAAAAGGGAGTTAGTGATAGCATAACGGCCAACGGGTTAGAAGACAGAATGGAAAAAATAAAGATTTTTAAAAATAATTTACAATAACAGATGTTAAGAGCGCGTATCCCAAAAGTTGGCAACGTCGCAAATAGCTGTCAAATATTGGCATTTAATTTTACTGTATGAAAAGAAGAAATAATGCTCTCTGTAGTGCACTAAAAAATTAAAGAGGTTCCCTTTATGGTGGATACATCAGCTAAGAACAGGTTTTACGAAACCTTCACCTCTACGGATGTAAACTGACTCTCACGTCGGTTAAGTCTTTGGTAGACGTAGGGACTGCAAAAGGGTTGAAGCCTACTGAGCCCAGGGTCTCTTTCTGAATGAAGGCTTGGCCCCAGTGCGAAAGACAAAGAAGAAATGAGATGGGGTGTTGTGTCAGTAAGAGTCTGACACTGATTCTCGCTCCGCCCAAGAGGGTGCGTGGGCGTAAGGAAGACGTACAGCTTGTATAAGTGTAGGGTTGCCATACGTCCGGGTTTCCACGGATTTGTCCTAGTTTAGAGGGCGTCCGGGGAGCGTCCGGGGAAGGTTTCATTTATAGACCGAGTTTAAAACAATAAAAAAATAGTTTTGTTAAAATAATGAATGAGTAAAAAAAGTGATTTATGACATTTTCAACTGTTTTTTATTACATTGAATATGTTTAAAAGATCTTGTTCATATGTCCGGCTTTCCGGCTCTAAAATCCGGGGTTTTCACGCGTCTTGTCCTGTTTTCCAAATTTTAGAGATGGCAACTCTATAAAAGTGGAATGTGTCCGATACAAGGACATTTAAAAAAAAAATTAAACGCGTTGAAGTTGTCTGCAATGGATCTAAGAGTTTTTAATGGCTGACACTGTTTCCCGCCCCGCCCAAGATATTTATTATTACAATGAGGCTTGGCTAATCTTAGCCAAGCCTCATTGTAATAATAAATATCACACAAAGCCATCTAGTCTCAAGCTAAGCAGAGCTTGTGTTATGAGTACTAGACAACTGATAAATATACTTATATATTTCTAAATACATACGTATTCTAAATAAATTACACCCAGACACAGAAATGATCGTGCTCATCACACAAACATTTGTTTTGGATGGGAATCGAACCCACGACCTCCCGCATAGCAGTCAGGGTCACTAACTACTAGACTGACAGGCCAGTTGTATACCTATATGGTTGTAATGCAGCAAAACTTTTATATTCTTTTCTCGGTTTTAGAAAATAATTTTAGCTTTTTGATTGTTGGTAATATGAAAGTAGGTACGATTGAATTGACTTCGTCACAATAGTGCACAAAAATCTCTTAAAACAAAAAAGCTTTAAAAAAAAATAGCGGGTTTCGTCATTGGATGATTTTTGCCATCCATAAAAAAAGTCTGACAGAAATTAGAATATTTAGGTGACAAATTTGCCAGATGTTTTTCCCAATACATCGTTTCACTTCATTCATTCTATTTATAAATGACACAAATTAGGGTTAAGATAGTATTATGCTCGCAACGTACGCGTACTTGAGCAATACATGCAATATATAACTTTCTATTATTGTAGAAAGCTGACGACTTGACAGGAGATTGGTACTTTAGTCATTTGTATTGCTTTAAGTTAGCAAAAGACTTAAATACAATAACCTTATCGGTAGATATGCGCGTGTGGTGATGGTGTGTGGATATGGTGATGTACGAGTAATAAACGACGAAGCGAAACGCTTAGTCCGAACCGTAGAGGTTTCAACAACGTAAGGATGTATACTCGCCGTGCTTCGGGTGGTCGGATGAAAGAAAGCTAAAAAATGAAAAAGCAAAAGCAGCAAAATGAAAGAAAAGCTAACAGACCGTGTGCATATTTAAGTATTTTCTAGTCAAATAAATTAATGTAAAATTTAATCAATTTGACATTGAAATTGAAGTTGGAGTTTGACACATTCTTACTTAAAAATACTGCATACAGAAAAAAAATGCCGTCTTTTCAGCATCCCACTTACGGGTAGTATTTTCTTTTATCCTAATTCGTTCTTGATCGATTTATAACTTTACTAGCTTTTGCCCGCAGCTTCGCCCGCGTGGTATTGGGGTTGAGGTTGGGGTTTCCGGGATAAAAAGTAGCCTATGTCCTATTCCGGAGTATACCTTATGCGTGTGCCAAATTTCATCCAGATCCGTCCAGCCGCTTTGGCGTGATTGAGTAACAAACATCCAAACATCGTAACTTTCGCATTTATAATATTAGTAAGATAAGAAGTAAGATTTTCAATGGCTAAACTCGACCATAGGACACCAAGGCTAACAATTCTCCGTTCTTCACCAGGTCGTGGAAAACAGCGAAGGTTCCCGCACCACTCCCTCCCACGTGGCCTTCAGCAAGGAGGGCGAGCGCCTGGTGGGTATGCCAGCGAAGCGCCAAGCAGTCACCAACAGCGGCAACACTTTCTACGCCACCAAGCGTCTGATCGGCAGACGGTTCGATGACCCTGAAGTGCAGAAGGACATGAAGAATCTCTCCTATAAGGTCGTCAGGGCTTCGAATGGAGATGCCTGGGTTCAGGGTGAGTTATCATTATCATTACATCATCATCATCAGCCTTTTTTAATGTTACCACTGCAGGGACACACGCGTCCTCTCTCTAGGAGAGGGAATGGGCCATAATCCAGTGCGGATTGGTGGATGTCACATGTATTCGAATTTTTGGTTCTAGGACATGCCGGTTTCCTCACGATGTTTTCCTTCACCGTTTTGAGAGCAGTGGTGATGAAATAAATTACACAAAGTAATGCGCCTGGCTAGGATTGAACCCGCGACCTACGACTCGTAAGTCGGGGCCGTTACCAGCCGGCCATCACTGCTCTAACTCATCTTTATCTATCATTACATAGTATAAAAAAAAGTTGACTGTCCCTATGTATGCTTAGATCTTTAAAAGTACACAACGGATTTTGATGCGGTTTTTTTTAATAGATAGTGATTCAAGAGGAAGGTTTATGTGTATAATACATGCATAATATATTCAATATCAGTACAGTGCGGTCGTCGGATCTTGGCGCGTCTGAAGTTAGGCTCAGCGAACTTTAACGCTTGAAAACTCGTACAAAAATAAAGTTTTTTTTTTTTTTAAATAATTGCCAATAACAGTTTTTAATAGCAATAACAACTGCAAATTGCATTTATTTGTTTAAACCATTAATGTTTTTACGACATCAAGCGCTAAAATTCGCGGACAGCGTACTTTTGTATTAACTTTTCAGTATTTTGACAAATAGTTTCTATGAACATGCTTGTCTATCGCTAGGATATACGTCGATGCAGTAAACTTATTCCTACAATTTTCTTTCATCAGGCAGTGACGGCAAAGTGTACTCTCCATCTCAAATCGGTGCCTTCGTCTTGGTCAAGATGAAGGAGACTGCCGAGGCCTACCTGAACACATCCGTGAAGAATGCCGTCATCACCGTGCCCGCTTACTTCAACGACTCCCAGAGACAGGCTACTAAGGATGCTGGTAAATTACTATATTATTATTTTTCACTATTTATCAGCCTTTTATTTATTTATTGGCACACCAACAGCAATACATACAGGAATATCACGTAAAATAATACAAAAATACTTTACACTGGTATGCAAGCCTATTACAGGAATGCACAGCATACACTATAAATTCAGTTGAAAAAATTAACATACAAAATAAAAAAAAAACGCACTCAAAAAATAAAAAGTAGACTAAAATTCTAAAATGGATTGTAAAAAAAAGAGGATAAGTAAATGTAACATACAGATGTATAACTTAACATTTAAAATGAGAAAAGTTGCTTTCTTCTATAGGGTATCTTCTATCAGGCCTCCTTTTTAGGGAATGAGCCACGCGGTCCCAGTGAGTGTCGGTTGATGTCACAAGTCTTCAAATTTTTCGCATCAAATCGCAACTACTATGCGTTCCAAATAACAATAGGATCGATTGACAGGATATGACGCCACGCCGTACTGTCAAATCGAAGATATTTCTGCAAAATTGGAGAACTCAGAGATGAGTAAAATTGAAGCTAGATTCTGATTAAACTTTTTTCGTTCACAGTTCGTAAATAAATTAAATTTTTCGTAAATAAACTGAATTTTAAAAATATTTTGCCTCGATTTGACAGTAAATCGTGACGTCACAACATGGCCAATCGATCCTATTCTCATTTGCAACGTGTTGTACAATCGCGTGATAAGTATCGGTCACCAGTCACCCTATTTAATGAAATGAGGGCTTGAATTGTAAGCACCGCCGATCGGTGTCCGCGCCAGTGCGCGGTGCACTTTTGCAGCGGTGCGAGAGAAGTCGCGGTACCAGCTAGTCGCGTGCACAATGCGCGCCGCTTTCCTAGAAACCGCGGCACATTACCTTTTTAACCGACTTCAAAAAAAAGGAGGAGGTTCTCAATTCGATTGTATTTTTTTTTTTTTTTGTTTAAAATATCAATGTTCCTTATAAATATCGCTCTATGAGATTCGATTTTACAGGCTTAGTACCATACTAAGCCTGTAAAATCGAAACAAAACCAAGAATCACGAAAAAAAAACCGCTACTCCATAGATTTATATTCACATGACAAAACCTATGGAGCTGCGGGTTACTTTTTTAATAAAAGTTGTTCATATTGATGTGTACAATGCTCCTTTTTAAAGGAAAACCCATTAGTCGTATCAACTTTTTGTAAATGTATCATCATCTCTTTAGCCATTAAGAAAGAAAGAAAAACGTTTTCTTTTCTTTCTTTCTTAATGCTGTGGCACATAATTTATGGTTGGCATTTATCTCGTTTTTTTCTAATTTATGATTAGCGTTTCTCTCGCTTTCTTCATTAGCCTCTCCAAAGTTGCTCTTGGGATCTTAAACAAACTTTAAATCTTTTATATGAATCGCAAGTACGAAGTTTTGTTAAATAAGACTCAAAAAGTTCAGATTTTTAACATTATAATATTGTCATCAGGTCAAATCTCTGGTCTGAATGTGTTGAGAGTGATCAACGAACCGACCGCAGCTGCCCTCGCTTACGGCATGGACAAGACTGATGATAAAATGTGAGTATACCTTCTTCAAAAACTTCCACACTGAATTATAGTTGGTGGGAGATAAGTTGGACTGAAATGGACGTCGTTGCTATGGTTACGCGCTGCAGTCTGCTGTGATGCACTTCGATTGAGACCTGAAAATCTGTTATTGTACTGTGCTATATGCCGCGTACTAGGTTCATCATCACCAGCCTTATTAATGTTCCCACTGCTGGGACACAGGCCTCCTCTCTAGGAGAAGTTATGGGCCATATTCCACCTTGTGGCCCTAGTGCGGATTGGATGATGTCACATGTCTTCGAATTTTTAGTTCTAGGACATGCCGGTTTCCTCACGATGTTTTCCTTCATCGTTTTGAGAGCAGTGGTGATGAAATAATTACACAAAGTACGCCTGGCTGAGTTTGAACTCGCGACCTACAAATCGTAAGTCGGGGCCGTTACCACTCGGCCACCACTCTGCCCCCAATCGTAGTAGGTTAACCATACAGAATTTCCTTCCATCAAGCCCTAAAACAAAAATAACTTTGTGATTTTCCCCACAGCATCGCCGTATACGATTTGGGAGGCGGTACCTTCGATATCTCAGTGCTGGAGATTCAGAAGGGAGTGTTCGAGGTGAAGAGTACCAACGGAGACACCCTCCTCGGAGGAGAGGACTTCGACAATGTCATCGTTAACTTCTTGGTTGATGAGTTTAAGCGCGATGTGAGTATTTATTTATAGTATGTGGCAAATATGTTGAAACAGTGGCTATGGTTATGGGTTAAAGGATTCGCATCTGAAAGGATGGCTCTGGCCCTGGTATATATGGCGATGTAGGAATGGGGTAGGTTGCTTAGTCAGTAAGAGTCTGACACTGTTTCTCGCTCCGCCCAAGGGCGGGATTCTTCATTGGATGATTTTTACCTACTATAAAAAAGCTAACTATTTTATTAACCATATTTTTAATCAATCATCTACACTAATATAATAAAGAAGTAAAGTTCGTTTTTTTGTTTGTAGGAGGTAATCTCTGGAACTACTGGTCCGATAGGAAAAATGTAACAATAGAATTTGCGTTACTTCTGAGTGACATAGGTTATATATTATGTACGCGAGCGAAGCCGCTGACAAAAGCTAGTGTTCAATAAGTCGAAATATATCTAAGTTAGTCTTAGTACAAGCACCGCCGATCGGTGTCCGCGCCAGTGCGCGGTACACTTTTGCAGCGGTGCGAGAGAAGTCGCGGTACCAGCTAGTTGCGTGCACAATGCGCGCCGCTTTCCTAGAAACCGCGGCACATTGCCTTTTTCTACTAATCTAGAATATCTATTGAGACATTGTTTAATCCTTTATCCGATTATACGATTGGTCTTACAGATGTTTTCCGTGTCCTGTACGCCAGGGTCGTGTAGTCGCGACTTGATACTCCAACTTGTTTAGGTGACAGAAGAACTGATGAAATGGAGTATTTGGTCGTGTATCATGGTGGAATAAACGCTATATTGTGTCGAAAATATAGTACCTAACCAATACCTTAACACGTGATTGAAGTCATGATAACAAACAACTTTTACTATGGGACCAAACCTGTATATTATCTTCCTGGACGGTTAAGAGATTAAACCACAAAAAAAAAAAACAGTTTGTACAGTATGCCCGTCGGACATATAATGCAAATTGCAGTTGTTAAAGCTGTTAAAAACTGTTATTGGCATTTATTTTTTTTTGATACCTTTATTTGTGTACGAGTTTTCAAGCGCTAAAATTCGCAGAGGCTAACTTCAGACTCACCAAGATCCAACAGCCGTACTGTAGTAAAATCGAAATAAGTTTCGTCCCTTTCTCGACTAAAGATAGACGTTTTTAACAGAATTCGGTTTTCTAAAACTTAAATTTCTTTTCACAGCAAGGCATAGATATCCGTAAGGATGCGATGGCCATGCAGCGTCTGAAGGAAGCCGCTGAAAAGGCCAAGATCGAGCTGTCTGGTTCCCTGCAGACCGACATCAACCTCCCGTACCTGACCATGGATGCCTCTGGACCTAAACACATGAACCTAAAGGTAAGACTTATCTGGAACAATTATTTTTAGGCACACATATACAGTCCTAGACTACGATTTGACAACTTAAAATGTCAAATTCCAGAAAATCTGGAACATATTTCTAGTGTGACATTTTGAGTTGCCAAATCGTAATCTAGAATAAAAAAACGAAGTATACATTTTTTATTATTGTAGTTTTCGGTCGTTGTGTACTAACTACCTACATTTTTAACTGACCTGTCAGCCTAGTAGTTTGCGACCCTGCCCCAGTGGTAGAAGTTTTTGTCGGTTTTTTTCTTATTTTTTTTTTGTGATGATTTGGTTACGTTTTTTTTAAATTTAACTGTATAAAACGTTGTTTTAACATTTTTTTTTTTGCGAAAAAATTAATTAATTACATTCCAAATGAAAAATTTGCCTTGATGATTTTTGAATGTTGCGGAGAACTTTGATTGCGCGATGCAGGATTCTTGTAGTTCTTATGTAGCGCCATAGATGTCGCTGCACTTGTTATTTTGTAAATTACTAAGCACCTTAACAGCACAAGCCGATGTCAGTCACCCAATGGCTGTCTAGGCGGTCTATCGGACGGGTGCCAGAGCATACTGGGGTTATATTCCCCGGCCGTGTCTGTACGCGGTCGGGTTATACGCTCACATACATTTTTACACACGGTTAAATCTCAGGAAGGCATTGACTCGCTCAGCTGATGATTTTTTAAAGAAAATAATTTCGTACATGCGTACTTTTTTTAATTTTATGTTTATAAATCGATAGTGTTTTATGTACCGGATCGACCCTTCACGGGATTGAAAAGATCAAACTTTCGCTGTATACGAACTGCAATTGGCAATCCAACTGCCAATTGCAGTTCGGATGCAGTTGACACGACTGCAATAGAACTGCAAACCAACCAGTTGAATTGCGGTCCGTCTTTCTAGAGCCTAAGGACAAGACGCGTAGCTTCATAGACGCGTATTTGACATTATACTCTCGGTGTACGCTAGCGACAGTCGTGCCTTTATAGCTTCTTCGACAGTTTCATAGTATTTTAACTAACAATTGATTTCTTTTCCAACAGATGACCCGTTCGAAACTGGAGTCGTTAGTCGGTGACCTGATCAAGCGTACGGTCGCGCCGTGCCAGCGCGCGCTGCAGGATGCTGAAGTGCAACGCTCCGACATCGGCGAGGTACTCCTCGTCGGTGGTATGACACGCATGCCCAAGGTAAGGAAACCAGCTTGAAGTCAGCCAGCTATAGTTCTTTTCAGGGTTTCGTATCTCAAAAGGAAAAAATTGAACCCTTATCAGTGATCGTGAGGACCCTGCAGAAGGATCGAAACCTACTGGGGCCAAGGGTTCGTGTCTGAAAGGAAGGCTCGACTCTGGTATGAAAGGCAACAAAGAAATGGGGTTGGTTTTTTAGGCAGTAAGAGGCTAGAAAAAAAAATCAAGCTTAACTTGTGGTTAAAGAAAAAAAAAGATACAACTTATTTAAAGTTGCATATACCTATTTATATTTCATTTTTTTAAACCTAAATGCTTAAATACATCGGGCGCGGTCACAAAATATAAAATATTACACGCGCTTTCCAACGTGAACAAGTACTAAGCTCTCTATCTACACTAATCTACACTAATATAATAAAGAGGTAAAGTTTGTTTTTTTGTTTTTATGTTTTTTTTGTTTGTAGGGGGTAATCTCTGGAACTACTGGTCCGATTTGAATAATTTTAGCAACAATAGAAAGCTGCTTTACTCCTGAGTGACATAGGCTATATTTTATGTACGCGGGCGAAGCCGCTGACAAAAGCTAGTTATTAATAAGCTCGATATTATTGAAATAGTACAAATAAATTTCAAAACTGTAAACTTTCGATTCGAAAAAATCTTCGAGGCGTTCGAGTCCGTCTCGCACTTTCCAAGTTTTTTCGTCTGGTATATGGACTTTAGGTTATAATAATTATTATTTTTGTCAATATTCAAACAATTCACCACTAACATCCCACCCTTAGGTACAAACGACAGTCCAAGAAATCTTCGGACGCGCTCCCTCTCGCGCCGTGAACCCCGACGAGGCCGTGGCCGTGGGCGCCGCCGTGCAGGGCGGAGTGCTCGCCGGTGACGTCACCGACATCCTGCTGCTCGACGTGACCCCTCTGTCCCTGGGTATCGAGACCCTTGGAGGAGTCTTCACCAAGCTGATCACGAGGAACACAACCATACCGACCAAGAAGAGCCAAGTTTTCTCTACCGGTGAGTCCAGTCTTCTTTCTACATCGTCATTTCAGTCGAAAGACGTTCATGACTGTTGGACATAGGCAAGCGCCGCCTCAACGACTGGTGGACGAGATGCACGTAATCTCGTAGTTTCATCTTTTTTAAATATACAGCTAACTTGGGATCGTTTTAATCTCGAGAAGGGTTGATCACGTGTTTCATAAAACACTATCAATTTCATCATCATCATCATCCTACCCTTATCCCACGTTACTTGGGGTCGGTGCAACATGTTTTTTCTTCCACTCTGTCCTGTCACCCGTCACACTATCACTAACTCCCGTTTTCTTTCATATCACTCCTCACACAATCCATCCATCTCTTCTTCGGCCTCCCTCTTCCTCAACATCAAAACACTATCAATTTGTAAAGATAAAATTAAGTAGGTGCTTCTACGTCTCATCATCATTATTAGCCTTATTAATGTTCCTACTTCTGGGACACAGGCTCCCTCTCTAGGAGAGGAGATGGGCCATAATCCTAAGAAGTTTTTGGTTCAATACACTCCTGTACAAAATTAATTTCTTTAAGTAAAAATCAGCTGAACGAGTCAGTGACCTGCAGGTAGTTGTCGGTCGTTCAGTACTAACTACCTAGAGGTCATTAGACTCGCTCTCTACTGAAATTAAAAAAAGACACTAATTAAAATGTTTTCCTTTAGCTGCCGACGGACAAACACAAGTTGAGATCAAGGTCCACCAGGGAGAGCGAGAGATGGCATCGGACAACAAGCTGCTGGGGCAGTTCTCGCTGGTGGGCATCCCGCCGGCGCCGCGCGGCGTGCCGCAGATCGAGGTCACCTTCGACATCGACGCCAACGGCATCGTGCACGTGTCCGCGCGCGACAAGGGCACCGGCAAGGAGCAGCAGAGTGAGTATTGACACCTAGGATCCACTCTAATGACCTTGTCTACTCTAGCCTTTTCATCCGCGAGCGAACGCCAGCGTTCGCGGGTACTCCGGCGTTCGCTGGTATTAACGGAAAGTTATTTTTCTATAAAACTTTTTATTTACGTTCTTGGATAAATATCAAAATACCCTATAAAAAAAATGCTCAAATATTGTACATTCTATTTTTAAAATTTGACAACGGCGCGTGGCTCGCTTGGGTGTCAACGTACTAGGAACAAGAAGCAGACTTAGGAATTGTCAGCAGGAATTCCAATTTGGAACCGTACACTAGCTTCTAACGTTTTACAAGTGCCCATGTAGGCCTATGTGAAATAAAAAAATGTTTACTTTGACTTTACCAGCAAACTGTTGGGACCCAGCAGGGTCGAAGCCTCAAGACCCATGGCTCCAGGTCAATGTGAAAGTGTAACACCAGAGCCCTGGAACTAAGAGTCCACCATAAAATTCTGTATTATCTGCCTCACAGACATTAGCGAACTTTTATAAAGAAAAAAAAACATCCGAACATAGTACCTCCTCCTTTTTGTGAAGTCGGTAAAAAGTGTATGGCATGCAGATCACTTAAGTGAACTAAAGTGACTGTACGGCACGCCTCATCTAGTGCATAGTAAATATAAATATTAGCCACTGCGTCATGAACTAGTACGTGCCTGTAGTCACTCCACATTTTCAAAGTAACTACGCAACAGTTTAGTGTAAGCACCGCCGATCGGTGTCCGCGCCAGTGTGCGGTACACTTTTGCAGCGGTGCGAGAGAAGTCGCGGTACCAGCTAGTCGCGTGCACAATGCGCGCCGCTTTCCTAGAAACCGCGGCACATTGCCTTTTTTCTTATATACTGACACTTCTTTTCATAATCACTTTTCACACGTTCTATCCATCTAGCCATAACCAACCCAATAATCACGAAAAAAATACATGCTGCTCCATAGATTAACACATATTCACACTAGCTTTTGTCAGCGGCTTCGCCCGCGTACATGAAATATAGCCTATGGCACTCAGGAGTAAAGCCGCTTTCTATTATTGCTAAAATTTTTCCAATCGAACCAATACTTCCACAGATTACCTCCTACAAACAAGAAAACAAAAAAACAAACTTTACCTCTTTATTATATTAGTGTAGATAACTCGACAAAATGTATAGAGGTTTTTTTTTTTCGTGATTTTTGGTTGGTCTATATAAAAATTGTTCATATTGGTGTGTACAATGATCCTTTTTAAGCAAGCCCATCTGTTGTATTAACTTTGTATGACAAAAAAAAATTGTGCTGAGAGTGGCAATGGACTCCAAGCTAAAGAGCTGCAGGGTTAAGGAATCAAGTTTCTTGAATAATGACAGGAAGTAATCTAAGATTTGCGACTACACTGTTCTCATATTCACATTATGGATATCTTCTCTTTTTTTTTCGAGGCTTTAGTCGTAATTTTATATTATATAGATAATTGTCAATTGTTGTGTATAGACAAATTTTTACCTTTTACTTTTACACACGGTGTCTACATCTCTTTTTTTTTCTAACTCCTTTCGCAGGTATGCTGGAAGAGATTTCTTCAGAAATAAGCATCACCTCTGTACCTATTTTTCTGTTTCTTTTTCTTTTCTTTTATTATTTCGTGTGTACAAAAATTGTTAAATAAATAAATTCGACTATGGCAACCTCATTAAAACTAACACTTGTCTTACACTAGATACTAAAATAAGACTCTTATGTCTCCAACAGTTGTAATCCAGTCATCAGGCGGTCTATCCAAGGACGAGATTGAGAACATGGTCAAGGCAGCCGAACAGTTCGCCGCTACGGACAAGCAGAGGCGTGAGCGTGTGGAAGTCTCCAACCAGGCTGAAGGCGTTCTGCACGACACTGAGACCAAGATGGACGAGTACAAAAGCCAGCTGCCTCAGGATGAGGTAAGGACAAAGATAGCATTGTTACAATACATATCCTAGCGCAAGCAAGCACGACAAGTACTAATAATTCATAGAAACTATTTGTCAAAATACTGAAAAGTTAATACAAAAGTCCGCTGCAGCGCTTCATTGGCATTATGTCGTCTAACAAAACTTTTAAAATGTACTGCGTGAGCGACGTAACTGCACTTCTGCTCGACCGATTTTGACGAGAAATCTGCTGCAACGCTTCATTGGCATTGTCGTCTATCAAAACTTAAAACTTACCATATAGTCTCAGAGCACAACGCTGCGTTTTCGATGACACAAGTTTCATATTTTTTAGGGCCCTGTACCTTAAAAGGAAAAATAGAACCCTATAGGACTTCTATTGTTCGTCTGTCTGTCTTTATCTAGGGAATGCGTGCAGGTATCGCGTTAAAATTTAAATTATATACTCAGCGGTCCCCTAAAGCTGTGAAAAAAATAAATTTGTAAGTTAACAGAAAAAAAAGATACGGCAGTTTATGTCGCAAAAACGTATGATTCAACACTCCAAGGGTTTTAAAATTCACAAGTATTTCACTTGATCGCTTACGTAGGTATAATCTGAAAATTGAATTTTTTTTTTATTATGTCTATTTAGATGTGTATTTAGATTTTTTCAATTCGAAAAAATCTTCGGAACTCGATTTAGGAAATGAACTATTTACACAAGCTAGTTTGTACTTAACCCTCAATATGCGAGTCCAATTTTCTTATTTGAATCGCTTTGTACGGTCAGCAGCGCACCAGACTATACAAATCTGTCAGATTTCTCCAATACATTTTGAACCTTGTTATATTATGGTTAGCAGTTGAAAATCGTTTGCAGAATTTTGACAGTTTGTTGTGGTCTGATGTGTTGCTGACTGTACATACAATCTGAAGACTAATTTATTTTTGTATTTTTCCTCCAACAGTGCGACAAACTCCGCGAGGAAATCGTGAAGTTGCGCGAGTTGCTCGCCAAGAAGGACACCGCCGACCCCGAGGAGATCCGCACCGCCACCAGCACGCTACAGCAGGCCAGCCTCAAGCTGTTCGAGCAGGCCTACAAGAAGGTAAGCAGAGACCTCATCATCATCAGCCTTTTTAATGTTCCCACTGCAGGGACACAGGCCTCCTCTCTAAGAGAGGGAGTGGTCCGTAGTCCACCACGCGGGCCCAGTGCGGGTTGGTTGATTGGTGACGAAAAACATCGTGAGTAAACCGACTTGTCTAAGAACTAAAAATTCGAAGACATGTGACACCCACCAAATCGCAATGCCCGCGTGGTGGATTACGGACCATTGACGCTCCTAGAGAGGCGGTCTGAGTCCTAGCAATGGGAATATAACTCTGATGCTATGCTATTACTAAGAGAGGATAATTTCTGCTGGTCAAGTACATTTATGTTCACACCTAACTGGTCAAATTGTACAGTAATATTATTTCTACAATCCATATCTGATTTTTCTTTACTGTCCCTTCCCATTTGCCATTTCTTTGATCCAAATTTCATTTTTCATTACCATCCCTTCCCATTTCGAAATCCATATCTGATTTTTCATTACCTTCCCTTCCTTCCCATTTCTATAATCTTACCTGATTTTTCATTACCATCCCCCGAACTTCTTTTCTTTCACACAAACTGCACACATTTGAGCCATCTCGCCTTTTCAAACGCCGGTTGGTCAAGCGTGTGTGCGATATTAATGTAGTCTCTTTATCACCCAGCTTGCTCTGAAGCATGCTGAACGATTTGTGACTACCACATCATCATCATCATCATCATCCATTACCCGTCAAGTTACTATGCGCGAGTGTCATAATTATGTCCACGTAGCGGAAACTCAGACCTGAACCTGCGCTAGGTCAACATTAAAAGTGTGCATGTAGTCGCGTAGATGGGAAACTTTCACGTGTGTGCGTATGTGACGTAGGGCGCGCCTGCCCGCGACATGCTCCGGCTTTATCCAGCATGCAGCGTTGGCACTTAGAGAAATGTTCAAGCCTGCTTTACACTACTCGCAAAATTGGTCGAAGTTGAACGAATACGTAAGTGTTCGCTTCGCTTCGTGCAATCTCGCCTCTCTTCGGGCGACTTCCAGTCGTTGTCGGTTATGCGCCCGCGTCCAAGGACTGGAGCTCCTCGCGAGGTTGCACGAGTGTGTAGTCACATAGAGTGAGTAAGTCGAGGCAACTTCGCGAGTAGTATAGAGCAGGTTTTTCGCTGTCCCACCAATTGTAGATTATTATTATTATTATTATTTATATTAGCCCTTACTGTCCCACTGCTGGGCAAAGGCCTCCCCCAAGTCCTTCCAAGTCTTCTTTTCCTGTGCCATCTCGGACCAGTCCTCTTGGTACGCGTCTAGATCATCCGGCCACCTCTTTCTAGGTCGGCCTCGACGACGCTTTCTTCCTGCAAGTGCCCATTGCGTAGCGATGCTTGCCCAACGGTCCCCTTGCATGCGACTTACGTGCCGCGCCCAATCCCATTTAAGCCTGGCAGCCTTTTTGCCCACGTCTATTATGCCCGTCATGGAGCGCAGCATGTCATTTCGTACCCGGTCTAATATATTATTAAAAACTATCTCCCTTCCCACAGATGGCTGCCGAGCGCGAAGGCCAACAACAGCAGACCCAGTCAACCGAACAAGACAAGAGTCAAGAGAAAAAGGAAGAGAAGAACTAAGTAACTAACACTCAGTTACGTTGTACCCAACTGAGTTACACTCAGTTATGTTGTACTCGGAGTACTCAACTAGCGGTACTCGATAAATGTACAGGAATGATTGCCGGTTTTATAATTAAAATGGTTATATTATTAGGTGGGGATACTTTTATAGGGTAATTTGCGTCATATCTATATTGTTTAAACTGTGTATTTTTTTTTATGGTTTTATACCTCGTACATTGAAGGACAGGTACAATTTTCCTGCTGCGGTCTTCCCGTCTAATTTTAATATAGGTGTTTTCTAGAGTGAATATGCTTTTAATAAACTAGTGTGCTTCACCATTAACGATTGCATCACTGCTTACCATCAGGCGGGATCGCAGTCAAGCACTAGTTTATATCCTAAAAAAAAACGGATTTTTATATAATTTGCATTTGTGGGAAACTGTGGCAGGTCGCTACTTATATAACTATAGTTTTTTGTGTATGTGTATATGTGGAGGGTATCTCCGAAACTGCTACGCCTATGTCGAAAATTCTTTCGCTAATTGTTTTTAGTGATAAACTCTAAAACTGTTCAACAGATTTTCATGCCGGATTCATGAAGAGTTTAGATGTATTTATAATACATGTAACATACAAGAAAAAAAATCAAAGATCTGTGACACCTATAGAAATATACATATATGACGTAAATTATCTTCCTTACGTAGTATTCGCAATCCTAATAATATAACTCGCATATGTATGTATAAGTATTTAGTATAGAGTGACATGCCTTGATCATACGCACCCAGAAAGAGGGCAAGACAGTTATATGTTGCTCGGCCGAGTCTATACGCTCGTACGTACCGAGTACTCGGCTGTATGCTTGTTACGTGTGATCAAGGCTTCAGGGTTTCTCATTGGCTGATAACCTGCGTGGCGTGATAAAGCACGCTTTTGATTGGTCCTTGCCTTCACTCCATACTAAAACTTGAGAGGAACTTTTGGTAGGAACTGTTTAAGTTGGTTAGGTGGTGAACGAGATTTTAGGGTTGTTAGGAAGTCCAGTGCTGGGCATAGGGCTTTTATACCATCGTCGGTCATTTGGACAGGTTGCCAGCAAATACAACGTGTAACATAATACACACACTTAAGAAATTTGAAATTGTACTTTAACCTTCAAGCGGGCGCGCGACTATTTGTAACGGCAGCGGTCGCGCGTAACCTAAAGGACCGCCGGTGTATTTCATGAATTTAGAAAATTGTTTTATTAATAATAAATAATCACATACATCAGACATAATCTATTTTTCAAAGGAAAAATAATTTGTTTAAAATTGAAAACATAATTTTAAAGTTACACTACTTTTTTGGATTAGGTATCAATTTTGCTCGGTATAACAAGAGTTTTATAGTGAGTCTTACTTATATGTCCAATCAGTTTTTTTTTTACACATATTATATTACAAGAGACCAAATAATAAACTTCATAGAGACTTTCAGCTATTTTGGTTAAATTTTCTTCAGAATCAGCCTTCTCTGCCATGTAAAAATATGAGGCAGGCGCGTGTAGTCTTTTCGACGTCTGCGCCGCGACCTGAACATACACATTCTGCGTCTCTCAGGAGGAGTGGACAAAGAAGAAATGGAGTTATTTTGGTCCGTAGTGAACTAATGACAAGCTACTAGAAATGATACGTACTTCCGACAAGCAATTTTGAAAATACGATCGTAAATATAACGAGTGCGGTCGATTCGACGCCGCGCGCCCGCTTGAAGGTTAAGCTACTTTGAAATTATTGGAAAATAATCGCGAATGTTTTTATTTTACCAAGTATCACACAACGCCGTCTAATCCCAAGCTAAGCAGAGCATGTTATGAGTACTAGACAACTGATAAACATACTTGTATATCACTACATAGTATAAAACAAAGTCGCTTCCCGCTGTCTGTCCCTATGTATACTTAGATCTTTAAAACTACGCAACGGATTTTGATGCGGTTTTTTTTACAGATAGCGTAAGGTTTATATGTATAATACATGCATAATACCTACTTTTAATATCACCATTACACTCGTGCGAAGCTGGGACGAGTTATATAGATAAACTAGCTTTTGCTCGCGGCTTCGCCCGCGTGATTGAGTAGCAAACGTCCAAACATCGTAACTTTCGCATTTATAATATTAGTAAGATTACACCCAGACACAGAACAAATGATAGTGCTCATCACACAAACATTTGTCCTGGGTAGGAATCGTATGATGTGTGTATTATTTCAGTTACAAGTTGTATATTAAATAAATCGACTCCCCTGTAAGTCGGTAATTGCAAAAAATGTTCGACCAACTTAAGGCTGATTTCATCATTGACTATAAAAACTTGGTTCAACTAAACTGAGCTCAGAGTAATCTAGTTTAAAGATCCGTGTCAAAAACATGAGCGTTTAGAATTGAAACTGAGTTTAGCGTAAACTAAATACAATTTACTGCGGTGAAACGCAACATGAAGCTATAATCTATCTAGTGTATATCTATCTATCTATAATCTCGATTAGAAATTCAAACTATGTTTTGTGTGAAGTAATCGCAATTAGTTTTATTGGTGAATTCTGCCTTTAATGTTCGGAGGCACCAAAATATAAACAGTATTTTACATACAGTGCTCGTTAGATCACAAAATGCATTTCTATCCTAGTTTTTTTTTTATATATTTAGGATCATACAGAACCCTTTTTCTCGTTAACCAACTTACCAATTTAAACTGCAAATTGTTATGAAATTAAGAAGTATGTTTGATCGATTCATCAATTAGATTTTCATTTGTGGGTAGGCAGAAATTTATGTCTACCCTCATCTTAGTGTTCATGGAAAATGGCTTGATACACAGTGGCCCAATGTGGCAGCATTTCGATGTCCTTTAAACCTCTCGTCTGCGGGGGGGAGGGTATTGTTATTACGTAATTGCGCGTTTTTTAGAAAAGGTTTTTAAAGGAAGAACGAAGATAATTAGTAACCAATATTTTTCGTTCGAATTCGCTTGGGTGAGAGTTCAAAATGTTAATACATTAGGGCCCTAAGAGACACCGGTGTTTGCATACCTATTGTTTTTCAACTGTGTCTCTAATTACGATATTCGGTTTGAAATAAATACTTAATTCCCTCACGATTTAATAAATATATTTTTTAAAATATATTTAATATATTTTAAAATTTTGTGTCCCAAGCGAACAAACACCTATTGTTCTTTGTGTCTGTAATTACCAAAGTGGAAAGGTAACGGGACAGTCGAAATGTTAACAAATTAGGTCCTGTGCATGTAGTCGTATCACACACACAGGTATAATAAAATATATTATTTTGTTATACCATTGCGTCGTATTAAGGTTTCTCGCCAGCGGCGAATTTTTGTAGGCATGATGTAGCGCGGTCTTGCCGATATAGTCCTGATGCGTAGTTAGCTGTTTGTTCTAGCTCGTACTAAGATTCTCAGTCGCGATGTAACATACAATGCGTTCCAAATGAGAATAGGATCGATTGCCATGTTGTGATGTCACGATTTACTGTCATATCGAGGCAAGATTTAAAAATTCAGTTTAAACATTAAACGAACTGTGAACGAAAAATGTTTAGTCAGAATCCAGTTTTTCAATTTTACTCATCTCTGAGTTCTTCAATTTTGCAAAAAATATCTTCGATTTGACAGTACGGCGTTACGTCACATCCTGTCAATCCATTCTATTCTTATTTGGAACGCATAATACGCTATTCGATGACAAAACGTTAGTTTTTGTATGTAGAATGTTTCACTCAACTTCTCAAGCTACCCCCCTTCAGTTCTCTCCCCGATGTCATGCGACACGGTCGCGCGTTCATCGCTTCAAAAATTCGCTGAGAGCGAGGTGCCTCTCACACACACACACCAACGAAAATGCATAATATTGTATCTACAAAAATTCCAGTAGTCCAATATTTCTCATTTTCATATCACATTATAGACGCCATTATTAAATTTAGACTTTGAATTAAATATAAAAAAATTGTTATTTAGTGTAAATGGGCTCGTGGTTTCCTTGTAGTGTAAATGGGACTTGCAGCCTTTAATTTTTATTAAATTATGAATAATTTACTTTTGAATTTATTGTATTCCCCCCTATTCCTTCCCTTTTAAGTTTTACCCAGGATTTCGTGCCTTGCATTGAAAAAAAGTTTGTCATCTTCTTTACTTTAAATACGAGAAACAAGCCATCGATAGTCTCTCTGCCACCTAGCCAAGTTATAAACCTTTCGTGTCGACTCTCTTTCTACTAACTATATCTATATTAACATAAAACTACAGGATGCATCACTGCTTACCATCAGGTGGGATCGCAGTCAAGCACTAGTTTATTGCAATTATGTAGCAATGATCATTGTAGAAACTATAACATTACATTCTATGATTTCGAACGATGTGAACTTCGCTACGAATTTTGTTGAGATGTCATTTTCATACTAGATTAGTTTTTGTACTAGAGTTAACAATTGTAGATTACCAACTTGGCTAGCGGTGATGGACAGAAAGGCAACAAAGAAATTACTCCATAATTGTTTATACTTCTTAAGTTGCCGTAAGAATTTGCGTTCAAACTTATTATATCCGCCTATTTTATTGATAAAATTAAATATTATAAACGCAAACCTTTCCATATTTACAATATTAGATGTTTTGTACCCCAAAAATAAGACTGCAAGTCTCATTTTGAATTTAGGCTGTTATTTTCATTGTACCATGGTCGTGTAGCGATTGCCTCGTGATTTTAGCACATAAAGTTAAGAAAAAGAAATATTTCTGTCATAACTTATTACCTGTGTGACAGTTGTATTTTTTTTTCAAACCTTATGAGGCAAAGGTTGGTAGCACTGTATATATTTTGCACACGCTACAGGATTTTCAAAAAAAGAATGTAGGCTTGGATAAGATTAGGTCTTTGCAAGCTTTTTTTTACTGTCCGACCGATTTTGAGGAGTCACACGCACGTTCATAGAAACTATTTGTCAAAATACTGGTTAATACAAAAATCTGCTGCAGCGCTTCATTGGCATTGTCGTCTATCAAAACTTTTAAAACTTACAGTGCTAATACGTCAAAACTGCACTAATGTCATCAATGTAAAGGTGTATGGCCTGCAGAACGCCCAAGTGACTGTACGGCACGCCGTTATCTGGTGCGTAGTACATACGTCGATATGTCGATGGTGGCTGCGGCATTGGTATTTTAACCGCTTTTTAGCTTGGCATCTGTATATCTACGATATATCAGTCAATATCGGTTTAAGACAGTAAATAAGGTTTGATTAAACGTCTACTACGAATGGAGAAGGTATGGCTTGTGTGAAATTCAAGTTGTAATTTCTGTAGCGTCTGTTAAATATGATCAAAGTTCTACAGAAACATTAAAAAAAATGTTATTATAGAGACATCAGGACTAATGCATTTAAGTTTAGTAGTACAATAAAGGAAATGTGCCTCCGACGTTGCCCGAAAAGGAACGAAAATACACGAAGTTTTTTCTGTTATTCGAATATTAAATAACGATGTATATAAGGTGTACGTTACCCCAGCAGGAAAGTTGCACGTAGAGCGACGTGAGTGGGACGTATAATTAGAGCGCAATCTGCTGTAAATGTGCGCCGATTATAAAATTAGTGCGTCTTGTAGTTTTGGAAAAAAATGGAAAAAACAATTCCTGCTGCGGTAACGTTACCCCAGCAAGAAAATTTTTAAATACTTGTCGGAGAGACGAAAATTGTATATAGGCAGATAACTTATGCTTATGCAAGAATGTGCCCCAAAAATAGAGTCGGTACGTCTTCAGGTTTTCGAGATATTGCGTTTCCTGCTGCAGTAACGTTTTGCAAAATCGCGGATCTCTAAAACCATTGCATGTGCGGCTATACGATAAGTACACACCGATAGCTCTTGCAATGTGCGTATTTGTGACAGAATTAGATTTCGAGAAATATTTATAATTTTCGAGTAATCGCACTTCTTTGAAAATTCAAAAAAATGCCACAGTGCTTTAATGAGAAAACGAACAAGCTCCCTGAAAACGGTATTCAGTCCTGCTAAACGTTTACTATACGCACTAATCAGTTCCAAAAGCGCACATATATTCGTTATTGAATAATATTGCTAAAAGTCGAGTCGACGGTGCCCTAAGTTTGACGTCAACGTACAAGAAACCGGCTCAACCTGAGATGTGTAGGTGTACAACAATAATTAGAGCGCTTAGTCAAGTGATTTGTAGCGAAAATTCAGCTTCGAATATTTCGCAAATAAGTAAATATAATCGAAATACCAAAACTGTAGATAATGGCCGTCCACCCGACCAAATTTGAATGATCACTAAAAAGCGACGGTTTAGTACATACACATGACCTTCTTAAATGAACATTATAAGTCTCTATTATTGTCCGTACATTCGTGTTCAAAAGTTTATTAGTAATAATATGGCAATAATAGGTACAATAAATGTCAATTTGTAAAATCAAGGTTAGACCTCTAGTTTGGAATAAAAGGACTTGCCAGAATCTAACTGAGCCTGTAGTTAGTGGCCCTGACTGCTATGCCGGGGGTCGTGGGTTCGATTCCCACTCAAGACAAATGTTTATGTGATGAGCACGATCATTTGTTCTGTGTCTGGGTGTAATTTATCTATAATATGTATGTATTCAGAAATATATAAGTATGTTTATCAGTTGTCTAGTACCCATAACACAAGCTCTGCTTAGCTTGGGACTAGACGACGTTGTGTGACACTTGTGGAATATATTATATTATATAATTGTCTGTTATTACGGTACTCGAAAGGTTAAAGTGTTTTTTTTTTTAATATTGTCAACAAGCTGTTCGCCCCAAATTAGCACGGGTTGCAAATCATTTACTTACCTACCTACATAATACAAACAAACCACTTCCTAGTTCTAGCATCAGGTTCTCATCATCATGAGAAATGAACAGAACTACTCAAACTGAGTCCAGGGTAGGTTCAAGAGAAAGGAACCTCCTGTCTATTTAAGCCGTGTCTAGGAGTACTTACCGCTTGCTGAACGAAGCCCTTGATCCAGCCGCCTAACTCGAACCTCCTAAGGTGTTGATCGACGCTCTTGGCTATTAAGACATTGCCTGACAAGTATAATGATCACCGAGTCCACATCTCACATGCCGACGCCCTCAAGCTAAGTTAATACTCTTAATTTGTTTATCTTTCTTGGTTTTCACGAGATTGGTTATTATCCGAACAGCCTTCTGAGCGTGTTTGTGGACCCCTGAGGCTCGCCGATGTAGTGGCTCTGGATGCGACTATACACACTGAGAGCGGTCGCGTCCAGGACCTGGCATAAACTGGTGCTACTGTGCGGTGCCGCTTTGTGTTGTCTGTGTATGTATTAAAAATAGTTTAATAAGGATTTCTTGTACTGATATCCAATATGAGCTTTTGTCTGAAATAAATACTATTATTATTATTTCTATTATTTTTATTTTCATATAAAGGTTTAATTATATTTTTTTAAAATAAATATTTATAATTGGAATACATTTTAAACATTTCTTTCAAAAAAAAAAAAAAAAAACATTTTTATTATTGTTATTTTAGAAAATGGTGGATTTCTTAGTTCTTTGGTTATTTTTTAGATTGAATACAAAAAAAAAACATTTAAAATAAAAAGAAATAGTAGTCCACCAGATTATTAAATCTATTATTATATCAACAAAATTTATTTTGTTACTTCTTTTCTACTTCAGTGTACCCAGGTACAGCAAGTGTCAATTGACTCATCAGTAAAATTAAGAAGGTCATGTGTATGTACTAAACCGTCGCTTTTTAGTGATCATTCAAATTTGGTCGGGTGGACGGCCATTATCTACAGTTTTGGTATTTCGATTATATTTACTTATTTGCGAACTATTCGAAGCTGAATTTTTGCTACAAATCACTTGACTAAGCGCTCTAATTATTGTTGTACACCTACACATCTCAGGTTGAGCCGGTTTCTTGTATGTTGACGTCAAACTTAGGGCACCGTCGACTCGACTTTTAGCAATATTATTCAATAACGTATATATGTGCGCTTTTGGAACTGATTAGTGCGTATAGTAAACGTTTAGCAGGACTGAATACCGTTTTCAGGGAGCTTGTTCGTTTTCTCATTATAGCGCTGTGGCATTTTTTTGAATTTTCAAAGAAGTGCGATTACTCGAAAATTATAAATATTTCTCGAAATCTAATTCTGTCACAAATACGCACATTGCAAGAGCTATCGGTGTGTACTTATCGTATAGCCGCACATGCAATGGTTTTAGAGATCCGTGATTTTGCAAAACGTTACTGCAGCAGGAAACGCAATATCTCGAAAACCTGAAGACGTACCGACTCTATTTTTGGGGCACATTCTTGCATAAGCATAAGCTATCTGCCTATATACAATTTTCGTCTCTCCGACAAGTATTTAAAAATTTTCTTACTGGGGTAACGTTACCGCAGCAGGAATTGTTTTTTCCATTTTTTTCCAAAACTACAAGACGCACTAATTTTATAATCGGCGCACATTTACAGCAGATTGCGCTCTAATTATACGTCCCACTCACGTCGCTCTACGTGCAACTTTCCTGCTGGGGTAACGTACACGTATATAAGTTGGTCTCTTCGGCAAAACAGTTACTATATCGGACCGACTTTGTTCTTAATAATAATAATTATTTTTTAATTTCTAAATAGTTTACTGATATGTAGGTAGTTCAGCTTTACCAAATACACAGCTAAGAATTGTTTTTGGGTTTTATTTCTGATGCCTGGAAACCTATTAGACCCAGGGCACACGATACATACACCCCTCCCCCACCCGATTAGTCGAATATTTGCGGTGTGGCCTGGCCCTTAGGGATTGTCCAGAAAGGGCGAATCCGTGTGTCATACTCCGCAGCAGAACCACTTTGACTACATTATATACAAATTACAGGATAAAATGTAGATAATGTCTATATTTTTGTAGCTTATTATCAAAATTTGTATATTGTTAGTTTCTTGGAAAATATCAATTCAAAGTGGTCATGCTACAGAGCATACTCTCCAGCAGAACCACTTTAAAATAACGCTTATTTCACGCTGATTATGCACAGGCCATAATATAAACAAATGTATATTTATTGTACATCAAGATAACATCTACAATTTTAGATAAATACTTGCCGATTTTTAGTAATATGTAAATGTTTTATCGGAAAGCGCCTGCTATGAATTTCTTAGCAAATAACAGCCAATGACAGAAGCTAGTCGTAAATAAATATATTAATCTTGTTATTTGCTAAGAAATTCATAGGCACTTTCCGGTAAAATATTTACATACAATATACAATAAATATATAGGTATCTCGACTAGCGCGTATACACGCGAGTCGAGGGTCTGGCGTTATGCACGCGATTTACGCGCGTATTTTGAATTCGCGCGATGCTTGTGGGCGCGATGTATTCGTGCCTAGACCTTGTTCAGAAGACGCGAATTCATTCGCGCGCTATTGAGATAAGGAAATGAAATTGAGATTCCAAAACAGAAACATTTATTAAGAAAATACCTACAAACAAATTATTTCTAGTGCATTTTATATTAATAAAATAAAACAGGCGATATTATATTCTTATAATGGATTGATAAACTTTTAGAACCTTTCTTGCCGCGCTCGCTGTAATGACATCTTGTCTTTCGTTCGAAAACGCATTTTCTTTTAATTCGTAAAGACAGAACATAGCTAGTGTTACAGACTTCGGGTTCGTCATATACCAGCTCGACATGAAAACTCTTTAGTACATACTTGACATCAACTTCTTGGTCTATTGACCCGAACAATTATAAATAAACGATTATAGCGTCTTCCGCTTGTCAGCTTCCGGTACATCAAATAATTAGTAAAAGTCATTATATTGTGCATTATTCTTTGATATATAATATTATTAATAATTAATATTTAATGAGCCATTTCATTAGATTATTAAATTATAAATTAATAGTAATGTATTCGTGTGTTATAAAAGCCGCTGTGTTGACAGTTTTCCTTTCATAAGTCTCTTAAGTTACGGCTGCTAAGCAAATAACATTATGAGAAAATTGCTCGCTACTATCCTTCTATCACTAGTATCCTTGTTTTACACTAGGTATTATTAACATAATAGTAAATTATGATACAATAAGAAAATATGGATGGATTGTGTGAGAAGTGATATGAAAGAAAGAGGAGTGATAGCGTGACGGGTGCTTTGATTATATAATGTCGACGGGTGACAGGACAGAGTGGAAGAAAGTGTCTAAACACACTATGCCGAAGATACGCGACGGAAGTTCGGCATGATTACGCCTGCAATGCTATTTGAATTACTGGCGACACATTATGCCGAAATTACGTTGCGTTATAGCGTACAGCCGAACTTCAGTCTGGCGTAAGTTCAGCGGAAATTCGGCGGAACGTATTCTTTAGAACACACATTATACGCGACCGAAGTTCGGTTCGATTGCCGACGGAGATCGGGAGCGGGGAACAGCGGGAGGCAGGCATGCCCCGCGCCCCGCCTGTCCGCCCGTAGTGTTTATTTTCTGAATTTCTGCCGCGTAAGTTCGGCACTTATGGTGTGTCATATCAGCCGAATACATTGGAACGTAAAATCAGCCGCGGAACTTCGGTCGCGTATGTTCAGCATAGTGTGTTTAGACACAAAGACTTATTGCGCCGACCCCAAATAAAACGGGACAAGGGTAGGAAGATGATGTGTACATTATGATACAAGTGTGTAATGTAGATTTCCATAGAGGCAGTATAATACCGTCGCCACTGTAAAAGATGCCAACGCGCCACAGCATCGCGACAGTATCGATACGACCGCGCGACAGCATTGCTACAATAAGTCGTCGTGGATGAGGGGCCTAAGTTGTAGTTGCATATTCATGCAACGGACTTTTTGGAAACGGATTTACGCGGTCGAAGTCGCGGCCATTGTAATAATGTAATATATAATATGTCCACAACTATTACACAACGCCATCTAGTCCCAAGCTAAGCAGAGCTTGTGTTATGGGTACTAGACAACTGATAAACATACTTATATATTTCTAAATACATACATATTATAGATAAATTACACCCAGACACAACAAATGATCGTGCTCATCACACAAACGTTTGTCGTGGGTGGAAATCGAACCCACGACCTCCCGCATAGCAGTCAGGGTCACTAACTACTAGACTGACAGGCCTGTCAAAATTATGTATAGTGTGTTGTGGTAAAATCGGCGCTGGGGTAATAGCGTATAAATTAAATATCCCAAGTTAATCCAAGGTCATTTTGGTTGAAACTTGTTTTGTGTATTTCGTTTGTGTTGTGGTTATGTAAACCTCGCGCCAACACGATCGAAATTCAACCACCGCGGTGGGGAAAACGCGCCTCTAAATCTCCGGCCACCGCAGGCGCGGGCTTGCGGACGGCGAGCAATGAGTAGCTCGCCGTCCGGTCGTCTGGTAACAGTCTAGACCAAGCCCAAGTCGTCGACGGGACTAGGGACTCTGCAAAACGATTGAAGCCTGCTGGGGCCTAGGGTCTCTTTTAGAAAGAGACTCACTCCTGCTGGGGCCTAGGGTTTCTTTCTGAAAGGAAGGCTTGGCGACAGTGCGAAGGGCAAAGAAGAAACGGGGTAACGTGTTTAGTCAGTAAAAGTCTGACACTGTTCCCGCTTCGCAGGCGGCATCATCCAATGACGAATTCGGCCGGGCGGAATTCGTCACAGGATGATTTTTGCTACCACAAAAAATAATATATAATATAATATGTCCACCACAACTATCACTCAACGCCATCTAGTCCCAAGCTAAGCAGAGCTTGTGTTATGGGTACCAGACAACTGATAAACATAATTATATATTTCTAAATACATACATATTATAGATAAATTACACCCAGACACACAACAAATGATCGTGCTCATCACACTAACATTTGTCCTTGGTGGGAATCGAACCCACGACCTCCGGCGTAGCAGTCAGGGTCACTAACTACTAGACTGACAGGCCAGTCAAAAAAAAAGCCTTGGTTGGGACGGGATACTAGGAAATCAATGCATTTGTTCATGAGTTAAAGGTTTTCCTTCCGGATCTTCATAACGGTCGTTATTAGAGCAATCGCACATCATAATAATGCCATAAGAAAGGATGCCTAATAGCAAATAAACCACAAAAAGACTACTTAAGACAGTGCCGTTGAAAAATGGTAAACAATGGATACTTTTGCTGAAGACATTCGATGATAAATTGTCTTTCGGTTCAACCTGTAAACAAAACAAACGTTTTTTTAGGAGAAATGCCACTAATACACATTGGTACAATGCGTTCCAAATGAGATTAGGATCGATTGCCATCATAGATATAGATATAATAATAATACATATGTCCACAACTATCACACAACGCCATCTAGTCCCAAGCTAAGCAGAGCTTGTGTTAAGGGTACTAGACAACTGATAAACATACTTATATATTTCTAAATACATACATATTATAGATAAATTACACCCAGACACAGAACAAATGATCGTGCTCATCACACAAACATTTGTCTTGGGTGGGAATCGAACCCACGACTTCCAGCATAGCAGCCAGGGTCACTAACTACTAGACTGACAGGCCAGTCAAAAGATATACCTAGATAACGCAAGCATCACGATCTGTACGGAAAACATGCGTGCCATTTTTTGACTACCTATTATGGCGTCACAAGCACTATTTGTGATGGAAAAATCAAATCAGGGTCGATTTGATTTTTCCTTGCCAGCACAATTTACAATTTTTATATTTTCAACTGATGTCCGATGAGCGCTTACGATTTTTGTACGTAAGCTAGGCATGCGAAGTAGTTGCTCCTGAGTGGGAATCGAACCCACGACCTCCCGCATGGCAGTCAGGGTACTAACTACTAGACTGACAAGCTAGTCAAAGGCTATGGATATGGCGAAACTATAAGGGTTCCTTGTTGACTACACACTCACCAATATTTCGCTCAATTTGACTATATCTCCACTCCTGGTGTTGACTATCCTGATCGGCTCTGTACAGTAATACGAGCGTTGGTAGGGACATATCACGTTCATGGCGGCGCGGCCCACCTCCTCTTGGCCCTCGTACATAACAATGTCCACTAAAAAAACAGAAAAAAAACTTGTAAGAAATATAATAAGATTTTTCAGACTCTATCTATTAAAAAAAGCTGCATCAAAATCCGTGACGTACTTTTAAAGATATTAGCATACATAGAGCATAAGCAACTTTGTTTTATACTATAATAATATAATAATACATGCATAATATATTCAATATCAGTACTCGTGCGAAGCTGGGGCGGGTCGCTAGTATATAATATTTTAAAATACCATGGAGTCATTGGGATCATGGAAATCACGGATAGTTGAAAGATCAGGGCTTTTAAGGCACCGAGTGTATTAAAATGGGGTTTTTGACATTCCTGGACAAGCCATGCTATCACTAATAACATTGGCGCTCAGGTAAATAAAATTGTCTACTGCTTCCAGTGAGAGAAGTGGTGGCCGAGTGGTAACGGCCCCGACTTACGTGTTGTAGGTCGCGGGTTCAAACCCAGCCAGGCGCATTACTTTATAATTTATTTCATCATCACATCACCACTGCTCTCAAAACGGTGAAGGAAAACATCGTGAGGAAACCGGCATGTCCTAGAACCAAAAATTCGAAGACATGTGACATCTACCAATCCGCTCTGGGCCCGCGTGGTGGATTACGGCCCATTCCCCTCTCTTAGAGAGGAGGCCTGTGTCCCTGCAGTGAGAACATTAAAAGGCTGATTATGATGATGACTGCTTCCAGGTCCAACGCGCCAGTGAGGTCCAAACTCCTAAACCTGTGCACCATCGTGACACTCTAGCCATGCCACGTAAAGAAAACAAAGACCTTTTCAATACACTTACTCGAAAACTGCCTCTTATCACACTCATGTTAGGTTCAATATAGCATTTATATCACCCAAGTGCTTTTTTGAGTTTATCACAACAAGGGCTTTTGCATTCCCTCCATATCGCCACGGTCAAGGGTGCTTTTTTTTTCTTAGTTTATCGAATCAGGCGCGAGTCCTCCCCCACGAGGCACTGGGCGACCCCACGAAATTAGAAACTGACCAGAGCAGATTTGAATGCTATTATTATTATATTTCTACTGTATATTAGAGATACGATTAAACGTTTTTTCTTTCTTTCTTTATTTCAAAAGTCGTAAGTGTATTGAAAAACGTCGTTTGACACACGTGCAGATTTGTCATTGCAGCCCTCGGCTCCATAACACACTCGAATATGGCTCGTGCGATTTCGCCTCGGTCGCAACGACAAACTTTCTGCACTAGTATCAAAATGTACTATAAATACCGTGACTTTTTTTACCGATCTTCCAATGATTTTGCTCGAATTCGAAGGTCCATTCCATTTCGAACTCGTTGAATTTGAATTTAGAATTTTGTCCCTTAGCTCTTCTTGTTTCCAAAGAGACAGTGGGTGTTTCGCTGTGTATGGCGCGCCGCGTTTGCATACCCGTGGATAAGCCTGAAGAAATCAAAACAATATTATACCGCTAGTCTCCTGCTTGGCTGAGAAACAAAAACCGGCTAAGAGCGTGTTGGGCCACGCTCAGTGTAGAGTCCCGTAGTTTCCCGTCCGTCACAACCTCACAATGTAATCTTTTTGTATTTTTATTTGAAAGAAGATACGCTCAGGATCAAGGGCGGATCCAGCTTTGGCGCCAGGAGGGGGTCACATAGTCGTGGTCACTTATAATTTAATTTTGATAACAATAGATGCGAGTAAAAAGTAGGTATTTTATTAATTTACATACATACGTAATAGTCCAGTGCAAATAGCATTTAAAATGATAAAAAGTGGAACAAAATAGTAGTAGAATGAAACCCATTGGAAAAGGAAGCGAATATAACAAAAAATTAAGGAAAAAAAATTACGATCGATCTGAAGTCGGGAAGTCGATGGGTGTGCGGTTTTAAAGGGTAAAAAATGGTTTATCTCGATTTCTGTTAAAACTACTGGTTCTATGAAAAAAGTCTAATGGCAAACTGGTCATAAAAAGATCTACCACTTTTGTATTTACACTTTTTTCACATAACCTCAAAATCTATGTGAAAAGTCCAATAAACCGAGTTTTTTATTTTAATTTTTATCTTCTTCAAAGATCAAGTTACCTTTTTATGTTCCAAACTTACTGTAATTTTTTTTATTTAAAATATTCATATTTGCTCTTTATTTTGACTTAACATCGAAAAATCAGCCTGTTTTTCAATCGAAAAATCTCACGTCAAAATATGTAAATTTTTAATAAAGTTTGTTGGCGTTTATTCACCGAAATCTTTACTTTTTGATGGTGTAAAAAAAAATACATGACTTCAGTAAATTTTCTCAAAAAAATGCAAAAAATTTAAAACCTCGAATCCGATCAAAATGTAAAATTTTGAGCTATTTATTAAAATTTACACTTTAATTTTTTGAAAAACGGAAGATTCCATGTTACATTGATAAACAAAAAAAAATTAAATCAAAATATACTAGGTACCATAATTTACAACCGAATCGAAAATATGATATTTTCATATCACAGTGTTTGTTGCCAAAGTTCTTGCACAGAAAATAATAGAATTTTGGTGAGAATTAGAATGAAAATAATATAATATCTACATATAATGTGCTTTTTGCAAATCATACGCTTACATAATGCTCCAATGCGGAAGAACAAACCTACGAGGAAGTTTATGATTGAGATGATGAAATTGTAAGTTTATCGGATCTAACCATGAAGAAATGCCATCAAAGAGACAAAAACTAATGGATAAGTGATTAGTATGTAAGATAAGGTATCATGAGGCTTGTGATTAACAAGATTATAGTATTTAAACATATTATAATTAATATAAATAACTTTGACTGAAGCGAGGCTAAAACTTAATAAGACAGCGTTTTTACTGGAAAAAAGGAAATGTGGCTGCTGCAATTCAGCCACATTTCCTACGTGACTCCCCTTTAAATCTCAAATTATTTTTTAGAACACTAGAACATTTTTGCATGTTTTTTTTTTTTTGCAATATTTAAGTTACGTGGATTTGCGATTTTTTTTTTATCACTGTAATATGGATTCTAACGTAAGGTGTAAATTTTAATAAATACCTCGTTCCATGTTTAAACAAAATAAATTTCTGATTCGAGTTTTTTTACTTTTTTTGCATTTTAGTCAAAATAAAGAGCAAATGTAAATATTTTAAATAAAAAAAAATACAGTAAGTTTGGGACATGAAAAGGTAACTTTTCACCAAACTTTCTGAATAAAAAGTTATTTAAATTTAAAGAATATAAAAATTAAAACAAAAAACTCGGTTTTTTGGACTTTTCACATAGATTTTGAGGTTAAGTGAAAAAAGTGCTAATACAAAACTGGTAGATCTTTTTATGACCTACAAGTTTGCCATTAGTTTTTTATTTCCATAGAACCAGCAGTTTTGCTGAAAATCGAGATAAACCATTTTTTACCCTTAAAATCGCACACCCATCAACTTCCCGACTTCAGATCAACCGTAATTTATTTTTTCTTTAATTTTTGTTATGTTTTCTTCCTTTTCCAATGGGTTTTATCCTACTACTATTTATTCTTTATTGTACACTTGAAAAACTTAACACATAATAACTTGTACAACACGTACATATTGCCATCTTCTCTTGAAGATATCCAGAGAAGCACTATCACGCACGGAATGAGGCAGCCTATTTATCTATACTAATATAATAAAGAGGTAAAGTTTGTTTTTTTGTTTGTAGGAGGTAATCTCTGGAACTACTGGTCTGATTAGAAAAAAATTAGCAACATTAGAAAGCTGCTTTACTCCTGAGTGACATAGGCTATATATTATGTACGCGGGCGGAGCCGCTGACATAAGCTAGTATTCCATAAACGTGGTGAATGATTTGTCATAACAGCTAGAGGTATGTCTAGGGCCCGATCTAGCTATTTAGCCGCTCCGGGCAAAGATAACTTTCGCCACCCTTTACCACCTGTTCCACACGGTCTGTTGGGCCAGCGCGGTCGAGGTCTGGGTGAAGACGTCAAACCAGATGTACCTACCGGTGGTTCGAGAACGTCACCCTCCTTTCCATGACGCGTCACTCGGCAGCACGCGTATTCAAAGTGGGGCGGGCGAACGTTTTACAACCAGGAATTCGCCCTGCATCCACACACACGTGGCGATAGAACCCCAGTTTCGGACGACCATGCCTGTCTCCAGAACCCAGTCCTTCAGCATCAGTTCCTGAGCTGGAAACCCCTGGCCAAGTCCGTGGCATTGAGTTCCCCGCAAATGACTACAGGGAGTGAATCAAATCCTACGACGAAGGCATTCCACTCTCTAAGGCAGTCGTGAAGATCAGCGAGAGATCTATTTGGGGACAGGTAGACGCCTACCACTGCTAAGTCTCCGAACCGTGCTGCCACGCAACCCCGTTCCCTCGTGACGGCCTCGAGGGACGAGGTACCGGTAGCGGTCGACGAAATTACTGTCACCGAACCACTCAAGACCTGCACCCATTCAGTTATCAACTGATCCTAAGCGGTTGATTTGGCCGGGGTGGGTCTTCGGACTTTACTCTTGGCCTTGGCGGAGGGATCGCAGGACCTGCTCCCAGTGTGGTGGTGAGCCTGTTTGCCTGCTGCCGCACATACGTGCTACGTATGTGCATCGTAGCACAACATTCTGCAGCATTGTGCCCAGGCTTACAACACTGATAGCAGTGGTCACTGCGATCCATTTTTCACACTGCAGCGCAATAGGGCCCCCGTAGCAGCAGTAGCACCGCAGCGGTCTGGGCTTCAGCAGTTTCCCATGCGTGGAGACCCAACTCAAAGAAGCCGTCGGCCCTCCCCAGCGATGGTCTTGGACGGCTTGCGTGCCCGTGTTTAAGCTAAAACGCAAATCATTGACGTGGCTCAGAAGTCTGCTTAGCTTAAGGTAGGATGTAGTTACGTAAAATCTGTATTGTGCCAAATATATAAATAGAATCATTATATTCAATTAGTGGTCCATCTAAGTCCTGGTCCTGGAACCAGCTCAGGGGGGGGTCATGACCCCCATGACCCCCCCCCTGGATCCGCCGTTGCTCAGGATAATAAATACGTAAACTGAGTTTAGAAAAAATGCTAAATGTAAAAAGCCTTCTGAACTAATATTTATTTATTTTATTTATTTATTTAACAATTCATGTACACACAATATATAGTAGGAGAAAAAATACAGAAAACAGGAGAATAGGTACAAAGGTGATGCTTATTTCTTAAGAAATCTCTTCCAGCATACCTGCGAAAGGAGAATTGGAAAAAAAAGAGATGAAGACGTGTGTAGACGTGACAGGAAAATATTAAATTTACTAATATAACATTAATATAATAATTGAATATTGTAATTGAACTGTATGTTAAATTACAATTTTAGTTCAGAAGGCTAGGTATTCAATTTTTTTCAAAAACTTCATTTTATCAAGTTCAAAATAATTTTCTTAGAAAGGCTTTATAAAGTTCTAGTTTTAATTTTTTTTTTATATTGTGTAGGTATATACACTTCTCATCAAAAAAATCGAAACACTTCCGTTTTCATTGTTTCTGTCCGAATTTAACACAAAAAAGAATTCATACGATGAAAAAAAATACATATATTATAGCTGGCAGTTTGGCCATTACAGTAATAAGCGAAAATTCTAAATTCAAAATTAGAATTTCATTTGTTTATCTTATAAACGAAATGAATCACTGTTTTGAGACAAATGTGTGTTTAGGGTTGGAGTACATTTAGCGTTTAAAAACTAAAAATTGGCGCCTATCCTTAAACTTTTTGTTTTTTATTTCAATACTGTGACTTTGGGACGTCTGAAAAAAGGTTTTTTTTCTAAAACGTATGGATACTTCGCCCACAGAAGCCGCCCAAGTTGTGGCATTGCTGGATTCTGGCCTTAGTCAGCGTGTTGTGGCTGCAAGACTGCATCTAAGCCTGTCATCTGTTCATAGAGTCTATAAACGTTATCGGGAGACTGGTTTGTTCACGCGCCGTTCAGGATCTGGCAGGAATCGGGTCACTTCTGAGCGAGATGATCGATTTATTGTAACAACTTCTTTAAGAAATCGACGCCTTAACGCTTTTCAACTGCAGCAGCGGCTTCGTGTTGTACGAAGGGTGGCTGTAAGTGACTCTACAATTAGAAGAAGGTTGAAGGATCGTGGACTGGTACCGCATAAGCCAGCAAATGGGCCGAAATTAACTGCAGACCATCGAAGAGCGCGCCTTAACTTTGCACGTGAGCACCTAAATTGGTCATACCTACAGTGGAGCAAAGTTCTCTTTTCTGATGAGTGTAAAATTATGCTGTATGGTAACGACGGAAGGAACAAGGTCTACAGAAGAGACGGAGAACGCTATGCACAATGCTGCATTGAAGAAAAGGTCAGCTATGGTGGCGGTTCGTGGACGGTTTGGGGAGGAATCAGCGCCGACGGTAAGACAGAGCTTGCTTTCGTGTCTGGGCCACGTCTGCCTGCACTAAACTGTCATCGGTACGTCGAAGAGTGTCTCGAGCCTCATGTGATGCCCTATGCACATTTTATTGGCAACGGCTTCATATTCATGCACGACAATGCTAGGGCTCACACCGCGGGCGTCGTACGAGATTATCTTAACGAAGTCGATATCTCTATTATGGAATGGCCAGCAAGAAGCCCGGACATGAATCCCATTGAACATCTATGGGATGAATTAAAGAGACGAATTCGAGCAAGAGATCCTGCCCCAGAAACACTTAGCCAGCTGCAAGATGCAATCCAAGAGGAATGGGACAATATACCACAGCATGTGATCGTGACTCTCATCCGATCGATGAAGAACCGTATGGAAGCAGTAATTAGAGCTCGGGGAGGGAATACAAGTTATTAAATAAACGTTTTTTAGCTTTTTTTTTCATTTACGTGTGTTGTTTTATCCATTTCCTTTATACTCCATACGGAATAAAAATGACTCATTTAACAAAATACGAAACCTATGAAAAATTCATTTAAATTTAGAACATTAACATTAAGATTTGATAAGCTCATATTACTCACTATTAAACGACATTTAACATTTATTCCTAAATGTACACATTTTTCTGATAATCCTGACAAAACGTAAACTTGCAAGGTGTTTCGATTTTTTTGATGAGAAGTGTATATATTAAGTATATAATTATTTTTGATATTTGTTAAGTATTTTGTATGTAATGTACCTATTTTATCTGTAGGCCTTAATTGCCTGACAATAAATAAATAATAATAATTACAATATTATCTAAACTTATGTTTCAAAAGTTTGAGGGGGCGGGGGAACCCATTAGTTTTTACTTGAGAAACGATTATATCCGAAAATCTTTAGGTACATTATCAAAAAAATAATTTGCGATACTTACCCTTAATCATTTTTAAATAATTAAGGGATGCAGACGGACATACAGACTTGGCCAAAATAAAAGGGTTCTTTGTTGACTACGGAACCCTAAAAAGAGACTTAGTCGGCTAAAGTTTTGTTTTTGTTAATAGGTTCGCGCTTGACCGCTACCTCACCTGATGGAAAACGACGATGTGGTCGACGATAGAGCGTGCTTACCTAGAAGTAACCTATTCACTCTTGACTTAAACATTCCCGGATTGTAGCCATCAGAAATCACAGACCCCGGCAAGGAATACCACTCCTTGGCTGTACGTACAATGAATGTGTTCCAAAACGTTTTGTACGTTATACGTAGGTATATGTGGGATGTCAACCATTTACCGGTGGCGCAACGCCGTACGTCTGGTGGTCCGATGATGGAACGGGCTAGGAGGAATTAAGTTATTATAAAGCCCGCTGCATACGAGACGGGTTTTTTTCACGGACGGGACGGAACGGGAAATTTTGGAAATATCGTTTCATACAAAATGTATATGGAAGCGCATATGTCACGGGGACACGGACGGGACAGGAACGTGACACTGACGGGCGGTCTTGAACGAGGCAGTCACGTCCCGTTCCCGTTCATGTCCCGTCCGAGGTATTATCCCGCCACGTATGCAGCGGCCTTAATTCCGAGACACACCCGAAAACCGACAGGCTAGCAACTCGGCGTCGATGCTCAAGACTTTGAAGCTTTGACTCGACGAGTGCATCATTGCCAATGATCCTCCTGGGTCGTCTCTTAATAGACTCAACAGCCTCAATTCTCTTCTATATCAATATGGAGGTATACCTATCCTTCATTAATAGCTCACTTAAACTTTATTTTCCGCCTAAGGCGCCATGTACGCCTACAATAATATCTGATTGCACAATATTTATTTTTACCGGCGCTATTCCATTTAAAATCCTGATGGCTACCACCCGGGAATCCTTCAGTCAAGAGTCAATATGTTACTTCTAGGTAAGCACGCTCCATCGTCGACCGCATCGTCGCTTTCCATCAGGTGAGATAGCGGTCAAGCAAGCGCAAACCTATAATAAAAAAAAATTGTAAATGTAACCGTTTGAGGCCCCATAAACAATTTTTTTTTTATTGATTATAGAGTAACTTAGATATTATTATTATTTCTAGCCCATACTGTCCTACTGCTGGGCAAAGGCCTCCCTAAATTCCTTCCAGTGTTCTCAGTCTTGAGCCACTTCTTGCCAATTCCTAAGGAAGGCATCCAAGTCGTCCCGCCATCTCCTTCTTGGTCTGCTGCGACCCTTTCGTAACTTAGTACTAACCAAAAATTCGTAAACGAGCGTATGGTGAAATTAGCAAAATTCCTGATTTCCTCGACATTGCATTTGGCAAATTCTTGACGTATTCCACCCTCGGTACGTCCACTGGGTTTTCTTTACCAGTATAAAAAGCTAACACCGGACCAGCTTTCAGCCGACGTGCGGCGGTCATCACTTCTTTTATAACTGTGTCATGTCTTCTTAAAATATGAATCTTGGATTCACGAGGCCCGTCTTGAAATAAGATGTAAAGGTGTTTAAAATTATCCTTTAGTCTCAACTTTGAGTTCTGGGCTAGATAATGGACATTGGTTGTGGTTTGTGGGAATGCTTTCAAAAGGACTTTGTAAGGTTCTATGACGCATGGAAAGTATTTCAGTGTTTCTCTGTTCGATGTTAGGGTGCCATGCAAGTTTTTATACGGAGTGCCAGCTGAGGTATCCTTAGTACTTATGTCTTCAATGCTGAATCTCTTTTCGACGAATATTATGACTCCTGTAGAGCGTCTAGCTGAATCGTTTATTATGTCAGAAAATTTTGAACTTGACATTTTCTCAAACGGATTCGGATCGATGTGAATGTGGGCCATAACTTGCTCGTAGTCTATCATGAACACTGGTACAGTGGGAAGAGCTACCACACCGTAACTAGCAAAATGCATGAGATAAATAAACGTTGCGGAAACGAATAAATCCATTTTTCGTAATCAAATTAATGTTTTTGACAGAATCACGACTCCAAGATGAAAGACAGATTTATTCTTTGAAAAATCGAAATGTTTTTTTTTAATTACTTGAAAGAGTTTTTATTTAAAGTAAATTCCAAAAATATTTATTCATAATCCTTATGTACCTATATATGTATAAATAAAATTTAAAAAAACCCCTGTGAAACCCTAACCTGAGCCCTAACCCTTACCCATTTTTATTTTAGTTCTGTAATGGGTCATATGCACTGTCTTCTATATTTTATTTATCAGAAGCACTGGATTGGCTGCCGTCAAAGTGCTTTTGTCCCCGTTTGATATTCGTCATATTGGCGCTGCCGGCCACGGAGACTGTAGCGAGTGTCTACGGTACTAAGACTGATAATGTTGCAAAGCCTATCCGTAGGATAGAGATATTTATTATTTATTTAACACATGCACATAACTGTGCAAAGGCGGACTTAATGCCTAAGGCATTTTCTATTTTTTTAAGGCATTTTCTTTTTTTTCTATGTTTTTTATTTATTTTTTGATTTTTGATCATTGAAACATTACGTTCTTGACTATGGTCTAGCTAGAGCAATGTTGAAAAAAAGTATGTACCTGCCCTAAAATATTATGCTGCTCACATTAACAATTGATTGATTGTTATATAATACTATATAACATTCTACCTATTTATGTTTATTCAATGCTTTAATTTGTATTTTTTTTTTGTTCGTCACGCTTATTCATATTTAGTTATTTTTCTACATTACTTTATGAAATCTATGTATAGACAATTGTTAAAATTTCATAAGCATACCCACAAAACATGGAAAACAAAACAAATGTAGGCGTAATCTTAAAAACAAAAATCCACAATAAAACCTTTCCTGAGTTTTTAATTATTATATTATGCATTTGTAACATGTTTTGTTCATTATGTTGGTTTTAAAACCTATTTCTATTAGATGATTTCAATGAATAAATATTGATTTTAATATTGCATTTACAATTGTGGCAGTTTTAAAAACAAATAATGGCAACATTAGTAAACCATAGACAACGCGTCAAACTTATCATATGATCACTTTTCACATGACCCATGGTCAGTCGTCATCGCCCGAACGCTGTCTTTTTATGACAATTTTGGGCTAAAATACTAACTTTTAGTCCGTTTTGCGTCCAATAGAATTAGCCTTAAAAATGGCGTTTTGCCGTGTGGTGTTCTCGTTATTAGTTCTAAGTGTAATTAACTGTTTCGCCTCCAAAGTCCCAGTGTACCTATGGGGGGATTCGCTCAAAAGTTCCATGCAATCAAACCCTCTAACGACGTATACCTCTGAAGAATTTGCGGCACTTCTCAAGCAAGCGTTGGTAAAAGATCCTCTGACGCTAGTTTTCACCGAAGAAACGTTGTCTGTTGAAGATTTTTCACTGAAAAATGAGGAGGGTGCGACATCTTTCCCTTACCTGTACGAGAATCTTAACGAAGCGGTCTACTTACCTACTGTCAAGGATCCGTTGGCCACTCTGAACCACATTGCTGGCCCAGACGCTATCAACATCTTTTCTGATGACTTGGTCCCGACTGAAGGTAAATTTGTGTTCATCAACCTCAATGATGCTCGGGAAGGAGAGTCCAGGGCTCATATGCTGAGACGCCATGACGCTTTCATGCAGGAAACTGTTGCGAAGATGGAGTCTGAAGGCTTGGACGTTGTTGCTGTGTACACTGCTAACTACCCATCATGGACCATCCCGGTCACCAAGTCGAGGACACGTCGTGCAACTGAAGGTGCTACGGAAGGTGCAAGAGCCTCTGCCGTGTATGATGTGGATGGGCTCCGATTGGTCTCTTCTAGCATCCAGATCAAGACTGGAAACGACTCACGGACATTGGGTGGCTTATCAAATCACGAATCTATTGTCAACACTACATTTGTAAATGCTACTCTGATTTTTGATAACACTACATTGCTCCTGAACTTCAACTCTCATGGTGGATACTGGTTCTTTGGTAAGATATTTGTAATACATTATTAATCTATTCTATTTTGTGGTGTCGTTTCTGCATTCACAGGCATAGCCACGGTGATGCAGGGTGTGGTGCTTACCCCTCCTTGGCTCTGACCTGTAAGGTACCTAACCAAACTAAAACAAAAAATAAATGGTCTAGGCACTAACTACAATACATAACATCCTTAAGAAATTTCACACTTAACAGTTGACACAAAAAAAGGTGATCAAAACGTAAAGAGCATGCATGTGCGATGCCAATGTCTGCACTTAGCCTGAAACAGAATCATTGTGCATGGGCCATGTCGGACTTTACTCCGATTAGCCCAATGAAGACTTATCTGCTTCTGGAGAGAGGTCTCTCCAGAAGCAGATAAGTCTTCAGTTTGCTCAGAGCATCTATAGAACGGAATGGAATGGAAAGGAACTCGGTGCTCAAATGTCTGTTTTCTTATATCATTGATGGCTGTGCACTCTAGGAGCGTATGTGCAACAGTTTCTTCTGGCTCCATACATCTTTTCATTCATCATTTCATTTAGAATAGAATAGAATAGAAATAATTTTATTCAGTACAGACAGCACAATAGTTACAAAATACACGTAAAAAATATAAAAAATAAAAAGTACGCTGAGCGTGCCTGGACCGAAAAGGTGACCATTTGGTAATCTAGCCTTCAATCTTTGGTGAACTGGTGTTTTTTTAGATTTTTCTACAGTAGTAATCACTCGTAACCGCATATCCTATTTCTTTCTAGGACTATCAGGGGTACACACACAAATATGTAAACTGACGATTGACTAGTTGATCTCAGCAGTTAATCCAGTCGATCTTAATCAGATAGATAGATAGATAGATAGATAGACACAGGTACACCATAAACAAAACTTGGTACATAAGGACACTTAAAAATTACTACGGTGTTACAATGGGCGGTCTTATTGCTAAAAGCGATTTTTTAAAGACAACCTTTGGATGGATTTGACAGAGGAGAAAGATACACGGGTAGTTCGTGGCGTACTATTTACATATATACAATACATAACTAATAAACTAACTAACAAAAATAATATATACCTACGTATGTATATAAATATATAATATATGCAAATACATAATATGTATACATATATATATATATATATATGAAAGCAGAGAAATATGAACCTAATGTCGTCAGCAATAATGTATTTACTTTTGGGCTAGCAGGACTATATTGTGGGGCATTACATATATGTATTACCTTATCAACTCGTTATTTTTCTTTATCAAAAAAAAGTGTTGATATTTTTGGGTTTGCTTCTTTCTTTTTTCTTTGTTTACCTGATTATTCGTAATTTTACTTTACCCGAATTTTGTAATTGGTAGATCTTGCAGAGTCTAGTTAGTAAACAGTACACCATGTGTCCAATTAATTTGGCCACCCCTGCACTAGACGACATATATAGAGACTCTACAGGGTCGTAAGCCTCTTGGGCCAAGGGTTGTTGTGAAAGCGTAACACCAGGGCCTGGGAATAAGGCAAAGAAGGAATGGGTTAGGTTTTTTAGTCAGTAAGAGTCTGACACTGTTTCCCACTCCGCCCAAGAGCGAGATTCGTCATTGGATGATTTTTACCTACCATAAATTTATTTATTTATTTATTGCATTCATGTAGTTTACAAGGTCTTATTACAGAATATGAGTGAACCCTGCTAGGGCATCACAAAAAAAATATTATATAGGTTAGACTTACAAATATAGGTCACATTCAAGAATCTAATTTCTGACATGCAGCATATTCTTTCATTTGTAAAGTCTAATTAAAAATGTTACAGTCGAGCTTAAAATCTTGGGTTGCTTGTAAGTTTCAAACTAATTTCTAAGTAGTGGTCCAGTTTAGATTTATGTCCGATTGAGGGTAATAGTGATACTTAGATAAAAATGTGATCCAATACAAAATAATAAAAAAGAAAAACTTGTATGACTAATAGGTGCTCTGCGGTCTTCCCATCCAATTACTACTAGTCTGTCAGCATAGTAGTGAGTGACCCTGACTGCTATGCCAGAGGTCGTGGGTTCGATTCCCACCCAGGACAAATGTTTGTGTGATGAGCATGATCATTTGTTCTGTGTCTGGGTGTAATTTATATATAATATAACAATATTCATTTGTTCACTTCATATTTCAAATAATGAAGTAGACTAACAATTGTACAAGTTTTGTCCCGATGTTTGTGATCAATTATTGCAAATTAAATTTGATCCACTTTCTGATGAGAAAGAGGTCAACCATCGAATCCGTGCGTCATTTGGAAGGCTGCGCGGTGTCTCCTCGTCCAACATACCAGAGTCTCAGACGAAAGTTTATGTTTTCAGTGATGACATATGGCTCCGAAACTTGGCCGCTCACGACGCTAGTAGGAGGCTCATTGCCTCCTCCTTGAGTCGTTTATCCTTAATGCTGAGGGTCGTGACCTCGACGAATAGCTTTTTGATGGACTATATTTCGCCATGTTTTCCGCTTTCGCATCAATCCTTGGCCCTCCGGCTTCGACCCTGCTGGGCCCCTACTGTTGCTGACAACTCCTTGAGGCGCGCGGGAACAGTGCGCGCTGTCGACGACATGGGCTCGGTGGTTACCGGATGGGCGAACAGCGAGCTACCCATAGCTCGCCGTCCGCAAGCCCGCGACTACGGTGGAAATCAAGATCAGAGACACGGTGGCGGCGGCTACGGCTGCGGCGTGAGTGCCGTTGCCTTTGCCTGATACGGTCGGCCTCCTCCTTTGCTAGCATTACTGCTTCGCGGAAGGACACGACCGCCTGCCACTCTTTCTCGCTCCTGACTATGGCCTCTACCAAGGCCCTATATTTAAGGCCAATATTTCGACATGTTGCCCTACCTTCGGCGATGTGGATTGTGGATTCTCCAGTGTAACACGGATTTGTGCATATAAAATGGCTGACAAATAATCAACTTGAAAATCTTTGATCTTAGCGAAGATTTTATTGAAGTAGAGACCTTGGCAGTCGTCCAAGCGCTAAGCCAAGGGAAGTAGGTTTTAATCAATAAAAAGCTGATCCACAAATGTTTCGCAGTTTCAATGAAGTAGTACAATGCGTTCCAAATGAGAATGGGATCGATTGCCATGTTGTGACGTCACTTTGTACTGTCAAATCGATGAAATAGGGTAGGGTGAATAAAACAAGAGAATTTTATTTACGAATCGTGAACGAAAAAGTTTAGTCAGATTTTTTTTTTAATTGCTATAAACTAGTGCTTGACTGCGATCCCACCTGATGGTAAGCAGTGATGCAATCCAGTCCTTAAATTTTGTTTATCTCTGCGTCACTGTGTGAAGTGTCTGAGTAGTGACAAATGGAAGAAGAAAGCGAATTGTTTCTAACAATGAATATAAGAACGAAAATGAGATTTTTTTAAAACTAATTATGATTTAAAACAATATATAGCTAATTTTGTTTTTACTTCAATTAGAATTAAATAAGACTTAGTAATATAAAGTAAAAAAAAGCCTTTTCTTTACTCATACGCTGAAAGTAGGTGTAAAGTTGCATGCGGACAGGGTTGGAAGAAGTGCTTTTACTTCCTAGGGAGTTTTACTTTACAACTGACAGTGGTTTTTTTAATATTTAGACAGCAAATATTAAAAAAAAAAACTAGTTCTATTTTGACATTTCTATTGAACCTTGTCCCGAATTTTTATACTGCCAGTACAATTAAAATGACATAGAGATAGAAATAATTTAAGAATGCTTTTTAAATAACTATCTCTTGAAATAACTATCTTTCATCCCTCGTATAACAATGTACTATTATCGCTACGCAAATAAGTTTTCTTTGTATATCGTACTTCAACGTTTGACAGATCGAGGTTATTGACTATCCTATTTGGAACGCATGGGACTAGCATCTCTGGAACTGAATTATATCAAACTAGCTTTTGCCTGTGTGGTATTGGGGTTGAGGTTGGGGTTTCCGGGATAAAAAGTAGCCTATGTCCTATTCCGGAGTGTATCCTATGCCGGTGCCAAATTTCATCCAGATCCGTCCAGTCGTTTTGGCGTAATTGAGTAACAAACATCCAAACATCTAAACATCGTAACTTTCGCATTTATAATAATATTAGTAAGAGTAAGGATAGGATTTCATTCGCTCACCTATTGTCTTTCTATTGATCATCTTACCCTTATCCCATATTACTTGGGGTTGGCGCAATATGTTTTTTTCTTCCACTCTGTCGTATCACCGTCACACTATTTATTTAACTCCCCTTTATTTCATATCACTCTTCAGTCTCTAATTACAGTACTCGAGCGAGCGGTTAAAAAGATAAATAATAAATGTTATTTATTCTGCCAATAGGTTTTAAAAACACTTTTTTTTTTAAGTTTTCAAGCGCTAAAATTCGCAGAGCCTACTTCAGACTCGTCAAGATTCGACGGCCGTACTGTAGCACTTATTGTGTATGTTATCAATTAAGTAATAGAACCGCTGCATAACACGTGAATCACCTGCTATTCTGCCCATCCTGCACTTTTCAGGATTTATAGGAGGCCAAGCCTATACCAGCTCTATAGGTTACCAAATATCAATACCACCTGCGGCCCGGACTAGGCGTTTTGCCTCGTCGTTTATACCGCGTACATCGAGGGACTGGAACAGTTTGCCGGCTGCAGTCTTTCCGGCCGATTATAATTTAGGTGTCTTCAAGGCTTGAGTGAATAGGCTCGTAATAAACTAGTGCGCCTTACCATCAACGATTGCATCCCTGCTTACCATCAGGTGGTATCGCAATCAAGCACTAGTTTATAGCAATAAAAAAATACTGGTCAGAAAAAAAAAACGAAACATTTGAGGCCACACACGGAAAGAAGAAGAATAATGATATGGATTTTGATATTTATGTCTTTCCTCCACAGACACCGTCGTCCTGAAAGTGGGCTCTATCTCGGAGACCCTCTACCCTCCTGAAGATGAGGTGTACGCTGTCCTCGGCTTCTCTTACCGCTGCGCCCAATACATTACCTACACCAGCGTTAATGAAACTACCACATACTCCGTCAGCTTTGTGGACATGAAGGTAGGCTGAAAAAGTATCAGATTTAATCGTTTAACAGCTTACGGCGAGTGTTTTTTTAAGCTTCTGATTTCTTTGAACGCTCAGTGGCGTAATCAGAACAATGGAATTAGAGGCATGTCATGGCTTATTCGAAACTTTCGACGCAAGAGAATTTAAACGAAGTGATCGTACGAAACTTGCCTAGACTAAAAGCCCCTTCTAACCTAGTCCTGGACCTTTGCGCTGAGACTAATTAAACTGAGGCGTGGTAGGAAACAAATGAAGTTTTGATCGAAAATTCGTTTTTAGGGTTCCGTAGTCAACAAGGAACCCTTATAGTTTCGCCATGTCTGTCTGTCTGTCTGTCTGTCCGTCCGTCCGTCCGTCCGTCCGTCCGTCCGTCCGCGCATAATATTCTTTCAAATAAAAATACAAAAAAAAAATCGGTTCACGCAATCCAAAATTACCACCGGGTACAGCGCCATCTCTCGGGAAATTGGGTTACTAATTTTTATATGGGCTACTGGGTTCTGTTAAATTTGTGGCGGACGTGAAACTACGGAACCCTACACTGAGCGTGGCCCAACACGCTCTTGGCCGATTTTTCGTTGAATAAGACTAGACGTCCTGTTCTTTCTTTAATGAAAAAATATATTTATCTTGTAAATAAATTTTTACAAGTGAAATTCTTTTTCCGTCAGTTATAACTAGATGAGGCTGGTGTTTCTAGCTGACTACGCTGAGAAGAAGCACCGAAATAAATTCAGGGGTCTTTACCTTCGTTACAGAGCCCCGGGTGACGTTTTAACAATAACCCATGGTGGCTAAGGAGCTTTTTTATTTTTTATTTATGATGAGTAAAAATCATCTAATAACGAAGCCCTTGGGCGGAGCGGCAAATAGTGTTAGACTCATGCTGACTAAACAACCTACCCCGTTCCTTCCTTGCCTTAATCCCAGAGCCCTGATGTTACGCTTTCGCATCAACCCTTGACCCCAGGAGGTTTCGACCCTGCAGGGCCCCTTTAATTTGCTGACAACTCCTTTTAGGGCGCGGGAACAGTGCGCGCCGACGACGACTTGGGCCGCAAGCCCGCGCCTATGGTGGCCGGAAATTGGGGTCGGAATCGCGGCGGCGGCGGCAGCAGCGAAAGCGCCTTTGCCTTTGTCAGCCTCCTCCTTTGCTAGCATTACTGCTTCGCAGAAGCACGTGACCGCCTGCCAGTCCTCGCTGCGGACCATGGCGTGGCTAAGGGACTGGAGTAGCGAATCGATCGCATACTGAAAGAACATTTGCTCTGTGTTCAAGAAATGCGGTAGCTAAGACTTACAATACAATATCTATGTACTCCACAGGTCCAGCCGTTCTTCGAGAGGAATACCAGCCAGATATTCGGTGAATCCTTCAACTGTGTACCGTTCTTCTCTTCTTCCATCTGGGCTGGACTCTTCGTGGTCTTCATTCTGCTATCTATCACCTTCTACGGCATCATGATGATGCTGGACATCAGAACCATGGACCGATTTGATGACCCTAAGGGCAAGACGATCACGATTAACACAGTAGATTAAATTTGAAAACAAATGCGGTGTTTTGGTGTTAGTGAGAGAGAGTTTATGCCTTTTTAGAACAGTTTTTTTTTTTTACATTATACATACAATCTTTTTGGTATATTTATGTGCAATTTTAAAAGTAGAATTGAAATTATTTCATGTTAAACAGGCCGCATATTGTCGAGCGGGCCGCACGGACTGTCTCTCGGGTCCTAAGAGTATTAAGTAAGCGCAATTTTTTTTTGTCTGTTTATATCTTTGTGAGTACGTTTTTATTGTTAATGCATTTTTTGTAAGACTTTCCTTTGTCTCTTTCTCTCACTATTTCATTGTTATACAAACTAAAACATCGTATTTTTTTCAATAATAAAATGACGTTTGGTAAACGTCAAAACCTGGTGCCGTAGAAAAAACACGTTAGTTCGTCTTCTGAGCTCAAATTGATTCCAAAACTATTTATTGTTATTAATATAATAGTCGGTTAAAGTAAGAAATGTTTTCGATATATTTAAATACGATTAGACAAACGGTGCCTCGACACAGACAATAGGAAAAGACTAAATCGATCAATTCTAAAAAACTTGATTTTTAACATCGATTTTTCATTCGACATTAAATTTAAAACTCGTCTAATTTTTATTCGATGTTAAAAACGCAACTATTATAATATACTCTTACTGCGTATTTGCTTATATAATAAAAAGAAATTGCTTATGTATACTAAATGTAGATAAAGTTATATTAAGGATGTTTGAGAACCGATAATGTGCCTACGATACAAAGAAACTAATAAAATGTGGGTGTGAATAATATATTTATAAATAGATAAATATGCTTGAGAAATGCATATAGAGTGAAATTATTCCATTTTGGGCTGCTTCGCGTCGATCAGGCCGCACGATGTCGAACAGGCCGCAAGTAGTCAAACGGGCCGCACAGTCTTCCTGACGGGCCCTAAGAGTATTAATTAACTTTGAAACTGCCTATAAAATTAATATGACTAACTTTCATCCTGACTATATACATTTTTCAAGACGTACAAATAGCATATAATAGAAACCATGGCCTTAACTTTTAAATAAAACGCAAGATAACTTCCACTCTGAACATTACAACGATAAAAATCTGAGCTTGTATTAAACGCTTAGTGTTAGTTTATTTGACGAGTCCTTTGGCCTATAATATCTTCTTACTTTCAATTTGGCTGCAGTCAGTAAAAAACATGTCTTATGACTTATTCATAACATGGTCAGGTATTTCTTAATTGATTTTTCAAGGTACTCTAAGCGGGCCGCATTAGTAAGTCGTGTGGGTCGCATCAGTAAGTCAAACAGGCCGTATTAATAAGTCAAGCGGGCCGCATTGCCTAAATCGGGCCTAAAGCACAAAGTACTCGTCAAAACATAACGGCCTACTCCTACTTTATATATTTGCAATCCATTGCCGATTCCCGATATTATTTCATACACATACAGACACTGATTATGTCCCCATTGCTGGGGTCCGGCCTCCTCTTTACTAGAGTATGCCCAGAAATAGAAAAATCCATTTCTGGGGACTCTACGAGAGAGAATATGCTGTATTTGACCACGCGGGCCCATTTTGGTAATAATGGATTACGAAATAGTATTTTCGCCGTAAGCCAAGGGTTTGTGAAAAAGTAATAAAGTAAATCCCTCCATGCTAGTGCCAATTGTGTTAGTCCATTCCATGAAAGTTGGTAAATATATAGAAAATATATGTTAACAAAGTATTTATAAGAGTTGCAACTTCTTTTTAAGTGATGTTCAAGTATTTCAATTTTGTAGTTAGTTTCCGTAATGTCAGGCAATTTTTTTTTTTTGGATTGGCAACATTGGAAGCAAATGTCAGTGGTTGATATTGGCTTAGAATTTTTGGCGGCATTTTTTCGAGTGAACGTCAGTTACTATTTTAGTTATTCTCAAATTGTTTCTATGTGGATATTGTGATGTAAAATTGGTGTAATTTGGTATCATAAGTGTGCGCAAGTGAACAATATGTGGAATCATTAAAATAGGTGCGGTCTCGGTACAATCGAGTTGAGCTAATGCAATGTTGACTACGTAAGCAAAGTTTTCCGAGAATACTTGATACTTTGCTGACAAATACTATGAAAATCATCCGTATTGTAGTGGTAACTATACTTTTTGATTGGTTGATACTTTCGCGAAACCAGAGAAAAAATAAGCCAATAAGACGTATCGAAAAAATGTTGGCCAAATATAATGTCAAACTTATTTGTCAGATTTTTGAACCCATGGTTTTCTTAGCTCTAAGCATAATTACACATTTTTCTTTTAATCTTCATTTGTAAATAGTTTTGTTTTTCAGAATTATTTTATTGTTGTTTCAAAGTATTAAATCGTGAGACCAAAATATTTTTCTTTTATTTTTTTTCTTTTATTTTCCGTTTTTAATTGTGCGTTCCTATATAATGTACTTTTAATATAGTTGATGTTGGTTATTGATATAGTTAATAAAGCTTATAATATTGTAATGAGCGAGTTTTAATCATTTTTTCAGTACACTTGCTCAGAAAGTGGCTATTATTTCACTACACTTAGGTATTTTGTATTGAAATCTGATAATGGGATCTTGGCGAAATCAAGGGAACTCTTCAAGTTTTATAGGAAAACGTACAGCGGTTTTAGTATTTTCTATAACAAGTAAAGCATTTTTGACAGGCCTGTCAGTCTAGTAGTTAGTGATCCTGGCTGCTATGCCGGACGTCGTGGTTTCGATTCCCACCAAGGACAAATGTTTGTATGATGAGCACGATCATTTGTTCTGTATTTAGAAATATATAAGTATGTTTATCAGTTGTCTAGTACCCATAACACAAGCTCTGCTTAGCTTGGGACTAGACGACGTTGTGTGATATATGTCGAATACTACTATATACTAGGTACTTTTATGCTACATTTGCGTTCAATAATTGCGACAAATTAACGACTAAATCTTCGTGTTATCAAAATTAAGATGCGTTATGGTGGACAAATCGGAATCTGCTATATACCTACGAGTATATACAAGGTGTCATTGACATGTTAACGCAAACGAATACCATTGATCAAGTACATGATTCTGGACACCCTAGTGGTGGAATTTTTCGTCGGTTTTGTTTCAAAATTTTGAAAAAAAAGTTATGTTTTTTTATTTTTTACCTGTATAAAATCGTTATTCTAACCAACCCCAATGATATTTTTTGAAAAAAATGAAAAAAAAAAATTTTTTTTTCAAAAAAAAATTAATAAAAAAATCACCGAGGCAAATAAAGTCGTTATTCTTGTCAAACCCGACGACATTATTAATTTAGAATGTAATTCACTCATTTTTTTCGCAAAAAATGTTAAAATGACGTTTTTATACAGTTTAATTTAAAAAACGTAAAAAATTTATTTAAAAAAAATAAGAAAAGACCGACAAAAAATTCCACCACTGGGGGGTCTAGAATCATGTACTTGATCAATGGTATTCGTTTGCGTTAACATGTCAATGACACCCTGTATATTCCACAACTGTCACACAACATCGTCTAGTCCCAAGCTAAGCAGAGTTTGTGTCATGGGTACTAGACAACTGATAAATACATATTATAGATAAATTACACCCAGACACAGAACAAATGATTGAGCTCATCACACAAACATTTTGTCCTGGGTGGGAATCGGACCCACGACCTCCGGTATAGCAGTCAGGGCCACTGACCACTAGACCAACAAGCCAGCCATATATTGTACTTATCTTCATTTGACCGATCCGATCGGCTGTCGTACCTAACGTGACCTTTTTAATCATAAGGCTTTATTTTTTTTTATTTGACACTTCTGACATTAGACGTCAAACTTGAGAAAAATGAGATTCTCATCTCTGTTCTGGAATATTGTCCTTTAAGTTTTTCAATCGCATTTTTTATGTGTTGTATTATTTTTACTATAATTGTTTGTGTTCTTCCAGTGGTTTTAATGTTTTTGATCATATATCTTGGATATATACAATACGTCTGACACGTCCACCTGCTCCTTCCTAGAAAGGGAAAGTCACCACTGACGCCAGATTTGTTTGGGCTGACCCAGTCTAAATCAGGCTCTAAGCGCTCATTTTGTTCTCTGGATTGAATTAATTTGACTGGGATGAAGCTGATGGCTATAAACTCGAAAGTTTACGTAAAAGATAGTTTCCCGATCCGTCCAGACGTATTCCTCATAGCTATACATTACTACTAGCACTAAGACTATGGATTAAAACAAAAGAATGAGATATGCAAATCAATTTCAAGATCTGTACGTTCCAAGATGGTTATGGCCTCTGTGGAGACGCTTATAAATTGCAACAAATGTAAGTATATCATCTTCCTGCCTTCGTCTACTCGGAAACAATGCAACACGTATTTTTCTTCCATTCCATCCTATCACCCGTCATGCTGGTACGTTCTTCTTTCTTCTTCATATCACTCCTTGCACAATCTCACTCAAATCTTAAGCGCTCGATGAAAGACCGAAGAACGCTTTGTTCATCATATGGACAGTACGGCCGTCGGATCTTGGCGAGACAACAAATAAATGCAATTTGCAGTTGTTATTGCTGTTAAAAACTGTTATTGTTTTTTTTAAACCTTTATTTTTGTATGAATTTTCATGCCTAACTTTAGACTCGCCAAGATCCGATGGCCGTACCTCCTGTACATCATCGGTGAGTCAATCTAGTACGAGAATTGTAGGTACACCTCGTCCCCGCGTCACTAAGGACACCCAAAAAAAGACCTGATATTTTACTTTAGCGCTAGTGGAAATCATCATTAAAGCAAAAAGTCAGCGCTCAAGATCCATACCGCTATCTGTACTATAGGACCATAAAAAATTTCTCATCTTTCACAGGTCCAAAATAGTACATTGTTATTCTAAGGGTAAGTTATTTAGTCCCGAGAAAATATTTGGCGACCGAGCAAAGCGAGGTCGCTAATAGTTTGAGGGACTAAAACTATTTAACCCCAAGATAAACACTGTGGTTTTTATTACGAATACGAGGAAAATAAAAATAATAAAAACCTGAGTCGTCGTGAAAGGTCTTCGTATGTTTTAGGTAGGTATATTTCTTTTGATTTAGGCGGTAAGCAGTTTTCTCCTCTTAAGAATCTTGCGTTAAATTTATAACTGAAGCTGATGAATTTATCGTGTTAATACAAATTTCTTATAACAGAGATTTAGCAAAATGTAAACAAAACTACACCTCGAAAAAAAATCAAGAAAGACCAAATCGGCCACAGATTATATAGAGCTAGACTACCATTTACGTCGGCTGGCTTTTCAGTCAATATTTTTCATTTTATCATTGTAAAAATGGGTCAGTCAGGTCAACATTTTGCTCAAATATAATATTAGTTTTAATGAAATAGTTGAAAGTAAATTAAAATAAAGTTATTAAAAAAAGTATAAGTACCTATTTCTTATGATTCGTAAAAAGTAAAAGGTTTTCTTTCCTCTTAAGAATCTGGTGTTAAATCTATAACTGCAAGCTCATGAACTTATCGTGTTAATACAAATTTCTTATACCAGAGATTTAGTAAATTATAAACAAAACTCTAAAACTTGAAAAAACCAAAAGATCGGATCGCCCACAGATTACAGAGAGATACTACGAATCACCGTTTTCCCGCCTATTTTGTTTTTTTTTTATTTTAGTGGTGGGCCGCCAATGTTTTTAATTTTTCGTAAAAATTTGTTGAGTTGAGGTTGAGTAAAAATGGGTCAGGTCAACATTTTTTCCAAATACCTATATAATTACGGGCTGTATCTAGAAATTCAGGTCACAGTTCAATAGAATTGTCAAAATAGAAAGTTTTTTTTTTTAATATTTAGACAGCTGTCAGGTGAAAGTAAAACTTTTTAGGGAGAAAAAGTACTACTTTCTACCCGTTCCACAGGCAACTTTACACCTACTTTCAGAGTATGAGTAACGAAAAGACCTTTAAGTGCAAGCTGGCATCGTTGTGGAGGGTGAGAGAGCTGTGGAGAAGACAGAACTCATGGTTTGACATGGACGACAAAGGCACACGACTCTAAAACTTATCATCATGAATTGCCGAAAGGCATCTGCTGGACATAGGCAGCCCCCCAGAAACATTATGACCGTTTTATAGCTTGGAAGGAATGACAGCAGGACGAACTAAAGCTCTGCGCAAATGGGCCACCAACCACAACCACCGGTGGCTAGCGACGGCGACTTAACACACTTTTTAACATATTTTGTATAGAAGCGCCGCACACGTGTATCCGGCGGCAGCCACTCGCTACCGCTGCGAAAAAAGAAAGTGTGTTAAGTCGCCGTCGCTAGCCACTGGTGGCTGTTAAGAAGAGAGAAAAGAAACGAGCCGAGCAGAACGCCATTTTCCCGTTTGCTTGTCAATGAAACATTGAACTTTATGATGATTAAAACTTTAAAATAAAGCACACTTTAGAGTTTGCAATATTGCTTCGTTAGCGATTTAGATTATCCGTATACTTAGATCGTTTTTTAATCCTAGACTACGATTTGACAACTTAAAATGTCAAACTCCAGAAAATTGGGAACATATTTCTAGACTGTGACATTCTGAGTTGTCAAATCGTACTCTAGAATTAAATAAAAAAACGAACTATAGTGATCTTTTTGATAGGTATTTTAAACTATAATAGGCATTGATATAGATAATTATAAGGAAAAAAGAAGAAGGGATTTTGACTGAAGCCTTTAATTGGTCGTTTCTGGAACATTTGTATTGCCGTAGGTATTCGGTAGTTAATTTAGGCTTGGCAGGTCGGCTTTGCGGCCCACATTATCCGAATTGAATTTATCGCAGACAAGCTTTAGAGAATGGATTTGCTCGCATCGCCGAAGTATTTTTCTCTAAACTCTTTTTCGATACTATATCAAAGTATTGCTTGTCTAAATGACGATTACTAAATGAGATTTGTCTTTTATCTACCCAATGTTTTTGAAAATAACTTCCTTCTTTTTCACGTCGGTTAAATAAAATACTTTAAGAATAAAATGTTGTTTTGTTTCTATCTTCCTTTATTACTCCTCTTCCTTGCGTCGTTTATCCACAATGGTGAGGGTCCAGAGTTCCTGACCTCGACGAATAACTTTTTGATGGACTAATTACCACTAAGGTCATTAAAATAATATTTACTGTGATTCCACAAGATGGTAAGGCTCTAGACAGACGGACTGCATTTCGACTGCAAATTTGCAGTTTGGATGCAGTTGACACGACTGCAAACCAACCGTGCAGTCCGATTGCAGTTCAATTGCAGTCGGCGGTTCAGTGCAATCGTAAACTGCACACCAACTGCAATCGAACTGCACGGTTGGTTTGCAGTTCTATTGCAGTCGTGTCAATTGCATTCAAACTGCATCCGAACTGCAAATTTGCAGTTGGATTGCAGTTGAAATGCAGTCCGTCTGTCTAGAGCCTAAGCAATAAGCAGTAGTGACGTAATGATGGTGACGTGGACTAAGTAGTTTATAAAGGCTCTAGACAGACGAACCGCATTTCAACTGCAATCCAAACGCAAATTGCAGTTTGAATGCAGTTGACACGACTGCAATAGAACTGCAAATCAACCGTGCAGTCCGATTGCAGTTCAATTGCAGTCGGCGTGCAATCGTGTGAACTGCACACGGACTGCAATTTGCGGTTGGATTGCAGTTGAAATGCGGTCCGACTGTCTAGAACCTAAGTTCTGGGCCAGAATTTCAGGTGGTTGCTATAGCATGGTTCGAACTAGTAGGTATGAGAATTATATCCATAGTTCCGCACAGGTTGCCGCTTGCCGCACGCACACTCGGTGTCCGGTAACCACCAAAGCGGAGGAGAGGAGACGAGAGAGATGTGCTGTGAAGGTAGCAGGTCGCCAAGAGCGTGTCGGGCACGCTCAGTGTAGGGTTCTGTAGTTTCCTGTCCGAAAACGAAAAACGAAACTATAAGGGTTCCTTATTGACTCGGAACCCTGAAAAGGGTATCATCTTTGCGATTGGAACATTAATTGCATCTGAATCACTGAAATGATTCGAAACAGTGTGAGCATTAGAATGGCGGGTGTACTTTCTAGATTTGCTTAATTTTTACCGCAATTTTTTTAGTTATTTGGTACCTTCTGTGTACCTTTATGTACTTCTCTTGAAAATCTGATCTGATTCCACCTGTCAACGGTTTACTATAAAAGAATTTCAGAGAAACCAAATTCATGTTTATGAACTTAGTATAGATTGTCTGTTCTATTGTTTGTACAAATTTTGATCATATCTCTGAAACGGTGCGTCGGAGCTCAAAAAGGACAAAATTTTCGTCCCCCCCTTTATGAAACCCCGCTGAAAAATAAAAAAACTAAGACAAAAAAAAAAAAATCGATCTACCCTCATGTAATACATTTCGATCTACCTTCATGTATTTTTTTTTTCGCAAAACCGTTACAATGTAATTTTCAAGCACTAGAAAAGTATAACCAACATCATATGATGCTGTCGACGGCGCGCTCCGTTCCCGCGCGCCTCATGGAGTTATCAGCAAACCCTGCAGGGTCGAAGCCTCCCGGAGCTAAGAGTTGATGCGAAAGCGTTACACCGGGGCTCTGGGAATAAGGCAAGGAAGGTACGGGGTAGGTTCTTTAGTCAGTAAGAGTCTGACACTGTTTCCCGCTCCGCCCAAGAGTGGGGTTCGTCATTCGATGATTTTTACCTACCATAAAAAAAAAACATCATATGATGCTGTAAAATTTTGTATTTAATAGTACATTGTTATACGAGGGATGAAAGAAAGTTATTTAGTCCCGAGAAATTTCTTGGCGACCGAGCGACAGCGAGGTCGCTAATAGTTCGAGGGACTAAATAACTCTTGAACCCGAGGTAAACACTGTGCTTTTCATTACGAATACGAGGAAAATAAAAATAATAAAAACCTGAGTCGTCGTCAAATGCCTTCGTATGTTTTTAGGTAGGTATATTTCTTTTGATTTAGGCGGTAAGCGGTTTTCTCCTCAAAGAATCTTGCGTTAAATTTATAACTGAAGCTGATGATCTTATCGTGTTAATACAAATTTCTTATAACAGAGATTTAGCAAAATGTAAACAAAACTCTACACCTCGAAAAAAAAGATCAAATCGGCCGCAGATTATAAAGAGTCTACCATTTACCCGCCAATTCTTTTTTTCAGTGTTCGGCTCCCTGGCTTTTCAGTCAATATTTTTCATTTTGTCATTGTAAAAATGGGTCTGGTCAATATTTTTCTCAAATGTAATATTAGTTTTAATGAAATAGTTGAAAGTCAATTAAAATAAAATCATTAAAAAAAAGTATTCTTAAATTATTTCTATCTCAATGTCATTTTAATTGTACTGGCAGTATAAAAATTCGGATCACGGTTCAATAGAAATGTCAAAATAGAACTAGTTTTTTTTTTAATATTTGCTGTCTATATATTAAAAAAACAACTGTCAGTTGTAAAGTAAAACTCCCTAGGGAGTAAAAGTACTTCTTCCAGCCCTGTCCGCAGGCAACTTTACACCTACTTTCAGAGTATGAGTAATGAAAAATTCTATTATTGAAGTTACCATGGGTTTTCTTGTTTATTCTTTCCCATGATGACCTAGTTTTGAATCAAGATACTTGCTATTCGATTAATTGACAAGCTTATCTGAAATAAAACATTTTGTCGCGTTTTCCTGTGAATTTTTTCATGAAACCCTTTTCTTACCCACATCTAAAATTTTATTAACTAAGTAAGTTAATAGGATACTGTAAATAACTTAGATAATACCTACTAGTTTTTTAAAATATTTAACACTAGCCACCCGCCCCAGCTTCGCACGGGTACTTATATTGAATATATTGTCATCATCATCAGCCTAGCGTATGTCCCGGTTGCTACCTTGGCTTTCACCTAGGTGCCCGGGGTCCGCTTTCCTGCCTAGTCGTCTCCACTTCGCTCGGTCTTTTGCGTCCTCTGCCTTAAGCCCATTAGCACGCATGTCGTCCCTTACGACGTCGATCCAACGCCTCTTAGGCCTACCTCGTTTACCGGGTTCCGGCGGAGGCGGCATGGCGAGGCATCTGTTACCCACGTAGTCTGCCGGTTTTCGTAAAACGTGGCCATACCAGCGTAAGCGACCCTCCTGCAGTTTATCCGCTATGTCACGGACCTGAAGGCTGCCCCGGATGCGGGAGTTCTTAATGCGGTCTTTCCGCGAAACTCCAGACATCCAGCGCAGCATATTCATTTCCGTGACACGCAGGCTTTGCTTATGTCGCTCAAGTACAGGCCACGCTTCACTGCCATACAAAAGGACAGGCCTAATGATGGTCTTATAGACCTGTCCTTTGAGCCTAACCGGCATTTTGGGGTCACAGATAACCCCCGCCACCTCACGCCACTTCGCCCAGGCCGCCGAGATACGTGACTCGACGTCGCAATCGACTTCCCAAATCTTCCCTAATCGATATTGAATATATTGTGCATGTATTATACACATAAACCTTCCTCTTGAATTACTCTATCTATTAAAAAAAGCCGCATCAACATCCGTTGCTTACTTTTAAAGATATAAGCATACATAGGACATAAGCAACTTTATTTTGTACTATGTAATGGTAATGGTTATAGAAAACTAGTTTTGTGTATAGTCATGGAATTTGCAATACTGACAATTCATACTTGGTTATACTTTTCTAGTGCTTGAAAATTACATTTTAAAGTTTTTGCGAAAAAAAATACATGAAGGTAGATCGAAATTTATTACATGAGGGTAGATCAAATTTTTTTTGGCCTTGGTTATTTATTTTCAGCGGGGTTTCATAAAGGGGGACCAAAATTTTGTCCTTTTTGAGCTCCGACGCACCGTTTCAGAGATATGATTAAAATTTGTATAAACGATAGAATAAATCTATTACTAAATTTCATAAACATAACACAGGTGCCACGTAGTGGTAATTTGAGTTTAGGAAAAATATAGAAATCGGCTGGCGCCGTATCCGCCGTATCTGGCGAATATGGTGTCTGCTCGATGATATTTCTTGAGTGTTATTAAATTTTTGTTGAAATTTCATGTTGGAAAAGGCAGCCCCCGACGAATAGGTATTCCTCGGTTATGTATTATGGTAACTACATGTACAGTGGAACCATTGTCCGCTCCGCTCGCGGTGGAAACCTACCTAGGAAGAGTGCTTGTAGACGTCCGCTTTTTTCACCGGATAACGGACCGTGTTTTTTGTTTTGTGTTTAATTGTTCGACGGACCGGTGTCCGGTGCATGTACGTACACATATTATAGGTAAATCATACACCACCGCGAATCCGGCAAAAAACACGGTTCGTTATCCGGTGAAGAAAACGGATCTACAAGCGCTCTAAGAATTTAAAAAATCGTCGTTTAGGTGGCTCGGGTCACGCTCAGTGTAGGGTTCTGTAGTTTCCTGTCCGAAAACGAAAAACGAAACTAAGGGTTCCTTATTGACTCGGAACCCTGAAAAGGGTGTCATCTTTGCGATTGGAACATTTGCATCTGAATCACTTAAATGTTTCGAAACAGTGTGAGCATTAGAATGGCGGGTGTACTTTCTAGATTTGCTTAATTTTTGCCGTAATTTTTTTACAGTTATTTGGTACCTTCTGTGTACCTTTATGTACTTCTCTTGAAAACCTGATCTGATTCCTCCTGTCAACGGTTTACTATAAAAGAATTTGAGAAACCAAAATTCATGTTTATGAACTTAGTAATAGATTGTCTATTCTATTGTTTGTACAAATTTTGATCATATCTCTGAAACGGTGCGTCGGAGCTCAAAAAGGACAAAATTTTCGTCCCCCCCTTTATGAAACCCCGCTGAAAAACAAAAAGAACCTAGACAAAAAAAAAATTCGATCTACCCTCATGTAATACATTTCGATCTACCTTCATGTATTTTTATTTTCGCAAAACCGTTACAATGTAATTTTCAAGCACTAGAAAAGTATAACCAACATCATATTATCATGCTGTAAAATTTTGTATTTAAAATTCTATTATTGAAGTTACAATGGGTTTTCTTATTTATTCTTTCCCATGATGACCTAGTTTTGAATCAAAAAACTTGCTATTCGATTAATTGACAAGTTTATCTGAAATAAAACATTTTGTCGCGTTTTCCTGTGATTTTTTTCATAAAACCCATTTCTTACCCACATCTAAAATTTTAACTAAATAAGTTAATAGAATACTGTAAATAACTTAGATAATACCTACTAGTTTTTGAAAATATTTAACACTAGTGACCCGCCCCAGCTTCGCACGGGTACTGATATTGAATATATTGTGCATGTATTATACACATAAACTTTCCTCTTGAATTACTCTATCTATTAAAAAAAGCCGCATCAAAATCCGTTGCTTACTTTTAAAGATATAAGCATACATAGGGCATAAGCAACTTTATTTTATCTACACTAATATAATAAAGAGGTAAAGTTTGTTTTTTTGTTTGTAGGAGGTAATCTCTGGAACTACTGGTCCGATTGGAAAAAATTTAGCAACAATAGAAAGCTGCTTTACTCCTAAGTGACATAGGCTATATTTTATATACAAGGGCGAAGCCGCTGACAAAAGCTAGTACTATGTAAAGATAATGGTTATAGGAAACTAGTTTTGTGTATAGTCATGGAATTTGCAATACTGACAATTCATACTTGGTTATACTTTTCTAGTGCTTGAAAATGACATTTTAAAGTTTTTGCGAAAAAAAAAAATACATGAAGGTAGATCGAAATGTATTACATGAGGGTAGATCAATTTTTTTTGGCCTTGGTTATTTATTTTCAGCGGGGTTTCATAAAGGGGGACCAAAATTTTGTCCTTTTTGAGCTCCGACGCACCGTTTCAGAGATATGATTAAAATTTGTATAAATGATAGAATAAATCTATTACTAAATTTCATAAACATAACATAGGTGCCACGTAGTGGTAATTTGAGTTTAGGAAAAAGATAGAAATCGGCTGGCGCCGTATCCGCCGTATCTGGCGAATATGGTGTCTGCTCGATGGTATTTGTTGAGTGTTATTAAATTTTTGTTGAAATTTCATGTTGGAAAAGGCAGCCCCCGACGAATAGGTATTCTTCGGTTATGTATTATGGTAACTACATGTAAGTGGAACCATTGTCCGCTCCGCTCGCGGTGGAAACCGGGCTGTACCTACCTAGGAAGAGCGCTTGTAGACGTCCGCTTTTTTCACCGGATAACGGACCGTGTTTTTTGTTTTGTGTTTTTGTGTTGTTCGACGGACCGATGTTCTCATTCATCATTGCTCATTATAAATCATACAGCACCTCGAAACCGGCAAAAAACACGGTTCGTTATCCGGTGAAGAAAACGGGTCTACAAGCGCTCTAAGAATTTTAAAAATCATCGTTTAGGTGGCTTGGCCGATTTTTAGTAATATGTAATTGTTTTATTACCGGAAAGCGCCTGCTTTGAATTTCTTAGCAAATAACAAGATATATATTTATTTGCTAAGAAATTCATAGCAGGCGCTTGCCGATAAAACATTTACATATTACTAAAAATCGGTAAGTATTTATCTAAAATTGTAGACGTTATCTTGATCTATAATAAATATACATTTGTTTATATTATGGCCTGTGCATAATCAGCGTGAAATAAGCGTTATTTTAAAGTGGTCCTGCTGGAGAGTATGCTCTGTAGCATGACCACTTTGAATTGATATTTTCTATGAAACTAACAATATACAAATTTTGATATTAAGCTACAAAAATATAGACATTATCTACATTTTATCCTGTAATTTGTAAATAATGTAGTCAAAGTGGTTCTGCTGCGGAGTATGACACCACGTTTAGGTGGCTCAGTGGCTGAATGTGCAAAATAAAAATAAATTCTATTCATAAGGCATTTTATTATGACGCAACTTTAATCTCATTAGTACATAATTATTTAGGAAGACATGTATTGGTTTGATTCAACATTTATTCAAAAATATTAAAACTAAAGAATATTTACCTTTTTTTTTAAATGAATACCTAATCAAAGCACGGTCAAAATGTTTTAATAAAAGAAAATTATAATTCAAATCATAAGAACACTTTATTGTTCAAAATCGTGCTAAAGGTGTCTGCACACAGAGGGCGCGGCGCGGCGGGACCGGGCGGCGACGCGACGCTGAGCCGTTGTAATGTACTAGATAGTACGGACGACGCCACACAGAGCCGTCCCGCTCGACGCGACCTCGGATCTGTATGGCGTCGTCGCGTCGCCGTCCGGTCCCGCCGCGCCGCGCTCGCTGTGTGCAGAGACCTTTACATAATTTGTAACGTACCTTCATAGTTTTAAAAAAGAAAAATTACAGAACAAAATGATCTTTGGGGTTCAAAGGGTAATTTTGTTGTCCGCCTGTCTGTCTGTCAAGACATTTTATCTCGAGAACTCGTAAAAAATATCGAGTTGAAATTAATACCATTATACTCGAGTCTGTGGTCTTTAGTTGTGAAAAAAAAACAAACTTCTAAGGCAAAAAAATCGCAAAAAAGTTTTGACATTCGAGGGAATAAAAATTCATAGGGATTAATAGAAAAATCCATATAATAATACGGTTCTCGTCGACCTAGAACCCTGTAATTTGGCATGAAGCAAGGTCTTATAGCAAAAGTGTAGGAATGAATTTGAAAACTGTAAATTTGTTACGTCACATTTTTTTCCATTTAGTAAAAATCATCGAGATTCGTATGGGGCGTTGAACTATTTACATGAGTTAATTTGTATGGAGCCCTCTGTGTGTGAATTCGACTCAAACTTGGCCAGTTTTTTATTTAAAGAACTCGTATTTATGCAGGCCGCATACGCCCCTCAAGTTTGACATTCGCTGTCAATTGATGTTAAAAAAACCAATGAAGCGCTGCAGCGGAGACTTTTGTATTTTGTACCTATTAACTGTTCAGTTTTTTGACCAAAACTTCTTCTAATAATTATTGAGACTTGGGGTCGCATTACTCTTCGACGACTTTGAGGCAGATTTCATCGTTTAGTCAACTTGGACTCCAAATTTGCAAGGCCACCTTGCACGTAGCGAGCTTTTTCGTACCTACTGCAAAAAAAATAACAATTGATTACGAATAGTTTACAGTACGGCCGTCGGATCTTGGCGACTTTGAAGTTAAGCTCTGCGAATTTTAGCGCTTGATAACTCGTAAAAAAATTAATGGTTTAAACAAATACCCTTATAACCTTACACCCTTGTAACCTTATACCCTTGTAACCTTTATTTTTGTACGAGTTTTCAAGCGCCTAACTTCACACTCGCCAAGATCTGACGCGGCGACGGCCGTACATCATAAATACAATTTGGTACATTAGGGTTAGGCAAGGTACCATGGTTGTTTTATCGCAAAAAGCGAGCGAGTGTGTTGTGGCGATCTGACAGGCAGTTGCTCCATGTAAAACAGGGTATGCAATTTTTTACAGTAGTTAAAAATCATCCAATGCCCTTGGGAGAAGCGGGAAACAGTGTCAGACTGTTACTGAATAAACAACCCACCCCGTTCCTATTCCCGGTTGCCATACATACCAGGGCCAGTGCCTTCCTTTCAGACACGAACGTTTGGTCCTAGTTGGCTTCGGCTTCGACCCTTCTTGTCCCTACGGTCGTTGATAACTCTTTAAGGCGCGAAAGTAGAGAGATGGTCACGTCCTCAGTCAACTAGTCAGTTCTATAAGCATATAACATGTTCTATTTCATATCCTGACCTTCTCATTGAAGTCCTTGTGCGGCTCCACGGAGGCCACATCTTTGTCTTGAAATAGTTAGATCTCCTTTGTACTCTGCATTTCCTGTTCAATTCCCCTGCCCTGATCTTCAGTGTTTTGGCACTGATGACGTAACGGGACTTTGTGAGGACACTCTTGGGTGGATCGGGGAGCTTCCTTCAAAGTAAACATTGATCTTCTACCTGGTCTGTTTCATTTTCATTGACTGGTTCGATCCTGAGAAGAAAATCAATCTCATCACTCTGGTACCAAGGTTACCAACGTAGCCCAAAGAATCGCCAAACTTAAGTGGCAATGGGCAGGGCACATTGCTCGCAGATCAGATGGCCGTTGGAGTCGAAAATTTCTGCGATTGCGTACCGGAAGGCGTAGTGTTGGAAGGCTTCCTATACGGTTGGACTGATAACCTGGCAAGGATTACGGGAATCCAATAGATGCGAGATGCGCAGAACCGTTAATTGTGGAGACACTTTGGGGAGGCCTATGTCCAACAGTGAACGTCTTTCATTCCGAACGCGGTTGCGGCTACAGGTCTTGGCAGCACCGACTGCCGAGGCTCTGCAGCCTGAACGACTGGTTCTCTATGTAGTAGTATGGATTGCTGTGAAAATCATTCCGAACGCGTCTGCGGCTGCAGATGCCATTGCATTTGCTGCCTGAAACCGCAGCCTGTAGCCGAAGTTTGGCAGCTTGACTGGTGTTTTGGTATTATTTGATAACAATAGCCACAAGCCACAAGCCTGGAAACCCCTTTCTAACTGTATAAACCTCTGTGTCTTATTATATTTGGCTTTTATACGCATTTAGGCTGGCATTATTCCTCTTAAGTACGGCATGAAAAAATATGGGTAGCACAGCAGTGAGATGGCCAGATACAATTTCGATGATGGGTAGAACTTGAAAGTGACTGGCATTAGAAAAAATCACAAGCTGATTAACTTTAGGAGTGTTCCTTCAGGAAAACGGTAACAAAACAGAAAAAAAGATAGGTACTTACTCAAATATCATATTTCTTGTTAAAAAATAGAAAAGGAGAAAAGATGAGTGACATATCAACGCACAGCCGAGACTACTGGCCTAGAGCGTGAAATTTTGCACAAGGCTTCCTTTTATGACGTAGACGATCACTAAAAAAGGATTAACCATAATTCACCCTCTCAGTGGATCAAATGGGGGTCCAAAGTTATTATGGCGAAACCTATTTTTACGCGGGCGAAGCCGGGGGCAGAAACTAATGCAAAAAAAAACCAACATAAATCATAAACACTAGAAAGCACATAGGGATAACAAAGACTATTATACAAAATATGCAACAACACATAAAAAATACGATGGTAAAATATAAAAGAATATATTACAGAACAGTGTTGGATTTTTCTCAAGAATGACGTCTAACGTCTAATGTCAAAGTAGATATACGAAAAATAAAATTGAAATGAGTAAAGAGTTCAATTCTTGAGAACAGTGGTTGCCGAGTGCTAACGGCCCCGACTTAACCCGGCCGCACACCAGGCATACAATTGTTTCTCCACAATTGTAGCGCCACATTTGAAACGCGAAACATTTAACGCCCCCATATATTCCTACGTGAGCTCGCACACCGAGGAAACATTTGTAGCGGGCGCACTTTGTGGCGAGACGTCATCCGCGCCACAATAATTCAAGATCGAACCGGTTCGTTTTTTGTGTCGCATTTCAAATGTGGCGCTACAATTGTGGAGAAACAATTGTATGCCTGGTGTGCGGCCGGCTTTACGAGTTGTAGATCGCGGGTTCAACCCATCCAGGTTACTTTGTGTAATTTATTTCATCACCACTGTTTTCAAACGGTGAATGAAAACATCATGAGGAAACTAGCATGTCCTAGAACCTAAAATTCAAAGACATATAACATTCATCATCCTGCACTGGGCCCGCGTGGTGGATTACGGCCCATTCTTCTTTTGAAGTGGAGGCCTGAGTCCCAGCAGTAGGAACGTAATACTCACAAGTAATGTGTACGGTACGCTGTGGAGTTAAATTTTCTTTTTGTTATATTCAGTTTTAGATAGACGCTTCCATGCGCTTCGACTCTGACCTACTATAAATTAACCCGAAATGGTCAGTAATACAAGGCTCTGCTGGCCTTCCTCGGGGAGCTGGGGTGGATCGAATGACACATTTATCCCAACCGTACGCAAAATACGCACTTTAGTCGTGGAGTTGCGGACACCAGCCCATATATATACATATATACCATACCATACCATACCAACCCGTATGGTTTAGGGCCCATTCGTAACGACATGATCACGTACCGAGTAACAGGGTGAGACTGTAAAATGTTGCTCGGTCGAGACAAAGACGTAAGCGAGTTGTAAAAATAAGCGTTCGGACGAGTAGTTCAAACGGAGTATTCAGCTCAGAGCACTGTCTCGCTCGGTACGTGTGATTTAACATAAATATGGAAGAAGAATTTCAACTATGGACTAGGATGTTACGGAGGTGGTTTTATCGGAAGCAAAACCGAAAACGGAGATTGGAAATTTGTTTTAATGGAACCGAATTCGGAGCGGTAGGTGAATCATGGAGTGTCAGGGACAAATGAGAACTTATGCTTAACGTAGGTCAGATACATACAAATACATCGATTTGTGACACACAAAAAAAATCGGGTGCGCCGGTATACCTCTGCAATAACCTCCGCTTCAAATCACTCGGAATCGAAGCCGAAACCGAAGGTTTGAAATCAACCGAAAGTTCCGGTATATCGGAACCGAAGCCGGAACTCCGTAACATCTCTACTATGGACAGAACAGAGAAAGTCGTTAACCGAAAATGTACCACTAATAGTAGTGGGTAGGTGATTGGGAAAAAGGTAGAAAGGTGGTGGTACCTACTATCTACTTCTGTGATACTTTCACACTGAGGTAATATTCAAAGAAATATTCCTCAGGAACACCAAGTGGTATTTTTGGTGGTGAAAATAAAACAACGTGCTTCTTAAAGTATTTTTATTCCTTAAAAACATTGAGTAGGCAAAAGATGCAAATAAAATCTCATTAGGTAATCATTTAGACATGTCTTACTTTGATTTAACAATTATTTTTACAAACTAAGGCATATCTAGTCATATTAAAAAAATAAAAAGCAATAATCAAAGCGTGGTCAAAATTATTAGCTTAGAGTTAATTTATTATTGTCAAAAATCAATGCTAAATAATGTAATTGAGCATATTATACATAGGTACATAATTTTTTTAGACAGTGGTTTCAAAATGCATATTTGAGAAAAAATTTCACAGCGCTAGTGTGGGCCGCATTGACTAAATCGGGCCGTAAAGAAAAAGTTTGACATTCGCTGTCATTTAAAGTTTGGAAAAATATTGCATTGCACAAGAAAGATAAGTTTAAATCAAAAGCTAAAGAAAATAAGTAATAGAATTGGTAAATTAAACCTGTATTGAATACAAAAGGCCAAAAGCTACGGGCCCCCGGTATGATGGGGCCCCCGGTATGACGGGGCCCCCAGTCTAAGAAGCCATGGGCTCAGTAACAAGTAACGCAAAATTACAAAATTCATTAGGTAAAATTCAAATACAATGAGATGTAGTTTTTTTTTTGGGGCCCCATCCAAGAAATTTGCCCTCAGGTGATGTAGTTACGTCAATGAAACGCTGTCAAAAAATGCCTAACAACGTGAAATTTTTGCTATAGTTCGTTTTTTAATTCTAGACTACGATTGGACAACTCGGAATGTCAAACTCTAGAAACATGTTGAAAAAAAAACATGAAAAATTTCTAGAGTTTGACATTTTAAGTTGTCAAATCGTAGTCTAGAATTAAAAAACGAACTATAGAGCGCTGGTAAAAAGAAGGTATGTGGGCGTTAGATATTGTCAAAAAAGTAGCCAACAAATTGAAGAGGAGTATTACAATCAAAACTAAAAAACGTTCTTTAAGGCTAAAAACTCACGAAGCAGTTGCAAATGCAGATATCATTACATAGTATAAAACAAAGTTGCTTAGATCCTATGTATGCTTAGATCTTTAAAAGTACGCAACGGATTTTAATGCGGTTTTTTTAATACATAGAGTGATTCAAGAGGAAGGTTTATGTGTATAATACATGCATAATATGAACATTGCATCTGTGCGAAGCTGGGGCGGGTAGCTAGTATATGTATAAAATCAAAGCATATTTTTCAACGCGTTTTACGCCCCCAGAGTGTGGGGTTATTTGCGGCTCCTATTGTATTTGCGGGCAGTCTTGTAACCGCATCACCTGTCAGTTTTGCGGGTGAAAATCTCAACTACAGTCAAAAGGGGTGAATAGAAACAAAATTTTAAAGATATTTTTACGATATTTGAATAATGAATACTTTTTATTTTCTACACTAATATAATAAAGAGGTAAAGTTTGTTTTTTTGTTTCTTTGTTTTTTTGTTTGTAGGAGGTAATCTCAGGAACTACTGGGCCGATTGGAAAAAATTTAGCAATAGAAAGCTGCTTTACTCCTGTGTGACATAGGCTATATTTTATGTCAGCGGGCGAAGCCGCTGGCGAAAGCTAGTAACTATATATATCAATTGACTAGCTGTCCCGGCAAATTTCGTACCGCCGATTTTTTTTCGTTCTCACCGTTTAAACCTTCCCTGAATATATTTTAAGACCAAAATTGGCCAATTCGGTTCAGCTGTTCTCAAGTTTTAGTGAGACTAACGAACAGCTAATAATTTTTATATATAAGATAGCTTTTGTCAGCGGCTTCGCCCGCGTCCATAAAATATAGCCTATGTCACTCAGGAGTAAAGCAGCTTTCTATTGTTACTATTTTTTTTCCAACCGGACCAGTAGTTCCAGAGATTACCTCCTACAAACAAAAAAAACAAACTTTACCTCTTTATTATATTAGTGTAGGTTAATGAATTTTTATTCTAGTAACTTGAAGTTTTGTCAAGACAAGACAACGATATGGTAAAAAAGTGAAAAACCAAACCAAAATTTTGTTTATATTTACCCCTGCGTTTCTATTCACCCCGTTTTACGGTACGACAGCTAAGTAACCGTCCAAGACCGCAGCAGGTTGGAAACCGCTCCGTGAGTTCTTAGCCTAAAACCGGACCACTGTTCTTCTGGACTTCTCTTAATATGTGTAAGTTTTGGGATCGTAACCCTTTCCGACAACTTTGTCGTCGATCCAGTCTCTGAGGACTGATACATCGACGTAGACTCCAGGAGTACCATCATCCCCGCAGCCGATGCCCCAGGCGACGATGCCAGCTTGCACGTACCGATCTTTCTCGTACTGTGAAAGAAGGAAAGAATTAATTAGAATTAGTACCTAGCGGTAGTTAGGTTTTTTTATGGTAGGTAAAAATCATCGAATGACGAAACCCGCTCTTGGGCGGAGCGGGAGACCAGTGTCAGACTCTTATTGACTAAAAAACCTACCCCATTCCTTCCTTGCCTTATTCCTTGAGCCGCAGTAACAGTTTCACACCACCCTCGGCTAGAGCAACAACGTAAGGATGGATATTTACCGTACGCCGGGATTCGTGATGGTAAAATTGAGACGGAAAAATATGAAGGCCTTACCTCAATAGGGCAGGACAGGGGGGATCCACCGTCTCCTTTGCAGGTGTCCTTGCCCGGCTCGCCTCCAGCGCACATGAAGGTGGAGTGTAGCTGGAAGAACCTGCCCAGGCGTGTCTTGCGTAGGGCTGCCTGACATTTGTCGTGTTTAACTACTGGTAGCTCGATCTGAAAGGTTTTTACATAGCATAGGATCAGATTTATGATGTTCTCATTGCTGGGACTCGGATCTTTTCTGTAGGAGAAAGAATCTTACTAATATTATAAATGTGAAAGTTACGATGTTTGGATGTTTGTTACTCAATCACGCCAAAACAGCTGGACGGATTTGGATGAAATTTGGCACAGGCATAGGATACACTCCGGAATAGGACATAGGTTACTTTTTATCCCGAAAACCCCAATCCCAACCCCAATACCACGCGGGCGAAGGCGCGGGCAAAAGCTAGTGGGTCATAATCTACCACGCGGATCCAGTGCGGGTTGGTAAACTTAAAGTTAAGAAGTTCTTCTTAGTCGTGAACTTTTGTCAGTGTTGTGTTGTGTCACATATACACCGTGACATTTTAAATGGTTGTTTTCCCTGAACGAAATGGTTGTGTCTTGGTAATACAAACGTTTGATAAAAAAATAAAATATTAAAAACAAAAAATGGACCTGTAGAGTGCAAGCTAATTATGACGTATCACAACGTGAATAAATATTTAATGAATCGGTTTCCTTTGACGGCGTGCTGCTCATGCGGCCCTAGTAGTACCTACAAATTACCTCTAATGTTACTATTGTTTTCGCTTTTTTGAGTTGATGAATATTTTTAATAATTAATAATTAAAAAAAAAACTTTTTATTTTTACTGTATGCTTCAAAAGTACTCCTTATGGCAAGTCATTCTGCCGCGGGAAAACAACCATTTAAATTCCACGGTGTATAGATATACCTAGATAACGCAAGCATCACGATCTGTATGGAAACCAAGCGTGCCATTTTTTACTACCTATTATGGCGTCCAAAGCACTATTTGTGATGGGAAAATCAAATCTATTCAAAGATACCGTCGCGTACGGCGTCCTCCTCGCTCCAACTTCGCCTTGCCAGCACAATTAACCATTTTTATATGTTTAACTGATGTCCGACTAGTGCTGTACAACGGTGCAGACTGATTGCGAAAGTGACCACTTACAATTTTTGTACGTAAGCTAGGCACGCGAAGTAGTTGCTCTTGCGTTATCTAGGTATACCTGCCTATACCTATCTGTGGTTGTGGTCATGGGTCGGTCTAGTTTGGCAGGTTGGAACTTTTCACTGACGCTGCAATGTATCACCGATTTGATGAGGTCCGTCCACCGTGTTGGAGAGCGTCCACGTGATCTCTTGCCCTCAACTTTTCCTTGCCTGGCCAATCGCTCCATTGAGTCCTCGTTACGGGTGATATGCCGGACGAACTTGAGGATTCGTATTTGCACAGACGACGATAATCTCTCTTTGATATTGAGTTCTTTGACGATGGATTAGTATGTATTGGTATATTGGTTAAGAAGGTATAGTGGTAAGTTAAAGTTACAGTACGGCCGTCGAATATTGACGAGTCTAAAGTTAGACTCTGCGAATTTTAGCGCTTGTAAAGTCTTAAAAAAAATGAAATAAATAGTACAGCAATAGCTGTTAAAAACTGTTATTGGCATTTATTTTTTTTTAACTGCAAACCAAACGTGCAGTCCGATTGCAGTCGGCGTTGCGGTTGCATTGCAGTTGAAATGCGGTCCGTCTGTCTAGAGCCTTAGTTACCACCACTGTACAATTTTTTTTTTTTTGTCCTCAACTATCACACAACGCCATCTAGTCCCAAGCTAAGCAGAGCTTGTGTTATGGGTACTAGACAACTGACAAACATACTTATATATTTCTAAATACATACATATTATAGATAAATTACACCCAGACACAGAACAAATTATAGTGATCATCACACAAACATTTGTCCTGGGTGGGAATCGAACCCACGACCTCCGGCATAGCAGTCAAGGTCACTAACTACTAGACTGACAGACCAGTCATCAATAAAAAAGAAAGCTCACCTTCTTCAAGATAACCTGGTAACGGCCCTCCTTGCTGAACTTGTCTTTACCCCAGCCGGTGGCGAAGCACCTGGTACCATCGTCCTGTTTCATCTTGGGCTGCGGTAGACATGCTAACCTAACATTCGGAGCCAAGTCCACAGGCTGGGCCAGGAACAGAAGCGCTACATCATAGAACAGGTTTCCTGGAACAAAAATTTATTAGTACAGTATAGAATAGAATAGAATAAATTTTATTCGAGACACACAGCACAACGATTACAATCATCATCATCATCTTCCTGCCCTTGTCCCGTTTTATTTGGGGTCGGCGCAATATGTTTTTTTCTTCCATTCTGTCCTGTCACCCGTCACGCTATCACTAACTCCTCTGTCTTCCATATCACTTCTCACACAATCCATCCGTATTTTCTTTGGTCTCCCTCTCCCTCTCCATCCATCCACATTTATACTCATGGCTTTTTTGTAACATGCGTTTCATCTCTCTTTTTTACATGGCCATACCAAGACAAACGGTTCCCTTTCAACTTTTCAGTCACTGGCGCCACTTTCAAACTTCCTCTAATATAGTCATTTCTCACTTTATCCATTCTCGTCACACCACACATCCATCTCAACATTCTCATCTCTGCTACATGCAATCGCTTTTCATCCGTCTTTTTCAGCACAGCACAACGATTACAATAACAAAAGTTAAAAAAAAATACAGAAGTACTAAATACGTGAGCGTGCCCGCACGGAAAAGGTGACCACCTCAGCATTTGCTGGGCGTAGTTTAATTGCATGTGATGCCCTACATGCCGAACCGGTTTTTCCCGGTTCCAAAAGAACCGGGAATTCCCGGCTCTGAAAGACCCTGATAGAACCGGTTCTTTAAAACGAGGAACCGGTTTTTTCGGTTCTTACGGTTCTCTCTTAAAATTTTAGAAATAATATTATCTCTATAATACTCTTAATGCTAAATATCAAGTTATTATCCAAATTTATTATTAAAACAGAATATATGCAGTTATTTTACTGTTAAAGTAATAAATAACGTTATAATTTATTATTAATGATGAATCTTTAAGAAACTAACAAGGGACATTAAAGTAAATGCTCCAGGATACCCCGCGAAATTCAAATTTTTGACAGTTGTTTTGCAATTTTCAGCTCAGTCTCGGATAGTAGGTATAGTAATAAAATTTATATTCGCGGTATTGACACATACTATCCGATAGTGAGCTGGCAATTGTAAAAAAACGTACGACTATTTGAATTTCGGTGGTAACTCTAGACCTTTCACCTTCCTTAACAATCTGTGGTTGGAAAGTTTTAAAGAACTGATTGTTGCCAAAAATAGTTTAAAACGATGTGGTAATTTGAGTATAATTAAAAAAATATATAAATATGCGAACCAATAAAGTGTGTTTTATTTAGACACTTTTCAAATAGAATTTATGAAAAAAACCCGAAAGGACCGAAAGAACCGGGTACCCGGTTCCGTCTAGAATTTAGAACCGAAAGAACCGGTTCCTAAAATAGGACCGATTCTCGATGCCCTAATTGCATGCAGAGGAGATGGAAATGTTAAGATGGACGTTTGGTATGCTGAGAATGGATACCATCGACTTATACCCTAGCGATAGGTAAGATAGATATGTTATCTTACTAATATTATAAATGCGAAAGTTTGGATGTTTGTTACTCAATCACGCCAAAACGTCTGGACGGATCTGGATGAAATTTGGCACAGGCATAGGATATACTCCGGAATAGGACATAGGCTACTTTTTATCCCGGAAAAACATAAGGTTCCTGTGGGATATACAACTTCTTATTCTTTATATTTTTCGCGTTTTTATCGATAATTTTCTATCATCACATTTCGTTTGATAAAGTGTTAAATTATCATATTGTATAGGGCAACCCCAATACCACGCGGGCGAAGCCGCGGGCAAAAGCAAGTTATATATATCTAGGCTATGCTGTTCCACTGTGTGGCAAAGACCTCCCTCCATACCTCCCAGTGTTCATGGCTTTGAGCCATTTCTTGCCAATTCCTAAGGAAGATATTTAGAATAATTATGCAAATATTATACAAAGACCCGCTGCTCCATAGATTTACATTTATATAATTCGACAAAATGTATGGAATAGCGGGTTTTTTTCATGATTTTTGGGTTGGTCTCATAGTAGGTAAAAGTTATTCATATTGGTGTGTGGGTACAATGCAATACATCCTTTTTTAAGGTAAGCCCATCTGTCTTATCAAATTTTTATATTTTTCTGCTTACTTAGGTGGGATCACAGTCAATTTTTCTCTCAAAAACAGCTATCCGCCAAATACATTAGTTAAAGATATATTAGACTCACACACTCATCTCATAGAACTCCAGGCATACTGACATGATCGTCTTCCATTCGTCCGCGAACACATCACAGTCAGGGTGCGTGTCCAAAAGAGTGTTGAGCGCAAAGAGAGTACGAGGGACAGAAGACTGTGCTCGCGCAACAGTGTGACTCGCAGGCACAGCGAATAGGCTGTGTCTCCTGATACGGCTATATTTTATTGGGGCACAAAGTTGAGACAGCTCGATAAGCAGCTCTGGAGCATAAATTTTTCCACGAAGGATTTTTAAGCATTAGTTGAAAGCAAAAAAAAAAAATACCTTTATTGAAGTCCTTATGCGTTTCCACGGAGGCCACATCTCTGTCTTGGAATGGATAGATCTCCTTCGTGCTCTGGGTGTCCCACTCCCCTGCTCTGATCCTCAGTGCAGCAGCGTTGACCACGTAGTGGGCCGCTGTGAGGACCACACTCCTGTGGATCAGGGACCCTCCTCCGACGTACACGTTGAGTTTTTGGCCATCTGGTTCATTCTCATTCACAGCTTCGATACTGAGAACAAAAATGGCATGTTAAGAAATCTTAAATAGATTTTAAAGCCTCCCAAAAAAAGAAACATGAAATCTCAAAAATTAACGCCGTCACATTAGGCAGTTATCACTGTCCCGCCTCACGCAACATGTTGCGTTTCAACGCATCTACGCGCCTATTTGCGGGAGTGCAGATCTGCATCATCGTGCGGGTTTTGCACGCACTCACTGTAGTTTTATGGTTTCACGGCTCTGTGTCATTTCATTCAAAATCACGCACGGCACTGCGAGATTCAGTGTGTTATATCCTGCGTGTAACCCCGCACCCACGCGCGTATACCTACGCAGTTTTCTCCGCATGTCGCTTGCGTATTCTGCAGGAATGCGCGTGCATGCATTTAGGCGATTCACCCACTGAAGATGCGTCCCGCCGCGGTGCGCGGAGCTACGGAAAACGCGCGCGGCGACGGAGGCGCAGATCTGCCGCACTTAGCGGTGTTATTTGTACGAAATCAAACAAATTTGTACGGCACGGACCTCGAAGAGGTTTGCGACCTCCTCGATCAGGGCAAGCATTTTTTGAAACCTATATTTTTGTACGAGTTTTCAATCGCTAAAATTCGCAGAGCCTAACTTCAGACTCTCCAAGATCCGACGGCCGTACTGTACTATCAGATGAGGTCAGAAGCAACGAATTTACAAATATTTTTTCATAGCAAGCTTTTATAGGGCGGTATCACTACATAAAACATAAAACTAGTATAAAACAAAGTCGCTTTCTCTGTCCCTATGTCCCTTTGAATGCTTAAATCTTTGAAACTATGCAACGAATTTTGATGCGGTTTTTTTTAATAGATAGAGTGATTCAAGAGGAAGGTTTATATGTATAATAACATCCATTAAATAGTGGAAAAGTACTGTTATTTTTGCGGTTTCTAATGTGATGTCGTAAATAATTTTACATTTGTTCCGCTTACATTGCAAACGCAGGCTGAACCGTACGAGTTTTATCAAAATAATGTACTAAGTATTGTACACATTGAAAAGGTCTACAGAAAAGTCCGTGATGGTATATGTCTATCTCTTATGGATAACCCACAATAACTTTTTTTTGTCATTTACTTTTTACGACAAATAATGGCTAATTTTCGAAGTGATTTTAACCAATACAGCATTAATCCTTAACCAATTAAATACCTTGAATACATTGTTCATTTAATATAGATCTATATGGCCCTTTACACCGTATGATTTAAGTGAATATTTTCGAAGATATTACAAATTTAAAAATTGCGGGACGTAGCGTTTTGCGCGGCATTGTCTAATGACAAGAAAGCTGTGAACGTTGTTTATAAAGACATTCTGTAATATGTTGTAAAAATAAAATAAATAGTTAAAAATGTAAAAAGTAAATAAGTAAAAATGTAGTGTATGAATTTAGATATTCCAAAGATAGCAGGAAATCTTCATGGTATAGGGAAAGGGGGATTGTTTTACTCCAAATTTAACGCGTGCGGGCCACGGGCAGTAATGAATAAATAAAACTACTGGATCGATTTTAATTACATAGGCTATATATTTTATACCCGTGCGAAGCCGGAGCGGGCCGCTATGTTTTTATATACAACGTTCACAGTTTTTCTGTAGTGTATTTAGTATCACCATTACACCCAAGCGAAGCCGGGGCGGGTCACTATGTTTTTATATACAACGTTCACAGTTTTTCTGTAGTGTATTTAGTATCAGCATTGCACCCGTGCGAAGCCGGGGCGGGTCGCTAGTATACCTATACATTGAAATCTCGTTAAGACGAATCACACGAGCCCAAACTCAAAAAGGGTTGCATCGTTGAATTACAGAGTTCCTATGGCCACCTTCCGGTTCCATCATCAGATCTACTCCACAACATAATATGTTCGCATTGTCATCTGATTGACACATGCATGCAAAATTTCAGCTCAATCGGTAGCCGGGAAGTGGATCAAATTTAATTTACAAGATTCGACCACAAACATCGGGATAGGTGAAACTAAATTAAAGTTTGTAATAAAAAATAGAGATTGGTAAGCAGAACTGGGTGAGAAAGAGAGAGAGAGCTATACAACAGCTGTGCGTAAGAAAGAGATAGTAAACAACACTCATGGTGCAAATACTAGCAATATCAGTACTTACGCCACCTATAAAATATTTTTACTTACTCCGCTAATTCTCCCCAATCCAAATATATGCTGTAAGATATTTTTCGTAAAATAACCAAATTGGAATCGAGAACTAACAGGCAAATTATATAATAATATTCAAAATCTATATAAAATTTAGAAACGTCTCGTAAATTAAAACAGTGTTAATACTCATCAGTAGTGTCCTACCGAAACAATTTATTTACGACCGTAAATAGCTTTAACGACCGCAACTAATTTTAACGACAGTAACTAGTTATAACGACCGCAACTAGTTTTAACGACAGTAACTAGTTTTAACGACCGCAACTAGTTTTAACGATCGCAACTAGTTTTAACGACCGCAACTAGTTTTAACGCCTGTAACAAATTTTAACGCCTGTAACTAATTTTAACGACCGCAACTAGTTTTAACTACTGTAACTAGTTTTAACGACCGTAACTAATATTAACGACCGCAACTAGTTTTAACGACCGCAACTAGTTTTAATGACCACAACTAGTTTTAATGACCGCAACTAGTTTTAACGACTGTAACTAGTTTTAACGACCGTAACCAGTTTTTACTACCGTAACTAGCTAATCCATAGGGTAAAAGCCAAAGTTTGTTTGGACCATCGATATATGTATATGTATCTACTCGATTAGGCGTACCGTACAGTCACTTTAATTGACTTAGGTGATCTGCATACATAAATGCCATTAATTATCGCGATAATCGACGTTAACGTTAGGTGTGGCCACGACATAACGCGATAATTTGACAACGGCATTAACACTGCCGTTTGGCGTTAGGCGATAACTCTAGCAAATTTCAAGTGTAGCCACTTACTTTAGCGCGTTAAGATTATCGCGATAAATATCGCGCTAGTGGCCAATGACGTTAGTCGTTAGTGTGGCCCCAGCATTACATTGATGACATTAATGCAGTTTTGACGTTCACGCAGTGTGAGTGCGTTGTATGTTTGAAAAATTTTGTTAGACGACATAATGGATGTACTTGTCCGAAATAAAGATATATATTATTGCATTTTATTTATTTACTAGTTGGTACCCGCGACTTCGTCTGCGTTTTTTTTTTCGCAATAAAAAGTGGCCTATGTTCTTTCTCAGGTTCTAAAGATTGTCTGTGCCTCTCAATCGATTTTGATGAAAGGCATCAAAATCGATTGAGAGGTTTAAGCGGGAAAGCGTAACAGACAGACAGACAGACGGACAGACAAAGTTACTTTCGCATTTATAATATTAGTATGGATGGATAATGTATTAACTCTTCAGTATTTTGACAAATAGTTTCTATAAACTATCGCTAAGTCGGTGGGTCGGACACTACTCATAAGGTATAAACCAATTTTTACTATGGGGTCAAATGTTTTTATTGCAGATAATCTTAGTATATTTACTTTTCAATACACTTACTCGAAAACTGCCTCTTATCGCACTCCTATTAGGGTCAATATAGCATGTAGGTATATCACCCAAGTGCTTTTTTGAGTTTATCACAACAAGGGCTTTTTTATTCCTTCCTTATCGTCACGGTCACGGGTGATTATTTTGTTTTACTTAGTTTATCGAATCAGGCGCGAGGCGTCCCCACGAAATTAGAAACTGACCAGAGCAGATTTGAATGCTGTACCTATATATTTCTTATATTTCTACTGTATGTTTGAGATACGATTAATTTTTTTTTCTTTCTTTCTTTATTTCACAAGTCGTAAGTGTATTGAAAAACGTCGTTTGACACACGTGCAGATTTGTCATTGCAGCCCTCGGCTCCATAACACACTCGCCTACGGCTCGTGCGAATTTCGCCTCGGTCGCAATGACAAACTTCCTGCACTTGTATCAAAATGTACTATATTATATACTTTGTACTCACACTTTGGCCCCTTCCCGATTTATGCTGTAAAGTATACGTATCTTATGAAAAAAGAACACAAATCAGACTACGATGGCTTAACACAATTCGCTTAGATCGAATACTCGATAGATAGTAATCGATTACCCTGTAGTGCAATTATACAGGGTAATTAGTGACCGATTTGTAGTCACGATAACGAACAACTTTTACTATGGTACCGAAACTGAAATCGCGAAAAAATAGTACATTGTTATACGAGGGATGAAAGTTAGTTATTTAGTCCCGAGAAATTTCTTGGCGACCGAGCGACAGCGAGGTCGCTAATAGTTCGAGGGACTAAATAACTCTTGAACCCGAGGTAAACACTGTGCTTTTCATTACGAATACGAGGAAAATAAAATAATACTTAATAAAAACCTGAGTCGTCGTCAAATGTCTTCGTACGTTTTTAGGTAGGTATATTTCTTTTGATTTAGGCGGTAAGCGGTTTTCTCCTCAAAGAATCTTGCGTTAAATTTATAACTGAAGCTGATGAACTTATCGTGTTAATAAAATTTCTTGTAACAGAGATTTAGCAAAATGTAAACAAAACTATCCACCTCGAAAAAAAAAGGAAGATCAAATCGGCCACAGATTATAGAGAGTCTACCATTTACCCGCCAATTCTTTTTTTCAGTGTTCGGCTCCCTGGCTTTTCAGTCAATAGTTTTCATTTTGTCATTGTAAAAATGGGTCTGGTTAACATTTTTCTCAAATATATATTAGTTTTAATGAAATAATTGAAAGTAAACAAAAAAAAAGTATTCTTAAATTATTTCTATTTCTATGTCATTTTAATTCGGTATAAAGTTTCGGGTCACGGTTCAGTAGAAATGTCAAAATAGAACTAGTTTTTTTTTTTAATATTTGCTGTCTAAATATTAAAAAAACTACTGTCAGTTGTAAAGTAAAACTCCCTAGGGAGTAAAAGTACTTCTTCCAACCCTGTCCGCAGGCAACTTTACACCTACTTTCAGAGTATGAGTAATGAAAAGTACTATACTATACTCCTATATACTATACTCCACAACTATCACACAACGCCGTCTAGTCCCAAGCTAAGCAGAGATTGTGTTATGGGTACTAGACAACTGATAAATATACTTATATATTTCTAAATATACATATCATTACATAGTATAAAACAAAGTCGCTTTGTCCCTATGTATGCTTAGATCTTTAAAAGTCCGCAACGGATTTCGATGCAGTTTTTTAATAGATAGAGTGCTTCAAGAGGAAGGTTTATGTGTATAATACATGCATAATATATTCAATATCAGTACCCGTGCTAAGCTGGGGCGGGTCACTAGTTATAGATAAATTACACCCAGACACAGAACAAATGATCGTGCTCATCACGCAAACATTTGTTCTGGGTGGTAATCGAACCCACGTCCTCCGGCATAGCAATCAGGGCCACTGACCACTAGACCAACAGGTCAGTCAAAGTCTGCTGGATGAAGAAAAACATCGAGAGGAAACCAGCAAGTCTTAAAATTAAAATTCCGAAGATAGCAATCACCAATTCGTAATGGGTCCGCGAGGTGGATTGCGGTCCTTTTACTCTCTTAAGCGGCACACACATAACGGAAATCAGATTCTGATTTTTTCAGTTGACACTGCAAGCGGTACATGTTTGGACGTGTTCCATGCGAGTTGCAACATATATTATTATCAATTATTGATGCGAATACGTGATGTCTGACACGGAGAATTTAATTTTGTGTGTCGAAACCCACCCTTGTATATCCCTTGTATATGGGACACTTCTATTGAGAATTATCACGACAGGGAAAAAAAGACATAGCGTGGACTGAATTTTTTTATTATGTATAGCCAAACACAATGCGATAAGTAATAATTATTCTGCTTCCATAACTGACGTTTGCGTGTGCCGGGAATCAAGAGACTACTGATCAATCTGAATTATTAAGAACAGTGTGAGGTCAAGTGCCGGAATTAAGAATCTGGGATCAGAATCTAATTTCAGAAAGCCAATTCCGGCTGTGTGAGTCCAGCCTTAGAGAGGAGGCTTCAGTGGGAACATTACTATGTCAGGCCGTATACAGAAAGAAAACTGACAGCCTGCGCGAATCGTCGATTGTATAAAAACTAGGCGCCTATTATCTGAACAGATTTCTTTAAGCCCCGGCTGGAGGCTTTGATTCTCGAATCGAGGCCGCCACAACCAAGTCATAGGTTGACCTGCGAGAAGTCACACATTACTGTTGAGCCCCGAGCGAACGCCGGCTTTCACACACTTATTGTCTTTCTATTATGTCTGTAATAAAAAAAAACTCTGCACAGATTATCTGCGCCGGCCGGTTCTGATAGGCGCTGTAAGATCGGACCAGGCAGCCAGAATTCTTTCTGTAAACGGCCTTAGACAAGTGTTAAGAAAATACTTTCCAGAATTCTCCACCTAAGAGGAAAAATTAGGGTCTAAATCTAAAGTTTGTAAGGAAAAGCCTGGCTCTTCGCCCGCATGTTAGCACACAAGCTGGCGAAGAGCCTAAAACTGTTTTTTTTTCAACAAGGTACTAACCGAAGAATAGCCACCATCCACGGGAACTCTCCGAATTTGGTTTCTCCGTTGATTTCTCCAGTTGTTCGCAGATCAGCTCCCTCAGGGTTTGCCCAGCCGCATCCTTCGTGCTGGAAAGAAAAATACAAAATTTCAGACACGTAAATCTATCAATTTATCGTATGTTTGTGTAGGGTATGCTGGAAATAAATAACGTTGTTTGAAGGTTTATCAATGTAAGGAACGTTTTTACAGTAAATATTTAAGGGGCGCTAATCAGTAAGTTAGATTTTATGAAGTGGAAAAAAACTGGCCGTTACTAATTTAACTTAAACTTATGTAAAACTAATTCAGTAAAGACCTCTTAAAATGTAAAACGTGTAACTTTGACGATTTGAAAAAAACAAGTTTTTCCTGGAATTTGGTGAAATATTCGTGTAAATGACGGAATTACTGAATGCCAACAGAGCAGTTAACATGAACAGTGCGTTGGATTTCTTCCGATGAAACAAGCTTCTACATCATGCTTACTTGTTAATAAAGGGTCTTTCAAATAGAGCGGGTCGATGTTTATGATCTGTGGCAGCCATTTTGTTTTGATGGCATCTGTCAAATCAGTTTTTTTTTTCATTCAGTCACCATGGCAAGTTACACGGTTGAGCAGAATGTGCAAACGATAAAACTTTATTATCAAAATGAGTGATCGTAAGTGCAAACGTTGCGCGCATTGCGCCCATTTTTCGGCAGACGCGGTGGCCCTTCCTTCTCTAACGAATGGTGACTAAATTTGAGACGACCGGTTCGGTAAACAACCAACCAACACCTTTACGTCAAAGGAACGCCAGATCGACCGAGAATATCGCCGCTATACCTGAGAGTGTTCAGGAGACTCCGCTAGACGTTTTCTTGTGGGGTTTTCTGAAGTCGCAGGTCTATGCCAATAAACCACATTCAACCGTTGCCCTGAAAACCAACATAACGCAGGCCATCGCTCAGATTCAGCCGGATCTATGCAGCAGAGTCATTAAAAATTGGACCTCTCGGATTCGTGCCATCGCAAAGCCGCGGCGAACATTTGAACGATGTTATATTCCATCCATAATGGCATAAATGAGCCTTTCAAATAAAAAAAAAATATTCGTTAATATCTCACAAACATCTTGTTTTATTCAGTTTTAACATCGACCTGTCCTTGTTGAAAGACCCTTTAGATGTGTGGGGAAGTGCCATCTTAACCTTTAGTGTAACTAGGGTTAATTATTACCAGAGGGGGAGAGGGGCAAACCTCTCATGGCCTCGATGGAAATAGCTGACCTAGAAGTAACCTATTCACTCCGTAATTTTTTTGTGGTGGGCTAAAATCATTTAATGACATCTCCCGCTCTTGGAGTGGGAGATAGTGTCAGATTTTTACTGATTTATAAAGCAACCTCGTTCCTTCTTATCCTTTCATAGGGGTCGGACCTTCGTTTCAGAAGCTGGTCCAAGGCCCCAGTAGGCTTTGGCCCAGCTGGCCCTCAAAGGTTGCTAAAATATAGAATATGCCATCGACGTCTTGGGCTCAGTCTGGACGGTTACTGGACGTTCGGACGACGGACCACCCATTGCTCGCCGCACGCAAGCCGGCGTCTACTACGGTGGTTGGTGGGAATCGGGGACGGATTTCCGTCGGTGTAGATTGTAGCTATCAGAGAATACAAACTTTTTTTTTATATCAAGAGGAAGCACATTCCAGAAAATTATAGCAGAGGTAGCTCATTTTTATTTTCTTCTTCCATTTCTAACCACTTACCTTTTGAACCTAAATTGATAATAATTAAAATAACAATAACACCAAATTAAAAAACAATCGCATCACAGTGTTCAAGTTAGCTATAAATACGTTATAATTGACAATTAATGATGAGACCAGACGACGAAATACTTGTTTGTCGTGAGGTCGTATGACCGTGTGGAGAACCGGTATCGCGAGGCTGTTGGAACAACATTAAGACGATGTTTACAGAGACGCCATGTTAACTATTAGATTTCGAATTTGTTTAGCTTGTTTTTTATATGAATTCGGATCATCGGAAAACCTGATGTAAGGCGGGAGTCCATTTTTAAGTCTTTCGTTTCAACTATGAAGTGAACACTCACTTGTTCATCTACATCTACACTAATATAATAAAGAGGTAAAGTTTGTTTTTTTGTTTTTATGTTTTTTTGTTTGTAGGAGGTAATCTCTGGAACTACTGGTCCGATTGGAAAAAATTTAGCATCAATAGAAAGCTGCTTTACTCCTGAGTGACATAGGCTATGTTTTATGTCCGCGGGCGAAGCCGCGGGCAAAAGCTAGTTTTAAATATATCTATTATCTGATATTTATTTATTGTGCACACCTAACACAGTGTTGTTTTTTTAACCCAAAGGTTGACTGGTAGAGAATGCCTTGTAGCATTAAGTCTGCCTATGTACCACTACTGTACATGAAGTTTAAAAAAATAAATAAACACTCCTGTTTTAATTTCGAACTTCTAAACTGTAATAATAATAATAAGTCTTTTTAATACACTAGCTCAGAAAGTGCCTCTTATAACACTACACTTAGATGTATAATAGCATCTGTTACCAAACTGTGACATTTTGATTACCCGAAAACCATTACGCACTAGTGCTGTAATGTAGCCTAAACTATTTGATCGACCTCTTTGTTCGCAAACAAATTTCGAATACGAATAAAATGGAAAAGGTAATAAGGTTGTCTGGTAGATGTCGCTGTTAGCGATAAGACCGCCTTTGTACCCATAGATTTAAGTTACTGTATAAGTTCTGTAACTTTTTGATGTACAATAAAGTTTAATCTATCTATCTATCTATCTAAAATTTCACCTCGCCCTCGCCGCTCTGTGTTTAGCGCTCCATCAACATAGGTTAAGCAAGTATGCAAACTTCACGCAGGCGTACACCAAGCGATGTATGGCAAATATGCGACTCTGAAGCTACGCGTCCTTGTGGGCTTTAGTCAAATAATTTGGTGGTTATTATGGTAGGTTTACACGCTTGCCAAGCGTTGGCAAGCCTCGGCAAATCGCCATTGTGTAGCCATTGTATAAATGGGGAAATCCCGTAAACACAATGGCGGTTGGCCGAGGCTTGGCAAGAGTGTAAACCTACCATTAAAGCTATATCTGTAGGTAAATTTAGTTAAAAAGACTTGGTAGGTACTTACTCAAATATAACAATTCTGTTTGAAAACGCCAGTACATATTGTGTTTAAAAAAACCGCGTATACACAAAATAAAGTAAAGCGCCGACGATACACAAAGGCACAATGACAATAAAAATATAAAAATAAAAACAGACATGACACATATAAAGCAATTATTATTTTAATAATTATTATATTAAGAACACACCCAGAACAATCTCTCAAGAATGACGTTTATAGATCTGTCAACATTTTTAAAAAGTCTACACGGAAAAAGAAAGAGGATGTATTGAAAAGCTAAGGATAGATTTCCATTGATGTCGGTTTCGAGTGGAGAGAAGCCACTGACCTCTTTATCACACTGGGGCCCAAGTCTGCTATTTTTAAAATACTGTTCCAACACGATTCCATTGTCATTTTGCTAAAAGTTCGTAATCTGTTAATTCATAATGGCTGACCATTGGGCGGTCAGTGGTGTCCTAATAGAACTGTGGTACGAGCTGTTTTGTAAAGAATTAAAAACAATAACTGCACAATAACATTCTAATCGTAAGTTACTGATTAATAAACTAGTGCGCCTTACCATCAACGATTGCATCACTGCTTACCATCAGGTGGGATCGTAGTCAAGCACTAGTTTATTGCAAGTAAAAAAAAAATAAAGGAACTGTCAAAATTGTATTAATTTATCGCATAATTCGTCATATGTACGAGATTACCATTCTAAAAAAAATCTTTAAATGAAGTGTCAGTGATTGATCATTGGAAAGTCATAATGACGCCATCATATAAGTAGATTTTTTTTAAATTGCAATAAACTAGTGCTTGACTGCGATCCCACCTGAAGATAGATTACTAAACTTGTCAAAATAAACAATTTCGAAATCTATGATCGACTATTCTGACACTATTGTAATAGCAGACTTGAGGCCCTGGAGAGGCTGTTCCATAATCCATGTTTGACAGCTCAATTTTTGTTTCTATTTGAAGCGCCATCTACGAGCGTCCTGAGAACTAATTTGACAGGTAAGCGGTGCGACATTACCAGTTTTAGTACCGTAGACACTCGCTACAGTCACCGTGACCGACAGCGCCAATATGGCGAATATCAAATGGGAACAAAAGCACTTTGACGGCAGCCGGTCCAGTGTGAAAAATGATAGAGCTCAGTTCAAGGAGCTGACTGTAAATTGACCAATCACAGTGCTCAAAATCTCCACTCAGCATCAGTGAAAACAATATGGGATAAACCAGAAACACATGGCCCAGACTTTAACGCCCAAATTGCAAAATTACGACACTTATTTCAAACTAGCTTTTGCCCGCGGCTTTGCCCGCATGGTGTTGGGATTGGGGTTGGGGTTTCCGGGATAAAAAGTAGCCTATGTCCTATTCCGGAGTATATCCTATGCCTGTGCCAAATTTCATCCAGATCCGTCCAGCCGTTTTGGCGTGATTGAGTAACAAACATCCAAGTATCGTAACTTTCGCATTTATAATATTAGAAAGATTACAGAAACTATGCAACGCAAGTTAAACTTGTATTCTATAGTTAGTCTAGCTAGGCCTGTTGGTGTAGTGATTAGTGGGTCTGACTATTATGCTGGAAGTCGTGGCTTCAATTCCCACCCAGAACAAATGTTTGTGTGATGAGCACGATCATTTGTTCTGTGTCTGGGTGTAATTTATCTATAATATGTATGTATTTAGAAATATATAAGTATGTTTATCAGTTGTCTAGTACCATAACACACGCTTTGCTTAGCTTGGGACTAGACGACGTTGTGTGATAGTTGCAAAGTGCAAAACATATACAGTTTACATTGCTGTCATACTTAGTAACTAACCGGATCCATTGAAATAAGCATCAAATTTTCGATTCGTGTAATAGCTTTGCAAGTGGGGTTAGTAACTTACTTGTGCATTACTTTGGAATATATGCCTGGTTTATCCTATAGAGTTTTAACTGATGCAGAGTACGAATCGAAGCCACGACCTCTGGTATAGCGGTCAGGGCAGTAACAAGACCAACAAGAAGAAGATTAAAGAAAAGAAAAGAAGAAGAGGAAGAAGAAGGAGGAGGAGGACAGAAGATTTGATTATTAATCATTTTAATATTTTTTTTATGCACCTGCCATGTTTTCTCATCACCACCCTTGGTTGATTGGTAGAAAATGCCTAAGGCATTAAGTCCGCCTGTGAACCCATGGGGTTGCATGAAGTTCTTATAAATAAACTAGCTTTTGACCGCGGCTTCGCCCGCGTGGTATTGGGGTTGGGGTTGGGGTTTCCGGGATAAAAAGTATCCTATTTCGGAGTGTATCCTATGCCTGTGCCAAATTTCATCGAGATCCGTCCAGCCGTTTTGGCGTGATTGAGTAACAAACATCCATACATCGTAACTTTCGCATTTATAATATTAGTAAGATAAACAAGCCAGTCAAATAGACCGCACTTGCCACTTTTCAACTGCCCCAAGAAATTGTTAACGTCCAAAATGCAAAAAAATAAGACAAAAAGCAAAAAAATATAAAAAAGACACAACCTCAACACATTGTTCTGTACGGCAGCCAACCTGTCAAATGAGGAATAAAATAAAGTTAAAAAAAAAAATAATTTGTAAAAAAATTGACCCCATATCTATCTACACAAGGAGAAACTAAAATACTGACATATCTACGAACAGCCGAAACTACTGGGACTAGAAACGTGAAATTTTGTACAAGGCTTTTTTATGGTAGCTAAAAATCATCCAGTGACGAATCCTACCTTCGGGTGTAGCGGAAAACAGTGTCAGACTCTTACTGACTATTTGACTAAACTACCTACCCCGTGCCTACGTTGCCATATATACCAGGGTCAGAGCCTTCCTTTCAGACGCGAACCCTTGGCTTCAGTTGGCTTCGACCCATCTGCAGGGACCCTACGGTTTGCTGACAACTTTTTGAGTGCGCGCCGTCGACGTCTGGGCTTGGTCTGGACGGTTACCAGATGATTGGACAGCGAGCTACCCATTGCTCGCCATCCATAAGCTCATTTGCACAAAGCTTCCTTTTATTACATAGGCGGGCACTAAGAAGGGATTTTTGGAAATTTAATCTTTTAGGGAGTGAAATGGAGATATTCCGTTCTTGGATTTCTCATCTAATTATAATTTAGGTATCTTCAAGGCAAGATTGAATAGTCTTTTAATAAACTAGTGCGCTTCATTATCAACGATTGCATCACTACTTACCATCAGGGGCGCTGGTAGAATTAATTTGTTTAGAACATGATTTTTTTTATTATTTAAGTTACATTGTTCTCACATCATAGCAGCGACAAAAATATGTAACCTATATATTTGTAAAACACAACATGATTAAAAAGAGTGTCCATGGAGTTTCTTGCACATTCTTATCCATTGTGATCTACTTTTTGGAATGTGCAATTAGCGTCATTTTTTTCCAGACAGACTGACTTTAAGACATTTCAAAAGTGCCTGTAAAGGTTTATTTGAAATAAATGCTTTGAATTTGAATTTGAATAGAGGGCCAAGTCGTTAAGGGGCCGTGTATGAAATCAACTCATTTTGAACATTTTTGATCAAGGTTTGAGAGACAAAAGAGAAGACTTTTAATCCTTCTTTTTATAGATTATAAAAGTCAAGTTCTTATTCTCTTAAATATACTGAGAATTTTTGTAAAATAATGAGTGGATTAATGGCAATTAGCCATATTCCAAACCCTTTTTTCGCAAAAATAACGAACGAGTGATGGTTGGCTAAGGTTTACACAAAATTACACGGGATTTTACGACATTTAAAAAATACCAGTAACATCATTACATGGTCTACTACAAAATGTACTGATTACATTATTGACTTTGATTGGAAATATAGCTAAAAAAAAATGTTGAAGAAACGTAATTCTTGGAAAATATGTGTACAAATAAGTATTTTTTTCTATACCTTGGAAACACTTTTAAGAAAATTTAAAATATGCAAAATAATCTTAAGAAATCTCTTTACAAGAATCAAAAATTTAATTTACAAATAAATAATAACTTCATTTCGTAAATTACAAAACAAAATTGACTATATTATCGACCGCGCAAATTCGATCTCGTCAGTCACAATCGGGCCTTCCCAGCGCGAGGACGCGTCGCTTTGTTCCGCAGCCGCTCCCGAGTTTTACGTAAATAAATTCCCATTATTGTACGCTGACTACCACATTTTGATCCATTAAGTATTATTGTTTATTTTAGGTTTGTTTATTAAGATTGTTAAAATTTCTTTTGACTTCAATGATAATTACAGGTAACGGTTGTTTGTTTGTATGTAAAGATAATTTCCAGAACTACTCTACTATTACTATTTAATTACAATTCTTTCACTTATGACTTCTACAATGTTTATGACCTATTTACGTATTCGTTATGTACAGAATTTTTATATTTTTGACCCCTATGTTTGTTTCGGTTTTTCTTCTCAGGGTAGTCAGCTAAGAAACACCAGTGTCATCTGTTTGCAAAATAAATATCATTCATCACGTGGTTACGTACTTATTTAGGGCAAATGCAAAATCTAGTATTCTAGATCCTTTTTTTGTAGATAATGGGTCGAAAGAAAGGGATGCATTATGAATGCCTTGCTAAAAGGAAAAAAAATATATAGGTAGGGCTGATACGTGCAAGAAAAGTTTTTGAAGAACGCAAGATTAATGCACTGCTTGTAGCTTCGTTTCCAGAAAATGTAAGATTTTACTTTCAGTTAGCACTAGAAGCGAGTGGCCCTACACAAGCCCAAGGATATGTGTTTCAACGGCCCTCGGAACGCGCCGCCACCGGGTCCTACGCTGCAAAAGCAACCGAGGGCCCATCCAAAAGCATGCCAGAGGGCCATTGCAATACGGATGGAGTGGGGATACCGCACGGTTTCCCGCTAAGCGGCGAGCCTCCTTGCTGGTCTGCCACCATGGAAACTAGAGGCAACAGCCCTAGCACGCATGCACGATTTGCGCGTGGAGATGCAACGCCAGGGCGAATCCCCGCTGCCGCGACAAGTTGCAGCATGGCGGACAGAGCTTCGGCTGGATATCCAGGTGGTATGGCGACAGCGACTGTCGCATCCCAGTTCTGGGCACGTCATAATTACAGTGGTTTTTTTTTTTATGGTGGGCTAAAATCATGCAATGACCAATCCCGCCCTTGGGCGAAGCCGGAAACAGTGTCAGACTCTTACTGACTAAACATTTTGCCCTTCGCATTGGAGCCAAGCCTTCCTTTCAGAAAGAGACCCTGGGCCCCAGCAGGCTTCGACCCTTTTGCAGAGTCCCTACCGTTTTGCTGACAACTGCTTGAAGCGCGCGGGAACAGAGCGCCCCGTCGACGACTTGGGCTTGGTCCGCACTGTTACAACTTACAAGATGACCGGACGGTGATCTACCCATTGCTCGCCGTCCGCAAGCCCGTCGGCGTTTGCGCCGTTGCCTTATGCAGTCCACCTCCTCCTTGACTTGCATTGCTGCTTCGCAGAGGGTTGCGCCCATGGCCTCCACCAAGACCCGGTGCGAGAGATCGCTGACACCGATCACCCCCATGAGAACACGGCGATGCTCCTCCCAAGCGGGGCACACCTCTACTGTGACACCTGGGGCTTCTCTTCCGCACGAATCCGATGCAGGTATGGCGGTTAGTCCTCTCTTTGAGGCCCGGCTGGAAAGACCTCACGGTGTCCTCACCTTCTTATGACGCAGGTAACCGAACATGGTAAGTTTGGGAGGTAGATACCTGCACTGGATTCGTGCGTAAGTGACGCCAGGGTGTTGCCATTGTGTGAAGCGCCCGGAGGACACGGTGGAGCACATGGTACAGGTATACCATGCTTGGACAGAGCATCGCCATGTCCATGTGGAGTCATTCGGCGGCGGCGATATCTCGCACCGGGTTTATATAGACCTTGGTCCGGAGCGAGTAGGAGTGGCAGGCGGTCGCATCCTTCTACAAAGCAGGAGGCTGATCGCATAAGGCAAGGGCGCTCACGCCCCTGACGCCGCCGAGATTCCGATTCCGATTTCCGGCTACCGTAGACGCGTAATAATTTGAGTACAAAAAAAAAATTCTTTAAAAAAAATCGGTCTTGAGTCATCCATAGGGGTGCGCCACTGGTCAAATGTATGCATAGGACTGTTTAAAATATCTCTTCTTTTTATCTGCCCTGCGGCAGGAGACAAATTCTGCTCTTTTTGAAACCTTATTATACATTTGAGGGCCGAGTAAAGCGTTTTTTAGTGATCGGTGATTGACGTTTAGGATTTTTCCATCGAAGCAGGTAATAGTAAATTAAACTTTCTAAGCTTGTGTATTCGTATTCGGGCGTTATCTCTCTTTTTTCGTGTTGCCTCTCCATCAAACATTGCGTTGGATATGGACAAAGCAACACGTTTTCCAACCACGCTCAATGGTTAGGCGAGTGGAAAAATGCCACCTTAAAAGAGAAATCTCGTAAACATAATTTATTTTTGACGAAAAACATTTTCAAAATTAAACAGAATTTTGAAAATGTTTTATTTTTTACAACCATTTTACATAAATTAGCTATCGTAATTGTCATTTATAGTTTTGTATTTAACATTTTTTTTAATGTCTAAATGTATCAACATCCATCTAACACTAAACTGAACTATTTTGACAATTGTGATAAATATAAAATATACACAAGTTCCAGATTTTTATTTACAAACCGTACTTATTATATGATTTTGTTACTTAATCTACTTGTACAAAAGTGATGCATAGGTGAACATCATAAAATAAGAAAATAAAATATCTTCTAAAGGATCAACATTGTTTGAACGTTCACTAAGCTCGACTATTGCGCGCGTGTGTGTGTAGGCGCACGCACGATGCACACAAACATAGCATCACAGCGAATTTGCCTAAACTCTAGGGAATGAATTTTATGCACGGGGTCTTAAGGCGAGACGCAGTCAAGCACACACACACAAACACAAATGGTGATGTTTTTCAGAAAAACTAACCGGCGTACGTGTGTCAACAAAGCAAAAGAAAACGGTAAGGTTTAAAGGAACGCAGAACAGTGCGATAGTTTTCCAGGAAAAAAATATGTTCAAATAGGTATGTGTTTGAAAAGTATTGTAGTAATTTTTTCAACGAATTTATGTTAGGTACCTAGTCGGTTGAGGTTGAGGCCATTACAATATGTGAAGTTTATATAGTGTAATTGACCATGAACTAACCGCAAATACTGTGGTAATGGCAATGAAGGTAACATCGCTCTAACTCCTTATACTGAATGAAATATAATATAATATATTATACCAGCGACCCGCCCCAGCTTCGCACGGGAACTGATATTGAATGTATTATGCACATAAACCTTCCTCTTGAAACACTCTATCTATAAAAAAAAACTCTCAGAGGTCAAAGTCTCTTTTAAAGTGCATACAGAATATATGTATTGGTAAAATCACAGAAGAACCATGCAGATTTGTCTGAGATGGTCTTTTGAAGAAAGATCCATACAAATTTGAGTAGACCTGTCCAGTCAGTGCAAGCATTTGTCAGTATTCGCAAAGCTCAACTCAGGACTACTAATATATCATCATTACATAGTATAAAACAAAGTTGGCTGTCCCTATGTATGCTTAGATCTTTAAAAGTACGCAACGGATTTTGATGCGGTTTTTTTTTAATAGATAGAGTGATTCAAGAGGAAGGTTTATGTGATTGAATATATTATGCATGTATTATGACATGCCTAATATATTCAATCCTAGCGACCCGCCCCAGGTTCGCACGGGTACTGATATTGAATATATTATGCCATAAACCTTCCTCTTAAATCACTCTATCTATTAAAAAAAACCGCATCAAAATCCGTGGCGTACTTTTAAAGATATAAGCATACATAGGGACGCGCCATTTTGTTTTATACTATGTAATGATAAGTACCCGTGCGAAGCTGGGCCGGGTCGCTAGTGTTATAATAAAATAAGTACGCTTATACCTGAGCTAAAGATTTCACCTTCAATTCTTTACGCCATTAAACTATAGTTCATGGTATGTCAACTATATATTATAACAACCTTATTAAAAACTAGCTTCTGCCTGCGTCTTCGTCCGCGGAAAATTTTGTGAGACAAAAGTTGTGATAGCTCGGTTAATATCCATGTTATATAAATAATTTATAGCCTATGTCACTCAGGAGTAAAGCAGCTTTCTATTATAGCTTCAATTTTTCCAATCGAACCATTAGTTCCAGAGATTACCCCCTACAAACAAAAAAACATACTTTACCTCTTTATTATATTAGTGTAGATAAAAACAATAATAATAAAACTACCATTAAGACACGCTAATCTTATCTTGGAAATAACATTTTGGCTGATTTAACATAAAAATAGATAAAAAAATGCTTTGTTGTTTTTGTTTTATTTGTTAGTTTTAAAACATTAATTTAATATTGTGTTCAAGGTGACTTCTGCGTGAACTTTCCAAAGGCATTTGGTAGGCGATTATAGAGGGGTAGCGGACGGTCGCCTCGGTCTGCGAAGCAGTAATGCTAGCTAAGGAGGAGGTTCTGCAGGGGCCCTTCAGGGTCGAAGCCTCCTGGAGCCTAGAGGGTATGTGCAAACTGTCACCTCGACTCCAGAAATAAGGCAAGGAAGGTTCGGGGTAGGTTTTTTAGTCAGTAAGAGTCTGACACTGGTCTCCCGCTCCGCCCAAGAGCGGGTTTCGTCATTGGATGATTTTCACCTACCATAAAAAAAAAAAAGCTAAGGAGGAGGCCGACCGTGTAAGGCAACGGCGCACACGCCTCAGGCTCCACTGAGATTCCGATCCCGATTTCCGGCCACCGTAGGCGCGGGTTTGCAATGAGAGCAATGGGTAGCTCGCCGTACAATCGTCTGGTAACAGTCCGGACCAAGCCAAGTCGTCGACGGTGCACATTGTATCCACGCGCCTTAAAGAGTTGTCAGCAAACCGTAGGACTCTGCAGAAGGGTCAAAGCCAACTGGGGACAAGGGTTCGCGACTGAAAGGAAGGCTCGAATCTGGCCCTGGTATATATGGCAACGTAGGAACGGAGTAGATTGTTTTGTTTAGTCAGTAAGATCCTAACACTGTTTCCCGCTACGCCTTAGGGCGGGATTCGTCATTGGATGATTTTTGCCCACCACAAAAAAAATCTGGGCTACTCTGTCGTTGTTCTCACATAAGCTGAAAAGCGGTGCAGATAATTGTGCAAAATAAGCAGGAAAAGAGGTGACGCATATCCTCGGAAGGGACTCCACATTAACACTGTATTTGGGTTAAGGAAAATAAGTTGAACTTAAATGGCCGCCGTAGCTATAGTACAAGCTAGGGGCCCGCCAGGGTTGAAGCCTTCTGGGGCCAAGGATTGATGCGAAAGCGGAACACTGGGGCCCTGGAACTAAGGCAGGAAGGAAAGGTGGTTGGTTTAGTCAAGAGAAGTCTGACAAGTCTACTGCTCCGCCCAAGAGCGGGATTCGTCATTTGATATAATATAATATATTCGACAACTATCACACAAAGCCGTCTAGTCTCAAGCTAAGCAGAGCTTGTGTTATGAGTACTAGACAACTGATAAACATACTTATATATTTCTAAATATATACATATATTATAGATAAATTACACCCAGACACAGAACAAATGATCGTGCTCATCACACAAACATTTGTCCTGGGTGGGAATCGAACCCACGACCTCCGGCATAGCAGTCAGGTTCACTAACTACTAGACTGGCAGGCCAGTCAATGATGATGATTTTTCCCAACACAAAAAAAATAAAAAAGCTATAGTGTAGACCCCCGCGGTGCCACTCTACGAATGCGTCGCGTATCATACCCCATTTGGCCATATTTCCTCTGAAGCGGCCAACTTGAGCCCGCAAGTGGTTTAAAGATTTTCAGATTAGCCTCTGCAGAGTTTTTTAGCCTCGCTAGCCAAGTTACTGTCGTTTCGTTAACGTCAAACGCATGGAGTTGGCCACGCCTCCAATTCCTTTCTTCTGACCACGTGACTGAGCGTTGACACGACCTCAAAACAGTGGATATGTCCAACTCAAAGCGTTCGACGTTCACGAAACGATCGTAACTTGGTTGAACTCTTTTGTATATCGTCGATCCAGCACGCACCGCAACGATTCCTTATTTTAAAACAACAAGACTGAAATAGCATTTAAAGAAAAAAAACGGCCAAGAGCGTGTCGGGCCACGCTCAGTGTAGGGTTCCGTAGTTTCCCGTCCGTTACAAATTTTTCATAATGTAACAGAACCCAGTAGCCCATGTAAAAATTTGTAACACAATTTCCCGAGAGATGGCGCTGTACCCGGTGGTAAATTTAGTTTGCGTGTCCCGATTTTATTCTTTTTGTATTTTTATTTGAAAGGAGATTCGCTCAGGATAATGAAATATGTAAAAGAGTTAAAAAATGCTTGCATGTACGGTTAAATTACAAAATTAGTTCAGAACGTTTTTTTTTTTAATTTTTCCAAAACTGTTCGTCCTATCAAGTTCAAAATAATTTTCCTAGAAATTTTACTCAAAGTTCTACTTTTGAGATTTTTTTCATATTTTTTAAACTTATGGTTCAAAAGTTAGAGGGATGGGGACGCCTCATTTTTTGCTTTTGGAGCGATTATTTCCGAAAATATTTACATTATCAAAAAAATATTTTACGAGACCCCTAATTATTTTTTAATACCTACCCAACAATATATCACACGTTATGGTGGAAATGAAAAAAAAAATCACTTCCCACTTTACGTGTAGGGGAGGTACCCTAATAAAAAACTTTTTACCACTTTTTGTTTGTGCACTTTGTCGGCGTGGTTTATATACATATTGGTACCAAATTTCAGCCTGCTAGTGTTAGCAGTCGCTCAGATTATCCGCGGACGGACAGACAGACAGACAGGCAGACAGACATGGCGAAACTATAAGGGTTCCTTTTTGACTACGGAACTTTAAAAAACAAAACACACTCAACAAAATAAGCAGAAAAAAAGAATTACGTACATCAGATATTTCCCATTCGTCTGTGATGTTATTGTAAACCTATTTTGAAAAAATCAATAAAATTAACACTTAAAAAAATAAAAACCAAAATCAACCCAAATATGGGGGGAATTTCATGACTTGGTTCACCATCTCCTTCCCATAATAATTTCTTTATTGGAACAGAAACAGCATTTACAAATTATTTGCTTACGAAAATAGCTACAGTAGTTTGAAACTGTGTTGCAGCTATCAACGCTCACCTCCAGGAAGAAGATGACATAGTTCCATTTACAAACGAGAAAATCAAAAACTAGTAAACACAATCTAAAACAGGTATACAATATAAACCATTTAGGAAATTTCATTTAAAAATAAAAATTAATAAAAAACATTACAGATAAATAATAAATTGATTACAAAATAAGTTAAATTTCATGAAATTAAAATTGCATTAAATTAAATTAAATTCCATTAAAATTACATTAAATTTAAATTAAGTTAAAATTAAGTCGAAATAAAACATAAAATTCAAATCAAATCAAGAATGTCTGTATAGTTATATAGTCTGTGTTTGTAGAGTTATATTTGTTCGTGTAGTGCATGTATGTAAGGTGTCCTGTCTTCAGATAACTTGAAATTTTAAGCTGAGAGAGATGTTACGCAGTTTCGGGTTCCGAATCCGATTAACCGAAACTTTTGATTGATTTTACACCTTCGGTTTCGGCGGTTCCGATTGATTTGAAGCGAAGGTTATACCGGCTCACCGGTTTTTTATGTGTGTACCACAGATATAGATATACCTAGATAAACAACTACTTCGCGTGCCTAGCTTACGTACAAAAATCGTAAGTGGTCACTTTCGCGCTCAGTCTGCGTATGTGTATAGTGCTAGTCGGACGTCAGTTAAAAATATAAAAATGGTTGGGGCGAGGGGGACGCTGTACGCGGCGGCGTCTTTGAATCGATTTGATTTTCTCATCACAAATAGTGCTTGTGACGCCATAATAGGTAGTAAAAAAATGGCACGCTTGGTTTCCATACAGATCGTGATGCTTGCGTTATCTAGGTATATTTATATGTAAAATCAGTGTATTTGTATGTATCTGACCCAGCCTTAACATAAGTTCTCTTTTATCTCCAACTAGCTTTTGCCCGCGGCTTCGCCCGCGTGGTATTGGGGTTGCCCTATAAAATATGATAGTTTTACACTTGATCCTTGAATGTCCTATTCCGGAGTGTATCCTATGCCTGTGCCAAATTTCATCCAGATCCGTCCAGCCGTTTTTGCGTGATTGAGTAACAAACATCCAAACATCGTAACTTTCGCATTTATAACATTAGTAAGAATAAGATATTCCATGACTCACCTCCGGTTCCGAATTCGGTTTCGCTACCGACTCTGTTTCCGGTAAAACCACCTCAGTAACATCCCTACTTCAAACCACCTAATCTACATTGAAAGTCTGGAACAATATCCCAACAGCGGTCTTCCCGTCCGATTATAATTTAGGTGTCTTCAAGGCTAAAGTGAATAGACTCTTAATAAACTAGTGTGCCTCACCATCAACGATTGCATCACTGCTTACCATCAGATGGGATCAATGGTGAAGCGTACTAAGTGTACCGTTATCATTTGAATATATGCGTCGAACTTACATGTAAGGTAATGGTATAAAGTGTACATAGAGAAGGATTATACTGCGATCCAGAAGCCCGAATCTATGTTCCCTGATAGCTACCACCTGAGGGTCTATAAATTATTGCAAATACGTCACTTCTAGGCAAGCGTGCTCCATCGTCGACCACATCTCTGCTTACCATCAGGTCAGATAGTGATTAAACACCTATAACTGTTCAAAGTCATTCCATCTCAATTTTCCCATCGGACATCGGCAAATAGGTATCTACCCTTACGTTGTTGAGACATCTACGGCGTTTTGCCTCGTCGTTTATACCGCGTACATCGAGGGACTGGAACAGTTGGCCAGCTGCAGTGTTTCCGTCCGATTATAAGTTAGGTGTCTTCAAGACTAGAGTGAATAGGCTCTTAATAAACTAGTGCGCCTCACCATCAACGATTGCATCACTGCTTACCATCAGGTGGGATCGCAGTCAAGCACTAGTTTATAGCAATAAAAAAAGAGTGTCTAAAAGTTATGAAATGGCTTCTCATACCTGAGGCTGATCAGGTTTAGGCTGAGGCTTGATGGGCTGGTCTGGCGGTCTCTTGTCAGGGACCAGGCAGCAGGTATCGATGTATGATGCGCAGGGACCATCACGGACTCTGTGGAGGTAAAATCATATAAAGAAACTTGCTGATTCGTAGTGGAATCACCAATTGGAAAGTGCGAAGAGACTTATTGGTGATCTAGATTTGGACCAATTTACAAAGCCTAATTATCTATATATATTATCGGATGACCACGGCGAATTCCACCTCGTTGAGTTACTTTGATACCTCTACGGGCCGGACAAAGTTCTACCTCGTCATTTACACCACGTACTTACATGAAGGACTGGAACAATTTGCTTGCAGTGGTCTTCAAGGCTGTAGCTATTTATAGACTTTCAATAAACAAATATGATTCACTATCAACGATTGCATCACTGCTTACCATCAGCTAGGATTATGACCTCAACTCACTAGTGTCTTTAGAGACTACTCCGCTCCCGTGGCTCGTCCTCTAATGTTATATAAGCCCTCGTTAAATGGGCTGTCCATCGCTTAAAGGATTTTCAGATACAAACCCAAAATTCCTGAAATTTACGTTTTCAGCCAAACAAATGCTTCAGCATTCTATTTCCCCTCGCTCCGGAAAATTGCCCAGGGCATGGTGCAAGTAAAAATCGTCACGCATTGCCTACACCAGGACACAGCGGCATTCTGCCCAAGCGGGGCACACGTCCACCAAATGTTTTACTGTGTCTACCATTGCCGGATGATCTAGTACTTAAACTTATAATGAACTAGCTTTTGCCCGCGGCTTCGCCCGCGTGGTATTGGGGTTGGGGTTGGGATTTCCGGGATAAATTGCCTATGCCCTATTCCAGAGTGTATCCTATGCCTGTGCTAAATTTCATCCAGATCCGTCCAGCCGTTTTGGCGTGATTGAGTAACAAACATTTAAACATCGTAACTTTCGCATTTATAATATTAGTAAGATACATACCGAATATCAATGACGCCAACACCATCAGTGATCACGGTGTTATTGGAGACGTTGCAGAGGTAGTAACTGACGCACTCTCCCTCTTGACCGTCTGGCATCTTGCATGACAGATCTTCTTCATCTCCTGTTGACAAGAATACTTAGATTAGATGTTGATCTGTTCTTCGTAGTGAAGAAACGTCGATCTTGCGGGCAGCGGGGCAGCGGCGGCGAGAACGCGGTAGCGGCAGGATCTTATGCGTAAAATCAAATGTACTGGCCCTCGAATACAACGATGTAGAGGCGGGTAACGGGCGGGGGACCCGATTCAAACTCGCCCGCTCCCGCGTCGCCCCGGTATCCGCAAAATTTGAGGCAGAAGCCTTAGAGGTTTTCTGCACCTGCAGCAGGCTCTCTAGCACAGTCCCCCAAATTGGTTCTCGACGTGTCCCGGAGAAAGGATTCACCTGTCTTGGATCCTGCAACGAAATCAATTACTTTTTACTCCTTTCCTGTACTACTTTACAGCAAAGGAGTATAAGAAGAGTAGTTTCCACTTCAAGCAGGCGACAGAACTAAATTAGGACCATATAAACAATCACTGGACCATCTGCTCAGCGATTGCTCGAAGAGCAGATCATATACCAGAAGACGTAGTGTTAGAAGACCTCTAACTAGATGGACTAATGACCAGGTGAGGGTCGAGGGAAACCGATGGATGTAAGACGTACAGGGAAGGTCGTTGTAACGATACTTTAGGAATGCCTTAGATGTCCAATAGTGGACGTCTTTCGGCTGAAATGTTGATGATGATGATTTTGTCTCAAGAAGAAAGTCAAATACACATGAATCCGAAACGTGGTCGCTTACAATGGTAAAGGGCCCGAGGTTCCTTGCGTGATCACATAAGAAATGAAGATAACCGCAGAAGAACCAAGGTTACCAACATAGCCCGAAGGATCGCCAAACTTAACTGGCAGGGCATTGCTCACAGAACAGATGGTTAATGGAGACGAAAGGTTCTGGAGTGGCGACCACGTACCGGAATACGAAGCGTGGCTCCCTCTAGCTGAACCGGTGAACTGGGAAGCGGCCTGGAAATCCGATGGAGGCAAGTAGCACAGGAGCGGTTGTTCTGGGGAGACCACTTCCAGGATTGTGTCCAATAGTGACCTTCTTGAGGCTGAAATGATGATGACGATGATGACTGGAGTAACTCCAGAGCCTATGCACAATTAATATGCCTTGCCTTTGCCCAGTTAAGTTGGGCTGGTTCCTGTCTTGCCAGATACAGAGCATGCTGGATACAGAGCTGGAGATCTTACTTAGACCACACTTCCACATCCCAGTTACTGGGTAACGAGACACCTCGTGGTCTACTGGTAGATTGTTATCGTTCTGACTATCATCAATGCCTTGCCCAAGGGGATGGTGACGTAGAACGAGATCGAATCAACTAAAGATGGGTGAAATGACGACAGTTCAGAGACACAAAATTTGTAAGGCTGTAAGAGGAGAAATGAATGAAGTGTGGGTTGTGGAAAAAAACGACGAAAAAATTGCATGTAGAAGATAGGACTATAGCGATGTCTGGTGTGACGAAAATATACCAAGAAATGAGACCCTTAGGGAATATAGATAGATAGATTAAACTTTATTGTACACCAAAAAGTTACAGAACTTATACAGAAACTTAAATCAATGGGTACAAAGGCGGTCTTATCGCTGACAGCGATATCTACCAGACAACCTTAGGATGGATCGTAAGAACTAAAAATAAATAAGGGGGTAGTCTGCGGTGTACTACTAATGAATTAATTATACTATAAATATAAAACAAAACATAACTACATTTACACATACATATTATTATAATATGTTACACAATTTAAATATTTAAAAGTGGTGCCGGATACTAAAAAGCTGAAAGAGAATCGTTTGTCTTGGTATGTTCATGTGAAGAAGAAGTCATTAGCTAGTTTTCCATCTTAACACGTTGAACGTGTGGGACACCGTGTGTCGGACACTTTCTTCCGGGCCGTCCGGAAGCTTTTGCAGTGATCGAGACCATGGGGACACACGGTGACCGCCGCGGCCCATTGGACCTGATGTATTCGTGATGACACGGTGCCCGTCGCCGTTCCATGGGCTAAATATTGCTTTTTATGTGGCATTCGACGTGTTAAAACAAAAACCGTTGATCTGAGCTTGGTTTTTACCGGACGGCGAGTTATCTATTGCTCACTGTCAACCACTAATAACAGTTCCTTATTCTATGTCAAATCGTCTTACCTGAATTAGTCTTAATGGGCGGCACGATGGTGGAAGCCTTGGTCTTGTCTTGGATGGGCTGGTTCGTTGAGGGTTGGGCCGGATTCGTTCCTGGTGGGGGACCGAAGATCTGGCTCAAGACTGAGTCCAGGTCACCGTTCCCCTGGCCGTGGACAGCTGCTACCAGCAGGAGGATTGGTATTAATTTGTACATCTGGAAGAGAAAAAACTGTATTAGAATTTATCAATACAAAAGGACAAAACCTCAGACTGAAATATGTTGATATTTCAGTCCGCAGAGCCGAAGCGGGTTTGAGGACGGCGAGCAATGAGTAGATCACTGTCCGATCGTCCGTTTACCGTCCGGACCGAGCCAAAGGAGTTGTTAACAAATCGAGAGTCGGAGGAAAGTAAGGTTCGGCCCTGGTATGAATGAACGAAGGGACAGGGTGGGATTTTTAGTCAGTAAGTCTCCTGCTTCGCCCAAGGGCGAGTGATGTCATTGAATGATTTTCATTGCCACCGAAAAATTAAAAAAAAAAAACGCACCGCTGAAACTACTAGGACAAGGAGCAACTTATATAATCTGTGCCTTTTCCTCTTTTATGTAATAGATGTTAATAAAAAAAGAATTAAAAAACCAGAAAATAAGAAATGGAAAGTTAAAAAATTAGTTTAATTAATCATATTTGCAATACGATCATCATTATCAACCTAGCGTAAGTCCCGGTTGCACACCTTGGCTTTCACCTCGGTGCCCGGGGTCCGCTTTCCTGCAAACACGCCTCCACTTCGCTCGGCAATCAATCCTAATCTCATTTGGAACGCATTGTACCAATGGGTATTAGTGGCATTTCTCCTAAAAAAACGTTTGTTTTGTTTACAGGTTGAACCGAAAGACAATTGCAATACGATATACTTTAATAAACTTACTTTAAAATAGCACTAACGCGTTTTAACTAAGGCAACCGCTTTATCTCAGGAATGCAGTGAATTCGATTCTTCTAACGTCATCGTAGCCTTTTTAATGTTCCCACAGCTAGGACACAGGCCTCCTCTCTAACTTGTCAACTACTAGTAATGTATTTTTCATATACCCACACGGGGACAATATTACTACATTTTTTATTGTTCTCATATTCAGTAGGTACGGCCGTCGGATCTTTGCGAGTTTGAAGGCTATCTTTGCGAGTCGGAATTTTAGCACTTGAAAATTTGTACAAAAATAGAGTTAAAAAAAAAATCCGATAACAGTTTTAAACAGCAATAACAACTGCAATAGTACATTTTGATACAAGTGTAGGAAGTTTGTCATTGCGACCGAGGTGAAATTCGCACGAGCCGTAGGCGAGTGTGTTATGGAGCCGAGGGCTGCAATGACAAATCTGCACGTGTGTCAAACGACGTTTTTCAATACACTTACGACTTGTGAAATAAAGAAAGAAAGAAAAAAAAATTAATCGTAACTCAAACATACAGTAGAAATTTAAGAAATATATAAGTATAGCATTCAAATCTGCTCTGGTCAATTTCTAATTTCGTGGGGTCGTCCAGCGACGACTCTGGGGGACGCCTCGCGCCTGATTCGATAAACTAAGTACAACAAAATAATCACCCGTGACCGTGACGATAAGGAAGGAATAAAAAAGCCCTTGTTGTGATAAACTCAAAAAAGCACTTGGGTGATATACATGCTATATTAAACCTAATAGGAGTGCGATAAGAGGCAGTTTTCGAGTAAGTGTATTGAAAATTGCATTTATTTGTTTAAACGATTCATTTTTGTACGAGTTATCAAGCGCTAAAATTCGCAGAGCTTAACTTCAGACTCGCCGAGATCCCACGGCGGTACTGTACCTCATCATCATCATCATCATCAGACTTTTTTTAATGTTCCCACTGCAGGGACACAGGCCTCCTCTCTCCCTAGACCTTTCCCTCTCCTAAGAGGGAAAGGGCCATAATCCACCACGCGGGCGCAGTGCGGATTGGTGGATGTCACATGTATTCGAATTTTTGGTTCTAGGACATGCCGGATTCCTCACGATGTTTTCCTTCACCGGTTTGAGGTACTGTACCTAACCGTACCGTTACCGTGTACCGTTTGGTTGGTACCTAAGTCACAATAATTATGTCTTAATGTGAATAAAGATATTTGAACCGAAGTTAGATAACATCACTATCAGTGAGGTCACATACTTTGTTTAACGCCAATGTGTCTTGTTATTAAATAATAATTAATTCAAAACATCGGACGCGCCCTAATCGAACTGGGTTGTTGACATTCTCGAATAATACATTTATTTGTTACTAGCAAACTTCGGTCCAACGTTTTTTTCGTTCTGAACACAAAAAAACTTTCCCTGAGTTATCTACACTATAATATAATAAAGAGGTAAAGTTTGTTTTTTTATTTTTTTGTTTGTAGGAGGTAAACTCTGGAACTACGGGTCCGATTGGAAAAATTTTAGCAACAATAGAAAGCTGCTTTACTCCTGAGTGACATAGGCTAAATTTTATGTACGCGGGCGAGGCCGCTGACAAAAGCTAGTTTTTATTAATATACCAGTTCATACGACAGATGTGTTTTTCTTAAAAAGGATCATCATCATCAGCCTTTTAATGTTCCCACTGCAGGGACACAGGCCTCCTCTCTCTAGGAGAGGGAATGGGCCATAATCCACCACGCAGACCCAGTGCGGATTGGTGGATGTCACATGTCTTCGAATTTTTGGTTCTAGGACATGCCGGTTTCCTCACGATATTTCCTTCACCGGTTTGAGGTAACTGTACCTAATTCACAATAATTATGTCTTAATGGGAATAAAGATATTTGAACCGAAGTTAGATAACATCACTATCAGTGAGGTCACATACTTTCGTCGTGTTGTTAAATAATAATTCAAAACATCGGACGCGCCCCAATCGAACGAACTAGGTTGTTGACATTCTCGAATAATACATTTATTTGTTATTAGCAAACTTCGGTCCACCGTTTTTTCCGTTCTGAACACAAAAAAAACTTTCCCTGAGTTATCTACACTAATATAAAAAAGAGGTAAAGTTTGTTTTTTTATTTTTTTTGTTTGTACGAGGTAATCTCTGGAACTACTATACAGGTTCGAATGGAAAAATTTTAGCAACAATAGAAAGCTGCTATACTCCTGAGTGACATAGGCTATATTTTATGTACGCGGGCGAAGCCGCTGACAAAAGCTAGTTTTTATTAATATACCAGTTCATACGACAGATGTGTTTTTCTTAAAAAGGATCATCATCATCAGCCTTTTAATGTTCCCACTGCAGGGACACAGGCCTCCTCTCTCTAGGAGAGGGAATGGGCCATAATCCACCACGCGGGCCCAGTGCGGATTGGAGTATGTCACATGTCTTCGAATTTTTAGTTCTAGAACATGCCGGTTTCCTCACGATGTTTTCCTTCACCGTTTTGAGAGCAGTGGTGATGAAATAAATTACACAAAGTAATGCGCCTGGCTGGGTTTGAACCCGTGACCTACGACTCGTAAGTCGGGGCCGTTACCACTCGGCCACCACTGCTCTATATATATATATATATATTAAAAAGGATCATTGCACACCAATATGAACATCTTTTACTATGAGACCAACCCGAAAATCACGAAAAAAACTCACTACTCCATATCTTTTGTTGAGTTATGTGTTTTTTGTGGTATTTTGGCAGGCCATACACCTGCAAATTATTACCTTTAAAGTAGGTAGGTATATGTAATTTTCTGCGTATATTTATTGATGATTTATAAAAACATGAAAAGGCAGTGCTTTGGTGCATCCTAATTTTTTGTGTAGGCTTTCGGAAAATTCGACGCGGTTAGGTTTCGTTGAAAAAAATCAAAAACTATTTTCTTTCGATTCGTTACACGCGTTCGGTTCAGTGAGTGAAAAGTTGAAAGAAAATCGTTAGTCTTGACATGGTCTTGTGAAGAGGAGGAATGAGTGTGAAGTGATATGAAAGAAAAGTGAGTTGTGATAGCGTCACAAGTGATTTGGAAGATGTTGTTGATATTGTTATTGTAGTTGTTTTACAGTCATTCGTAAAAAGAGTATAGTATATCCTATGCTATGTTCTATTTGCGTAAATGATCCATCCGTAAGCCACATTTACCTAGTCTAAATCTGTTCAGACATTTCAAACAATAATACTGGAATAATATGTTAAAAAAGCCGGCCGAGAGAGTGTCGTTCACGCTCAGTATAGAGTTCCATAGTTTCCCGCCCGTCACAAATGTCTTACAAAATATCAGAACCTTTGAATACCGTAATTAGAGACATAATAGAGTCTTTTGTCGTTCACGCTCAGTATAGAGTTCCATAGTTTCCCGCCCGTCACAAATTTCTTACAAAATATCAGAACCTTTGAATACCGTAATTAGAGACATAATAGAGTCTTTTGTCGTTCACGCTCAGTATAGAGTTCCATAGTTTCCCGCCCGTCACAAATGTCTTACAAAATATCAGAACCTTTGAATACCGTAATTAGAGACATAATAGAGTCTTTTGTCGTTCACGCTCAGTATAGAGTTCCATAGTTTCCTGCCCGTCACAAATTTCTTACAAAATATCAGAACCTTTGAATACCGTAACTAGAGACATAATAGAGTCTTTTGTCGTTCACGCGCAGTATAGAGTTCCATAGTTTCCCGCCCGTCACAAATTTCTTACAAAATATCAGAACCTTTGAATACCGGAATTAGAGACATAATAGAGTCTTTTGTCGTTCACGCTCAGTATAGAGTTCCATAGTTTTCCGCCCGTCACAAATGTCTTACAAAATATCAGAACCTTTGAATACCGGAATTAGAGACATAATAGAAAAGTCTTTATAGAGTTCTACTTTTGAGATGTTTTTTATCCTATTTTCTAAACATATGGTTCAAAAGTAAGAGGGACACACACACATACACAATTTTTAAAACTTTTGGAACCCCTATTCATTTTTAGTCTGATCAAATTTCGATTGATAAAATTACTATCCATAGGTTTTTTTTTTTATGGTAGGTGAAAATCATCGAATGACGAAACCCGCTCTTGGGCGGAGCGGGAGACCAGTGTCAGACTCTTACTGACTAAAACACCTACCCCGTACCTTCCTTGCCTTATTCCTAGAGTCGAGGTAACAGTTTGCACCACCCTAGGCTCCAGGAGGCTTCGACCCTGAAGGGCCGCTACAGTTTGCTGACAACTCCTTGAGGCGCGCGGGAACGGTGCGCGCCGTTGACGACTTGGACTCGGTCTGGACAGTTACCAGACGACCGGACGGCGAGCTACCCATTGCTCACCGTCCGCGAGCACTATCCATAGGTAGGTATTACATGGGTATTACAGAGTTACGACCTGGGTACTTTACCGTTGAAATAAAACATAATAATAATGAATGACATCATCTAAACAGAGAGATACAACGCGTTTAGAAACCTGTTGCTAATTGCTAAAGACCACTAAAGAACTTGTTTATAAGACTTGTTTACTTGCATAGATACAATATTATAGAATTCAAACAATTACGAGGGAAATATCTGATCATCAACATGTTCCTATAGTTCGTTTTTTAATCCTAGACTACGATTTGACAACTTAAAATGTCAAACTCCAGAAAATTGGGAACATATAGAATGTGACATTCTGAGTTGTCAAATCGTAGTCTAGAATTAAAAAACGAACTATACTCTTATCCCGTTTAAGGACAGACAGACGGACAGTTGACACGACTGCAATAGAACTGTAACCCAAATGTGCAGTGCCCTAATTCACGTAAAATCAAACAATCCCAATTCCGTTGTCGTTCCATTGTCGTTCGATCTAAGTCCTATCCAAAATCGGTATCCACGTGTTCCTTGATGGGGATTCAATAGAATGACAATCGAACGATTTCTAAACGACCTCTCTTCGATCGAACGAGTTCAAAATCGGTGTCGTTCAAACTCGATTAATGGATGGGAATACGAAAATGTCAAAGTCGCTACGATATCGCTATAGTTTTCATTACGAGAATTAGGCTACAGTCCAATTGCAGTCGCCGTGCTGTCAACTGCAAGCGGACTGCACGTTTTTTTTGCAGTTCTATTGCAGTCGTGTCAACTGCATTCAAACTGCATCGGTTGGATTGCAGTTGAAATGCGGTCCGTCTGTCTAGAGCCTAACTCGTGGAGGGCGCAAGTACTATGCGTTCCAAATAAGAATAGGAAAGCCAATAACCTCGACCTGTCAAATATTGAGTGAAAGTATGGTTTGCAAAAAACACTTATTTGCGTATAAATAAAGGGTTCTTTTTGGTTTGTATTACGTCTTAGTTAATTCTAGATGAAGTAAAAACGTTATTGTTTGATATAAATTAGCTAAAAAGTCAGTTTAAAATAAAAACTATTTTCTTTCTTTCTTATTTTCATTGTTATAAACAGTTCGCCTTTTTCTTCCATTTACCACTACTCAGACATATCACATAAATAAACAAAATTGAAGAACTGGATTCTGACAAAATTTTTATCGTTCACGACGCATAAACAAATTTTTTTTTTAAAGTATTTTTCTCTTCACCCCACCCAATTTCTTCGATTTGACACTATGACGTGACGTCACAACATGGCAATCGAACCTATTCTCATTTGGAACGCATTGTACTCTAGACTTAGTAGATTGCATACTTGCATAGCATCATTCATTATATTCCCAATGCTGGGACTCAGGCCTCTTTAGGAGAGGGAATAACATTCCCGATAATTCCAGTTTTAGAAAAGTACTTTATTTTTTAATTTTATCTTTACCAATCGACCCTCCACGGGATTAAAACGACAAAAATTTAAAGGTGTATAATGTAAAGTTACATTGTAAGCAATGACAATACACTGCCTAATGAGTGTTAAATTGTAGTTTTATAGTGACGTATTTACATCCGGGACTTTTTTCACGCGTACCTATACAAAATAACCACTTATGTGCAACATCATTATTGTGGTAAGTTTTCCTCATATTGAATACTAGATGCCCAAAAGGCGACTGGCCTGTCAGTCTAGTAGTTAGTGAACCTGATTGCTATGCCGAAGGTCGTGGGCTCGATTCCCACCCAGGACAAATATTTGTGTAAGGAGCACAATCATTTGTTCTGTGTCTGGGTGTAATTTATCTATAATATGTATGTATTTAGAAATATATAAGTATGTTTATCAGTTGTCTAGTACCCATAACACAAGCTCTGCTTAGCTTGGGACTAGATGGCGTTGTGTGATAGTTGTGAATATATATTATTATTTTTATTTCTATACGAACCCCGTTTTATCTGCTTATGCGTTTAATTTTTTATTTTACATAGGCCCGCGTTTGTCCACCATTTCACCTGATGGTAAGTGATGATGTGATCGACGATGGTGCCTAGAAGTAACCGATTCACTCTTGACTTAAAGACCCCTAGGTTGTAGCTATCAGGAATCACAGACTCCGGCAGGGAAACCATTTTGGAAAAATCCTCTCTTAGTACTCGTAGGTACCCGTCTGAAAACCTTGCGTAAAATTTCACGCATCTATATACCTATATTTACGTACCTATGTTCGGTTTAATATATACTAGCGACCCGCCCCAGCTTCGCGCGTTTGCAAATGTGATATATTACACCTATAAACCTTCCTCGCAAGTCGGGGCCGTTACCACTCGGCCACCACTGCTCTAAGATGCTCGAGTTAAGATGAGTAATAAAGTAATATGCAAGAAGATCAGCTATTATAGGTATACTTGTTTTTATAAATGTTTGTTGTTTTGAGTTACAACTGAGTAATAAAGTATATATTATAATAATAAAACTTTAATAGGTTACCTATTAGGTGTGCCAGTAAATAAATAAATGGGTACTACTTATCCATATACCATTAAATTTTATGTGTCGTTTTAATACCGTGGTGGGTCCATTGGGTACATAAGACGATATCTATATATATATACAGGGTGTTTGGTGCATCGTTTGCCAAATTGATTTGGCCGACAGAATAGACTATTGGCTATATCTTCAGCCCCAATAAATCATTCCTTGCCACACCGTTTTTTTTTAAACATGTTTTTAACTTTTATTCTGAAAAACACCGGATTTCAGCATTTAAACTTACATAAATAAAAAAGTTATTAGTCTATCCAACAAAATTTATTTTTATATTAAAGTGTACTGTTGTATGGTTCTTGCCAAATCAATTTGGCAAACGATGCACCAAACACCCTGTATAAAAGGAGAAACTGACTGACTGACATATCAACGCACAACCAAAACTAATGGGCCTAGGAGCGTGAAATTTTGCACAAGGCTTCCTTTTATGACGTAGGCAAACATGAAGAAAGGCGTTTTGCCTCGTCGTTTATACCGCGTACATCGAGGGACTGGAACAGTTTGCCGGCTGCAGTCTTTCCGTCCGATTATAATTTAGGTCTCTTCAAGGCTAGAGTGAATAGGCTCTTAATAAACTAGTGCGCCTTACCATCAGCGATTGCATCACTGCTTACCATCAGGTGGGATCGCAGTCAAGCACTAGTTTGTTGCAATTAAAAAAAAGGGTTTTTTCAAAATTCAGCTTCTAAAGGGATGTAATGAGGGTCTAAAGTTTGTATGGAGAACCTTATTTTTACGCGGGCGAAGCCGCTGGCAGAAGGCTAGTCGATTTATTAAGATATTTTTATTTTTTTTTATAGCCTAGTGTCATGTCCCACTGCTGGGCAAAGGCCTCCCCTTTTTCCTTCCATACCTCTCTGTCTAGGGCGACCTCCGGCCACGCTTCCCCGCGAACATGACGAGATCGTCGCTCCACCTTCACCGCGGTCGCGGTGGTAGATAAAATTAAAAAAAATAAAATGTCTCTTTCGATCTTATTGTGTTTAAGATAGTTTGCGTATCTCTGCCCCTTAAAGTAAACAAATAAATAATGTACTTTGTCTAACAGATTTCTATCTTGAATATAATAAAAACCTTTGAATTTATATGATAGGTAACTTTATATTTCTCACAGTTATAAGAACTGACCTTACAGCGTTAACTTGTGGTCGCACAAAGGACAAACTAGTTTTTATGTACTAAATATAAATTAATTATTAGCTACACATATACATACACTCTTTTTTTCTAAAACTAGGTAAAACTAGGGTCTACGTATTAATACGCTTCGACCGACAACTACCTACGGTCATTGAACCCGCTCAGCTGTTCTTTACTTAAAGATATGAATTTTGTATACGTATAAATTAATGATAGTATTTTTTTTTCGTGATTTCAGGTTTGGTCCCACAGTAAAAGATGTTTGTTATCGTAACTACAATACAATCATCATCTTCCTGCCCTTTTCCCGTTTTATTTGGGGTCGGCGCAATATGTTTTTTTCTTCCATTCTACCCTGTCACCCACGCTATCACAAACTCCTCTGTCTTTCATATCACTTCTCACACAATCCATCCACATTTATACTCATAGCCTTTTTCGTAACATGCGTTTCATCCCTCCTTTTTACGTGGCCATACCAAGACAAACCGTTCCCTTTTAACTTTTCAGTCACTGGCGCCACTTTCAGACTTTCTCTAATATACTCATTTCTGACTTTATCCATTCTCGTCACACCACACATCCATCTCAACATTCTCATCTCTGCTACATGCAATCTCTTTTCATCCGTCTTTTTTATAGCCCAACATTCTGACCCATACAGAAGGATAGGTTTTATCACGGACTTGTAGATTTTACCCTTCAACTTGGGGGGCATCCGTGGGTCGCAAGTTGTTCCAGTGACCTGTCGCCATGGATGACATGGCGACAGGTCACTGGAATCTGAGGCCTGAGTTGATCCGATGAGTCACGTCTTGGTCTATCTCACCATTACACTACAATACAATCATATCGTGTTTATCGGTATCTAATTATCAGTTAGTAGTTACATGGTAGTTACCCTTAATATAGAAAAAGATAATTTCTTGTTTTATTTTACACAAATCCCAATCATTCCCATACAAGGCCCCGTTTTTACCCGTGCGGTGAGGAACCCTATACTCCAATAACACAAAGATATATCCCTTGAGAATAATTAACTACAAGTAAACAATACAGTACTAATTAATTAATTTTCCTGTTAGTTGTTAATTGTAAACGATGCTTATAATTATTTAGTTATTACTTTTAAAATAATAAATCTTTGCTGGAATTGTAAACGTTATGCGGTATTTTGTGTTTGTTTACATTTAGTTAACTGCCTAAACATATCTATATATATATATATAAAACTAGCGACCCGCCCCAGCTTCGCATGGATACTGATATCTACACTAATATAATAAAGAGGTAAAGTTTGTTTTTTTGTTAGTTTGTTTTTTTGTTTGTAAGGGGTAATCTCTGGAACTACTGGTCCGATTGGAAAAATTTTAGTAACAATAGAAAGCTGCTTTACTCCTGAGTGACATAGGCTATATTTTATGTACGCGGGCGAAGCCGCTGACAAAAGCTAGTTGAATATATTATTCAAATATTATACACATAAACCTTCCTCTTGAATCACTCTATCTGTTAAAAAAGCAGTATCAAAATCCGTTGCGTAGTTTTAAAGATATAAGCATACATAGGGCATAAGAAACTTTGTTTTATATTATGTAATGATGACAAACTGACTGACTGACATATCGACGCACAGCCTAAACTACTGGGACTAGGAGCGTGAAATTTTGCACAAGGCTTCCTTTTATGACGTAGGCGAACACTAAGAAAGGGTTTTTCAAAATTCAGCTCCTGAAGGGATGTAATGGGGGTCTAAAGTTTGAATGGAGAACCCTACTTTCACGCGGGCGAAGCCGCTGGCAAAAAGCTAGTTACTTTTAAAGTAATGGCGTAAATCATTGCTGGAATTATGAATATTGTGCGATATTTTGTGTTTTTGTTTACATTTAGTTAACTGCCTAAACAGACAGAGTATAGAAAATACATCGAAATATATTCTAGCGATAGACAAGCACGTTCACAGAAACCATTAGTCAAAATACTGAAAAGTTAATACAAAAGTGCGCTGCAGCGCTTCATTGGCATTATGTTGTCTAACAAAATTTTATAACTTACGACGCTACTACTTCAAAACTTCACTAATGTCATAAATTAAAGTCCCAAAACACAGTACACTAGTAAAAGTATTCGTTTTGGGACGTTCGTGAGTCGTGGGTGGGTTCGTACTCTAGTCGACACATAGACACAACATCATCCACAGTGGACTGTGGATGATGTTGTGTTGCATATCGCCTCTGACACTCCCGCACAGTAGCTCTTGAAATCTGTAAACCAAAATCATATCAGCAATGTGTCTACTAGAGTGTTCACGAGTACGAGTTCCCATAAAGAATACTTTTAAAACAACAATAGGTACGCACAGGAAGCAAATTTTGTATAGCCACAATAATCAGAATACAGGAACTGGTAAACATTAATCTACTCGAGTTTCATCTGACAAATACTTACTTCTTTTTATATTCACATCGTATTTGTCCCGTTCTCATTACAATAATACGCAATAAACCTTTTTTTCTTCCTATTTCCCCATAGAATGCAACGCTCATTCATATCTTACGCACGGAAGGGCGAGTTTTAAGCCACCATATCTCTCAAACGAATTGTCAAAGAATCGAGTTTTTGGTATCATTATCTAGGTAAACTTATCATCCTTGAATCACGTTTATAAAAAAGGGTAGTTCTCGGGGGTATTTTTTGTAACAATCTTGAAAAACTAAAAAAACTATGATAATTTTGGCACAAAGTTAATGTTTTAGCATTTATTTCAATATGATACAGCAATAATTAAAATAATTTGAGTTATTTATCTGATTGTTAATACTTTGCCGTTACGGGAAGTTTTTTTTTTTTACGATAATCGGGCATTAAATTCCAATTTTACGTAAGTTTTAGTATGGATGTTACTCAAAACTTAACCAAAATACAAAAATGGCTGCCATTCAGAGGCGGTTGGGTTTAGACCTCACATGTAGAATAGTTTTAGTGACAAAATAGAGCAAAGTATCACCCCCTAAAGTTTGTACAGTCCGAACCCGGACACATTGTATATAAATATTAAGAAGATATCAGTACCCGTGCGAAGTGGCGGGTCGCTAGTATGTATATATTTGATGCGAAAATAACATTTGTACAACAGACAAGTCATCTAGTGTCATCGTTCATGCAAATTATTCGTATTCGCTCGTTTATTATGCGTAATTATTGTGTCCATGAATAAACAGATGGTTTTCCCCGAGTAAGGTTTTTTTTTTTACCGCTTGACCACGTCAAGTCGTTTGTAAACACTGAGAGACACCAATAAATGTTATCTATTTGAGTTGACCTCAACAATGTTCACAGCAACTACGAGTATAATCATGTCACAGATTCTCGTCGAATCAGAAATGAAGATATCTGCAAGAGAACCAAAGTTGCCGACATAGCGAAAAGAATCGCCAAACTTAAGTGGCAATGGGCAGGGCACATTGCACGCAGAAAGGTTCTGAAGTGGCGACCGCGTACCGGAAGACGCAGTGTTGGAAGGCCTCTCACAAGGTAGACCGAAGACTTGGTCAGGTTTGCTGGAATCCGATGGATGCAAGAAGCACAAGACCGGTCTTTGTGGCGGCGCTTGGCGGAGGCCTATGTCCAGCAGTGGACGTCTTTGTGGCGGCGCTTGGCGGAGGCCTATGTCCAGCAGTGGACGTCTTTGTGGCGGCGCTTGGCGGAGGCCTATGTCCAGCAGTGGACGTCTTTGTGGCGGCGCTTGGCGGAGGCCTATGTCCAGCAGTGGACGTCTTTGTGGCGGCGCTTGGCGGAGGCCTATGTCCAGCAGTGGACGTCTTTGTGGCGGCGCTTGGCGGAGGCCTATGTCCAGCAGTGGACGTCTTTGTGGCGGCGCTTGGCGGAGGCCTATGTCCAGCAGTGGACGTCTTTGTGGCGGCGCTTGGCGGAGGCCTAAATCCAGCAGTGGACGTCTTTGTGGCGGCGCTTGGCGGAGGCCTATGTCCAGCAGTGGACGTCTTTCGGTTGAAATGATGATGATGATGATGATGACGGCCGTCGGGTCTTGGCGAGTCTGAAGTTAGGCTCTGCGTATTTTAGTGCTTGACTCGTAAAAAAATTAAATCGTATAAACAAATAAATGTAATTTGCTCTAATTTTGTACGAGTTATCCAACGTTAAAATTCTACAACTTAAAAATGTAATAAAAAAAATCAAACACAAAGATCCATATTTTATTTAAAAATGAAATAATAATTAAATTGGAAGAGATTCCCACTTTGTTAACTAAGTAATAATTACATTATAAAATACAATACACCACTTAATAATTACTGTGTGTTATTTTTAGGGTTCCGTAGTCAACAAGGAACCCTTATAGTTTCGCCATGTCTGTCTGTTTGTCCGTCCGCGGATAATCTCAGCGACCGCTAGCACTAGCAGGCTGAAATTTGATACCAATATGTATATCAAGCACGACGACAAAGTACACGAACAAAAAGTGGTAACAAATGTTTTATTAGGGTACCTCCCCTACTCGTAAAGTGGAAAGTGTTTTTTTTTTTCATTTCTACCATAACATGTGACATATTGTTGGATAGGTATTTAAAAATGATTAGAGGTCTCTTAATGCAATTTTTTGATAATGTAAATACTTTCGGAAATAATCGCTCCAAAAGTAAAAAATGAGGCGTCCCTCTAACTTTTGAACCATAAGTTTAAAAAATATGAAAAAAATCTCGAAAGTAGAGCTTTGATTAAACTTTTTAGGAAAATTATTCTGAACTTGATAAGATGAACAGTTTATGAAAAATTAAAAAAAAACTTAACTTTTTACATATTTCATTATCCTGAGCGAATCTTCTTTCAAATATAAAAAAAAATACCAAAAGAATAAAATCGGGTCACGCAAATTAAAATTACCACCGGGTATAGCGCCATCTCTCGGGAAATTTGGTTACTAATTTTTACATGGGCTACTGGGTTCTGTTACATTGTGAGAAATTTGTGACGGACGGGAAACTACGGAACCCTACACTGAGCGTGGCCCGACACGCTCTTGGCTGATTTTTTTGTAATAGATAAAATGATTCAAAAGGAAGGTTTATACATGCATAATGATTAAAAAATCAACATTGCACCCGTGCGAAGCTGGGGCGGGTAGCGACCCGCCCCAGCTTCGCACGGGTGCAACGGGTGCGGGTCTGAAATAAATATTGAATTGAATGAAACTTACTTTTTTACTATCCCCACCGCCGTAGGTCCGACCAACCAGTCCTGCTGGTTACACGAAACAAGAAATTCAGCACAAAAACCGAAAAAAATTACCAAATTATACAGTTTATGTTATACAAGGTAATAAAACCGATTAACCGTAAAACTTTTCAGTTTTTACACTAATTTTTCGATTATTTTCGCTTTTTTACAATTCACCATTAGTGTTGCTAGTTAAAAAGGTTATTTTACAAATTCGATTAGAGGTTTAACACATATAATTGTGTTTTTGGATTAGAGGTAGAAAGGAGAGCAGTGGTAAAGACCCCGACATTAGAGTTGTAGGTCGCGGATTCAAACCCCGCCAGGCGCATTCATCATCAGCCTTTTTAATGTTCCCACTGCTGGAATACAGTCCTCTTCTCTAGGAGAGGGAAAGGGCCATAATTCAACTCGCAGGCCTTATGCGGATTGGTTGATGTCACATATCTTTGAAATTTTGGTTCTAGGACGTGCCGGTTTCCTCACAATGTTTTCCTTCACCGTTTTGAGAGTAGTGGGATGAAATATATTACACAAAGTAATGTCTGTCACATGACTAGATATTTTTTTTTCGATATCGAATTTAATCTGCCACATAAAATAAAATCTGATAAATTAAGTAAAAGAAAAAAAACGCAAAAATAAAACACACTACCTCCGATTTTTAAATTAACTATTGCATAACAACACTTAGGTGACCCCAACCTCAATAGATACTAAAAGAAACCAACATAATTTACATAATATAATGTTTTATTTTATAACACATGATTATACTGTTATTATTATTAGTTTTTACAAGCTTTATATCATCACTAGCTTTTGTCAGCGGCTTCGCCCGCGTACATAAGATATAGCCTATGTCACTCAGGGGTAAGGCAGCTTTCTATTGTTACTAAAATTTTTCCAAGCGAACAAGTAGTTCCAGAGATTACCTCCTACAAACAAAAAAACAAACTTTACCTCTTTATTGTATTAGTGTAGATTACCTACATTGTATTAAACCAAGTATATGTATGCTTAATGTACAAAACATTATGGGACCCCATTCATTGTGCGTACAGCCAAGGAGTGGAATTGATTGCCGGAATCTGTGTTTCCTGGGTCTCAAGTCTGCTATTACAATAGTGTTAGAATAGTCGATCATTGATATCAAAATAGTTGACTTTGACAAGTTTGGTAATCTACTAATATAATGGCGTCATTATGACTTTCCAATAATCAACCAGTGACACTTCATTGAAAGATTTTTTTTAGAATGGTAATCTCGTACATAATGACAAATGAATATTTGACATAATGCGGTAAATTAATAAAACTTTGACAGTTCCTTTAATCAGTGACACGATTAGAATATTACTATGCATTTATTGTTTTTAATTCGTTACAAAACAGCTCGTACCACAATTCTATTACGACACAGCTGACCGCCCAATGATCAGCCATTATGGATTAACAGATTACGAACTTGACAATGGAATCGTGTTGGAATGACAATGTTTTGAAAATAGCAGACTTGGGCCCCTGATGGCTACAATCCGGGAATCTTTAAGTCAAGAGTGAATAGGTTACTTCTAGGTAAGCGCACTCCATCGTCAACCGCATCGTCGCTTTCCATCATGTGGGATAGCGGTCAAGCGCGAACCTATAATCAACTAGCTTTTGCCCGCGGCTTCGCCCGCGAGGTATTGGAGTTGCGGTTGGGGTTTCCGGGATAAAAAGTAGCCTATGTTCTATTCCGGAGTGTATCCTATGCCTGTGCGAATTTCATCCAGATCCGTCCAGCCGTTTTGGCGTGATTGAGTAACAAACATCCAAACATCGTAACTTTCGCATTTATAATATTAGTAAGATTTAAAAAAAAAGTGGCCCGGACATTACGAGTAGACTAAAATAATGTTGTGTAGGGAATCCCCTAGACCTCTAACACTAGATAAATAATCTATGAGCGTCACTGCACTTCAGTAAATTAAAATCGCAATATGAATGAAAACACACAACGCTCGGTACAAAGTTTTTTCCAAGCTAGTTTTTTTGCTTCCGCGAATTCAGCATGCAATTATTTTTTTGCTTCAACAATACGTCGAGTTTTGTTTGGACAAAAAGTTTCCTACTATTTTGTTTATTTACTAACAATTTGAAAATAAAATTGTGATACGTCATAAAAGAAAACCTTGTGCAAAATATTACTTTCTTATACAGTACGGCCGTCAGATCTTGGCGAGTTTGAAGTTAGGCTTTACGAATTTTAGCTCTTGAAAACTTGTAAGAAAATGAATGGTTTACACAAATATAGTAGAGCAAGAGCCAGCGGCCCGCAGGCCTTCGGTAAAGTATAAAAGCTGTAAGTTTCTCAATGTATGTCCCCAACACAGGTAATGGAATCCCGTGGAGGGTCGATCCGATACATGAAACACTATCGATTTGTAAAGATAAAATTAAAAAAATGAAGTACTTTTTTTTTCTAAAACTAAAATTAATATAGGTACGCGTATACTCATATCTTTAAGTAAATAACAGCTGAGCGAGTTCAATGACCGTAGGTAGTTGGCAGTCGATACGTACCTACGGCCATTGAACCCACTCAGCTGTTCTTTACTTCCTCCTCCTCCTTGCGTCGTTTATCTTCAATGCTGAGGGTCGTGACCTCGACGAATAACTTTTTGATGAACTATATTTCGCCATGTTGCCCTATCTTCGGCGACGTGGATGGCGTCGCAGACTGTGGTCTCCAATGTACTACGGATTTGGTCTGACCAACGCATTGTTTTTGACTGGCCTGTCAGTCTAGTAGTTAGTGACCCTGACTGCTATGCGGGAGGTCGTGGGTTCGATTCCCACCCAGGACAAATGTTTGTGTGATGAGCACGATCATCTGTTTTGTGTCTGGGCGTAATTTATCTATAATATGTATGTATTTAGAAATATATAAGTATGTTTATCAGTTGTCTAGTACCCATAACATAAGCTCTGCTTAGCTTGGGACTAGATGGCGTTGTGTGATAGTTGTGGACATATATTATTATTATTCTGTTCGCTTTTCTTAAAGATATGAATAATATATTAATAGTGTTTCATGCACCGAATCGATCTTCCCTAAAATTATTAATGGATTAAAACAACTAAAACTTAACAGAATACGTTTTAGATTTAGAAGATAAATTAATACAAAATTATACAAGTAATGTATCTTGAAAGGAAATAGAGGTCAACAGCATTAATCGGATTTTACATAAAATACAAGTTTAACCACTAAAAAGATGATTGAATTTTAAATAAGACGGGATTTTCGTTTTGTATTTTTATTGACATAAAAATAAGCTTAAATTTTTAGATTTGCGTCTAATGATGTCATTGCCAATTAGATCGTATAGAAGATTATATAATAATAATTTAATTTTTTAAGAAAATATTTAAAAATATAGCTAATATGTATAAAGATCAATAAAGGAAATAATAATAGTTTATTTCAAAAAACCAAGTATAATTTGTCCATCTCAATGAAATATAGAAACAATGATGTACTATACAACTCTATACATCTCTTGAGACAGAGTGAAACGACTGTGTCCGTGCTAGTATAAATTGTGTTACAGACACAGGCGCCTTCCCCTTACAGTTTGTATTACACACAAATTTACTGCTGTCTGTAAGAATATTTGTATACTTAAAGCTTAGTGCAACATTAATACTCAAAAATATTTAAATAAAATAAAAATAAAACATGATGTAAGCAAGAGGTGGACATGTGTGGTGTGGAAATGTGTGGTGTGGGGTGTGTGGTGTGGAAGTGTGTGGTGTATGCGTCTTTGCTGTGTGTTTCCCTAAATCTGTTTAAATGCGGCGTTCGTAGGATTTTCGTGCAAAAAGTTTTCCAGTCTCATCATACGTTAACTTTTGGAGAAAACTACTAACTACAATTTTATATTTAAATTTAGGCAAAGAATATACGTTGCAGGTTTCGTTTATAGTGTTATAAAGTTGGGTGCTGAGACTTGGGTAGCTTCGCCTCGCCTGATTACGTGTTTTATACTTTTTTTATTGTTGATAGGTTCGCGCTTGACCGCTATGAAGTTATCAGCAAACCGTAGGGGCCCGACAAGGTTGCAGCCTTCCGGAGCTGAGGGTTGGTGCGAAAGTGTTACCGCGGCTCTGGGAATAAGGCAAGGAAGGCACGGGGTAAGTTGTTTAGTCAGTAAGAATCTGACACTGTTTCCCACTCCGCCCAAGAGTGGGATTCGTCATTCGATGATTTTTACCTACCATAAAAAAACCAGCCCCTCTAGCCAAGTTGATAATCTACAGCTGTATATCATCTCTCTATATCATCTCAACAAAATTCGTAGCCAAGTTCACATCGTTCCAAATTACAGAATATAATGTACTTAATTGTTTCTACAATGATCATCGCTACATCCTGTAGCTTTATGATATTTAATGATAACTGCGCTGAGGCGTTTCGTTTGTAGAAAATACGGGCTGACGCCCCAGTCGTAGAATTTTTCGTCGGTTTTTTCTTATTTTTTTTTAATGTACTTTTTACGTTTTTTTAATTAAACTGTATTAACACGTCATTTTAACATTTTTTGCGAAAAAAATAAGTGGATTACATTCCAAATTTAAAATGTAATCGGGTTTGATTAGAATAACGACTTTATTTGCCTTGATGATTTTTTTATTTTTTGTTTTTGTAAAAAAGAAATCTAATAAATAAATGTCTTTGGGGTTGGTTAGAATAACGAGTTTATACAGGTAAAAATAAAAAAAACAACTTTATTTTCAAAAATTTAAAAATAGCGTCGAAAAATTTAACCACTGGGGGTCCAGCCAGAATCAGTGGTATTCGCTAGTAATTGTGTCCTAATTGTCAATAAGTCTAAGGTAGCTAATTATTGATAATATGCCATTACATAATATATACATAGGTAGATACGAAAGAGATACCTAAAGTTGTTGCAAAAAAAAAAACAAAAATACGATCAATTCGAACTGGTTTTAATAATTTAATCAGTAAAATTTCCGACGTGCTCTTATAACATACTATTTTCCTCAAAAACATAATATATGGCCAAACAATTAAGAAATTAAGTTTTTAAATTCATACTTTTAATATTAGGTACATTAAAAATTAATTAAGTACACCAAGTTCAAGTAAGTAAAAATATTCTTGGTATAAAATTTTTAGAAAAGTCTAATGCAACTTGTGTAATTTATTCGTTCGCTACTGCTCTCAAAATGGTTAAGGAAAACATCGATATCCCACATATACGTACAAAACGTTTTGGGAACACATTCATTATGCGTACAGCCAAGGAGTGGAATTCCTTGCCGGAGTCGGTGTTTCCTGATAGCTACAATCCGGGTATCTTTAAGTCAAGAGTGAATAGGTTACTTCTAGGTAAGCGCGCTCCATCGTCGACCGCATCGTCGCTTTCCATCAGGTGAGATAGCGGTCAAGCGCAAACCTATAACCAATAAAAAAAAAAAACAAAATATCGTGAGGAAACCGGCATGTCCTAGAACCAAAAAAATCAAAGACATGTGACATCCATGCACTTGGCTCGCGTGGTGGATTATGGTCCAGTCCCTCTCCAAAAGAGAGGAGACCTGGCTCCCTGCAGTGGGAACATTGTAAGGCTAAGGCAAGGCTGATGCTATGCTATGCTAATCTACACTATCTACACTAATATAATAAAGAGGCAAAGTTTGTTTTTTTATTTTTTTGTTTGTAGGAGGCAATCTCTGGAACTACTGGTTCGATTGGAAAAATTTCAGCAACAATAGAAAGCTGCTTTATTCCTGAGTGACATAGGCAATATTTTAAGTACGCGGGCGAAACTGCGGGCAAAAGCTAGTCTATAATATGTATATAAGACTAGCGACCCGCCCCAGCTTCGCACGGGTACTGATATTGAATATATTATGCATCTATTATACACATAAACCTTCCTCTTAAATCACTCTATTTATTTAAAAAAACCGGATTAAAATCTGTTGCGTACTTTTAAAGATCTAAGACCTATCTATCGCATCCGGGGCAGCCTTCAGGTCCGTGACATAGCAGATAAACTGCAGGAAGGTCGCTTACGCTGGTATGGCCACGTTTTACGAAAACCGGCAGACTACGTGGGTAACAGATGCCTCGCCATGCCGCCTCCGCCGGGACCCGGAAAACGAGGTAGGCCCAAGAGGCGATCGACGTCGTAGGGGACGATATGCGTGCTAATGGGCTTAAGGCAGAGGACGCAAAAGACCGAGCGAAGTGGAGGCGTCTAGGCAGGAAAGCGGACCCAGGGCACCGAGGTGAAAGCCAAGGTAGCAACCGGGACTTACGCTAGGTTGATGATGATGAATGTTGAAACTGATTGACATATCAACGCATAGTCGAAATACACCGTTAATTTTGATTATGTTATTCCGTTGGAGGGTCGATTCGGTATGCAAAATACGATTTGTGAAGTTAAAATAAAAAAAAAGTATTTTATTTAAAAACTCGAATTAATTTACGCACGTTCAAAAATAATTTCTTTAACCTACCGTATGCCGTAATTAGAGACACAATTAAAAAGTTATTGTGTCTCGCGTAGATCTGCGTTCCGGGATACAAAAAGTTAAGTACACGTCAGCTGGGCCAGTTCAATTACCTATAGGTAATCAGTACGCAACGACCGATAACTACCTACGAGGACATTGACTCGTTTACTTAAAGAATTGAATTTTCTAAATGTGTATATCAATACGAGATTAAGAAACAAAAGTACCTACTTCATTTTTTTTTGTATTATCTATACAAATCTATAGTTTTAATACCGAATCGGCCCCCCAGGGGATTAAATCGGTCAAAATTTTACGGCGTATACTGAGAATAGGAACATGAAATGCACAAGGTATTTTTATGACGTATGTGTAGGCGAGTACTAAGAAGTAGTTTTAGGAAATTGAACTTTCAAGGAAGTAAAAAGGAGGAAAATCGTTTGTATACAAAATTTTCCTCCTTAAGATACTGTATGGTCCAATGATATGTACGGCCGATCTAACTTGGCGAGCCTGAAGTCAGCCTCTATTAACTTTAGCGCGTGTGCGCTCGTAAAAAAAACTGGCCAAGAGTGAGTCGAACTCGCATACTGAGCGTTCCGTACCAACTGCGGTTTACGATTTATGAAGTATCTAAAAAAAACTATTTACTAGAATTCGTTTAAACCAAGTTTGCGTGATAACATAGTATACACCTAAGTATTTTAATTTTATCATTCTCGTATTTTAGAAGTTAGAGGGAAACACACTTTTTACCACTTTGGAAGTGTCTCTTTCGCAAAACTATTCAGTTTAGAAAAAAATAGATATAGAAACCCCAATATCATTTTTTTTAAGACCTATCCGTAGATACCCCATACGAATGGGTCTGATGAAAAAAAAAAATCGTGTCAGTTCTAAGTATGGAGAACTCCCAAAATATTAATGCGGTTCACAGAATTTCATAGAATACATTGTCTTTCTATTGTGTCTCTAATTACGGTATTCAACGAACCTTTCAAATACCGTAATTAGAGACAATAGGTGTGCGAACGCTAGGCAAAAATCAAAACATAAAATAAATTATTTGACTAAAAAGACTCGAATCTGACATAACTTACGATTTCAAACGAGTATACTCGTATTATCTTCGAGATTACGTAATGGAAATATTTGAAAGTTACATAAATAAATAAAACTTGTTTTTTAAAAGGTTTTGGCAAAAAGGAAAATCTTGAATTAAGTTTTTGTTTTTTTTTAATCGGAAGACATGAGACATCCACCATCTGGCCACCGTAGACGCTGGCATGCGGACGGTAAGCAATGGGTAGCTCGCCGTCCGGTTATCTGTTCCAAGTTGTCTACAAGATGCGCACTGTTCCCGCGCGCCTCAAGGAGTTGTCAGCAAACTGCAGGCCTTTCAGGGTCCAAGCCTCCTGGAGCTGAAGGTTAGTGCGAAAGCGTTATACCGGGGCTCTGGGAATAAGGCAAGGGAGGAACGCGGTAGGTTGTTTAGTCAGTAAGAGTCTGACACTGTTTAAAAAAAAAACAACCTGCACTGGGCCCGCGTAATGGATTACGGCCCATTCCCTCTACTAAAGAGGAGGCCTGGTCATAGTAGTGGGAACATTATTTGTGGGACCGCAAAGTCGACACAAACCCGGGCCAGTACCAACAAAATACTCTGTGATTACAACTAGCTCCTAAGCCGTATTTTGAGGGTAGTTCTAAAAAACTAATAATGACTGTCTTTATTTATTCATTTTATTTATTTACAAGGCATTCTCTACCAGTCAAACTTTGGGTTAAAAAAGACAACACTGTGTTTTTTTTTATATGGTAGGTAAAAATCATCCAATGACGAGTCCCACTCGTGGGCGGAGTAGGAAACAGTGTCAGACTCTTACTGACTAAAGAACGTATCCCGTTCCTCCCAGAGCCCCGGTATAATGCTTCCGCACCAAGCCTCGGCTCCAGGAAGCTTCGACCCTGAAGGGCCCCTACAAAAACTCTGTGGTAGGTGTGCATTTTGACTGTACGTGCCGAGATTCAGGTTTAAATTAGCCTTTCGATTACCGTCACTACAGATTTAAACAAAATACAAATTTAAAGAACAATAGGTATTTGAACGCCGGCGTTCACTTGGGGTTCAGCTTAAGAAAATATGATAAGCAAATGAAGTAATCGCTGGCAAAATGATACTCAGATATACGAGTATATATTAGTCCAGTGCAAATAGCACCATTAACGATAAAAAGTGGACCTAAATAGTAGTAGAATGAAACCCATTGGAAAAGGAAGATAATATAGCAAAAATTTAAGGAAAAATAAATTACGGTCGATCTGAGGTCGGGAAGTGGATGGGTGTGCGCTTTTAAAGGGAAAAAATGGTTTATCTCTAATTCCGGCAAAACTACTGGTTCTAGGGGAAACATTCAAATGGCAAACTTGTAGATCATAAAAAGATCTACCACTTTTGTATTTACACTTTTTTGACATAACCTCAAAATCTATGTGAAAAGTTAAAAAAACCGAGATTTTAAATTTAATTTTTATCTCCTTTAAAAATTACTTTTTTTCACAAAATTTGGTGAAAAGTTTCCTTTTCATGTCCCAAACTTACCCTAATTTTTTTTATTTGAAATATTCACTGAAGCTCTTTATTTTGACTGAACATCGAAAAAATAGACAATTTTTCAATCGAAAAATCTCACGTAAAAATATGTGATTTTTTTAAAACGTTTGTTGGCTTCTTATTCTTCGAAATTTTTACTTTTTGATAGTGTACAAAAATATATACATTACTATAGTAAGTTTCTTCAGAAAATGCAAAAAACTAAAAAATCTCGAATCAGAAACTACTTTTGTTTAATCATTATTAGCGACCCGCTCCAGCTTCGCGCGGGTGCAAAGGTGATATATTATACCTATAAACCTTCCTCTGGAATCATTCTATCTATTAAAAAAAAACCGCATCAAAATCCGTTGCGAACTTTTAAAGATGTAAGCATACACAGGGATAAGCAACTTTGTTTTATACTATGTAATAATGTACTGAGGGGTTTATTAAATTTTTTATAAGATTTAAAGGGGATTTAATGTTGGAAATGTGGCTGCTGCAATTGCGTATGCTTATATAATGCTCCAATGTGGAAGAACAAACCTACGAGGAAGTTAATGATTCAGATGATGAATTTCATCATCTGAATCATAAGTAAGTTTTTCGAATTTAACCATGAAGAAATGCTATCAAAGAGACAAAAACTAATGGTAAAAACTAATAAATGATTAGAATGTAAGATAAAATATATGAGGCAAGATTATATTATTTAACATATGTAATGAATATAAATAACGTTGACTGATTAAACGAAGCTAAAATTTAATAAGACAACGTTTTTACTGTATAAAATTGCAGCAATCACATTTCCTACATGAAATACCCTTTAAATCTTTTATAAAAAATGTAATAAATACCTCAGTACATCATTGCATAGTATAAAACAAAGTTGCTTATCCATGTGTATGCTTAGATCTTTAAAAGTAAAAAAATTCGCAACAGATTTTGATGCGGTTTTTTTTTAATTGATAGAATGATTCCAGAGGAAGGTTTATAGGTATAATATATCACCTTTGTAACCGCGCGAAGCTGGAGCGGGTCGCTAATAATGATTAAACAAAAGTAGTTTCTGATTCGAGATTTTTTAGTTTTTTGTATTTTCTGGAAAAACTTACTACAGTAATGTATATATTTTTGTACACTATCAAAAAGTAAAAATTTCGACGAATAAGAAGCCAACAAACGTTTTAAATAAATCATATATTTTTACGTGAGATTTTTCGATTGAAAAATAGTCTTTTTTTTCGATGTTCAGTAAAAATAAAGAGCTTCAGTGAATATTTTAAATAAAAAAAATTAGCGTAACTTTGGGACATGAAAAGGAAACTTTTCACCAAATTTTGTGAAAAAAAAGTAATTTTTAAAGGAGATAAAAATTAAATTCAAAATCTCGGTTTTTTTAACTTTTCACATAGATTTTGAGGTTATGTCAAAAAAGTGTAAATACAAAAGTGGTAGATCTTTTTATGATCTACAAGTTTGCCATTTGAATTTTTCCCCTAGAGCCAGTAGTTTTGCCGGAATTAGAGATAAACCATTTTTTCCCCTTAAAAAAAGCGCACACCCATCCACTTCCCGACCTCAGATCGACCGTAATTTATTTTTCCTTAAATTTTTGCTATATTATCTTCCTTTTCCAATGGGTTTCATTCTACTACTATTTAAGTCCCTTTCAAAAGCTATTTGCACTGGTCTATATACTAGCGACCCGCCCCAGCTTCGCACGGGCACTGATATTGAATACATTATGCATGTATTATACACATAAACCTTCCTCTTCAATCACTCTAGATAGAGTCATTGAAGAGGAAGTAAATTACGCAACGGATTTTGATGCGGTTTTTTAATAGATATTAAAAAAACCGCATCAAAATCCGTTGCGTAATTTTAAAGATTTAAGCATAAATAGGGGCAGCGGTAAGCAACTGTGTTTTATACTATGTAATGATATACATATATGTAGGTATATACAATCAACAATAAGTAAGAAAGTGTAGGTATTTTTATTTTATTATCACGATAACCTTTCGAACTACGGAACACTGGTTAAGTTTATCGCTTGAAGTTGAACGATTTCATAAAACGTCAACTTGTTGATATTTTTTTCTTAATACGATACAGAAATGGTAATATTAGATAAATAAGTCATAAAACACGCCAATTGGACATAAAAGTCATAAAACACGCCAATTGGACATAAGTTAGGATATTATTAAGTAACTACCTGGTACCTGCGACTTCGTCTGCGTCTTTTTTTTTGCCATAAAAGGTAGCCTATGTCATTTCTTAGGGCCTAAAGGTTGCCTGTGGCAAATTTCATCAAAATCGTCTGAGAGGTTTAAGCGTGAAAGCGTAACAGATAGACAGACAGCATCGCATTTTTATTACTAGCTTTTGCCCGCGGCTTCGCCCGCGTGGTATTGGGGTTGGGGTTTCCGGTATAAAAAGTAGCCTATGTCCTATTCCGGAGTGTATCCTATGCCTGTGCCAAATTTCATCCAGATCCGTCCAGCCGTTTTGGCGTGATTGAGTAACAAACATCCAAACATCGTAACTTTCGCATTTATAATATTATAGTAAGAAGTATTGATGTGGATTCATTCGACTTCTTTGTTTCAATTGAGTATTTAACGGTTTTTGAGATTTAATAACTACGGTGATTTATAATACTACCTACGACCGTAGGATCTTGACGAGTCTGAAGACTAGAGCCTAACTCTGCGAATTTTAGCACTCCTAAAAAAATTAATGGTTTAAACAAATAAATGCAATTTGCAGTTGTTATTGTTGTTAAAAACTGTTATTGGCATTTATTTTTTTAAAACCTTTATTTTTGTACGAGTTTTCAAGCGCTTAAATTCGCAGAGCCTAAGGGAGCGTTCAAGTATTACGTAACGCAATTTTTGAAGATTTTTGACCCCCCCCCCTTGTAACGCACCGTAACTTTTTTCTGTACCCCCCCTCCCCCTCTCTAAACGTTACGTAACATTCAAAGTGAGCATTTTTACCTAAACTTTTCTTTATTTTTCAGCTTTTTTTAGCCGTTGTCTAAGACCAGACTAATACAATCGAGGGATTCCTAAATGAAAAATACCACTTATATAAAAAAGGTTGCCATTTTGGGAGTTTTGATTTCCTAATTTTTTATTAAAAAAAAAAACAATGTTACGTAACGTGTAGTAAGAAAGACCCCCCCCCCGTCCCTGTATTTATTTATACTTTATTGTACACCACATTAAACAAATATAGGACAAACATTGTTATAAAAATAAGGGTACAATGGGCGGTCTTATCGCACAAGGCAATTTCTTACAGACAACCTTTGGATGGACTGCGCGAAAGGAGATAGATCTAGGGTTGTCAGTGTACAATTTATTATAAGAAAAAAAATACTAATAACATATCAAAACACGAATACATACATACAATAAAGATAATATACTAATATATATCAAATATATCACGCATAACGCATAACGCATCGTAACGTTTTACGAGACAACCCCTCCCCCCCAAATCGCGTTACGTAATACTTGAACGCCCCCTAACTTCAGACTCGCCAAGATCCGACGGCCGTACTGTAAGAATATAATTTAAAACATGCTTAAAAGTGGAATTCCCTGCCGGTGTCTGTGTCTCCTGATAGCTACAACCTAGGGGTCTTCAAGTCAATAATGAATAGGTTACTTCTAGGCAAGCGTGCTCCTTCGTTGGCCATATCAAGATATCATCGCTTACCATGAAGAGATTGTGGTAAAACGCGAGGCCAATGATGAAAAAAAAAAAAAAGAATAAATGCGATTCAATTTTTTTAATAGCATTAGTAGGTAGGTACCTACCTACTTACGTATATTTATTAGATTTTTGATCTGTTTTAAATCAAATACAAAAACATTAATTTAATTTCTAAAGTTTTACTAATTTAATGCATAAAGTTTATTTTTTAGTTAAGTTTTTATTAAATCAACACTTGTGTTTGCCTTTTTTCTCTCTTTATTATTGCACTTAAGTACCTACAACTATTTTTCTCTGTATCACCGAAAGTGTTTTAATAAACATGAGACTCTAAAAAAGTGCTAAAGAACGCTATTCTTAGTTTTAACGAAACTTGAATAATAATAAGTTAGAGTTAAATTTCATATTAGTCTCTTAAGCTGATTCAATCATTAAGTTTGTTCTTAATTTTTTTTTTAACTAGCCTATACTGTCCCACTGCTGGGCAAAAGGGCCCCTAACTTCTACGTAGTTTTCTATTGGGCTACCTCGAACTAGTTCTTACGGTAGGCGTCTAGGTCATCTTTTAATAATAAGCGAGAAAAAAGAACCCAAAGGTTTGATAGAGAATGACTAAGGCATTAATTTGGCCTCTGCACTTTTGTGTGCAAAAAGCATTTAATTAATAAATTTAGACGCATTTTTTGCATATTTAAATTTATAAATACACACATTATTGAATATCATACTTAAACAAATAAAAAAATAGTAAAAAAGTAACACTTGCAAAAAAAAGTTTAAACACCCCATTTCGTGTTAAAATTCCAATTCGCGCGTTTTGAAAAAAATAGAAAAAAAAAATCGAAACGTCACTCACCTTAGCGTCCAAAAACGGTCTGTGTTCACAAAACTTGCACTATTTTAACATAATATTTTACTAAACAGCACTGATGTGTTCTCCGAAGCCGGTTTTTTTTGTATTTCTTAGTTTATTTTCCTTGTACGACAAGGTCGTTAAGAGCAAGCGGCTCTCGGCGCGAACTGGACGCGGATCGGCGCAGCTGATTATTATATCGTCCGCCATTTTAAATTTAATACATGTCAATAATGGCCGACCATTGTGGCGGTAATGATGTGTTTTTTTATCAGAATTTATTATTGAATGTGTATGAGTGATTTTTCTGAGAATTATTTAGATCGAGGACTGGTATGGTAGCTATCTGACTAGAATTCTAGATTATTTGAATGTAGCTTTTTAGCTAAACAAATGAAAAAATCATCAATAGCTTTAGACTTTTTAATTTTGTGTTTTTAGGGTATCTACTGATTTTTAGGATTCCGTAGTCAACAAGCCTTATAGTTTCGCCATGTCTGTCTGTCTGTCCGTCCGCGGATAATCTCAGCGACAGTTAGCACTAGAAAGCTAAAATTTGGTATCAATATATGGAAAGAAAGCTAAAATTTGGTATGAATAGATATGTATCACGCCAACAAAGTACAAAAACAGAAAGTGGTAATTTTTTTTTATTAGGGTACCTCCTTACATGTAAAGTGGGGAGTGATTTATTTTTTTCATTTCTACCATAACGTGTGATATATTGTTGGATAGGTATTTAAAAATGATTACGGGTTCTGTAAAATATTTTTTTTGATATTGTAAATATTTTCGGAAATAATCGCTCCAAAAGTAAAAAACAATGCATGAACCAATTAAGTTTAGAAAATATGAAAAAAATCTCAAAAGTAGAACTTTATTAAGCCTTTCTAGGAAAAATATTTTTAACTTGATAGGATGATGAACAGTTTTTTTTTAATATTGAAAAAACGTTCGGAATTAATTTTGTAATTAAACCGTACATGCATCCTGTGCATATCTTCTTTCTAATAAAAATACAAAAAGATTAAAATCGGTTGCTGCAATCCAAATCCATGAAAAATTTTTGACGGACGGGAAACTAGGGGACCCTACACTGAGCGTGACCCGACACGCTCTTGGTCGATTTTTTTAACCCAAAGGTTGAACGGTGGTTGACGGTTACTGTACAAAAGTCTATATGTCAGTCAGTTAGTTTCTCCTGTGTCTAGAAATAGAATTAAGAGTACACACATATATGTAAACGAAACAAATAGCTATGAGGTCACCGCTTCATAAAACTGACTTTATTTACCAAGTATCTCGCCACTTAAACCCTGATTTGCTATTACCTACACGCTTACACATTGTTAGTTGTCGATTTGAAACTAAGCAAGCACCTACTTACCAATGTTTTTTTTTTATGGTAGGTGAAAATTATCGAATGACGAAACCCGCTCTTGGGCGGAGCGGGAGACCAGTGTCAGACTCTTACTGACTAAAAAACCTACCCCGTACCTTCCTTGCCTTATTCCTAGAGTCGAGGTAACAGTTTGCACCACTCTAGGCTCCAGGAGGCTTCGACCCTGAAGGGCCCCTGCAGTTTGCTGACAACTCCTTGAGGCGCGCGGGAACGGTGCGCGCCATTGACGACTTGGACTCGGTCTGGACAGTTACCAGACGACCGGACGGCGAGCTACCCATTGCTCACCGTCCGCGAGCCAGTGTCTACGGTGGCCGGATATCTGCAGGATCGCGGCGGCGACGGCTACGGCGAGGGCGCTGTTGCCTTTGCCTTATGCGGTCGGCCTCCTCCTTTACGAGCATTACTGCTTCGCAGAAGGAGGCGACCGCCTGCCATTCCTCTTCGCTGTGGACCATGGCCTGAACCAGGGCCCGGCGCGAGAGGTCGCCGCCGCCGATCACCCCCACGAGGGCACGCCGTTGCTCTTCCCAAGCAGGGCACACCTCCACCGTGTGCTCCACCGTGTCCTCCGGGCTCGCCTCACAGTGGAGACAACCTACTTAACAATGTGGATTTTATTATTCGAAGGCCTGACAAAAACAAAACAATATTATACAATGATTTTATTATTATTTCTCTTATTTATTTTTTTAAACGTATTATTTACATTTAAAAATAAAAATAAAAAATAGTAGTCCGCCGGTGTCGGGAGCAGGGTCCAAGCTACCGGTGGTTAGGGCTCCAGAGACAGGAACCTCCTCACAATACGAGCCATGTCGAGGAGTACTGCCTTCTGTATCAGGCCCTTGATCCAACCGCGCAACGACAGCTTCGACAGACGGTCGTTGAAGCTTATTATTATTTTTTACTTGCTTTTGCCCGCGGCATCGCCCGCGTGGTATTGGGGTTGGGGTTAGGGTTTCCGAGATAAAAAGTAGCCTATGTCCTATTCCGGAGTGTATCCTATGCCTGTACCAAGTTTCATCCAGATCCGTCCAGCCGTTCTGGCGTGATTGAGTAACAAACATCCAAACATCGTAACTTTCGCATTTATAATATTAGTAAGATTCTTATTTTTTTTATTTGCAATACATTAATACCTGGTTCAAACTAGATTGACAGATTGTTGTGTTATGTGCGCCTATTTTGGGCAAAATAAACATTGTTTTCTTTCATTTCTTTTCTTTATTTCTTACATATGATTTTTTTTTGTTTTAACACAGCTTTTATTACAGATATACATAGGATAATATAAAAAAAATGTTAAATATAAACTAAACTAAAATAAATATTTACACCAAATCTAACAAAAACACAATAGGTACAAGGTATAGGCAAGCGTCAAAATATTCCATATGGAATTGGTGTTTTGTAAGTAGGGTTACCAGATTAAAAAATAAGTTTTCCTGAAAAAGACCCTGTTTCAGCAATAATTTTCCTGACATTTTTGCAGAAAATTATATTATTTTACAAAAATATGAGGATCAGATGAATTATTAATGATTACATTATTTGATTAAAATTTAATTTCTTATATTTTTCTCTTTATTGTTAAATTCCTGAAAATTTGCAACTTTCCCTGTTTCCCTGACAGACAGCTGAAATTCCGGACATGCCAGGAAAATTCCTGTCATCTGGTAACCCTATTTGTAAGGGAGTAACCTGATATCGATTTAATTTGTTTTTTTGCTAGCCTTTCTGTCCCACTGCTGGGCAAGGGCCCAGGTCCCTCCAGACATTCTTCTCCCGCGCCGTCTTAAACCAGTCCTCATGGTAAGCGTCCAAATCATCTTGCCACCTCTTTCTGGGCCGGCCTCGACGTCGCTTATCCTCTTTAGGATCCACGCAGCGACACCCCTGTTGTAGATATTATACCCTTTGTACATAAAACCTTCATGTATAAATAATAAAGTCCTTCATGTATAAGTAATAAAGTCCTTCATGTATAAGTAATAAAGTCAGTCAACTACTCTATGGTCAGTTGCTTTGCAATGAGGGTTTTCTAATGTCATTCACCAGGTGGCAGCACTGAGGCGTCAGGTCCAGGCACCTGTCAAAACGCTTATGTTACTGACATTAGCTAGACGTCAACGTCAACGTCAAACGTTAGACGTCAACGTCATGTATAAGTTTTCAAAGGAAAAGACCTGACGGCTAAGTGGCGCTAACTGGTGGTGTGAAAATTCCTAAACACCCTCATTGTCAGCAAGTAATCCAAAGGGAAAAATAATGAATGATGTTATAGTGTCGGACGATGATGACGACATCTATCTTTCAGGTATTGAGGATGATGAGGACTATGTACCTAGTGATGACGTTAATGAAAGTATACAAGGTTCTTATTGACCACCTGTTACACGTAGCAAGAATAAAAAAATATAACTTTATAAGTTTTAGTTATATTTTATTCGTTTTTAAGTTCCGATACAGTTTATTTCATGTTATTAATAAGTTTGCTTAAAAAGGGAAGATGTTGTGGATATTATAACCTTTGTACATAAAACCTTCATGTATCTACACTAATATAATAAAGAAGTAAAGTTTGTTTTTTATTTTTTTGTTTGTAGGAGGTAATCTCTGGAACTATTGCTCCACTTGGAAAAATTTTAGCAACAATAGAAAGCTGCTTTACTCCTGAGTGACATAGGCTATATTTTATGTACGCGGGCGAAGCCGCTGACAAAAGCTAGTAAGTAATAAAGTCAGTCAACTACTCTATGGTCAGTTGCTAACCAAACTCTGGTGTTTCATTACATAACAACCCCCCAGCCGCCATCCCCAGCGGTTACTGTCCATGCGGCCAACGTGACCCGCCCAATGAGGGTGTTCTAAAATGTCGTTCACTAGGTGGCAACACTGAGGCGTCAGGTCCAGGCACCTGTCAAAACACTTCTGTTACTGACATTAGCTAGACATCAACGTCAACGTCAAAAGTTAGACGTCAGCGTCATGTATAAGTTTTCAAAGGAAAAGACCTGACGGCTAAGTGGCGCTAACTGGTGGTGTGAAAATTCCTAAACACCCTCAATACATTTGAGCCTGGCAGCCTGTATCCCTACATCTATTACGCCTGTTTTTTCAACATATAATATAACTAGCGGCCCGCCCAGCTTCGAACGGGTGCAATGCTGATATTAAATATATTATGCATGTATTACACATAAAAACCTTCCTCTTGAATCATTCTGTCTATTAAAAAAAAAACTCTCATCAAATTCGTTGCGTACTTTTAAAGATCTAAGCATACATAGGGACAGCGGTAAGCAACTTTATTTTATACTATGTAATGATGTGTAATAATATTGTTTGAATATTTTATTTTTTACTTTTTATAATGATTGACCTTAACAACAAAGTGTTGATAACAATACACTTGCAGACTTATCAACTGCCTATTCCATTATTTTTACACCCATTTCTTTACTTAACGTATTTTTATAGGTAGCTACTGATATTGTAGGATGAAATAATATGCTATAGTTCGTTTTTAGGGTTCCGTAGTCAACAAGGAACCTTTATAGTTTCGCCATGTCTGTCTGTCCGTCCGCGGATAATCTTAGCGACCGTTGGCACTAGAAAGCTGAAATTTGGTATCAATATGTATATCAACCATGCCGACAAAGTGCACAAACAAAAAGTAGTAAAAAATGTTTTATTAGGGTACCTCCCTCCTTTACACCTGAAGTGGAAAGTGAGTTTTTTTTTTCATTTCTACCATAACGTGTGATATATTGTTGGATAGGTATTTAAAAATGATTAGGGGTTCCGTAAAATCATTTTTTGATAATGTAAATATTTTCGGAAATAATCGCTCCAGAAGTAAAAAATGAGGCGTCCCCCCCTCTAACTTTTGAACCAGAAACTACGGAACCCTACACTGAGCGTGGCCCGACACGCTCTTGGCCGATTTATTATTTACTAAGGTTGGCCTTCCTCACTCGCCTATCGTCAACGTCGCGCATGGTTTAAAATCTTGATGCTTCATTTAACGCAATTCTAAGAGATGTTTGATCATCAAACTTTGATGCAAAAGTAATACGATTTCCGGCCACTGTAGGCGTGGGCCTGTGGATGGCGAGCAATGGGCAGTTCGCCGTCCAATCGTCTGGTAACCGTCCGGACCAAGCCCAGTCGTCGACGGCGCGCACTGTTGCCGCGCGCCTCAAGGAGTTAACGGCAAACCGCAGGGACCCTGCAAAAGCTGTTTAGTCAGTAAGAGTCTGACACTGTTTCCCGCTCCGCCCAAAAGCGGGATTGGTCTTTGGATAAGGTAGGTAAAAACCTACCATAAAAAACGAGTTCAATAACCGTAGGTAGTTGTTGGTCGATGCTTACTAACTACCTCCAGCCATTGAACGCGCTCAGCTGTTCTTTACTTAAAGATATGATTTTTTTATACGCGTCACTTAATTTTAGTTTAAAAAAAAAACTTAATTTTTTAATTTTATTTTTACAAATCATGTACCGGATCGACGCTACACGGGATTAAAACAAACAAATTTTGATGGTGTATATAAAATAATGATTCTCATAATTAATGCATGTATTTATAATACATGTATGGTAATTTGACATAACTCATTTTTATATGTTTGCTGTCTTGTCTGATTGATATTTTGTTTGTGAATTTATTATTTTTTATCTTTCACTTAGTTACATGTGCATGCTGTGGTCTCCTGTAACTGAAGGAGCACACGCACAAGACCCCATTCCTAATTGTTTTTTTTTACTATATCTGTGTGACCTTTGTTGGAGATCCAAATAAATAAATAAAAATAAAAAAATACAATGTCATATAAACCTTCCTCTTGAATCACTCTAGCACAGCATACCATCAGCCTTATAATATTCGCATTGCTGGTACTCAGGCCTCCTCTCTAGAAGAAGAAATGGGCCATGCAGGTCCAGTGCGAATTACTCTATCAATTAAGAAAAAAACCTCATCAAAACCCGTTGCGTAGTTTTAAAGATCTAAGCATACATAGGGACAGACAGCGGGAAGCGACTTTGTTTTATACTATGACTAGCAACCCGCCCCAGCTTCGCACAGATGCAATGGTGTATGATATTAAATATATTATGTATGTATTATACATATAAACCTTCTTCTTGAATCACTATATCTATTAAAAAATCGCATCAAAATCCGTATTAGGATCGATTGACAGGATGTGACGTCACGCCGTACAAATCGAAGATATTTTTGCAAAATTGAAGAACTCAGAGATGAGTAAAATTGAAAAACTGGATTCTGATTAAACTTTTTTCGTTCACAGTTCGTAATTTTTTTTTTTTTTGTTAATAAAATGAATATAAAAAACTAGCTTTTGTCAGCGGCTTCGCCCGCGTACATAAAATATAGCCTATGTCACTCAGGAGTAAAGCAGCTTTCTATTGTTGCTAATTTTTTTCCAATCGGACCAGTAGTTCCAGAGATTACCTCCTACAAACAAAAAAATAAAAATAAAACAAACTTTGCCTCTTTATTATATTAGTGTAGATATCTTGCCTCGATTTGACAGTAAATCGTGACGTCACAACATGGCAATCAATCCTATTCTCATTTGGAACGCATTGTAACCACAATGATAGCTCACATTGCTCAACGCCCATTACCTTGTGAACTCAGAATCATTGAAGGATGTCGTTAAAGTCGTGATTTGAATATTAATTTTGCGGAAAAATCACATTAGATTACTCCAAACAAGTTTTATATGGTACTAGCTTTTGCCTGCGGCTTCGCTCCCGGCAACAGATTATTTTACTCTACCCTACTCTACCCTATTTTTTACATAAGAACCTTCTCCTGACAATAACAAACACAACAAAAAAAGAATCAGCAAAATTGGTCCAGGCGTTGTTGAGTTATGCGCTTACCAACACATTTTGCGATTCATTTTTATATATAAGATTAAAGGTCACAGCTCATTAGAGCCACCCGGCACCCACTCCGCACCGCCTCGCCTCGTGCGGTTAGTATTCTTTATATGAATTTGTATGGGTATGCGCTCACTACATCAACTCCGCAGCGTCACCAGATCGCCTCAATCGTAAGCCATCCACGCGCGGATGGCGGGTGGACCACTAGGTGACAACTCGTTGCTCGCATGCTTGCCTTGCGTTGACTGCGCATTGCCAACGCGCGGGTCCCGAGTGGACCGCTCGCTACCCGCGAATGACACACGTGTAGACCTAGTGCCAATTGTTAGGGTCGGTTCATATCTGACGGAACATGCGTCGCGTATTATCGGTCGCGTAACGCCAGAACAGACAAATGTATAGAAAAATACTTGACCGTTCACACTCAACCGATGATTCGTTAGTGCGTCGAGCGTACAGCGTCTATTCAGTTTCCGTCAACGCATTATCGGTCGACGTAACAGCGGTAACGTCGCGCGCGCCACGCTCTACGTGTATTTTGATTGATGCATACAGACTAGGCGTAACATTAGCAGAGATCGTTTGTGTGAACCAAGTGTTACGTTAGGATGGTCACAGTAAAACAAAGATACTTCCAATCAATTAGTTCATAATTATAAGCCTCCCAAATAGCAATAATTTCGATAGGCTTTATTTTAAAATTCAATATCACACAACACAACCGCTCTGTAGATGCTAAACGTAGAAACTGACTAGTGGGAGGACGGATGATACGCTCGACGCATTTTCCGTTTGATATGAACCGACCCATTCGACCGAATAGACGCGACCGATGATACGCTCGACGCATCATCCGTCAGATATGAACCGATCCTTAACAGACTACTCGGAAATTCGTGGACCAAGTGTCGTCCACTCATTGACCACGCCGGGTCCACTAGTTGACGACGCGAGGTCCACTGGTTGACCGCGCGACGTTTATTGGTGATAACGCGATGTTCACCCGTCGACCACCTGTCGACAACGAGTGGACACCGGGCGACGAGGCGGTGCGGGGTGGGTGCCGGGTGGCTCTAATGAGCTATGACCTTAAACTAACGGATTGCGTTCGTTACACTCTAATGCGTTGAACATAGATAGGACTGGGCTAGGCATGACAGTATCGTACCGATCGAGTGGTGAGCCTTTAAACTAACGGGCTTGGGGACGGCGAGCTACTCATTGCTCGCCGTCGTGTCATGTGATAGTTGTTGAATACAAAAAAAAACACAAATGGCTCTTCATTACATAGTATAAAACAAAGTCGCCTGTTCCTATGTATGCTTAAATCTTAAAAACTACGCAACGGATTTTAATGCGGATTTTTTTAATAGATAGAGTGATTCAAGAGGTAGGTTTATGTGCATAATATATGCAAAAATATATTCAATATCTTTACCCGTGCGAAGCTGAGGCGGGTCGCTAGTATGTATGAAAAAAATAATTATCGAAGCTCCGTTGCTCCCAGATTTGACTAATCAATCCTTAGGTCTGACTTCAAGACCTAATATAACATAACCAAAAACTAGCTCGCCGTCCAGTCGTCTGGTAACAGTCTGGACTAAAGGTCTCTGCACGTCGCGGGCGCGGCGCGGCGGGACGTGACGGCGACGCGACGCTGAGCAGTTGTAACGTACTAGATATTACGGACGACGCCACACAGAGCCGTCCCGCTCGACGCGACGGTAACCTCGGATCTGTATGGCGTCGTCGCGTCGCCGCCCGGTCCCGCCGCGCCGCGCCCGCGCCGTGCAGAGACCTTATGCTAAGTTTTTGACGGCACACTCTGTTCGCGCGCGCCTCAAGGAGTTTTATCTTTAAAAAACTATTTTTATTCTGAATGTACAGTCGCTAGTTACATAGATAACTAATAGTTAAAAAAAAATGGTTAACAATTCCTACTTGAGAGCAGTGGTGGCCGAGTGGTAACGGCCCCGACTTACGAGTTGTAGGTCGCGGGTTCAAAGCAGCATTGTTTTGTGTAGTTTATTTCATCACCACTGCTCTCAAAACGGTGAAGAACCAAAAATTTGATGAGTCCCCCCAATGGAAACATTGTAAGGCTGAATTGCCACGCTATGCTACGACAACAAATGCCAATATATTCACTATACCGCTGCAGGAAGTAAAAGCAATAAATATTACAAGATTATTTTTAAACTAGGGATGTTGATTCGTGTACCAATTGTCTAATAAGTCACCCAGAGTTAGCTTTCTATCTTTTTCTCCTAAGTAACATAAAGAGGTAGTGGAGACAGTCTTATTTGTGTCAGTTTCAAGTCCAGAACTCCTGCGACTGCCAGCACATTGACAGGTTGAGTCAAACTCCTCGTTTACGTTTCCGTCACAATTGTTAACGCCGGCCAGAACTTCACATCTTTGACCTTCGTACACTCCTACACATTCGCACATAGGCTCGTCTTCCTCATTCAAGGAACAAGTTCCGTTGTTTAAACAGTAACCATTACACACGTTCAGTTCGCATCGTTCTCCGGAATAGCCAGCATTACATCTGTAATAACAATATTGTGATATTAAACGAAATCAAGTTAGCGTAGTAATAGAAACGGTAAAAACGAAAATCTGGCCAAGAGCATGCCAGGCTGTGCTCAGTGTAGGATTCCTTAGTTACTTGTCCGTCACAAATTTCTCACAATGTAACAGAACCCAGTAGCCCATGTATAAATTAGTAACCCAATTTCCCGAGAGATGGCACTGTACCCTCTGGTACAAAATTAGTCCAGAAAGTTTTTTTTTTTAATTTTTCAAAAACAGTTCATCCTATCAAGTTACATTAATCATCATCTATATCTATACTTCTATACTAATATAATAAAGAGGTAAAGTTTGTTTTTTTTTTTTTGTTTTGTTTGTAGGAGGTAATCTCTGGAACTACTGGTCCGATTGGAAAAATTTTAGCAACAATAGAAAGCTGCTTTACTCCCTAAAATTTTAGCAACAATAGAAAGCTGCTTTACTCCTGAGTGACATAGGCATATTTAATGTACGAGGGCGAAGCTGCGGATAAAAGCTAGTTAATAATAACATTGTGACATTAATCGAAATCAAGTTAAACAAGATAGTCAAGAGAAAGAATAGAATCTACTTCACCTGCATTCAGGAAGCCCATCTTCAGTGAAACTACAGCTGCCCTGCAAGCAGTAGTTGTCACAGACGGAGGCCTCGCATCGCACGCCGGTGTACCCGGCTGTGCATTTGCAGATAGATTGTCCAATAACTTTGATGCCATGAACACAGAATTCATTTTCTCTAGCAATTTTAAATGGTTCTTGGATCTCATCGTTACAAATAGATATGTGTCTACAATCTGATGTTGTTTGAAACTGGTCTTTCATTTTGTAGTTGGCGACTATACCGACAAAGCTATCAGTATCAACTCGAAATACTTTTACAGATTGATAAGATGCCTTTCCAATTTTCCAAATCTTCTTGTTGCAGGGTGTACACCAATCCACCATCTCAAAGAGGTTTTCTTTTAAAACAGTTAATGTATTTGGATGATTAAACAATAGTGTATCACCAATGGTATAATAGAACGTCATCATCGACTGCCAGTTTTTACCACTCAAATCAGCGCTATACACTTTGGTTTCTCTAAGAGCTTGCGGCTCAATCCAGAATATTTTTTGAGTCCGTTGGTCAATAGCCAAACTATGTAGGTTGTAGTTGGATGTAGTTTTTATAATAACTTCTCTGTCTGAGCCATCAAATCGAGCTCTCTCTATTGTAGACGGCGAAATATTAGTGTTGATCCAGTAAATATACCTGCAAATTAAAAAACCATTATTGCTAAACATAAAGTAGAACAGCTTCTGCGAGATTATAAACTATTCGAGCATTTTTAGCTATGATGTTTAGTTACGTACCCTCTGCAGCTGTCCACGATAATGTCAGTGGGGATACTATCATCCATCTTGAGTAAAAGATTTCCAAAAACATTATTCTTAGATCCAGGTTTAAATGAAAACCAATTAATGCTCCTTTCTTTAGTATCTGTAAAGAACAGCTTCTCTGTGACGGGGTCGAAGGCCAGACCCTGGATGTTCCTTCCGTTCCTCTCTATGTAGCACTGGTATTCCAGAAAAGCTATGTTGTATCCACATATGGTATCGTTGCCGCTCTGTTTGTCAATGTAGTGCAGCGTGTTATGAACTTCATCGTAAGCCAGTGCAGTGAGGTTCTGGGAAGGAAATCGTATGGTGTCTGTTTTGGTTCCGTCAACGTTGTAGAATTCTATTCGATCTCCTGCTGTCACAGCGATGTCTGAAATGAAATGTTGTTTATTCAACAAGCTGATAGCGAGATTACTGTAGAGTTCTAGATGTTAGGCCAAGGGTACGAAGTCAGCATGCAGCAAGGGAGGTATGATGAGTGGCACGGCAAAGCTGGTCCGGTGACGGAGGTGAAAAAATAAGAACAATATGACCGTGCACAATGTATGTGGACGAGAGATGGAGCCTTGTTAGTTGTCAAGTACAAGCTCGGTAGATACACAATTTGCTATTTTATTTTGCGTAGGCGTTCATACTCCTAACAGGAGGCAACGGGTAGATCGGTTCTGGAGAGGCGAATTGTGGTGTGAAGAGGGAGTTTAATTTTTTTCTTATATATTTCCAGTACTCTGATCAATCTGCTGGTAATAATGTGCCAATTGATAATAATGATCTAGTGAAATGTCATTACGATAAAAAATGCTTGAATTTTACAAAAACCATGATCACAACGTAAAAATCTTTGGGAGTTCGGAACGTATTTCACAGGTTTAAAAGTACACAGATACAGGTAACAAAATTTTATTCAGTGGTTATTATTTTAAAATTAAAGTTATTTCAAATCATTATCATTACATAGTATAAAACAAAGTTGCTTAGACCCTATGTATGCTTAGATCTTTAAAAGTACGCAACGGATTTTGATGCGTTTTTTTTTAGTAGATAGAGTGATTCAAGAGGAAGGTTTATGTGTATAATACATGTATAATATATTCAATATCAGTACCCGCGCGAAGCTGGGGCGGGTCGCTAGTGTATAATAAAAATGATTAGGTATTTATATTCCATGTCATAGAGAAACCCTACGTTAGGATATGGCCATAGGTTTGAAATGTCATGAAACGTTGACGTTTAAAAGATCTGAACGACTTTCTTTCTCCGAAATTTTGGTCCTATGAAATTTCGGGAATTAAGGTCTCTGCACGGCGCGGGCGCGGTGCGGCGGGACCGGGCGGCGACGCGACGACGCCATACAGATCCGCGGTTACCGTCGCGTCGAGCGGGACGGCTCTGTGTGGAGTCGTCCGTACTATCTAGTACATTACAACTGCTCAGCGTCGCGTCGCCGCCCGGTCCCGCCGCGCCGCGCCCGCGCCGTGCAGACTGAAAACCAGCGCCGTTTACAGTACGGCCGTCGGATCTTGGCGCGTCTGAAGTTAGGCTCTGCGAATTTTACCGCTTGACAACTCGTACAAAAATAAAGCTTTTAAAAAATAAATGCCAATAACAGTTTATAACATTAATAACAACTGCAAATTGCATTTATTTGTTTTATACCATTTATTTTTTTACGAGTTGTCAAGCGCTAAAATCCGCAGAGCCTGATACTCGCCAAGATCCGACGGCCGTACTGTAATCCGCGCTGGTTTTCAGTGTGAACCAATATGCAACCATTTTATGATCACATCATGGAATGATCAATTCGCCGATATACCCACGACAAGGGAATAATATGAAATCGAAAGGTTTTTTTTTATTGCAATAAACTAGTGCTTGACTGCGATCCCACCTGATGGTAAGCAGTGATGCAATCGTTGATGGTAAGGCGCACTAGTTTATTAAGAGCCTATTCACTCTAGCCTTGAAGACACCTAAATCATAATCGGACGGAAACACTGCAGCCGGCAAACTGTTCCAGTCTCGATGTACGCGGTATAAACGACGAGGCAAAACGCTTAGTCCGGGCCGCAGGTATCTCAACAAGGTAAGGGTTTTTTTTTATGGTAGGTGAAAGTCATCGAATGACGAAACCCGCTCTTGGGCGGAGCGGGAGACCAGTGTCAGACTCTTACTGACTAAAAAACCTACCCCGTACCTTCCTTGCCTTATTCCTAGAGCCGCGGTAACAGTTTCACACCACCCTCGGCTCCAGGAGGTTTCAACCCTGAAGGCCCCTACAGTTTGCTGACAACTCCTTGAGGCGCGCGGGAACGGTGCGCGCTGTTGACGACTTGGACTCGGTCTGGACAGTTGCCAGACGACCGGACGGCGAGCTACCCATTGCTCACCGTTCGCGAGCAACAAGGTAAGGGTGGATATTTGCCGTATGCCGTATTAGTATCGTAGGTTTCTTGCAGACTTACCCCAGGACCTCCACAACCAGGGCAATCACCAGCACACACTGACTTCTATACATTTTACTTCAAAATATATACGAGATTCCTTCAGCAGAGGAAGATGCTACAACCTGCAGAGCCTAACGTTCTTCTGACATTAAATCTATACGCTCTGTGTTTTCCTAAAGATATGTATAAAAACGTTTTGCATATGTTATTATCGGTGATAAGGGACTTCTTGATTAAAAGGTTATCGTCTCTTAGATAAATTAAGTGACTGTAGTACATTTGTTGTGTGTTGGTTCTTCAACTGAAAATAAACAAGGTGTTTTTTCAAGTTTATTTCTTGTCTGGTATATTTTTTTTAAATATACAGCCAATTTCAATGTTAAAAAAAAATTGGGAAGCTGCAAGTCCATTCAAATTTACCCGTCTTAGAGTAAAAACCGACCAAGAACGTGTCGGGCCACGGTCACTGTAGGGTCCTGTAGTTTCCTGTCTATCACAAAATTCTCCCAATGTAACAGAACTACGACTTTAGCGCGAAGTAGCCCATTTATAAATTAGTAACACAATTTCCTGAGAGATGGCGCTGTACCCGGTGGCAATTTTAAATTGCGTGTAACGTTTTGTATTTTTTTTTTTTTATTTGGTAGAAGATATGTACAGGATAATGAAACATGTAAAAAAGTAAAAAAAAGCTTGCATGTACGGTCAAATTAGAAAATTAGTTCAGAAAGTTTTTTTTTTAATTTTTCTAAAACTATTCTTCCTATCAAGTTCAAAATAATTTTCCTAGAAAGTTTACTTAAAGTTCTACTTTTGAGATTTTTTTCATATTTTCTAAACGTATGGTTCAAAAGTTAGAGGGACGCCTCATTTTTTAATTTCGGAGCGGTTATTTCCGAAAATATTTATATTATCAAAAAAATATTTTAAAGGTCCCCTTAATCATTTTTAAATACCTATCCAACAATATATCACATGTTATGGTTGAAAAAAAAAATCACTTTCCACTTTACGTGTAGGGGAGGTACCCTAATTATTATTTTTTTACCACTTTTTGTTTGTGCACTTTGTCGGCATGGTTGATATACATATTGATACCAAATTTCAGCTTTCTAGTGCTTACGGTCGCTGAGATTATCCGCGGACGGACAGACAGACAGACAGACATGGCGAAACTATAAGGGTTCCTTTTTGACTACAGAACCCTAAAAACCGGCCAAGAGCATGTCCTGCCACGCTCACTGTAGGGTTCTGTAGTTTCCTGTTTGTCACAAAAATCTCCCAATGTAAGAGAATTACGATTTCAGCGCGAATTAGCCCATGTATAAATTAGTCACGCATTTTCCTGAGAGATGGCGCTGTACCCCGTGGTAATTTTACATTGCGTGTACCGTTTTGTATTTTTTTTATTTTCTATTTGATAATGAAATATGTAAGAAAGTTTAAAAAATGCTTGCATCTATGGTTAAATTACAATTTTAGTGCAGAAATGATTTTTTAAGTTCTAAATATCCTATCAAGACAAGACAAAATTTGCAGAGTCTAACTTCAGACTCGCCAAGGTCCGACGGCCGTACTGTACTTTGGCTGGCAAAATTAATTAAGCACGCCAGCAATGCGCAGAGTTATCGTGTGACCAATCGAAGTGAGCAATAGGAGATATAACATCCTTGTGTGACCAATCGAAGTGAGCAATAGGAGATATAACATCCTTGTGTGACCAATCGAAGTGAGCAATAGGAGATATAACATCCTTGTGTGACCAATCGAAGTGAGCAACAGGAGATATAACATCCTTGTATGACCAATCGAAGTGAGCAATAGGAGATATAACATCCTTGTGTGACCAATCGAAGTGAGCAATAGGAGATATAACATCCTTGTATGACCAATCGAAGTGAGCAATAGGAGATATAACATCCTTGTGTGACCAATCGAAGTGAGCAATAGGAGATATAACATCCTTGTATGACCAATCGAAGTGAGCAATAGGAGATATAACATCCTTGTGTGACCACTCTATAACCCTTAACAAAAACCCCTTCAGTAACCCTTTCAGATTTCGTAGATTTTCTCTTTGTCCTGCGAGTATTTTATTTCTGTTTTTAAGACCTCTAGAAGCTTCTTAACAGTCGGTAACTCGTTGTTATAAGAGTAAAATTCATGTATATACTTTCCTCCGAATAACTCCCTTGTCAAAATCATCAACATGATTAAACCCATTTTGACGTTTCCTCTCCTTGCCTGGGATCCGAATTTTTGCACGAACTTCTTCTGCTTCATGCCTTTCTTTAACTATTTTTGAAACTAGCCTTCTGCCAGCGGCTTTACCCGCGTAGAATTAGGTTCTCCATACAAACCCATTTCAGATCCCAATTTCATCCCTTTAGGAGCTGAATTTTATCCTTTATTAATGAAAAATCCTTTCTTACTGTTCGCCGACGTCATAAAAGGAAGCCCTATGCAAAATTTCACGCTCCTAGTCCCAGTAGTTTCGGCTGTGCGTTTATATGTCAGTCAGTCAGTTTCTCCTTTTATATATATAGATTAGCCCTTGACTCACGTCTCAAAATGTAGACAAAATTATTTAAGTATTTACATACTGTTAGTTAAAATATTAAATGTAAGTATGAGTACTTAACTATTTTTTATGCGGCTTGCATACAAATCGCGTCTAAAATGGTAGGTTTACACGCTTGCCAAGCGTTGGCCAATCGCCATTGTGTTTACGGGATTTTCCCATTTATACAATAGATAGACAATGGTGATTGGCCGAGGCTTGCCAACGCTTGGCAAGCGTGTAAACCTACCATTAGAAGAACGCTGGAAGACAGTGGAGTGGAGAGAATTTACGCCAAGCCAAACGTACCTATGTGGGAGAGTCCCTCAGATTATTCCAGCGTTCTTAATACGTGACGAGATATTTCACAGATAAATTGGTAAGTAAGCCTATAGTTTTTCTTTTCACAACTATCACACAGCGCCGTCTAGTCCCAGCTAAGCAGAGCTTGTGTTATGGGTACTAGACAACTGATAAACATACTTATATATTATAGATAAATTACACCCAGACACAGAACAAATGATCGTGCTCATCACACAAACATTTGTCCTGGGACTCGAACCCACGACCTCTGGCATAGCAGTCAGGGTCACTAACCACTAGACCAACTTACAGGCCAGTCAACGCGTTGAAGTTGACGCGTGCTATAAAAATCTAGGCATAAAAACTATTTGCTCCATCCTATCAGTCTGTCTCTCTATGACACTGGCAGAATGAAACTAAGATTTGAAGTTTAATATTCGAACATCTGTTATTTTCATCCGTCAATCCGACAAGAGCCTTCCACGGCAAAACACCTTTAATCAGACAAAACCAAGAAATAACAGGGCCCCCGCACGAAAAAAGTCATAAAACAGAGTAATATAAACTTGTAATAATCCACTTAAATTTTTAAAGATGTATCGCATTCATCTTCAACCTTATATACAGCAGGTAAGTTATATATTACTAGCGACCCGCCTCAGCTTCGCATGAGTACTGATATTGAATATATTATTCATGTATTATACACATAAACCTTCCTCTTGAATCACTCTATCTATTAAAAAAAGCCGCATCAAAATCCGTTGCGTAGTTTTAAAGATTTAAGCATACATAGGGACAGCTGGCAGGCTTTGTTTTATATTATATAACTAGCGAACCGCCCCAGCTTCGCACGGGTACTGATATTTAATACATTAAGCAAATATTATACAATTATTCAAAATCAAAATCAAATCAAAAACGATCTAAGCATATATAGGAACGCGCAACTTTGTTTTATGCAACTGCCATGTTTTTTATTCACCACCCTTGGTTGACTGGTAGAGAATGCTTAAGGCATTAAGTCCGCCTGTGTATCTTTGTATTGAATGAAGTTCTTATAAATAAATAAATAAGTTTTAAATTATGCATGACGCGTAATAATCAAGTTACATGACGCTGCAACGTTCAAGCCATCGATATATATATGTGTTGCAGCCATCTGATTAAATTAGCCATCCAATTGGACACCTAGGCTTTTCGTTAAACGTCGGCATCCAATTCAATGCCTAGGTCGATAGTTATTTGAACTAAAATCACTTAACGTTTAACTGCTTGGCATATTTAAAGCTAACCCTTTCGAAATGACGATTGACTCAGCCAAGTGATTCAAATTTATTCTACTATATTAAATGAATACACAACGTTCAGCCATCTGGTTAAAAGTTGCGGTCATCAACATGGCGAGTTGTTCTTCAGCCATTTGATTGGATGCCGGCATTTAACGACAGAACAAACACGAACCCTTGGTACCAGTTGGCTTGGACCCTTCTGCAGGGTTCCTACGGTTTTCTGACAACTCCTTGAGGCGCGCGGGAACAGTAGCCTAATTCTCGTAATGAAAACCGTAGCGACTTTGACATTTTCGTATTCCCATCCGTCAATCGAGTTTGAACGACACCGATTGTGAACTCGTTCGATCGAAGAGAGGTCGTTTAGAAGTCGTTCGATTGTCGTTCTATCGAATCCCCATCAAGGAACACGTGAATACCGATTTTGGATAGGACTACGATCGAACGACAATGGAATTGGGATTGTTTGATTTTACGTGAATTAGGGCACAATGCGCGCTGTCGACGACTGGGCTTGGTCCGGACGATTACCAGACGATTTCTTTTCTTTCTAACTTTATGATGATGAAACAGGTAAAAATGTTGAACCATTTGTACGGCGCGGCCTGCGATCACCAATACATGCTGACTGCGATGCCCGCCCTCACCAAACGGGTGACCATCACCCACCGAACCAATGAGGACTCCATGCACTGGCAGAAGATTGATCTGGCACGTTTTCAAAATTTTTGTAAGTTCAAAATCGAAAGATCTTACATTAAGATGCATAGCATAATGGAAGGGACGGCCAAAAAGAGAAGCCTTGCACCCTGTTAGGCACTCTTACCAGAAATCCAGAAATTATACCTTAAAATAGTGTGTTTTTTTAGGGTTCCGTAGTCAACAAGGAACCCTTATAGTTTCGCCTAGTCTGTCTGTCTTTCCGTCCGCGGATAATATCAGCTACTTTTAGTACTAGAAAGCTGAAATTTGGTGTCAATATGTATATTAATCACGCGGACAAAGTGCAAAAATAAAAACCGGCCAAGAGCGTGTTGGGCTCAGTCTAAATCGACGTTTGGGCATGGCGAGAAATTTGTGTAATACGAAACCCTACACTGAGCGTGGCCTGACACGCTCTTGGCCGGTTTTATTTAAAGACAACCCTTGACATGGTAATTTTTGAGAGCTGGGTTGGGCTTATACTTGTAATACAGTATTATTAAATAATAATACAACAACTTTACAATCTATAAAATAATATTTATTGTGTCAAATAATTAGTTTAAAATTTTTTTTGTGTTAAAAATCTTCTTTTATACAAATAATGTCTGTAGTAGAAGACTCCGCCCCTCCCTATTTTGTACAGTTTGATAATTAACAAAATAATTCTAGAATCTTAAAATTAAGTTTAGAATACCAAAAACAAGAATTCTGTTTAGTAAAAAGAAAGTAGGTAAACGCTACAGTTACTGGCCCCTACACAGTAATTGGCCACTTTAACGACTTAAAATAAGCAGTACCTATAAGAATAGCACAGTCAAAACTGCTTACTGTTTATTGCAGTTTTAAAATTACTATTCTGGTAGGTTATTGTTTATTTTAGGCTGCCAAAGTTGAAATGGTCAATTACTGTGTAGGGGCCAATAATTGAAGCGCTGCCCCTATGCCATAAAAAATTGTGAGTGTGATGGTGTGTCTGTGTGTGTATAAATTAATATAGTACATTTTGATACAAGTGCAGGAAGTTTGTCATTGCGACCGAGGCGAAATTCGCACGAGCCGTAGGCGAGTGTGTTATGGAGCCGAGGGCTGCAATGACAAATCTGCACGTGTATAAAATGACGTTTTTCAATACACTTACGACTTGTGAAATAAAGAAAGAAAGAAAAAAAAATTAATCGTATCTCAAACATACAGTAGAAATATAAGAAATATATAAGTATAGCAGTCAAATCTTTTCTGGTCAGTTTCTAATTTCGTGGGGGTCGCCCAGCGACTCTGAGGGACGCATCGCGCCTGATTCGATAAACTAAGTAAAACAAAATAATCACCCTTGACCGTGACGATAAGGAAGGAATAAAAAAGCCCTTGTTGTGATAAACTCAAAAAAGCACTTGGGTGATATACATGCTATATTGAACCTAATAGAAGTGCGATAAGAGGCAGTTTTCGAGTAAGTGTATTGAAAAATAATTATTATTTATCTGCTTCTCTCGACAGCACAGTTGGCGGGAATCTTCACAATGGCAAACGCCGTGATTGATATAACCGTCGACGGATCTCGACGGAAGCGCGGTCGCCGGCGAAGACATTCTAAGCGTACGGCTAACTCCGGCCGGAGTCGGACACGCATGCCCGTCGTCGAGAGTATGGGCCTCAATGGGAATGATTGCATGCACCATAAGCACGGTTAGTTCAAGTATTGTGTCCCTCTGTAGACTCACTACAACCACACCTAGGGTTGCCAGGCCATAATATGCAAAGTGCGATAGACTGCGCACTATATAAGGCCGGATAGACATTTTGCCCTAAAAGCCGGACACGTTATTTTTTTACGGCCGAACAAGATTTTTACTGCTGCGCTGTTGAAAAAAGTATTTATACGTGATGTAAAGTGAGGATGAGATCGAAGATGGAGTGTGCGATGCGCGAGACGGAAGACAATTTGCTCTCCGCTCGCCCTTGTCCGCTCGGGTCGGGCGCTCGTCCTCCCATCGTCGTACGAATCGCCACTCTGACAAAAGCCGGACAGGCCGAACAGGTATATATTTGGCCGGACGCGACCGCAAAAAGCCAAACATGTCCGGCTAAAGCCGGACATCTGGCAAGCCTAACCACACCAAAACAAAAACTATACGCGTAAATTAGTTTTAGAAAAAAAAGTACTTTATTTTTTAACTAGCGAGCGACCCGCCACAGCTTCGCACGGGTATTGATATTGAATATATTATGCATGTATTATACATATAAACCTTCCTCTTGAATCACTCTATTTAAAAAACCGCATCAAAATTAATGGATTTTGATGCGGTTTTTAAAGATTTGTTTCTTTAAAAACCGCATCGTTCTTTGTTTTATACTATGTAATGATTATATCTTTACAAATCGATAGTGTTTCATGTACAGTATGGACCCTCCACGGGATTAAAACGACCAAAATTTTACACTCAAGGGAATAAAAATTCATAAGGTACTTCCTTTTAACCTAGAATCTTGGAAAGTTGGCATAAAGCAATGTCTATAAGGCACAAGTTTAGGAAAAAATCTGAAAATTGAAAATTTGCTCTTTCGCATACGTCACGATTCTTTGAGACAGAATGGAACGGAAGAGAAAGAAACGGAAAGTGCATCTGTGTTTGCATTATCATCATCACAATCATCATCAACCTTTTAATATTCCCACTGCTGGGTCTCAGGCCTTTCTAGGAGAGGGAATAGGCCGTAATCCACGCAGACCCAGTGCGGATTGGTGAATGTCACATGTATTCAAATTTTTGGTTCTAGGACATGCCGGTTTCATTACGATGCTTTCCTTCATCGTTTTGAAAGCAGTGGTGATGAAATAAATTATACAAAATAATACGCCTGCCTTGGTTTGAATCTCTTCTTCTTCTCGAATCGATGGATTCCGCTTCCCTCAAAGTTTCTGCGCCCAGTAGGTTGCCACATTTATAGCAGCTTCAGTGGCATTTTTAAGATCCTGAACCATCATCCTGATCTTAGTTTGAACCTGTTACCTAGGTACTCGAGGCCGTTACCACTCGGCCACCCCTGCCCTGATCGAGATATGGTCGGCAGGATTACTGTTTACGTTAATATTTTGTTTATATCTTCTTCTGTTATATCTTCTAGAAGACGGAGTTGGAATCTGCGAAGAGTGTGGGGGCCCACTACACTTGCCACGAGCACCGAAGCATAAGCAGAAGGAAGTAGAAAAAGCACCAACTCAAGAAGTACCCAGTATCGGTGCTGAGACTCAAGGAAGTATGATCACATTATTATTTATCACTAGGTTTTGCCCGCGGCTTCGCTCCCGGCAACAGATTATTTTACTCTACTCCACCCTACCCTACTCTACCCTATTTTTTTTATTTCATAAGAACCTTCTCCTGACAATAACAAACACAACAAAAAAAGAATCAGCAAAATTTGTCCAGGCGTTGTTGAGTTATGCGCTTACCAACACATTTTGCGATTCATTTTTATATACAAGATTATCTCCCTAAGCTTGTCCTTTATTTGGGGTCGGCGCAACACGTTTTTTTTCTTCCATTCTGTCCTGTCGCTCGTCACTGTATAATATATACTTGACATCGTATCACATACGAATACCATGGATCCAGTACATGATTCTGGACCCCCCAGTGGTGGAATTTTTCGTCGGTTTTTTTTCAAATTAACCAAACTGTAGGGCTGTAGCCTACTTGGATAATGGATACACCGAAAGGAAACCCATAAGTTTTAGTCTGTAAAACTCTGACGCGTCCTCCCGCTCCAACTAAATGAGCAGAAGTCGGGAAATTTCTCACATAAAAAAATGCCTTGGCTGGACGCACATTAATGTAGGTATTTTTAAAACTTATCCAACCGCTCTACAAGACGATATTACTCATCGATATACAGGGTGTCATTGACATCGTGCCACAAACGAATACCATGGATCCAATACATGATTCTGGACCCCCCAGTGGTGATAATTTTTTTTGTTGAATTAACTTTTCGTTATGTTGACAACTAGTTTCTATGAACGTACTTGTCTATTTAAAATCGATGATATTTATTACCTAACAAATTATCCTGAGGAATGTCCATACTAAGGCTATAGACAGACGGACTGCAATTCAACTGCAATCTATCCGCAAATTGCAGTTCGCTTGCAGTTTGGATGCAGTTGACACGACTGCAATAGAACTGCAAACCAACCGTGCAGGCCGTCTGTCTAGAGCCTTATGTTTATGGCTATTGTAACAAAATTACTTACTCCGATTCCTGGTTATGACAGCGGAATTTTTGAAAGATTTTCAAGACTAACTGACACCTTATTCATTTTTCGCAGAACCAGATGTGAACCCATCGCCGAATATACTTCACAACTGGCGAGATCCTCGTGCACCTTGGAACCAACGAATGAACCCTTCTGATGAAAAAACCTAAGCCACATAGCATCTCCAAGGATCTACCGTACAATACAGAACTGGAAAATAAAAATGAAAATCAAAAATTGATTATACGCGCCTTATATTTGAACTTGAGCAAGACATCAACTTAGTTACTTGTGGCGCCATCTGTGCTAATACGTTCGAACTACGTAAGGCGTGACGTCACACAAGTCCTACATCGCGCAAGTAAAGTTTTCCCGTGAAATGGGGAATACTTATGAAATAGATTGTTTTTTCACGTGGCGTGTTGATATTTAAATATCAAATTATACTTAACCAGTTATGCATGTATGTATCCCTCTTTCTTACATTTGTATCATTGAGGTATTAGAACGTCATCATAAGGCAGAGTTGGGAGATAAATCCCCCTATATCAGTAACTTCTATGTACCCTCGAATTTGAGGGTGGCCGGGAAGCCAATCTGCATACCGTCTTCACCGTGAATCATAAGAATACTGAAGAATTTTTCATCATCTTTAGAGTTCACTAAAACAATGTTTTAAAATTGAACGGTCAGCTCACATTGGTGCAGAGGCGAAGCATCGTTTGTCGTTTACAGCATATTCATCTCTACAATTCTATTATTAAGGTTCAAAATTGTGTTATGCAAATATTGAATCACGTATCGGTGCTTGGTTTAAGGCCGAAATACAATTGTACGTACATTGGTTCGGCAGTTAGTCGGGTGTTACCGCTCATCGCTGCGTTAGACTCTGCGGTAGGTCCACGAGGCGTATAGTACGCCTACGTTTTCAATAATTTGTTACAATGTCGTCGAAAACAAATATGTTTTGGCTATTTTTACAAAAATAACTACGTGCTTTCGCTTGTTGTACGCCCCGATACAGTACGGTAGCCGTCATACAGCCAGCACGCAGCGATACGGACATAAACGTTACCGCTTTGTCGATAGAGTTTCATAGTTTTGTATGTAAGATGTGAACAGGAGTACACGAAACTCATACTGAACAATACGCATCCGTGGTGATGCGTTTGTTAGGGTCTAGAGACTTGGACTCAAAAGAAAAGAAGTGGACTTTAAAATTGACTATGTTTAACCAAGAATACAGAGAAGAATTTTACAAGGCACGCTAGTATCGTCCTTTGTTCTTGCTGGTGAAGTGTAGTGGGCGCACAGCTCTGCTTACCGCGTTGCAGCCCGACAAGAGACGAAGGGATACGACCGCGCCCGAACATGTTAGCTGTCGAACAAAGTCAAAGCAAAGTCACACGCGTTGTACCTAATTGAGAAACTGGACAAAACACATACAATGCATTTGACTCTTCGCCAGTGTGAACTGAAGGCCGCGTAGTGACGCTATTCACCAGCGTGCACTGAGACTCTAACTTTTCTGCCAGCGAACCGCGTCATCATGTACCGTTAAATAAATACAAGCTTGTTATAGGGTCTTTAAACATCTGCTTTGTTCTTGTCAAACTTCACCAAGCCTATGACATGTCACAAAATCATGAAGATTTTGACACGTCATAGCAAGGCCACCACGAGCTCTTAAAATGACCCATTTTACTACCTAAACTGAACTGTAATAGGGCTAAAGCTATGTGGGGTGTAAAGCGCCGTTTCTCTCTCACTCGAGCGACTGAAATTTTGACACATGTCCCTTGGCGTTGCGTCGTATATGTGAGAAATCACAGCGGTTCACGCGAACTCTACGCGATGCGGCTTCATTGTACGTGCACGTGAACTGCTTCAGTGGCTATTTATACAGCCACCAGCCAGCGCAAAAGTCGCGCGAAAATATCGAACCACCTGGTGGCGTCCTCGACGCGGTTTATTCGAACTCGACGCGACGCGGCATCTTCGTCTTAAATGCGCTATAAGTCGAAGAAAAAGGTCGTTCGAAAATATCGAACCAACTGAACTTGTCTGCTCCTTTCACGCTGAAATAGTCACGTAGTCCATTATAATGTAGTATCAATTGTTTATTCTATTCGCGCCGCATTGCTTCGCTTTCGCGCGCTTTACGTGGTGTTGTGGGCATTGCTCAAAAAGATTTTTGGACTGAAGACAGTCGCTTCTGCTTTCAATAAGTGTAACAAGTCTTTGAGGTCGATCCCTTTCCCTTCGTCTTTTAGTGCGGTTTGTTAAAACAACCGCAAAATAGAGAAGAAGGTTGTACCCTCCCCTTCTGTCTGTCGGCTCCTTTGTGACCACAACATTCCTGCAGAAGGCTACAACGTTTTCCCACATGCTTTCGCTTCTGATCTTTAACTGGTTTATAATCTGGAAGCATGTTAGCCGCAGCTACCAACTGCTGCTGAGGTAATGCAAGGTCGCAGTTCATCATCATCATCAGCCTTTTTAATGTTTCCACTACTGGGACACAGGTCTCCTTTCTAGAAGAGGGAATGGGCCATAATCCACTACGCGGGCCCAGTGCGGATTAGTGGATGTCATATGTGTTCGAGTTTTTGATTTTAGGATTTGGCATGGTTTCCTCACGATGATTTCCATCACCGTTTTGAGAACAGTGGTGATGAAATAAATTACACCAAGTAATACGCCTGGCTGGGTTTGAACTCGCAACCTACAACTCAGGGCTATTACCACTCGGCCACCACTGCTCTTCGCGGTTAAATGACAATAAATGCACGAAATCTTCGAGGTTAAGCCACGCTTCCCGAGGCATGTAAGTAGATGGGTGACCATCCTTTATTTACTGAGGCTCAACCGTGTCCTGGAAAACATCTTAATTTGTAATATCGTTGATAGTCACTACGGTTGTCAATATTTTTCCACAGTCTTAGTAAGTGTTTTTTTTTTTATGGTGGCTAAAAATCATCCAATGACAAATCCCGAACTTGTGCGAAGCAGGAAATAGTGTCGGAATCTTACTGACTAATCAACCCACCCCATTCTTTGCTTTTAAACCAGGGCTTTTCTTTCAGACAAGAACTCTTGGCCCCAGATGACTTTGACCCTCATGCAGGGTTTCTTCTGGTCTGACAAGAGGTGGTGATTCCTAGTTAGTCAATTATGGTGGTCAGAGTTCTTGTGCTCTTGGGGTGGGGGACTCTTTCTTTCTTTCTTTCTCGCTTGCACATTTGAACAAGTCATTGTAATGTCCCAGATACGGCTGTACTAAAAAGCTGATTCGAAAATAATTTTGTGAAACGCTGATTGACCCCAATTATTATTATTACTAGCCTATGCTGTCCCACTGCTGGGCAAAAGCCTTCCTTCTTTCGTTCTAGTTATTTCGGGTTATTCGCTTTCTCGTTCCAATTCCTAAGGAAGACATCCAGGTCGTCCCGCCATATCCTTCGTTATCTGCCGCAACCCTGCATTGCTGTGTCTGGGCACTAATCCAGTATTTTACGGGTCCACGACTCTTTGGATATGCGGATTGACTCTCAATAAAGTGTGGGAACTGATATTGAATGAACAGGGCGCTTTTAAACGTGCAGAAAAGATTGCCGAAGTGACGGAAAGGTTCCGGAATGGCGACCGCGTACCGAAAGACGCTGTGTTGGTACTCGCAGAATGATGAAGCCAATGGAGGCTGCAATGGTGACCTTGTACCGGAAAATGGAGCATTGGAGCACGCCAAACAGTCAATGAATGGAGCCGAAAGGTTCTGGAATTACGTCCGCGTATCGAAAAATACGGCGTTAGAAGCGTTAGTACTGACTATCGATGACGCCGAAAGGTTCTGGAGTAGCGACTGCGTACCGACAGACAGTATTGGACCTCGCAGAACAGTTTTTCTTTACAGCAACTTTGAAGCTTTTTAATATCGTTGTTGATGAAAATATTTTGGAAATTCTTTCTTGAAGCTAAAAAATGTTTATTTTGCTAGTAACTGCCCTATTGTCAAGCGCGAATAATCTGTTTTCTTTTGGCTGTTTGCAATTAATTCAACGGTCAACCAATCATACAGTTTATAAACGCTTGACAGTTATATCCATTTCAGTAACTGGGCTTTTGGGTCAAGTCGCAAACTCCTTCTTTTCACGACAAGATTTTTATTATCTGACGGGCTAGACTTCTTTAAATTTTCAAATCGATGATTTTCTCTTCCTCGAAAGTTTTTGAGCTCAGTAGATTGCCACGCTCCTAGTCCATATACATTCAGGACATCTGTAGCTAATACTGATTGCAGATGCAACCAAGGAGGTTATTTTCTGTGGCTTTTTACTTTATCGTCCAGTTGTCTATTAGCAATACTGCTGTTTTTGCCTGCATAGGCGTTATTAGATGCTTCATAGTCCTGATGTAGAGCCTTATGCTGAGCGTTCGGCCGATTTGCGCGGAAGTGGCGCATATCTTCCTTATGTCACTTGGTTATGTTGTAATCTACCTTTAAGTTTTGCGTTCATTACGCGTAAATAAACTGTTTTTCTTTCTTTCTTCTTTCTTTCATGTAGGAACAATTTAGGCCTAGAGGGCCTATAACACTTATTAGGGCCAAATGACGGTTCACTGGCCGTCATTTGTTTTAGAATACTACACTCGCATTGTGTGTCAGAGGAGTCTACAATCCCTTATTTTGCTAGGTTATGATTGCAATGGTTTACTTCTATGCGTAGTTTATTGATCGGTTTTAATATAGGTGTTGTGTTACACATGTTAAACCATTTTTTGTTGTAATTGCAATACACTGTGCTGCAGCTAATTGCCGTAACAATTAATCAGGCGCTTAAAATATGTCAGTACAGTCGCAAGGCGTGGGGGATGTGAGACCTTGCTCACGGCCTCACTCCTAAAGGGGCCTCGCGAAGGCCTTCGTTTCTTTACAAACGAGGGGTTTTTGTATAAGAGATAAGCTTCCTTTGGCCACTTTTCCACCTATGAGCAACAATGTTATCGAATTAGGTACCTTATGCGTAAACCTTGCTCACGGCCTCACTCCCGAAGGGGCCTTGCGCAGGCCTTCGCTTCTTTACGAAAAAGGAGTTTTTTTTATCAAAGATAGGCTTCCTTTGACCACTTTTCCACTTAAAAGCGACGAGCGTTGTAATCGAACGCTGGTTTAAGACAACGGTGGTCTTATTTTTAATTTATAAAAGAAAAACAGGCCTCGTTTCTGGACTTTTGCCCACGTCTAGTCCACGTTACGCCTCTGAACAACCGTTTCCAATTTTTGCGCAGTTCATGGACAAAATAATAATAACTGCAAAGCGTGATTATTATTTTAATGTAATCTTGAATGCGAGCTGAAATGATGATGATGAATCTTGAATGTTCGGGAGGGATTTCGAAATTCACACCGCATTTAGCACGTGTACGTTTCAGAGAGGCGATTTCTGGCATGGGCTTGCAGACGACAATGTGTAGCCTGCCGTCCAGCTGTTTTGTAAGGACCAAGTACAAACCGCAGCACTAATTTTACACGCTCGTCTCAAGAAGTTACCAGCAAAATGGTTCAGTTATCCAGTTGTGTCTATATCAGCTAGGATGATGGAAACGCTTGAAAAAGTGACTCTGGTCCTAGAGAGCAAAGGGCAGCCGATTGAGGTTTTTTTCATGGTGGGTAAAAGTCATCTTATGACAAATCCCTCCATTAGACGGAGCGGGAAAAAGTGTCAGACTCTTAATGACTAAACAACCCACCCCGTGGCTACGTTGCTACAAGGGCCAGAGCCTTCTTTTCAGACGCGAACCCTTCGCCCTTTAGCCCTATTGGCACTGAATGATAGGATTTTGAAGCTAGTAAATGTCTAACCCACTCTCTCGCTGCACCTGGAGTGGGAGAAGATATTTAACAATTTCACACCTCAAACTAGAGGAAGAAACTCTAGTCCCTGAATAGGTGTCCCTTACCATCCATTTCACATCGGGATCCCAAAGATCCTAAGAGTTCTTGGCATAACAATCTCATGGACTGACCATCGAGGTTGAGCGAAGCCTGCTGAGGTCAATCCATTGGTGGGTTTCCATCTTAACTCACCGAGATTTCTTCGTATGTAGGAAAGCATACGTGTTCATGGTATAACAGTCACACGGACCAACCTTTGAGGTTAAGCAATGCCTGCTAAGGTCAATGCATTGATGGGTTCTTCCCGAGATATCTTCGTAGAAAAAATCTTCAAGCCATTGGTTATGTCTTATCTTTAGTAGATCTTGGACAGTTGTTTCGGGTAAGTAATTCTGACAGTCGGACGTGTCTGAGATGTGTCAAGATTCCCAGTTACTGGGTTTTGGGGTTGATAGACTCTATGTAAAATACTGGTAATCAGCGCTGGACTTGGTTACAGCAGCTAGCTGCAGCTGGTTATATTTGAGAGTAGGACAATCAAATTGAATAGCGCAGCTTAGCAACGGCCATATAATGTTCCCACTGCAATAGGCATCACGGACAGTCCCCTGTGCAGAGTGTGTTTGGGGGAGGAGAAGACAATTGCGCACGTGCTCCTGGACTGCACAGGTGTCACTGACATACGCACACGAACCATAGGCACACCGAACTCCCTCATTGACACCCGGAAAAATTTTGAAAGGCCTAATCAGCTTCTGGAGAGAGGTGGGCTGGTTAGAATAAGCCCACAAAGTTTATGGCTGCTATGGCTCACGTACAATGGTCTACACAAGACTGAGTACGGAAACCATACTCAGACATAACATGTTCCCAAGAACCCAATGGGTCATAATCCACCACGCAGGCCCTGTGCGGGTTCGTGGATGTCACATGTCTTCGAAGTTTTGGCTTTAGGACATGTCGGTTTCCTCAATGTTTCCTTCACCGTTTTGAGAGCAGTGGTGATGATATAAACTACATAAAGTAATGCGCCTGGCAGGGTTTGAACCCGCGACTTACAACTCGTAAGTCAGGGCCGTTACCAATTGGCCACCACTGCCCAAATTGAATAACGGAATCATCAATTAATTTAATAAGTTTTCAATGAAATTGTGCGTAGAATTTGATACAAGTGCAGAAAGTTTGTCATTGCAGCTGAGGTGGAATTCGCCCGAGCCACAAGCGAGGGTGTTATGGAGCTTAGTTGGGATGGTAAAATTTCCACGTGTATTAAACGACGTTTTTTAACACACTTAGAAGAAATGTGTAAACAGAGGTTGACCGGCGACTCGTGGGGGTCCCTAAGCGCATCTCCGTGATAAGGATAAACCTGTTTTTGAGTAAAATGTATTGAAATATTATATTTTGATACAAATGCAGAAAGTTTGTCATTGCTACCGACAAGGAAACCGCACGTTCCTTAGGCGAGCGCGCTTTGGTATCGAGGGCTGCAGCAACAAATTTGCATGTGTATCAAACAACGTTTTCAATACAAAGATGACTCTTGGGGGTTGACGCGCGCCTCGTGGTGGTAGACGCACGCCAAGCTTGACACGAAATGTAATAATTTTGCCAAGAGCAGAACACACGTTTTCTGCACTAGTGCGGAATTAGTCAATCGTGTGTTATAAGCGGTAGGATAATTTTTCAAGGCAGTTTTTCCCGTAACAAGTTGTTTATTTTTCAGTATAGTGATAATTTGATGATGATGATGATGATTTAGTGTAGTAGTACTCTGTAAGACAATTCCGAAGAGCTCCAACACGATTGGATTATCACGTAGCGCTCAGGAGTTTCCATGGCTAATAGCGGAAGCCATCATGAGACCAGCTCCAAGGGACCATATTATTATGGCATTGTCATACAAACTACATAAGTACACCAAATTTCAGCTCAATCGGTTATGAGTAACTATTTTAAATTCCATTTGTAAGATTCCTCCCCACATGAACATAACTACTTACATAGTTCTTACTGCTCTTAAACCATATTACTCGAGATTCTATTACCCGTATTCTATCACCCGTCACGCTATCACTAACTCCTCTTTCTTTCATATCACTCCTTGTGTGAGGAGTGATATGTATGTATATGATATATCCATCCATCTTTTCGGTCGTTCTCTCCCTCTACATCTACATTTAAACTCAGAACTCATTTTAGTAACATGCGTTCAACAATATAGTTACATACATTGCAATTTAAAATAGGCTTGTAGAAGAAATTGCTCAAATTCAAATATAACTAAATTTTAGGTTAAGTAATTATTAATATTATGTATTGAAATTGAGTACATAATAACTTTTTTATTTGATTTTTAAGGAAAACTTATTGACTGAAAAATAAAAAAAATACAATATTAATGTTTCTTTTTGTAACATTTTTAAATATCTTGGTTATAAGCCAAGGTTTTTTTTGGTAGTCACGTTTCAGTTGGTATACTTGCGCAAGTTTATTGTAACGTGTTTACATTACTATTAGGCTATTAAGAACACCCGTATATATTTTTAGCTAGGTCATAGTATTGATCACTTCAGTAATGAGGATTACGACTCGAGCAACATACCGTTCAGCATAAGAAATCAAATTATGATATCAAAGACAAAATCTTTTTACTTCACATAGGCCTACATGGGCACTTGTAAAACTTCAGAAGCTAGTGCACGGTACCAAATTGGTAGTTTCCTATGGAGAAGGATCGGCAAGAAACTCCATGGTTACTCTTTTTAAAAAATTTAATTTTTACAATATTTCCATTTTACAGTATTAATACATAAATTATACAGGTTGTTTGGTGCATCGTTTGCCAAATTGATTTGGCCGACAGGATAGATCATTTGCTATATCATCAGCCCCAATAAATCATTCCTTGCCACACCGGTTTTTTTTTAATTTTTATTCTGAAAAACACCGGATTTCAGCATTTAAGCTTACATAAATAAAAGGTACGAAAAATGCCAAAAATTAGTAATTAATTTCATTGAAAAACTACTAATATCTACGCCACCTACCGTTGATTTTTGTGGAGGTACAAAACCGTACAAAATACAAGTTTGGTTAAAACAATGAAATTCATTATAGTTTCGGAGTACAAGCACGGTCCCGCCATTATCACGTACCTACATATTATATACTAGCTTTTGTCAGCGGCTTCGCCCGCGTACATAAAACATAGCCTATGTCACTCAGGAGTAAAGCAACTTTCTATTGTTGCTAATTTTTTACCTCCTACAAACAAAAAAACAAACTCTTTATTATATTAGTGTAGATTTGACAGGCACAAAAAAGGAATTGCTGTATTGCTAAAATAAGGTTATCATTGATGTACTAAAACTAATAATTATCACATCAAACAGCCGCAGGCACTTGCAGCCATACCTACTCACGGACTGATAATTTTGATGTGTGTATTTCACTCGAATAAAAATATATAGTTCGTTTTTTAGGGTTCCGTAGTCAAAAAGGAACCCTTATAGTTTCGCCATGTCTGTCTGTCTGTCTCTCTGTCCGTCCGCGGATAATCTCAGCGACCGTTAGCACTAGAAAGCTGAAATTTAGTATCAATATGTATATGTACCATGCCGACAAAGTGCACAAACAAAAAGTGGTAAAAAATGTTTAATTAGGGTACGTCCCCTACACGTAAAGTGGAATGTGATATTTTTTTCATTTTTACCGTAACATGTGATATATCGTTGGATAGGTATTTAAAAATGATTTAAGGTCCAGTAAAATAATTTTTTGATAATCTTAATATTATCGGAAATAATTGCTCCAAAAGTAGAAAATGAGGCGTCCCCCCCCCCCCTCTAACTTTGAACCATAAGTTTCAAAAATATGAAAAAATTCTCAAGAGTAGAACTTAAAATAATCTTTTCATTACTCATACTCTGAAAGTAGGTGTAAAGTTGCCTGCGGACAGGGTTGGAAGAAGTACTTTTACTCCCTAGGGAGTTTTACTTTACAACTGACAGTTGTTTTTTTAATATTTTGACAGCAAATATTAAAAAAAAAACTAGTTCTATTTTGACATTTCTATTGAACCGTGACCCGAAACTTTATACCGAATTAAAATGACATAGAGATAGAAATAATTTAAGAATACTTTTTTTAATGACTTTATTTTAATTTACTTTCAATTATTTCATTAAAACTAATATATATTTGAGAAAAATTTTGACCAGACCCATTTTTAAAATGACAAAATGAAAAATATTGACTGAAAAGCCAAGGAGCCGAACACTGAAAAAAGGAATTGGCGGGTAAATGGTAGACTCTATAATCTGTGGCCGATTTGATCTTCCTTTTTTTTTCGAGGTGTATAGTTTTGTTTACATTTTGCTAAATCTCTGTTACAAGAAATTTTTATTAACACGATAAGTTCATCAGCTTCAGTTATAAATTTAACGCAAGATTCTTAAGAGGAGAAAGCCTCTTACCGCCTAAATCAAAAGAAATATACCTACTTAAAAACATACCTTTGACGACGACTCAGGCCTTTGACGACGACTCAGGTTTTTATTATTTTTCTCTAAATAAGAAATTTTACTAACACGATAAGTTCATCAGCTTCAGTTATAAATTTAACGCAAGATTCTTAAGAGGAGAAAACCGCTTACCGTCTAAATCAAAAGAAATATATACCTACCTAAAAACATACGAACACCTTTGACGACGATTCAGGGTTTTTATTATTTTTATTTTCCTCATATTCGTAATGAAAAGCACAGTGTTTACCTCGGATTCAAAAGTTATTTAGTCCCTCGAACTATTAGCGACCTCGCTCTCGCTCGGTCGCCAAGAAATTTCTCGGGACTAAATAACTTTCTTTCATCCCTCGTATAACAATGTATTATTCAAGGAAAATTATTTTGAACTTGATAGGATGAATGGTTTTTGAAAAATTAGAAAAAAAAATTCTGAACTAATTTTGTCATTTATTCATATATGCAAGCATTTTTTTTAAACTTTTTTACATATTTCATTATCCTGAGCAAATCTGCTTTCAAATAAAAATACAAAAAGATTAAAATCTGTTCACGCAAATTAAAATTAGGAACAGGGTAAACAGGGCAAATTGGATACAGCGCCATCTCTTGAGAAATTGGGTTACTAATTTTTACATGGGCTACTGGGTTCTGTTATATTGTGAGAAGTTTGTGACGGACAAGAAACTACGGAATCCTACACTGAGCGTGGCCCGACACGCTCTTGGCCGATTATTAATCCTAGACTACGATTTGAAAACTTAAAATGTCAAACTCCAGAAAATTGAGAACATATTTCTAGAGTGTGACATTCTGAGTTGTCAAATCGTAGTCTAGAATTAAAAACGAACTATAATTTTCGGGCTTTCCCCGCGCATAGTTAAACAAGATGTTTTCTTATCAACTTGTAACAGGTTATTCCCCGGGCATCGCGTTTTTATGATTATTTTTTATCTTATAACAGCGACACAGTCAAAGTTCTTAACCTTTTATAAATATTATCAACTAGCGACCCCCCAGCTTCGCACGGGTACTGATATTGAATATATCATGCATGTATTATACACATGAACCTTTTTCTTGAATCACTCTATCTATTAAAAAAAAACCGCATCAAAATCCGCTGCGTACTTTTAAAGATCTAAGCATGCATAGGGACAAGGGGACTTTGTTTTATACTATGTAATGATGTGAATCAAAAAAGTTAAAGACCGGTCTATTACGGCATCAAAGGTCTACAATAATTCGTCTGCACCCGGCTGAAAATTGGTAGGATTGTTCAAAACACCATTATAAACGAAATCTAAAAAATCAAATGTCTCGGAATCAAAGGTCCCGAAAAGAGCTCGATTTTCAGCAAAACTGTAAAATAACTTAAACAAAAATTGTAGATCAGATAAATCTTTAGACCCTGAGAAAGGACATAGGGACTTATTGCGAAAAATAGACGCAGACGAAGTCGAGGGTACCAGCTAGTTAGCAATAATGTTGAGTAACTATGTATGTATGTATTATATACAAATATATCTTATCGAGAGCAGTGGTGGCCGAGTGGTAACGGCCCCGACTTACGAGTTGTAGGTCATGGGTTCAAACCCAGCCAGGCGCATTACTTTGTGTAATTTATTTCATCTCCACTGCTCTCAAATCGGTGAAGGAAAACATCGTGAGTAAACCGGCATGTCCTAGAACCAAACATTCGAAGACATGTGACATCCACCAATCCGCACTGGGCCCGCGTGGTGGATTACGGCCCATTCCCTCTCCTAGAGAGGAGGCCTGTGTCCCTGCAGTGGGAACATTAAAAGGCTGATGATGATGATGATATCTTATTACGATTTATTTAAAGAGTGACCGTTTTCATAATGGCGGGACCAACTTTTATTGGAATGATTCTACCACGTACGTTTTGTACGCTTTTGTACTATTTTGTACCCAGCTAAAGGTTACATTTGGCGGGAACGAGAATTCTGATTTGAGCCGTTTTTTCTTAGGTATCATTATCATTACATAGCATAAAACAAAATCCCCCTGTCCCTATGTATGCTTAGATCTATAAAACTAAGCAACGGATTTTGATGAGGTTTTTTTATTAGATGGAGTGATTCACGAGGAAGGTTTATATGTACTCGTATAATACCTACATACATAATATCAACATTGCACCCGTGTGAAGCTGGGGCGGGTCGCTAGTCATTACATTGTATAAAACAAAGTCCTTCGTCCCTATGAATGCTTAAAGCTTTAAAACTACGCAACGGATTTTGATGTTTTTTTTTAATAGATAGAGTGATTCAAGAGGAAGGTTTATGAGTATAATACATGTGGTGGGGCTTCGATAGGAAAGGAAAGGACTAGCTTGACATCTTGCGTAATAGTTAAACAAAATAGAAATAGACGGTGCTAACAACATGTATTTAATATCAGCATATTCGGCATGGCACCCGTGCGAGCTGGGGCGGGTCGCATATACTATATATACACCGTGAATTTAAATGGTTGTTTTCCCTCGGCGAAATGGTTGTGTCTTGGTAATACAAACGTTTGATAAAAAAATAAAATATTAAAAACAAAAAATGGACCTGTAGAGTGCAAGCTAATTATGACGTATCACAACCTGCGAGAGCTTATTTTGGTTTAAATATTTAATGAATCGGTTTCCTTTAACGGTGTGCTGCGCGTGCGACTCTAGTAGTATCTACAAATTACGTCTTATGTTACTATTGTTTTCGCTTTTTTGAGTTGATGAATATTTTTATAATTATTTATTTAAAAAAAAACATTTTATTTTTCCTGTATGCTTCAAAAGTACTCCTTATGCCAAATCGTTCTGCCGCGGGAAAACAACCATTAAAATTTCACGGTGTATATCTAAAAATCGTAAAGTAAATACATTGCAATATTTTTACTTAGTTGCAAGTAGCCCTAAGCTTGACGGACGGAAGATGAGTTATCTGAATAATGAAATAATGTTTTATTATGAATTCGTAGAATTCTTATCACATAAATATAAAGAACGACTGTGTTTCTCTTTACTATTTAAAGTGTGTTCGTCAAAACTGGATAAGAGTACTAATTTATGTTCCGTTGCAGACGCATTTTCCTCTGTTGAACTTAGTATTACTGAAGAAAAATGTATAGAGTGCAGTGTGTGCTAGTGATGGCACTGTTCTCCGGGCTGGTGAACTCCTGGGGTGAGTATAAGACTAGCTTAAGTCAAGAGTGAATAGGTTACTTCTAGGTAAGCGCGCTCCATCGTCGACCGCATCGTCGCTTTCCATCAGGTGAGATAGCGGTCAAGCGCAAACCTATAACCAATAAAAAAAAAGCTTGTTTTTAGGGTTCCATTATATCCTGTTAACAAGGAACAGAACAGGACTGACTTAGCGAAACTATAAGGGTAGTTTCGCCAAGTCTGTCTGTCTGTCAGCGGATAATCTCAGCGACCGTTAGCACTAGAAAGCTGAAATTTGTTATCAATATGTATATCAATCACGCCGATAAAGTTCAAAAACGAAAAGTGGTAAAAATTTTGTATCAGGGTAAACGAAACAGGGTAAGCAGGCCCCTAAACGTAACGTGGAGTGTATTTTTTTCATTTCTACCGTAACGTTTGATATATTGTTGGTTAAACTTATCCAACAATAATCATTTAATCTCTTTTTACTTGTATAAAAAAATGATTAAGCATTTCCCTTAAATATTTTTTTGATAATGTAAATATTTTCGGAAATAATAACTCGAAAAATAAAAAAACAATGCGTCCCCTCCTCTAACTTTTGAGCCTTTTTTTTTTATTAGCCCTTACTGTCCCACTGCTGGGCAAAGGCCTCCCCTAAGTCCTTCCAAATCTTCTTTTCCTGTGCCATCTCGGACCAGTCCTTTCGGTACGCGTCTAGGTCCCGCCACCATAACATTCTTATGGTTCATTTTGAACCTTAAGTTTAGAAAATATGAAAAAAGTCTAGTACTTTAAATATTCTTCGAAACTTATTTTGAACTTGATAGGATGAATAGTTTTTGAATTTTTTTTTTATTATTTCTGAACTAAAATTGTAATTTAATCGTAAATAAGCATTTTTTAAAACTTTGTCTACATATTTATTATCCTAAGCGTATTTTTTTTTTCAAATAAAAATACATAAAGAATAAAATCGGTTCACGTAATCCAAAATTACCACCGGATACAGTGCCATCAATTTTTACATGGGCTACTGGGTGTTACATTGTAAGAAATTTGTAACGGACGGGGATCTACACACCCTACACTGAGCGTGGCCCGACACGCTATTGGCCGGTTTTTATTTATTTTTATCATTGTAGCAACCTCATTTGTAAATAAAAAAAATAAAACAAAAATATTTTGAGAAGGTGATGTCATTTGGTGTTGACGTCTGTGGTCATTATTTTTTATTGTAAAAAATCAGTTCATTATATAAAATATCTAAACTACAAACATTTTTGCCTTCACTCCTTCTTCAAATACTTTACCCCTAAATCATCATCAACAAAAGAAGTAGTAGAAGGGTGTTTTGTTCCGTCTCCAGAAGGTCCTTCCTTTCCCAATAGAGTTACTCTTGCTCAGTCTCTTCTTTTACCTATCCTAGACTAAGCTGATGTGTGCTTCCTTAAAGCGATTGGGAAACTTCTTGATAAACTGTAGCGTCTACAGAATTTGTGTATCCGCTTTTTAGACTTCTCATATTCTTTATTGTACACAAAACATGAATAGTACACAATAGTTAGACAATTCATGTACAAAGGCGAGCTTAACTCGACAATGAGTTTTCTCCCAGCAAACCTTTGAGTCACAGAGAGAGAGACAACAATCAAGGGTAGAAATAAGTGTACAATATTAATCTATATATAAACCTCTATAAACGTAGGTACATAAATAAGTCTTATATATAAAGATATACGTACATACCAGTAAATATAAATAAATACGAATATTATATCAGCTGTGAAATAGTACATTGTTATACGAGGGCTGAAAGTTAGTTATTTAGTCCCGAGAAATTTCTTGGCGACTGAGCGAGAGCGATGTCACTAATAGTTCGAGGGACTAAATAACTCTTGAACCCGAGGTAAACACTGTGCTTTTCATTACGAATATGAGGAAAATAAAAATAATAAAAACCCTGAATCGTCGTCAAAGGTGTTCGTATGTTTTTAGGTAGGTATATATTTCTTTTGATTTAGACGGTAAGCGGTTTTCTCCTCTTAAGAATCTTGCGTTTTTATAACTGAAGCTGATGAACTTATCGAGTTAGTAAAATTTCTTATTTAGAGATTTAGCAAAATGTAAACAACAACTCTACAACTGTAGTTGCCTCACTACTAAAATACGGAATTATTTTCTGGGGTAATTCCACGGATAGGGAATTGATATTCAAGGCACAAAAAAGGTGCATTAGAGCTATGTGTGGTCTGAAAACTGACGACAGCTGTGCACCGTACTTTAAATCTTTAAATATACTTACGCTACCTTCCGACGAAAAATTCCATCACTAGGGTGTCCAGAATCATGTACTGGATCTATGATATTCGTTTGCGTTAACATATCAATGACACCTTGTATTATTATTATTTACAATTATAACATACTAGCTTTTGCCCGCACTTCGCCCGCGTGGTAATGGGGTTGGGGTTGGGGTTTCCGGGATAAAAAGTAGCCTATGTCCTATTCCGGAGTGTATCCTATGCCTGTGCCAAATTTCATCCAGATCCGTCCAGCCGTTTTGGCGTGATTGAGTAACAAACATCCAAACATCGTAACTTTCGCATTTATAATATTATTAAGATTATATATAACATATTTAATACATTTTTAAATATTTTCTTAAAATAAAAATAATTAAAAAACATTTAAAAATATAAAAAATAGTAGCCCACCAGCATCGAGAACAGCCAAGCTACCGGTGGTCAGGGCTCCTGAGAGAGGAACCTCCGGACAATACGTGCCGTGTCCAGGAGTACTGCCTTTTGAATCAGGCCCTTGACCCAGCTGCCTAACGAGAGCCTCCTTAGATGTTGGTCGAGGCTCTTGGCTATTAAGCCATTGGCCGTCACAACTATCGGCACAATTACTGCTGTGTCCACTTCCCACATGTCGACAACCTCGCGAGCCAAGTAATTTAGTTTATTTATCTTTCTCAGCCTTCACGAGGTTCACGTCATGGACCGCTATATAAACCATCATTGTGCGACGCTCCAGACGATGACGACCACTATGAGACGACCACTATGTTAGGCTTATTGGCAACAATAGTCCTGTCAGTGATGAGAGATCGGTCCCAATACAATGTGATATGGCCATTGTCGAGAACTGGGTCGGGCACATACTTATAGTACGGAAGTAATAGTAGTAGTTCTTATTATGAACTTTATTTATTTTTTAAACATATTAATTACATTTTTAAATATTTTCTTAAAAAACACATACAAAAAAAAAACATTTAAAAATATAAAAAACAGTAGTCCGCCGGTGTCGGGAACAGGGTCCAAGCTACCGGTGGTTAGGGCTCCAGAGACAGGAACCTCCTCACAATACGAGCCGTGTCGAGGAGTACTGCCTTCTGTAGTAGTAGTTCTTTATTATTATTTTTTAACAACTCTTACATGCTGATTTTCTCCCCCCCCCCTCCCAATCCACTTCCACTGAAATAAAAACTTGCCATATAATTTTTTATTATTTGCTATAAACTAATGCTTGACTGCGATCCCCCTGATGGTAAGAAGTGATGCAATCGTTGGTTGCGAGGCGCTCTATGATTAGTTTATTAAAAGCCTATTCACTCTAGCCTTGAAGACAGCCAAATTATAATCGGATTGGAAGACCGCAGCAGGCAAATTGTTCCAGTCCTTCGATGTGCGCGGAATGAATGATGAAGCGGAACACTTAGTCCGAACCGTAGAGGTTTCAACAACGTAAGGATAGATACTTGCCATGCGTCGGGTTGTTCGATGATAGAAAAAAGTTGGAGGAATCAACTCATGCAATTCCCGCACACACTCTCCAAAAAGCAACCTGTAAAACACCGAAAGGGTGGCTACCCTACACCTGTGCTCAAGGCTTTCAAGATGGATTTAACCTGACTTTAGATTTTTTTCCTTATCTTCATAATCTAATTATTAGATTTTCTTTTTACCTTACACCGGGTTTAAAAAAAGGTACAGAAGCGCCATATTTCATTGCGGTAAAACCACAATGGATACAGTTAGAAAAATATTTAAAATACAGGTAGATTAATAGACGCCTTTTTTTCTGATTCCGGTAATGTATACAAGGTGTCATTGATATGTTAACGCAAACGAATACCATATATCCAGTACATGATTCTGGACACCCTAGTGGTGGAATTTTTCGTCGGATTTTTTTCAAATTTTTGAAAAAAGTTTTGTTTTTTATTTTTTACTTATATAAAATCGTTATTTTAACCAATCCCAATGAAATTTTTTGAAAAAAAAAAGAAAAGAAATTACCTAATAAAAAAATCATCGAGGCAAATAAAGTCGTTATTCTAATCAAACCCGATGACATTGATTTGGAATGTATTCCACTAATTTTTTACAAAATAAAAATGTTAAAGTGACGTTTTTATACAATTTAATTTTAAAAAAGTAAAAAATTCATAAAAAAAGATGAAAAAACCGACAAAAAATTCCACCACTGGGGGGTCTACAATCATGTACTGGATTTATGTTATTCGTTTGCGTTAACATGTCAATGACACCCTGTATAACTCAAATCTGGAAAAAATGTTAGATACGTCTTTTTAACTGTCAGGGGCAGAATCGGTCCCCATGGCGCTTCAGTAACTCCAAATTTAGCATCCTGGCCTGTCTTAATTACATCATATATGAGATATTAAAGCATAACTTGCTAAAGTAATTTAGAAATGTTCAGCTTTCAGATTTATTCCTAAACTTGTGCTAGACAGCCTTGCTTCATGTCAAATTTTAGGTTTCTAGATCAACAGAAAATACGCAATGAATTTTGGTCCTCTTGTTAAAATGTTAAAAAAATTTGCGAAATACTTAGTTAAATATTTTTAAACTTCAGATGTTGATAATATTATACATGAATTTATGTTAAACCTATATATTTAATTCAAAATTAACCCAACCGTTACCGAAGAGTTGGTTTCAGAAAATCACTATTTTACTTTACTGCTTGGATTTTATTTCAGACATCGCTGTGTCAGCAGGAGATCGAATAGAATTCCACAATATTGACGGAACTATGGTTCTATGGTCTGTTATGACAGACACCGTACGATTTCCTTCCCAGAACCTCACTGCACTGGCTTACGATGAAGTTCATAACACGCTGCACTACATCGACAAACAGAGCGGCAACGACACCATATGTGGATACAACATAACTTTCCTGGAATACCAGTGCTACATAGAGAGGAACGGAAGGAACATCCAGGGTCTGGCCTTCGACCCCGTCACAGAGAAGCTGTTCTTCACAGATACTAAAGAAAGAAGCATTAATTGGTTTTCATTTAAACCTGGATCTAAGAATAATGTTTTTGGAAATCTTTTACTCAAGATGGATGACAGTATCCCCACTGACATTATCGTGGACAGCTGCAGAGGGTACGTAACTAAACATCATAGCTAAAAGTGCTCGGATAGTTTATAATCTCGCAGAAGATGTTCTAATGGTTTTTGAATTTGCAGGTATATTTACTGGATCAACACAAATATTTCGCCGTCTACAATAGAGAGAGCTCGATTTGATGGCTCAGACAGAGAAGTTATTATTAAAGCTACAAGCAGCTTGAACCTACACAGTTTAGCTATTGACCAACAGACTCAAAAGATATTCTGGATTGAGCCACAAGCTCTTAGAGAAACCAAAGTGTATAGCGCTGATTTGAATGGTAAAAACTGGCAGTCGATGGTGACGTTCATTTATACCATTGGCACACTATTGTATAATCATCCAAATACATTAACTGTTTTAAAAGAAAATCTCTTTGCAATGGTGGATTGGTGTACACCCTGCAACAAGAACATTTGGACAATTGAAAAGGCACCTTTACAATCAGAAAAAGTATTTCGAGTTAATACTGATAGCTTTGTCGGTATAGTCGCCAACTACAAAATGAAAGATCAGTTTCATGCAACTTCAGATTGTAAGAACATATCTATTTGTAACGATGAGATCCATGAACCATTTAAAATTGCTAGAGAAAATGAATTCTGTGTTCATGGCATTAAAGTTATTGGACAATCTATTTGCAAATGCACGGCCAGGTACACCGGCGTGCGATGCGAGGCATCCGTCTGTGACAACTACTGCTTACAGGGCAGCTGTAGTTTCACTGAAGACGGGCTTCCTGAATGCAGGTGAAGTAGATTCTATTCTTTCTCTTGATTATCTTGTTTAACTTGATTTCGATTAATTTCACAATGTTATTATTAATGATGATCAGTGTAACTAATATATAAAATAAAATCTTAAATATAAACTTAACTAAAATAAATATTTACACCAAACCTAACTATGTACATATGATACAAAAACACAAAACTCAAGCGTCGAAATATTCCTCCACATCGCTGTCATCTGGAAACGTGCCCAGAAGACTGGCAGCATTGCCACGTTGGATGGCAATGCTAATTCTTTGGGCAAAGAAAGAGCCAGCCCTCTGGTCACGCAAAGTATCGATTAGGCGGCGTGATATTTCTTTAAAAAGATGACGCGCACGCGTTTCGACCCCAAACGGCTCAAAACTATAGTTACCAATAAGGTTACTGTATTTGCGCCGTTTGAGGGTCTCGGCAGCCGCAGCGGCAGCGCCAGCACAGCCCGCGGAACTAAGAACTTGGGATGACGCAAGGGTGTCGACACAGGTTGCGTCCCACACCAGAGGCCTACCCACCTTCCACGGCACTAACGTCATACCATCTGGTCTCTTCCCATCGTCACGTACCAAGCCACTAGGTTCTAATACGGCAGGTACGCCGGCGGTGACTAGAGCTCGACGAATAATGTCATTGATGCTAGCGTGTCGTGATATGCGGCCTGCGCTCCTGCAACAGGACAAGCCATTTTATTTTATATATTATGTAAAAAAAAAATTTAGTGTAAAAATATAGTAACTATTTAGGCTTCAATGTAACTTGATAGGATGAACAGTTTTTGAAAAATTAAAAAAAAAACGTTCTGGACTATTTTGTACCACAGGGTACATAGCTGGAGAGCTACTGAACCCTGGGAGTAACGGTCGCCCTGTAAGGTTAGAAATTTGTATACTTACGATTTATGGCATTCTAAGAGCAACAGCCATGACCTGGCAGGCGTCAGCCCTGCACAAGTATATGAAAGATCAATTAGAAAATGCAAACTGATGAGGTAAAAAAAACTTTATCCTGTATGCTTAAAATTTTTATATGTTTTCAAGTAAACGTCTCAGAGTAAATATGTACAATGCCAGGCGATTTTGAACAGCATAAGACCTTGACAGGCGAGGGGAAAGCTGCTAAGGGCGTGTGAGTAAGAGGTGTTGCGTGAACACATACAGTAAATGAAATTTATTTTATTGGGTTTTATGCAATCTACATTATTTTTAACCGACTTCTAAAAAAGAAGGAGGTTATCAATTCGGATGTTTCTATTTTTTTTTATGTGTGTTCGCGCATAACTTCGTCATTTGCCAACCGATTTGAAAAATTATTTTTTCGTTGGAAAGGGTATACTTTCCGTATGGTCCCATTGTCACCAAATTGGGATCTGATGATAGAATCTTGGCGAAATCGAAAGAACTCTTCAAATTTTATAGGAAAACGTACAGTAGTTTTGGTATTTTCTATAACAAGTGAAGCATTTACGTTCAATAAGAACCATTTTACTATCAGATCTGATGATGAAGCCAAGAGTCTGGCACCGGACCTCCATAATAAGAAAATGAAATCCTGCCGTGTTTGGGCTTGTTGGAATTGTAACGGTATGCACTTTTCAGGTTTACCTATCACTGCTAATTAAATTTCAATAAGTGCAAGGCACATGACATGAAGGTAGCGAGAATTCGTTGGATTTTGTTTAACGAAATGATCAAGATGATGATGAAAAGGAACGCCACAATTATGGCAGTAATTCCCCTTACTGAGGTGTAAATTCGGGAGGAACCTGCATTGGATTCGTGTGGAAGAAACGCCCCGGTGTCGCAACCGTGTGGACCGCCCGGAGGACACGGTGGAGCACACAGTAGAAGTGTGCCCCGCTTGAGAGGAGCATAGCCGTGTCCTCGTGGAGTCGATTGGCGGCGGCTATCTCTCGCGCCGGGTCTTGGAGGAGGCTATGGTCTGAATTGCAGAGAGGTGGGAGGCGGTCGCATCCTTATGCAAAGCAATAAAGCTAGCAAAGGAGGAAACTGACCGCATAAAGCAACGGCGCTTACGCCCCAGACATCGCCAGGTGCATGAAATCCCGGTAAGCTTTGGCATATAGAAGATCCCAATTTTGTATATAATTCAGAAATATTTATCCATTTTTTTATCCCAATTTGGTGACAGCGGGACCATACGGAAAGTATACCCTTTCCAACGAAAAAATAATTTTTCAAATCGGTTGGCAAATGACGAAGTTATGCGCGAACACACATAAAAAAAAATAGAAACATCCGAATTGATAACCTCCTTCTTTTTTAGAAGTCGGTTAAAAATAATGTAGATTGCATAAAACCCAATAAAATAAATTTCATTTACTGTATGTGTTCACGCAACACCTCTTACTCACACGCCCTTAGCAGCTTTCCCCTCGCCTGTCAAGGTCTTATGCTGTTCAAAATCGCCTGGCATTGTACATATTTACTCTGAGACGTTTACTTGAAAACATATAAAAATTTTAAGCATACAGGATAAAGTTTTTTTTACCTCATCAGTTTGCATTTTCTAATTGATCTTTCATATACTTGTGCAGGGCTGACGCCTGCCAGGTCATGGCTGTTGCTCTTAGAATGCCATAAATTGTAAGTATACAAATTTCTAACCTTACAGGGCGACCGTTACTCCCAGGGTTCAGTAGCTCTTGGACTAACAGTGCCATCTCCCGGGAAATTGGGTTACTAATTTATACATGGGTTACTGGGTTCCGTTACATTGTGAGAAAGGAGGATGGCGAATTGCATGTACAATGAGACCCACTGATAGGAGGATCGTACATTAAGGAAACTTGCAACTAGTTCTAGAACTAAACAAAACTAGTAAAAAAGCAAATGGGCAATAAGTTGTTGAAGTTCGAAGAAAAAAGATATTCAAGGTTAAAGATTATAACCTAAAATGAACCTAAGAGTGCATAGGTATTTGACAATACAATCTTGTATTTTTTTATACATTAAGTATTTGAAGGTAATAGAAATATTCACCCACAGTACTATTGTGGTTCAGTTTCTCTCTAGCCAAGTATAGGTTACCCTCATACCAATAAAAATACGTCCGGAAGCTAGGAACTATAGGCACTTAGTCATAACGAGATAGGAAATAGGCAGGTAAGCATAAACTAGATTGGTATAGTCTGATTCAACTCTCCGTATATTATTCCACTAGGGTTTTAATCAGTTAAAATCTCACACTATCTCCCGCTTTTCAGACAGGTCAAACTTTAACTGATTAAAACCCACTCAGCGATAATAAACCCACTCAACCCTTCTTTGCCTTAATTCCAGGGTCACTTTCACATTATCCCTGCCCTATCCTTCAACCCTGCTGGGCCCCCACGTTTTTCTAACATCTACTTAAGGAGCGCGTGGAACGATACACGCCGTCAACCACTTGGGGGCCCAAGTGGATGACGGCGTGTATCGTTCAAACGGCTACTAGACGGCTGGACGACGAGCTACGCATTGCTTGCGGTCCGCAAGATATCTCTATTGTCTATACCTTATTGACCTCTCTTGGGTGATACTGAGAATTTTACTTTGTCTTACTTGGGAATCGACCCCATATCCATACGTTCGGCAGTCGTACTTACGATCATTAGGCCAACGAAGTGCAGGTAACAGAAATAATTAGCCATCATTACATAGTATAAAACAAAGTCCCGCTTTCCCCATGTATGCTTAAATCTTTAAAACTACACAGCGGATTTTTCAAAACACATATAGTGATAAACAATAGGATAAGGGTGTATCTTTGATTTATGTAATTACTGCTTATTCTTAAATAATCTCTAATACATTATCTAATTAAAAGACTATCTAATAATGAATGATGGAATGCTCCACCGTGTCCTTCGGGCAGTCCACACAGTGGCGACATACGGGCGTCTCTTTCGCACGAATCCCGTGCAAGAACCTCCAGAACTTGCCATGTCCGGTGAGGACCTGCGTCATACGGAAGGTGAGGACAGCCTGAGGTCGCTCAAGCCACTCCTCAAGGAGGGGTCTTATCGACGCGATTATGGCGTGCCCGGCACTGGGTTGCGATAGCCGCTGACGACATTCCACCATAAAGTGATCCCGCCGGAGCTCTGTTCGCCATGCCGCGACTTGTCGCGGCAGCGGAGGTTCGCCCCGGCAAAGAAGTAAATAAGTTTGAGTATCAACTTATATGTTTAACTATTACAACACTGACATCACGCCGATAAACCCATTTCTGAACAATATCAATTGCCTGTGCACTTTTGTCGAACAAATCATTACTAATTCGGAATCCAAAGGTAAAAGAGTTTGTCAATATATATAGAATATTCAGTCCAAACGTCCTCGTCGTGAATAATGCACAAAATCATATAGAAAATAATAAATAACCCACGTTATTTGTTGAAAACAAACAATGAAAAAACACTATTTATTAGTTTGACACTGTAGGGACGAGACGTATTTACCAAACCAGGTTTGAAACCTAGGGCTTTGCTTCAAAGTACGAAATAAGAAATACTTGCAAGTATTTTTCACTTTCAAATACGATTGTGCAATTTTATATCGTAGCATCACGGACTAATTTCCTATAAAAGTACACCTAGTTTAGCATTGGGGGCTCAGTAGCCGTGCTCGAAGTTAAGCTTGTGATTGAAATAGGAAGGAAAGATTTCATATCCATCTAAAAAAAGCTGTATATTATTGTCGCATGGTAGTTACGAACTAGACTAAAATATGAAATACGCATTTGGTTTAAAATACTTTCTAGTATTTTAATACCTGGATTCTGTTCCTGGTATTTGTTCAAACTCGTACTTGCAAGCCCTGGTGTTAATATTTGAAAGTATATCTTTTCCCTATGACACTGACAATCACCTACATTGACAGCATAACCAAAGATTACTAAATAGTTACTACGTATAACGTTCCGTTCTATGTTATCATAAATCTTCGTAATAATTATACATGTTGCATAACATTGTTCATTTTTTAATATTAAACATAAATGCAATTTATGTAATCACTTTTCATGTTATTTTTTTATATTAGACAAGATTTGGTAATTAAAGAAAAAAAAACAATACGTATAGTACCGTAAACGTATACAAGTGTAAGAACGTAAATCGTGTAAAGACTAGGTTGGAACGTAACTCGAAACACGGTGCGTTCAATTAACTGCACGATGGCTTATTTTTAAGTAAATTCTTTTTTTTTCTAACTTTTAATTCCCTGCTCCTAGTGACTCAATATTTTTTATATAATCCTCTTATAAATTCTTAATTATAATAAACATGAATTCGCAAGTGTATCTACTTTTATATAATGTGGGTCTAAGCTCATCGTTCTCCTTTGTAGCGAACGAGAAACCAAGGAATCCTACACTGAGCATAGCCTGGCACGCTCTTGGCCAAATTTTCGTTTTTAGTACTACGCTAACTTGATTTCGATTAATATCACAATGTTATTATTACAGATGTAATGCTGGCTATTCCGGAGAACGATGCGAACTGAACGTGTGTAATGGTTACTGCTTGAACAACGGAACTTGTTCCTTGAATGAGGAAGATGAACCTATGTGCGAATGTGTAGGAGCGTACGAAGGTCACAGATGTGAAGTTCTGGCTGGCGTGAACAACTGTGACGGAAACGTAAACGAGGAGTTTGACTCAACCTGTCAATGTGCTGGCAGTCGCAGGAGCTCTGGACTTGAAACTGACACAAATAACACTGTCTCCACTACTTCTTCATATTACATAGAAGAGAGAGAAAAAAAATTAACTCTGGTTGAATTATTAGACAATTGGCGCCAACAAGCTCGTCACTTTCCGTAGATTTTAAGAAATATTCATGTTTTTTATGAGTTTTTTCATTGATTACTAGCTTTCTGCCAGCGGCTTTGCCCGCTTAAACATAGGTTTTAGCACAAACTTTGGACACGTGTTTAATCCCTTTAGAGAAATCCTTTCTTAGTGTTCACCTACGTCATAAAAGGAAGCCTTGTGTAAAATTTCACTCTCCTAGACCCAGTAGTTTCGGCTGTGCGTTGATATGTCAGTCAGTCAGTTTCTCTAGATAGATTTGCGCTTGACCGCTATCTCACCTGATGGAAAGCGACGATGCGGTCGACGATGGAGCGCGCTTACCTAGAAGTAACCTTTTCACTCTTGACTTAAAGATTCCCGGATTGTAGCCATCAGGAAACACAGACTTTGGCAAGGAATTCCACTCCTTTGCTGTACGCACAATGAATCTGTTTTTTAGCTTTTATTTAGTTTCACCTGTCTCGATGTTTGTGATCAAATCTTATAAATTGATTCACTTCCCGGCTACCGATTGAGATGAAATTTTGCATGCATTTATCGATCATATGACAATGCAAAATTATTATGTCGTAGAGTAGATTATTCAACGCTGCCATTACGGTGTGACTTTGCCCTGATAGTTTAGTTTCTTCGTTATTTAACACCGAAATTGAAGTTAAATATTGTTCTTTTTATATTTTATTAACAGTAAAGTCGGTTCTTTATTCTTTATTGTACGCAAAACATTGAATAGTACACAATAGTTAGAGAATTCATGTACAAAGGCAGCTTAAGGCGCTACCCATACGGAGCACCGTAAAAACGTCCTCTTTTTAACCGACTTCAAAAAAAGGAGGAGGTTCTCAATTCGATTGTATTTTTTTTATTTTTTTTATTTTTTTTTATGTTTGTTACCTCAGAACTCCGTTGTTTATGGATGGATTTGCAAAATTTTTTTTGTACTTGAAAGGATATGCTTCCAGATTGGTCCCATTTTTTTCAAAATCGAGTTTTGATGATGGGATCCATGAGAAATCGAGGGAACTCCTCAAATATTATAGGCAACTATATAGTTTTTTTTATATTTTCATCGAGAACTCAAGCATTTACAGTTAAAAAGTAACATTTGATGAGGTGGAACTGGTGAAGAAGATCAGAAAATGGCTAACGAAACTTGATACTCGCATAGATATCACAATCAAGGTAGTTAGGCAACTATGAAAATGCACTATAAACCAATGATCTTAAAAAATGATGTTGAAAAAGTTATCATCGAACTGATCTGATGATGATGAGCTGGAAGGTAGGCACTGGAACTGCGTAACTAATTAATATATCCTAGCCGTGTTTGGGCTTGTTAGAATTGTCATAAGATGCACTTTGGCTGTAAGGTACTATTGAACTGATGTGATGATGAAGCTGGAAGGTGGAAGGTCGGCTTGGGAACTTCAAAATAAAATAATGTATCCTACCATTGTTTGAGCTTATTAGAGCTGTCATGGGCAATGCTGTCAAGAGCAATGGAAAGGGCTATGCTCGAGTTTCCTTGCGTGTTCGAAACAGAAATGAAGAAATGCGCAGGAGAACCAGGGTCACCGACATAGCCCGAAGAATTGCCAAACTTAAGTGGCAGTGGGCAGGGCACATTGCTCGTAGAACAGATGGCCGATGGGGCCGAAAGGTTCTAGAGTGGCGACCGCGCACCAAAAGACGCAGCTTTGGAAGGCCTCCCACAAGGTGGACCGACGGCCTGGTGAGAATCACGGGAACGCGATGGATGCGAGTCGCACAGAATCGGTCGTTATGGCGACGTTTGGGGGAGGTCCATGTCCAACAGTGGACGTTTTCTGGCTGAAATGATGATAATTTAGAGAGCTGTCATAAGATGTACTCATGAGATGAATCATAAGTATTTCATGCATCATATCATCTCTCCACGAGATCAAAACGATTACACTGTAACAATGTACCTTTAATATGTATTCCTACTTTTATGACATTGGTAACTTTTTCAAAAGAAATGTAGGAACGATATTGACTTCGTTGCCATAACACATTATAATGAAAAACACTAAACGGCTACAAATAAAAAAAATTTTTACAAAAAAAAAACCGCCTTCAAAAAAAGACAAACGATAAAAGTTCCTACACTAAAAAGTTGAAAATAAAAAATTGAATTACTGTAAAGAAACTTAATTTATAGGTAAAGTTATTTGACATTAATACTTTGCAAATATTCAAAATTTATTACTTCTTTTTGGAGTCGGTGCCAGTGAAGGCAAGGAATTACGAATGGGCAACAATCCCTTGAAAAACTACCTCTAACTTAACTATAAAACTACTTAGTACCTATTTGCATACTCAAATATTATATTATAATACTTAATTAAGACGTAAATACATATTAGACTTCTCTAAAAAAATCATCCGATTTGCACATTTTTTTAAAATAAAAAATATATACTTACAAAAACCTTCTGCCACATTTTAAGTACATTGAAAATGTTTAAGCATTATGTACGAAAAATGGCACCGAATATTAAAAAGCTACCTAACATTAAGTTTCAACAATAAAAATGATGGCACCGACTCCAAAAAGAAGTAATAAATTTTGAATATTTGCAAAGTATTAATGTCAAATAACTTTACCTATAAATTAAGTTTCTTTACAGTAATTCAATTTTTTATTTTCAACTTTTTAGTGTAGGAACTTTTATCGTTTGTCTTTTTTTGAAGGCGGTTTTTTTTTTGTAAAAATTTTTTTTCGTTGCAAAGTTAGCCGTATTGCTACACAGTACAAACGCCAAAAAAGTACAGTGCATTTTCTAATATATAAGTAAAAGACTTATGCAAAAACATCTTCTAAAAATAATTCAGAATTTTGAGAAAAAAAAATCGCAAGAAAGTACACGAAAACAATTTCTCGTCTCGAAATATTCAGTATTTTGAGTGACAACTATTATTTTATTTGTAACTATCAAAATGAAAATTTAACCAACTAAAGAGAAATGTAAAAATATTTTAACAAACCGTTCTACTTTTTTATTAAATAATAAAAAACTGCGAAATATCATTCATATGTATTAGTGGACACGAGATTCAACTAAAATCAAACGCATAGCCATTTTCAACCTTATTTGTTTGCAGTGATGCACCACCCGGAAATACCTAAAGATTTGCTGCTTACAGCGCCTTAGCTCAAACAATGAGTTTTCTCCCAGCAAACCTTTGAGTCACAGAGAGAGACAAAAGGTTGGAAACAAGTGTACAATATAAACCTTTATATAGATAGAGAGATAGATAGATATATTCTTTATTGCATACCAAAAATAAAAAAAAATACAATAGGAACTTAAAATTAATAATAATTAATTTATATACCTCTACACCGTGAAATTTAAATGGTTGTTTTCCCGCGGCAGAATGACTTGCCATAAGGAGTACTAGGAGTACTTTTTTTTATAAATATTTATTAAAAATATTCATCAACTCAAAAAAGCGAAAACAATAGTAACATTTTACGTAATTTATAGGTACTACTAGAGTCCCATGCGCAGCCCGCGGTCAAAGGAAACCGATTCATTAAACATTTAAACCAAAATAAGCTCTCGCACGTTGTGATACGTCATAATTAGCGATTTAAATGGACCTGTAGAGTGCAGGTCCATTTTTTGTTTTTAATATTTTATTTTTTTATCAAACTTTTTTATTACCAAGACACAACCATTTCGCTGAGGGAAAACAACCATTTAAATTTCACGGTGTATAAATGTACGTAAATAAGTGTAATATATAAAATACTAGCGACCCGCCCCAGCTTCGCACGGGTGCAATGTTGATATTATGCATGTATATACATACATGTATTTGGTTTTATGAAAGTAAGGTCCGACTCCGGTATGAAGGAATCGGGTGGGTCGTTTAGTTAGTAAGAGTCTTAAACTGTTTCCCGCTCCGTCCAAGGGCGGGATTCGTCATTAGATGATTTATCCCACCATTGAAAAAACCCTAAAGGGGTAAACCGACTTTCACGCGGGCAAAGTCGCAGGCAGAAGATAAGTTTATTAGTTAGGCGTCATAGTTTGTATTTTTTGTGTTTAATCCTTTAAAAATAAGATCTAATTGTCATTTAACTGTTTTATTTGTGTAAAGATAGAGAAATAAAGGATATTTAAAATATTATCATATATTTATTTAAACTCCAATTACAGTAGTGGTGGCGGCGACGACCTCTCGCGCCGGGCCTTGGTTCAAGCCATGGTCCGCAGCGAGAAGGCGTGGCAGGCGGTCGCCTCCTTCTGCGAGGAAGTAATGCTAGTGAAGGAGGAGGCCGACCGCATTAGGCAAAGGCAACGACGCACGCGCCGTAACCGTCGCCGCCGCGATCCCGCCGATATCCGGCCACCGTAGATAATGGCTCGCGGATGGTGAGCAATGGGTAGCTCGCCGTCCGGTCGTCTGGTAACAGTCCAGACTAAGCCCAAGTCGTCGACGCGCACTGTTCCCGTGCGCCTCATTGTCAGCAAACTGTAGGGGCCCTTCAGGGTCGAAGCCTCCTGGAGCCGAGGGTTGGTGCGAAAGCGTTATTCCGGGGCTCTGTGAATAAGGCAAGGGAGGAACGGGGTAGGTTCTTTAGTCAGTAAGAGTCTGACACTATTTCCCGCTCCGCCCACGAGCGGGACTCGTCATTGGATGATTTTTACCTACCATAAAAAAAAGTACAGTAGTGGTACATAGGCGGATATATATCAAAAAGGCATTCTCTACCAGTGAACCTTTGGGTTAAAAAAGACAACACCGTGGTGGTAGTATAATCAAAATAAGTGACTTATAATAATAAAATACGTATCATCATCTTGCTGCCCTTGTCCCGTTTTATTTGGGGTCGGCGCAATATGTCTTTTTCTTGCACCCTGTCCAATAATAAAATACGTATATACTTAAGCTAATAAATATCAAATAAACATAATAAAGAAAAATTAAAATATGAAAATTATGACGAAGACCGGTGTACGTTACCCCAGCAGGAAAGATGCACGTAAAGCGATGTGAGTGAGATGTATGATTAGAGCGCAATCTGCTGTAAATGTGCGCCGATTATAAAATTAGTGCGACTTGTAGTTTTGGAAAAAAATGGAAAAAACAATTCCTGCTGCGGTAACGTTAACGGCACCGTCGACTCGACTTTTAGCAATATTATTCAATAACGTATATATATGCGCTTTTGGAACTGATTTGTGAGTATAGTAAACGTTTAGTAGGACTGAATACTGTTTTCAGGGAGCTTGTTTTTTTTCTCATTATAGCACTGTGGCATGTTTTGAATTTTCAAAGAAGTGCGATTACTCGAAAATTATAAATATTTCTCGAAATCTAATTCTATCACAAATACGCACATTGCAAGAGCTATCGGTGTGTACTTATCGTATAGCCGCACATACAATGGTTTTAGAGATCCGCGATTTTGCAAAACGTTACTGCAGCAGGAAACGCAATATCTCGAAAACCTGAAGACGCACCGACTCTATTTTTGGGGCACATTTTTGCATAAGCTATCTGCCTATATACAATATTCATCTCTCCGACAAGTATTTCAAAATTTTCTTGCTGGGGTAACGTTACCGCAGCAGGAATTGTTTTTTCAATTTTTTTCCAAAACTATAAGACGCACAAATTTTATAATCGGCGCACATTTACAGCAGATTGCGCTCTAATTATACATCCCACTCACATCGCTCTACGTGCAACTTTCCTGCTGGGGTAACGTACACCAAAGACCGAACTAAGGTTGAGAGGGTTTCAAGTAGAAGTTTCGAATTTTACGCTTGAAGGAAAATTTACTTTTTGTAAGCTTTTTATTAGCTTGCAATGTAACTATGTATGTTCGGCTCAAAACTTGCAACTCAATTTTGAAGCAGATATCTTCAACCGATTGAGCTGCAATTTCAACATTTACACAAATTGCACCCAGACACAGAACAAATGATCGTGTTCATCACACAAACATTTGCCCTGGGGAATCGAACCCACGACCTCCGGCATAGCAGTCAGGGTGACTAACTACTAGACTGACAGGCCAGTTAAAGTCAGTATTGTAGGTACACATAGTCCTCTAGTTATTTAAATATATTAATTGCAATAACAAGGAGTTATAAAAAAGTCGTAAAATACGCACTAACGACCAATTTTTGTTCTAGGGATATTTTTTTTCGCTGAAGAATTTCCAGTTGCTCTGCAACGGGAGACGGGAGAGGTTCAACAATGTTGAGATACCTTCAGGTCTTACTGGTAAATTTTCAGTTATATTTTTAAAAACAAAAAATAAATTATTAGCCCGTACCATCATCGGACTACCAGACGTACGGCAATGCGCCACCGGTACATGGTGGATATCCCACATATACGTACAAAACGTTTTGGGAACACATTCATTGTGCGTACAACCAAGGAGTGGAATTCCTTGCCGGAGTCTGTGTTTCCTGATGGCTACAATCCGGGAATCTTTAAATCAAGAGTGAATAGGTTACTTCTAGGTAAGCGCGCTCCATCGTCGACCGCATCGTTGCTTTCCATCAGGTGAGATACCGGTCAAGCGCGAACCTATAATCAATTTAAAAAAAAAGAATTGAAGCACCTATATGGAATACTAGCTTTTGCCAGCGGCTTCGCCCGCGTACATAAAATATAGCCTATGTCACTCAGAAGTAAAGCAGCTTTCTATTGTTGCTAATTTTTTTCCAATCGGATCAGTAGTTCCAGAGATTACCTCCTACAAACAAAAAAAAAAAAAAACTATAAAACAAACTTAAGAGGTAAAGTTTGTTTTATAGTTTTTTTATTTTTATTATATTAGTGTAGATAGTGTAGATGAAAACCTTCCAGGTTTTTTATGGTAGGTAAAAATCTTCCAAAGACAAATCCTGCCTTTGAGCGTAGCGGGAAACAGTGTCAGACTCTTACTGACTAAACGACCTACCCCGTTCCTTGCTTGCCTTATTCTTAGAGTCTTGGTCCTACGCTTTCGCATCAACCCTTGGCCCCAGGAGGCCTCGACCCTGCAGTTTGCCCTTCAGTTTGCTGACAACTCCTTGAGGCGCGCGGGAACAGTGCGCGCTGTCGACGTCTTGGGCTTGGTCGAGACTGCTACCAGACGAGCGGACGGTGGGCTACCCAATAGCCGCGTACTGACCAAGCGAGCGGCCTCGAGAGGCAGCCTCGGACATTTGCCGCAGTACGCATGTCGTGTGAGGCGGCCTCGATCTGTAAAAAGGCTGCCTCGCGCGGCAAGGCCGAGCCACCGTGAACATCGACGCTCAGTTTAACATGAAATCGAATAGAGACCATGCGTGCATCGTCTTGAGTGAGCGCGGCAAACGTACTGAAGCGCTTTTGAGCATCGACAAAAACCGACAACGCTCGGCTCGGGCCGCGGCACGCTCTGCCGAGGCAGCGCATGCGTTTGCCTCGGCCGAGGCACGTCTTGACCGACCGAGGATTTGCCTCGCGAGGCAGCATCGCGAGGCTGCTCGCTTGGTGAGTACGCGACTATTGCCTCGTCGTCCGCAAGCCCGTGCCTACGGTGGCCGGATATCAGTATCATAATCGCGGCAGAGACGGCTACGGCGAGGGTGCCGTTGCCTTTGCCTTAAACCTTCTAATAGTTGTGGAATATATTATATACGAGTATTATCTCTTATTATAAGTGATAATGATTTCTACATAATTAATTTAAACCTTTAATGTTAATTTCAGATTACCATCTTTGTTAAATTGGGGAGCTCAGATCCACATGCGAGTTTGACGTTTAACTACCCAAGTGTAAGAAAAACTATACTATCTCTCTTTGGTTAAAGAAATATACGTACGTACCAGTGGCGAAGAGTCCATATAACACGATTCCCATCGGCTTCCCTTTGAAAATTTGTTCTACAGGTCAACGACCTTCTTAATTCGTTCTATTGCCCATTTTATTTCCAATTTTTTAAATGCCTACAACTCTGAAATAAAAATGTCAAAATCTTAAGCCGAAAAATACCGAGTTCCCTTTTCAAACATCCAAATCCCATACAATGCATCTATCTCTTACTTTCCCATAAACTAACACCTATTCTCTAAATCGTTCTGTCTCTTTTTAACTCGCAGAAAATTGTACCAAAATAAGCCGCTGCGCGCCGGGTTATTATGAGTAAAATAAATAATAATACGAGTAATGCACAGGTGTCCAGGTTCAAGACCATACCTACTCAGCGATGTCTATGCACGTGCGAGCGACACAGAAAAAATAATTCCTATTTGACTATAATGATTCAAAATAAGAATGAATTTAGCTGTTTATAATTCTTACTGGCGAATAATACATTTTACTTGGCAGGATTTTTTATACGATAAAATTGACATGGCGGCTAATCGTTTGGGTGGCGCGAATAATTCGATGTTTTGATACTGTTTTCTTGTCGTTTCTTATTTGTTTTTAATATTGATGTGTGGTGAACCAGGTGAACTGTACATTTATTTTGTGTGTTGGATTGCGGTGGATTGCGGACATCATTTTGAAATGACATTCATTCATGTAGACTGCTGTAATTAACAGATTTTTGATATGCAACGTAATGTTAAACCTATTTTTTTGCATCATGGAGTGTGCTGCATTAGGTGAGTTGACTTTACGCTCCGGCTTCCCTTTAGAAAATATCCACCCTTCGCCACTGGTACGTACTTAAGGCGCTGCCTATACCGGGCACCGTAAAAACGTCCTCTTTTTCGTTGCGAAGTTAGCCGTCTTGCTACACAGTACAAACACCAAAAAAATACTGTGTATAGTCTAATATATAAGTAAAAGACTTATGCAAAAACATTTTCTAAAAATAATTCAGAATTTTGAGAAAAAAAAATGCAAAAAAGTACACGAAAACAATTTTTCGTCGCTCAATACTCAGTATTTTGAGTGATAACTATTATTTTATTTGTAACTACCAAAATGGAAATTTAACCAACTAAAGAGAAATGTAAAAATATTTTAACAAATCGTTGTACTTTTTTTTTAAATAATAAAAAACTGCGAAAAATCCTTCATATTCGCGGACACGAGATTCAACTAAAATCAAACGCATAGCCATTTTTAACCTTATTTGTTCGCAGCGATGCACCGCCCGGAATTACCTAAAGTTTGCTGCTTACAGCGCCTTAAAAAAGAAAAATAAACGGAATCCTTATAGGATCACTTTTTCTTTCGTCTGTCTGTCCGTTTTCAGAGCTATGGCTCTAAACGTGGTCGCTATCATCACTGGCAACACACACTGATTATACATAGACTTTCGTCTTTACACACTACATATCTTCCTTATGTAATTGGTTATGTTTGTTAATTAGTTTTAAGTTTGCGTCATTTCGCGTAAGTTAATTGTTTTTCTGTATTTCTTTCTAACTTTCCAGTTACAAGATGACATCTATGAGCAACCCGTCAATATGATGACGAAGAAAGCACCACATGCGAAGGTATGTCTCAACAGAACATATATCTATAGTTCGTTTTTTAATTCTAGACTACGATTTGACAACTCAGAATGTCACACTCTAGAAATATGTTCCCAATTTTCTGGAGTTTGACATTTTAAGTTGTCAAATCGTAGTGTAGGATTAAAAAACGAACTATAGACATTTCTTTTTCTGTAGCTTTTTTTAATTGATATAAACCAGTGTTTAACTGCGATTCTACCTGATGGTAAGCAGGTATGCAATCGTTGATGGCGAGATGCACTCCTTGAAACCACCTGAATTAAAATCACAATTAACAGCTGATAAATCTTTCCAACGCCTTCGATGTAAGCGGTACAAACATAAATTCGAAATGCTTAGTCCGTACCGTAGGGTTCCAACGACGTACGGATGAATATCGCCGTACGTCGGGTCATCCGATGGTAGAAAAGAGATGGCGGAATCAAGGCAAGCAATTCCCTTGCACGCTATCCACAATGCATCCTGTTAAATAGAAAAACAGCAAATGGAGAGGCCCAACTGCAGGGCCGGAGCCTACTGGTGCCCCAGTCCGGTTTCTGAAAGGAAGGTCCGACCCCGGTATGAAGGTTAAGAAGGAAAGGGGTGGGTCGTTTAGCCAGTAAGAGTCTGACACTGTTCCCCGCTCCGCCCAAGGGTGAGATTCGTCATTAGATGATTTTTCTTACCATAATAAAAAAGAAAAGGCTAGCTACCTTACACACACAAATAAAATGTATTTCTGTGCTGTGATCTGTGCTCCAAGCTTTGTAGATTGGACTATTGGCTAAATCTGGATCCTTCTGGATCTTCCCTCGTCTTTCAACTGAGTCGAAAGCTGCTATAGGTAATTTGCAGCACCAGTGATCACGTGACTTCGACGGTAACTCCCCTCTTTGAGGCGAGCCTGGATAGTCCTCACCTTCCGCATGACGCAGGTTCTCACGGGACATGGCAAGTTCGGTAGATTCCTGCAACGGATTCGTGCGGAAGAGACGCCCGGGTGTCGCCACTGTGCGGCCAGTCCGGAGGACACGGTGGAGCACACGGTAGGAAGAGCATCGCCGTGTCCTCGTGGGGGTGATCAGCGGCGGCGACCTCTCACGCCAGGCCATGGTTCAGGCCATGGTCCGCAACGAGGAGGAATGGCAGGCGGTCGCCTCCTTCGCCACACATGATCGGACCTGTGCTTTGTATAACATTAGAAGCTGTCCCGATGTGAAATACTGCTGGACCTTAGCAAGAACAATGAGTTTCCTAGAAACTACCCTTTTTATGGTGGGAAAAATCATCTAATGACGAATCCAGCCCTTCGGCGTAGCGAGAAACAGTGTCAGACTCTTACTGACTAAACGACCTACCCCATTCCTTCTTGCCTTAATTCCTGAACCATGGTTTTCCGATTTCGCATGAACCCTTGGCTCCAGGAGGCCTCGACCCTACTGGGCCCCTACAGTTTGCTGACAACTCCTTGACGCGCGCGGGAAGAGTACGCGCTGAGCAACTATCCTGGCTTTGGACTTAATGAACCACCCAAATTCAAAGTCTAACTCCAGGATCAGTCTCCTTTAGGAGGTAAACAGACGTTTGTGTTTTGGCGGCGTTAAATCCCTGATTTGATTTGATTTGAATAATTAAAATTGTCATTCAGCTCTTTCACGTATGTTTCACTTCAGGCAGTCTCCAAGTGGGGTGAAGCCACAGATATAGATATACCTAGATAACGCAAGAGCTACTACTTCGCGTGCCTAGCTTACGTACAATAGTGGTCACTTTCGCGGTCAACCTCTCATCGGTGTACAGCGCTAGTCGGACATCAGTTTAAAATATAAAAATAGTTGGAGCGAAGAGGACGTCGTACGCAGTGGCGTCTTTGAATCGATTTGATTTTTCCATCACAAATAGTGCTTGTGACGCTATAATAGGTAGTCAAAAGATGGCACGCTTGGTTTCCATACAGATCGTGATGCTTGCGTTATCTAGGTATATATCTATATCTGTGGCTTCATCTCACTTGGAGACTGCCTGAAGTGAAACATACGTGAAAGAGCTCAATGACAATTTTAATTATTCAAATCAAATCATATCAAAATACTAGCTTTTGCCCGCGGCTTCGCCCGCGTACATAAAATATAGCCTATGTCACTCAGGAGTAAAGCAGCTTTCTATTGTTGCTATTTTTTTTCCAATCGGACCAGTAGTTCCAGAGATTACCTCCTACAAACAAAAAAACAAACTTTACCTCTTTATTATATTAGTGTAGGTAGATGTAGATTTATTTGCAAGAAATACATGGTTTACAAGGAAAGATCATATAACCTAAAAGTCACAGTATTCTGCCTGCAAGCAAGCGTGCAAAGTCCCAAATGCTTTTTAATATTTGCTATTTCTTTCCAGAACGAACCAGCAGAATTCCAGGGTGACCCAAGGATAGATTCGTGGGTTCCGTACGATTTCAGCAAATTTGAACAATTCGTCAACAACTATAATGAAGAGTCCTCTCCTGAACATAATCGAATCAAGAGACGAGCTCGGGTTGGTACTTATTATAACTTTTTTTTAATTATGGTCCTCTAATGCTAAGGGCAGAGCAGTGGTGGCCGAGTGGTAACGGCCTCAACTTACGAATTGTAGGTCGCGGGTTCAAACCCAGACAGGCGCATTACTTTATGTACCTAATTTATTTCATCACCACTGCTCTTAAAACGGTGAAGGAAAACATCGTGAGGAAACCGGCATGTCCTTAGAACCAAAAATTCTAAGACATGTGACATCCACCAATTCGCATTGGGACCGCGTGGTGGATTACGGCCCACTCCCTCTTTAAGAGAGGAGGCCAGTGTCCCTGTAGTGGGAACATTAAAAAAGGCTAATGATCAATGCTACGGCCAGACTTGAAGGTGAAGATTCGTGTTCGCTTTGTCACGATAAAACTTCGTGTTCGATCAACGACCAAGAGCTTGGCCACATTAAAATTAAACTTCACTACGTCGTGATAATTCATTTCGAAAAACTTTTTCTTGTGGTTTGGGTTTTAGGGATTCCACAAAACTGGTTAATTTTCATCATTTTAAATGAATTCTAATATTCTCTCATTACTCCAATCCACGATTAACAAGTATAAACACGTCCAAACCGCTCGGTGCCTCGCAGTTGACTGAAGCGCGCAAAGTTTAGCCAATCGCACGAACTTTGTCGTGATAAAACCATTTGATTTGCGGAAATTTACCGACAGCGTCGCGAACGGTATTCGTATTCGCGATCACGATGATAATTCGCGATGCGACGAATTTTTCGACTAGACGTGTCGTGACAACGCAAATCTTCGCGTTAATGTGGCCGTAGCCTTAGTGCTCATACAGACGAAAAGCACTTTACAGGAGAACCATAGTTAGCGGCATAGACCTAATAATCGCTTAACCTAAGTGGCAGTGGGCAGGGAACTTTACTCACAGAACTTAGGGTCCTCGAGACAAAAGGTTTTAGAGTGCGGATTACATGGTGATGATCTCGGAAACCTGATGAATGCCACACGCATAAGAGCAGTCCTCATGGGGACTTGGGAGAATCTTTCGACTGATGACAACGATGATGATGAGGGTAGGGCTTCAAACGTTGAGGCAGGTCACATAAATCTATACCAAAATTTGTTCGTTCTTTAGTATAGTCTAAAAAATAAAGTTCTTTTTTTTACTTGAATTAATTTACTCACGTTCGAAATTGATTTCTTTAAGTAAACGTCAGCTGGGCCAGTTCAATGACCTATAAGTAGTTGTGCAAGATGGACAGCATAGCAGGTGATGCATGACTTGTACAGCTCCACACTGACACTGTGTTAAAGATTGGTCGAAGAAGGCCTGATTGTTTTTGCCATCCCATAGAAACATAGTTTCACCTCGGGGCAAAAAGAATCGTATCGTGTTTTCAAAAACCAAATATCTTTCAAATCGGTTCAGCCATTTATGAGTTCTTGAAGGACTAACAGACATACAAACTCTTGCTTTTATATTATTACTAGCTGTTCTGGCAAACTTCGTGCTGTTCAAAAGTTATCTGGAGGGTCACGAATATTTTAACATCAAAATTAGACAAGTGGTCAAGCCATTGTTAAGTTTAGCGAGATTAACGAACAGCTATTTATTTTTAAATACCGCCTGTAAGGGTAAACACCGTTGTCACTAAAAGCGTAGGTAGTTGATTTAATTATAAAAATGTTTAACTGAATTTAAAAATTAATAATCAATTTTTCTTTAATAAAAATAAAAAATGTTTATGTCCGACACCGTCCGTAAATTCATGGATAATAAATACACTGCATAGGACTTTGCCTGGGGCTCCGTTATAACTACCTACATAAGTTTTAACTCGAGTTACCTAACCACTACAAAGGACGTTGACCTAACAACAAGTTTTCAACATAAGTTTTAACTAACCACATCATTAGGTACCTCGTATTCTCCTCTGGGTTCTCCGCGAAGAAATTCAGTATGCGTTCCTAAAGGTCAACTGGCAGCTATTGGTTCCCACACACACACGCACTTTGAGTAGCCGCCAACATAGTTGGTTTGGCATAGGTTGTCCAGGGAATAACTTTGTGTACATTCTTCGAGCCTCGTTTATGTTATCACACGACACGACGCGGCGTAAAGCCGAATCATTTTGATCCACTGTACTTGTACGTTTGTGTACGACACAATTACACTACACAATAACCTAGGTGCACACTTCCGTGCGCGGACGACGCGGGCGCGGGCGCTGCGCTGCGAGCAACCGTAACGTAACGTGACGTGCGATCGATAGCGAGGCGGCCGACAGACTGAGGGGCCGAAGGGGTGTCGTGTCGGTGGGCTCGCTCACAACCGTGCGCGGCGCGGCGGCCTGTTTAGACTAGCGCTCTGTGTGTTCTCGCGCTTCGTTATAGTCGTCGTATTTGGCTTTGCGTGTATGGTAAAATAATTTTGAGGAAAAATGGAGATTTTCCTAAAAAAAAAAATGTATTTTTTTTTCGTTGAATATACGTTCTATAACTGAAACCAAATCACTGGTTTTAAGGATAACGGTGTTTACACTAACAGCCTGTATATGAAGAAGATAACTATAGCAAAAATCGCGAGATTTCGTGGTTATTACATTTGCTTAAGATGAATCGCGGGTGCATATATGTATAAATACTCTAAAGATATATTTTTGTTCAATGTTTGCCCAGAAATCGTATTAAATTATAGTTCTAAGTGTTAAGTGATAACGTAAATAAAATAGAAGTGAAATAACTAGTGACCTATAAAGAGAGAAAGCCACATGAATTGACAAGACTATTTTTTGCTGCAGAATGTGAGAAAATTTAACACAATGCTCGGGCCACAACTGCGAGAAAGGCCTCACCACTACACCTACCCAGAACCAGTTAAAGACAGAATCCTGGAGTTCTCCACTTCGACCAGAAAACCTGGAATCCTACCCGATCAGATGAACCCAGGAGTTATATTTAGAGTAAGAATGTCAGATGCTATTTTGAGAATCAAGCAGAGGATGTATGAAGACCCTGAAAGGCATATCGAAGCTGATATCATATACACAAACTTGATAAAGAAGGTGGTGATGGATGAGATTACGAAGTTCCACAATCTTCTGCTGATGTACAAGACAGACAAGAGCATAAAAGAGCATTTGGGAGAGTGTGGAGGAAGAATTTACAAGTTCATTAGTTATATGACAATCAAAGTGCATATATACTGTCTCTTCGACGCGTTATGGATCGACGGGAACCCATACGTCATTGGGGATGAGTACTCAGTAACTCCAGTTGAAGTGCCTCCTATGTTGCAATGCGATGCAGCAGAATGCAATTCTATCGTTTTTGTAGATTCCATAACGGAACCTAAGGATCTTGAGGAGTGAGAGTTTTGGTTCAATAAAATTTTGCTGCGAGTGTGATTGTTTTATTTAGATCTTGTATTGTATAGTATATCGGGCTGGTATCCGCAACTCCACGTCTAAAGCGCGTTTTTTGCGTACGGGTGGGACCAATGCGTCATTTGATCCACCCCAGCTCCTCGAGGAAGGCCAGCGAAGCTTTAGTATCACTGACCATTTCACAGAGATTACCTGGGTCTCCGAAGTACTTTGCCCTGTATCATAGCATAGAAGCAGATGGGATGCTATTTAGATCTTATTTTGTTCTAAGTGATCCGAAAGACCATGAGTTATTAATGCAATTTTAAGACTTAAACTGAGAGTCTGACTTTTTAACATGTCATAGTAGCTAGCTATGAACTGTCAAACAAGTGAAAACTTAATAGCTGTCGTAGTATTGTGAGTTATTTTATCACTACTGCTCTCAAAACGGTGAAGGAAAACATCGCAAGGAAACCGACATGTCCTAGAACCAAACATTCGAAGACATGTGACATCCACCGACCTATACTGAGCCCACGTGGTAAGTTACGGCCCATACCTTCCACTAGAGAGACAATTCACTAGTTTATTTATAATTTCCGGCCACCGAATGTGCCGGCTTGCGGATGGCGAGCAATGGGTAGCTCACTATCCGATCGTCCGGTAGCTTCCCGGACCGAGTCCAAGTCATCAACGGTGCGTACGGTCCCGGTGTCCCTCAAGGAGTTGTCGGCAAACTTTAGGGGCCTAGCAGGGTCGAAGCCAACTGAGGCCAAGGGTAAATGTGAAAGTGAATACCCTGCCTGGCCCTGAAATGAAGGCAAGGAAGGAACAGAATGAATTTTTAGTCAGTAAAAGTCTGATACTATCTCCAGCTAAGCTAAAGGGTAGGAAATATCATGGTATGATTTCTGGCCAGCAAAAAAGGCACAAATTATAACTAAAATATGTTATTTAAAAACTGTCAGTACTTAATACCTCACAAATTTTCAAAACTACCCTCTAACTACGAATTAATCTCTTGAGCCCTAAGCCACACATTATTAAATAGTTACTACCCTTTACATTTATGACATTAGTGCAGTTTTGACGTTCACACAGTATGAGAGTAAGTTTTGTTTTTATGCCAATGAAGCGCTGCAGCCTCCTTTTCTATTAACTTTCCGGTATTTTGACAAATAGTTTCTATGAACGTATTTGTCTATCGCTAGGATATTTTTTATTTTTATTTTATTTATTTGAGGGACAATAAACAGCTACAATATACATTTAACAGAAAAAATATACAGAACAAACGAGTTTATAATATTGCAGCCCACTGCATTATCCACATATTAATTTAAAAAATTGTCGGCAGTAAAATGCCGCTAGATAAATCAATAAAAACTACTATTACAATTTCTTTAAAATTACATATAAAAATATAAGATATAAATCCATGTAGCCTATACTATACCACTGCTGAGGAAAGGTCTCCCTATGTTCCTTCCTGGCTCTGACTCACTTCTTTCTTGGTCTACCACGACCCTGTTATGCGATTTCAGAACATCAGATATAGAGCTATAAGTATCCTTTATTGTAAATACACTGTTAAACAATTAAAGTAGAAACTTAATGAATAGGTCGTGATAATACTTAGGTGGCCTTATTTCAATTATATAAGCGAACAGTGCAGACTACCTGTAGATGGATTGGACAGAGAAGAAGAAAACTATAAATAAATAAATAATAATTTATTTTCACACAAAAACAGCATTTTCGTCATAAAACTATAAACATATATATAGGCTATATTTATATAGATACCTTCTACAAACATTTAATTTAAGAAGAGCAGTGGTGGACGAGTGGTAACGGCCCCGACTGGAGAATAGTATTGGCCGAGTGGTAACGGCCCCGACTGGAGAGCAGTGGTGGCCGAGTGATAACGGCCCCGACTTGCGTGTTGTAGGTCGCAGGTTCAAACTCAGCCAGGCGCATTACTTTGTATAATTTATTTCATCACCACGGCTCTCAAAACGGTGAAGGAAAACATCGTGAGGAAACCGGCATGTTCTAGAACCAAAAATTCGAAGACATGTGGCATCCCCGCATCTACCAACCTGCACTGGGCCCGCGTGGTGGATTACGGCTAATTCCCTCTCATAGAGAGGAGGCCCGTGTCCCTGCAGGGGGAACATTAAAAAAAAAGGATGATGATGACAAATATTTACATAATATATTTTGTAGTATAATAATATAAAATTTTGTGTTTAAAGACCCAATTCTCGATAAGTGGCTCCTTTAATAATTAAATCATATATATTGCGAAAACATAGAAATGGAATAAATATCGAACCAATACTCATACTCGTTTTGTTAAATTCCAGAGACGTCGTGGTCGCAATGGCAGACGACGGAACAGGCAGAAAACTACCACCAGCCCACCGGAGGATGACGTGAGAAATGCGTTTTATTTGTTTACTAGCGACCCGCCCCAGCTTCGCACGGGTGCAATGTTGAATGCATGTATTATACGTACAAACCTTCCTCTTGAATCACTCCATCTGCCCCCCTACCCAAGCAACTATCGTTTCGTTAACGTCGAACGCTTGGGATTGACATCAGGGCAGGTACAATTTGTGAGCACTCAGAGTATTAATCGCAAAAAAAAATAACGAAATTTGGATATGATGGAGCGACTTATATCAAAAATATTGTATCAAAAATAACTACGACTTTTTTATTTACAGTTGAAAAATGGAACGAGCACGGAAGTTCCTATAGCCAGACGTGGTAGGGATAAAAAAAAACATGAGAGGACCCCGAAAAATAATAATTTTGACATCTACGATCCTGGACAAAAGGTACGATACCATCATCCACCTAGAAATCAAAAAAATAACCGGTTGCATTGGACACAAGTAATGTGGCCGATGTAGAGACCGTCAAAGAAGCAGGGACGCTTCTTAAACTCCTCAAAAGCGTTAAATTGGATAACCACACAAGTGATCAAGTCCCTATAAGTTTTGGAGTTCCATAGGGTAGTTTACTGGGTCCAACACTGTTTATTATTTACATAAATCTAATCATCATTGTAGAAGACAATCCTTTCTACGAGCGAACGTCAGATACTCTCTCTCGTTTCACTCAGAGCGTGAGTAAATTTTATGATCTTTTTGTTAATGCAATTCCTCCTGATGGTAAGCAGTGATGCAATCATTGATGGTAAAACACACTAGTTTATTAATAACCAGTTCACTTTGGCCTTGAAGACACCGAAATTAAAATCCGACGGCCAAACCGCAGCAGGGAAATTGTTTCAGTAGAAACAACGAGGCGAAACGCTTAGTCCGGACCGTAAAGGTGTCATCAATGTAAGGTCGGACACTCGCTGTTGAAAGATAAACGTGGAATCAAGGTGATTTTCTTCTTTTCGTGTCGATTTGGCTCAAATTTTGTCCGACCAATTTTAGCCACCTGGACAGCTCTTTCGTTGGCCTCGTACAAGTCATTAAAGGTGCAGGTGGTAGTGCACACTGAGCAGGAGAGGAGGTGACGCATATCCTGTGAAGGGGCTCCACACTGACACTGTACTTGCGATGGATTAAGGAAACCCCATTTGGCCAGATTATCTCTGCAGCGGCCAACTTGAACCACCAAGGTTAGCCTACTGGAGCCCAGGGTCTCTTTTTGGCTTGGCCCCAGTGCGAAGGGCCGAGAAGGAAAAGGGTGTTTAGTCAGTAAGAGTCTGATACTGTTTCCCGTTCCACCCAAAAGTTGGATTCGTCATTGGATGATTTTTGCCCAACATAAAAAAAACCATCATGGTTGTAAAGATCTCGCAGATTAGCAGAAGGTTTTACGTTTTCGATATTTTTTTATGGTGGAAAAAAACATCTAATGACGAAGCCCGCCCTTGGGCGGAGCGGGAAACAGTGTCAGACTTTTACTGACTAAACAACCCACCCCTTTCCTTCTTAGTCTTCATACCAGGGTCGGACCTTCCTTTCATACCAGGGTCGGACCTTCCTTTCACGTTTTTGATCTAAAGAGCCGTTTATAATGAAACGCATTACTTTTAGGATTGGGAATCCGGCTACGTTGAGATGCCTAAGGACCTGTATCAAGCACATTTGAGACCTGGAGTCATCTTTAGAATTCATATGTCTGAAGCTATTCTGAAGATGCAGTACCGAAAGTAAGAATATAAACATATCGATAATTTTACTAATATTATAAAGATGAAAGTTACGATGTTTAGATGTTTGTTACTCAATCACGCCAAAACGGCTGGACGCATCTGGATGAAATTTGGCACAAGCATAGGATTCACTCTGGAATAGGACATAGGCTACTTTTTATCCCGGAAACCCCAACCCCAATACCACGCGGTCGAAGCCGCGGGCAAAAGCTAGTTTTTTATAGTTTTAATCTCGTGCAGGGTCGTTTCGGTATATCAAACACAAAAAAAAGAAGAAGAACGAACGAAGAACAAAAAAGAAGATAACATAAAGCACTTTTTTCGTAAAACTCGATTAATTTATTTAGGCTTAAGGCCATAAGTTTAATTTGGTTTATTTTAGAAAACAGATGAATATAATTATACTTAAGATGCCCTACTAAAACAGAGTACAGTGGTACCACGTACATCTGTTAAAATTATGTTTTTATACAGTTTAATTAAAAAAACGTTATAATTTCATAAAAAAAAAATAAAAAACAGACAAAAAGTTCCACAACTAGTGTGTCTAGAATCATGTACTGGATCTATGATATTCGTTTGTGTTAACATGTCAGTGACACCCTATAGGTATGTATATAAGTATATATTATTATATTATATTTGATATATTATCTTAATATGTAAAAATAAGTGGCATTTTTCGTTGTCACTTTATAACTCACTAGCTTTTGTCAGCGGCTTCGCCCGCGTACATAAAATATAGCCTATGTCACTCAGGAGTAAAGCAGCTTTTTATTGTTGCTAATTTTTTTCCAATCGGGCCAATAGTTCCAGAGATTACCTCCTACAAACAAAAAACAAAGAAACAAGCTCTACCTCTTTATTATATTAGTGTAGAAGTGTAGATATATCATCTTAATCTATAAAAATAAGAGGCATTTTTCGTTGTCACTTTATAACTCAAGAACGGGCCACCTATCCAAACCAAATTTTCAGGGTTTGTTTGGACTATTTAATAGATGGTTTTTTATCTGAAGTTTGCACAAAATCGGTCGAGCGGTTCTTCATTTATCACATTTTGCTGTTGCCGGGAGCGAAGCCGAGGGCAAAAATATTATAATTGGATGGGAAGACATTTTGTCATAATAATGTTACCGTTAATCTGTTTTCTCAGTTACGGAGAAGATAAAGACGAGTCAGTGATAGAAGCTGACGTGGAATATCTTCGCCTGACTCGTAAGGTCATCAACGATGAGATCACCAAGTTCGAAGACCTGCAGTGGCTCATCGGGTGGTTCCAGAACCGGAGCGAGCTGATAGATGAACACATGTGTAATACTGCGTATTTTGCTGTTGGTAAGCCTAATAAGCAATGATACCGTAAAACAGGGTGAATAGAAACAAATCGGGGGTGAATAGAAACAACTTTTAGTTGTTTTCTCACGTTATTTATAAATTAATTTTTCTCCTTAAAATATTGGTTTTATCCCTAAAATAATTTTTTGAAAATGTTAATATTTTCGGAAATAATCGCTCCAAAAGTAAAAAATGAGGCGCCCCCCCCCCCCTCTAACTTTTGAACCATAAGTTAAAAAAATATGGAAAAATTGTCAAAAGTAGAACTTAAAATAAACTTTCAAGGAAAATGATTTTGAACTTGATAAGATGAACAGTTTTTGAAAAATTAAAAAAAAAACGTTCTGAACTAATTTTGTAATTTAACCGTACATGCAAGCATTTACATACGAAACTACGGAACCCTACACTGAGCTTGGCCCAACACGCACTTGGCCGATTTATTATAATCATGTTATGTACTCGTATTACAAATATGTTGGTTACATAATAATATAATATATAATAATATGTCCACAACTATCACACAACGCCATCTAGTCCCAAGCTAAGCAGACCTTGTGTTATGGGTACTAGACAACTGATAAACATACTTATATATTTCTAAATACATACATATTATAGATAAATTACACCCAGACACAGAACAAATGATCGTGCTCATCACATAACCATTGTCCTGGGTGGGAATCGAACTCACGACCTCCGGCATAGCAGTCAGGGTCACTAATTGAAGTTACGTTTGTGTAAAGGCAACAATCTTAATGTGTGCCATTTAATAGCATGTACCATATGTATATATAAACTAATATTATAAAGAGGAAATGTTTGACTAACTACTAGACTGACAGGCCAGTCTAGTAGTTAGTGACCCTAGTACATATTTCGCACCTTTTAGGGTGAAGCGGTAGGGTCAAACTTTTACTGAATAAAATCCACGCTTATTCCATTTTTCCTTTTATTCCGGGCCCCTGGGGTTCACTTTCGCACAACCCATGGCCCCAGCAAGCTAAGCAATTCTTGACCTTAAAAAGGGCCCTAGTTTTTTCTTCACCCTAGGGTCACTAGTCACCTAGCCTCACCACTGCTCCTAATCCTGAAATGTACCTACGCCAGTTTTTTTGTTTTTTATTTTAGGCAAAAATCATCCAATGACGAATCCCGCTCTTGGGCGGAACAGGAAACAGTGTCAGACTCTTACTGACTAAACACCCTACCCCGTTCCTTCTGTGCCTTTTCGCACTGGGGCCAAGCCTTCCTTTCAGAAAAAGACCCTGGGCCCCAATAGGCTTCAACCCTTTTACAGAGTCCCTACGGTTGCTGACAGCTCCTTGAGGGGCGCGGGAATAGAGCGCACCGTTGACGACTTAGCTTGGCCCGGACTGTTACCAGACGGCAAGCTACCCATTGCTCACCATCCGCAAGCCCGGTATCTACACCAGTAATAATTTCACTCCATATTTTTTTGTCCACAACTAACACATAACGTCGTCAAGTCCCAAGCTAAGCAGAGCTTGTGTTATGGGTACTAGACAACTGATAAACATACTTATATATTTCTTAATACATACATATTATAGATAAATAACACCCAGACACAGAACAAATGATCGTGCTCATCACACAAACATTTGTCCTGAGTGGGAATCGAACCCACGACCTCCGGCATAGCAGTCGGGGCCACCAACCACTAAACCAACAGGCCTGTCACTGCCTTTCTTCCAGGAACCCCTCCAACGATGTTCACGCATTCCGAAGAGTACATGAAGCGCCTCTGCCTGTTCGATGGCCTCTACATCGACCACATCCCGTACGTCATCGGAGAGGACAGCTCTCTGATGGCTGCCGTGGCCCCGCCTGTGCTCCACTGTGACGCTGCCACTTGCACCTCAGTCCCGTTTATAGATAGGTGAGAATTTTTATTTATAATTTACCAGAGGTTGGTAAGTATAAAATAAACCACGAGTGGGAGCTTAAAACAGAATGGTCTATTTCAAGATTTGCTCAGCCTTTTTATACATTTTTGATTTACTCAAAAACCCTGTCAACTCGACAGCCGGGCCACAGATTATTATTGTGCTTGCCAGTGACTGGTACAATAATAATACTAGCTTTTGCCCGCGGCTTCGCCTGCGTGGTATTTTGGTTGAGGTTGGGGTTTCCAGGATAAAAAGTATGTCTATCTATGTCTTATTCCAGATTGTATCCTATGCCTGTGCCAAATTTCATCCAGATCCGTTCAGCCGTTTTGACGTGATTGAGTAACAAACATCCAAATATCGTGACTTTCGCATTTATAATATTAGTAAGATCATTGGCGTTTGGTTAGAATAACGATTTTATACAGGTAAAAATAAAAACATTTTTTTTTCAAATTAAAAAAAAAACGACGAAAAATGTCACCACTGGGGGGTCCAGAATCATGTACTGGATCCATATATTCGTTTGTGGTATTATGTCAATGACACCCTTAATATTCCAATAATATTCCACAACTGTCACACAACGCCGTCTAGTCTCAAGCTAAGCAGAGCTTGTGTTATGAGTACTAGACAACTGATAAAGATAGGTACTTATATATTTCTAAATATATACATGTTATAGATGAACTAGCCATGTCAGCGGCTTCACCCGCATACATAAAATATAGCCTATGTCACTCAGGAGTAAAGCAGCTTTCTACTGTTGCTATTTTTTTCCAATTGGACCCATAGTTCCACAGATTACCTCCTACAAATAAAAAAAAACAAAAATGCAAACTTTACCTCTTTATTATATTAGTGTAGATAGATGGGTCAGGACCAAATTTTTGACGCGATGAATGTGTCACACTGGAAAATTATTGTAGCACAATAAAATTGTTGCACTACATTTATTTTCCAGTGTGACACATTTTGTTGTGATTTCTGTTGTGCGATTACGTCAAAAATTTGGTCCTGACCCAGATTACACCCAGACATAGAACAAATGGTCGTGCTCATCACACAAACATTTGTCCTGGGTGGGAATCGAACCCATGACCTCCAGCTTAGCAGTCAGGGCCACTAACCACTAGACCAACTGGCCAGTCAATTCGCGACTTACTGGGCAGTGATGCAGAGGATGAACTGGCTAGGAGAGGATCTGGTGCGGTGGTGTTTGGACCCAAACCCATTTTGCCAGTCTCCTTTGGGTAGTTGCGTAGTTGGCAACGTAAATAGACACATATATAAGCAGAAAGGTGGTAGAGTTTTTTTATAATGGGAAAATATTATCTAATTACGAATCCCGCCCTTGGCCGGAGCAGGAAACAGTGTCAGACTCTTACTGATTAAACAACCTACCCCGTTTCTACGTCACCAGACATACCAGGGCAAGAGCCTTCCTTTCGGACACGAACCCTTGGCCCCAGTTAGCTTCGACCCTTCTGCAGGGGAAGTCCCTACGGTTTGTTGGCAACTCCTTGAGGCGAGCGAGAACAGTGCGCGCCGTCTACGACTAGGCTTAGTCTGGGTGATTACCAGACGACCGGACGGCGAGCTACCCATTGCTCGCCGTCCGCCGTTTCATAGGAAGTTTGTACGAAACCCTTAGTGCGCGATTTTGACTAGCACTTGCCCAGCTTTATAATTAATTTTGTCTATTGTCCACAGCGTAATGTTCGACGAACGCCTGTCGCGTACGAACGTGCGCACTCTCACGCGCTGCCAAGCGTCCTGCCGTGCGCACTGTCGCAACGACCCCGACTGCCTCAAGCGCTGCTCCGACAGGTGTCTGCGAACTGACTGAGGAACTGCCCAAACAATACAATATATCGTGTTGAAAAACAGTGTCTTTCATTTGAAACGTCCTTTTTTTAATTTATTATAGGTTCGCGCTTGACCGCTATGTCAACTGATGGCTTACGGACGGTGAGCAATGGGTAGCTCGCCGTCCGGTTGTCTGGTAACAGTCCAGATCAAGCCCAAGGCGTCGACGGCGCGCACAGTTCCCGCGCGCCTCAAGGAGTTGTCAGCAAACTGTAGGGGCCCTACAGGGTCGAAGCCTCCTTACGCCAGGATTACCTTTCCTTGGTTTTAATAAAACAAACAAACTATTGTAACATGTATTTTAAAAAACGTCAACGATAAAACCAAAACAAGTTTAAAATGTTTTGAATCCATTGATATAGAGTAACTTTATTCTACTTAAGTGATCTGCAGACCATACACCTTTACATTGATGACATTAGTGCAGTTTTGACGTTCACGCAGTGTGAGAGCGCTGAAGTTTTAAAAGTTTTGTTAGACGACATAATGCACATGAAGCGCTGCAGCGGATTTAGTATAACTTTTCATATTTTGACAAATAGTTTCTACGAACGTGCTTGTATATCGCTAAAATATTCAATGATTATACTAACTAATTATTTGGCGTCTGAAAGTGGCGCCAGTGACTGAAAAGTTGAAAGGAAATCGTTTGTCTTGGTATGGACATGTGAAGAGTAGAGATGAAACGCATGTTACGAAAAGAGTTCTGAGTTTACACGTGGATGGATGGAGAGGAAGAGGGAGGCCGAAGAAGAGATGGATGGATTGTGTGAAGAATGATATGAAAGAAAAGGGAGTTAGTGATAATGTGACGGGTGACAGGACAGAGTGGAAAAAAAACATGTTGCACCGACCCCAAGTAAAATGGGATAAGGGTAGGATGATGATGATGATGATGACTAACTAATTATTTGGTTTAACTTCAACAGTAACAGATACTATTACATTCCCTTCTATTATTTGGTACGCAGAGGTAGTCTTATTTCTATCATCAGCGCCGCTTGTACTCCCATGAACCCGAACACATTGGCAGGTTGACTTAACCACCTCGTTTGGCGAGCCTTCACTGTTATCAAGATATAATGGAACTTCACATCTTTGACCTTCGTACGCTCCTACACATTCACACATAGGCTCATCTTCCTCATTCAAGGAACAAGTTCCGTTGTTCAAGCAGTAACCATTACACACGTTCAGTTCGCATCGTTCTCCGGAATAGCCAGCATTACATCTGTAATAACAATATTGTGATATTCATCGAAATCAAGTTAAACAAGATAATCAAGAGAAAGAATAGAATCTACTTCACCTGCATTCAGGAAGCCCATCTTCAGTGAAACTGCAGCTGCCCTGCAAGCAGTAGTTGTCACAGACGGATGCCTCGCATCGCACGCCGGTGTACCCGGCCGTGCATTTGCAAATAGATTGTCCATTAACTTTGATACCATGAACACAAAACATATCTTCATATTCTCTAGCAATTTTGCTCGAGTTTTTGATCTCATAGTTATTGAGTACTTGACTACATTCCGACTTTCCCTGAAATTGGTCTTTTATTTTGTAGTTGGTGACTATTCCAATAACGCTTTTAGTATCAACCTGAAAGAGGTTTTCCTTGGTATGACCCTTTAGTGGTTTTAGAAATTGAAAAATCCATCTCCGTTGATAGGTTGTGCAGCTGCTGACCGACAAAAGGAACTGTTTTGAAACAGCAAATGCATTGACGTGATCATTAGGGTAATATTTTTGATGTATTCTTTGTGCCCTATTTTTACCATTCAAATCTGCGCTGTTTATATAGTTGCTAAATTGTTCCTCACGCATTTTCCAGTAAATCTTCTCAGCCTGTTGGTCAATAGCCAAGCTTTGTAGGTCCCATTCATGAGTAGCATTAACAATAACTTCTCTGTCTGAGCCATCAAATCGGGCTCTCTCTATTGTAGACGGCGTAACGTTTGTGTTGATCCAGTAAACATATCTGCAAATTGAAAATCACTATTACAAATCACGAAGCAGTACAGTTATTGAGAACATATAATTTTTACCGCAATATTATGGGTAACTTACCCTCGGCAACTATCCATCGCAATATCAGTGGGGATCCCTTCATCCAACTTGATCAAAAGATTGCCGTAAACATTGTTCTTGAATCCAGGTTTAAATGAAAACCAATTAATGCTTCTTTCTTTTGCATCTGTGAAGAACATCTTCTCTGTGACGGGGTCGAAGGCCAGACCCTTGATGTTCCTTCCGTTCCTCTCTATGTAGCATTGGTATTCCAGGAAAGATATTTTGTATCCACATATGGTGTCGCTGTCGCTTTGCTTGTCAACATACAGCAGCACGTTGTGAACTTCGTCATAAGCTAATGCGGTAAGATTCTGGGAGTTAAAGTGTATGGTGTCAGCCTTTTGTCCGTCAGAAGTGTAAAATTCTATTCGATCTCCTGCTGTCACGGCGATGTCTGAAACAAGATAGTAATAGGGGAATACAGACTTCTCCGACAGCCAGTGTGAATGCGTTGCTACTGACTAATCGATGACCCATTTACTACAAGCTCAAAGTGTCCTTACATCTGTACTTTAGAAAGCATAAAAAGCCTCTGATATACGTACAGGCCTTTGAAATTAAAAGGATGTTGGAATTAGGTCAAAAACGTGACGACCTCAAGGCTAGACCACCAACAACTATTTTTTTTGCGATGTCTGAAATAACTTACAGTAAAAATAAAATAAAAAATATATAAGGTGCTTTTAAAATATATGTCACCCCTTTAATGGGTGATAGTATTGTGTTTATAGATTACAATAGTGAAGAGCTTTCGTACCCCGGAACAGTTAATCCAGTTTGAGAAAATAAAGTAGTTAAATAAATATTGACTCTATTCTGCACAACGTGGTTCACAAATTACGCGCGATGTTTCTCTTCGTCAATGAAACAGCTGCTATCTCTTTCCATTCGTTCTACGAATGAAAACTAAAATCAGCTGACTAGCTTGTTCCTATCTAATTCACTAGGTACGCAATAATACGTAGGCAAACAAGTGTTTTAAAGTGCAATTACTTACCAGTAGTTACCTACCAGTTACGATGATAAACTTCACATCACTGTAAACAATAGGTACTTAGATTAACCTTTCGACTTTTGTAATTACAGACACAATTCAACTCTCCGCAGTGACGACCGCGGCATTCGTTTGAAATGAATGAAAATAGAATTATGAATGGCGCCGGTGTTTTGCGGCGCGGAGCGGCAACAGCGTATCGTAATATCGTAACACCGGAGGATGGTTTTATGCGAAAAAAGAATTAAAATTTTACGTGAATAATTTTTTGTTTAAAAAAAAAAACACAAATTATCAACATTTTATCTTTACTATTGTAATCTATAAACATAATACTATACTTCATAAAAAGCCTGGCATATATTTTAAAAGCACCTTATATAAAGATAAATAGTACATTGTTAAACGAGGGATGAAAGTTAGTTATTTAGCCCGGAGAAATTTCTTGGCGACCGAGCGAGAGCGAGGTCGCTAATAGTTCGAGGGACTGAATAATTCTTGAACCCGAGGTAAACACTGTGCTGTGTTTTCATTAGGAATACGAGGAAAATAAAAATAATAATAAAAACCCTAGTCACCCTCAAAGAATCCTGCGTTAAATTTATAACTGAAGCTCATGAACTTATCGTGTTAATACAAATTTCTTATAACAGAGATTTAGCAAAATGTAAACAAAACTCTACACCTCGAAAAAAAAATCAAGAAAGACCAAATCGGCCACAGATTATAGAGAGACTTTACCCGCCATTTTTTTTTTAGTCAATACTTGGCTATTCAGTCAATACTTTTCATTTTATCGTTGTAAAAATTGGTCAGGTCAACATTTTTCTCAAATATAATATTAGTTGTAATGAAATAGTTGAAAGTAAATTAAAATAAAGTCATTAAAAAAAAGTATTCTTAAATTATTTCTATATCTATGTCATTTTGGTTTGTTTTAAACCTCAGACAAAACATGCATTTGCACATAGATTTTACGTATTTTTAGGGCCATTTTTGTACAATAAGCTCAATAAATTATTAGATATATATAATGTAAGTTATTTTAAATGTAGTACATTGATAACGGAGTATCTACTGAACCTCAACTATACAGACACAGAGAAACTATTGGAAGTTTTAGTATGATTGTAGCATTAGTTTATAAGTTGCTATTCATTAATTTCTGTTTACATGCACCCATAACAATAATCTTGTAAGTGATGACCCGAAACACAGGTTTTTATAAACCTAGCTTGGGCAAGTCGCTAATTATACATAATGCTAGGTTAATAAAGTTTTTCCTTTAGTTCTTAAATAATCGTAAGTTACATATTAAGTTATTCTTTGTGAAAACACTTATTGTTTAATATTCACTACATGTGCCTGTTACCTAACTATTTTTGTGAAATCATGAAATAAATAAAGATTATTATTAAAGATTATTATTATTATTATTTTAATTGTACTGGCAGAATAAAAATTCGGGTCACGGTTCAATAGAAATGTCAAAATAGAACTAGTTTTTTTTTAAATATTTGCTGTCTAAATATTAAAAAAACAACTGTCAGTTGTAAAGTAAAACTCCCTAGGGAGTAAAAGTACTTCTTCCAACCCTGTCCGTAGGCAACTTTATACCTACTTTCAGAGTATGAGTAATGAAAAATACATTAAAATCTGCTCTTGTCTGTTTTTGATTTTGTGGGAGTCGACCTGCGCCTCACGAGGGACTACTTAAGCCTGTTACGATAAACTATTATATTACAATAATATGTAGCGGGGGACAGCACTCGCTATTTTCAGCACTAGTGCTGAAATTGAATTATTAAACGAGGCTAAAATTTAATAAGACAACGTTTTTACTGCAAAAATTTGCAGCAGCCACATTTCCAATATGAAATACCCCTATCTTATAAAAAATTTAATAAACACCTCAGTACATCATTACATAGTATAAAACAAAGTTGCTTATCCCTGCGTATGCTTAGATTTAGATTAGGATTTTGATGCAATTTTTTTTAATAGATAGAGTGATTCCAGAGGAAGGTTTATATGTATATCACCTTTGCACCCGCACGAAGCTGGAGCGGGTCGCTAATAATTATTAAACAAAAGTAATTTCTGATTTGAGATTTTTTAGTTTTTTGCATTTTCTGAAAAAAATAATGTATACTTTTTATACACCATCAAAAAGTAAAGATTTCAATGAATAAGAAGACAACAAACTTTTAAAAATATCACATATTTTTACGTGAGATTTTACGATTGAAAAATAGGCTGTTTTTTCGATGTTAAGTCAAAATAAAGAGCAACTGTGAATATTTTAAATCAAAAAAATTATAGTAAGTTTGGAACATGAAAAGGAAACTTGTCACCAAATTTTGTGAAAAAAAAGTAATTTTTAAAGGAGATAAAAATTAAATTCAAAAACTCGGTTTTTTGGACTTTTCACATAGATTTTGAGGCTTTGTGAAAAAGTGTAAATACAAAAGTCGAAAATCTTTTTATAACCTATAACTTTGCCATTAGACTTTTTTCCATAGAACCGGTAGTTTTGCCGGAATTAGAGATAAACCATTTTTTACCCTTACAACCGCACACCCATCCACTTCCCGACCTCAGATCGACCATAATATATTTTTCCTTAAATTTTTGCTATATTATCTTCCTTTTCTAATGGGTTTCATTCTACTACTATTTAGGTCCACTTTTTATCATTAACAGTAGATACTAATTGCATTGGACTAAAAGGTGGACGGAACAAGGCTGCTTGGCAGATCACCGATGCGATGAACTGACCAAGTAAAATCGGCTGTCAGCGGCTCGTTGAACGAATACGCCCGGATGACTACAAGCAGGCAAAAATGGCGGAGACGTCGTGCTGCGTATCCTGACGGTTTCCGAAGAGCTACCTCCATGATCACCACGACCACTCAATAAATAAATTCCTAGAGATTAGGCCTGTGTCCCAGCAGTGGGAACATTAATAAGACTGATGATGATATGATGATGATGAGGACAAATTTCCTATAACGATGGCTTATAGTGAATATATACCTGATAACGTTAAAATACCTACGCAACTACAGAATGCAGAGAAAAACAAATTAGACCATTTTTTGTAATTAAAATGTCCTTTTTCATATTTTATTAAAATCTTGAAAATTATAGATTTATTTCAAGCACTTATTTTTTAGTGTTTTTAAGTGTTTTGAACTTTTGATAAGTTGTAAATGTTGTAATGCACCGTCGTGGGGTTATCACGAGTTGACAGTAGTCACGTGGTGTTAAGGTAGGCCTTCCCGACTCGCCTATCATCTACGTCGAGCATGGTTTAAAAGCTTGTAGCTTCATCTAAAGCCATCCAGTGTGATATTCGATGCAAAAGTAATGCCAAAAAAGAGAGATAACACTTGAAAACTCTGTTGGCAGTCAGTAATTCTAAGATTACTCGAATATTTCACAAAACTTGTTCCAGGAAAGTGTTTTTAATAAACCCTTAAGGATTTTTGAAAAAAAAATGACTACATTTAGAATCTCGATTTAATGCGCTAGGCTTCTTTAGAAGTACTTTTTTTAAATCTTTAATTTAGGAGTACAGTATGGAGAGTCAAAGTTCACGTAAAATAGCAGATTTTCAGAGTTCTTTACTGGATTACTCATACACAAATTCACGTTTTGGTTTCTATAGAAGCCTAGATAATATCCACAAGATATCTATGAATCCAAAATATCTGAAGAAAAATGTGTAATAACATCATAATCACGTAAGAGCGGTTGTATGAAAATGTACGTCGGATTGGCCGCTCTTAAATTAAACGTCATAGAAGCAGCTAAGTATTGAATCAAAATTTCGCCATATTATGAAGTGATTAACTTGTATGATCCGGCACGTCATCGACTTAAAAAATACCGAAAGTTGAAATAAAATGCAAGAAGTTTCCTCACCCCAGGAGTGTGCCAGCCCGAAGAGCAGTGCTGTCGCCAGGAAACAATGCGCAGTACACATTTTCTTTTTCAGAAATAAAAAGATTATTATTTAAATAGAGGAAGATGTATCCAGTACGGAGCTTATATCAGTGTTGTGCAATTGTTTTGATTGGTGCCGTTTAAATAGTCGAGAAAGCTGTTTTTTTAGATAGCGACTTTTTGATAAGAGGTTGCACACTTGCACATATAACCTTCACATTATTATATTCTTTACTAGCTTTTGTCAGCGGCTTCGCCCGCGTACATAAAATATAGCCTATGTCACTCAGAAGTACAGCAGCTTTCTATTGTTGCTAATTTTTTTCCAATCGGACCAGTACCTAGTTCCAGAGATTACCTCCTACAAACAAAAATATAAAAAAAAAAACAAAAAAACAAACTTTACCTCTTAATTATATTAGTGTAGATATATTTTTTTACCTCTTTTTGTTTTTACACTTTGCCGGCGTGATTGATATACACATTGGTTCCAAACAGCTTTCTAGTGCTAACTGTCATCGAGATTATCTGCAGACTGAGAGACAGACAGACATGGCGAAACTATAAGGGTTCCTAGTTAACTACGGAACCCCAAAACAATGAATAATAATAAAAATTTCAATCAAGTGTAGATGATTGCAATTTTAAACCCACCAAGGATCAAATTTTAGAGGAAGAGGGAATTGTAGGCGCGTCCGTGCGGACGGTGAGCAATGGGTAGCTTGCCGTCCGGTTGTCTGGTAATAATCCGGACCAGCCGGAGCTCTTTCCGCCACGCCTCGACATGTTCGGGCAGCTGAGTTTCGCCCCGGCGTTGCATCTCCACGCGCTGATCGTGCATGCGTGCAAGGACTGTTGCCTCCAAATCCCATGGTGGTAGGCCAGCAAGGGGGCTCGCCGCCTCGGGGGACACCGTGCGGTATCCCCGCACCATCTGGATGGCCATGACCCTCTGGCAGGCGTTCAGCTGGGCCGCCGGGCGATATCGCAGCGACGGCACCCACACTGGTGCCCCATAAAGGGCCATGGACCGAACGATGCCGGCGTAGAGCCTCCGGCAGAAGGCGTCTGGACCCCCCAGGTTCGGCAGGAGCCGCTTGAGAGCAGCCCCCGTCCGATCGAGTTTGGGAGCCAGACGTCGGAAGTGCTCCTCGAAATTCCATCGGCTGTCGAGGACAAGTCCCAGGTACTTCATCGTCGACCCGACGCTTTTTTTAATAGATAGAGTGATTCAAGGGGAAAGTCTATATGTATAACACATGCATAATACAAGGTGTCATTGACAAAGTCAAAGTCAAAGTCAAACTCATTTATTTCAAATAGACCATTTACAGGCACTTTTGAAATGTCAAAATTGAAGCTAGTTTGCACGTTCCAAGGCGTAGACTCCTATGGAGAAGAACGTGCAAGAAACTCCATGGGCACTCTTTTAAATCAAAATTTATATTTACATATTACTTGGTTACAAAATGTTGATTCTAATATGCGAGCACGATGTAGCGGTATTTAACAAAAAGTAAAATAATAATAATAAAAAAAAAATTTCAAATAAGCGCCTAGCAGCCAAGAGATGACCGGTCTCAACTGACGGCACCCGTTCACGAGCATGACGCATGTATCAGCCCCACTCCGCTCAACCATTTTAGAGGGAACAGAATGACCCAACACACGCGCCACCATCAGCGAGACATTTGAGAGAGCATGACAAACTCTCAGCTGCCATGCTCGAATGTCAAATAAGTTGCAACCTAGCGAAAAATGCTCCATGGTACTTCACATTTACAAAATTTACAAAGTGCTTCTACATTATACAATGCTATTGTATCCAAATCAAAAAAATATAATAATTGTAGATGGTCATGAGCTTCAATTTAACAAATAAAATATAAAACTATTACGAAAAGCCAATATAAAAAGGGCAACAACTTCCATCCTTTCAATAAATATGTTAACAAAAAAAATTAGAAGGCAAAAGTAGACTGTGGCTGTGGAGCAGAAACGGCATTTAACCAAGCATTATTATCAAGAATGTAATCTTCCAGTTTATAATATGCTTGTCTACATAGCGTGCGTTTAATACAAGTTTTAAATTTGGATTCATTCAATTGAATAATCTCACTTGGTAATTTATTATAAAATTTAATACAGCACCCCATAAACGAACTACGTACTTTGGCCAATCTGAACCGAGGTTGATCTAATTTGTCCCTATTTCTGGTATTAAAATTGTGCCTGTCACTTATCTTAGCAAAAAGATGAATATTTTTCCGAACATACATGATATTTTCATAGATGTATTGACAAGGTACCGTCAAGATATTTATATCCTTAAATAGTTCCCTCAGAGAATCGCGCCTGCGAAGATTATAGATGGCTCTAACTGCTCTTTTCTGAAGAATAAAAATAGACTCTATGTCTGCAGCACGTCCCCATAGCAAGATACCGTAAGACATGATACTGTGAAAGTAGCTAAAATAGACTAGTCTCGCGGTATCTACATCAGTAAATTGACGGATTTTTGTAACAGCATATGCTGCTGAACTAAGCCGTCCTGCCAGAGACGTTAAATGAGGACCCCATTGAAGCCTCGAGTCGAGCGCGATTCCTAGAAAAACTGTGTTTTCGACGAATTCAAGTTTCTCTTCGTTCAATACTATCTCTAAGTCGTTACTTTTAACATTCGGTAAGGCAAATCTGATACATTTCGTTTTTTTTCCATTTAATACTAAACTATTAATAGTGAACCAGTTTTGGACCTGTTGTAAAGCACTATTTACGTAATTAAGATTTGTGGAGCTTCTATCGATCTTAAAAATTAAAGATTTATCGTCAGCAAACAATACTATATGCGGGTGGTTCTTTAATAAATAGGGTAAATCATTTATATATACTAAAAAGAGAAAAGGACCCAATATTGAGCCTTGTGGTACACCCATTTTGACTTTTAAACCAGGCGAATTGACACCATTTATTTGAACTTGCTGCTGCCTGTCATTCAGATAAGAATTCACCAAGCTCAGTGCAAGTTTACCCAATCCGTAATGATCAAGCTTTAAAAGCAAGGTTTCGTGATTAACACAATCAAAAGCCTTTGAGAGGTCACAAAAAATTCCTATCGCATCTTGGGATTCTTCCCACGCAGCAAATATGTGTTTTAATAAGGTCACACCAGCGTCAGTCGTACAACGTCCTTTTGTGAAACCATACTGCTGATTGTGTAAGATTTTATTGGTGTTAAAATGAATAAGCATCTGATCTAGCATAACTTTTTCAAATACTTAACTAAAAACTGGCAAAACGGATATAGGTCTATAATTATTTGTGTCGTTATGGTCGCCGGATTTGAAAAGAGGTATAACTTTACTGAATTTCATTACGTCTGGAAAAACTCCTTGGTCCACACACATGTTAACGCAAACGAATACCATGGATCCAGTACATGATTCTGGACTCCCCAGTGGTGGAATTTTTCGTCGGTATTTTCAAATTTTTGAAAAAAAAGTTTTGTTTTTTTATTTTTTATCTGTATAAAATCGTTATTCTGACCAATCCCAATGATATTTTTAGAAAAAAAAGAAAAAAATATGTTTACAAAAAAAATTTATAAAAAAACCATCGAGGCAAATAAAGTCGTTATTCTAATTAAACCCGATGACATTTTTAATTTGGAATGTAATGCACTCATTTTTTTCGCAAAAAAGGTTAAAACGTTTTAATACATTTTAATTAAAAAAAAAAACGTTAAAAATTCATTTAAAAAAAATAAGAAAATACCGACAAAAAATTCCATCACTGGGGGGTCTAGAATCATGTACTGGATTTATGGTAGTCGTTTGCGTTAACATGTCAATGACACCCTGTATATGTATCCACAGCTTTACTTTACTGTGCCTCCCGGAGCTGAGGGTTGATGCGAAAGCGTTATACCGGGGCTCTGGGAATAAGGCAAGGAAGGCACGGGGTAGGTTCTTTAGTCAGTAAGAGTCTGACACTGTTTCCCGCTCCGCCCAAGAGTGGGATTCGTCATTCGATGATTTTTACCTACCATAAAAAAAAAAAAAGCTTTACTTTACTGTATATAATCTGTGGTAATATATATGTATATTATTTTTAGCTGGGTAATCCCAAGCACTTCATTATATCATTTTATTATATGAGAAAGGTTAGGAACTCTGACTCTTATAATATGATAAAGTATCTTGAAAACTTTACGCATAGGGAAAACCGAATACGATACATTCTATCTGAATAGATATTTTTATTAGTTTCACAAAAAAGGATCACGAACCGAATCCCGCCCTAGGGTGGAGCGGGAGACAGTGTGAGTCTTCTCCAAATGACCCACCGTTTCTTCTTGCCTTAGTTCCAGGGCCCCGGTGTTCCACTTTCACATCAACCCTTGGCCCTAGAAAGCTTCGACCCTGCTGGGCCCCTACAGTTGCTGACAACTCCCTGAGGCGCGCGGGAACAGTGAGCGCCGTCGACGACTTGGGCTCAGTCCGGACGATTACCGGATGGGCGGACAGCGAGCTACCCATTGCTCGTCGTCCGCACAAAAGATGACAGGTAGTTTTTAATCTATATATTTATACATATGAAGGTACATATACTTAATTGTAGGTTGCGGGTTTAAACTCAGCCAGGCGCATTACTTTGCGTAATTTATTTTATTACTACTTACTGCTCTCAAAACGGTGAAGGAAAACATCGTGAGGAAACCGGCATGTCCTAGAACCAAAAATTCGAAGACATGTGACATCCACCAATTCACACTGGGCCCACGTGGTGGATTAGGGCCCATTCCCTCTCCTATAGAGAAGGCCTGTGTCCCAGCAGTAGGAACATTATAAGACTAATGCAATGCAATAGCATAGAAGAAAAAAAGATATTCTTGATTTATCTGTGTACAAATTTTTAGTGCATAGTTGAGAAATTCAACATAGTCCATTAATCATCAAAAAATCATCGAATGACGAATCCCAAGGGCGGAGCGGGAAACAGTGTCAGACTCTTACTGACTAAAGAACCTACCCCGTACCTTCCTTGCGTTATTCCCAGAGCCCCGGTGTAATGCTTTCACACCAACCCTCAGCACCGGGAGACTTCGACCCTGTAGGGCCCAGACTTTAGCATAGTAGTTTTTTTTTTATTCGAATATATATATTTATTTATACTTTATTGTACACCGCATTTTTATACAAATATAGGTACTTAAGACAAAACCGCATCAAAATCCGTTGCGTACTTTTAAAGATCTAAGCATACATAGGGATAAGCAACTTTGTTTTATACTATGTAATGATAAGCGTTGCGTTTTTGTCATTTAGCTACGCAACTCTAAAAACAGATTTGCTTGACTATTTAAACGGCACTTATCACATAATTGCACATTACTGATATAAGCTCCGTACTGGATACATCTTCCTCTATTTAAATAATAATCTTTTTATTTCTGAAAAAGAAAATGTGTACTGCGCAATGTTTCCTGGCGACAGCACTGCTCTTCGGGCTAGCACACTCCTGGGGTGAGGAAACTTCTTGTATTTTTTCAATACACTTACACGAAAACTGCCTCTTATCGCACTCCTATTAGGTTCAATATAGCATGTATATCACCCAAGTGCTTTTTTGAGTTTATCACAAGAAGGGCTTTTTTATTCCTTCCTTATCGTCACGGTTAAGGGTGATTATTATTTTTTTTTACTTAGTTCATCGAATCAGGCGCGAAGCGTCCCCCGAGGCGCTGGGCGACCCCACGAAGTTAGAAACTGACCAGAGCAGATTTGAATGCTATTATTATTATATTTCTACTTTATATTTCAGATACGATTAAACGTTTTTTCTTTCTTTCTTTATTTCACAAGTCGTAAGTGTATTGAAAAACGTCGTTCGACACGCGTACAGATTTGTCATTGCAGCCCTCGGCTCCATAACACACTCGCCTACGGCTCGTGCGAATTTCGCCTCGGTCGCAATGACAAACTTCCTGCACTTGTATCAAAATGTACTATATTTCAACTTGCGCTATTGTTTACGTCGTAATTGTCCTGAGATGCTGGCAATCAGTTTTACAACTTGAAATCTGGACAATTACGGAAATAAATTTTAGTGTTCTGCCTATTTGGTGAAAACTGGTTGGGTATTTTTTTTTTAAGTTTTAATAGATAGGTAGGTATTTTTTAGGAACTTAAAATTAATAGGGTGTCACAATGGGAAGTCTTATCGCCAAAAGAGATTTTTTAAAGACAACCCCCCTATTTAATCCCTTTTAGAAGGCACGATTTTTGCAATACAGACATAATATAGTTAAATAATTGCATTGCTTACGGGCGTCTGATCTTGGCGGGTGTGAAGTTAAGGTCTGCGAATTTTAGCGTAGTAGATGACGTGCCCGGATCACACAAGTTAATCACTTCATAATATGGCGAAATTTTGATTCAATACTTAGCTGCTTCTATGACGTTTAATTTAAGAGCGGCCAACCCGACGTATATTTTCATACAACCGCTCTTACGTGATTATGATGTTATTACACATCTTTCTTAAAATATTTTGGATGCATAGATATCTTGTGGATATTATCTAGGCTTCTATAGAACCCAAAAACGTGAATTTGTGTAAGAGTAATCCAGTAAAGACCTCTGAAAATCTGCTATTGTACGTGAACTTCATACTGTACTCCTAAATTAAAAATATAAAAAAGAACTTCTATAGAAGCCTAGCGCATTTAATCGAGATTCTAAATATAGTCATTTTTTTTTTTCAAAAATCCTTAAGGGTTTATTAAAAACACTTTCCTGGAACAAGTTTTGTGAAATATTCGAGTAAATCTTACAATTACTGAATGCCAACAGAGTTTTCAAGTGTTATCTCTCTTTTTTGGCATTACTTTTGCATCAAACATCACATTGGATGGCTTTAGATGAAGCTACAAGCTTTTAAACCACGCTCGACGTAGATGATAGGCGAGTCGGGAAGGCCCGCCTTAAACCACGTGACTACTATCAACTCGTGATAACCTCACGCCGGCGCATCACTACTTATCAAAACACTTAAAAAACAAAAGAAATAAGTGTTTGAAATAAATCTATAATTTTAAATATTTGAATAAAATACGAAGAAGAACATTTAAATTACAAGATATGATCTAATTTGTTTTTTTCTGCATTCTGCAAAGTTGTGTAGGTATTTTAAAGTTACGAGGTATATATTCACTATAATCCATCGTTATAGGAAATTGTCCTCACCATCATCATCAGTCTTATTAATGTTCCCACTGCTGGGACACAGGCCTCCGCTCTAAGAAAGAGAATGGGCCATAATCCACCTCGCGGGCCCAGTGCGAATTGATGGATATCACATGTCTTCGAATTTTTAGTTTATGCCGGTTTACCTCACGATGTTTTCCTTCACCGTTTTGAGAGCAGTGGTGATGAATTAAATTACATAAAGTAATACGCCTGGCTAAGTTTGAAGCCCTTGGTCTTTACAACTTGGTCACCACTGCTCAAAGTGTCATAACATCTCAAATCCTTTGATAACACCACTAAAATAGCTCTAAAATCCTGAAGCCATAAAAATAACCACTTTAACTTACTCTCGAATCGATTGTTTACCTAACCCCAGTTGGTGGTCACATTTGCTGATGGTATATGTATAATGCCATCAAGCCGATTTCGGCCACAGCGACCGCGTTCCTTCGCTTCTCATGGTGGCTCTGAACGTTTCAAAAGTGCCTGTAAATGGTTTATTTGGAATAAAATGATTTTGACTTTGACTTTATCTTCATTTCTGACACGATCACGCAAGGTACTCCGAGCATAGCCCTTTCCATTGCCCTTTCGGTGACTTTAATCTTTCAGAGCCATATGTCATCATTGGCAACACAAAACTGGTCAGACTTTCATACGTCTGTATGTGTATCAGAGGTATTTTTGTGGTTTCAAAAGTAATGTATGGACATTTTGAGCTATAGTAATGGTAGCAACGCATTCACACTGGCTGTTGGGGAAGTCTGTAATCCCCCATTACCATTTTGTTTCAGACATCGCCGTGACAGCAGGAGATCGAATAGAATTTTACACTACTGACGGACAAAAGGCTGACACCATACACTTTAACTCCCAAAATCTTACCGCATTGGCTTATGACGAAGTCCACAACGTGCTGCTGTATGTTGACAAGCAAAGCGACAGCGACACCATATGTGGATACAAAATATCTTTCCTGGAATACCAATGCTACATAGAGAGGAACGGAAGGAACATCAAGGGTCTGGCCTTCGACCCCGTCACAGAGAAGATGTTCTTCACAGATGCAAAAGAAAGAAGCATTAATTGGTTTTCATTTAAACCTGGATTCAAGAACAATGTTTACGGCAATCTTTTGATCAAGTTGGAAGAAGGGATCCCCACTGATATTGCGGTGGATAGTTGCCGAGGGTACGTTACCCATAATATTGCGGTAAAAATTATATGTTCTCAATAACTGTACTGCTTCGTGATTTGTAATAGTGATTTTCAATTTGCAGATATGTTTACTGGATCAACACAAACGTTACGCCGTCTGCAATAGAGAGAGCCCGATTTGATGGCTCAGACAGACAAGTTATTATTAATGCCACACGTGAATGGGACCTACAAAGCTTGGCTATTGACCAACAGGCTGAGAAGATTTACTGGAAAATGCGTGAGGAACAATTTAGCAACTATATAAACAGCGCAGATTTGAATGGTATAAATAGGGCACAAAGAATACATCAAAAATATTACCCTAATGATCACGTCAATGCTTTTTCTGTTTCAAAACAGTTCCTTTTGTCGGTCAGCAGCTGCACAACCTGCCAAGAGAGAAGTGTTTTTAGATTCCCAAAGCCACTGAACCGTTATAGCTATGAAGACATCTTTCAGGTTGATACTAAAAGCGTTATCGGAATAGTCACCAACTACAAAATAAAAGACCAATTTCAGGGAAAGTCGGAATGTAATCAAGTACTCGATAACTATGAGACTAAAGACTCGACCAAAATTGCTAGAGAATATGAAGGTCCGTTTTGTGTTCATGGTATCAAAGTTATTGGACAATCTATCTGCAAATGCACGGCCGGGTACACCGGCGTGCGATGCGACGCATCCGTCTGTGACAACTACTGCTTGCAGGGCAGCTGTAATTTCACTGATGATGGGCTTCCTGAATGCAGGTGAAGTAGATTCTATTCTTTCTCTTGATTATCTTGTTTATATTATTTATTTTATTAATATCACAATAATGTTATTACAGATGTAATGCTGGATATTCCGGAGAACGATGCGAACTGAACGTGTGTAATGGTTACTGTTTAAACAACGGAACTTGTTCCTTGAATGAGGAAGACGAGCCTGTTTGTGAATGCATTGGAGAGTACGAGGGTGGAAGATGCGAGCTACCAGCCGGTGTGAACAACGTCGACGGACCCTTAGTTGAGAAGATTGAGCCAGCGTGTCAAACACCAGGTTCTGGACTAAAGGATGACCAAAATAATGCTGTCTCATCTGCGTCTAAACATTACACAGCAGAAAGGAATATCACTCTAGCTGATTTATTAGCAAATTGGCAAAAACCTGTCGCAACTATCTCCGTGGTAGTGGAAGTTAAAACTAACAATTGATTCTAAAACTGTTTCATACAACACGACGCGACGCTGTACGCACATTTTAATAGAGTGACTCAAAATAGAGCTTTATACACAACGCGAAAAGATACTCATTTAATTTTGAGAATTTAGAATACGTAGCTCCATGCAGCGCTGCGCCTCGTGACGCCTCGCGGCGTAGCGCGACGCAGCTTTGCAACACTGGTCCGTGCGGCGTGATGTTACTACGTGCCTCACAACGTTACGATGCGTCTCGCGGTGCCGCGCGGTGCAGCGCGAATTCATTGGCCTCTTCTCGTATCGTCGCGTCTCGGTATAACCCTAAGTTTAATTATATTTTTTTTCACTAAGTTATTCATTTATCTAAGTCGTAAAATTGTGCCTCATGACCCGCAATTGACATGTCGCTGGTAATCGCTTGGATCTGCCTATATTAAGGTTCGGGAGGTCAAGTTTACTAAAAATAAGAACAGATTTTTATTGTACACTTACCTACATTCAGCCTTATATTATCCGTTCTAACTAAACAACCATTTTAAGAGCAACCAACTCTAGGGGTTTTGAACAAAAAAAGAATATTGAAAATCGGCTCACAATTGACGGAATCATCGAGTAACAAACACACAAAAAACACATACTATGCGTTCCAAGTAAGAATAGGATCGATTGCCAGAATGTGACGTCACGACGTACTGTCAAATCGTAGATATTTTTGCAAAATTGAAAACTCAGAGATGAGTAAAATTGAAGAACTGGATTCCGATTAAACTTTTTTCGTTCACAGTTTGTAAATAAATTTTTTTTTTCGAAAATAAACTGAATTTAAAAAATATCTTCCCACGATTTGACAGTAAATCGTGACGTCGCAACATGGCAATCGATCCTATTCTCATTTGGAACGCATTGTCCCGTCGGATTGAGAACCTCCTCCTTTTTTAAAGTCGGTTAACAAAAATCTTTCGAAATCGAATATTGACCGAGATATTTATTGACTTATTTATTAGAACTTCATGCAACACAAAGGTAGGTCACAGGCGGACTTAATGCCTTAGGCATTCTCAACCAGTCAACCAAGGCTGGTGAAGAGAAAACGATATCAAGATATTGCTGAATATACGTAAAATAAACAAGAAGATACATACAGCCAAAAATAGAACACCCCTCTTCGAAGTTGGTTAAGTGCGGCCAACCCGATGTATATTTTCATACAACCGCTCTTACGTGATTATGACGTTATTACACATCTTTCTTCAGATATTTTGGATACACAGATATCTTGTGGAATGTAAATTTGTGTAAGAGTAATCCAGTAAAGACCTCTAAAAATCTGCTATTTTACGTGTGCTTGGACTCTCCATAATGTACTCCTATGTTAAAAATATAAAAAAGTACTTCTATAGATGCCTTGCGCATTTAATAGAGATTCTACATGCTGTCATTTTTTTTTTTTTTCAAAAATCCTTAGGACTTAAATAAAAACACGTATTTCCTGGCACAAGTTTTGTGAAACATTCGATTAAATTGTAGAATTAACGAATGCCAACGGAGTTTTCAGGTGTTATTTCCCTTTTTTCGCTTTCCTTTTTATCAAACATCACTTTGGATTGCATTAAATGAAGCAACAAGCTTTTAAATAATGTTCGACGTTACCGATAGGCGAATGAGGAAGGCCCACGTTAAAAATAAAACTCGCTCATTAAAGGTAAAACATATAATTTATTTATTTTCTGTTCCTGTTTTAAAACGAGTTCCCCGTGGCGCCAGACCACTTGTAGCTCAACATCTTGCAACTTGTATCCGTCTGGCCGCCCGGGAGAACTCACTTAGTGCTTGGAAACAACTTCTCACCTTCCCCTACAGAATATTACATATTCAAAAGGATTTGGCTAACAAAAAGACATTAACAACACAAATTAAAGAAAATTGTAATATTTCGGCCCATAATTTGGACACAAAATTATCGACAAAGAGGTTTACTTCTTTAGGAGGTATTTCCCACCTGGTCGAATCTAAATTAGGGGAAGGTGATATTAGCGGAGCAGCCAGAATTCTCTTCAGTAGTGATGTGTTGGCTCCTTGTTCTCCAGATACTCTAGTAGCTCTGGAGAACAAACACCCGGCTCCAGCGGATGGCCTTTCTTTTCCTGACCCTCCTGATTCGGACATTCATACCCTCACCGTTACAGGTCGAGAGGTAGTCTCAGCCGTTTGCTCCTTCCGGAGTGGCTCTGCCGGCGGCCTTGAAGGGCTAAGTCCTCAGCACCTGAAGGATCTTATCTGTTCAAGCGCTGGGGAAGCTGGTGAGTCACTTTTGAAGGAGCTTACGGCTCTTATTAACCTAATGCTCTCGGGTAAGGTAAACGAAGCCGTCATCGACACTCTGTACGGAGCCAATTTGTGTGCTCTGCGCAAGAAAGATGGCGGCATCCGACCCATTGCTGTAGGAACTACCTACCGTCGTTTGGCAGCCAAGATTTGCTGTAAATTTTATGGTGAGGCTGTTTCGAAAAAATTTCAGCCCCTGCAGCTAGGTTTCGGCTCCAAAGGGGGCTGCGAGGCTGCCGTACACGCTTTGTCGACCTACCTAAATTCCAACTTAGGAGAGGTCATCCTGAAGGTTGACATAAAAAATGCTTTCAATTCGGTTAATAGGGACATCTTGCTGGCAGAATCTAAAAAAGAAATACCCCAAATTTATAGTTTTTTATGGCAGTGCTATAGGCATCCTTCTAAATTATTATATAAAGATAAAATTTTGGAATCCGCAGTTGGCTGTCAACAGGGTGATCCCCTCGGGCCGGTGATTTTTAGTTTAGCCATTCACCCAATTATTCGACAGCTAAATTCTAAGTTTAACGTTTGGTATCTCGACGATGGAACCCTGGGAGGCGATACAGACACAGTCTTAGATGATTTAATTTTTTTGAAAAATCAACTTCACTCAATAGGACTTGACCTCAACCTTTCAAAATGTGAACTATTTCTAGCTGACAGTACTGACAGACATCTGACGCTCTCTAAATTTACCGCAATGGCACCAGAAGTTAAAATCATCGATAAAAGCTCTCTTCGTCTCCTTGGGGCTCCTATTTTCGAGGATTCCTTTCCCAATTTTGTGGGGGAAAAAATTCAAAATTTTAATGATGTTTCGGAAAGATTGCTCGAAATTAACTTACATTCGGCTATCACTTTAATTCGTTTCTGCTGTTTCGGCCCTAAATTGACATACTTCCTCCGCGCCTCTCATTTGTGGAAACATCCTCATCTTTTGGAAAAAATGGATCAAATTATCAGACAAACTCTTTCTTCAATTTTAAATGTGGCCATGGACGACCGAGCTTGGGCTCAAGCTACCCTTCCCATTCGTATGGGAGGCCTCGGTGTCCGCAAAATTACCAGTATCAGTTTACCGGCATTTATTTCCTCGGTTCACGGCACGGAGAAATTAATCAGGAATATTCTAATTTCCACACTGATTAATTTTGATGTGCCGTGCTTAACTGAGGCTGTAAATGCCTGGAAAGTCGCTTGCCCGAATTCAAAAATACCCGGCAACCCCTCTTCCCAAAGGCAGTGGGATGAGCCGCTCTGCAAAGTAGTTCAGCAAAACCTGTTTTCTACATCTTCCTCTACTGCAGAGCGTGCACGCCTGCTGGCTGTGGAGAAGTGGGAGTCTGGTCTCTGGCTTCACGCACTACCGTCGTCGAGCATAGGCACCTTGTTCGACGATACTACTTTCCGCCTCGCTGCTTCTCTACGTCTAGGCGCTCCTTGTTGTTCTCCTCATCGCTGCCACTGTGGCGAAGTTGTCAACAGCCTCGGGCACCACGGTCTGTCATGCAGCCGAAGTGCGGGTCGCATAGCTCGGCATGCGAATATCAACGACATCATCCGACGTGCTCTTGTTTCCGTCGGCGTTCCAGCTGTATTGGAACCTCATGGCCTGGTACGCGACGATGGCAAGAGACCGGACGGTATGTCTTTATTTCCTTGGAAGATGGGTAGGCCTTTAGTGTGGGACGCAACTTGTGTCGATACTCTCGCGCCATCTCATCTCCCTAGCTCATCATGCTGTGCCGGTGCTGCCGCTGCGGCTGCGGAGAACCTCAAGCGGCGGAAATATACTAATCTTGTTGGTAGTTATATTTTCGAGCCGTTTGGGGTTGAAACTCTCGGATCGTGGGGTCCGAGTGCCCACAAGTTGTTTAATGAACTTTCTAAACGACTTGTTGACACTTCGCGTGACCCAAGGTCTGGCTTTTACCTTGGGCAAAGAATAAGCATTGCCATACAGCGTGGCAATGCGGCCAGCCTTTTGGGCACTTTACCGGTCGACAGCGATGCGGAAGAGTTTTTTGACGCTTTATTAGATTAGGTATTTTTAGTTAAGTTAATTAGGGTTATGTAGTTTTAAGGTTAGATATCTAATTATTTGTACAGTTTACTAAATAAATTAATTAATCTTTTTTTGGTGTACAATAAAGTATTTTTCTAATCTTATAAAACAGTTGCATATACATTTTGTACGTAATATTATTGCATTTTCATTTACAGTGGAAATACATTTTTTTTTACAGTGGAAATACATACAGATTGATTTGAAACAACGCTTTGAATTTAACAAACGTCAAACGTCTCAAGTAATCATCATCATCATCATCATCAGCCTTTTAATGTTCCCACTGCAGGGACACAGGCCTCCTCTCTCTAGGAGAGGGAATGGGCCATAATCCACCACGCGGGCCCAGTGCGGATTGGTGGATGTCACATGTCTTCGAATTTTTGGTTCTAGGACATGCCGGTTTCCTCACGATGTTTTCCTTCACCGTTTTGAGAGCAGTAGTGATGAAATAAATTACACAAAGTAATGGGCCTGGCTGGGTTTGAACCCGCGACCTACGACTCGTAAGTCGGGGCCGTTACCACTCGGCCACCACTGCTCTCAAGTAATAGTAACTTTTAACAGTTCGTATTTAACTTTAACTGACTGTTTGAAACAACCAACGGCGGATCCAGGGGGGGGGTCATGGGGGTCATGACCCCCCCTGAGCTGGTTTTAGGACTTAGGTGAACCACTAATTGAACATCTATACTAATATTATAAAGCTGAAGAGTTTGTTTGTTTATTTGAACGCGCTAATCTCAGGAACTACTGGTTCGAATTGAAAAATTCTTTTTGCGTTGAATAGATCATTTATTGAGGAAGGCTTTAGGCTATATAACATCACGCTGCGACTAATAGAAGCGAAGAAACAACGAAAAATGTGGAAAAAACGGGGAAAATTATTCATCTTTGAGGGTTTCCGTTGCGTGCGCTGCCAAAACGGTTTAAGATACCAAACAAATATGTATGAAAGAATTATTCCTCTTAAAATGATCTAAAAAAATGTCCGCGACAGTATATGTCTATCTTTTAAGATTAACTTACTAGAACCGTTTTTATGCGAATCAAATTTAGCCAATTTTTACCGATTATTTGTTAGAGTTGTATCAACATAATAATATAATCTTTATCCAAATAAATGTGTTTTTAATTAAGAGTATGTAATTGTAAACAAAATTGTCATCATCATGTCGACATCATTTAATTTCAATGAACATCTTAGAAGATATTACAATTTTAAAATAACTCCGATATAAAATTCACACGCGATGCGTGATGTGCAAAACTTGATGCTGCGCCTGGCCGGCGGGCGAGGAGAGGGGTTGCTTTTTTTATGGTAGGTAAAAATCATCCAATGACGAGTCCCGCTCTTGGGCGGAGCGGGAAACAGTGTCAAATTCTTACTGACTAAACAACCTACCCCGTTCCTCCCTTGCCTTATTCCCAGAGCCCTGGTATAACGCTTTCGCACCAACACTCAGTTGCAGGAGGCTTCGCCCCTGAAGGGCCCCACAGTTTGCTGACAACACCTTGAGGCGCGCGGGAGCAGTGCACGCCGTCGACGACTTGGTCTCAGTCTGGACTGTTACAAGACAACCGGACGGCGAGCTATCCATTGCTCACCGTCCACAAGCCAGCGTCTACGGACACCGGATATCGGCGGGATCGCGGCGGTGACGGCTACGGCGAGGGCGCTGTTGCCTTTGCCTTATGCGGTCCGCCTCCTACTTTACGACCATTACTGCTTTGCAGAAGGAGGCGACCGCTTGCCATTCTTCTTCGCTGCCAACTATGGCCTGATCACCCCCACGAGGACACGGCGATGCTCTTCTCAAGCGGGGCACACCTCCACCGTGTGCTCCACCGTATCCTCCGGGCTGACCACACAGTGGCGACACCCGGGCGTCTCTTCCGCACGAATCTCCTGAACTTCCCATGTTCGGTGAGAACCTGCGTCATGCGGAAGGTGAGGATGCCGTGATAGACATCACGCCTCAAAGAGGGGACTTACCGCCGAGATTATGGCGTGCCCAAGTTGGGGTGTAGCTCTATGAAGTACTTTTAGATAATTATGTTCTTTTAAAAACTAAATTGTCTAAAATAATAACAGAAATTGACACGGGCAAAGTCGTGGATAACAGCTATCTACACTAATATAATAAAGAGGTTTTTTTTTTTTTTTTTTTTTATGGTAGGTGAAAATCATCCAATGACGAAACCCGCTCTTGGGCGGAGCGGGAGACCAGTGTCAGACTCTTACTGACTAAAAAAACCTACCCCGTACCTTCCTTGCCTTATTTCTGGAGTCGAGGTTACAATTTTCACTTACCCTCTAGGCTCCAGGAGGCTTCGACCCTGAAGGGCCCCTGCAGTTTGCTGACAACTCCTTGAGGCGCGCGGGAACGGTGCGCGCCGTTGACGACCTGGACTCGGTCTTACCAGACGATCGGACGGCGAGCTACCCATTGCTCACCGTCCGCGAGCCAGTGTCTACGGTGGCCGGATATCGGCAGGATCGCGGCGGCGACGGCTACGGCGAGTACGCCGTTGCCTTTGCCTTATGCGGTCGGCCTCCTCCTTTACGAGCATTACTGCTTCGCAGAAGGAGGCGACCGCCTGCCATTCCTCTTCGCTGCGGACCATGGCCTGAACCAGGGCCCGGCGCGAGAGGTCGCCGCCGCCGATAATATAATAAAGAGGTAAAGCTTGTTTTTTTGTTTTTATGTTTTTTTGTTTGTAGGGGGTAATCTCCGGAACTACTGGTCCGATTGGTAAAAATTTTACAACAATTGAAAGCTACTTTACTCCTGAGTGACATAGGCTTTATGTACGCGGGCGAAGCCGCTGACAAAAGCTAGTAATTTATAAAGCTGTGGAGGTCAAAAATAAATATGATGCCCAAAATAACTATTCCACGCGGACGAAGTCGCGGGCACAGCTAGTAATGATATAAAAAACATAATGATTTTAATTATATATTTTGTCACCATACAGATTTTATGTAGGTAACTAGATACCTTCAATATTTAATTAACTTAATATAATAACTTTTTATGTTGTTATTTAAATTTCGCCCGCGGCTTCGCCCGTGTGGAAATCGGTTTTATCGCGCTTTTTAGATTTTCCCGTGGGAATGAGAAGTTCTACCACGGCAAAACATTGCTTATCCAGGACTCAAACTACCTCCATACCAAATTTTATCAAAATCCGTTCAGGCGTTTAGGCCGTTAAGTGGTTAAACCTAAACTGAGTGGTAAACTATATTATATGTTTTACTTTGGGGAGCAAAAACATGCAGATTTTGGACACTGGAAAACCCAGAACACGCTACATAGAGCTGACCATGCGAAAAACAATGTTTTTCCAGGTGTACTCCAGCAACCCTTAGAGTTTGGCCTTGTTAATGGTCATTTCAAATGAAACCCATATAGGAAACTGAAGTCTTTTAAATTTAAATGGGAGGTCTGTTGGAATAATCGGGATCCGAGGAATGAGTACACTTTCACATTTTGCTGCGCCAGTCAAAATAGCTGCGTTAATAATATTCCGTCCAAGCTGAGTGACACGCAGCCTGGTACCATTACACAGTCGTGGGGCATCGAGATTACGCATCAGCATCACCGGAACCCCTACTTTTAATTTTGCAGCTGCGTTTGAAGAGGCATCTCAATAGCTCTCAAAATAGCTTGTCTTTGCACTTGCTCTTCCAAACGTAGCTGCGTTTGAAGAGGTGAGTCTAACGCCCTTAGTGCTGTCTGACGTTTAGCCTGTTTTGAAATCCTTGCTGGCGCTGAGATGGTAGCTGAGCAGCTCTCTAAGCAGCCTGACGCTCTGTTTGAACGCGCCTTCTTAATCCAGCATAGAGAGACGATTCTTGAGATCGGGCAATTTTTATTGCCCGAGCTTCAGATGAGGTGCTCGACAAATTAGATTTACGTTTGCAAGGCATTGTGAAATAATGAGTAGGTAAACTATAAACATAAACTAAAGTATAATCCTATAGTAATGTTAGTTCAATGTCCTAAACTATAACAATCTAAATGACGAACAAAGCGACGTAATTACCTTTAAATAAACTATACCTAGTGAATCGAATTAAGCTAAGCTATGAGAAAACAAAACGACAAATAATAAAGTTGAAAAGTGCACAACGTTACCACATTTTAAAATACACCCAGCGCCATCTATCGCTTACATAAAGAATTAGTTAGCGTAAAGACTACTTATACTAAATACCTACTTATATCAATTAGTAATTTCGGTGACTTATAGTTATTTCAGTATTTGTTATATGTGCATGTTAAAACCTGTTTTGATTATTCATAAACGTTGTTAACCTTCTGAAACAGTCTACTATACCTACCAGGATAAAGGGTAGGTAAAAAAGTACGAAAGTTTTTGCTTAGCTACGTAAAAACAATACTAAGTACACAGGATTAGCAGATGTAAAAATCAGTTTAGGCGATAAACCAAATTGTACGCCATCTCTCGGAATTCCTCATTTTCGGGGATAATTTATCGTATAATTAAGCTTTGTTTTAAACGACACACAGCGCCTTGTGTCACCAAACTGATACTGACAGCTGAAGCTGTTTCATACAAAGCTAACAATATTTTCGTTTTCCCTCGGGAACATCACATTTTTCCGGGATAAAAAGTAGCCTATTATTTAATCCGGACTTCTAACTTTACGTCTGGAAAATTTCAAAGCAAACGGTTCAGTAGTTACGGCGTGAAAGCCTAACAAACAAACAAACTCACTTTCCGATTTATAATATTAGTAAGGATAAGGATATGTATTTTGTTTGTTGGAAACCCTTGTCGTACCATCTCTTCACTTTTGCGGAGTTTTGCGTCATATATCTCGATATACCAGGGCCCGATCTGGGGGGGAAATCAGATCAGAACGGCAAAAAATCAAAATGAGGGGCGGCAAAATTGACTTATTCCAACCTAGCCATTAGCCAGCTACCAGCACCACCATAAAATTATCCAATGACCGCCCTTGATTGGAGCGGAAATAGTGCCAGACTTCTACTATGTAAAAACCCACCCTGTTCGAAGGAACGAATGTTAGGAAGCATTGTATGTGGCCACCACCACGGCTACGGCTGTTGCGTCAGAGTCTGTGAGGCCGACCTTGGTGGCCACACAGCGGCAGCGGCGGGACAAGGCCTCTCCTCTGCAGCGACTAGGCTACTCCCCGGCTAGAGCCGAATGGAGGTTTGACGGCGCCAAGAGGAAGGTGGCTAGGGCGGTGGGCTTGGACGTTTCCATCAAGGTGGACGAAGTGGTGGCTGCCGTCGAGGCGAGCTGGTGCACGACGTATCAAGTTCGGGCGGGCACCATCTGCGCTGACAGCACGGGCATACGAACCGTAACGATTAGCTGTCCCGCGTCGGCGGCCAAGACCATCGCTGGGGAGGGCCGAAGGCTTCTTTGCGCTGGTTCTCCACGCAAGGAAAACTGCTGGAGCCCAGACCTCTGCGGTGTTACCAAAGCTACGTGGGGCCTATTGCGCTGCAGTGGGCAAAGTGGATCACAGTGACCACTGCTATCAATGTGGTAGGCCCGGTCACAAGGCTGCAGAATGCTGTGCTATGTTGCACTGCTACGCATGTGCGGCAGCATGCAAACAGGCTGACCACCAAACTTAGAGTAGATCCTGCGATCCCTCCGCCAAGGCCAAGGGTAAAGTTCGAAGGTCCACCTCAGCCAAATCAATGCTCAGGATCTATTGATAGCTAACTGGGGGTAACTAATTGGGTGCAGGCCTTGAGCGACTCGATAACAGCAATTTCGTCGGCCGCCGCCGGTACCTCGTCCCTCGAGGCCGTCACGAGGGAACGGGGTTGCGTCGCAGCACGGTTCGGAGACTTTGCATTGGGAGGCGTCTACCTCTCCCCGACCAGATCTCTCGCTGATCTCTACGACTGCCTTAAGGAGCTGAATGCCGGCGTCGTGGGATTTGATTCACTCCCCGTAGTTGTTTGCGGGGAACTTTCACCACGGTTATGGAATATAAATAGGCTGCCTCATTCTGTGCTTCTCTGGATGTCTCAAGAGAAGATGGCAATATGTACGTGTATATGTCCAAGTTATTGTGTGTCAAGTTTTTCAAGTGTGCAATAAAGAATAAATATTTTTAAGTAGAGTACTTTTTACGTACATTAAAAAATTACCTATTTTTTACTTGCATCTATTGTTATCAAAATTAAATTATAAGCCCTTGACTTGACCACGACTATGTGACCCGCTCCTGGGGCCAAGGCTGGATCCGCCCTTGCCTTCAACAATGTCTTAAACTTTGGCAGCGTTTGAGCACGCCTCACATCTAAAGGTATCGCATTCTACAACCGAGCAGCTTGAATTGTAAAAAATTTGTCAACAAAGGAAGTGGAAAGCGTGCAGATACTTAATTTTAGGTTTTCCGATGATCTCAAGCACCTACTATGTGTGCCACTTAAAAACTAAAAAGGATTAAATAGCACATTATAGTGTGTCTTTCTCCTCTGTCAAATCCATCCAAAGGTTATGTTTAAAAAATCGCTTTAAAGGTCTCTGCACGGCGCGGGCACGGCGCGGCGGGACCGGACGGCGACGCGACGACGCCATACAGATCCGAGGTTACCGTCGCGTCGAGCGGGACGGCTCTGTGTGGCGTCGTCCGTAATATCTAGTACATTACAACTGCTCAGCTTCGCGTCGCCGCCCGGTCCAGCCGCGCCGCGCCCGCTGTGTGCAGAGACCTTTAGCGATAAGACCGCCCATTGTAACACCGTAGTAATTTTAAGTGTCCTAATGTACCAAGTTGTGTTTATGGTGTACCTACAATAAAGAGTATATCTATCTATCTATCTACAAAGCAAAAAAGTATATGGGCATTCCGGCGAAGGCGAATAGAAAGCCATTTTAGCTGAGTACGAAATTCAGACACGTGGTCATACTTGCGCTAGCCAAATATGAACCTGATACAGAGATTTTGAAGTCGCTCAAACTTATCCAATTGTTCATGGGTGAGATCAAGATAGCTGGCAGCAGCACAGTCTAGGATTGGAAGAAGAAGAGATTGTGCTTACGCAATTTTAGTAGTGATAGGAAGAAAATTTCAAAGACGTCTTAGAGAGCCCGCTGAAGCAAAAAGCTTACGACTGACTTCCTGTATTTGCTATTTATTTACTATTCGAAATATGTTTTTTTTAAATATACCACAACTTTCACACAACGCCATCTAGTCCCAAGCTAAGCAGAGCTTGTGTTATGAGTGCTAGAGTCTGACACTGTTTCCTGCTCCGCCTAAGAGCGGGACTCGTCATTGGATGATTTTTGCCCACCTAAAAAAAAACCCCTAAAGTTGACACTCGTCAGCTCCGCATCCGTATCAGTATCCGCTAAGTTGGCCTCCGTTACAATCCGATGCCTCTACCTCTGACCTCTTATCAGTCTCTATCTCCCCAAAAACATATTTTGTTTGAGGAAAAAGAAACTGGGCAAGTGTGAGTCGGACTTGCTCACTGAGGGTTCCGTACTAATTGCGGTTTACTATTTCTGAAGTATTATAAAAAACTACTCTCTAAATATCGTTCAAATCAGTTTTTGGTGGAAAGTTGCATGGTAACATACATCATATAATTTGATACACACACAGTACTGGGCAATCTCACGCAAACTGAGAGAATTTGAGAGTAGTGGTGGCCGAGTGGTATCAGCCCCGACTTACGAGTTTGCAGGTCGCGGGTTTAAACCCAGCCAGACGCATTACTTTGTATAATTTATTCCATCACCACTGTTCTCAAAACGGTGAAGGAAAACATCTTGAGGAAACCGGTATGTCTTAGCACCAAAAGTTCGAAGACATGTGACATCCACTAATCCGCACTAGGCCCACGTAGTGGATTATGACCCATTCCTTCTCCTAGAGAGGAGGCCTGTGCCCCAGCAGTAGGAACATTGAAAAGGCTGATGATGATCCATAAATGCTATGTTTTTCCTGATGGCTACAATCCGGAAATATTTAAGTCAAGAGTGAATAGGTTACTTCTAGGTAAGCGCGCTCCATCTTCGACCACATCATCGCTTTCCATCAGGTGAGATAGCGGTCAAGTGTGATCCTACAATCAATAAAAAAAAAATGTCCCACACGTATTTGATGAAAAAAAAGTTTCAGTTCTAAGTATAGGGAACCCCCAAAAATTATTGTCTTTTTTCTATATTTGCGTGAAACTCTTAACACGGTTCATAAAATACCAAGTTCCATCAGTATAGTTATCTTATAGTTTCGGAAAAAATTGGCTGTGACATTCGGACGTGCAGACAGACAGACATTACGAATCTATATATATTTTTAGATCATTTGTGTATGTGGTCCTTGCAATTTGATATGTTTTTATTGTAGGTAATTCTTTTTGTGTGTGCCCTATGATTCTAGATGGTCCAAATAAATATATTATTACTAGCGACCCGCCCCGGCTTCGCGCGGGTACTGATATTGAATATATTATGCATATATTATGCACATAAACCTTCCTCTTGAATCACTCTATCTATTAAAAAAAAACCGCATCAAATCCGTTGCGTACTTTTAAAGATATAAGCATACATAGGGATAAGCAACTTTGTTTTATACTATGTAATGATAAGCGTTGCGTTTTTGTCATTTGACTACGCAACCCTAAAAACAGATTTGCTTGACTATTTAAACGGCACTTATCACATAATTGCACAATACTGATATAAGCTCTGTACTGGATACATCTTCCTCTATTTAAATAATAATCTTTTTATTTCTGAAAAAGAAAATGTGTACTGCGCAATGTTTGCTGGCGACAGCACTGCTCTTCGGGCTGGCACACTCCTGGGGTGAGGAAACTTCTTGCATTTTATTTATTTCAACTTTCGCTATTGTTTACGTCGTAATTGTCCTGAGATGCTGGCAATCAGTTTTACAACTTGAAATCTGGACAATCACGGAAATAAATTTTAGTGTTCTGCCTATTTGGTGAAAACTGGTTGGGTATTTTTTTTTTAAGTTTTAATAGATAGGTAGGTATTTTTTAGGAACTTAAAATTAATAGGGTGTCATGTCACAATGGGAAGTCTTATCGCCAAAAGAGATTTTTTAAAGACAACCCCCCTATTTAATCCCTTTTAGAAGGCACGATTTTTGCAATACAGACATAATATAGTTAAATAATTGCATTGCTTACGGGCGTCGGATCTTGGCGGGTGTGAAGTTAAGGTCTGCGAATTTTAGCGTAGTAGATGACGTGCCCGGATCACACAAGTTAATCATTGCATAATATGGCGAAATTTTGGCTCAATACTTAGCTGCTTATATGACGTTTAATTTAAGAGCGGCCAATCCGACGTACATTTTCATACAACCGCTCTTACGTGATTATGATGTTATTACACATCTGTCTTCAGATATTTTGAATACATAGATATCTTGTGGATATTATCTAGGCTCCTATAGAAACCAAAACGTGAATTTGTGTAAGAGTAATCCAGTAAAGACCTCTGAAAATCTGCTATTGTACGTGAACTTTGACTCTTCATACTGTACTCCTAAATTAAAAATATAAAAAAGAACTTCTATAGAAGCCTAGCGCATTTAATCGAGATTCTAAATATAGTCATTTTTTTTTCAAAAATCCTGAAGGGTTTATTAAAAACACTTTCCTGGAACAAGTTTTGTGAAATATTCGAGTAGGTAAATCTTACAATTACGGAATGCCAACAGAGTTTTCAAGTGTTAAGTATCTTTTTTTTGGCATTACTTTTGCATCAAACATCACATTGGATGGCTTTAGATGAAGCGACAAGCTTTTAAACCATGCTCGACGTAGATGATAGGCGAGTCGGGAAGGCCCGCCTTAAACCACGTGACTACTGTCAACTCGTGATAACCTCACGCCGGCGCATCACTACTTATCAAAACACTTAAAAAACAAAAGAAATAAGTGCTTGAAATAAATCTATAATTTTAAATATTTGAATAAAATACGAAGAAGAACATTTAAATGACAAGATATGATCTAATTTGTTTTTTTCTGCATTCTGCAAAGTTGTGTAGGTATTTTAAAGTTACGAGGTATATATTCACTATAACCCATCGTTATAGGAAATTGTCCTCATCATCATCATCAGTCTTATTAATGTTCCCACTGCTGGGACACAGGCCTCCGCTCTAAGAAAGAGAATGGGCCATAATCCACCTCGCGGGCCCAGTGCGAATTGATGGATATCACATGTCTTCGAATTTTTAGTTTATGCCGGTTTACCTCACGATGTTTTCCTTCACCGTTTTGAGAGCAGTGGTGATGAATTAAATTACATAAAGTAATACACCTGGCTAAGTTTGAAGCCCTTAGTCTTTACAACTTGGTCACCACTGCTCAAAGTGTCATAACATCTCAAATCCTTTGATAACACCACTGAAATAGCTCTAAAATCCTGAAGCCATAAAAATAACCACTTTAACTTACTCTCGAATCGATTGTTTACCTAACCCCAGTTGGTGGTCACATTTGATGATGGTATATGTATAATGCCATCAAGCCGATTTCGGCCACAGCGACCGCGTTCCTTCGCTTCTCATGGTGGCTCTGAACGTTTCAAAAATGCCTGTAAATGGTTTATTTGGAATAAAATGATTTTGACTTTGACTTTATCTTCATTTCTGACACGATCACGCAAGGTACTCCGAGCATAGCCCTTTCCATTGCCCTTTCGGTGACTTTAATCTTTCAGAGCCATATGTCATCATTGGCAACACAAAACTGGTCAGACTTACGTCTGTATGTGTATCAGAGGTATTTTTGTGGTTTCAAAAGTAATGTATGGACATTTTGAGCTATAGTAATGGTTGCAACGCATTCACACTGGCTGTCGGGGAAGTCTGTAATCCCCCATTACCATTTTGTTTCAGACATCGCCGTGACAGCAGGAGATCGAATAGAATTTTACACTAATGACGGACAAAAGACTGACACCATACACTTTAACTCCCAGAATCTTACCGCATTGGCTTATGACGAAGTCCACAACGTGCTGCTGTATGTTGACAAGCAAAGCGACAGCGACACCATATGTGGATACAAAATATCTTTCCTAGAATACCAATGCTACATAGAGAGGAACGGAAGGAACATCAGGGGTCTGGCCTTCGACCCCGTCACAGAGAAGATGTTCTTCACAGATGCAAAAGAAAGAAGCATTAATTGGTTTTCATTTAAACCTGGATTCAAGAACAATGTTTACGGCAATCTTTTGATCAAGTTGGAAGAAGGGATCCCCACTGATATTGCGGTGGATAGTTGCCGAGGGTACGTTACCCATAATAGTAAACTAAAAATTATATGTTCTCAATAACTGTCCTGCTTCGTGATTTGTAATAGTGATTTTCAATTTGCAGATATGTTTACTGGATCAACACAAACGTTACGCCGTCTACAATAGAGAGAGCCCGATTTGATGGCTCAGACAGACAAGTTATTGTTAATGCTACACATGAATGGGACCTACAAAGCTTGGCTATTGACCAACAGGCTGAGAAGATTTACTGGAAAATGCCTGAGGAAAAATATCACGACATTTTTTTTTTTTTTTACTGCGCAGATTTGGATGGTAAAAACAGGAATTCAATATTATTTCGAATGCATTTCACTGATGACGTCAATGTACTTGCTGATTCAAAAGATTTCCTTTTGACGGTCGAATGGAGTAGGGTTTATAAATTCCAAAAGCATCCGAGCTTGTATAGATTTGACAGTATATTTAAGGTCGATACTGAAGGCGTTATCGGAATAGTCACCAACTACAAAATAAAAGACCAATTTCAGGGAAAGTCGGCATGTAGTCAAGTACTCGATAACTATGAGACTAAAGACTCGACCAAAATTGCTAGAGAATATGAAGGTCCGTTTTGTGTTCATGGTATCAAAGTTATTGGACAATCTATCTGCAAATGCACGGCCGGGTACACCGGCGTGCGATGCGACGCTTCCGTCTGTGACAACTACTGCTTGCAGGGCAGCTGTAATTTCACTGATGATGGGCTTCCTGAATGCAGGTGAAGTAGATTCTATTCTTTCTCTTGATTATCTTGTTTATATTATTTATTTTATTAATATCACAATATTGTTATTACAGATGTAATGCTGGATATTCCGGAGAACGATGCGAACTGAACGTGTGTAATGGTTACTGTTTAAACAACGGAACTTGTTCCTTGAATGAGGAAGACGAGCCTGTTTGTGAATGCATTGGAGAGTACGAGGGTGGAAGATGCGAGCTACCAGCCGGTGTGAACAACGTCGACGGACCCTTAGTTGAGAAGATTGAGCCAGCGTGTCAAACACCAAGTTCTGGACTAAAGGATGACCAAAATAATGCTATCTTGTCTGCGTCTAAACATTACACAGCAGAAAGGAATATCACTCTAGCTGATTTATTAGCAAATTGGCAAAAACCTGTCGCAACTATCTCCGTGGTAGTGGAAGTTAAAACTAACAATTGATTCTAAAACTGTTTCATACAACACGACGCGACGCTGTACGCACATTTTAATAGAGTGACTCAAAATAGAGCTTTATACACAACGCGAAAAGATACTCATTTAATTTTGAGAATTTAGAATACGTAGCTCCATGCAGCGCTGCGCCTCGTGACGCCTCGCGGCGTAGCGCGACGCAGCGGTGCAACACTGGTCCGTGCGGCGTGATGTTACTACGTGCCTCACAACGTTACGATGCGTCTCGCGGTGCCGCGCGGTGCAGCGCGAATTCATAGGCCTCTTCCCGTATCGTCGCGTCTCGGTGTAACCCTAAGTTTAATTATAAAATTTTATTTTACTAAGTTATTCATTTATCTAAGTCGTAAAATTGTGCCTCATGACCCGCAATTGGCGTGTTGCTGGTAATCGCTTGGATCTGCCTATATCAAGGTTCGGGAGGTCAAGTTTACTAAAAATAAGAACAGATTTTTATTGTAAACTAGCTTTTGCCCGCGGCTTCGCTCCCGGCAACAGATTATTTTACTCTACTCTACTCTACCCTAGTCTACCCTATTTTTTTTCATAAGAACCTTCTCCTGACAATAACAAACACAACAAAAAAAGAATCAGCAAAATTGGTCCAGGCGTTGTTGAGTTATGCGCTTACCAACACATTTTGCGATTCATTTTTATATATAAGAAGATTTACCTACATTCAGCCTTATATTATCCGTTATAACTAAACAACCATTTTAAGAGCAACCAACTCTAGGTACATACCACATGAACAAAAAAAGAATATTGAAAATCGGCACACAATTGGCGGAGTAATCGAGTAACAAACACACAAAAACACATACTATGCGTTCCAAATAAGGTTCCAAATGAGAATAAGATTGATTGACAGGATGTGACGTCACGACGTACTGTCAAATCGAAGATATTTTTGCAAAATTGAAAAACTCAGAGATGAGTAAAATTGAAAAACTGGATTCCGATTAAACTTTTTTCGTTCACAGTTTGTAAATAAATTATTTTTTTCGAAAATAAACTGAATTTAAAAAATATCTTCCCTCGATTTGACAGTAAATCGTGACGTCGCAACATGGCAATCGATCCTATTCTCATTTGGAACGCATTGTCCCGTCGGATTGAGAACCTCCTCCTTTTTTGAAGTCGGTTAAGTAACAAAAATCTTTTGAAATCGAAAATTGACCGAGATATTTATTTACTTATTTATTAGAACTTCATGCAACACAAAGGTACACAGGCGGACTTAATGCCTTAGGCATTCTCAACCAGTCATGGTTGACTGGTTGAGAGTTGAGTTGAGGCTGGTGAAGAGAAAACGATATCAAGATATTGCTGAATATACGTAAAATAAACAAGAAGATACATACAGCCAAAAATAGAACACCCCTCTTCGAAGTTGGTTAAGAGCAGTCAACCCGACGTACATTTTCATACAACCGCTCTTACGTGATTATGACGTTATTACACATCTTTCTTCAGATATTTTGGATACACAGATATCTTGTGGGTATGATCTAGGCTTCTATGGAAATCAAAACATAAATTTGTGTAAGAGTAATCGAGTAAAGATATCTGAAAATCTGCAATTTTACGTGAACTTTGGCTCTCCATAATGTACTCCTATGTTAAAAATATAAAAAAGTACTTCTATAGATGCCTTGCGCATTTAATAAACGAAACCAATATTACTATTATTACTTGCGCATTTAATATCGAAACCAATATTAAGAAAAACCCAAAACAATTTTGGCAGCACATTACAAGTTTACGATGTAAAGGTGGGTTTCAGTCTACCATTACCCACCATGGCAATGCGTTGTCAGGTGTCGATGCTGCCAATGCATTTGCAGAGTACTTCTCCAGTGTCTTTCTTCCTGATTTTCCTGAGCTAAATGCGAATAAAATTAATAATCGTGATACTACTTCGAATAGCAACTATATCAACATAGCTCAAATTTCCTCTGAAGACGTAGAACGCAGCATTAATAAACTAAGACTCAGTAGTTCAGCTGGACCGGATAACATTCCGTCTTCTATGCTAAAGCTATTTAAGAAATACCTCAGTGGACCTCTATGCCGCATTTATAATTTAGCACTGAGGACGGGTAAATACCCTTCCAAGTGGAAGATATCGTGGGTTACACCTATACCTAAAAAAGGAGCTAAAGCATCCGTCGAAGACTTCAGACCTTTCGCTATCCTTTCTTCACCTGCTAAAGTATTTGAGCATATTCTTCACAAAGAGATTCTCAGGCAAGTTAACAAATATCCGTGTAACGAACAACACGGTTTTCGTGTCAAAAGATCTGTTAACACTAACCTCGTAACACTAGCCGACTACATCGCTACTAGTATGGACTTAGGGAGGCAGGTAGATGTACTATACTTTGACTTTCAAAAAGCTTTTGATAGAATCAATAATGACATCCTATTAGAAAAACTAAGTGCCATAGGTTTTGCTCCCAATCTCCTTATATTGATCGCTGACTATCTCCGTGATCGTCAACAGTATGTACGACTGGGCATGTACAATTCTCAGCCGTATAACACGCGTTCAGGAGTCAGCCAGGGATCAATATTAGGACCTCTATTATTTCTCATAATGATTAACGATATTCCACAAGTTTTAAATCACTCCAAATGTTTGCTATATGCTGACGATTTAAAATTATACTCTGAGGTTCAAACTCTAGCAGACTGTGCAGCTCTTCAAAAAGATATTGATGCTATAAGTGAGTGGTCAGTTATCAACAAAATGAATTTCAATCCATCTAAATGTTGCATTATGAGTTTTAGCCGTTCACGAAATCCAATACAATTCACTTATATTATAAACGACGTAGAAATACCAAGAGTGATGGCAATTAAAGATCTCGGCGTTATCTTCGATACTAGGCTTACTTTTCATGACCACATTGTTTCTCTAGCCAAAGAGTCGTTTCGGAGGCTGGGGTTTGTCCTCAGAAGTTGCCGTGAATTTACAAACCATCAAGTTATCCGACTTCTGTATAACACACTTGTAAGAAGTAAACTTGATTCAAGCTCTTGTGTTTGGAATCCGTACGAAAAATCCTATACCCTTATGATAGAAAAAGTCCAAAAAGCATTTTTAAGATATTTCTACAAACGTAGGTTTGGTTACTATCCATATTTGTATCCAACCAAATTCCTGTTAGGTTGCTTAGGCTTTACTTCTCTCCAAGTTAGACGAGCTTTTGATCAGCTTGTGACTGCCTGCAAGATCATACACGGAACCATCGACTCGCCTAGTTTGCATGAGGAGCTGTGTAAAATTTTTGTTCCTGATAACTATTGTCGGGCAAGACGGCATAAATTATTTGTGGTGCCACGTTGCCGTACGGTTGCCCGACGTATTTCCCATTCCACGAATGTTAATCTCACTCAACGCTCTCCTTGAATCCAATCCAGGATTAGATCTGTTCGCCGATGAATGGAAGGTGATATTGACTGAATGTCTGGTGATTTGCGAGAAGACTGAGTGAGTAGTTACTTTATATGTAGGTATATCTCTTACATTTTTCTTTTTAATATGTATTACATAATTTGTAGGTACCTAATCAGTGTAATTGGCATTTTGTCGTTCTGATTAAAGAATAAATAAATAAATAAATTAATTAATTAATAGAGATTCTACATGCTGTCATTTTTTTTTTTCAAAAATCCTTAGGACTTAAATAAAAACACGTATTTCCTGGCACAAGTTTTGTGAAACATTCGAATAAATTGTAGAATTACCGAATGCCAACGAAGTTTTCAGGTGTTATTTCTCTTTTTTCGCTTTACTTTTTCATCAAACATCACTTTGGATTGTGTTAAATGAAGCAACAAGCTTTTAAATCATGTTCGACGTTAACGATAGGCGAGTGAGGAAGGCCTACCTTAAAAATAAAACTCGCTCATTAAAGGTAAAACATATAATTTATTTATTTCTAATCTTATAAAACAGTTGCATATACATTTTGTACGTAATATTATTGCATTTTCATTTACAGTGTAAATACATTGCATTTAAATAAATTCTACCACCCCGTGTGAAAGAAGAGTTTGTATCAGATTTTTACTAAAACCTTCAATATATATTTTTTTACACTTACTAAGAAACTCACTCTTATCCCACCGTTTACAGGCATGCAATGGATCATTTCCTGCACTAGGGCAGGAAAATGCGCAGGCTGTCCCCCGCCACAATATTATTGTAATATAATAGTGTATCGTATCAGGCTGGGCGCGAGTCGACCCCCACGAGGCGCGAGTCGTCCCCCACGAGGCGCGGGTTGACCCCGAAGAAATAAAAAACAGACGAGAGCAGATTTTAATTGCTATTTTTTTATTTATCTATTTTTTATTTTATTTCTCTATATGTTTGAGATTTCTTCCTTTATTTCACGAGTCGTAAGTGTATTGAAAAACGTCGTTTGACACGTGCGTCACTGCAGCCCTCAGCTCCATAACACACTCGCCTACGGCTCGTGCAAATTCTGCCTCCATCGCAATGACAAACTTCCTGCACTTGTATTAAAATGTACTATTTATTCTACGCACTATAAAACTCATATAACTGGACAGAGGCAGCCTGCGCCTGGGGGTGGGGACTATCACTGGACACTGTACACTGAATAAGCATCTTCACACAATAGGCATCACGGACAGTGCCCTGTGCAGAGCGTGCTTGGAGGAGGAGGAGACAATTGCGCACGTGCTCCTGGACTGCACAGGTGTCACTGACGCACGCACACCGAACCTTAGGCACACCGAACTCCCATATTGACGCCCTCATAAATCTGAAAGGCCTAATATCATCAACGATTGCATCACTGCTTACCATCAGGTGGGATAGCAGTCAAGCATTAGTTTATAGCAAATAAAAAAAAAGTTTTTTTTTTTATTACAATAAACTAGTGCTTGAATGCGATCCCACCTGATGGTAAGCAGTGATGCAATCGTTGATGGTGAGGCGCACTAGTTTATTAAGAGCCTATTCACTCTAGCCTTGAAGACACCTAAATTATATTCGGACGGAAAGACTGCAGCCGGCAAACTGTTCCAGTCCCTCGATGTACGCGGTATAAATGACGAGGCAAAACGCTTAGTCCGGGCCGCAGGTGTCTCAACAACGTAAATTGAAAGTAAAAATCTGAAACTCTCTCTCACTCACACTTGTACCGATAGAAGATATTTGATGTAGTATTGCTAAAAGAAAAGCAGTGTATGTGAATGGGCAATATATCTGACATCGGGCAATACTTTTATGTCAGACATGACACATTGCCACTGCTTTAGTATTTATTTTTCGGAGCGCGTGGAACGAAACTAGGTTTTTTTTTATGGTAGGTAAAAATCATTGAATGATGAATCCCGCCCTTGGGCGGAACGGGAAACAGTGTCAGACTCTTACTGACTAAACCACCTACCCCGTGCCTTCCTTGCCTTATTCCCAGAGCCCCGGTGTAACGCTTTCGCACCAACCCTCGGCCCCGGGAGGCTTCGACCCTGTAGAGCCCCTACATGCTTACCATCAGGTGGGATTGCAGTCAAGCGTTAGTTTATAGGAAATAATAAAAAAAAAAGTTTGTAAAAATCTGAAACTCCCTCTCACACATAGACCGAGAGAAGCTATTTAATGAATTCCTAAAGACAGCAGTATATGTGAATGGGCAATATATCTGACATTGGGCAATACTTTTATGTCAGACATGACACATTGCCACTGCTTTAGTATTATTTTACTAAAAATGCCACGTTCACGCAGGCTTTGTCCGTTTAAGGGGGAGATTTCGTCGCCTTGGAGGTCAATGGAGCTAAACCACAGAACTACACTTCTGAATTATGGACGTTTAAAACATAAAGGATGAGGGAGACAACAGTTATTTTAACATAAATTAGTGTAGTTTTGGAGGTCAAGAGTTCTTACAACTATTGACCACTCAATACTTATTTTCTATGATTGTAATCACAATGTAATAATATAATATGTCCACAACTATCACACAACGCCATCTAGTCCCAAGCTAAGCAGAGCGCTTGTGTTATGGGTACTAGACAACTGATAAACATACTTATACTTATATATTATTTCTAAATACATACATATTATAGATAAATTACACACAGACAGAGAAAAAATGATTGTGCTCATCACACAAATATTTGTCCTGGGTGGGAATCGAACCCACGACCTCCCGCATAGCAGTCAGGGTCACTAACTATTAGAATGACAGGCCAATCACAATGAAACTAATCTTATTATAGCTAAAATTAAATTTATTGGAAAATTGAAAAATAACCTGCTTACAGATAAGATATCTATTAGATGTATTGACTAATATAAAGTATGTTTTTTTTTGAGTACGTTAATGCACTTAACTTCATTTCGCAAAAATTGTGGCTTAGCTCCATTGACCTCCAAGGCGACGATATACGAATTTTGATAATGTTAAATCCAACATAACGTCTAAAAAGCTAGTCGGTACGTTTTGAAAAAAAATATATGTTAAAGTACAGCAAGTTCAATGAAAAAAAAGTTAAAATATTCGTATCAAATTGTCAGGAAAGTAGTCTACTTTAACATATATTTTTCAATACACTTACTCGAAAACTGCCTCTTATCGCACTCCTATTAGGTTCAATATAGCATGTATATCACCCAAGTGCTTTTTTGAGTTTATCACAACAAGGGCTTTTTTATTCCTTTCTTATCGTCACGGTCACGGGTGATTATTTTGTTTTACTTAGTTTATCGAAACAGGCGCGAGGCGTCCCCCAGAGTCGCTGGACGACCCCACGAAATTAGAAACAGACAAGAGCAGATTTGAATGCTGTACTTATATATTTCTTATATTTCTACTGTATGTTTGAGATACGATTAAACATTTTTTCTTTCTTTCTTTATTTCACAAGTCGTAAGTGTATTGAAAAACGTCGTTTGACACGCGTGCAGATTTGTCATTGCAGCCCTCGGCTCCATAACACACTCGCCTACGGCTCGTGCGAATTTCGCCTCGGTCGCAATGACAAACTTCCTGCACTTGTATCAAAATGTACTATTAAGACATCGGTCTTCACCTCAGCCGTGGGGCAAAATGAACCTGAGAGGTTAAACGACTGTCATAAGCCCCAAAAATAAAAACGATTCCGGGCCGATTACGACGGCAAAGTTATTGGAGGAGGCCTATGTCCAACAGTAAACATCTTACGACTGAAATCATGATGAAGTTGTCTTTGCCACACTCGTGGGGCAAAATGAAACCGAGAGGTAATACGACTGTCATTTGCCTCCAAAAAACATACTATTCTTAGAGGTTTACGACGTCAAAGTTATTGGGGGAAGACCATGACCAAAAGTAAACATCATTCGGCTAAAATGATGATAATTAAGATGCTTTTGCCTCTATCGTGGGGCAAAATGAACCTGAGATAATAACTTTAATATTAAAGTTCTCTATGGACGCGACTACATGCACACTGACATAGGTGAACTGTCGACACTGCGCAGGTAATAAGACTGGCATTTACGCCCCCAAAAAAAAAAAATACAATTCTTGGACGATAACGACGTTAAAGTTTGCCTTTCTCTTTGCCCACCTGGTGGGTGTATGGGTGGGGCAAAATGGAATATCCCGTTATTCCTAGCGAGGAACATCACAATAGCTATAACTTCAATCCAGGTCCTTCTTTAGCATAGTATTCTGCTATAGTATCCTGCTTCTCGCCCAAATACTCTCCTATCACGAGGTTACTCTTCTGCCGGCCTGGTCTCTGAGGGGGGGTGACGATGTCATGCTGACGGAGAAGGTGCTTCTTCCAGTAACAGCGACGGGTGAAACAGGCGTGGCATACGTCGCATTCGAACCTGAAGGAGGAGAAAAAGGAGGGGATATTAATTTAATGTTGTAATAATTATATAATATAATGTATATAATCTATATATATATATAAAATGAGAAACTGACTGCATATCTGTGTATTGATATGCATGACATATGCATTGATATGCATGACATATCAATACACAGCTAAAACAACTGGGACAAATTGTTGTCAGGTGTTATCTCTCTTTTTTCGCATTACTTTTGCATCAAACATCACAATGGATTGCTTTAGGTGAAGCAATAACCTTTTAAACCATGCGCGACGTTGACGACAGGCGAGTGAGGAAGGCCCACCTTAAATGGACTTTAGAATCGGTTCATCAACAATTTCCTCAACATTGTTCTTTCAACTTGATACAGGGGCAGCTCGCTTGTTTGGAGGGAAGTGCGAGTGCGGTGCTTCTGATCAAACAATGGCCCACCTATTAGAGTACCCTGCGGACGGTGAGCAATGGGTAGCTCGCCGTCCGGTCGTCTGGTAGCAGTCCAGACCGAGCCCAGGTCATCGACGGCGCGCTCCGTTCTCGCGCGCTTCAAGGAGTTGTCAGCAAACCGTAGGGGCCCTACAGGGTCGAAGCCTACCGGAGCTGAGGGTTGGTGCGAAAGCGTTACACCGAGCCTCTGGGAATAAGGCAAGGAAGGCACGGGGTAGGTTCTTTAGTCAGTAAGAGTCTGTCACTGTTTCCTGCTCCGTCCAAGAGTGGGATTCGTCATTTGATGATTTTTACCTACCATAAAAAAAAACCTATTAGAGTACCCAAAATGTCCCTACAAATGCATGCATAAATGTGGCAACCTACTGGGCCCAAAAACTTTGAGGGAAGCGGAATCCATCGATTCAAGAAGAAGAAGGTTGCTTGTAACAAAAATTACCATAAAAACTTACCTTTTAATCTCGAGATGAGAGTCCAGATGCCTGTTCAACTTGGTTCTGTCGAAGAAGGTCCGGTGACAGACATTGCAGTCATGGGGCTTCTCGTTCATGTGCAGCCGTCGGATGTGGCTGGTCAGGTTCGAAGACGTGTAGTATGACGCTGTGCAGTACTCGCATTGGTACATCTTTAGACCTGGAAAAGTGATTAATAATATATTTTTCATTACTCATACTCTGAAAGTAGGTGTAAAGTTGCCTGCGGAGAGGGTTGAAAATAGTACTTTTCCTCTCTAGGGAGTTTTACTTTCAACTAACAGGTGTATAAATATTAAAAAAAAAACTAGTTTTTTTTACATTTCTATTGAACTGTGACCTGAATTTCCATACAGCCAGTACAATTGAAATAACAAAAAGATAGAAAAATTAAGAACAGTTTTTTAAGTTTAGATTTAATTTAAGAATACTTTTTTAAAGATCTTTGACGATTCATGTTTTTATTATTTTTATTTTCCTCGTTTTCGTAATGAAAAGCACAGTGTTTACCTCGGGTTAAAGTCCCTCGAATTATTAGCGTCGCCACACAACGTCTCGGGACTAAATAACTCACTTTCACCCTTATGTTAACAATATGTATGGGCCATAGACCGGCTTCTGAAAGTAAGGCTCAGCCCCAAATGAAGGCTCGGGGTAGGTCGTTTAGTCAGTAACACCCGTATTCACAAACAATACTCAAACGACCCTTGACTAAGCAAACGCACAGCGTTGAAATAGAGCTCTGTGATTGGTTCGTTTGTGTTGCGTAGTTCACAAACCCTGCCCTGTGCGCTCGCGAGCACTGTGGGACCGCATAGTAACGTTTGTGAATACGGGTGTAAGAGTCTTACTCGATGTTTCGCTCCGCCCAAGGGCGGGATTTGTTAGTGGATGATTTTTCCCACAATGGATGATTTTCCCCACTTACAATTTTTTTTTTTTTTTTTAATATTCGACAACTATCACACAACGCCGTCTAGTCTCAAGCTAAGCAGAGCTTGTGTTATGAGTACTAGACAACTGATAAACATACTTATATATTTCTAAATACATACATATTATAGATAAATTACACCCAGACACAGAACAAATGATCGTGCTCATCACACAAACATTTGTCCTGGGTGGGAATCGAACCCACGACCTCCTGCATAGCAGTCAGGGTCACTAACTACTAGACTGACAGGCCTGTCAATTGCCTCATCAGAAGGCTTTAAGTCACCCAAAGGGCGATGAAAAGGGCTATGCTCGGAGTTTCCTTGCGTGATAGAATCAAGAATGACGTAGCTCGAAGAATCGCCAAATTTGATGGTCGTTGGGGCCAAAAACTTCTGTCAGTGGCGACCCCGTATCAGAAGACGCAGAGGCATCCTACAAGGTGGACCAATGACCTGGTGAAGGTTGCGGGCATGCGATGATTGCGAAGCGCACAAGACCGATCATTGTGGCGACATTTAGGGGAGGCCTATGTCCAATAGTGGACGTCTTTTTTTTATTATTCTAGATAGGCACGCGTTGGACCACAATCTCACCTGATGGTAAGCGATGATGTGGTCGACGATGGAGCACTCTTACCTAGAAGTAACCTCACTCTTGACTTAAAAACGCTTAGGTTGTAGCTATCAGGAAACTTAAACGCCGGCTGGGAATTCCACTCCTTAGCTGAATGTGTTCCTAAAACGCTTTGTACAGTACCCGGCAATAAATATTGCACATCGACCTTTGGTGATTGGTGAACAACGACGTTTGTCAGTCGTTGTTCACCAATCACCTTGAACAACGACTGACAAACGTCACATAGGTAGTGTGCGACAGAGATAACGCTCTACGAAGCCGAAATTAGCCGATTGTCTCTTTCCAAAGGTCGATGTGCAATATTTATTGCCGGGTACTGTACGTATGGGTGTTCTTCCGGCTGTAATGACGATGATGACGGTATACTCACCAGTATGTATGCGTATGTGCTTGACCAGGTCGTATTTGTGCCACGTCTTGTAGTCACACTGGTCGCAGGCGTACTTCGGAGGCTGATGGGACTTTACATGCGTGTAGTGGGAAGCTCGGTGCACGAACATTTTACCACAGATCTGAAGATAGAGATATTTATTTTTTAACTATTTATTTATTTTATTTATTTTAATTAGGTATTTTATTTATTTTATTTTAGGGCAACCAACAAAGCTTACACCATTAAACAAGCTAAAGATTCAACCATTATTACATTTCCTAGTGTAGCCTTAATTAAAGGCTGCCACGGCATGCAGTATGCATGCACTATCACACAACATCATCTAGTTTTAGTCTCAAGCTAAGCAGAGCTTGTGTGAGTATGAGTACTGATAAACATACTTATATATTTCTAAATATATACATATCGTTATCGTTACATAGTATAAAACAAAGTCGCTTCCTCCCTATGTATGCTTACCTAATCTTTAAAACTACGCAACGTATTTTGATGCGGCTTTTCTTAATAGAGTTTTTTTTTTATGGTAGGTAAAAATCATCGAATGACGAATCCAACTCTTGGGCGGAGCGGGAACCAGTGTCAGACTCTTAATAACTAAAGAACCTACCCCGTACCTTCCTTGCCTTATTCCCAGAGCCCCGGTGTAACGCTTTCGCACCAACCCTCAGCTCCGGGAGGCTGCGACCCTGTAGGGCCCCTACTTAATAGATAGAGTGATTCAAGAGGAAGGTTTATACATAAAATACATGCATAATATATTTAATATTGCCCCCTTGCGATGCTGGGGCGGGTCGCTAGTTATAGATAAATTACACCCAGATACAGAACAAATGATCGAGCTCATCACACAAACATTTGTCCTGGGTTGAAATCGAACCTACGACCTACGGTATAGCAGTCAGGGCCTCTAACCACTGATGCACCGCTGCGTCACGAGGCGCAGCGGTGCATGGAGCAACGTTTTCTAAATTCTCACAATGAAATGTGTATCATTTCGCTTAGAACATAAAGTTCTATTTTGAGTCACTCTATTAAAATGTGCGTGCAGCGTCGCGTCTCGGTGTGAACTAACCCTAATGGTTCCGTATTTCACCTTCTAGTATATGGAACCCTAAAAAAAGAAAAAGACATTTCAGTACCAACCTCACAGACCCAAGTCTCGATATGCTCCTTCCGCTTATGGTCATCACTCTCCTCCTTAGTATCAAACTTCATGCCACATGGTTCACAGCAGAGCCTTTTAAATTTGAACTTTTTTAGTTTACGAGGCGCTTTGATTGTGGCTGCAGACTTCCTTGGACGACCGCGCAGTGGTGGGGAGCTGGAAACAAGTTCATTTTTTTTAATGGCAAGCTTTTATAGAATTATACTTATATAATTCAAACTATTAATATATATGTGTATTTTTGACAAAGACCAACCATTTCCTCCTCGTACCTGACATTGGCAAAATCAGCAGGCTGGTGGAGACCTGCCTAATTTTAAATTGTAGGTGTTATCGTTTCTAAGATTTCGTGATTAATCAGTGAGATGTACTTCGCTTTTATAGACGTAAGTAAACAAATAGATAAGTCTATTGAAAACAGTCCTCTTAGTTTTTAATATAGATAGAAAAGATACGGATTTCTTGCATGTCAAGTCAAGGAAAGTTTGCGCTGAGAGTACAACTTCTGGATTTACGACGTAACATCAATTTCAAGTGCCCTTTATCACAAAGTCAAAGTCAAAATTTTTTATTTCACATAGGCCTACATGGGCACTTATAAAACGTCAGAAGCTAGTGCACGGTTTCAAATTGGTCGTTTCCTATGGAGAAGAACCGGCAAGAAACTCCATGGTTACTCTTTTAAAAAAATTGTTATCTTTACAATATTTCCATATTACAGCACATAAATTATGTAAGGACAGTGCAGACCAGTCAATATTGAACTCCTACCGTTAAAATGGTAGGAAGTAATCTAAAAATCCTAAGTCGTGGGCACAATCCTAAGTCGTGGGCATGTACCATTTTAATTCAACTCTTTCTATTATGTCTTTAATTACGGTATTCAAAACGATTAACTATAAATAAAAGTAGCTTTTGCCCATGGTTTTGCTCCTGGCTACGGAATAATGTGATATACGAAGAACCGCCCTACCAATTTTGGCGAACTACACATAAACCATCTACTAAATAGTCCGGACAAAGCCTAAACATCTGGTTTGGATAGGTGAGCCCGTTCTTGAATTAAAATAACAACTAAAACTTTCATTGATTCTTATATATAAAGGAATGAAAAAAGAGCAAAGGTTTCTTACCTGACTTTCACCTTAACACTTCCACTCTTTTTCTCTCCATTTTTGTCCGCAGTTGACTCTAACAATTCTTCCTTAACAACTTTATAATCATCTTCATTCTCATCCTTACAATCAATTAACGACTCATATTCATACTCAATGACCTCCGGTTCCTCAGCTTTAATAACCGAAGTAACGACCAACTTACGGAATGTTTCATCTGCTACGAGACAGGACGTTTTAAATTTGTACGCTACTGAGAGATTGTTGAGACAAATTTCACATATTTGTGTTGGTAAACCGGATTCTTGCTTTATCTGAAAACATGGACATAACCTTTATTGCACACCATAACACTTACAAAAAGAAACTAAAAGTAAAACATATATATACTATGGGTGGACCGTACGCAAAATACGCGCTTTAGATGTGGTGTTGCGGACACCAGCCCCATTTACTATACTATACAATGGGTGGCCTTATCGCATTCAGCTTCAACAACTATCACACAAGATCATCTATTGGGACTAGATAAAAAAGGTCATCTTAGCCTTGGTTGGAGCTCCTTTTTTATGGAGAAAAAAACCATTTAATGATGAATCCCACCCTTGGTCGGAACGGGAAACAGTCTCAGACTCATACTGGCTAAACAACTGATGAGCATACCTCTACCGTACGCTAAACCGTGAGCCTTGGTTGGAGCTACCTGGTTGGCCACCACATTCGAAATTTAATCACTGCAGTTGGGAAAATAAAAAGCCTCCTTACTAAGAGACGATGCGGGTCCAGTGCAGATTGGTGGATGCCACTAATCTTTGATTTGTTGGTTCTAGGACAGGCTGGTTTCCCATCACCGTTTTGAGAGCATATAATATGATTGCCATTGTCATATGTCACTTAAATGAATTGATGAAATGTTTTCAACAAATATTAATATTTCATTTCACAAATGCTGCCTGCCATATTTTTTAGAGGATGGAAATCTCAAAAAAGAGGGTGTGTCAGACTTTTACTAACTAAAACACTTGATTGCTTCATTCTAACTTGCATTGGTGTCAATCCACCTGTACACCTCTCCTCCTGGAGCCTAGGGTGGTGCAAACTGTTACCTCGACTCTAGGAATAAGGCAAGGAAGGTACTGGGTAGGTTTTTTAATCAGTAAGAGTCTGACACTGGTCTCCCGCTCCGCCCAAGAGCGGGTTTCGTCATTCGATGATTTTCACCTACCATAAAAAAAAAAACCTATACACCTCTGCCCAAAATTATGGAAAACACAGGCGTTATGTTACTATTCTTACTAATTTAACAATTCGTAGGAAACCAGGTACAAAATTTCACTAATCACCAAGGCTGATAAAACTAGAATCAAGTTAGTAAAATCATTAACTTAAAAATACTAGGTACTCACTGTTACTCCAGTACAGAACTGTATCTCTTCTACAATATTCTCTCTTTCAGTATCGAATATACAGCTCATGTTCAAGCTCTGAGCCATACAAACTCTACAGGAATCCATCAGACTAGTTATATCAACACTATATTTAAAATTTGTATCAACATGACTTGTTGCATTCTCTGCCATCATTTTCGCATTAATATCCGATTTAGTGATGATTACCTAGATTTAATAGGTAGATAATTAAGAAATAAACTATCCCTCAATTCTTTACAAAACACCTATTTGAATTATTGCTAAATTAATGAATAATATGAATATTTACATATTTTGAAAAATAAATAATCCGATTGGAAAAGCAAAGCAAAATTTTATGTAAGTTGTTCCGTTACACGCTGTGTTGGGATGTTTTGTTCGTATAAGCACACATACACACACGCGCACTTTGGAAAGAAGTATTAATTGATTCCTCATTTACACTTGCTTAAAAAGCTCTGAATAAAGAATATATTATAGATATATAAGGGAAACGATGGCTCTGAAATTAGAAATAATGAAAGTCATAAAAGAAGTAATATAATTAAGTGCACTGTATAATGGAACGACATTATTTTTTTAATGTTACGTTTTGTTTCTTCCAGTTTTCTCGATTTAAATTTATATCAAACAAATCTACAGAAAACTTTTCGTATATAACATAACCGTATTCAGAGTATTATATTAAATTTTGTTCCAAAAAATTATTTATTATTCTCTGACATCGTTTTATATACATTTGAGCCCATTTTTTTTATAGTTGTTTTATTTTCCTTAACTTAGTTATTTTGTTCACTAAACGTAACAGTTTTCTAAAATATTTCGTACAGAAACGCGACGAATTTTATAACTTAAATTTATTTGTATTCCAACATAAAATTAGACTTGTCACAAGCACGATATTAAAATTTTATTTCATTTTACTTATTGAAAATTTTCAATCATATTTATAATAGAAAACAACGATGATAAGTTTATCTTATCAAATGAATTTGAACTAACAAGTTTCTGAACTTGATAGGGAAATCGGGGAAATGGCCGCGCTGCGAACGTCAATCGTGGTGACATCGGCTTGTTGGTCGGTCGTTATATCGTTGAATTATTAATCTTTTGATTACTTATCAGTGATTAATTGTGTTCCTATACCTGTGTGCCGCACGCCGACATATATCGGTAAGTACTACTTCATTGATTTTGTTTGTTTAAACATAAAAGTTGTTGAAGCTATATTTTATCGCGTTATCTATATTTTAATGCTGATTTATACGAATTGATCGCTTAATCCGATTGTAAGACGATGGTTATACTCATCACTGATTGCGGCGTGATGATAGTACACAGTAGGTCATTTAGAATTCGAATAATTTAATGTAGAACTTCCGTTACACTTTCTTGAACTAGGTGGTTCGGTTTTATATCTAAAATACAATCAGTATTTATTTTGTCATCATAATAGTGAAGCGGGATTCTTGTTAATCTCTCTCCGACCATAATTCCAGAATTGTATGGTTATCTTGCATACTTTTCTTGCAATTTTATTTATGTTGTAGAAAGTAGGTTACAGAATAAAACATTCTTTGAGAGGTCAAATTATGATAATTTATTATATATGATTGATGTTGACACTTATGGGACAGTATATTTTTAATTTGAAAAGTATTCTAGATTATTTGGCTACTATTAAAACATAAATTTAGTATTATTGATCATTTTACAGGGTTAGGTATTTGACCCATAAACATGTAACAATTTTTTTTTTTCTAATAAGAGTCTGTTTTCATTTTACCTATTCCTAGAAAAGTATTACTAACTCTTTGGTAAATGATACCTAAACAAATTATGGTGGTACTATGTAGAGTTAATGGTCCAGAAGCCTTGTTTTTTTTTTTTGATATACTTGTTATGTGAATTCTTATATTTCTTCATTGTTTTAATGTTGTGGTCAGTTTTTTGATCTGAATAAGTTTTTATTCAATCTATCAATAAACCTTTGGTTTTAAACCCATTAAACACTTTTATTGAAATACTCCAATGAGTGTCTTCATGTCTTATTCACCCAGATTGTGTGTTTGCGACTAGGTATTCCATCTCGTTTAGTTCTTCAATTCCCATACATGACAGAGGAGCTGACGAATTGGAGTATTCTGTTGTGGATGTGCGATCCTGGCAGGATAAACACTAAAGAGTTTGTAAGATATATTAGATATAGGTGGATAATGTAAGGGTGGATGTGTAATTTAAGGTTTCCACGATGTAAGGTTGGATACTCGCTGCTCATACATTAATAATGAAACCAAAACACATTGAAAAATGCATGTAAAAATGGTGATACAAGCTTAAGCAAAAGAAATTAAGCGTTTTGCCTCATCGTTTATACAGCGTACATCAAGGGACTGGAACAGTTTACCGGCTGCAGTCTTTCCACCCGATTATAATTTAGGTGTCTTCAAGGCTAGAGTGAATAGGCTCTTAATAAACTAGTGTGCCTTACCATCAACAATTGCATCTCTGCTTACCATCAGGTGGGATCGCAGTCAAGCACTAGTTTATTGCAATTATAAAAAAAATGAAACTACATAATACTTGACCAGCCCTTAACTGTGTCCAGCACCATATAAATGTACACATGTTTCAATCCAGTTCACCAATTACTTAGATTCATATGGTGCTGAGCTACAATCCAGTAATGTTGGCACCAGCTAATCTTACTAATATTATAAATGCGAAAGTTACGATGTTTGGATGTTTGTTACTCAATCACACCAAAACTGCTGAACGGATCTGGATGAAATTTGGCACAGGCATAGGATACACTCCGGAATAGGACATAGGCTACTTTTTATCCCGGAAACCCCAACCCCAATACTACGCAGGCGAAGCTGCGGGCAAAAGCTAGTGTATCAATAAGTAAGCCTTCTGAGAGAGATTCTTCAAACTTTAAATCCCACAGGATGCTAAGCAGTGATGCAATCTTTGATGGTGATGCGCACTAGTTTATTAAAATCTTGAGTTCCAATGGGAATGCCGGTATTTGCACATATAATTATCGTCTTTCTATTGTGTCTCTAATGACGGTATTCAACGAATTACGGAATTTGGTAAAAGGTTGTTTTAGTAAAGATCTTACCAATTTCTTCAAAGAAATATTATATGGTCATCAGTTTGGTTTTCGATCTCAGTGGTAACGGCCCCGACTTACCAAGTCTTAGGTCGCGATTTCAAAACCAGCCAGGGCTGGGTTCAAAAATAACCAGAGTAGTGTATGAGTTGCAACCCAGAGTCATCCTTTTATAACTTGAGTAGCTACCCTAGAGTTACCCAAGTGACTCTAACTTCGAGCAGGGTAGGTTGGAGTAAGCCATTGACAACAGAACTTGACGTTTGCGTTAAAAAATGCGAGTGTAGTGTATCTACCCTGTGACGTCATTAGAGTTAACTCCAATCTCAAATTTGAACGCAGCCCTGGAGCATTACATTGCGTAATACTATCGGCCTGCCTTAGCTTTGCAGGCGTGCACTGGTTATATTAAATATATTATGCATGTATTATACATACAAACCTTCCTCTTGAATCACTCTACCTATAAAAGGATACCGCTTCAAAATCCGTTGCGTAGTTTTAAAGATCTAAGCATACATGGGACAGGCAGCGGGAAGCGACTTTATTTTATACTAGCGACCCGCCCCAGTTTCGCACGGGTACTGATATTGAATATATTATGCATGTATTATACTTATAAATCTTACTCTTGAATCACTCTACCTATAAAAAGAAACTGCATCAAAATCCGTTGCATAGTTTTAAAGATCTAAGCTTACATAGGATCTAAGCAACTTTGTTTTATACTATGTAATGACTATGTAGTGACATTTAGTTTCTACCCTCTTCTTTAAGAGTTACTAGAGCTACATACATTCCATCCAGATGCTCTCGCGCGTTAGTTCTAGTAAATGAGAACGCGCGAGACTTTCGTTTTCTGGACAGGTTCTTATGGAGGGTAAAAGAAAAAAAAAACATCATGAGGAAACCGGCATGTTCTAGAAGCCAAAAATTCGAAGACAATTGACAATATTGGCATTCACCAATCCGCACTGGGCTCGCGTGATATGATTGTGGTCTATTTCCTTTCCTAGAGTGGTCAGGGCCCAGCAGTGGGAATATCACAAGGCTGATTATGCTAAATGTACAGATGACGCGTTAATCTTCGATTATAACCGTTGCCTTACTCGTAGATATAGGTAGGTAAAATGCGTTCCAAATGAGAATAGGATCGATTGCCATGTTAATAGGTCACGTCATACTATGAATTCGAAGATACTTGGGAAAAAATTTAAAACTCAGAGATGAGTAAAATTGAAAAGGATGGATTCTGATTTAACTTTTCCTCACAAATCCACTGAACACAAATCTGTGTTGACAGATCCACTCAAATCTGTGTTGTTCTTTCTTAATGTTCACCTACGTCATAAAAGGAAGCCTTGTGCTAAATTTTACACTCGTAGTCCCAGTAGTTTCGGCTGTGCGTTGATATGTCAGTTAGTCATTTTCTCCTTTTATATATATAGTACTAGCGACCCCCCCAGCTTCGCACGGGTACTATTGAATATATTATGCATGTATTATACAAAACCCTTCCTCTTGAATCACTCTATGTATTAAAAGAAACCGCATCAAAATCCGTGGTGAACTTTTAAAGATCTAAGCATACATAGGGATAAGCAACTTTGTTTTATACTATGTAATGATATAGATAGATAGATTACGAAATCTTGAATCTATCGAAACGACCTTCCAAGGTCTTACATCTTGATATCAGTTTTATCTCCTGACCACATTTCCTAGTCTCGCAGCGGTCACGATGTCTTTCACACGACTTTGCCGAGTTGGCCCTGGGGCAGATGTGTCAGGGGTTATCAGGGTTCTCGCCCGTGATCGGGGGGAGGTGATGCTCGGATGAAGAATGTTGCTAGCTTACATTTTTCTTGTGTCAAATTGATTATCTATTTGTGAATGGATTTCGTGGGTGATTCGCACGTGATTTGTTGCGTCTCGAGTGTGTAGGTGCAGTTAACTTATCTGGTCTCGTGTCAAATTGGGGAAAAGCATCCAGATTTATTGTGGAGCGGTCGCGGTAACTTAGACAGTCGAGCTGTTTAGTATAGTACCAACAAGTTGGACCATTTCCTATGATTATGCGCAGGGTCCGCTTTGATTGAGACCCAATAATCGGTTACTGCGCATTCAAGGTTTTTTTTCCACAACTATCTAGTCTCAAACTAAGCAGAGCTTATGTTATGAGTACCAGACAACCGATAAACATACTTATATATTTCTAAATACATACATATTATTACATAGTATAAAAACAAAGTCGCTTCCTGTCCCTATGTATGCTTAAATCTTTAAAACTACGCAACGGATTTTGAAGCGGTTTTTTTAACAGATGGAATGATTCAAAAAATAAATTACACCCAGACGCAGAAAAAATTATCGCGCTCATCACACAAGCATTTGTCTTGGGTGGGAATTGAACCCACAACCTCCCGTGTAGCAGTCAGAGTAGCTAATTACCAGACCCACAGGGAAGTCATGTCGACTGGCCTTGTTAAGGAGTGGAATTTCTTGCTAGAATCTGTGTTTACTAACAGCTACAACCAGGAGAGCTTTAAGCCAAGAGTGAATAGGTTACTTCTGCTCCATCGTCGACCACATCATCGCTTTCCATCAGACAATACATAATGGTCAAACGCGAGTTTATCTTCTCAAACTAACTTTTGCCCGCAGCTTCGCTTCTGGCAACAGAATAATGTGGAAAATGAAGAACTGCTCGAACGATTTTGTGCAAACTTCACATAAACCATCTACTCTAATTCGAGCAAAGTCTAAACAATTGGTTTGGATAGATGAGCCTATTCTTGAGTTATACAATTACAAAGAAAACGAAAATCAATGCCTGATTTTTGTTTTTCATTGAGTTTCGTTAGTCTTGCTAAAACTCGAGATTGGCTAGACCGATTTGACCAATTTCGGTCTTGAAATATTCTGAATACTCCAGAGAAGATTTAAGCGGTTTTAACGTAAAAAGAAAATTAGTACTAAGTCTGCCAGATCAGTTAGTACATAATAAAAAATAACCAGTACTTAGCAATATATAAAGCAACGTCATTGAACTGTACAGTACCGTACTGTACAGTTCAACGACGGCCGTAACAGCCATCGGATGTTGGCGCGTCTGAAAATTCGTATAAAAAAAAAAAGTCAATAACAGTTTTAACAGCAATAACAACTGCAAATTGCATTTATTTGTTTAAACTATTTATTTTTAAAAGTTTTCAAGCGCTAAAATTCGCAGAGCCTAACTGAAGGCTCGCCATGATCTGACGGCCTTATTGTATAACTCCTGATGGCAGGAGATGCATATCATGTGCTTCAGTAGGTCACTGTCATTGAGTTAAAAATTCGAAGATGTCTGTCTTCCTTCTGTGAAAGCATGATCACGCCACGTGGGTATTGAGCATTCACAAATATTTTAAACGTTTACTCGTTAATATGTAACTTTTATTCTATCGGCAGCCCGGTGTCAAGGTTGCTGTTCATTGTACCTCACGCCGTTCTTCACAAAATATTCAATTATATGTCGGTTTCATTCACTTTTACGTGTTTGTAGGCCTATAACGATTTCCTCGTTTAGTTCTGTTCCGTCATCGGTTACACGCGAGTGTTGTATCTGTTGTAGCCATCTGGTTAAGTTAGCCATCTCATCAGACGCCTAGGGCGTTCGTTAAACGTCGGTATCAAACGCAGCCATCTGATTAAGTTAGCCATCTAATCGGACACCTAGGGAGTTCGTTAAACGCCTGCGTCCAATCAAATGGCTAAAGAACAACTAGCCATTTTGTTGACCGCAACGTTTAACCAAATGGCTGAACGTTTTGCATTCATTTAGTTTAGTAAGGTAAATTTGAATCACTTGGCTGAGTCTTGATTAGTCATTTCGAAAGGGCTAACTTTCAATACGCCAAGCTGTTAAACGTTGAGTGATTTTAGTTTAAGCAACTATCGGCCTAGGCATCCTATTGGATGTCCGTCGTTTAACGAACGCTTTAGGCGTCTACCAGTAAGTTTGGCGATTTGGCTAGAGTTATATGCATGAAATCGTAGTACATTGCACGCAGTACAGTCGTATTATGGCGACCCTTCCGGAAGACGTAGCTTTGAACCGAAACATGACGAGAATCGTGACAGTCCGATGAATCTCTCTGTTTTCACAATCTTGTAAAAAAAAACAGTTAATTTAAAAAAAAACTATCTGTTCTTTGGCCCCCGTTTTCCCTCTTAATCCGTCCACACGTATACTCATAACTCTTTTAGTAACATTCGTTTCATCCCTCTTGACATGACCACACCAAGACAAATGGTTCTCAAATTTTCAGTCACTAGCGCCATTACAAACCTTTTACCAATATTTTTATCTCATTGATCTAATTCTCAAAGGGTGTATCAAAGTTGTGACCTACGCTAAACTACTATCTTACGTAGGATCAGCCAATTATAGAACATAACATTTTGACCTCTAAATCTCTTTGCTTGAGAATAAGGTCTTGATCAGGTCAATATATTGCGTAAACAGAATCTAATTTAATCTTCTCAATTATCTGTTTTTAATAGTATAGCATCAGTCTTATAATGTTCCCATTACTGGGACTCAGGCCTCTTCTCTAGAAGAAGAAATGGGCCGTAATCCAACACGATATGCCCAGTGCGAGTTGGTGGTGGTCACACGTCTTGGATATTTTTGGTTCTAGGACATGCCGGTTTCCTTACGATGTTTTCCTTTACCATTTTGAGAGTGATTAAATAAATTACACAAAGTATTGCGATTTGAACCCGTAATCCACTCGGCCACCACAGCTCACGTTTTTAAATATTCTAGCTGTTTTGGTTAAATTTGCACTTTGAAATATTTAACGTAGGTACTCATCTCACTGAATGCTGCTACGGACTTCCCGTCCGATTGTAATTTAAGTCTCTTCAAGGCTGAGCAGGTTCATCATCTTCTTTCTCTTGTTATTTAGGTTCGGTGCCACCTTTCTCCGTTCCGTTATGTTGTGGTGTCAACCGTTTCACAGAACAAATAGCTCTAAAAAAAGTGCGCTTCAGCATTAACGATTGCATCACGGTTTACTATTAGGTGGGATCGTAGTCAAGCACTGGTGTATATGTACCTACATGTATATATGTACTACGCCCTAGTTAAGGCGTACCGTACAGTCACTTTACTTTACTTAAGTTGTCTGCAGGCCATGCACCTTCACATTGATGACATTAGTTCAATTTTGACGTATCAGTGCTGTAAGTTTTAAAAGGTTTGTTAGACGACATGCCAATGAAACGCTGCAGCGGACTTTTATATTAACTGCTTTGTGTGATAGTTGTCGAAAAAAGAAAATGATGCGTGATGCACAGGGTAGTTCATTGAGGCGACAGTTTTTGGAGGCCTATGTCCAACAGTGGTCGACCTTTGGTTGAAATGATGATGACAGAGCAGGGGCGTGTCATTGGTGATGTAATAATTCTTTCTATCAGTTGATTGTTTTTGGTTACTGTAACCTACTACCTATCATTAGCATTCATTAGCACCTCTTTGCCTCAAAACAAGTTAGAAGTACTGTAAGTACTGTGTAAGTGGCCATTTCAACTGGCAATTTGTGTTTTCAGTAAGTCACATATTTTTTCGTCATCATTACATTGTATAAAACAAAGTCGCCTGTCCCTATGTGGGCGATTCTACGATAAGACGTCCCAGCTTCTTAGAAGATGCGGCCAAGGAGAAAAGATGGAGTTTTTTCATGAAACCTTTATATTATGGTTTTTACCCTCTTTATTTACCTTTTCACTTAAGGGCAAGTCACTTAATACATTTTTTATTGCTTTTTCGAAGACCAGGGTAAATACATTGGGCAGGGAAGAGACATCTGGACCAGGGTAGATACTTATTTGACCAGTGGAGAGAATTTGGCACAAAAATATACTAAATAAAATCAACAAAGTGGGTAAAATCAACTTTTATTAAACATTGTTCTTAATATTTATAATCAAACTATCATATTGCAGCCTTTTTTCTAAAAACAAGAGCATTAAACTATAAAAATACGTTTTTTATTGTTGATGGGATTTTTTTTTATGTTAGGCAAAAATTGTCCAGTGTCGAATCCCTCTTTTGGGCGGAGCGGGAAACAGTGTCAGACTCTTACTGACTAATCACCCCACCTTCTTCCTTTTTTGCCTTTCGCACTGGGGCCAAGCCTTCCTTTCAGAAAGAGACCCTGGGCCCCAGTAGGCTTAGACCCTTTTGCAGAGTCGCTACAGTTTTGCTGACAACTCCTTGAGGCGCGCAGGAATAGAGTGCGCCGTCAACGACTTGGGCTTGGTCCGGACTGTTACCAGACGATCCGACGTTGAGCTACCCATGGCTCGCCGTCCGCAAGCCCGCGCCTACGGTGGCCGAAAATCAGAATCGGAATCCCGGCGGCGCCTGGGGCGTGTGCGCCGTTGCCTTATGCGGTCGGCCACCTCCTTAACTAGCAGTACCGCCTCCTGTGCGTCCTTGCTCCGTACCATGGACTCCACCAAGGCCCAGCGCGAGAGATCGCTGCCGCCTATCACCCCCATGAGGATACAGTGATGCTCCTCCCAAGCGGGTCACAAGTCTACTGTGTGCTCCGCCGTGTCGTCCGGGCGGAATGATAAAGTTTGAACAACTGTTTCGGCGTGAGATACTCTCTGAATTTTGCGAGGATTCCCAGCTTTTTTTGCAGCCAGTTGAACCTCTGCTTCGATATGTGGCCTAAAATTGAGAGTTGATGTCAACGTAACACAAAAAAGATGAAGATGGTCGGTCATCGGCACAGTTATTCTCCGGAAAGTGCCTACACTTTCCGGAGAATAACTGTGCCGGTGATTCAGCCCTGGCTGAATCTGCTTATTTTAGCAGAAAATACGCCTGGGTTTTAGCTGCATTGAACCTGACCAAATTGGCATCACCCCATTCTGTGACTGCCTCTAAGGACGAGTTCAAGCGCTCAACCATAGTCTCAGAGAGACTGCATCTGTTTTTGTTCCCTTTCTTCTCTCTTTTCCATACCGGTTTCGCCTTACAATGCTGTCTTGAAGTGATTCGTTCGACGGTTTTCATGAATTTTTTAAATATTTTTTCGTCTTTTTGCTTTTGCAGTTCATACTTTTCTGGATCATTTTTAATCTTTTAATATAGAAGCTTCTCTGCTTTAAGTTTCTTCTGTAACATTTTCTTAACATGTTAACTTCATAATCTGTAATAATGACAGTAATAAAATAAAAATATATTTTTGTCATGACAATTTTCATTTTCAAAAACAATTTCAGTCATTTAAAACTATCTTTGATAGAAGTTAGTAAGTTTGTAGTAACGTCATAAGAAGAATATTATCTCCCCTGGTCAGGGACTCTCTCCCCTGGCAGTTATTTTGACAGGGGAAATACGGCAGGGGAGAGACGTTTTCATGACAAATTCAATTTTTTTAACTAATGTAATTATTTTTTGGGTTAATTGTATATCTCATTTTAGTTATTACTGTATTGTTTAATTAGGATAGTAAGAGCAGATAAATTAAATGAATATTGTACGTTTTATGACTTACCAGGGTTGAGACACAATCACCTTGCGAATCCACCACACCGCACAATCGCATCGCAATAACTACAAAATAAATTCGCGTAAACGGTTTCCACTTGTAGTATTGCAAATTTCACGCCAATAACTATCCCTGAGCACTACTTCCAATATGCCCATCCTTGAATTGATCTTTGTATTATCGGAATTGATTTTGCCAGGGTAGATACATAAAAAAAGCAGGACAAAAGATAATTCTAAAAATTGTGTGAAATAAGCAAAATTATTGTATTTTTCATTTTATAATACCAAAGTATAATTACTTAAATTTCAATTAACACTTAATTTAGTTAAGCATCTGATACAAAAAACATATGTATTGTTTGAAAGTTTAATTGAAACCGGCAAAGGGACAGGCCAGGGTAGAGACTTTTTTAGACTTTGTAAGGAATTTCAGAAAAATGTGTTTTAATTAGGCTGTCAATTGTGACAGTATTTAATAAAGTACATTAAGTAGATGTCACTCACTGTAAAAAATAACAACATATAGAATAAAAAACCTGTTTTAAATGGATTGCCGCACAAGTGACCTCTTATCGTAGAATCACCCATGTATGCTTAGATCTTTCAAACTAAGCAACGGATTTCAATGCGGCTTTTTTTAATAGAAAGAGTGATTCAAGAGGAAGGTTTATATGTATATCTAATAATATATATGTATGTATCATGTATTATATATAATATATATATATATAATACATATATATATATATATAATACCACCACCATATATATAATATACCACCATAAAAAAAAATCCCATCGTACCTTCTATCATATTACCAACAATCTAAAACTAAAGTTATTTTCTAAAATCGAGAAAGGAATATAAAAGTTTCGTTGCATTACATTGAGGCTTGGCTAAGATGCCATTAAATACTCCTACATCCATTGCAGACAACTTTGACGATTTTAACATAAAATTTTCTTTCTTCTTTTCTTTCTTTTCTTTCTTTCCTTTCTTTTCTTTTTACCTACCATAAAAAACCCAATTTTAATGCCAATGGTTTTAATACCCAAATTAATATTGCAATATGTGTACCTATTGTAATATTCGTACATGATTTTGTAAGTATAGAGAAAACCGCTCTTGCGTATCAATGAGGGATTTCAAAGCAATTCTAATTGATACCATTATTGCAGGAAATTGCGATAGCGTTACTGTTAACTGGACTTGCAAAATATACGCATGTACTTTTACATGATGGTAAGCAATGATTTGGTCAACGGTTTTTTTTATGGTAGTTGAAAATCATCTAATGATGAATCCAGCCCTTGGGTGGAGCTGGAAACAGTGTTAAACTCTTGCTGACTAAACAACCTACCCCGTTCTTTCCTTACCTTGACCCCATGGACTTGGTGTTACATTTTCGCATCAACCCTTGGTCGTAGGAGGCTTCAACTCTACTGGGCCCTCACAGTTTGCTCAAGGTTGTAAAAAATAAATGCCAATAACAGTTTTTGACAGCAATAACAACTGCTAATTGCATTTATTTGTTTAAACTATTTTTTTTTACGATTTATCAAGGGCTAAATTTCGCAGAGCCTAACTTCAGACTCACTAAGATCCGACGGCCGTACTGTAAGCCGATCAGGGCGCGTCGGAGTCCATATATTTTTATATGGAAACTAGACCTGTAGAACTTTTTTTTTATTGTAGGTAAAAATCAACCAATGACGAATCCCGCCCTTGGGTGCAGCGGGAAGCAGTGTAACACCCGTATTCACAAACAATACTCAAACGACCCTTGACTAAGCAAACGCACAGCGTTGAAATAGAGCTCTGTGATTGGTTCGTTTGTGTTGCGTAGTTCACAAACCCTTCCCTGTGCGCTCGCGAGCACTGTGAGACCGCATAGTAACGTTTGTGAATACGGGTGTTAGACTCTTACTGACTAAACAATCTACCCCGTGATCCCTGAGCCCTGGTGTTACACTTTCGCATCAACCCTTCACCCTAGGAGAGACTTAGAGCTAGCTACACTGGATTCATGCCACGTGACGTCGTTCCACCTACCAATCAGGCGTGGTTCTCTAACGCAGTTCTAGATTTATTCTAAACCCAGCAGTCAGCGATCGGCGGCGACCTCTCGCGCCGGGCCTTGGTTCAGGCCATGGTCCGCAGCGAAGAGGAATGGCAGGCGGTCGCCTCCTTCTGCGAAGCAGTAATGCTCGTAAAGAAGGAGGCCGACCGAGCCCAAGTCGTCGACGGCGCGCACTGTTCCCGCGTGCCTCAAGGAGTTGTCAGCAAATTTTAGGGGCCCTACAGGGTCGAAGCTTCCTGGAGCCGAGGGTTGGTGCGAAAGCGTAACACCAGGGCCTGGGAATAAGGCAAGGAAGGAATGGGGTAGGTTTTTTGGTTAGTAAGAGTCTGACACTGTTTCCCGCCCCGCCCAAGGGCGGGATTCGTCATTCGATGATTTTTACCACCATAAAAAAGCAGTCAGCGATAGGTACATAAAGTAACCACAACGTAACCACCATGTATAGTTACTACAACGCATCTGCTAGAGCCTACAGTGACACTATTCACACGTTTTTTATCGGTACAATGTGATGCGTGTGTATTGAGCCTATACGAGGCCAGCTCGCAGCCAAGTTACGATCGTTTCGTTAACGTCGAACGGTTGTAATAGGCCACCGCCTCCCAATTCCTTGGCTCTGACTACGTGACTGAGCGTTGAGATGACTTCAGAACGTAGGCATTGGGGACGTGGTCAACTCAAAGTATTCGACATTAGCGAAACGATTGTAACTTGACTAGGGGAACAGCTCCTCTTGCGTATCGTTTCGTTTCGATTCCCTTGCTTATGGTTGAAGACCTTGACTATAGATGTAGTATATTATTATAAGGAAGTGACGCACCAATATTTGCAGCTCTGCCCCCCTAGCCAAGTGACGATCATTTCGTTAACATCGAACGCCTCGAGTCGACCACGCCTCCTATTTATTTTTTTGACGTGATCGGAACAAAGGAATTGGAGGCAGTGGCCCATTACAAGCGTTCGCTATTCACGAAACGATCGTCACTTTGCTAGGGGGCAGAGCTGCAAATATTGGTGTATCACTTCCTCATAATATTATGCTGCATCTATAGTCAAGGTCTTTAGCCATACGCATCTGCAATACAAATAAATGTATATAATACATTATACATATATTTAATATTTGCGCATACATGAATAAATATCTCGGACATCACAATAGTATTATGTGTACCTACTACTGTTTTTTTTTTTATGGTAGGTAAAAAAATCATCCAATGACGAATCCCATTCTTGGGCGGAGCGGGAAACAGTGTCAGACTCTTACTGACTAAACAACCTACCCTGTTCCTCCCTTGCCTCATTCCCAGAGCCCCGGTGTAACGCTTTCGCACCAACCCTCGGCTTCAGGAGGCTTCGACCCTGTAAGGTCTCTACCGCACCAACCCTCGGCTCCAGGACTGTGTACTATTGTTAATATTAAAATAAGTCACAGAGTAGCATAGCCTTATAAAGTTCCCAATGCTGCGACTCAGGCCTCCTCTCTGAGAGAGAGAACGGACCGTAATCCACCACGCGGGCCCAGTGCGGATTGGTAGATGTCACATGTCTCCGAATTTTTTATTGTATAAGGCCCGTTCTAGGCCCGCGTGGTGGATTATGACCCATTCCCTCTTATACCAAGTCGTCGAAGGCTTGAACTGTTTCCGCGCGCCTCAAGGAGTTGTCAGCAAACTGAAGGGTCGATGTCTCCTGGGGTCAAGGGTTGATGCGAAAGCGTAACACCAGGGCTATGGGATTAAGGCAAGGAAGGAACAGGGTTTTTTTTTTATGGTAGGTGAAAATCATCCAATGACGAAACCCGCTCTTGGGCGGAGCGGGAGACCAGTGTCAGACTCTTACTGACTAAAAAACCTACCCCGTACCTTCCTTGCCTTATTCCTGGAGTCGAGGTAACAGTTTTCCACCACCCTCTAAGCTCCAGGAGGCTTCGACCCTGAAGGGCCCCTGCAGTTTGCTGACACCTCCTTGAGGCGCGCGGGAACGGTGCGCGCCGTTGACGACTTGGACTCGGTCTTACCAGACGATCGGACGGCGAGCTACCCATTGCTCACCGTCCGCAAGGAAGGAACAGGGTAGGTTGTTTAGTCAGTAAGAGTCTGACACTGTTTCCCGCTCCGCCCAAGGGCGGGATTCGTCATTGAATGATTTTTTCCCACAATAAAAAAAAGGTAACTGCTAGGAAACTCGGCGTTCTTTCAAAGGTCAAAACAGCATGTCCTTGAACCAGAAATTTGAAGACATGTCTTCCACTTACCCACACTGGACCCGCTATACCTACCATAAAAAAACTCCCTCTTCTAGAGAAGATCCCTGAGTCCCAGCACTAGGAACATTACGAAGCTGATGCTTGCATACTTCCCCGTCCAGTTTGCTAATGTTAAAAAGGTGACTGAAAGAAAAAAAGTTTATTTGCGTGTTTTTGAAGTTTATTTGTTTTGATACAACCTTTCTAATACCGTAATCTATCTACACTAATATAATAAAGAGGTAAAGTTTGTTTTTTTTGTTTGTAGGAGGTAATCTCTGGAACTACTGGTCCGATTGGAAAAATTTTTGCGACAATAGAAAGCTGCTTTACTCCTGAGTGACATAGGCTATAAATTATTTATATAACATGGATATTAACCGAGCTATCACAACTTTAAATTTGTCTTACTAATTTTCCGCTGACGAAGTCGCGGGCAGAAGCTAGTTATATATAAAAGGAGAAACTGACTGACTGACATCAACGCACAGCCGAAACTACTGGGACTAGGAGCGTGAAATTTTGCACAGGGTTTCCTTTAATGATGTAAGCGGACATTGAGAAAGGATTTTCTAAAATTCGCCCCCTAAAGGGATGAGACGCATGTACAAAGTTTGTGCGAAATTGTATTTTCACACGGGCGAAACTGCTGGCAGAAAGCTAGTCACTACATAGTATAAAACAAAGTCGCTTTCTCTGTCCCTATGTCCCTTTGAATGCTTAAATCTTTGAAACTACGCAACGGATTTTGATGCGGGTTTTTTAATAGGTAGAGTGATTCAAGAGGAAGGTTTATAACTATAATATATCACATTTGCACCCGTGCGAAGCTGGGGCGGGTCGCTAGTTAGCGATATAATAAAAAAGACATTAGGTGTGCGAATGCCAGCGTTCGCTTGTGGCTCAAGTGTGTAAAGAAATACATCTATTATCCGAATAATTGGTTTCAACTTGACCTCAACGCTAGTGTCAAATGGGTTGCCATGCCATTCTGCAATGTCAGTGTCACGGTCTGGGGTCGTGTGACGTCATAGCTAGCTACCGGATGACAGTTTACATAATCTAATAGTACGAAAAAGAGAGGTTTCAACTTATGTACCTTTCAACTTGATACAGTAAATGTAGGATCGAATAACTCTATATATTATATAAAAGGAGAAACTGACTGACTGACATATCAACGCACAGCCGAAAATACTCGGAATAGGAGCATGAAATTTTGCACAAGGCTTCCTTTTATGACGTAGGCGATCACTAAGGAGTTTTTTAAAATTCAGCTTCTAAAGGGATGTAATGGGAGTCGTAAAGTTTGGCAGAAGGCTAGTAGAAAAATAAATCAGTTCCTTTTAATAATTTTTATGAGTAACAATCACATCACATGCACTATCACGTTTGTTTTGCCAAAATATATATCAGGCTCATGATTATAAATCACCTTAATAATATTTGCGGCCCAACCTCGAGATAACGGTTCATGCACCCGTCATAGTCGCCGCACGAGGGAACGGAACGCAACACACTAAATTATGTATGCGCGAGCGCAGACCACTTACCTATAGGCTTTCGTCATATCAGTCGCGCGCTTGAAGCCGCACAGAGCGGACGCGTCGTTCCAAATTCGAAAATATATCGCGAGTGATAATCGGGCGTGGATAATTAATATTATTATTTGTTGAATATTATCTGGATTTGAAATCGCACGCCAGCGATATTTGGAAGTGAGTGTTTTTATTTAATTTTTTTACATTTAAGTTTTGATTTAGTTGTAGTTTATGTTGAATATGTAAATTGATTGTAAGGTGGCGTTGAGCGAAAGTGTGTGCGGAACAAAAACTTGGTAATTTGTACGCGTTGTTCGTTGTAAATCAAAATTGGTATTTTACAAATAGAATTAAAACGAAACATTTCAGTGTAATTAGTCCTTCTTAAGTAACTATTACAAAAAAGATTTTATTTTTTAAATTTTGTTAGATTTCCTATAATTTGCGGAATAAATGAATAATTCTAAACAAAGTCGAGTCATGCTTACGGAACTACCGTTGCAAACAGAATCGGAAAAACTTTGCTTGTTCAAGAGAAAACGTATTTTCACAAAAAAATGGAATTATTATGAAAGTTATGTACAGTTAACTTAGTCTTTAGTAAATAGTTTGAAAACCGGTCTTGGTACAGTCGTAAAGTGGACACGAATCAAATATTGGACAAGAGTGTCCAAAGTTCATTTCTTGCGTACGTCAAATAGATGGGCTATTGAATAAAGTGCGCTAGCATCGGAGTTTTTAATACTAATGAATGAGTTTTGTAACTAACTACTCACAGTAAATTGTAGTCATAAAATTTGACTACAGTAAAAGTTGATGTGAAATCTTGATAAATTGATATTTTCCGCTTCCTTCTCACGTTTCAAGGTTACCCGCCAATTTGAATTTTCTTGAGTTTTTTTGCGTTTTTGCTGGTCAAAGTTAAAATTTGTTGGCAGATGTAATTCTCAGCAATCAAATGCTTTTTTTTATGGTAGTTGAAAATCATCGAATGACGAAACCCGCTCTTGGGCGGAGCGGGAGACCAGTGTCAGACTCTTACTGACTAAAAAACCTACCCCGTACCTTCCTTGCCTTATTCCTGGAGTCGAGGTAACAGTTTGCACCACCCTAGGCTCCAGGAGGCTTCGACCCCGAAGGGCCCCTGCAGTTCAGCAATCAAATGCTGGAACATGTTCCCCCGCTACACGTAGTCCCCCGCCTCAAATGATAGTACCCTTAAATCGGTTATGATCTTCGTCACAACACAAGGTCATGACGATCGTGATCTTGTGTGGTGGTACAGTACGGCCGTCGGATCTTGGCGAGTCTGAAGGCTCTGCGAATTTTAGCTCTGGATAACTTGTAAAAAAATAAATGGTTTAAACAAATAAATGCAATTTGCAGTTGTATTTGCAGTTCAATTCAATTTCAGACTCGCCAAGATCCGACGGCCGTACTGTAACATATTTTCGGGTTCTAATCGAAGTGGAAGTAACACACACTAAAGGATTCAACTTATTTGCCGCGTAATACAGTAGTATTTATTTAAGCTTCTGCCAGCGGCTTCGTAAATTTCTCCATACACAGTGGACCTCCAATTGCGTGCTTGAGGCAAGGGACGCAAAAGACCGAGCGAAGTGGAGGCGACTAGGCAGGAAAGCGGACCCCGGGCACCGAGGTGAAAGCCAAGGTAGCAACCGGGTCTTACGCTAGGTTGATGATGATGTGTGGACCTCCAATTCATCCCCTTAGAATTTTAAAAAAATCCTCTCTTACTGGTCGCCTACATCATAAAAAAAAGCCTTGTGCAAAATTTCACGCTCCTAGTCTCAGTAGTTTTGGCTGTGCGTTGATACTTCTTAGTTCTTAGACAATCCCCAGCATAGGGCATCGTCATGGAACACTGAGTGCTGTCCAGTCCCCTGGGGGACAGAATTAAAGATCGTAGTTTTTTTTTTATGATGGGAAATATCATCGAAATGACTAATCCACCGCCCTTGGGCGGAGATGAAGACAGTGTCAGACTACTACTGACTAAATGACCCACCGTTCCTTCTTGCCTCTGTTCCAGGGCCCCGGTGTTCCGCTAAGATAGTAGTGGAACGAGCGAATTTTCCGATTTTTTTTTTAATTCATTTTGCCCGCGGCTTCGCTCCCGGCAACAAATTATTCTACTATACCCAAAATTTTTTCATAAAAACCTTCTCCTGACAATAACAGACGCAACAAAAAAATGAATTAGCGAAATCGAGTCAGCTTTTCTCGAGTTCTGCGCTTACCAACACATTTTACAAAGAGATACTGTAATATGGAAACATTGTAATATTAATCAATTTTTATAATAAATAAACGACCAATTTGGAACTGTGCGCTAGCTTCTGATGTTTTATATGTGCCCATGTAGGCCTATTAATATAAATACATAGTATAAACCAAAGTCGCTTCTTGCTGTCTGTCCCTATGTATGCTTAGATCTTTAAAACTACGCAACGGATTTTGATGCGGATTTTTTTAAATAGATACAGTAATTCAATAGGAAGGTTTGTGTGTATAATACACTAGCTTTTTTCAGTGGCTTCGCCCGCGTACATAAAATATAGCCTATAACACTCAGGAGTAAAGCAGCTTTCTATTGTTGGTAAAATTTAACCAATCGGACCAGTAGTTCCAGAGATTACCTCCTACAAACAAAAAAACAAACTTTACCTCTTTATTATATTAGTGTAGATTCATAATATATTTAATTTGCGCCCGTGCGAAGCTGGAGCGAGTCGCTAGTACATAGTATAAAACAAAGTCGCTTCTTGCTATCTGTCCCTATATATACTTAGATCTTTAAAACTACGCAACGGATTTTTAATGCGGATTTTTTTAGTAGATAGAGTGATTCAAGAGGAAGGTTTATATGTATAATACATGCATAGTATATTTAATATTAGCTCGTATTTTGATTCGATTTGATCCCTTATACTCCAGCTATGGTACACTTCTTTTACTTCTAACTTATTATTATTGCTAGCCAATACTGTCCGACTGCTGGGCAAAGGCGTCCCTCCATTCCTTCCAGTGTTCTCGGTCTTGAGCCACTTCTTGCCAATTCCTAAGGAAGGCATCCAAGTCGATCCGCCATCTCCTTGATCTTACTTCTACCTTATATTCTCTTCTTTTTGGTCGTTCACTCTTGACAGAGTGGACGTGGTCATGTGTCGGTCGTGTCCTGCACCACCGCCTCTCTCGCGATGCGACGCCATGAAGTTCTGTGTTTGGCGGCTTGGGAGTTTTGATTGACGCTGCAATGCGTCATCGATTTGATGAGGTCTGTCCACCGTGTTGGAGAGCGTCCACGTGATCTTTTGCCCTCAACTATCCCTTGCACTACCAATCGTTCCATTGAGTCCTCGTTACGGGTGATATGCCCGAAGAACTTGAGGATTTGTATTTGCACAGACGACGATAATCTCTCTTTGATATTGAGTTCTTTGAGGATCGATATATTGGTTCGGTGCGCGGTCCATGGGATTCTAAGCATGCGTCTACCTTCATCATCATCATCCTACCCTTATCCCATGTTACTTGGGGTCGGTGCAACATGTTTTATTCTTCCACTCTGTCCTGTCACCCGTCACACTATAACTAACTCCCTTTTCTTTCATATCACGCCTCACACAATCCATCCATCTCTTCTTCGGCCTCCCTCTTCCTCTCCATCCATCTACGTGTAAACCCAGAACCTGCATGCGTCTACCTTATATTAGAAAATTCTTCTTCTTTTCGAATCGATGGATTCCGCTTCCCTCAAAGTCTTTGGGCCCAGTAGATTGCCACATTTATAGCAGCTTCAGTGGCATTTTTAAGGTCCTCCAGCGTGCATTTTAAAAAGTTTTTTTTTTATTAGAAAATTTAATTTACGTCAAGTACTGTCGTGGTTAAAACATGGCTTCCTATTTCAATAGTTTGTTTAGACGTGTCTGTTATGTTCCGAATACGACAATGTTATATAAACTTTTTGCCTATATTTGTGTTAACCATTCTTTATGTGGTCGTGTCTTCATTGAAACAGTTTTTTAAAGCATGTGTATAGTTCTTTCTTTTTTTTATTGCAATAAATTAGTGCTTGACTGCGATCCCACCTGATGGTAAGCAGTGATGCAATCGTTGATGGTGAGGCGCACTAGTTTATTAAGAGCCTATTCTTATAGCCTTGAAGACACCTAAATTATAATCGGACGGAAAGACTTCAACCGGCAAACTGCTCCATTCTCTCGATGTATGCGGTATAAACGACGAGGCAAAACGCTTAGTCCGGGCACGTAGATGTTTCAACAACTTAAGGGTGGATAGTGGAGTTCATTTTACTGAAGCCTTAGCTGTACGCATAATGAATGTGTTCCCAAAACGCTTTGTTGATCTGGTCGGTTGTTATGTTTTGATTTCTATAGAAGCCTAGATAATATCCACAAGATATCTGTGTATCCAAAATATTTGAAGAAAGATGTGTAATAACATCATAATCACGTAAGAGCGGTTGTATGCAAATGTACCTCGGGTTCACGTGCAAATTAGCTTCAATTTTGACATTTCAAAAGTGCCTGTCAATGGTCTATTTGAAATTAATGATTTTGAGTTTTTTTTTATTTTTTTTTATGGTAGGTGAAAATCATCCAATGACGAAACCCGCTCTTGGGCGGAGCGGGAGACTAGTGTCAGACTCTTACTGACTAAAAAACCTACCCCGTACCTTCCTTGCCTTATTTCTGGAGTCGAGGTAACAGTTTGCACATACCCTCTAGGCTCCAGGAGGCTTCGACCCTGAAGGGCCCCTGCAGTTTGCTGACAACTCCTTGAGGCGCTCGGGAACGGTGCGCGCCGTTGACGACTTGGACTCGGTCTTACCAGACGATCGGACGGCGAGCTACCCATTGCTCACCGTCCGCGAGCCAGTGTCTACGGTGGCCGGATATCGGCAGGATCGCGGCGGCGACGGCTACGGCGAGTACGCCGTTTTTTTTTTTTTTTTTTTTTTTTTTTTTTTTTTTTTTTTTTTTTTTTATGGTAGGTGAAAATCATCCAATGACGAAACCCGCTCTTGGGTGGAGCGGGAGACTAGTGTCAGACTCTTACTGACTAAAAAACCTACCCCGTACCTTCCTTGCCCTATTCCTGGAGTCGAGGTAACAGTTTCCCACCACCCTCTAGACTCCGGGAGGCTTCGACCCTGAAGGGCCCCTGCAGTTTGCTGACAACTCCTTGAGGCGCGCGGGAACGGTGCGCGCCGTTGACGACTAGGACTCGGTCTTACAGACGACCGGACGGCGAGCTACCCATTGCTCACCGTCCGCGAGCCAGTGTCTACGGTGGCCGGATATCGGCAGGATCGCGGCGGCGACGGCTACGGCGAGTACGCCGTTGCCTTTGCCTTATGCGGTCGGCCTCCTCCTTTACGAGCATTACTGCTTCGCAGAAGGAGGCGACCGCCTGCCATTCCTCTTCGCTGCGGACCATGGCCTGAACCAGGGCCCGGCGCGAGAGGTCGCCGCCGCCGATCACCCCCACGAGGACACGGCGATGCTCTTCCCAAGCAGGGCACACCTCCACCGTGTGCTCCACCGTGTCCAATGATTTTGACTTTGAGTTCGCTCTAACTTTAGTTATGTCCTTGCCTTTTTGTTCGAAACCTTGGTTTTTTCTTCGACATTATTGTTTTTCTCTCATTCATTTTAATTAGTTATCACAACGAAGTTCTTGCGTCAGTGTTTGTCGAGTGTTTTGTACTATTTGTTTTGCTGCCTACGTTTTAAAGATATCTCTCGCTACGATCGCTTAGAATCATACCTAAACATTATATAATATGTCAAAATCTTGAGATTTTTGATTGTATCGTTTGACAAGATCGATTGTTTTCTTTTTCTTAAAAACCTATGTATTGTTTTTATTTATTTACAAGACTAGCCGCCTGCCAGTAGCTCCACCCGCGTGAAAGTAGGGTTCTCTATACGAACTTTAGACCTCCATTATATCCCTTTAGGAGCTGAATTTTGAAAAACCCTTTCTTAGTGTTCGACTTCGTCATAAAAGCAAGCCTTGTGCAAAATTTCATGATCCTCGTCCCAGTAGTTTTGGCTGTGCGTTGATATGTCAGTCAGTTTCTCCTTTTATACTATAGACTAGCGACCCGCCCCAGCTTCTCACGGGTACTGATATTGAATGCATTATGCACATAAACCTTCCTCTTGAATCACTGTATCAATTAAAAAACATCGCATCAAAATCCGTTGCGTACTTTAAAAGATCTAAGCATACATAGGCATAAGCAACTTTGTTTTATACCATGTAATGATAATGATGATGATTACTGTTGCCAGGTCCTGTAATAAAATCAATCAAATCAATTTGGAGGTTTTTTTTATGGAGGAAAAAATTTAATAATATTTAATGACGAATCCCGCCCTTGGTCGTAGCTAAAATTTGCAGAGGCTAACTGCAGACTCGCCAAGATTCTACGGCTGTACTATACACCGTTAAATTTTGATCGTTTTAATCCCTTGAAGGGTCGATCCGGCACATGAAACACTATCGATTTGTAAAGTTAAAATAAAAAAAATAAGCACTTTTTTTTTAAATTCGAATTCGTTTATGCACTTTCGAAATTGATTTTTTTAAGTAAACGTCAGCTGGGCGAGTTCAATGACCTGTAGGTAGTTAGTACACAACACCCGAAGACTACCTACGCGGTCATTGACTCGTTTACTTAAAGAAATTAATTTCGTAAATGCGTATATCAATAAGAGATTTAGAAAATAAGTACTTTATTATTTTATTTTATCTACACAAATTGATAGTGTTTCATGTACTGGATCGACCGACGACGGGATTAAAATGACTAAAATTTAACGGTGTATATACTGTATATATGATCAGTTTACGTATATTCTTCTAGACTCAACGTATCTCCATTGAGTTCGTCAGAAACGGATGTGTGTATGAATGTGTAAATCTCATACAAATCATTCAGTAAATTGTTGACAATGCTTGAATTTTACATGTCAATTGTACACAGGGTTGCCAACGTTAGTGACCTAGTTTTGAATATCTTCGTAGATAATGTTTTTCTTGTATATGCAGTTATGTTGTCCTTGATTTTTTCCGGTTATTTGTAATGTTTTGTTACGAGTTTTATCTACATATAAAATATAAATACGTAGCTGAATGTGTTGCTAAGCGCAAATTTCGAGAACTGTTGAACCGATTTTGCTAATTCTTTTTTGTTGGTTTTTATTGGTAGAAGGTTTTCTTATGAAAGAAAAAAATAGGATAGAGTAGAGTAGAATAATCTGTTGCCGGGAGCGAAGCCGCGGGCAAGAGCCAGTAAAATATAAATGTATCTCTGAATGTGTTGCTAAACGCAAATTTCGAGAACAGCTCAACCGATTTCGCTAATTCTTTTTTGTTGTTTTTTATTGGGAGAAGGTTTTCTTATAAAAGAAAAAAATAGGGTAGAGTGGAATAGAGTTGTCAGTTGATGGGAGCGAAGCCGCGGGCAAGAGCTAGTAAAATATAAATGTATCTCTGAATGTGTTGCTAAGCGCAAATTTAGAGAACAGCTGAACCGATTTTGCTAATTCTTTTTTTGATAGAAGGTTTTCTTATGAAAGAAAAAAGTAGGAGTGGAATAGAATAGTCAGCTGATGGGAGCGAAAGCGGGCAAAAGCTAGTCGACCCCTACGAGGCGCAGGTTATCTTTTCCTCAAAAGATTTATATCTAACTTATAGCTATCATTACAGATATTACCTAATGCGATAGTGCGGCCTTAAAATTATTTTACTTTATAATTTAAAACACTTAAAACTTGAAAATAATAAAAAACGTAAAGAACAACAGAGTCGTATAAATATATAAAACACAATACTTAAATTATACAAATATATACCTACCTTAATCTGCCTTATAACATAAAGTAAACAAAAGTATTTTTGCGAATTTACTCGAATTCACGAAAATATATAAATTTTTACGTGGACTTCGTTAATAATCAGTGGTGTTTTGGCAAGAAGATAGATACTTAAGTATATTTTAACACTCGTGTAAACGTGTCATTGCAGACCTCGGCTCCATAACACACTCGCCCACGGCTCGTGCGAATTTCGCCTCGGTCACAATGACAAACTTTCTGCACTTGTGTCAAAATGTACTTTTTTACGTATCATTTGAGGAAAAGATAAAATTAAAGTGCAATTGCACCTTATGTAACATTATCGTATATGAAAGAAATCTTTTATAATCAGGTGATAAGCTGGAAAATAGGGAAATTTGTGTGATTTAATTATTGTTTAATTGTTGTTACTGTTTAGATAATTGATTAGATTAGACACTAGGTTTCGTCAGCGGCTTCGCCCGCGTGAAAATCTGTTTTTCCTTACGAACTTCCAACCCCTGTGATGTCCTCTTAGGAGTCCTGTAGCGGGTAACTGAAGGACAGAGGTGTGGTTTTAGTCAGAAAAGTCTGATTCGGCGACTCGTTCCACCCAGAGCGAGAGAAGTTATTGGATGATTTCCACTATTTACCACCCTTAACAAAACCCATTAGAGGTTTTTTTTTATGGTGGCCAAAAAAACCACCAATGACGAATCCCGCTCTTGGGCGGGCCGGAAAACAGTGTCACACTCTTACTAACTAAACACCCCATCCCGTTCCTTCTTTGCGTATTTGCTATTTCAAGAGATGGTCCACCCATGTCCCGATTTTCATCTGAATTCGTTCAGTCATTTGAGAAAAAATAAATAGTACTTTTTCCGCTAAAAATTTCCTTGTGATATGTTAATTGCATAATTTCAAATGTGACTCATTAGATATAAGATAAGTGATTTTTAGTCACTTTTTGATTGTAGATAAAAAGCTTATTTACATGATTAAATGTATTACAGTAGGTACGGCTGTCGGATCTTGTGGAGTCTGAAGTTAGGCACTGCGAATTTTAGTGCTTGAAAACTCGTAAAAAAAACAAAAGATTTAAACATCATCATCATCAGCCTTTTTAATGTTCCCACTGCTGGGACACAGGCCTCCTCTTTAGGAGAGGGAATGGGCCATAATCCACCACGCGGGCCCGGTGCGGATTGGTGGATGTTACATGTCTTCGAATTTTTGGTTCTAGGACATGCCGGTTTCCTCACGATGTGTTCCTTCACCGTTTTGAGAGCAGTGGTGATGAAATAAATTACACAAAGTAATACGCCTGGCTGGGTTTGAACCCGCGACCTACAACTCGTAAGTCGGAGCCTTTACCACTCGGCCACCACTGCTCAAAGGTTTAAACAAATAACTGTAATTTGCAGTTGTTATTGCTGTTAAAAACTTTTTTTGTCATTAATAAGCTTACTACGACTAAAATATATAAAGTATAATATATTTACTTAATATAATAAAGAGGTAAAGTTTATTTTTTTTTGTTTATAGGAATAATCTCTGAAACTACTGGTCCGATTGGAAAAAAATTGCAATAATAGAAAGCTGCTTTACTCTTGAGTGACATAGGCTATATTTTATGTACGCGGATGAAGCCGCTGACAAAAGCTAGTATATGTATAATGTATAATCATTTCTATAATATATAATTATAAAGCCTTAGCCTAGATAAATAAATCTTGATACTTGACCTCCTCTAATAATAAGAGGAAGTGAAAAGACAATGTCGCCTAGATATTACATGTGCACATAAAATGTAATCCATTAATCAAGGCTATTGTTGAGATAAATCAATCGGTGTAGCTTTTATTGCAACATTATTTTTAGTTTAATAGACCCCAGCTTCGCACGGGTGCATTGGTGATATCTATACAAGGTGTCATTGACATGTTAACGCAAACGAATACCATGGATCCAGTACATGATTCTGGACCCCCCAGTGGTGGAATTTTTCGTCGGTTTTTTTTTAATTTTTGAAAATAAAGTTTAGTTTTTTTATTTTTTACCTGTATAAAATTGTTATTCTAACCAATCCCAATGATATTTTTAGAAAAAAAAAGAAAAGAAAAATTTTTTACAAAAAAAAAATAATAAAAAAAACATCGAGGCAAATAAAGTCGTTATTCTAATCAAACCCGATGACATTTTTAATTTGGAATGTAATGCACTCATTTTTTTCGCAAAAAATGTTAAATTGACGTTTTTATACAGTTAAAAAAAACGTTAAAAATTCATTTAAAAAAAAATAAGAAAATGCCGACAAAAAATTCCATCACTGGGGGGTCTAGAATCATGTCCTGGATCTATGGTATTCGTTTGCGTTAACATGTCAATGACACCCTGTATGTATAAAAGAAGAAACTGACTGACTGACATTTTAACGCACAGCCGAAACTACTGGGACTAGGAGCGTGAAATTTTGCACAGGGCTTCCTTTTATGACGTAGGCGAACACTAAGAAAGGTTTTTCTAAAATTCGTCCCTTTAGTGCAGGAAATGAAGGACCAAATTTTGTATGGAGAAACCTATTTTCTCGCGGGTGAAGCCGCGGTGGATGGTGGCTGGTGGATGCCACATGTCTTCGAATTTTTGGATCTAGGACATTTTTTTTTATGGTAGCTAAAAATCATCCAATGACGAGTGCCGCTCTTGGGCGGAGCGGGACACAAGTGTCTTACTGACTAAACAACCTAGCCCGTTCCTACATCGCCATACATACCAGGGCCAGAGCCTTCCTATCAGACACAAACCCTTAGCCCTAATTGGCTTCGACCCTTCTGCAGGGTCCCTACGGTTGCTGACAACTCCTTGAGGCGCGCAGGAACAGGCGAGACGACTGGGCTTGGTCCGAACGATTACCAGACGACCGGATGGCGACTATGGCGAGCTACCCAATGCTCGCCGTCCGCAAGCCTGCGCTTACGGTTTGGATCTAGGACAGGCCGGTTTTCTCACGATGTTTGTACTTGGTCACCGTCCCTGCTATTTAATTTAGTTATTGTCGAGATATACGTACAAACATACTATATGTACGGTGTGGACTGTATTATTTTTACTCGGTTCGTTCGATAGCTCAGTAAAACACTTTTAAACGTTCAATAATTCACTATATTTATCTAACACAAATTAAAGTTCACTTATCCTACATATGATCACCATTTATATATTTACAAAAGAGTTCACAACAATCACAGAAAATAGTTCTAATAAGACACATATAAAGTCACATAAAATTCACATAAAAGAGTTCACATAGAGTTCAAATAAGACACAAATATACAAGAGAGAGAGCACATAAGAGACTGTACATAAGAACTTACTAGCACCACTACTTCTTCAGAGTTACTTCTTGATTCCACTGCTGTATCCGACGAACTGTAATCCAATGGGAATTCCAACCTATACTTATATCTCAGTCGTAGGGGTGCAAGTTGTGGCAGGGAACATCTATTAAATTCTTAAATTCCCTCGTCTCCACCAATCCATGTGGAGCAGCATGGAGTCAGGCCTGAACCTGCTCCCGACCTGTCGAGACTTGTCGGAACCTGTCTGTGGCACCGTTTAGTTATCAGTAAGCGGCGCCACTTTCCTTATTGGGTTTCCTACTATGATTCTATACATTTCTATGTGCTCTACTAATTACTTATTGGTAATTTACATTATTCTAATTAGTAACTTATTCTAATTAGCGTGGTGGGTCTCGGCGTCCGTAACAGTTCCTCCCCCCGGCGTAGCTCGCGAAGCCTCTTCTCTATTCAAAAGGACGACGAGTTTGCTCGTGGGGCGCCGAAACACTCCTGTGCGTGTTCGCACCTCTGCAACTCTGATGCCGCCGTCTGGTCCGCTGTGCGTCTTCTCTATGATTCCCATCGGCCAGACGTTTCTTGGCAAAGTTCCATCGACCACGAGGACTATGTCGCCTGCTTGTAGGGGCCGGGCGTTGTTCCTTGGTTCCCCTCGTGGTATCAGTTGGGGTAAATATTCTTTCACCCAGCGCCGCCAAAATTGGTCTGCGAGCGCTTGACTTGCCCGCCACGTTCTGCGGTCAGCTTCTTCGCATGGCCCTGTCGTTGGTAGGCCGGTTGAGGACCCCAGCAGGAAGTGGTTCGGTGTCAGGGCCTCAGGATCCTCTGGATTCACGCTGACGTGAGTTAATGGTCGTGCGTTGACGGCGAACTCTGCCTCTGCCAGCAGTGTGCTGAGCACCTCTTCGGGCGGTGCCTTCTCGCGCAGGGTGATGCTGAGCGCTGTCTTCACTGATCGGACCATTCGCTCCCATGCTCCTCCTTGGTTGGGCGCTCCTGGAGGTATGAAGCGCCACTCCATCCGGTTCAATAGCCCCACATCTTTCAGGGCTGGCAACCATTCCTTATATGCTGCTCGTAGTTCGTGGTCTGCTCCTCGGAAGTTTGTTCCATTGTCCGAGTACATAACTTGCGGCCACCCTCGGCGTGCCGCCATCCTTCTCAGCGCCATGATGGCTGAGTCTGTTGATAATGATGCGACGAGCTCTAAGTGTATAGCTCGACATGTGAGGCACGTGAAGAGTGCACCCCACCGTTTCTCCCGGCGCCGTCCGATCTTCACCATCATCGGGCCGAAGTAGTCCACCCCACAGTTTGAGAATGGGCGGTGGAACGGGTCCATGCGAGCGCGCGGCAGGTCTCCGGTGGCCGGCGTCTGTGGCATGGACTTCCTCCTCTTGCAAAATGCGCAGTCCTTTTCTATTGCTCGTACCGTGGGTCTTAAGTGGATAACCCAGTACCTCTGTCTGAGGTCGTTAGTCACGCGTTCTCTGTTTGCGTGACCCGCTGCGCAGTGTTCCCGAAGCACAATGAGCTTCGTTATTGGGTGACGGCCATCAAGGATTATGGGCCTCTTGGCTTCTGTCGATGCTGTTGATGCCTGGATTCGACTTCTAACTCGTAGTAGGCCGTCTTCAAATACTGGATCCAGTCTGTATAGCCGGCTCGTTTTGGGTATTTGTCGAGCTGACTGTATCCTCTTTAGTTCTTCTGGGAAGCTGTCCTCTTGAGCCTTTTGTATTAGCTCCCTCTCGGCGCGCTGTATGTGTCGATGTTCCAGTTCCGTTGCAGCACGTCGGCACTTATCTATGAAGGCGAGCACCCTAGCTGTGGTTCTCACCAGGGTCTCGTACTTTGAGAAGCGGGCTGGGTCGGGTAGCCAGCTCTCGGTCCGGCCTTCTCTTGTGTGCAGGACTTCTTCTTCTTCTTCTTCCCTCTCTTCTCGGTTCCTGCTGGGCCATTCGTCTTCTGGGCTTCGGAGGAAGCCAGGTCCCTGGAACCAGCGGTCGGTAGCGCTGATCGGCGCATTGGTGAGTCGTGTGGCGTCGTCGGCTACGTTTTCCTTTGTCGGTAGCCAGCGCCACTCTTCCTTCTTCGTAAGTTCGGCGATCTCCCCCAATCGGTTTGCCACAAAGGGAGTGTAGCGTCGTCCATCATTTTGAATCCACTGGACGACCGTGGAGGAATCGGTCCAGTATACTGTCCTGCTGACTTCTACTCTGTGCTCTTTGCGCACGTGGTCAGCCAGTCTTGCACCAATCACGGCAGCTTGTAATTCGAGCCGTGGGATGGTCTGTACTCTCTTGGGCGCCACCTTCGCTTTGGCGGCGACCAATACGACAGTCGTGGTTTCGTCGTAGTGCTCTATCTTCCAGTAGGCCACAGTTGCGTAGGCCTGTTCACTGGCGTCGCAGAAGACGTGTAGCTCGACGTTCTTGTGTCCTCTTGTCATGTAGTTCCTTGGCAAGCGTAGTTGAGCTATCTCTGCCAGTTGAGTGAGCCAATCGGTGAAGAGCTCATTCTCTCTCTCGGGGATCTTCTCATCCCATGTGATGGGAAGACGCCAAAGACTTTGCAAGATTATCTTCGCTCGAATTGTGAAGTGGCTCAGTAGCCCAAGTGGGTCATATATGGACATGACTGCACTGAGCGCTTCTCTCTTGGTCGGAGCTCGCTGACGATGTCTTACTTCTGCTGGAACTCGGTTCATGGAGGTGTTGAACCCCAGCTCGTCTTTCTCCGCGTTCCAAAACAACCCGAGTATTTTGTTTTCGGGTTTCTCTCCCCCCAATTGTGTGGGAGTTGTGGCGTGCAGCTCCTGGGGTACATCTCGTAGCACCGTCCTATTGTTGGTGCTCCACCCTCGCAGTGTGAATCCTGCGACTGCGTGTACCTTTCTGATCTCGTCTACCGCTTGTAGAGCTTCTTCTGTGGTTTCATAGCTTGTAACCAAATCGTCCATGTAATGGCTCTGCTTGATTGCTTCTAAAGCCCTTGGATACTCTTGCCCATGTAAGTCCGCGTTGTAGTTACGGACAAAGTGAGCCATGAAGGGTGAGCTGGCCGCGCCGAATATCATACTTGTCATCTTGTACTGGCGCGGTGGGCCCGTTCTGTCGCAGCCTCGCCATAGGAATTGCTGCGCTGCTTGATCCTCGTTCCTTATCTTGATTCTCAGGAACATCTCTTGTATGTCTGCTGTGACGGCGATCGCCCTCTCCCGGAAGCGGAATATGATTCCCGGGAGGGACAATAGAAGGTCTGGTCCTTCTAATAGTTTGTCGTTCAGGCACAAACCATAGCTCTTTGCTGCTGCGTCGAATACTAGCCTCTGCTTGCCGGGCTTGTTTGGGTTCTGTACGGCAAAGTGAGGCAGGAACCATGAGACGGCGCTTGACTCCTCCGTCCCGTCGCATGGTGCAGCGTACCCCTTTTCAAATAGGTTTTCCATTTGGGTGCTGTACTGCTGAGCGAACTCAGGCGAGGCGTCCATCTTTTGTTCTATTTTGTTCAGTCGTCGCAGAGCCGCGTTGTAGCTGGGCGGCATAGCGACGTTGTCGTCTCGCCATGGCAGTCCCACTTCGTAACCACCTTCTATCTTCTTGATGGTCTTCTTTACTATGTCGATCGCTCGTTGATCGGAGTCGTTCACCCGCGGTTCTCGCGATACCCCAATCGCTTCGAGTCTGAAGTGAGCTTCTACCTCTTTATGAAGCTGATGATCACGTTGCTGTTGCTGTTGCTGCACCTCGTAGACATGCAGCACGTTGCCCTCGTTCACGATGACGTTTCGTGGCGTGGTCCCATGTATCACCCAGCCCAGCTGCGTTAGGGATGCAGCGGGTTGGTTGGGGCCACCGACGCGTAGTTCCCTCGAAACTATGCACTCCCAGTGGTCTGTCCCCACTAGGAGTCCTGGACGTGTCGCACCGTAGCATACCTCGTCCCTGGGCAGGTCCCTCAAGTGTTCATACTCCAGCAGTGTGTCAGGTATTGACTGCTGGTGAAGCTTCATGTTCTTCATTGTTCTTGCTTTCAGTTGGTGAGAAGTGCTGTCATGATTCACACCTCTCACGTTGATTGACACTGTCTTGCTGTCCTGCTCCTGGGATGACATGTTGACCCCATGTATTCGTAGTGGCTGTGTCACCCCCTCTGCCCCAATCCTTGTTGCCAGGTCTTCATCAATCAGGGTGATGGTTGCCCCCTCGTCGAAGAGTGCGTGCGTTCTCACCTCCCCCCGTGGACCGGCGACGATGACTGGACACATCTTCAGCAGGACAGTCCGTGGGCCAGTGGCTGGTTGGGTTGCCACTGACATGACTGTGCCTTCGTTCGATGGCTGTTCAGTTGCCATTGTGGTCGCTGACTTGATATCGGGCGACTCCTTCTCTTTTGTTGGTTCCCTGTGCAGCGACGCGTGGTGTGGTCTTCGGCATTGGTTGACACCACATGGTCTTGCTCTGCACTCTGTACGCCTGTGCTTTTTGCTGGCGCACTTGAAGCATACTTTGTTTGCTTTCAAACATTCCCAGCGTTCTTCAATTGATAATGCTTTATACTTGGGGCACTGTACTAATTCGTGCCTTTGTCTGCAGCTGGGGCACTGGACGTCCACTTCGCCAGCGCGATCGGTCGTAGCATACACTGTCGTAGCTTTCCTCTTCACAGGTGCAGCAGGCCTTGTTTCCTTTTTCATGGGTGCGGATGCGCTGCTTGTTGACGGGGCGTAAGTGTATCGTAACGCCCTGTCTGCCTCACGCATAAGGAATCTGGATAGGAGTACTACCTCAGGCTCTACTGTACCTTCATTCTCAATAGCATAGTCGCACCACCTCGATTTTAGGTGCGGGCTTAGCTTTTCTATTATTTCTCTTGTTAGTAGGGGGTTATATAAGTAGCCCCTACGGTCGATCGTTCTCAACACGCATATTGTGTTTTGTATTTTAATTGCGAACGCGTTCAGTTCGCTCGCTGATGTGCCTGGTCTAGGCATTCTTCGTAGCTCTTCTAGTGCCTTGTCGATCATGACTTCAGGCCGACCGAAACACTGTTCCAATGTCTTCATAATGATTTCAGGATCAGTGGCGGTGTGTAGCAGTGCTGATACTGCGTCTCTCGCTTCACCCTTGAGCGAGCTTCTCAATCGTTGCAGGTTCTCTGCAGGTGACACGCTGTACATGTTTGTAGTGTCGTTGTAGGCGGCCTTGAACGGCAGCCACTCGCTGACGGCACCCGAAAATGACGGTAAGTCTGTGTGCCGGAGTCGTGGCCTGGCCATCTTCTCCAGGGTCGCAGCCAGTTGCTCGATGCTGTTCCTTCCCCTGGTCGGCGTGAGTGATCTTGCTCTCGAGGCCGGGCAGTCGAAGCGCAGCTGCTTCTCCTCCCTGCTGTCTGTGCGTCCTCCAACCTCCTCCCGTGTGATGGGCGGGTTGGCGCGCAGCCATTGGTCGACTTTGTTGTGCTGAGGTTCCCCCTGGGTGGGCTCCTCGTGGACGCTCTCCTCATCCTGGATTACTGAGACGTCCACAGCCAGTCTCTTCTTGACCAGCTCGGCTTCCAGGTCCAGCTCCTTTCGTCGTATGGCGGCCAGCTTTTCGGCAGCCTCGAGTTCAGCCAGCCGTATTCTCGTTCTGACAGTCGCGGTTGACCTCACCGACTGGGCTGGCGATCTGACTTCTTGCCGCCCCGATGGTCCTGCAGTTGTGAGGTCTGCAGCAGTGAGGTCTGCAGCAGTGAGGTCTGCAGCAGTTAGGTCTGCAGTAGTGGTGGTAGGCCCAATCATGCTCTCCAGCTGTGGTGATGCTGGCGGATTGAGCGACAGTCGTCTAATTCTTTCTTGCTGAATACGTTCAGCTTCACGTCGGCGCATCTCGTCGCGCCTCTGCTCTTCTAGCTCAGCTAGGTCGTTCTGGCTTCTCGTTACGACCATTTTGTGTCTTATTTATTTTAGCACTGGTTTTACTGACTTTACTGTACTTGAAACAACACTGGCTCTAGTAAAAGTTGCCAACACTGACTCTAATAACTTTTAAGTACACGTTCTAGTACTTGTGCAACACTGACTCTAAGTACTGGTTCTAGTACTGTGCAACACTGACTCTAATACTTGTTAAGTACACGTTCTAGTACTTATTCAAAACACTGAAGCTAACTGAGTACGCGTTCTCGTACTCCTGCAAACACTGAAGCTAATACTGTTAAGTACTCGTTCTAGTACTTATTCAAAACACTGAAGCTAACTGAGTACTGGTTCTAGTACTCCCATAAACACTGCTTCTATTACTTTTAAAATTCACTGAATTTAGTTTAAAGTTCAACACTGACGCTAAGACTTTGAAAACACTGATTCTAGGTCTTACTTTAAACACTGAGCACTGAATTTAAACCCTAAATTCACTATTGACTGGACTACACTAGATCCGGATCGATTGGACCAGAGAAACTGTACGGTGTGGACTGTATTATTTTTACTCGGTTCGTTCGATAGCTCAGTAAAACACTTTTAAACGTTCAATAATTCACTATATTTATCTAACACAAATTAAAGTTCACTTATCCTACATATGATCACCATTTATATATTTACAAAAGAGTTCACAACAATCACAGAAAATAGTTCTAATAAGACACATATAAAGTCACATAAAATTCACATAAAAGAGTTCACATAGAGTTCAAATAAGACACAAATATACAAGAGAGAGAGCACATAAGAGACTGTACATAAGAACTTACTAGCACCACTACTTCTTCAGAGTTACTTCTTGATTCCACTGCTGTATCCGACGAACTGTAATCCAATGGGAATTCCAACCTATACTTATATCTCAGTCGTAGGGGTGCAAGTCGTGGCAGGGAACATCTATTAAATTCTTAAATTCCCTCGTCTCCACCAATCCATGTGGAGCAGCATGGAGTCAGGCCTGAACCTGCTCCCGACCTGTCGAGACTTGTCGGAACCTGTCTGTGGCACCGTTTAGTTATCAGTAAGCGGCGCCACTTTCCTTATTGGGTTTCCTACTATGATTCTATACATTTCTATGTGCTCTACTAATTACTTATTGGTAATTTACATTATTCTAATTAGTAACTTATTCTAATTAGCGTGGTGGGTCTCGGCGTCCGTAACACTATATATTATACTAGCTTTTGTCAGCGGCTTCGCCCGCGTACATAAAATATAGCCTATGTCACTCAGGAGTAAAGTAGCTTTCTATTGTTGCTAAAATTTTTCCAATCGGACCAGTAGTTCCAGAGATTACCCCCTACAAACAAAAAAACATAAAAACAAAAAAACAAACTTTACCTCTTTATTATATTAGTGTAGATGTGGCTCGAATGTTGTTTGAAAAGTTGATATCCTTAGTTTAGTTGCAACTGGTCTATTGTTGGATTAGAATTATTATTCGCTTTAAAGGCTGGTCTTGCACTGAAGGGGTCAAGGATTTCTGCGAGACGAAATAGTCAACGCTGTCTTGTAACTTAATCTTTCGACTACCGTTGTTACAGACACAATTAAAGAACAATAAGCGCACGAAAGCCGGCGTTCGCTTCGAGCTCAAAAGTGTAAAACGCATTTTTTTCTGTGGGAAACTATCTCATGATTTTTGACATCTCTCTTCAAAACAGAGAGGCCGTGTCAGAAGTTCGTCCGTTCTTCAGTAGGTATCAGACTCTTACTGACTAAACACATTTCTATATTACGTGTGTTTTGTAACTGTTGTGCTGTGTCTGTATCGAATAAATGTATTTCTATTCTGTACTAGCTTTTGTCAGCGGCTTCGCGTGCGTACATAAAATATAGCCTATGTCACTCGGGAGTAAAGCAGCTTTCTATTGTTGCTAAAATGTTTCCAATCGGACCAGTAGTTCCAGAGATTACTTCCTACAAACAAAGAAACAAAAAAAGCAAAATTTACCTCTTTTTATACTAGTGTAGATATACCAGGGCCAGAGCCTTCCTTTCAGATGCGAATCCTTTGCCCCAGTAGGCTTTGACCCTTCTGCAGAGTCCTTACGATTTGCTGACAAACAGCTCCTTGAGGCACACGGGAACTGTTCGCGCCGTCGACGACTTGAGATCCCTTAAAAACTAAGACATGATGATATTTACCATCGTAAAAAATTAATCAATTCAGTTTCCAAATAACATTTTCTTTGTGATCTTCAAACTGGCCATTATCTTGATTTGATAAAACTTAGTCAATTATTTTAAAACTAGCGACCTGCCCAATTTTCGCACGGGTACTGATATTGAATATATTATGCATGTATTATACACATAAACCTTCCTCTTGAATCACTATATCTATTAAAAAAAACCGCATCAAAATCCGTTGCGTACTTTTAAAGATCTAAGCATACATAGGGACAGCGGTAAGCAACTTTGTTTTATACTAACGTAATGATGCATTCATATTTTCTTTAGATTAGATTCCGAGAATTTAACACCGCCTGCCGTGCTGGTGAAGAGACCAAAAATAAAACCAAAAGCACTAAAACTAAAAAATACAATATTTTAAGATGATAAACAAGTTTTTATTACACTATCAAAACATCGTCTTTTTTGATAACATCGTCTAAATTACATAATATAAAGTGTAATCTTCATGCTAAAAATGGTCATCTTGTTTTGACTGGACTGTTGATCTAGTGGTTAGTGGCCCTGACTGCTATGCCGGAGGTCGTAGGTTCGATTCCCACCCAGGACAAATGTTTGTGTGATGAGCACGATCATATGTTCTGTATCTGGGTGGTATTTATCTATGATATGTATGTATTTAGAAATATATAAGTATGTTTATCAGCTGTCTAGTACCCATAACACAAGCTCTGCTTAGCTTGGGACTAGGCGACGTTGTGACAGTTGTGGTTATATCTTTTTTGATATCATCGCCTAAATTACGTAATACAAAGTGTAATCTTCATGCTATGTTTAAGGGGTAGATATAATTTCGTTGTCTTCAAGGCTAGAGTGAATAGGCTCTTAATAAACTAGTGCGCTTCACCATCAACGATTGCATCACTGCTTACCATCAGGTGGGATCGCAGTCCAACTCTAGTTTTTTAGCAATAAAAAAAAGATAATTGATTTTTGATGATTTTAAATCTATTATCACGCCTAAATGAATAGTTTATATGTTTGAAAAAAATATATGTTGGTAAACTAGACTATTTACCCAATAATTTGATATACGAATACCAATCGTTTGATAGAAGGTTTTATAGTACGGCTGTCGGCGTCGGATCTTGGCGAGTCTGAAGTTAAACTCTGCGAAGTTTAGCGCTTGAAAACTCGTACAAAAATAAAAGTATACAAAAAAATGCTAATAACAGTAAAGTTTTTAACAGCAATAACAACTGCAATTTGCTTTTATTTGTTTGAACCTTTAATTTTTTTTGAGTTATCAAGCGCTAAAATTCGCGGAGCCTAACTTCACACTCGCTAAGATCCGAGGGCCATACTGTCATTCATAGATATACATATTCTTACTGTACGTACCTACACCATAGATACTATTACAGTAGGAGCTAAAAAATCTTATCATGTTAATAAATTAAGAACAAATTATTGCTTGAATAATCTTGATGCGCGGGAAGTGACGCTAGCTCCTCTCTTGTTTACTCAAGGTCGCTGACGTTTAATGTCACCTTAAATGACATAATATAAAGTATAATCTTCATCCTAAAGATGGACATCTTGTTTTAAAAAAATACAGTGATATGAAGTAAGATAGAATTAGGGCATGCAAAACCGGTTTTCCGGTTTTGTGCAAAACCGGAAATCGGCCAAAATTTCTCGATTTTTGAAAACCGGTTTTGAGAGCCAAAACCGAGCTCAGCTCCGGTTTTCCCATTATTGAGTAACAATTAACATTTTGATTTTTATCAACATTGTTGAGTGCTGGGTGTTTCTGTAACAAAATAAGAAGTTTGCTGTCTGATCGAATGTTGGATGCACTTATATTCTTGAGATCATATTATCAAGAACAGCGATCTCTTGAAAACAGGTGATTTATGCTTTATTTAAATTAGTATACGTAGTTGATTATTGATTTCTTTTTAGTGCAATATAAACATGAAATAGCACACTCTGTGGAAAGTCCAGGCCGAAACCCAAACTGCGCGTCATGTAACGTGACCCAATTATCCAGCTGTCTATCAAGCAGACCATCCAACACCTTAGCAATAACAGAAGCCAAGGAAATTGGTCTGTAGTTCGCCTGGTCCGATATATCCCCAGTCTTATTCTTGACGATTGGTACCACCACCGTCCTCAACACCTCAGATAGCAAGTACGAGTGACTCACACAAAGCGTAAAAACCGTCGTCAACACTCTAGGCAGATGAACCCCAGCAAATTTGAGGTGCTCGATGTTGAAACCGTCATGACCAGGAGACTTTCCCCCCTTCTTACTCATAATTTGCCTCCTTACCTCCTTGGCCGAAAAACGTATTGGCTCATAATCACAGCTGATCTCATCATCGCCCCTCAGCTGGCCCTAGCAGTGATGATACCATAAAACGTTCTCTAAACATATTGGCAATATCCACCGGCGGTACGGTCACAGGGCGGTCCGGCCCAACCTTCAGCTTACTGGTTAACTTCCAGAACTGGGAAAATTTTTTAGATGCCCTATGCGATGCCAAAATGTCCATCTTAATCTGTTCCTGATGATTTTGACACCACTTAAGCCTGTTCCAAAAAGAAATGTATCATACAATTTGTTTTATTTGTAGACTTAGTGGGTATTTAAAAAAAATGATGTTTCTTTTTAAATTATACTACATTTGATTTTTTTTGCCAAAACCGGACCTAGCTCCGGTTTTCGGTTTTGGTTCCAAAAAAACGATGTTCGAAACCGGTTTTGATGACTTTTCGGTTTTGCATGCCCTAGTACATGAAACACTATCGATTGGTAAAGTTAGAATGAAAAAAGAAAGTACTTTTTTTTAAAACTCGAATTAATTTACGCATTTTCTAAATTGATTTCTTTAAGTAAACGTCAGCTGGGCGAGTTCAATGACCTGTAGGTAGTTAGTACGCAACGACCGACAACTACCTACAAGGTCAATGACTCGTTTACTTAAAGAAATTAATTTTGTAAATGCGTATATCAATAAGCGATTTAGACAAAAAGTACTTCATTTTTTTATTTTATCTACACAAATCGATAGTGTTTCATGTACTGGATCGATCCTCTTCGGGATTAAAACGACTAAAATTTAACGGTGTATACCTACCAGGATCAGAGCCTTCTTTGCAGACGCGAATTCTTTGCCTCAATTGGCTTCGACCTTCTGCAGGGTCCCTACAGTTTGCTGACAACTCCTTGAGGCGACTGGGCTTGGTCCGGACGGTTACCAGACGATTGGATGGCGAGCTACCCGTTGCTCGCCTTCCAAAAGCCCGCGCCTAGGATGGCCGGAAAACAGGATCGGAATCCCGGTGGCGTATGGGGCATGAGCGCCGTTGTCTCGTGCGGTCGGCCTCCTCCTTTGCTAGCATTACTGCTTCACGGAAGGAAAGGAGACGAACGCTTGCCTCTCCTCCTCGCTCCGGACCAAGGCCCGGCGCGAGAGATCGCCGCCGCCGATTGCCCCTAAAATTTGGTTTATTTCGTGTTTTCCTTTTAAACACTTTCAACAAACGCAAGCACGCTATTTTTAGCTTTTAATTAAACATGTTCCTCAGTCTTTTAATTGCGACTAAGTATTCACGTAGCAGAACAATCATTTTTTAATGTAATGCTATATAAATATTTTTATTAGATTGTTACTATGGTCCTTTCAGTAAGAACGTTATCAAGGCTAGTAAGATAATATTATTATTTTTTTTAATTTAATTTCCTGGTTGTGATTTTGTTGAAGCAAATCTGTCGGAAGTAGTGAGGGGCATGCGTTTTGGAGGACTCATTTTGAAGCTTGACGTTCGAAAGATACTGAATTCTAGCCAGTGCAAAGGCCTTATTTATTTTGGCCAGGGTTATTTTGTGGGTGTGGTAAAAAACATTGATATATAATATATACTACGAACTAGATTAGGCGTACCGTACCTACAGTCAATTGACTTAGTTTGTAGCGCCATCTATAATGGCATCACATAAGAACTACAAGAATCCTGCATCGCGCAATCAAAGTTCTCCGCGCGATTTGAACATATACGACATCCCGAAATCAACTATCAGGCAATAGCCCACCAGACTATAACACCTGTCTGGTCGGAGGATCCTCCCTTTTCAACGGAGGTATGTGGAACTTTACTCTCTGTTCCGCATACCTTCAAAAGGTGACCTGTAGGCTATACAACTTTACATTGATGACATAAGTGCAGTTTTGACATTCACGCAGTGTGAGAGCGTTGAAATTTTAAAAGTTTTGTTAAACGACATAATGCCAATGAATCGGTGCAGCGGACTTGTAATAACTGTTCAGTATTTTGCAATCTTTAAAACACCGAAAGGCTGGCTACCCTACGCCTGTGCTCGAGGCTTTGAAGATTGGACTTAACCAAATCTCGTTCGCCTCTTCGCACGCCTTTCCACCGAGTCCAAACCCGCCAGCTGACGTAAAAGCGGCAATAGGTAGTTTATTTTACACCGTATCTCTAATTGATAGCGGTTAACAAACCAAAACGCTGAGACTCGTAGTAAAGCGTAAGTAACCTTTGACTTCTGTTTGACGTTGCCTTCCAACGACACTCGACGTCGGTTGATTGAATACATTATGCGCCATTAGGCGTGTCTTACGCTTTACGATTTGTCGTAAACAAGAAAAAAAAGCAAACATATCAGAAATCATCATTACATAGTATAAAACAAAGTCGCAAAGTCCCTATGTATGCCTATATCTTTAAAAATACGCAACGGATTTTGATGCGGCTTTTTTTAATAGATAGAGTGATTCAAGTGGAAGGTTTATGTGTATAATACATCATTACATAGTATAAAACAAAGTCGCAAAGTCCCTATGTATGCCTGTATCTTTAAAAGTACGCAAAGGATTTTGATGCGGCTTTTTTTAATAGATAGAGTGATTCAAGAGGAAGGTTTATGTGTATATTACATGCATAATATATTCAATATCAGTACCCGTGCGAAGCTGGGGCGGGTCGCTAGTATACAAATTTAAGCGCTATGAACAGTACGGCCATCGGATCTTGGCGAGTCTGAAGTTAGGCTCTGCGAATTTTAGCGCTTGAAAACTCGTACAAACAAATGCAAATTGCATTTATTTGTTTAATGTAAACCATTTATTTTTTTACGTGTTATCAACCGCTAAAATTCGTAGAGCCTAACCATAGTATAAAGAGGAGGGAAGTAGGTTATCTTCATACAAACGCACCGCGCGCGGCTTGTATGTGTGCGCCATAGTATCTATGCGTCGGCGCACGCACACTTTAACAAATCTCGACCCGTTCCTCAGTGCGCCAGTCGAGGCTAACACTGCACGAGGTTCGCGCGTCACTGCTTTTCGACACTGCTAAATGAAACCAAAATGTCTGATTTTCTGTCGTTTCGTAATAGTCGAAACCGAAGAAAGCATTTTTCTGTAGCTAATTCGTAATTTTGTACAAAATTATATTAATAATATTTTTTTTACAAATCTATTGAGATTTGTTTCTATTATTCATGTTTGTATTAATTAAAAATAAATATGGTCCTTTATGTGTAAAAATACTACATTATGCATATTAAAAAAAATACAAAAATCTGACCAGATTATGTATAAACTACTAAGAAAATAATTTAAACACAAGTCTATGTCACCGCGTGTGCCATCTAGCGCCATAAAGAGTCACACCCCACAAACCCTGTACCCAGACAATACAAGTCAAAAATACAACTTCACGACCCTTGCCCATTTATAGGCACCGAACTAAAATTTAGCTAAAAGTAAAACCTAGCAACCCTAAGACAGTAGGCAATTATAACGCGGATTGGGCCGAAGATAGCCTACTTCCCTGCTCTTTATACTATGGCCTATAACGTCAGACTCGCCAAGATCCGACGGCCGTACTGTAAGACGTTCAAATTTCTTACAGGCAATCATTAGTATGGACAGCATAGCATACTATCAGTCTTATAATGTTCTCAATGCTGGTACTCATTTACCGTGGCCTAGACCGGAAAATTATTTCAAAAGTGCTGCGTGGGTCACTGTCGGACACTCTCTAATTTTGTCCTCCACCATTTTTGTTTTGTAATACTTATAAGACCAATCACATCATTACATAGTATAAAATAAAGGCGCTGTCTGTCCCTATGTATGCTTAGATTTTTAAAACTACGCAACGGATATTGATGCGTATTTTTTTTAAATAAATAGCGTGATTCAAAATTAAGGTTTATATCTTACTAATGATAATAAATGCGAAAGTTAGGATGTTTGGATGTTTGTTACTCAATCACGCCAAAACGGCTGGACGGATCTGGATGAAATTTGGCACAGGCATAGGATACACTCCGGAATAGGACATGGCTACTACCCCAATACCACTCGGGCGAAGCCGCGGGCAAAAGCTAGTGTATAATATATGCATAATGTATTTAATATCGCCATTACACCCGTGCGAAGCTGGGGCGGGTTGCTAGTTCAAATATAAATTGAGTAGATTAGTTGTCATTGCGTCGGTCACCATTGTCGGACATGACGATTGACTTCAAAGATAGATTATAATATTTTTTATTAGGACCAACAAAGTAATTAGTACAGTAGTAGAAGTAACAAAGGAATACAATAAGCTTTAAAAAAATATTACATTAGTTCCCAACGACAAAAAGAAAAAAAACTATGAGAAATATTCATGGAACTTCATTTATTTGAGGCCCATTTTAGGAGTTAATATTATTAACTCCTAAAATGGGCCTCAAGAGTCATAAAATTATGATTAATTTGTCAATAATACGTCTTCATACGCACGTGCCAAAAATCTTAATGTCTTACATAAACTCGTTAAAATCATACTAATGCGTAAGTATGTTTGTTAACTCTTTACGCTAGAACGGCTGAACGGATGGTGATGAAACTTAGTACTTCTTATTCAAACACATTTGACATTCACCAACTAGCACTGGGCTCCCGTGGTAGATTGCGGCCAATTTCCTCTCCAAGAGAGGAGGCGTAATTCCCAGCAATGGGACCATTAAAAGGCCAAGGGTGGGATTCGTCATTGGATGATTTTTACCTACTATAAAAAAGGCGGTAGTATTTTTTTTTCTATTCTCTGTCATTATTTTTCTAGCATTATCTTAGTTACATTATCCATCGGTGCTATGATTTATATGTATTATGACATATGAGTTGGGTCATTATCACATCACTATAAAGATACAGAACCCATGGCTTTATTGCGTAACCGCGGAATTGGTGACGGAATACCGTTATTCATAGCCCTGATGATGCTTGTCCAATTGCTGCAGACTGATTCCTGGAAAACTCATCGAAGTCACTTAGCCCACTGTATGAGCTTTATTTTAATACTAGCTTTTGTCCGCGGCTTCGCCCGCGTACATAAAAATATATAGCCTATGTCACTCAGGAGTAAAGCAGCTTTCTATTGTTGCTAAAATTTTTCCAATCCGACCAGTAGTTCCAGAGATTACCTCCTACAAACAAAAAAACAAACTTTACCTCTTTATTATATTAAGTGTAGATAGATACAGCCAATTCAGTGTTCGAGTCCAATCTACCTACCTTGAGCACAGATAGCCTAACTGAGTACATCGAATGACTAAAACTATTTGCCTGCTGCAGTCCTCGCGTTCGATTATTATTACTCATATGTCTTTATGGCTAATGTGAATAGGCCTCTTAATAATCTAGTCCGATTCATCACCTGTAGACCTACGTTGCCAGATTTACCAGGACAAGAGCCTTCTTTTCAGACGCGAACCCTTGGCCCCAGTTGACTTCGACCCTTCTGCAGGGTCTCACACACAGTCAGGGTCACATTATTTAATTTTTTCATCTGGTACTTTACCAGCTGAAAAAATTTAAATTCGGAGCTCAATCCAAAAATCCTTTTATCTCAGGACAAATCTTAAAAAATAGTAACCCTAGGCCAGGTCAGGTCAAGGTCAGGCACTTTATTATAATGACAGGTGCCATAGACAAAACATGTCATTTAACTGAGACCAAGGCAACTGTATTCTGCCTAGTGTCTATGGTGCAATACATTAATACCTGGTTAAAACTTGACTAACATATTGTTTTATTATGGCGTCTATTTTTGGCAAAATAAACGTTGTTTTCTTTCTTATTTCTGTATATTTTATCAACCTTTTGAATATCGTAATTAGAGACAATAGAAACATAATAGATGTGCGAAAGCCGGAGTTTGCGTTGGGCTCAAGAGTTCAAGGTGTGCAATAAACTATACACCGTGAAATTGAAATGGTTGTTTTCCCTCAGCGAAATGGTTGTCTTGGTAATACAAACGTTTGATAAAAAAATAAAATATTAAAAACAAAAAATGGACCTGTAGAGTGCAAGCTAATTATGACGTATCACAACGTGCGAGAGCTTATTTTGGTTTAAATATTTAATGAATCGGTTTCCTTTGACGGCGTGCTGCTCATGCGACTCTAGTAGTACCTACAAATTACGTCTAATGCTACTATTGTTTTCGTTTTTTTGAGTTGATAAATATTTTTAATAATTATTTATAAAAAAAAAACTTTTTATTTTTTCTGTATGCTTCAAAAGTACTCCTTATGGCAAGTCATTCTGCCGCGGGAAAACAACCATTTAAATTTCACGGTGTATATAATCAATTGACGAAAGTGTACAACCTTTGGGCTCTAATCTATAAGGATTTTTTTCTAGAATCAAAACATATTCGGTAGCCACCTAGCCACGTTCCCATCTGATACGCTTGTACGCAAGCCTTACTCATTAACTGTTTGCCTTGAACACGCGTATCAAGGCCGCTCGACGGTCTTTGAAACAGTCAATAACCTACAAGTAACAGTGTCAAGAACCACTTGAGGACCTAAAGAAGTAGGTCGAGTAGGAATTTCGTCTCAGATCTTTATAAGGCACGGTCTGCTGAGCTAAAGCTGTTTGGAGTACTAATTCATGACCTGAAATGGGTTGGGCTTTATGCCTTGTGCCTTATTCTCGCTATTGATAGCGCAGGAAGAGTTATCACTTGGCTTCCCACCAGGAAATGGTCATCATTTCGGTCGAAAGACATCTACTGCTGGACATAGGCTTCCCACAAGTTTTTTTCAATAGGTTTTCGCTTGACTGAGCAAAGAAGACGCATGCATGCATGTGACCAATGTGTTGTTGGAATGTGTCTGATACAAGGACAAAAGATTTTTTTTGTTAAAGTCGTTAAAGTTGTCTGCAATGGATGTAGGAGTTTTTAATGACATCTTAGCCAAGCCTCAATGTAATGTAACTAAACTTTTATATTCCTATCTCGATTTTAGAAAATAATTTTAGTTTTTGATTGTTGGTAATATGATATTAGGAACGATGGGATTGACATCGTCACAGTAGTGCACGAAAAAACCCTTAAAATAAAAAAGCAATTCCCTGCTGTCAGCTGTACCCACAATGAATGCGTTCCCAAACTGTTACGCCAGGTCCTGTGCGTCTTGCATTTATGGGATTCCTTCGAACCTCTCTTGCGGGAGGCCTTACAACGCTGCGTCTTCCAGTACATGGTCGCTCTTTCATCCGTATATATTTTTTTTTAAATCGTGTCTTGTAGCTTCAGTTCGTAAACCTGCGACAAATCGATTTTATGAAACACGCCTATTCGCATTCTTTGCATCGATTTACATAAAAATGTTACTTTTAAAGAAATTCAATTAAGACTAAACAATGGCGGGGTTTTTCACTATTATTCCTCTCTTACTATTTTTTGTAAGTACTTAATATGTGTGTAACTGTAATGTCCGAGCCAAACTAATGAGAAATGCCGTGAATTATCGCGATAATCGATGTTAACGCTAGATGTGGTCGAGCATTACGCGATAATTTCACAACAGTAGGTATTAACATTGCCGTTTGGCGTTAGGCGATAACTCAAGCAAATTTCAAGTTTAGCCACAGAGGAGTGGCAGGCGATCGCCTCCTTTTGCGAAGCAGTAATGCTAGCAAAGGAGGAGGCCGACCGCATACCGCTGCGTCGCTCGCGCAGACGCCGCCGCGCCGGGATTCCGATCCCAATTTCCAGCCACCGTAGGCGCTGGCTTGCGGACGGCGAACAATAGATAATCCTCAGTGTTCAAGTCAGACTTGAATTTGTCAAGTTTTTCTTTTATATCTTACTAGCGACCCGCCCCAGCTTCGCACGGGTACTAATATTGAATATATTATGCACATAAACCGTCCTCTTGAATCACTCTATCTATTAAACAAAGCCGCATCAAAATCCGTTACGTACTTTTAAAGATCTAAGCATACATAGGATCTAAGCAACTTTGTTTTATACTATGTAATGACTAAATATTATAAATACGAAAGTTACGATGTTTGGATGTTCGTTACTCAATCACGCCAAAACGGCCGGACGAATCTGGATGAAATTTGGCACAGGCATACGATACACTCCGGAATAGGACATAGGCTACTTTTTATCCCGGAAACTCCAATCCTAATACCACGCGGGCGAAGCCGCGGGCAAAAGCTAGTATGCAATAATTAACACTAAGTTATATACATACTCCATGCTAATTCGTCAAATTAATCTTCACGTGTTTTTAATTTGTTTATTTTCCTCATAAACTACGATTGTTTTACTGCGTCCTTGTATAATATATATAGTATATTGAATGAACGATTACGACACGACATTATATATATTTGATGTAACTGATATATGTACGTTTGTTCTTATTATAAGTTACTAGCGACCCGCCCCAGCTTCGCACGGGTACTGATATTGAATTTTTTATGCATGTATTATGCACATAAACCTTGCTCTTGAATCACTCTATCTATTAAAAAAACCGCATCAAAATCCGTTGAGGAGTTTTAAAGATTTAATCATACATCTAGGACGAATGCGACTTTGTTTTATACTTTGTAATGATGATGTTTTTCTCATATTATTAGGCTGTTGCTATGTCTGTACCTGCCCACATAATGACAAATAAAAACATACAAAATGAAGCATTTTTGAAAGCAGTGATGGCCTAGTAGTAAAAGCCCCGATTTATGAGTTGTAGATCTGTAATTTATTTCATCACCACTGCTCTCAAAACCGTGAAGGAAAATATCGTGAGGAAACCGGCATGTCCTAAAACTAAAAATTCGAAGACATGTGTCATTCACCAACCCGCACTGGGCCTGCGTGGTGGATAACGGTCCATACCTTCTCTTAGAGCCTGTGTGTCCCAGCAGTGGGAACATTAAAAATGATGATGATGATTTTGGAGAATGTGCGCGGAAATTACATGATTTGATTCCGCTATCTCTTTTCTTATTGTTTTTTTTCCTTTTTTTTAGTTCAAGCTCTTATACTCCATCCTAAGGTTGTCTGGTAGATATCGCTGTCAGCGATAAGACCTTCTCTTAATAAACTAGTGCGCCTCACCATCAACGATTGCATCACTGCTTATCATTAGGTGGGATCGCAGTTAAGCACTAGTTTATTGCAATTAAAAATAAAAAAAAGACCGCCTTTGTGCCCATTCATATAAGTTTCTATGAAATTGTTATTTTTTTGATGTACAATAAAGTGTTATTCTATTCTATTCAACCATCAGACAACCCGACGTACAGCGAGTATCCAGCCTTACGTTGTATTGACACCCCTATCGGTCCGCACTTCGGCCCGTAGAGGTATCATTAGTCCGGACTCCAGACTAAGCGTTTCGCCTCGTAGTTTTTTTTTATGGTGGACAAAAATCATCCAATGACGAATCCCGCCCTTGGGCGGAGCGGGAAACAGTGTCAGACTCATCATCATCCTAGCGGTATTAGTCCCGGTTGCCAACCTTGGCTTTCACCTCGATGCTCGGGGTCCGCTTCAGACACAAACAAACAGTGTCAGACTCTCACTGACTAAACACCCCACCTCGTTCCTTCTTTGTCCTTCGCACTGCGGCCAAGCCTTCCTCTCAGAAAGAGACCCTGGGCCCCAGTAGGTCGCTTCGTAGTATATAACGCGTACATTGTAGGACTGGAACAGTTTCCACGTTTCTCCAGGCAATGGTGCTCAGGTCCAAGCCGGCCGTGACCAATAAGCATCGCGCCGCCTAAGCGTCTGGTAATTTTAACGATTACATGATTGAAACTGACGAACAGCTATTCATTATAAAATACAAGATGATGATGGTAATAAATCACATAGCGTTTTGTTGATATTTGCTTGTACTTACTCGTAATTTATTGCCCATTAAAAATAACAATTATTTTATTTATGACTTGACAGACAATCTAAGGCTGAGAACTCACTTAGCGTTTTTTAACCGCACATCCCGCAACCCGTACTGTGCTCGCGTGGTTTTTTGTTTTATGGTAGGTAAAAATCATCGAATGACGAATCCCGCTCTTGGGCGTAGCGGGAAACAGTGTCAGACTCTTACTGACTAAACAACCTACCCTGTTCCTTCCTTGCCTTATTCCCAGAGCCCCGGTGTAACGCTTTCACTCCAACCGGCCCCGGGAGGCTTCGACCCTGTAGGGTTTCAGTTTGCTTAACACTCCTTGAGGCGCGCGGGAACAGTGCGCGCCGTTGACGACTTGGGCTCGGTCTGGAGTGTTACCAGACGATGGGACGGCGAATGCTACGGCGAGGGTGCCGTTGGCTTTGCCTTATGCGGTCGGCCTCCTTCACTAGCATTACAGCCTCGCAGAAGGAGGCGACCGCCTGCCACTCCTCCTGCGAACCATGGCCTGAACCAAAGCTAGGCGCGAGAGGTCGCCGCCACCGATCACCCTCACGTGGGCCCGCGTGGTGGAATATGGCCCATTCCTTCTCCTAGAGAGCAGGCTTGTGTCCCAGCAGTGGGAACATTACAAAGCTGATGCTATGATATGTTGCTATGTATAACTAGTTTGCGTTTATTGACCCAGGCCATGAATTTGTTTCTAGAGGTTATTGCCACTAATAGATTTCGGCTTCTACTGTTTTTCTCGTTATGCAAATCTATGTCGGTGAAACGAAATATACCGTGTTTTATCCGTCGCCATCATCGCATAAACGGTTTAGGTTTTAAAACAAGTTTTCAATGAAAATGTATTTTCATAACAAGCTTTTACAGCGGTATTCCTTTATTATTAACTTGCTTTGTCCGCAGCTTCGCTCCGGGCAATAGATTATTCTACTCTACTCCACTGTACCCTACTCTATCCCACTCTACCCTTTTTTATTCATAAAAACCTTCTCCTGAAAATGACAAACAAAAAAAAATGTAAGCGAAATCGGTTTAGCTGTTCTCGAGTTTTACATTACATAGTATAAAACAAAGTTGCTTCGTCCCTATGTATGCTTAGATCTTTAAAAGTACGCAACGGATTTTGATGCGGTTTTTTTAATAGATCGAGTGATTTAAGAGGAAGGTATATGTGCATAATACATGCATAATATATTCAATATTAGTACCCGTGCGAAGATGGCAGGTCGCTTGTTTCTATATATAAGAAGATACTCATCAAGACCTTTCCGAAAACTGCAAACACGTTAGGGTTATCTTATTGTATTACGGAGTTCCGATGGCCACCTTCCAACTCCATCATCAGACCCTGACTACCATATAGGATCAAAGTACTACAAATACAAATCAAACAAGCCCAAACTCGAAGGGATTGTATTGTATAAAAGCATTCCTATGGTCACCTTCCAGGTCCCTCGTCAGATCAGCACCATATCATCACGACATAAGGTCCCATATGGACAAATTTTGCCACAGCATTCAGTACGTCTAATCAAAGGTATCCAAGAAAAAAAAGAAACACCGATTAGTGTTTTTTACCCGATTACGGCTAAGCAAAAGGAGGGTTATGACTTTGACAGGCTATGTATGTATGTATTGCCTTTCCAAACATGAAAATTTATCTCTACATAGTGAATATTGCATACTTCACAATCAAAGTCAAAGTCAAAAATTTTTTATTTCACATGGGCCTACATGGGCACTTATAAAACGTCAGATGCTAGTGCACGGTTCCAAATTGGTCGTTTCCGATGGAGAAGAACCGGCAAGAAACTCCATGGTTACTCTTTTTAAAAAAATTGTTATCTTTACAATATTTCCATATTACAACACATAAATTATGTAAGGACAGTGCAGACCAGTCAATATTGAACACCTACCGTTAAAATGGTAGGAAGTCATCTAAAATTTGCGTCTACAATGTTCTTACATTCACATTATTAAAAGAGGCTATATAAAAGCAAGAAAAATAATCACAAGTCTCAGTAAGACAATTACATTATATGATGGATGTATAAAATGGAATAAGGAATATTGTGAGAATGTATCAAAATAAAAGAATAAAGAGATGTCGTATATTAAAAAAAAATGAAAAAAGATGGAGCAGTTAACAGACAATTATACAGAATATTAATAAGTTACCAGGGGGCCACATGAGCAGAAGCAGTCATTGCCAGACAGTTGTGTCTTCGACATAGTCTCTAACCTTATAATATGCTTTTTTGGTTAGGACACGCTTAATATGAGTTTTGAACTTTCTCTCGGTAAGTTCTGTCACCTCCTTTGGCAGCTTGTTATAAAAGCGTACGCTATTTACTAAGAATGACTTGCTGGTCTTAGCTAATCTCCATTTAGGTATAACAATTTCATGTTTATTACGTGTGTTTTTGTTATGGAGATCGCTTCTAATTTTAAAAAGTCCTAAGTTTTTACGAACATATAAAATACATTCTAAAATATAAAGAGAAGGCAGAGTCAGTACATCGATTTCTTTAAACTTATTTCTGAGGGACTCGCGAGGACCCATTTTATAAATAGCTCAACACAATAGTATTGTATGACATAATCAATTTACAACGAAGGCATCTTGGTAGAGTCTACTGTGTCAATTTTCTTTGCAACTACATTAGCAACTTTGTTCAGTTCAGTATTCTGAAAATCTTGTTTTATACTTTTTTAGCGTCGTTTTTTTCGTAATTGGGGTCGGTGCAACATGTTTTTTTCTTCCACTCTGTCCTGTCACCCGTCATACTATTACTAACTCCCTTTTCTTTCATATCACTTCTCACACAATCCATCCATCTCTTCTTCGGCCTCCCTCTTCCTCTCCATCCATCTACGTGTAAACTCGAAAACTCTTTTCGTAACATGTTTTTGTCGTAGTTGGGTTTTATATTTTGACCTAAAATAATAAATGAATGCACGGGAATAGGTCACTCTAGAATTTTTGTAAGTATATAAAGAGGTTTTTTCTTTTTTTTACCGTTGTCTTTATTTTGGTGGTCTGAATAATTTGTAAAATTTCGTCCATCTATTTTAATGGGACTATATTGCATTGTCACGTGATTTACACATGCATGCAAAATTTCAGCTCCATCGGTAATTGGGAAGTGGATCAAATTTAATTTGCATGATTTGATCACAAACATCGGTCACGTGAAACTAATATAAAGCTTGTAATAAAATAAATGCTATTTGCTATAGTTATTAGCATAAATTTTTTCAAAACCTTTATTTTTGTACGAGTGGACAAGCGCTAAAGTAGCAGAGCCTAAATTTAGGCTCGCCGTGTTAGAACGGCCATAGCATGTATCCATGTATAAGTCAGTAGGTACCATATCATCGTCCACCCTTTAATCGCCTAGAGGCCGACCGGATAAGGGAACGGCGAACAATCGGTAGCTCGCCGTCCGGTCGTCTGGTAACAGTCCGGACCAAACCCAAGTCGTACACAGCGCGCTCTGTTCTCGCGCGCTTCAAGGAGTTGTCAGCAAAACCGTAGGGTATCTGCAAAAGGGTCTCTTTCTGAAAGGAAGGCTTGGATCCAGTGCGAAAGGCAAAGAAGGAACGGGGTGGGGTGTTTAGTCAGTAAGAGTCTGACGCAAGTTTGGTGTCGTTGGATGGTTTTCCCCAAAAAAAGTCATATAAATTCGTTCGAAAGATTATTTACCGTATCGTACGATACTCACGCGATTATATCGGAAATGTGTCATGATTTTTTTTTTGATAAAGTTTATAAGGGCAATCATAACAAAATTATAACTAATATTTCACTGGACTTCTGGAATTATTCATTCAAGTTGGATGTAATTTTTTAGGGTTTCCCTAGCTCAAAAGGAAAATAATGGAACCCTTATTGGATATCGTAGGGACCCTGCAGAAGGGTCGAAGCCAATTAGGGCCACGGGTTTGCGTCTGAAAAGGAAGGCTCTGGCCCTAGTATGTATGGCGATATAGGAACGGGGTAGGTTGTTTAGTCAGTAAGAGTCTGACACTTGTTTTCCGCTCCGCCCAAGAGCGGGACTCGTCATAGGATGATTTTTACCTACCATAAAAAAAACGCTTATTGGATGTCTTTCTTGTCCGCTTATAGATAGATACGTGTACGGTCTGTCAAGACCCTTTATCTCGGGAACGCGTGAAAATATCGAGTTGAAATTTAAACCATATACTCAGACCTGAGGTCCCTTGAGGCTGTGAAAAATTCAAAATTCTGAGTATAACGGAAAAAAACGATACAGCTGTATATTTCGCAAAAAAACATGTATTTCGAATTTTCGACACTCCAATGGAATCAAAATTTATAGAGTGCTTCCCGTTGACTTTTTTCTTATTTTTTGTGGTAGGTAAAAATTATCTAATGACGATCATCGGACGATCGAAGCGAGAAACAATGTCAGACTCTTACTGACTAAACAACCTACCCCGTTCCTTCCTTGCCTTGATGCCCGTTGACCTAGAACTCTGAAATTTAGCTTAAAGCAAGGACTTCGTGATAAATTGTACTACATAGTATAAAACAAAGTCGCTTTCCGCTCATGTCTGTCCCTATGTATGCTTACATCTTTAAAAGTACGCAACGGATTTGGATGCGGTTTTTTTTAATAGATAGAGTGATTTTTAGAGGAAGGTTTATGCGTATAATACATGTATAATATATTCAATGTCAGTAACTGTTTGTATCTGGGGCGGGTCGCTAGTATAATATAAATCTGAAAAATAAAAATTTGTATTGTCACAAAAATACTTTTTTCAATTGGTAAATATCTTCAAACAAACATGCACACAAACACACTTTTGACTTATTATGTTAGTGTGAAAATCCTCATTCATCACTTCAATGACTCACGCTATCACATCAAAGTGGGGCAACTTCGTTCAAGATCAAGGATTGCCTTTAGTGACGCAAAGATACGCCGTGAAGGTTGTATTACAACTATTTTTGTGGTTATCTAATTTATAAATCGATTAGCTACCTATACTTTTTTATGGTTGGTAAAAATCATCCAATGACGAATCACGCTCTTAGGCGGAGTGGGAAACAGTGTCAGACTCTTACTGACTAAACAACCTACACCATTCCTTCCTTGCCTTATTCCCAGAGCCCCGGTGTAACGCTTTCGCACCAACCCTCAGCTCCGGGAGCTATACTTAAGGTAGAACTACACTACGCATACATTGACCACGTGTCTCTGATGTCCGGGCCACACTTATTAGTAATGCCGAGAAATATCGCGATAATCGACGTTAACGTTAGGTGTGGCTACGACTTAACGCGATAATTTGACAACGGCATTATCACTGCCGTTTCAACAGCCACACTCAAGCTCATTTCAAGTGTAGCCAACCACTATAGCGCGTTAAAATTATCGCAGTAAATTTCGCGCTTGTGAACACAATAAAAAAAAACCCGCTGCTCCATACACTTTGTCGAGCAGCGAGTTGTTTTATACGTGATTTTTGTGTTGGTCTCATAGTAAAAGTTGTTCATTTTGGTGTGTACAATGATCCTTTTTAGGGAAAGCAGATCTGTCTTATCAACCTTGTTTATACTAGCTTTTCTGCCAGCGGCTTTGGGGGCGTTCAAGTATTATGTAACGCGATTTGGGGGGGAGGAGATGTCTCGTAAAACGTTACGATGCGTTACAGGGAGGGGGGCGGTCTTTCTTACTACACGTTACGTAACATTGTTTTTTTTTTTTTAAATAAAAAATTAGGGAATCAAAACTACCAAAATGGTCTTCGACAACGGCTAAAAAAAGCTGAAAAATTAAGAAAAGTTTAGGTAAAAATGTTCATTTGAATGTTACGTAACGTTAAGAGAGGGGGTACAGAAAAACGTTACGGTGCGTTACAAGGGGGGAGGGGGGGGGGGTAAAAAATCTTCACAAATTGCGTTACGTAATACTTGAACGCTCCCTTTGCCCGCGTGAAAATAGGTTTTCGCACAAACTTTGGACACTCGTTTCATACCTTTAGGGGGTGAATTTTAGGAAATCCTTTCTTAGTGTTTGCCTACGTCATAAAAACAAGCCTTGTGCAACATTTCACGTTCCTAGGGGCCTACCACAAGCCCTTATAGCAGTATTACTTTCAGTGGGAAAGAGACGGCGCTAGACAACGTGTCTAACGCTGTCACTTGCACACTGGTACAGGAATAAAACAATCCTACTTTAAACGTCATGGTCAAGGTTCTAGTCCCAGTAGTTTCTGCCGTACGTTGATATGTCAGTCAGTCAGTTTCTCCTTTTATATATTATTATATTATTTATGTATAGATAACCTACTTAAGTTCCGAAGAAATGAGGCATTTCGATATATAACTGAGCCTATCTGGTTTGGCTAAATCCTTCCGAAATACTATAATTTAATAGATAAGATATTAAGAACTACGTTATTACAATAATATTATGTAAGTAATCCTAAATGTAGGTTAACTTTTAATCTATTGCAAACTAGCTTCTTTCTACGACTTTTCCTGCGTAAAAGAGAAAGAGATTATTTTTCTTAATATTCTCCGTTCCTCAAAAAAAAAAAACCGTACCCGTATTGTCCGTCTGTCTGTCTGTAACGACCCTTTATCTCGGAAACGTAATATATCAAGTAAAATTTAAATCATATAGGTCATCAAATTTGCGATTCCTTGAATCTGTAAAAAATGGCCAAGAGTCGGTCAAGTACAGGCGCTGAAATTATCCGCGGACGGACAGACAGACAGACTTGGCGAAACTATAAGGGTTCCTTGTTGACTACGGGACCCTAAAAATGCTTGTATATACGGTTGAATTACAAACTTAATTCAGAAATTATTTCGAACTTAAAATCATTTAAATAATTTTCCTAGAAAGACTTTATAAAGTTTTACTTTTTCGATTCTTTTCATATTTTCCAAACTTACGGTTCAAAAGTTGTAATCGAACTTACGACCTCCTGCAAAGCAGTCAGGGCCACTAACCACTAGACCACCAGGTCAGTCATAATGATTACTTTCACTGATTATATTTCAAATAACACTTCACTACATAGTATAAAACAAAGTCGCTTTCTCTGTCCCTATGTCCCTTTGTATGCTTAAATCTTTAAAACTACGCAACGGATTTTGATGCGGTTTTTTTTAATAGATAGAGTGATTCAAGAGGAAGGTTTATAGCTATAATATATCACCTTTGTACCCGTGCGATGCTGGGGCGGGTCGCGAGTGTACAATAAGGCAAAAGTTTGTAATGTGTCTGTCTATGTTTGATGTACTTCGCACTCGCACGGCTGATCGAATTAAAATGAAATTTGATACATGGATAGACCATGTGTGATAGGATCGTACAGTACGGCCGTCGGATCTTGGCGAATCTGTAGTAAGGCTCTGCGAGTTTGGAAACTCGTACAAAAACAAAGGTTTCAAAGAAAATAAATGTTTGTGCAAAAAACCCTAAATCATCATCATCAGCCTTTCAATGTTCCCGCTGTTGGAACACAGGCCTCCTCTCTAGGACAGGGAATGGGCCATAATCCACCACGCGGGCCCAGTGCGGATTGGTGGATGTCACATGTCTTCAAATTTTTGGTTCTAGGACATGCCGGTTTCCTCACGATGTTTTCCTTCACCGTTTTGAGAGCAGTCGTGATGAAATAAATTACACAAAGTAATGCGCCTGGCTTTGTTCGAACCCGCGACCTACAACTCGTTATCATTTCGATGGATATAATCTATGAATGGTCCGTTATTGAGTAATTAGTTGAAAGACAAGCATGTCTAAAGTCAACCTGATTAGTTTCACTCACTTTACCGTGTAACTTAGATAATTAAACAATAGGGTAAAGGCATCGACTATATCGCCGTGCTTATATATCCTAGCGATAGACAAGCAAGTCCGTAAAAACTATTTGTCAAAATACTGAAAAGTTACTACCAAAGTCCGCTGCAGCGCTTCATTGGCATTGTTCTCAATCAAAACTTTTAAAATTTACAGCGCTGATACTTCAAACTGTACTAATGTCATCAATGTAAACGAGTATAGCATTCAGATTACTTGAGGGGTACAGTCACTGTATGGCACGACTCATCTACCCCTAGTTCCGAATTGCTGCAAAAGTGATTTTATCGCAAATCCAACTAACGCGCAACGTCAAAATTATAGGTACTCAAAAGTCATTATATTTTGTGATTATTAAATTTGGGCGTATTCGCCATATCTAATAGTCGGCTAGTCGCTTACGGCCAGTTCTAGTCTATGTCTTAGAACAAAGACAAAAATTATTATCAATATATTCTAATCTCTAATATATATAAAAATAAGTCCACTTTTCGTTGTAATTTTATAACTCAAGAACGGGCTCACCTATACAAACCAAATGTTTAGGCTTTGTTCGGACTGTTTAGTATCTAGTTTATGTGAAGTTTGCACATTTGCAATCGGTCGAGCTTCATTTATCACATTTTTCTGTTGCCGGGAACGAAACCACGGGAAAAAAGTTCAAAGACATGTGACATCCACCAATCCACACTGGACCCGCGTGGTGGATTACAGCCCATTCCCTCTCCTGAGTCTCAGCAACAGAAACATAGCTCTGTTACTATGCTATGTACCGCAAAAATTACTCAGGAAAAATAAAGTACCTACTTGTGCATAAAATTATTGTTGTGACGAAAGCAGGATATGTGACAAAAATGATTCGAGTTTTGTTCGCAAACAAAATTCTGTTGTTTTTCCTTGTGAACCATTCTCACGGAAGTTACGTTTTGATGGTAAACGATTAAACAAATAGCTAAAACAAATGTCTTTTTTATTTTGCAAAACAAAAAAAAATATACTTACGAAAATACGTGGTCAATGTCAGCTGGGGATGCGGGGTTGTTTACGTCAGAAGCTAGTGCACGGTTCCAAATTGGTCGTTTCCTTTGGAGAAAAACCGGCAAGAAACTCCATACCCTAATTCCCTCAGTTCAATTCATAAGACCCTTCTGAAAATAAAAATAAAAACACAACAAAAAAAAATAACTCAATCGGTCCAGCCGCGTTACGCGTGATGACGTGACCAAGAGAACAAGAGATTCATTTTTATATATGGTCTATCCGTGAACCGAATTTCGCCGAAATCAGTTCAGCCGTTCAAGCGTTAAAAAAAATACAAACAAACATACGTACATATTTGCTTTTATAGGTAATTCTAGTCTATACATAATATTTGAAACAAACTTAGTTTACCTAACAAATATAATAACTTTCAAAAGATCAATGTACCCGACCACGCGGCGTAAGAAAACCCGCCTCACCGCTAATAGTCGACAAATTACATACACGCAACAAAATGTCAAACTTAACATTCCAAACTATACAGACCTCCCATTCTATACGTTCAATATACACGAAGAGGTCAAAGTATAATGGGAAGGAAAATCGTGTACGTCGCTGCGAGTACCACTACCTCAGCTGATTCCATTCGATGACGTATGCGCAAGCAAGATCAGACCAGGCGATCGTACCACGCGGTACGACCAATCAGAGCCCGTCTGAGAGTTGGCGGCCAATTGTGGAAGATGGAACGTCAAATTCGAAATTTTTTGACGTTTTTGCTTTTTTTTTTTTGTTTGTGTTTTTTTTTTGGTTTGGGTTACTAAGTCCTTTAATAGCGGCCAACCTGAGGTACATTTTCATACAACCGCTCTTACGTGATTATGATGTTATTACACATTTTTCTTCAGATATTTTTGATACACAGATATCTTGTGGATATTATCTAGGCTTCTATAGAAATCAAAACGTAAATTTGTGTAAGAGTAATCCAGTAAAGATGTCTGAAAATCTGCTATTTTACGTGAATTTTGACTCTTCATAATGTACTCCTAAATTAAAAATATAATAAAGTACTTCTATAGAAGCCTAGCGCATTTAATCGAGATTCTAAATGTTGTCATTTTTTTTTTCAAAAATCCTTAAGGGTTTAATAAAAACATGTATTTCCTGGAACAAGTTTTGTGAAAAATTCGAGTAAATCGTAGAATTACCGAATGCCAACGGAGTTTTCTCTCTTATTTGGAATTACTTTTGCATCAAACATCACTTTGGATTGCGTTAAATTAAGCAACAAGCTTTTAAACCATGCTCGACGTAGACGATAGGCGAGTCTGACTCGCCTATCTCATTGTCCATACGGAAATACGATTTAAGGTGGGCCCTTAAGTCGTATTTCCGTATGGATACAGTTACTTAATTTACTAAATTACTACATCGAATTATATCCTAGCGATAGACAGGCACGTTCAAAGAAAATATTTGTCAAAATACTGAAAAGTTAATACAAAAGTCCGCTGCAGCGCTTCATTGGCATTATGTTGTCTAACAAAACTTTAAAAACTGACAGCGCTTTCTTACTGCATACTTAATCGCCAAAAGTACACCAATTTTAAGTTTGTTTTGTTAACTAGTTTAAAGTTTGCGCTATTACGCGTAAATAGTTTGTATTTCTTTCTGTTTTTCTATGATAGTTTGTTACACATGTAAATACAAGAAAATTGATTAGCGCTCCTCCTCTCTTCTACTATTTATAATGTTGCTGTGCCCGACAGGGTCCATATTTGTTTCTATCTTTTATTATATATCACCTGACATGTACATTATGAATTGCAATAAAGATTTGAGATTTATGAACAAAATAAAAATCACTGAAAACTTATTTACTTTTAAACTCATTGAGCCCCGAGACAACGCCTGCGTTCATACGCCTATTGTCTTTCTATTATGTTAAACAACAAACTAAACTATAATTTTCTCTTGTCCACAGCAAAAACTATCATCCCTATGACGTGGGCCGCATCAATACAGTAACAGTAGAACACACAGACACACAGACATGTCGTCCAAAGCTATATACGAGGCGACCGGCAAAGACCTAATTAATAGGTAAGTTCTTTTGTTAATATATCTATATATATAAACTAGCGACCCGCCCCAGCTTCACACGGGTGCAATTGTGATATTAAATATATTATGCAGGTATTATATTTACACAATAGCTTCTGCCCGCGACTTCGTCCGCGAAAAATTTCTTGTTTTAACATATTTAACTCTCTTCCCATACAAATTCTCGAGATATATTTTTCCGACTTGCCAGACAAAAGTTATGATAGCTCGGTTAATATCCATGTCATATAAATAATTTATAGCCTATGTCACTCAGGAGTAAAGCAGCTTTCTATTATTGCTAAAATTTTTCCAATCGAACCATTAGTTCCAGAGATTACCTCCTACAAACAAAAAAATAAAAAAACAAACTTTACGTCTTTATTATATTAGTGTAGATGTAGATAGATAAGCCTTCCTCTTGAATCACTCTATGTATTAAAATAAATCCCGTCGAAATCCGTTGCGTACTTTTAAAGATCTAAGCATACATAGGGACAGCGGTCAGCAACTTTGTTTTATACTATGTAATGAAGGAGACACTGACTGACTTACATATCAACGCACAGCCGAATCTACTGGGACTAGGACAGTGAAATTTTGCACAAGGCTTCCTTTTATGACGTAGGCGAGCACTAAGAAAGAATTTACGAAATTCATCCCCTAAAGGGGTGAAACGCGTGTCCAAAGTTTGTGTGAAAACCTGTTTTCACGCGGGCGAAGCCGCTGGCAGAAAGCTAGTATATATATCTTTCTATATCGTGGTCGAAATCAAAATATTTTCGCGCCAGTCCTTGATAGAGACCATGGTCCGGTGCGAGGAGAAATGACAGGCGGTCGCTTTCGTCCTTCTGCGAAGCAGTAATGGTAGCTAAAGAGTAGGCCGACCGCATAAGGCAACGGCGCACACGCCCCAGACGCCGCCGAGGATTCCGATTCCAATTTCCCGGCCACCGTAAGCGCGGACTTGTGGACGACTAGCAATGGGTAGCTCGCTGTCCGGTAGTCTAGTAACGGTCCAGCCAGGTCGTCGACAGTGCGCTCTGTTCCCGCGCGCCTCAAGAAAGTTGTCAAGAAATGTAGAGGCCCAACTGCAGGGCGTACTGCAAATATCCACCCTTACGTTGTTGAGACATCTGCGGCCCGGACTAAGCGTTTTGCCTCGTCGTAGTTTCTTAATAAACAAGTGCGCCATACCATCAACGATTGTATCACTGCTTACCATCAGGTGGGATCGCAATCAAGCACTAGTTTTAAAGCCATTAAAAAGAAATGTGCCGAAGCCACCACTAACACTGCAGACTAACCACTAGACCAACAGGCCAGTCAAAGGCCGGTTCAAAGTCCAATTCAATTAAGTATCATTATAATTAGCTACTCATAATAATTAAATACATAAATGTTTAAAAATAAATAACTCATAATTACTAGGATAAATATCAAAAGCATTAAAATTATAAAAACTTAAAAAAAATATGAATAAAATTGCAGTACCTGTATGTAATAATTAAATTAACTATAATATTTTTAGGCATTCGATAAAGAAAACCGGGCAAGTGCGAGTCGGAATCGTGCACTGAGGGTTCCGTATACAACTATAACCGTAGTGTCTATCAAAACAGTTAAATTTTTTCGAACTTTTTTGTAAAACTCGAAATAATTTACGCATGTACTTCGCATGTACGCCAGTTCCTGCTGTCGGTGGTTGTCTTCGCCCTTATTTACTTGCGACATGCGTCAGATGGGTCCTGCATGTACTTACGAAATTAATTTCTTTAAATAAGCGTCAGCTGAGAGAGTCTATGACCTGTAGATAGTGAAAAAAAATGTGCTTCGGCCAGCCTAAGAGCCCGTGGTTGCAGACCTTCGTCAATTTAGTGCCTGCCCCGCTCCTAGCCAAGTTCCGATCGTTTCGTTTACGTCGAACGCTTATAATTGCTTGCCCCTAATTCCTTTAATAATAATAATAAATTCATTTATTTCAGGTAACTAGACCCATAAAAGTTTAACAAAAATTATCACAAATTTATATGGTATTTTTACAATTATAATAATAATTAATAGAAATTTCATAAATGTGTAAAGTAATACAAACCACCCCCTCCTTTGCTCTGACGTGAACTCAACGCTCAGTTACGTGGTCAGAACAAAATAATTGAAGGCGTGACGTGGGACAAATAATTGAATAACGAATCCCGCCCTTGGGCAGAGCGGTGTCAGAATTCTGCTGACTAAACGACCCACCGTTCCTTCTTGCCTTAGTTCCAGAACCCTAATTCACGTAAAATTAAACAATCCCATTTCTATTGTCGTTCGGTCGTAGTCCTATCCAAAATCGGTATTCACGATATTTGAACCACAATATTTGACGTTTAGCCGTTGACGTCCTATCCGACAACGATTGAAATAGCTGAATACGCTTCAACGACTCTCGAACGAGTTTAGAATCGGTGTCGTTCAAACTCGATTAATGGATGTGAATACGAAAATGTCAAAGTCGCTACGATATCGCTACGGTTTTGATTACGAGAATTAGGCTACAGGGCCCCGGTGTTCCGTTTTCCCATCAACCCTTGGCCCCAGAAGGCTTCGACCCTGCTCGGCCCCTACAGAAGCGTTCGACGGTAACGAAACGATAGTAATTTGGTTAGGAGGACTGTTTTTGATTGGTTATCTTATATTTATCACTCACGCTATTGTTTTTATGAAATGCAAAACATCTGCGATTGTATAATTTGGCTAATTATTTCCAGAAGAAGTTAGTCTTTTGTTTTTTTAATAATGTCATTATTTTTTCAATTTTTCTAAACAAATATTATTACGAGATAATTGTGTTTAATTTATCCAAATAATGATGATATCAGACGGTATATTTAAATATATACAAACGACGATTATAATCGTCTCCCTCTTAAACATTTTCCTAACTAACTTAGATGTTTTTTTTTGCTTCTTAAAAATCTTCTAATGACAAATCTAGGGATAATGGACATCCAAAGGTTGTCTGGTAAAAATTGCCCTGTGCAATAAGACCGCCTTTGTACACTTAATTTTATTAATGTTTGTCCTGTGTTAAGCTAAGGTGTGCCATAAAGTTATCATTACATAGTATAAAACAAAGTTGCATGTCCCTATGTATGCTTAGATCTTTAAAAGTACCTACGCAACGGATTTTGATGCGGTTTTTTTTTAATAGATAGAGTGATTCAAGAGGAAGGTGTATGTGCATAATACATGCATAATATATTAAATACTAGCTTTTGCTCGCGGCTTCGCTCCCGGCAACAGATTATTCCACTCTACTCCATTCTACCCTATTTTTTTTTCATAAGAACCTTCTCCTAACAATAACAAACACAACAAAAAAGAATCAGCGAAATCGGTTCAGCTGTTCTCGAGTTTTGCGCTTACCAACACATATTGCGATTCATTTTTATATATAAGATTAGTACCCGTGCGAAGCTGGGGCGGGTTGCTAGTAAATAAATAAATCCCAAATCAAGCGGCAGGAGTCCGATACGTTGGTCAGACCAAATCCATACTACACTGGAGACCACAGTCTGCGACGCCATCCACATCGCCGAAGATAGGGCAACATGGCGAAATATATCCCATCAAAAAGTTATTCGTCGAGGTCACAACCCTCAGCATTGAGGATAAACTACACAAGGAGGACAAATCCCATCCTTGGTTGGAGCAGGAGATTGTGGTAGACACTGACTAAAAAACCTACTCCTGTTCCTACGTTGCGTTCGTTCCAGGACATCGGGTGTAACGTTTTCACATTGCCCCATAGCGCCAGTAGGCTACGACCCAGCTAAACCCTTACGGTTTGACGAATGTTTTCCCTTGGGCGGAAAGAGACAGTGTCAGACTTCTACTGACTAAACGACCCACCGTTTCTTCCTGCCTTAGTTCCGGGGCCCTAGTGTTCCGCTTTAGCATCAATCCGTTGCCCTAGAAGGCGTCGACAATTCGACCAAGCTAGGCCTCTACGGTGTGTTGACAACTCCTTGAGGCGTGCGTGGAACGATGCTTGCCGTCGACGACTTGGGCCCGGTCCGAACGGTTACCGTACAGTCGGATGTCGAGCTACCCATTGCTCACCGTCTGCAAACCCGATTCTCCAACTAGCTTGGGGTCGACTTTTTCTAAACGGATACGAAGCCGGTGGCAACAGGTAGGTCCATAACAGTCAATCACATTATCAGGAAAAGTAACAATAATAATGTTAATACTTATCTACAATCAGAAAGTAATTAAAAGAATCACCTATCTAGTATCTAAATTAGTCATATTCTTTATTATCTAATGGGAAAATGCAATAAAAAAGAAACTGGGCAAGTGTAATTCGGGCACACGCTCCTAGGGCTCTGAGGGTTTCTGAGGGGCTGCTGGTCACTCCCTCCACCTTCCCATGACCCGACCAACATTCTGTTATACGGGCCGAATCGTGGGGCGGCTGCGGACATAGCACCCTTGGCCATCTTATTTTATTGTCCGCAGGCGCTTCTTGATCCCTTACAAATTAGCCACGTGCGTCCCGGTTTGCATTTATGGATCAGAATGTTGGGCTATGAAAAAGACGGATGAAAAGAGATTGCATGTAGCAGAGATGAGAATGTTGAGATGGATATGTGGTGTGACGAGAATGGATAAAGTAAGAAATGAGAATATTAGAGGAAGTTTGAAAGTGGCGCCAGTGACTGAAAAGTTGAAAGGGAACCGTTTGTCTTGGTATGGCCATGTAAAAAGGCGGGATGAAACGCATGTTACAAAAAAAGCCATGAGTATAAATGTGGATGGATGGAGAGGGAGAGGGAGACCAAAGAAAATATGGATGGATTCTGTGAGAAGTGATATGAAAGAAAGAGGAGTTAGTGATCGCGAGACGGGTGACAGGACAGAGTGGAAGAAAAAGACATTGCGCCGACCCCAAATAAAACGGGACAAGGGCAGGAAGATGATGTCCCGGTTTGCATTCTTTCTAATGGGCTTGCACAACCACACACTACAAGGTAGATGACTTGGCCGCCTGTGTGCTGGTGTTTCATGTCTAGTGTCATGCTCTAACACTCCTCCCGCTCCATCCTGCTCCGGGCGGTGCCGCATGCAGCTGCTCGAAGTTCGTCGGTGAGCTGACCAAGTCCGAGTAATAAATGGGACCGGCTTCCACACGCCTGATCCCATCCATCATCTTGCATCTGGCTTCCTCATACAGGGCTGCTGGTCAGTCGATGGTGCGCTCTGTTCCCGCGTGCCTCAAGGAGTTGTCAGCAAATGTAGAGGCCCCATTGCAAGGCAGAAGTCTACTGGGAGCCGGTCCGGCTTCTGAAAGGAAGGTCCGACCCCGGTATGAGGGCTAAGAAGGAATGGGATGGGTTGTTTAGTCAGTAAGAGTCTGACACTGTTTCCCGCCCCGCCTAAGGGCGGGATTCGTCATTAGATGATTTATTCCATCATAAAAAAGGGGGCTGCTGGTTAGTACATTTATGTTCGACTAGCTTTTGCCCGCGGCTTCGTCCGCGTGGTATTGGGGTTGGGGTTTCCGAGATAAAAAGTAGCCTATGTCCTATTCCGGAGTGTATCCTATGCCTGTTCCAAATTTCATCCAGATCCGTCCAGCCGTTTTGGCGTGATTGAGTAACAAACATCCAAACATTTAAACACCCCAAATATCGTAACTTTCGCATTTATAATATTAGTAAGATTAACTGGCGAAAATGTACCAACTTGCTGATTTTTTAGTTAAATGGATGTTTTTTATTGCACACTAAAAATAGAATAACAATAGGTACTTAAAATTAATAGGGTGCCACAATGGATGGTCTTATCCAGGTCTTATCGCTAATTTAAAAGCTATTTTTTAAAGACAACCGTGATTTTTTTTGGCCGCAAATTCAGTTTTGGTCACATAGTAGAAGTTGTTTGTTAAACAAATAAATGCAAATTGCCATTGTTATTGCTGTTAAAAACTGTTATTGGCATTTATTTTTTTTAATACCTTTATTTTTATAAGAGTTCTTCTTCTTCTCAGTCGGTACACTCTTGTCAGAGTGGTCGTGGTCATCAGTCTAGATCACGATGAGTTATTATCTTGGTCATGCGGCGCCATTCATCGCGGACTGCAGCTTTCCGGGTGCATTCGTAGACCGAGCACTTAGTTGCGGCCTCGATCTGGTCTGTCCATCTCATTGGCGATCTACCACGTGACCTGGGGGTTGCCAGGCCATAAAATGCAAAGGCCGGACTGCATACTATATAAGGCCGGACATTTTGTCCTAAAAGCCGGACATGTTTTTTTTATTGCCAAACATAAGGTTTTTACAGCTGTGCTGTTGAAAAAAGTATTTATACGTGATGTAAAGTGAGGATGAGATCGAAGGTGGAGTGTGCGATGCGCGGGCCGGAAAACAATTTGCTCTCCGCTGGCCCTTGTCCGCTCGGGTCCGGCGCTCGTCCGTCCATCGTCGTACAAATCGCCACTCTGAAAAAAAGCCTGACAAAAGCCGGACAGGCTGAACACGTACATATTTGGCCGGACGCGGCCGCATAAAGCCAAACGACACCTGGCAAGTCTAGGCCTGGTGCCCTCAACCTTGCCTTGCACTACTTGTAAGAATTATCAAGCGCTAAAATTCGCGGAGCCGAACTTCAGACTGGCCAAGATTTCATATTGGTGTGTACAATGATCCTTTTTAAGGAAATCCCATATATGTTGTATCAACTTTGTACGTCTAAAAGGAACAACAGTGTTTTTGTTATAAATTACTAGCTTTTGCCCGCGGCTTCACTCCCGGCTACAGATTATTCTACTCTACTCTACCCTACTCTACCCTACTCTACCCTACTCTACCCTACTCTACCCTACTCTACCCTACTCTACCCTACTCTACCCTACTCTACCCTACTCTACCCTACTCTACCCTACTCTACCCTACCCTAATCTACCCTACTCTACTCTACCCTACTCTGTCTATTTTATTTTTTTATGATCGATTTTTCCTTTTTTTTTTGCTGTCGAACGGGATAAAAAGTATCCTATGCCCTTCTCCTTGCTCTAAACTACCTCCCTGCCAATTTTCAGCTAAATCGGTTCAGCCGTTCTTGAGTTATAAGTGGAGTAACTAACACGACTTTCTTTTATATATATAGATATAGATTTAAAGCAGTATTTTCTAATTTCCAGGCATATAGCAGCCGGTACAGCGTTAGTTCCGTGCCGCTTCGCCACTTTCGAGCAAGGCACCAATTGGGAGGACGAGCTTGGGAAGAACCCATGGCTCGCCAAGGAGGTAAGGACTACTTAGTGTATCTTTGATAGTTCTGCTGAAGAGCTGCTGATAGTTACGGTATGAATTAAGACTATCTATCCCTGCTATGGAGCAGTGGTGGCCGAGTGGTAACGGCTCCGACTTACGAGTTGTAGGTCGCGGGTTCAAACCCAGCCAGGCGCATTACTTTGTGTAATTTGTTTCATCACCACTGCTCTCAAAACGGTGAACCAAAAATTCGATGATATGTGATAACCACCAACCCGCACTGAGCCCGCGTGGTGGATTACGACCCATTCCCTCTCCTAGAGAGGAGGCCTGTTTCCCAGCAGTGGGAACATTAAAAAGGCTGATAATGATGATGATGATCCCTGCCATCACATGTCGATAATTAACTAAAATTATTTTCTATTATTATGAGAGAATATAAAAGATTTGATGCATTACCTACAATGTAACTGTAGGGGCCCTGCAGGGTCGAAGCCTCCTGGGCCAAGGGTAGATGGGGAAGCGTAACACCAGGGCCTGGGAATAAGACAAGGAAGGAACGGGGTAGGTTGTTTAGTCAGTAAGAGTCTGACACTGTTTCCCACTCCGCCCAAGAGCGGGTTTCGCCATTGGATAATTTTTACCTACCATAAAAAAGTTGCTTTTTATGGTGGAAAAAATCACCTAAAGACGAATCCCGCCCTTGGGCGGGGCGGGTGTGTTAGTTGGGCTATTAATGTATATGCTGTAGTTGTAAGTCTAGATAAAAAATAGAGGAAAAAAAAATATATATAAAAAAATAAAGTTTAAAAACTAACACCCGACTACTTAAAAACACGCTCTAAAAAGTACGAAACAAGAAAACAAGGAAGCCGTGGTCGTATACCACTTTTTTTAATTTATTATTCTTATGGCATACGACCACGGCTTTCTTGTTTTCTTGTTTCGTACTTTTTAGAGCGTGTTTTTAAGTAGTCGGGTGTTAGTTTTTAAACTTTATTTTTATTTAACATATTTTGGAGTTCTAAATAGGTTAATCTTGGGTTCATTGATTTCTCAGCCCATGAATACAGGTAAAGTCACAAGCAAATGCTAGTAATATATATATATTCAAAATGTACAAGTAAAGCGCTTTCAAATGATACCAAACACGGCATATTTATCTTAACTTTATTTTTTTACTTCGTATGTTTTGTCCGCTAGAGGGCGCCACATTAGATTTTGTGAAATCCCATATAACCAGCGGACAATATAGGCGCTTCTAATGATATGTCATTTGTCGAATTCTGATAAGTAGTTTAGAAGTTACGAGGGAACAGATGAACATCCATACCCACATACATACATACATACAGGTCAAAATCATAACCCTCCTTTTGCTTCGCCGTAGTCGGGTAAAAAGCAACTAACACATTGACAAATGTATGTACTTACTAAAGTTTACGTAAGCTTAGGGAGGAAGGGTGAGAGTTTTACAATTACTTTTGGTGACCCCCTCGGTCTTAATATTTGCAAAAAAAAAATACTGCTTACGTAAAACTCGAACGAGTCCGAGGTACTGTAATTACTTCGATCGTCATGCCTCGTTTAATTTAATATTAGATAAATGATATAATATAATCTCGTTTAATGACTTTCCAATCGTTATTATAATTACTTACGTACATGTAATAACAATGCAACGCAAAAAATCTTATCTTTATCTACCTTATTACAAAATTATCATCATCGAATTAGTGTAATCATTGTTTGCTGGGGTTTATTTTATGTATTACATATAGAAAGTGCAGTTTTGAAGCTGCAAAATATTTAAGGAGGTAATTTTGTTAGTGATTCTCGACCCTCATCAACAATGAGTCGGTATTTTTTCATTTTTTTTTTTTTAATCTTTTGATATCGGTACGTGTGAACTACCTTTATTTAAACTCGGCCAGTCTGATAAATAAATAAAATAAAAATACAAAAGCCTTTTATTTCTTGCTACACACAATAAATTTACACTTATAATAAACAAAAAAAAAGAAAACAGTATGCTTAATATTAAAAGACAGTTATGAGAGTATAAGTTTTTGTTTCCTTCTTATATAATCTTAAACATTTAGGTATGTATTTACATTTTTTTTTTGCAAGAACCCCTCTCTTTAGAAGGTGAAGGCCTCCTCCAGGCCAGTCTTGATACTAGCGCTATAACCGCGCTCACACACACAAACACGCAAACGTTAAATTCGTTCACGCACACAGTGACATGACGTGCGATAAATCGCAACGGATGATTTTTTTTAAGATATTTATTTAAAGAGTTACTCTGAAAAACTCTGAAAAACTATTGATGATTGACGAGGTATCGTATTTTTATATGATATATCTCATATTTCATTTTCAAAATTGCACTGTGTATTTATTTTATATATGTATGTTTTGTTTAACTGAATCCAGTATTTTTTTTTATGTTGGTCAAAAATCATCCAATGACGAATCCCGCTCTTGGGTGGAGCAGGAAACAGTGTCAGATTCTTACTGACTAAACACCCCACCCCGTTCCTTCTTTGCCCTTCGCACTGGGGCCAAGCCTTCCTTTCAGAAAGAGACCCTGGGCCCCAATAGGCTTCAACCCTTTTGCAGAGTCCCTATGACTGAATCCGGTATGGTAATGAGGGGTGTTTAGTCAGTAAGAATCTGACACAGTTTCCCGCTCCACCCAAGAGCAGGATTCATCATTGGATGATTTTTACCTACCATAAAAAAAAACCCTCCACGGGATCAAAACGATCAAAATTTAACACTGTAAATTTCAAATCATCTCATTTTCTTCTCCAGCAATTGGTGGTAAAACCCGATCAGCTGATCAAGCGTCGTGGCAAGCTGGGCCTGGTGGGCGTCAACAAGACGGCCACGGAGGTCAGGAAGTGGCTGAGCGAGCATGTGGGCAAGGAGCAGCAGGTTGGGGCCGCCCAGGGCAAGCTGAGGCACTTCATCGTCGAGCCCTTCGTTAAACATGACGCTGTAAGTATAGATATCATTCATCAACGATTGCATCACTGCTTACCATCAGGTGGGATCGCAGTCAGGCACTAGTTTATTGCAATTTAAAAAAAATAAAAAATATCTGGTGTTTAAAGGGCCATCCATTCTATTTTATACAATTTTTTTATTAGCTTGCAATGTAACTATGTATGTTCAGCTCAAATCTTGCAACTCAATTTTGAAGCAGATATCTTCAACCGATTGAGCTGCAATTTTTTGTTAATATTTTTGGCTTGGTTACTAAGCCCTTTGAGCCATGTCTTCGTATGATTAATTTTTATTTGTTAATCATTAAACTATGTATAGTTCGTTTTTTAATCCTAGACTACGATTTGACAATTTAAAATGTCAAACTCCAGAAAATTGGGAACATATTTCTAGAGTGTGACATTCTGAGTTGTCAAATCGTCGTCTAGAATTAAAAAAAACGAAATACACATCACATACACTCACAGACACATTTGACAGGCCTGTCAGCCTAGTAGTTAGTCAACCTGACTGTTATGCCGGAGGTCGTGGGTTCGATTCCCACCCAGGACAAATGATTGTGTGACGAGCTCAAGAACAAATGATTGAGCTCATCACACAATCATTTGTCTTGTGTCCGGATGTAATTTATCTATAACATGAATTTATTTAGAAATATATAAGTATGTTTATCAGTTGCCTAGTACCCATAACACAACCTCTACTTTGCTTGGGACTAGACGACGTTGTGTGATAGTTGTGGAATATATATACCTATTCCAACACGACAAAACTTCTCTATGTAAATCTAATAACCTTATACGAAGGGGAAGACAGGGGTTCATTCGCTCACTATAGCTCCTGTCATCACATTCGAAATTGTTAATATATGTGTACCTAACTCAACGTTTCCATGTTGAAATTCCCTAGGGCTTAAATGCTTAGGGCCTAAGCTACAGAACTTCACTAATTTTCCATTTCTAAAAAATTTTTCTTTCCCTCCACAGAGTGAAGAAATGTACTTGAACATAATGTCGGGCAGACGGTCCGATACGATCCTGTTCCACCACCAGGGAGGCGTGGATGTAGGAGATGTAGACGCTCTTGCGCTGCGTCTTGAGGTAAGACAACTGAGACACCCATACTTTTCCATACTTTATTTTAAGAGAAGGGGGCTTAGACAAAGTCACATTCTCACTAATGATAACGAAATTCGAAACTCCGAAATGTATGGAACTGACATATGCATTCGAAAAGTCACGTGGTCAAACGTTTTCGATTCGCTAATTCTTATTAGTTGTTTATACGTCAAATTGGACGTTTTAATTCGATAACCATAGCCAAGAAGTTGTTATTTTATCGAACCAACACTTCGACTTATCGATATGTTAGTCGATGTCACTTTGTCTACCATTTTGTGGTCGACATCGTTAAGGCGAAATCGAACTTAGAAATGGATTCGACACGGAGCGATTGCCACTTGTCTAGGGCCCCAGTAGTGCAATATATCCGCAACAGAACCAAGGTTACCGACATAGCGAAAAGAATTGGCAAACTTAAGTGGCATAGGTAGCTTGCCTTCCAATCGTCTGGTAACTTTCTGGACCAAGCACAGTCATCGACGGCGCGCACTGTTCCCGCGCGCCTCAAGGAGTTGTCAGCAAACCATGGGGTGGGTTGTTTAGTCAGTAAAAGTCTGACACTGTTTCCTGCTCAGCTCAAGAACGGGATTCGTCATTGGATAATTTTTACCTAGCATAAAAAAAAAACTCAAATGTAGTGGCAGGACACATTGCACGCAGAACAGGCGGCCGCTGGGGCTGAAAGTTCTGGAGTGGCGATCGTGTAACAGAAGGCGCAGCGTTGACGCGGCCTCCCATAATGTGGACCGAAGATCTAGTCAGGGTTGCTGGAATTCAATGGATGCAAGACGCACAGGACCGATCTTTGTGGCGTTGTTTGGGGGAGGCCTATGTCCAACAGTGGACGTCATTTGGCTGTAATGATGATGAGTTTTTTTAGGTGATATAAAATAGTGACTGAAAATCGGACAGGTTCTAAAATATCATGTGTAACTGATTTTTTTATCTTTTTTCTAGGTACCTGTTGACACATTCCCGACTGGTGAAGACGTTGAGCGAGTGTTGCTCAAAAACATCAAATCAGCGGCGATGAAAAGGTAAATAAAATAAAATGTGATTAACCAAATTTGTTCGTAGTTCCGTACCAACTTGTGTCAAACCAAATTACTCTCAGAACTATAGTTATTATTTAACTCTCCCACTACTTCAAATATTAATGTGGTTAAAAATCAGTACATCATCAATATCTATCTATATTCGCTGGGTGCGCGATGACAGCGCCAACTAGCGGTTGCAAATACGGTGGCCTCCGAAATGTCAAATGCCCGGCTGTTATTACGACGAGTTATTTACAAACGAACAATTTTAATTAGATATTGTAATTTATATTTATTCCAATAAATATTCTATATCTATATAAGGTAAGTCTTTTTTATTTTTCGTCCAAAATGACACAATCAATAGATTTCGCTTAGTAAATTACGGATTTTTCATGGCTGTCGTCATGAGAAGTAAGTAAAGAAATAAGCAAATTTCATCGAATAACGCATTTCATGTAAATAGCAGACGATTATTTATGAGTGCTTGTGCTCTCAATAATCCATCCTTTTATGTATTTTCAGTTGAACATGGCCAAATTAATCATAAAAACTGGATTCCGACCAATCACACACGACATCATTTTCCAACCACAAACAACATTGAAAGGAAAACAATTAGTTTTTAGAGTTTTTTATCACTATTTCTGCCATTGTTTCTGTTATTAACTACGCAGCAAGCTTCGTGACTCATGTTTATTTACTAAAAACGTAAATCTCGCTAGTAATAAGTGATAGCGTCCGCCACCGAAAGTTCCTTTTTTGGCCATGACGCGCGCTGCGATCGTTTCGTGGTTCCCCCACCTTATACTTCGCACCCAGCGAATACACCCCTATTTTTTAATTAGTACACAAAAAAAATAGGCTTAATCCGTACCCGTTACTAATCATATTTGTGTAGTCAAAAGTAAAAAAAAAAACGAAATTCCAAAATTGTCCACGAAAATTTTCATAATTGGTAAATTCATAATTGGATTATTTATTCCTAACTATTTCTACCAGGGAATATTACGCAAAATGATTTTCTATTGTTTTTCATTCAAAATTAATAGTCTGTGTAATATTTTCATAAATTTAATGACTTTTGGGATAAAAACAAACTCTAATAACTTAGCAGTTTATGAATATTATTTATTCAAACTTTACTTAAATAATAACGAGACTTATTCTAATAAGCATTTTAAGTATTATTTATTTATTTATTTAAACTTTATTGCACACCAAAATGAGGACAGGATATACAATTATAAAAACTAAGTGTACAATGGGCGGGCAAGTATGTGTACTAATTAAAAATTAGTGATGTATAAAAATCAATGCCACTTTTCGTTGTAATTTTATAACTCAAGAACGGGCTCACCTTTCCAAACCAAATGCTTAGGCTTTGTTCGGACTATTTAGTAGATGGTTAAGTGAAGTTTGCACAAAATTGGTTGACTGGTTCTTCATTTATCACATTTTTCTGTTGCCGAGAGCGAAGCCGCGGGCTAAAGCTAGTCATTTATATTATATACTAGCGACCCGTCCCTGCTTCGCACGGGTGCAATGGTGAAATTAAATAATACATGTATTATACATATCCAAATCCGTTGCGAAGTTTTAAAGATTTAAGCATACATAGGGACAAACAGCGGGAAGCGACTTTGTTTTATACTTATATAATCTATATATATAAAAATCAATTGCTGTTCGTTAGTCTCGCTAAAACTCGAGAACGGCTGAACGGATTTATCTTATCTTGGTATTGAATTATTCGTGGAGGTCTAGGGAAGGTTTAAAAGGTGAGAAAAATTCGAATAGTAGGGTAGAGTAGGGTAGAGTAGGGTAGAGTAGGGTAGAGTAGGGTAGAGTAGGGTAGAGTAGGGTAGAGTAGGGTAGAGTAGGGTAGAGTAGGGTAGAGTAGGGTAGAGTAGGGTAGAGTAGGGTAGAGTAGGGTAGAGTAGGGTAGAGTAGGGTAGAGTAGGGTAGAGTAGGGTGAAGTAGGGTAGAGTAGGGTAGAGTAGGGTAGAGTAGGGTAGAGTAGGGTAGAGTAGGGTAGAGTAGGGTAGAGTAGGGTAGAGTAGGGTAGAGTAGGGTAGAGTAGGGTAGAGTAGGGTGAAGTAGGGTAGAGTAGGGTAGAGTAGGGTAGAGTAGGGTACAGTAGGGTAGAGTAGGGTAGAGTAGGGTAGAGTAGGGTAGAGTAGGGTAGAGTAGAGTAGAGTAGGGTAGAGTAGAATAATCTGTTGCCGGGAGCGAAGCCGCGGGCAAAAGCTAGTAATATAATATAATATTCGACAACTATCACACAACGTCGTCTAGTCTCAAGCTAAGCAGAGCTTGTGTTATGGGTACTAGACAACTGATAAACATACTTATATATTTCTAAATATATATATATATTATAGATAAATTATGTAGTGATGTTGTTCCTCTCTCCCCCCAGATTGCTGACCACCTTCATCCTGGCCCTGTACCGGGTGTACGTGGACCTGTACTTCACGTACATGGAGATCAACCCCATCGTCGTCACCAACGAGAGGATCTACCTCCTGGACTTGGCAGCCAAGCTCGACCAGACTGCCGACTTCATCTGCGCTAAGAATTGGGGAGAGGTATGTTCTTTTTTCTTTTATATATACATGTCGTCTCGTGTCCAGGATGGTTTTCGAGCTCTGATCTATCATGTGGGTCCATGTGGGTATCGTGCAATGAATAACAACGGCTAGGAGTTGAATCGGTTTACTTCTCAATACATTTCGGTACAGTGCACTGTTATCACAAGTTACAAATTACAACAAAACGGACAGTTTCAGAACGTCTTGACTCTGCGACGGCTTGGCTGAGCGAGTCCACTGCCCGGGCGGGTTCTCCCCTCCGCAAGCTCGTAGAGTTGGATTACGATAACTCTGCGCGTGGCTGGGGGCGTGCTTAATGTTGCCAGTGTATTAATCTACTTTCCCTCATATAATCAAAAATCTTACTAACTTAAAAGAAAGTAAACAATTTTGCTCAAGAAATACATTTTGAAATCAATAATGGGAAATGCATTTCATTTCATGACATATTATTACTTACATTTTAATATGTTCAGGTTTTCTAAAATTATACACCGTTAAATTTGGATCATTTTAAATCCCTTGGAGGATCGATGCGGTGCATGAAAGACAATCGATTGATGAAGTTAGAATAATAAAGTGCTTTTTTTAAACCGAATTAATTTACGCACGTTCGAAATTGATCTCTTTAAGTAAACGTCAGCTGGGCCATTTCAATGACCTGCAGGTTGTTACCGACAACCACTTACGAGGTCATAGACTCGTTTACTTAAAGAAATGAATTTTGTAAATGCGTATATCAAATACGAGATTTAGAAAAAAAGTACTTTACTTTTTCAATCGATAGTGTTTCATGTAAGGGATCGATCCTATTTGGGATTAAAACAACCAAAATTTAACGGTGTATACCTACGACAATTGGGGTAAGCCTATGTGAGGACATAGGCCTCCCCTAATTGTTGCCATAATGAACGGTCCTGCGAATTATAGTAATGCGAATATGTATAGTAATGAAAATGAAACAGAATTTTAGATAAAGAAATGTTATTATTTATATCGTGTTCAACTGGTATTTACACAAATCGACTATAAATATTTTTATTCACATAGGTAATTATTATAAAATAGTCATGAGAACTTTGTACTTCAAAAATTAATGAGTATCTCGCAGCACTTTTAAATCTGGCGTAGCAAAGGTCCTGGAGTGGGTCAATTTCTTTTCATTTGAATATCTTCATCAGAATCTATGCTTAAGAATTTATCGAAGAGTTGGAATTCATATCGTCATGGTAGTCACTTGATTAAGATTCAAATACATGGTACAGTCCATTTCCAACAAACACTGTTTATCTGCCAGACACTGCTCGGGTACGAATACTCAGGGAAGTTTTATTGTCCTGGTCACCCGAAAAAAATATTTGACAAATGGTCCAACTTTGGAAAATGGGATCATAGGCACGATATTTTCTAATTTCTCTTAACAAGCACGTTTGCCTTTCAAGATAATATCCTTGTCAACACTTTTAATCACTTTCTGTATAATAATGACGATTATTTACTTTGGAAACTATTAAAAACACAAAACATTTTCTTGACACCTGACATAAATGTCAAGATGACGGCGATTAGTTTCTTTTTGGGCCGCGCGCAGATTTAACGAAATTCTACTATAGCAAAGCGGATACGTCACTGACTCTGTCAAGCGCGCCATCTTTGTTTAGTTCTTCTAGTTGCCACTAGATGGCGTGCCTGGTTTTGTTGTCAACAAATTGATCTCCTTTCCGACATACATAAAAAAAAATTATCATATACTTCCCCTGTCCTGTTATATTTGGAGTTGGAGCAACACGTTTTTTTCCTCCAATCTGTCCTATCACATAGCTAAACAAATGGTGTCATATTAATATTATGTTTTTCCTTTTCTAGGTGACATTCCCCCCTCCGTTTGGAAGGGACGCGTATCCCGAAGAAGCGCATATTGCCGATTTGGATGCGAAGAGTGGAGCTAGTTTGAAGGTATGTGTCTTTTATTTAATTGATATATTTTAGCTATATGTTCGATAAATCGCAAAACTTAGTCGCAGTGAGCAGGGCTCATTGCTCACAGAACCGATGGTCGATAAGGCTGAAATGTTCGACACAACGTTGACGACGGAAAGCCTAGTGAAAGTCGCTATAATGGATGGAACTTGAGAGAGGCTTGTAGCGACATCTATGGCGCCACATGAAAAATACGAAATCCTGCATCGCGCAATTGAAGTTCTCCTCGCGATTTGAGCATGTACGACAGCCCGAAATTATTTACTGGATGATCCGCCCTTTTCAACGGAGCTATGTCGGATTTTACTCTTTTGTCCTCATACCTCCAAAGGCCGAGGCCTCCGAAATACACTATGGTACCTTAACCTCAATTTACAACTTCTTATACTTCTGTTCTATTTCTCCCCACAGTTAACAGTACTCAACAAATCTGGCCGCATCTGGACCATGGTGGCTGGAGGTGGAGCGTCAGTGGTATACACTGACACCATCTGCGAGCTGGGAGGAGCTGCCGAGCTCGCCAACTACGGCGAGTACTCCGGCGCGCCCACCGAGACGCAGACCGCGGACTACGCCAAGACCATCTTCAGCCTCATGTGCAGGGAGAAGCATCCTAATGGCAAGGTGAGCAGGTAGTCGTGCAGTGTGCATATCGTGGCCACATCATATAAAACTGTCACTTCATGATATCATCATCATCCTTTTTAATGTTCTCACTGCTGGGACACAGGCCTCCTCTCTAAGAGAGAGAATGGGCCATAATCCACCACGCGGGCCCAGTGCGGGTTGGTGGATGTCACATGTCTTCGAATTTTTGGTTCTAGGACAGTAGAATGTATTTAAACAGGGTGTCATTAAACATCGTAACACAATCTAATACCATAGATCCAGTACATGATTCTAGGCCCCCAGTGGTGTATTTTTTGTCGTTTTTTTAATGATATTTTACGTTTTTTATATTAAACTGTATAAAAAAGGTAATTTTAATATTTCTTGCGAAAAAAAAAATGAATTACATTCCAAATTAAAAATGTCACCAGGTTTGATTAGGATAATGACTTTATTTGCCTCAATATTTTTTTTTATAATTTGATTTTTTCTAAAAATTTCATTAGGGTTGGTTTTAATAACGAGTTTGTACAGGTAAAAAATAAAAAAAAAACAGCTTTTTTTTCAAAAATTTGAAACAGAACCGACGAAAAATTCCACCACTGGGGTATCCAGAATCATGTACTGGATCTATGGTATTCGTTTGCGTAAACATGTCAATGACACCTTGTATATAAAAGAAGAAACTGACTGACTGCCATATCAACGCACAGCCAAAACTACTAAGAGTAGGAGCGTAAAATTTTGCACAAGGCTTCCTTTTATGACGTAGGTGAACATTAAAAAAGGGTTTTTTCAAAATTCAGCTCCTAAAGGGATGTAATGGGGTCTAAAGTTTGCATGCAGAACCCTACATTCACGCGGGCGAAGCCGCGGACAGAAAGCTAGTTATTATATAACATTCTGTATACCTATGACTTGTAAGAATCCCTTAGCAATAAATAACTATGACTATTTCCACCACCAGGTCCTGATCATCGGCGGCGGTATCGCGAACTTCACGAACGTAGCCGACACATTCCGAGGCATCATCACCGCTATGGAGACGTACAAGGATGCTCTCATCCAGTACAACATCACCATCTTCGTGAGGCGAGGAGGACCCAACTATCAAGAGGGATTGAGGTAAGAGGGAACGATATCAATGTATCTACAAATGCATATAAGTTGAACTAAAATGGCGATCGACCTATATTGTTTTCAATGTGTTTAAATTTTTGAGTCTCAAACGAACGCGGCGGTATGGCTGTGTGCAAATAGTTGCACACAGCGGCAAATAAGTTTAACTAAAATGGCCGTCGTAGCTATAGAGCTACGACGGCCATTTTAGTTCAACTTATTTGCCGCGCGAAATCCCGCAATACTTCCTCAAAGGATATATCCGATGAAGGCCGTAAAACGTTTGTCGGATATTATCTCTTTTTTTAATAAGTTTATTGAAATATCGCACCTTCGGTGAAACAATGTAACAAATAGCCAAAACTGCGAAATCGAGCTAAGTATTCTGAATTGTCTCTGAACCATGAGTACACCGTGAAATTTAAATGGTTGTTTTCCCTCAGCGAAATGGTTGTGTCTTGGTAATACAAACGTTTCATAAAAAAATAAAATATTAAAAACAAAAAATGGACCTGTAGAGTGCAAGTTAATTATGACGTATCACAACGTGCGAGAGCTTATTTTGGTTTAATTATTTAATGAATCGGTTTCCTTTGACGGCGGGCTGCGCATGCGACTCTAGTAGTACCTACAAATTACGTCTAATGGTTTTTTTTACTGTATGCTTCAAAAGTACTCCTTATGGCAAGTCATTCTGCCGCGGGAAAACAACCATTTAAATTTCACGGTGTAAATTTAGGGCAACAAAAACGTTCTTTCGCGAAAGTACGTCAAAATTCTATTACTTTGGTGGATATTGGCTGTTTTTCGACGGGTTTTGGAGCGACAACGTTTCATTGGACAGTGTTGCCCCGAGCCCGCGAGATTTTGACGTACGTTGCAGCTACAGCCACGCAAAATGTATTTAATAAATAAAATGTATTTAATAAATTAAAATAAAAATGGTCATCAAAGGCGCAAAAACGTAAAACTAAATAATTCCTGGTGCAACATAGTCACCATTCAGGACACTTTTTTCAATTTATTTGCCGTGTTCTATACCAAAATGTTATTGCTAATTGTTTGTTTCCAGACAAATGCGCGAAGTGGGCCACCGCCTGCGCATCCCGCTGTACGTGTTCGGGCCGGAGAGCAACATGACGGCCATCGTGGGGCTGGCGCTGGGACAGGCGCCCATCCCCAAGGAGCACCAGCTCGACTACGCGCCCAAGCAGCTGCCCAAGCCCGCGCCCTGCGTGAGTGGAATTCTAATTACATTTATTTTTTTATGTACACAGAAACACTTTTTTTGTAAGAAAGAACACATACAGATAAAAGAGTACAAAGGTACTGCTTATTTCTAACATTTCTTCTAGCAGACCTGTGACAGGAGAGTTGGATGAGAAATATAGACACAGTGTGTATAAATAATTTGTTTTGATCTCAAGAAGGCAAATAAAAAGCGGACTGTAAAAATAGATTTGAATTATATATATATACATATTTTTATAATATGTATGTATTTAGAAACATATAAGTATGCTTACCAGTTGTCTAATACTCATAACACAAGCTCAGCTTATCTTGGGACTAGACAAGTGTCTTTGTGTGACAGTTGTGGAATATATTACATTATATTTTGATTCAACTTATAAATCGGAGTGTTGTACAAAAAAAACTTCTTCAAACTAAACTAACCATGCATTTCTTCTCTGCCCACAGCCTAAACCCAAGATCGACTTACCAGAGCTAACCCACAAGCTCCTAGACCTGATCTGCTCGGAAGCGCCCACCAGGCAAGACCTCGGCCAGAGCGTGTCCACCGTCATGTCTCTCTTCAGCGACCGGACCAAGGCCATCATCTGGGGCATGCAGAATAGAGCTATCCAGGTAAAAACTATTATCTAGAAATTTTCAAAGGAACCAGAACTTTTTTGTATCTAATCTAATATCGTATGTTAATCTACGATTCATAAACTGTGTGTTAGGGTCAATTTATAATAAAGCGCATCGAAGCGTCTGTCCAAAACAGAACAACAAATTCAACCTTACCTCCACAATGTAACGTGCATATTACTTCTGAAATTTAAAAAAGACGCGCGCATTCTTCGGAATTCACGCGCCTGCGCGTGAACAATGCTGATTAGTGCTCGCGCATTCACGCGTGTCCATACGCACAACAGCAAATCTACGCGTCATCAGTCGAAAATTGGCCTGCGTCGGTGTTGATCATGATGGATGCGTAAGAGTGCGTCATGCGTCACCACTGTGGGGTCCAGAATCAAGTACTGGATCCACGGTATTCGTTTGTGGTACGATGTCAATGACACCCTGTATAAATTATTGCTTTGTGTTGAGCAATATAGTCAGCTACTTGCCGGCTATAGAATTGCCACAAAAGCCTGTCTCCAAAGACCTTAAGGATACTGTGGCTGAATACTAACACGAGTGTACTTCTACAGGGCATGCTGGACTTCGACTACATCTGCCGGCGCGCGGAGCCGTCCGTCGTGGCCATCGTGTACCCCTTCACCGCCGACCACAAGCAGAAGTACTACTTCGGCAACAAGGAGGTCTTCATTCCAGGTGAGATGCTGTTTCTCAGTAGACAGCCTGCCGTTCCGCGCTTGGAACCATGACCAGTAACCAGGGCTAGGCTCGTGTGGTTGTTATCGCCGATCGCTCCCACGAAGACACGGCGGTGTTCTGACTAAGCGGGGCACACCTCTAACGCACCGTGTCCTCAGGGCGGTACAATACTTATAATTATGTTAACACCGCATGCATAAAAAAACGGATTTATAACATAAATCCATCCAAAGGTTGCTTCATTTCCGAAATGTTGTACATAGATTCATTCCATAGTCCGTTAAATTATGATCCCGTTTTAATTTCTTGGACTGTCGATTTTCGGTTGAATTTGTAAAGTTAAAATAAAAAATAAAAGGGCATTTTTTAAACTCTTATTAGTTTACGCACCTTTCGATTTCTTTAGGTAAACGTCAGCTGGGGCAGTTAAATGACCTGTAGGTAGTTAGTATGCAATGGCCGAAAACTACCTATAAGATAACGAATTGTTTAGTTAGGAATAAAAATATTTAGAAAAATAATACATTATTTTTTTATTGTTCCTCCATGCACGGGATAAAAATGATCAAAATTTAACGGTTTTTACCTTACTAATGTAGTTTTCAACGTATTTAAACAACGATTGTTTGTTCCAGTGTACTCGGATATGGACGTGTCAATGCGCAAGCACCAGGAAGCTACCGTCCTCGTGAACTTCGCCTCACTCCGCTCCGCTTACGACAGCACCATACAGGTATGTGTGATGTATCTTGTCTTACTAATATTATAAACTGGCCTGTTGGTATAGTGGTTGGTGACCCTGACTGCTATGCCAGGTCGTGGGTTCGATTCCCACCCAGGACAAATGTTTATCTAAAATATATTTCTGCCGTGCAGATACTAAAACGCAGTAAAAGTATTGTAAAATACGCTATTTTACTGCGTTTTAGTGTCTGCACGGCAGATTTGTATTTAGAAATATTTTTTATCTTGATGATGATGAAGTATGTTTATCAGTTGTCTAGTCTGACCCCTGATTCCCTGCTCTAGAGTGGGAAAAAACATTTGATGATTTCCAACATAAAAAAATTCACTAATATTATGAAGGCGAAATTTTGTGAATGTATATTTACGCGGCAGATAAGTTTAACCAAAATCGCCTTTTAGGTTTTTATTTGTTTAAGTTATATGCCGCATATTTGTTGTTTTGATAGATTTGCGTGTACTGTTCCGACTCGCACTTGGTGCGTTTTTTTTTTTCTTCTACCTACCTTTTCGAACTTGTGTGTAATTTCGAAGTTTTTCGTTTGTAGGCTATGCAGCACCCGCAGATCAACACAATAGTCATCATCGCCGAGGGCATCCCTGAGAACATGACCAGGAAGATCATCAAGCTTGCTGACACACGAGGCGTGAGTAGAAATCTGTTGGCATATTTTGTCCCATTGCATAGTGGAAACCTCCCTTCCCCACACAAATATGGTCCATTATGGCGGTAAATTCTCTTTGAGGAGTGGCTGGAAAGACAGCCCAGACAAGGCATTACTAGAACCAGCACAATTCTTGTAAAATACGTTCTCGAAAATACATTCAATTTCGGCTCATACATCGAAGCAAAGGCTCAGTTGGCTGCCAAAAAATTGGGGATCTTGGCAAAGGTGAGACGGTACTTCATGCCGGAACAGCTGCTCAATCATTATAAAGCTCAAGTTCAATCGTGTATGCGAAGCGAGCCAAGAAGATGTTTGGTAATGCACTTGTAACATCAAAACTTCAAAGCATCGATGCCGAGTAGCTTGCCTGTCGGCTTTCTATCGATTACATTTCGGGGTGTGCAATGGAATTGTACAATTTAATTCCGCCAAGTCCGTTCCATCATCGGGCCACTAGGCGATGCGCCACCGGTATATGGTGGACATCCGTACAAAGCGTCCCATACGTACAAAGCGTTTTGAGAACACATTTATTGTGTGTATAGCCAAGGAGTGAATTTCTGTGTAGCTTGTGTATCAGAAAACACAAGCTCCGGCAGGGAGTTACAACTTACGTAACATCGTCGCTTACCATCAGGTGAGATAGAGGTCATAAACGAGTTTATGTGTAATAAAAAAAAAATACATTTTAATTAGAGATGACCTTGTATTTATGTCATATTTACCTTTCCTTAACTATAACGGATCAATTTCAAGATAAAATTTTACCAAATTGGTCCAACCATTCTCAAATTTTAGCAAAACTTCGTCTTAGGGATGATTCTCATTAGAGCGGGCCGTGCCAGGGCCGGGGCGTGGACGAGCCGGGGCCCGTCCGTGCTACGCAATTTATTTTCGGACGCAGCACGAAAAATGTTCTGATTACGATGGGACGTGGAGGGAACGGGGCGGGACCGTGCAACAAACGTGGCATTGAAGTGCGTCGAGCGGGCCCGGACGGGACACGGATAATACACTGTGTAATATAAATTGATTCATACAAAATATATGAAACAGATTAAAACCGTGCCCCGTCCGGGCCCCGCCCCGTCGACTTAGTCGTGCACTCTTGACAGAGTGGTCGTGGTCATGTGTCGGTCGAGTCCTGCGCCACCGCCTCTCTCGCGATGCGACTCATGCAGTTCTGTGTTTGGCAGCTTGGGAGTTACTAACAAATAGCCATTCATTTTTATGTATAAAAAGAATTAACTTACGCATTGTTTACGCTACAGGTGAACGTGATCGGACCTGCCACAGTGGGAGGCATCAAACCAGGCTGCTTCAAGATCGGCAACACCGCCGGCATGATCGACAACATCATTGACAGCAAACTGTACAGGCCTGGCAGGTATGTTGAACTATATACAATGCGTTCCAAATGACAACAGGATCGATTGCCATGTTGTGACGTCACGTGCAAATCGAGCCTAGATATTTTTAAAATTCAGTTTATTTACGAAAAAAAATATTGATTTACGAATTGTGAACGAAAAAAATTTAATCAGAATCCAGTTTTTCAATTTTACTCACCTCCGAGTCCTTCGATTTTGCAAAAAAATATTCGATTTGACAGTACGGCGTGACGTCACATCCTGGCAATCGATCCTATTCTTATTTGGAAGGCATAGCAAATGGTGACTGGCAATTAGTGAGTGATACTCAAATTCTCTCTCTCTCTAGTCTCTTACTAGTCACCCAATATACATAATTTAATAATAATGATGACAAAAAATTAAATAAAATAAAAAAAAACCCGCTGCTCCATATAGATTTATATTCACATAACTCGACAATTGTATAGAGCAGCGGATTTTTCTTTCGTGATTTTTGTGTTGGTCTCATAGTAAAAGTTGTTGATATTGGTGTGTACAATAATCCTTTCTAAGGAAAGCCCATTTGTCGTATCAACGTTGTATAATATGGAATGTAATAAAATATTGAGTATTGAGTACATCATTAAAAGAAACTTATTACAAAATTTCACATTCCTACCTCCAGTATAGTTCGTTATTTAATCCTAGACTACGATTTGACAACTTAAAATGTCAAACTCCAGAAAATTGGGAACATATTTCTAGAGTGTGACATTCTGAGTTGTCCAATCGTAGTCTAGAATTAAAAAACGAACTATCGCTTCGCCCGTGCATTGATATGTCAGTCAGTCAGTCAATTTCTCCCTTTATTTCAGTGTGGCCTACGTGTCCCGTTCAGGAGGCATGAGCAACGAGCTGAACAACATCATTTCTAAGGACGCCGATGGCGTGTGCGAGGGAGTCGCTATCGGAGGCGATCGGTACCCAGGTACCACCTTCATCGACCATCTCTTGAGGTAAGACATCAAGATTTGTGATAATTAACCTAATTGTAATAAGTTTAAAGTTTAAAATCCATTGTCACCAAATTATAAAACGTTGAAATGATTAAACGCACATTTTTCGGCGGTATTCCGATCCCAACTTCCGGAACTCCTGAAATATAGGCCAAAATATTGCCTATAATATTTCAGGAGTTCCCTCAATTTCTCATGGATCCCATCATCAGATCTTAACTTGGTGACAATGGGACTACCTCAGAACTATCTACTTTGGAACAAAAAAAGAATTTTGAAATTTTTTTGATGATTGGCGGAATATTCGATGTACATACAAACATCCGAACATACTCCTCCTTTTTGTGAAGTCGGTAAAAATAGCTAATTTTCCCATCATCGTTTTCCTAGCGCTAGAAATTATTTATCAAAATACTGAAAAGTTAATACAAGAGTCCACTGCAGTGCTTTACTAAAACATCCGAATTGATAACCTCCTTCTTTTTTAGAAGTTGGTTAAAAACTGACAGCGCTCTCACGCTGCGTGAACGTTAAAACTGCACTAATGTCAAAGGTCTTACAGATCTGTAGATCACCAAGTGAAGTGACTGTATGGTAGGCCTCATCTAGTGCGTAGTACATATATATCGATGTATTTTGCAGATACGAAGCCGACCCCAACGTTAAAATGCTAGTACTTTTGGGAGAAGTGGGAGGAGTGGAAGAATACCACGTGTGCAGAGCGGTGCGCGACGGAAAGATCAAGAAACCCATCGTCGCCTGGTGTATTGGAACCTGTTCTGGTAAGCAAAAATATTATCAGAATTATAATGTTCCCAGTGCTAGGACTTTTGCCCTTACGGGTTGATGGATAACTATAGTTCGTTTTTTAATTCTAGACTACGATTTGACAACTCAGAAGGTCACACTCTAGAAATCTGCTCGTAGGGACTCTGTAAAAGGGTTGAAGCCTACTGGGGCCCAGTGTCTCTTTCTGAAAGGAAGGCTTGACCCCAGTGCGAAGGGCAATGAAGGAACGGGGTGAGGTGTTTAGTCAGTAAGAGTCTGACACTGTTTCCTGCTCCGCCCAAGAGCGGGATTCGTCATTGGATGATTTTTGCCCACCATAAAAATTTATCTACACTAATATAATAAAGAGGTAAAGTTTGTTTTTTTGTTTTTTTGTTTGTAGGAGGTAATCTCTGGAACTACTGGTCCGATTTGAAAAATTTAAGCAACAATAGAAAGCTGCTTTACTCCTGAGTGACATAGGCTATATTTTATGTACGCGGGCGAAGCCGCTGGCAAAAGCTAGTTTATTATAAAAGGAATCTAGAAATCTGTTCCCAATTTTTTGGAGTTTACGATTTGACTAGTGTAGAATTAAAAAACGAACTATATCAAATCAGTAGTACCTACGTTATGATGGTATAAGTGTGTAATATATGTATTATCGTCGTCTGTGCAAATACCCTCAAGTTCTTCGGGCATATCACCCGTAACGAGGACTTAATGGTGCTAATGGTGCGATTGAATGTTTAGTACCCAATTTTGATGTTTTAAAAAAAATATATTTCTTTTTAGTGTTATTTATAGTTCAGTATTAAATACACCGCTATATTTTGATCGTTTTAATCACGTGGAGGGTCGATCCCAGTACATGAAACACTATCGATTTGTAAAGATAAAATAATAAAGTACTTTTTTCTAAAACTCTTCTATACTAATATTATAAAGCTGAAGAGTTTGTTTGTTTGTTTGTTTGTTTGTTTGTTTGAACGCGCTAATCTCAGGATCTACTGGTTCGAATTGAAAAATTCTTTTTGTGTTGAATAGATCATTTATTGAGGAAGGCTTTAGGCTATATAACATCACGCTGCGACTAATAGAAGCGAAGAAACAACGGAAAATGTGAAAAAAACGGGGAAAATTATTCATCTTTGTGGGCTTCCGTTGCGTGCGCTGCCAAAACGGTTTAAGATACCAAAAAAATATGTATGAAAGAATTATTCCTCTTAAAATGATCTAAAAAAATGTCCGCGACAGTATATGTCTATCTTTTAAGATTAACTTACTAGAACCGTTTTTATGCGAATCAAATTTAGCCAATTTTTACCGATTATTTGTTAGAGTTGTATCAACATAATAATATAATCTTTATCCAAATAAATGTGTTGTTGATTAAGAGTATGTAATTGTAAACAAAATTGTCTTTGACATCATTTAATTTCAATGAACATCTTAGAAGATATTACAATTTTAAAATAACTCCGATATAAAATTCACTCGCGATGCATGATGTGCAAAACTTGACGCTGCGCCTGGCCGGCGGGCGAGGAGAGGGGTTGCTTGCGGGCGGCGCGGATGGGTTTTTTTTATGGTAGGTAAAAATCATCCAATGACGAATCCCGCTCTTGGGCGGAGTGGGAAACAATGTCAGACTCTTACTGACTAAACAACCTACCCCGTTCCTCCCTTGCCTTATTTCCAGAGCCCCGGTATAACGCTTTCGCACCAATCCTCAGTTGCAGGAGGCTTCGCCCCTGAAGGGCCCCACAGTTTGCTGACAACACCTTGAGGCGCGCGGGAGCAGTGCACGCCGGCGACGACTTGGTCTCGGGCTGGACTGTTACCAGACAACCGGACGGCGAGCTACCCATTGCTCGCCGTCCACAAGCCAGCGTCTACGGAGACCGGATAACGGCGGGATCGCGGCGGTGACGGCTACGGCGAGGGCACTGTTGCCTTTGCCTTATGCGGTCGGCCTCCTCCTTTACAAGCATTACTGCTTTGCAGAAGGAGGCGACCGCTTGCCATTCTTCTTCGCTGCGAACTATGGCCTGAACCAAGGCCTGGCGCGAGAGGTCGCCGCCGCTGATCACCCCCACGAGGACACGGCGATGCTCTTCTCAAGTGGGGCACACCTCCACCGTGTGCTCCACCGTATCCTCCGGGCTGACCATACAGTGGCGACACCCGGGCGTCTCTTCCGCACGAATCCGGCGCGCAGGAATCTCCTGAACTTCCCATGCCCGGTGAGAACCTGCGTCATGCGGAAGGTGAGGATGCCGTGATAGACATCACGCCTCAAAGAGGAGACTTACCGCCGAGATTATGGCGTGTCCAAGTTGGGGTGTAGCTCTATGAAGTACTTTTAGATAATTATGTTCTTTTAAAAACTAAATTGTCTAAAATAATAACAGAAATTGACACGGGCAAAGTCGTGGGTAACAGCTATAATTTATAAAGCTGAGGAGGTTGTTTGCAAAAATGAATATGATGCCCAAAATAATTATTCCACGCGGACGAAGTCGCGGGCACAGCTAGTATTAATATACGCAAGTATGAAATTAATTGATTGAAGTAAACGAGTCAGTGCCCTTGTAGGTGAAGATCAGTCATTGCGTAATACCTACCTATAGGTCATTGAACTCGCCCAGCTGACGTTTACTTAATACGAAATTATTAAAAAATGCGTTTTAAAATTATCGTAAATGCTTAAATCAATTCGAGTTCGAAAAAAGTACTTTAGTTTTTAATTTTATCTTTGCAAATCGATGGTGTTTCATGTATCGGATCGACCCTCCACGGGATTAAAACGATCAAAATTTAACAGTGAACAAAAATAATCAAAAAGCCAATCGTGATATATTTTACTAACCTTACTTCCCCATTCCACAGACATGTTCACATCAGAAGTACAGTTCGGTCACGCGGGTTCGCTCGCGGGCTCGGCGATGGAGAAGGCGGTGGCCAAGAATGCCGCCCTCAAGGCCTACGGCGCTGAGGTTCCCAACTCCTTCGATGCTCTTGGGGACTCTGTTAGAAAGGTGAGATAAGTCTTCAGTACATATTTATTTCTTAACCCTTAGTCGGTCCCAAGTCCGAGCCTTGGTAGAGGTTATGGTCCGCAGCGAGGAGGAGTGGCAGTCAGTCGCCTCCTTCTGCGAAGCAGTAATGCTAGCAAAAGAGGAGACCGACCGCATAATTCAATGGCACTCACGCCCCAAATGCCGCCGGGATTCCAATCCCAATTTCCGGCCACCGTAGGCGCGGGCTTGCAGACGGCGAGCAATGGATAGCTCGTCATCCGATCGTCTGGTAAAAGTCCGGACTAAGCCAAGTCGTCGATGTTCGCTCTGTTCCTGCGAGCCTCAAGGAGTTGTCAGCACATGTAAAGGCCCAACTGCAGGGCCGAAGCCTACTGGGGACCCAGTAGGCTTCGGCTGTTTTGCGCGGATGTGTCACATTTTTAGCACTTTCTATTTTTAATTGTTTTTGTTTTATTTTATATGAAATGCGCCATATTTTTTTACGTAAATAAACTCTCTTTCTTTTCTTTTCAATTCTATATTTTTTTCCACCAGGTATACTCGAAACTGGTGAAGGAAGGCAAGATCATCGTCAAAGAGGAGGTCGAACCTCCCAAAGTACCCATGGACTACGACTGGGCGAGAGTAAGTATCCACAAAGTTAATTCTACCCTTTTTCCGTTTCGCGTTCGTTCATGTTTGCTATAGTACGCGGCGAATAAGTTGAACAATTTGCCATTTTCATGAGCCCCCGCTACGATGACACCCGTAAATTTTGATCGTTTTAATCCCGTGGAGGGTCGATCCGGTAAATGAAACGCTATCGATTTGAGAAGATAAAATGAAAAAATATTTTTTACTAGCTTTTGCCCGCGGCTTCGCCCGCGTGGTATTGGGGTTGGGGTTTCCGGGATAAAAAGTAGCCTATGTCCTATTCCGGAGTGTATCCTATGCCTGTGCCAAATTTCATCCAGATCCGTCCAGCCGTTTTGGCGTGGTTGAGTAACAAACGTCCAAACATCGTAACTTTCGCATTTATAATATTAGTAAGATTTTAAGTCTGCTTGTTACTATAGCAAACGGTTCATTTTATCTGTCGTACTCTATACAAGCTTCTAAACTCCCCTCGACCTTCCAGAAACTGGGCATCATCAGGAAACCGGCTGCCTTCATCAGCACAATCTGTGATGAGCGAGGAAACGAGCTCGCATACTGCGGCGTGCCCATCAGTCAAGTGCTGGAGAGGCAACTAGGAGTTGGTGGCACCATCAGTTTGTTATGGTAAGTTTTTTGCATGGAAAATGTGTGAATGACTTCTCTCGCTCTCGGTGACATGAGAGAGAGCATGTCAAAACTTTACTGACTATACTCCAGCTGTGTTTCTTCTCGATTTCCGGGCACCGTAGAGCTTCCGGACGGCGAGCAATACGTCACTCGCCGTCAATATGTTTGGTAACCGTCTGGACTGAGCCTGAGTCGCCGGCGCGTAGTATTCCACGCGGTTTTCAAAAAGTTGTCAGCAAACCGTAGGGGACCAGCAGGGTTGGACTCCTGGGGCAAGGGTTGTAAAAAACAGAATCTGGACCCTGGAAAGAAGGAATATGGGTTGAAATAGCCTCGTAGAAGTCATTGATTGATTTTCTAATAAACCAGAGGAACCAGTAACAATTTTCAAAAAGGAAATTAACTGCATTTTTATTAAATAAGTGTTATTACTCCGTATCGGATTTTCTAGCTGATAAATACTTGTAATATATTCTTAAAGTTTGTTGATGAACTTGCATCAATTATTATTATCACCTTATTGTAATTTCCTGCATTCTAAGCAAATAAATTCATTAATTTCTATTCATCTGCTCTCTCTCTCTCTCTCTCTCTCTCTCTCTCTCTCTCTCTGGATTTTACGAACCTCCACCCCTAAGGGGAAAACCTTTCACAGAAAGGCAGAAGTTAGTAACTCTTACGTTCGTTCCAGGTTCCAGCGCGAACTGCCAGAGTGGGCGTCGAAGTTCTTCGAGCTGGTGCTGATCGTGACGGCGGACCACGGGCCCGCCGTGTCGGGCGCGCACAACACCATGGTCACCGCCAGGGCTGGAAAAGACCTCATTTCCTCCGTCGTCAGCGGACTTTTGACCATTGTGAGTTCATTATTTATTTATATCTTATATATAAAATTTTCGTGTCACAGTTTTCGTTCCCATACTCCTCCGAAACGGCTAGACCGATTTTCATGAAATTTTGTGAGCGTATTGAGTAGGTCTGAGAATCGGCCAACATCTATTTTTCATCCCCCTAAATGAAAAAAAAAAATACTTCCTACCTAGAAATTACTTCAAAGTTATTTATATTGCAAGACAACGTTTGCCGGGTCAGCTAGTATATATATATAACTAGCTTTTCCATCTACTAAATAGTCTGAACAAAGCCAAAACATTTGATTTGGATAAGTGAGCCCGTTCTTGAGTTATAAAATAACAACGAAAAGTGGCATTGATTTTTATATAAGGTGTCATTGAGATTGTACCACAAACGAATACCTACCATGGATCCAGCAGATTCTAGACCCCCCCCCCCGTAGTGGATTTTTATGTCGATTTATTCTTAATTTTTTTTAATGATATATTTACTTTTTTAAAATTAAACATTATTTGCCAAAAAAAACGAGTTAATTACGTTCTAAATTAAAAATGTCGTCGGGTTTAATTAGAATAACGACTTTATTTGCCTTGATTATTTTTTTATAATTTTTTTTAAGTAAAAAAAAAATTAAAAATATCAATGGGGTTGGTTAGAATAACGATTTGATAAAAGTAAAAAAAAAAAAAACTTAAAAAAATCAATGAAAAATACCGACGAAAAATTTCATCAGTAGGGGGTCCAGAATCATGTACTGGATCAGTGGTATTCGTTTCTGGGTGGGAATCGAACCCACGGCCTCCGGCTAAAGGTAGTCTTTCGAACTAAGCGTCATGACGCAGCGTCTATAGCATCTATGAACAATAAATAATTTTGATAACATATAGGGGTCTTTTATAAAATGCTGTCATTATATAATGCCGACCGTTGAAAAGTAAGTAGTAAATGGCCGGCATTGTATGACGACAGCATTTTATAACGGTGCCTTAGGGGGCGTTCAAGTATTACGTAACGCGATTTGGGGGGGAGGGGGTGTCTCGTAAAACGTTACGATGCGTTACAGGGACGGGGGGGGGGTCTTTCTTACTACACGTTACGTAACATTGTTTTTTTTTTTTAATAAAAAATTAGGAAATCAAAACTCCCAAAATGGCAACCTTTTTTATATAAGTGGTACTTTTCATTTAGGAATCCCTCGATTGTATTAGTCTGGTCTTAGACAACGGCTAAAAAAAACTGAAAAATAAAGAAAAGTTTAGGTAAAAATGCTCACTTTGAATGTTACGTAACGTTTAGAGAGGGGGAGGGGGGTACAGAAAAAAGTTACGGTGCGTTACAAGGGGGGAGGGGGGGGGTCAAAAATCTTCAAAAATTGCGTTACGTAATACTTGAACGCTCCCTTATATGTTATTTATACGTAGACGCTACAAACGCTACGTCAGTGACGCTTAGTTCGAAAGGCTACCTTTAGCAGTCAGGGCCACTAACCACTAGAGCAACAGGCCAGTGGAAACAATAGTAAGTGTATCATTTGTATGGATCATTAACTATATCTTTTTTTCCCAGGGTGACCGTTTCGGTGGAGCGTTAGACAGAGCGGCTCTAGACTTCTGTGCCGCGTACGACAGAGGGCAGCACCCTCAGGAGTTCGTCAACGAAAAGAGGGCGAAGGGAGAACTCATCATGGGCATCGGACACAGGTATGTACATAATCGGGCTTGTGGACGGTGAGCAACGGGTAGCTCGCCGTCCGGTTGTTTGGTAACAGTTCGGATCAAGGCAGTCGTCGATTTCCCGCGCGCCACAAGGAGTTGTCAGCAAATGTCTCTGCCCAACTGCAGGGTCGAAGCCTACTGAAGGCCCGGTCCGGTTTCTGAAAGGAACGTCCGACTTTGGTATAAAGGCTAAGAAGGAATGAGGAGGTTCGTTTAGTCAGTTAGAGTCTGACATTGTTTCTTGACCCGTCCAAGTGCGGGATTCATCATTAGATGATTTTTCCTACCTTAGAAAAAGTATGTACATAATAAGCTTTCTCTGACTTCTCATTGAATTAAAAAAACGGTTTAGGAATAGCTGAATACGAAAAACGACATAAATGTGGAAATAGTTTGTACGGAACTTGCAGTGTTCGAGTCAGACTTGCCCTTGGGCAATTAAAAAAAAAAAAGCTTAAAACAAAAAACCCAAAAAAAATACCTAAGCAATGTCTAAGGTATGGGTATATCAACTAACAGAGAAAGATATTTGAAAGGATATTTTTGAAAAATGTACGTAGAAGACACTTTCGCCTGACCCTCGCTAAGTTCATTTTTGCTTGTTCTTTTCATTATGCCTTAGTTGACATTTTTAATTAGTTTTTTTTTTTTAATTTTTTTTTTTTGACATTTTAAATTTGTTTTTTTTTTATTATGACATTTTTAATTAGATTTTTTATTTTTTGACATTTTTGAATTTGGAATTATTATTTTGACATTTTTTTAATTTGAGATATAGACCTAGTTATGTTTTTAAATTTGACAATTGTATAATTTTTCGTTTTTGTTGATGAACAACCCTTCAATTCCCAACTTTGTTCAACAGAGTGAAGTCGATCAACAATTCTTCAATTCCCAACTTTGTTCAACAGAGTGAAGTCGATCAACAATTCTTCAATTCCCAACTTTGTTCAACAGAGTGAAGTCGATGAACAACCCTTCAATTCCCAACTTTGTTCAACACAGTGAAGTCGATCAACAACCCTTCAATTCCCAACTTTGTTCAACAGAGTGAAGTCGATCAACAACCCTTCAATTCCCAACTTTGTTCAACACAGTGAAGTCGATCAACAACCCTTCAATTCCCAACTTTGTTCAACAGAGTGAAGTCGATCAACAACCCGGACTCGCGCGTGCGCGAGCTGAAGGCGTACGTGACGTCACGCTGGCCGGCGTGGCCCGTGACGCGCTACGCGCTGGACGTGGAGGCCATCACCACGCGCAAGAAGCCCAACCTCATCCTCAACGTCGACGGCATCGTCGCCGCCGCAATGGTCGACATGTTCCGCCACTGTCAGCTGTTCACGCAGTAAGTATTGCTCATTGCGGTCTAGGAACCAAGAGGTCACCGTTTAAAGAGAGCGTGTTCTAATGGAGTCAAAAAACACGGTCCGTAAGGGATGATTCTCATTAGAGCGGGCCGTGCCAGGGCCGGGGCGTGGACGAGCCGGGGCCCGGCCGTGCTATGCAATTTATTTTCGGACGCAGCACGAAAAATGTTCTGATTACGATGGGACGTGGAGGGAACGGGGCGGGACCGTGCAACAAACGTGGTATTGAAGTGCGTCGAGCGGGCCCGGACGGGACACGGATAATGCACTGTGTAATATAAATCGATTCATACAAAATAAATGAAACAGATTAAAACCGTGCCCCGTCCGGGCCCCGCCCCGGGCACAGCACGTTCTAATGAGAATCATCCCTTATCCGGTGAAAAAAACGGGCGTCTACAAGTTCTCTTATGGTTTCTTTAGACAAATTATCTAATAGTATTTAAAGTAATTGTCTATTTGTGTAATGTCTTTTAGACAATTGTCTAAAAGACAACCGCTGCCTGTCTCTATGTAGGCACTGGTTGGAGCGGTTGTCTCTACATAGAGCCAGACATACCGCTTTCTGTCTCTAATGTAGAGACAGATATACCGCTGTATGTCTTTACATAAAGACAGAAATACCGCCGCCTGTCTCTACTTAGAGCCAGACATACCGCTTTCTGTCTCTGATGTAGAGACAGATATACCGCTGTCTGTCTTTACATAGAGACAGACATACCGGTGTCTGTCTCTACATAGAGCCAGACATACCGCTTTCAGTCTCTAATGTAGAGACAGATATACCGCTGTCTGTCTCTACATAGAGCCAGACATACCGCTTTCAGTCTCTAATGTAGAGACAGATATACCGCTGTCTGTCTTTACATAGAGACAGACGTACCGGTGTCTGTCTCTACATAGAGCCAGACATACCGGTTTCTGTCTCTGATGTAGAGACAGATATACCGCTGTCTGTCTTTACATAGAGACAGATATACCGCTGTCTGTCTTTACATAGAGACAGATATACCACTGTCTGTCTCTACATAGAGCCAGACATACCGCTGTCAGTCTCTAATGTAGAGACAGATATACCGCTGTCTGTCTTTACATAGAGACAGACATACCGCTGTCTGTCTCTACATAGGGACAGACATACCACTGTCTGTCCACTATATAGGGACAGATGTTTGTCCACTACATAGGGACAGATTTCTGTCCACTACATAAAGATAAACATACAGCTGTCTGTCACTATGTAGAAACAGACAGCTGTAAGCGACTTTGTTTTATATATGTACGTATTTAGAAATATACAAGTATGTTTATCAGTACTCTGTTTATTTTGGAATAGATAAATTATTGAATAAACTAATTCCTCTTTCTCCGCCAACAGGGAAGAAGGCAACAACTACATCGCCATGGGCTCAATCAACGCGCTGTTCGTCCTGGGCCGCACCATCGGCCTGGTGGGCCACTACCTCGACCAGAAGCGCATGAAACAACCCCTCTACCGCCATCCTTGGGACGACATCACCTACATGTCACCATTAAACTAAATCGACATTTAGAGCCATGGATTGGAAAAGCGGAATTCGTTTTCTAATAAAGCGTGCTCCATCGTCGACCACATCATCGCTTACCAGGCGAGATCATGGTCAAACGCAAGCTAGTCTAATTACACTTTCAACTGCTTTGGTCGGATTTTCCCGACCAACCTTATTGCGTCTATTCTGCCACGGTCTACGATCAAATACTCGCATCTCATCAGGTTTTCTGTCACTTAGACTGAAGAGCTAAACGAGATGAGGTGCATTGTCGGGAATATAAGACCTTGGCTAGTAGGACGCGAAAGCTCTCGTCTCGTCGGAAAAATTCGACAAGTGAATTCTTATTCAATAAAAGAAAATACATAATGTTGTATAGACGTAAAAAAAAATAACCTTTCTATGCACTGCAGTTGAGTTCAGTAAAATTACTGTAGTATGCACTATATATTGGGTTTTATAAATTAAAATGTCATAATAAAATATAAACTTCAAATTACGTAAAAAATAATTTTAATAATAGAACAAAACATCGTTACGTTACGCTACCAATCCATGGCTTTAAGAAATTTTAATTTAAAAAGAATATAAATATTATAAATAAATAATGTAGTGGGATACTAAGTAAAAATGTTGATACAGAGCCGACGCCTCCATTCCAACCGTGATTGAAGCCAGAATGAGGACAAGTGGCCATTTTGAAATCGACCATATCTACCTGAAATTTGAGCAAAATAACCTAAGATTTGACTTCATCTCGCTTAACAGAACTCCTTTACCAGTAATAGTAAAAAATGTATGGAGGTAAAAACTAGCTAAAGAAATATCATCATCGTTTCAGCCGAAAGACGTCCACTGTTGGACATAGGCCTACCCCAATAGCCACCACAAAGACCGGTCCTGAGCGTCTTGACCCAGGTCATCGGTCCACATTGTGGGAGGCCGCACCAACGCTGTCTTCCGATACGCGGTCGCTACTCCAGAACCCTTCGGCTCCAGCAGCCATCTGTTCTGTAAGCAATGTCACTGCCCACTGCCACTTTAGTTTGGCAAAACTTCGGGCTATAACGGTAACCTTACTCCAAAGAATATTTATTTGATCCTCCATAACGTTTCATCATATTCCTACTCTTTTTCCCACATGAGTCGACGCAACTCGTTTTTTTTACTTTCTGTCAACCGTCAAGCTATCACTAACTCCTTTTTCTTTCTTGTCAAATAACCGATGAGATAAAAATCTGTTCGAAGTCAAAAAGTGTATTGTGTTAACACAATTAGCCTGGGCTAGTGCGCCTCACCATTAACGATTGCATCACTGCTTATCACCAGGTGGGATCGCAGTCAAGCACTAGTTCATAGCAACTAAAAAAATGGTTATTTTGTATAATTTTAGATGGTTTTGGTCAATTTTAAAATGGTCTAAAACTCTAATAATGTTAATTGAATCTCCCCATTCTGGCTTCAATCACATATCTATCATTTATTTATTTTTTATGTCCAGGGTTTCTTAGAGTACTTGATAAGCTTACCTTAAGGAGAATTTGAATATTTGAGGGGTTTCCACCTCATAATAGTAATAAATGGGTAATTTTTTAATTTGGAAATGTATTTTTCAAACGAACATAGCTCTCAAGTACTCAAATATTTAAATTAAGTATGTTAGATCTGTTTTATAAGTCGATAATACAAATGTTTTACAGTAATATAAAGTTAATTTGACGAATAAAGCACTTTGAAACTACAGGACAGGTTTTTGAAGACGCATGCGAAAAAAAAAAACGCTTTGATAATAAAAAAAATGGCGATATCATAATAAAATATAAATGAAAATGCTTAACAAAACTGTATTTGTAGTTAAAAGTGCTATGATATAGTAATTTATTATAGGTATGTCGTCGGCAATCTTCGGCTGTTTCCGCCAAAAACTTTTTTTTTAAGAAAAAAGAAAGTTGTTTTGTCTATGACCGATAATTGCTGACGTCATCCTAAACAGTTATGGTGACTATGTGTGAGTGGTGTAAACTTATGCTACGATTAGACTGCATCAGTAAATAAATATTTTTTAGCAAAATATACTAATGTTTTACTCTAAAAATGAGGGTTCTGACTTTGCCATTTGGCGCTTTTGAACTCTGAATACCCGTATTTACTTAGGACAATGCCTTGTTACAGCTTATTTTTCAGCGTGAATAGTCTTTCTTATTAGATTGCTAAAATTTCTTAAAAAACTCACTAGTGCCTGTTTACGTGGGGTGTTTAATGTACGACAAATACCTAAAGCCCAGCGCACACTGCTGGAGGCGCGGCGGAGCGCAATTGAAGACAACAATTTAATATAAACCTTAACTACCTTGACATACGGTCTACAAACACTCGCGCGTATGCTCTTGTAGTAGCTTGAATCCCGGCGAGCGCCGCATAAGAATTTATCAACGGTGTGCGCTGGGCGCAACGCGCCCTGCCTCCGTAAACAAGCGTTTTTTTATTTTTCTCGACAAGCTAATAATGTGAATATTGTCAAAAATAATTCTAGTTTGTTGAAAAAAAATTACTTGTCCTGTTCATTTTGTACATGCCTTTCAACCGCTTTCGTCGCAAATATTCGATAACAAGGGTCGCACATTTTCGATCAAACACTCACATCTTGACAGCTTTCCTGTCACCTGGATTGAAGAGCTAAACAAGATGGAATAACCAGTCGCTATCACACGACCTTGTCGAATGACATAAGAATACACCCGTCGGATTATTCCGACGAAAATAGTTGAAAGGTTGAAGATACATATAACATCGAATAATAAAAAACTTGCCTTTTAAACCCAATCGTCAAATGTATAAATGCTTGAATATAATATATTTTTTATGAAAATTAAAGATGTCTATATACATTTATAAATAAATAGCTAGCGGCGATTGTAAGTACATTGTAAATGTTGAATTTTTTTAAGAAAAATGTTAAGAAAAAAATGACGAACAAAAATATTTTTGCACTTGGGTTTTTGATGTGTAATAGTTATTTTTCTAATTCTTGCTTGATTGCGATCAAAAAGTCGTATAATAACTTTCTGATTAAAAAACCCGACCATCTTAAAAATTCTACCTTTAAACTTGGTTGAATCAACCAACCGACTTGGTAGAACTGTGTAAAATTAACGTAAAAATGACTTATTTTATCCTGAGGTAAAACTTTGACCCTAAGCTTATTTAAACCAATAGAAACACGGCAAACAGAGCTCCGTGTTCCTATTGGTCAATCAATCTTTACCATTAGAGATAATTATTACACATCATAACCTATCTCTTAGACTATGCACTGGACCACTTAAAATAAATGTTATTCGTATTTTAGACAACAAATAATATTAACAAGATAATTTAAAAATAATTAACTGTCAACTTTTGAGCATATAAAATTCTTTGCAAGTCATCATCATCAACCTTTTTCAAACTGTGTTGGATCGGCTCTTAGTCCCGAATGTATGTCACAACTAACACACAACGTCGTCTAGTCCCAAGCTAAGCAGAGCTTGTGTTATGAGTACTAGACAACTGATAAACATACTTATATATTTATAAATACATATTATAGATAAATTACACCCAGACACAGAACAAATGATCGTGCCTTTGCGTGAATATGCCTGAATATAGCGACTAACTTACATTACTAAGGTACTATCTAATACAATACCTCTTAGCTGCGTTCAAATTTGAGGTTGGAGTTAACTCTAATGACGTCACGGGGTAGATACCTTACACTCACATTTTTGAACGCAAACGTCAAGTTCTATTGTCAATGGTTTATTCCAACCTACCCTGCTCGAAGTTAGAGTTACTTGGGTTAACTCTAGGGTAGCTACTCGAGTTATAAAAGAACAACTCTGGGTTACAACTTTATGCTGATCATTTTTGAACGCAGCCCTAAGGAAGCGGAATTGTTTGAAAAAAAAAAAACTACTACAGTGAAATTCCCTGCCGAAGTCTTGTGTTTCCTGATAGCTACAACTTAGATGTCTTTAAGACAACAGTGAATAGGCTACTTCTAGGCAAGCGTGCTCCATCGTCGACCACATCATCGCTTACCATCAGGTGAGATGATGGTCAAAGGCGAGCCTATTCAGAATTGAAAAAAAAAACAATTGAAGGCATATCCCTGGGGTTATTGGTTTTACTTCCGAAAGGAAATCCTGCGGTCCTGGAGCGCAAAGGGCAAAGAAACATAGGTATGGTTTTAGTCATTAAAAGTCTGACACATAGAGCGAGAAAAGTAATTTGATGATGATTTATTTAAAAAAAGTTGACAGTTAAAAAATATCTTGTTAATATTTAAAAAGCACTGTTGTATTAGAGAATTGTCACAAGTGTCTAGAAGTGATATCGTCCTATCTAGTTATAATGGTTGCTTTAGAAAAATATATATTCGTAATGCGATCGTTTTAAGAATAATTTCGTAAATATGCTTCGCTCAACAGTAAAATAATTTTTGACTTCAAAATTGGGTTAATTTTTTTCTTATAATAATCTTTCTGATCGAATTTTGACGAACGGTTGCCAACCTCAACGGAGTTTAGTCAAGTATGCAGGAGATAAAGGTGTGTGCAATGCACAAGTGTATATATGTGCAATACACAAGTGCGTGTGCAATACACAAATGTGTGTGCAATACACAAATGTATGTGCAATACACAAGTGTGTGTGTAATACACAAGTGCGTGTGCAATACATAAATGTATGTGCAATACACAAGTGTATTTGCTATACAATATGTATCTGCAATACAGAAGTGTGTGTGAAATACACAAGTGTGTCTGCAATACACAAGAATGTGTGTAAAATACACAACTGTATGTGCACACACAGGTACAATCTCCGTTTCTTTATCCTCATAGTCCGATGGTATGGCAATCCGACATGACCGGAGAGAGATCAGGTGTAAAACCAACGGCTTATTGTCTTATGATCGCGTAGGAAACCATTACACTGACATATTCTTTCGCCTTTTTTAGAAAAAAATACATTATTTTTAGATATATGTGAAACCTGTGAGTAATATTTTTTAGGTGAAGAATCTGTATACAAATTTCATAACTATGCCACGAAAAATCGCAAAGTTGTGTTGTTTTTCCGCGAAAATACATGGTCATCGGACGACTAAGGTCTTATTTTGCTCCCGCACCCGGCTACAAGCTTGTGAGCTTTCTTAAATATTTTTAGCTTTCTTAAAAATCTAACATGATGACATAGAATAAAAAATCGATTCAGTTACTGATTCTGAAAAAACTACATTCAGGATTCCCATATATTAAAAATAATGTGTAATATTATAGCGGGAATTTTTAATGACTGCATTTTTTATATGTTGACGAATAATTTTGTTGTGAATCGATTTTTTTTAAATGAATTACTTTATGGACCTAAACAAACTTGATATAATAAAAATGTAATAAATTGACTGATGTCTGATAAACGTAATCGCATGTCAAAGTTAAAATAAAAAGAGTCCTTATTTCGAAACAGTAAGTTCGATTTTCGTACTACAAGTCTGCTTACATAACTTTTATTTTTATTCATAAAACAGTAAAAAAAAACTTGTATCCATTCTATGAAAGATATTTGTGTTAAATCTAATTTATTGGTATATCTGTGAAATGGTTGGTATTTGTAAATATTTGAAATTTTGTCAACTAATTTGTCATTATATTTTTTTATTTACTGTACTTTGTGGATTTTATTTTTTTGAATACCTTTCCTTTATCCTTGCCTATTTATCAGTAATATAAAAGGAGAATTGACTGGCCTGTTGATCTAGTGGTTTGTAGTCCTGACTGCTATGCCGGAGGTCGTAGGTTCGATTCCTACCTAGGTCGAATGTTTGTATAATGAGCACGATCATTTGGTCTGTGTCTGGGTGTAATTTATCTAAGATATGTATATGTAACACAAGCTCTGCTTACTTTGGGACTAGACGACGTTGTGTGATAGTTGTGGAATGAAAAAAAATACTGGCATATATTAATGTTCAGCCGAAACTACTGGGACTAGGAGAGTGAAATTTTGCACAAGGCTTCCTATTATAACGTAAGCGAGTACTAAGAGAAGGGTTTTCAAAATTGACGCTCTAAAGGAAGAAATGATGGGCCAAAGTTTGTACCAAGAAATCTACTGTGAACCAACTGTTTCGTCAGGATGGTCACAGTAAAACAAGGATACTTCTCATTCAACAAATTTATAATTATAATTCAAATATTACAGCAGCGAGTAATTTTCTCATAATGTTATTTGCTTAGCAACCGTAACTAAGGAGGCTTAAGAAAGGAAAACTGTCAACACAGCAGCTTTTATAACACACACGAATACATTACTATTAATTTACTATTGAATAATCTAATGAAATGGCTCGTTAAATATTAATTATTAACAATAATATATATCAAAGAATAATGCACAATATAATAACTTTTACTAATTATTTGATGTACCGGAAGCTGACAAGTGGAAGGCGCTATAATCGTTTATTTATAAATTGTTCGGGTCGATAGACCAAGAAGTTACAATGTCAAGTATGTACTAAAGAGTTTTCATGTCGAGCTGGTACATGACGAACCCGAAGTCTGTAACACTACATTCACGCATGTGAAGTCGCTGGCAGAAGCTAGTCGGCGCAACGCAGAGTATAGCGGGATTCCACGCGGTTCCATACAAAAGTGCTCCGTCTGGGCTTCCCATCGTGCTATGTAATATACATTTTTTTTTCCACAACTATCACACAACGCCATCTAGTCCCAAGCTAAGCAGAGCTTGTGTATGGGTACTAGACAACTGATAAACATACTTATATATTTCCAAATACATACATATTATAGATAAATTACACCCAGAAACAGAACAAATGATCGTGCTCATCACACAAACATTTGTCCTGGGTGGGAATCGAAGCCACGACCTCCCGCATAGCAGTCAGGGTCACTAACTATTAGACCAGTGTTTTTCAACGTGTGGGTCGCGACCCCCTGGGGGGTCGCGCAGCTCTGCAAAGGGGGTCGCAAAAAGTCGGGCGAACTACGTCAGTAAAACATGATTAAAAAGGATAAAATTATTTGTTAAGAAAATGTTGACAAAAAGAAATGAACACTTGTAGGTTAATACAAATAATTAACAAAAAATAAAAATTTTATGTCTATAAATAGTAATCAGCTAATGCGAAACTTGCGCTTGCTTTTGATTAATCGATTTCTCAAATCGTGGTTCAATTTTTGCTTTAAAATTTAGAATTAAATCATTTTCCACATTTAAGCGATTTCTTTGCTTACTTTTTATTTGGGCCATCGATGAAAATGTCAACTCGCACAAATACGACGTGGAAAACGGAATCAAACACCTCAAAGCCTCAGTTGTTAATTCTGGGTATTCTGTTTTTCTTTTTAACCAAAATGTATCCAAATTGGTAGACTGGAACTCCAACTGTAGCATCCCATCAGCAGATAGTTCCAGTAGATTTTCTTTTAGCTTAGTTGCCATGTTTGCCTCATATACAACAGCAGTTAAAAATGGATTTATGACCCACCTTTGCTCCATGGTCTGTGATATTTCTTGCACAGTGAAATAATGACACAATTCTTTTTTCAAATTATTTAACACCGTTTTCATACCAGGTGTGTATGTTTTGATGTCTATTTCACATCCAACTTCTTCAATAAAAGACTGTGTTAACGAAAAGGAATCGAAGTTGTTTAGATTTATGGACGATGACCACAAGTCAATTTTTTTTGTAAATCTTTCTGGATGAACTGAATGTCTGTACCATAAATATAAAAGTCGGGGGGTCGCGAAATATTTTTGCATACTATAAGGGCCGCGCACAGTGTGTTAAGAACCCCATTTTTGTTTCATCATGTTTTTATTCAAGAAATCGATAATTTGCATCATTTTTAGTGCTAGAGTTCAACTCCGGCTTTGATACGACTTATAGTTTATTTTTAAAAAAATGTCAAAGTCTCGTAATATCCGCATCATGGAAAACGAAAAAAAAAATTCTAAAAAATCAACTGAACTATTTATTCTAGTCTTTGTTATTTCCATTAATTGTTCATACAATACCCTGCCTTTTCTCTCATTTCGGTTGATCTAACATGAACTGGACGCGACATATGATTTTTTTTCTCATTTTTCGTTTTTATTTTTTTATTCAACCGTAACAAAGTATTAGCAGATTATTTCTACTTTATAATATTGTTTACACTTAGTATTATATACAGTATTAAAACCATAAGCTAATTCCTTGTTATCTAGAAGTTATTGATAATTTTGTATTTCCTTCAGGGCTGTCACTTGTTAATATCCGAAAAAACAATTATTTGACTCAATAAAAAAATCAATCAATCAATTTTTTGGTTTGTGCCCATAGTAAAAGTTGTTGGTTATCATGAGTACATTCACGTGTTTAAGTATCGTACACTAATTACCAGTCACCCTATATAAACACAGTTATTACATAATTATTTGATTAATATAAAATAAAGAATACCAATGACAACAGGGTATGGTGTAAGTGGAAGGCATTACATTATGTACGTATGCACATTAGAACTTGAAAATAGTTTAGACTAGAGCTCTGACAAAGATAAAAAAATAAACCGAATACTTGGTTACAATTAACTTTCCCTAACATTGTAACCTTCAGTAGATTAATAAATAAATGAATTGAATCGATCCAGGAGACCAGAATATAATTTACATTAATTACACCATCGGCTATTGCTGTAAATAAATTAAAATATTATAGCGTTGAAAACAATTTTCAAAATTGTTTGAAGTGACAACCCTAACTGCGGATATTTCGGATATTACAAAAATTATCAATAACTTCTAGATAACAAGGAATTAGCTTATGGTTTTAATACTGTATATAATACTAAGTGTAAACAATATTATAAAGTAGAAATAATTTGCTAATACGTTGTTACGGTTGAATAAAAAAATAAAAACGAAAAATGAGAAAAAAAATCATATGTCGCGTCCAGTTCATGTTAGATCAACCGAAATGAGAGAAAAGACAGGGTATTGTATGAACAATTAATGGAAATAACAAAAACTAGAATAAATAGTTCAGTTGATTTTTTAGATTTTTTTTTTCGTTTTCCATGATGCGGATATTACGAGACTTTGACATTTTTTTAAAAATAAACTATAAGTCGTATCAAAGCCGGAGTTGAACTCTAGCACTAAAAATGATGCAAATTATCGATTTCTTGAATAAAAACATGATAAAACAAAAATGGGGTTCTTCTGTAACGAATAATAAATCGTTAAACAGTGCCCCTTCAGGGAAAAGCCACAGTTTCGTGGTCCTTGGTTGAAACCTCACGGTGACAACGACGCCAAGGGGGTGTTGACCCGCTACACCCGCCGAACCCCTTCAGGGCTAGGCAGTCAATTGGAGTCGGGAGCTAGGTTTTGGCCTTGGGGGAGCTCCTAGTCAAACCTAAACTCCGAGTTCTCTTGCAGCTACACACCTGGTGTCGGTTGGGGTGTCTATCCCTTCGCACCAGACCCTGGTAGGGCCCGATCGCACATTAAGATTGGCGATCGGCTACAAGCTTAGGGCTCACCAACAGGTACTCACCTCCCAGCCTACACAAACCCTGCTGGGAGGGTCACACACCCCCGGGCCTGTCCACCCGGGGACGTAGGATTCTTAGGAACCTCCCCAAATTAATGGTAGGAACTTAATTCCTACCAATCATGACGGACGCGATTATAATCGCGTTCGTCAGGAACGTCCTGCTAAAGGACCCCGAGTTTCTCGCCAAATATGGCGGGAAACTCGCCTCCCTATGTCCCCCGACCCCGGCAACCGTCGCTGACTTCAGCGACGTTTTCTCGCCGGAATCCCCTCCCCCTGCCGAGAAAGGCACGCCGGGTCCATCGATGCCTAGCATCGATGAGCCTGCCCCCTTGCCGGCAGCTGCCCAGCGGCCGTCCGCCGCTCTAACCCTGTCCGAGGCGATGGACACTTCAGTCCCACCAGCCTCGGACGTTGACTCATCAACCTCCGCCTCCGACTCTTCCTCCTCAGAGGACGACTTCCAAGTCGTCCTAGGAGGAAAAAGGAAGGCGAAGAAGACGAAGGCAGGTAAGGCCAAAAAAACGGCCGACACCACCCCCATTGCCTTGACCCCCGCCACGCCCGCGCCCGCTCTCACGGCTTCCCCAAGCCGCCCCACCCCCGCTTCTGCGCCCAAGAAGCAGCGCCCCCCCCCCCTCCCCTGTACATACAGGAGAAATCTAAGTGGACCGACGTGTCCAAAATGTGCGTGGATCGCAAGATCCACTACACTAACGCCCGATCTTGCCAACAAGGCATAAAGGTCCAGACCGCAACGGCTCAGGACTACCGGGACCTGACCCGAGCCCTCAAGGAAAGGTGTGTATCCTTCCACACATATTCCCTCCCTGAAGAAACTCCGACCCGCGTAGTCATTCGGCGGGTCCCTAAAGAGATCTCCTCCTCCGAGGTCATGTCCGACCTCATCGCCCAGGGAGTGCCGGTGCAAGCAGTGCACCGCCTCCACAAAGCTCGGGGCAGAGAAGAGTACGACATGGTACTCGTTATCTGTGACCCCACAGAGGGTCATCACCCCATCTTCCGCATTAAATCGGTATGCTCACTATCGGGCATATCGATAGAAAAACCCTTCCGCCCCACACTAGTCGGACAGTGCCATCGCTGCCAACTATACGGGCATTCCCAAAGAAACTGTTACGCAACACCCAGATGCGTCAAGTGTCTGGGTTCCCACGGAACAGCCGACTGCCCTCGCCCCAAAGACCGCACGCTGTGCACTGAGCCTCCCAGCTGTGTGCTATGCGGGCAAGCCGGACATCCGGCCAATTACCGGGGCTGCCCTAGAGCCCCGAGAATCCCCGCCAAACTGGCCAAGCGCACCGCCGCTCGTCAGTTGAGAGAGGCCCCGGCAAGCATCCCGGCCCCCAAACTCCCCGAACGTCTTGCCCCCCAGAGGCCCTCTCCTTGGAACATGCTCCAACACCAGAGAGCCTTCCCCGCTCTGGCGACGACCCCTAGTCAGGTCCCAGCCTTGATGGCCACGCCCATCCCTGCCCCACCTTCCGCCCCCGTGGCCCCTGCCACTACAGCCCCCAAGGTTGCGCCCAAACGCCTAGCTGCCCCGGCAACTAAGCAAGCGCAACCTGGCGACTGTGGCAGCGAGGACCCAGTAGGTCTCATAATTCTGGAGAATTACTCCATCTTTATGACCTCGGAGGCCAGAGCTTTGTCAGCAGAGCTTAGTGCCGCCAAGCGCGCCGGCAAGCTGGATAACAGCGTGCGCGCCAGCCTGTTCCGTAAATACGACTCAGTCGTTAGGGAACTTGACCTCCTCCCCTGCCTTAACCGTAATGGATAAGCAAAAGGGAATATGCACCCATAAACCCAGATCCCTAATTATAGGGTTCTTCAATGCCAATGGCATTGGCAACCAGCGTGATGAGGTTGCCGCCTTCCTCCGCGATCACCAGCTGGACATTTTACTGGTCCAGGAGACCCTCCTTAAGCCCCACCGCAAAGATCCTAAAATTGCCAACTATCGCATAGTTCGCAACGATAGGACCCGCTGTCACCGTGGTGGCACCCTAATCTATTACAGGAAGGAGCTCCATTGCATCCCCCTGACCCCACCCGTACCCCAATCTCTATTGGAATACTCGGCCTGCAGACTAGGTATGACTGGTCATCAAACGATCACCGTCATATCCGCCTACTGCCCTCCGGTCAACTCTTCGTCGCAAGGAGCAGACGACCCCATCGCCTTCTCTAGCGACCTCACTACCCTATTCGGTCTGAGCGACTCCGTTATACTAGCGGGCGACCTCAACGCCAAACATCCCGCCTGGAACAGTAATACGACCAACCCAAGAGGTAGGGTCCTGTATAACTTAAGTTCCTCCCTCAACTTCGACACCATTGCTCCGATGGGTTTTACTCACTTCCCCCATAATCCAAACCATAGCCCAGATGTTCTCGATGTGGCGCTCCTAAAGAATGTAAGCCTCCGCCTACAATCTATAGAAGCAATACATGAACTCAACTCCGATCACCGCCCGGTGATCATGCACCTAGGCTCCCGCTCGGGTAACCTTGACCCGGGCCAGCCCCCTCCTTCCCAATTGATCACTGACTGGAAGAAAGTAAGCGACAGACTGAAATCTGCCACGTCACCTCAATTGGACACTATCCCTGACCACATAGTCTCTGTCGCAGACACGACGGCGGCGATTGACTCACTCACCGAGCACGTACAATCTGTCTTGAACGAATGTTCTAGGGAGATTCCAGCGACGGAAGACCGCCGCTGGAAGATCCCGGACGATATACGGGCCCTGATGACTGAGAAGAACGCCGCCATCCGTGCGTACAGCGCCTTTCCCTGCGACGCTAACAAGGCCCACATGCGCAAATTACAGCGTACTGTAAGGAAGCGCATGGTGGAGCTGCGTTCCGCTCGCTGGGACAAGATGCTCAGCGAACTTGAGCCCACCCACCAAGCCTTCTGGCAACTTCAGAGGAAGCTACGCTCCACTGAAGAGTCCACCATGCCCCCACTCGTCCGACCGGACAAGAGTATCGCGTTCGATAACTCCGAAAAGGCGGAATGCCTGGCCGACAGCCTTGAATCCCAATGCTCGCCCAGCTCTCAACTAGTAGACCAAGCCCACATCGACATGGTGGATGCTGAAGTTGAACGTAGAGCCTCCCTACCTCCCGTTGAAGACCCTGACAATCCCCTAGCCCCCGTCACTCCTGACGAGGTCGCGGAGATCGTCAAAAAGCTTCAACCCCGGAAAGCCCCAGGCGCCGACGGCATCACGAACAGAGTTTGCAAACTCTTCCCCCCCCAATTAATAGTGCTAATGACCGCCATCTTCAATGGCGCATTAAGCAACAACATGTTCCCCCAAGCGTGGAAACAGGCTACTGTCATCGGTATTCCCAAACCTGGCAAGCCCAAGTCTGACCCCACTAGCTACCGTCCCATCAGTCTCCTCAATGTTCTCGGCAAAATCTACGAGAGGCTTATCTACAAGCGACTCAAAGATTACGCTGAAACCAAGGGTCTCATCCCAAACGAGCAATTCGGGTTTCGTACCGAACACTCGTGCATCCACCAAGTCCACCGCATCGTTGAGCACCTAAGCGTTGGCTTCCAGCGCGGCACGATGACGGGCGTCTTGTTCTTCGACATAGCGAAAGCATTCGACAAGGTCTGGCACAACGGCTTATTATATAAGCTGTACAACTTCTCGTCTCGTTCTCATCATGCGAGACTTCCTGTCGAATCGCACCTTTCGCTATCGAATCGAGGGAGCACTCTCCTCCCCCCACCCCATACGAGCCGGAGTCCCACAAGGATCAGTGGTTTCCCCCCTCGCATTCACGCTGTTCACCAGCGACATCCCCAAAAGTAAAAAGGCCCAGTTGGCACTATTCGCCGACGACACGGCCATTTACTACACCGGTCGTGACACCAGAGTCATCGCTCAAAATCTCCAAACCTCCGCGAACACCCTGGGTGAGTGGTTCCGGAAATGGAGGATTGAGGTTAACCCTGACAAGAGTCAAGCTGTTCTCTTCACGAAACAGCGTAGGACCGTCCCCCCTCCCCCACCGATCACTATGTACGGCAAGCCTATCCCCTGGGAGAAGCAAGCAAAGTACCTCGGCGTGATCCTTGACCAGCACTTGACCTTCGCCGAGCACACAAAGCAGGCCCGCTCGCGTGCCGCTTTTGCTCGAGGAAGGCTCCACTACCTTTTGACTGCCCGCAGTAAACTGTCACTTAAGTGCAAGCTGCGCCTCTACACGGCAGTCATCCGGCCGATAATGACGTACGCGTGCGCCATCTTCGCACACGCCAAACCCCGTCACCTTCACAGGATGCAGACCCTCCAAAACCTGACCCTCCGCAAGATCCTCGACGCCCCATACTTCGTCCGTAATGAGAATCTACACTTAGATCTCAGAGTCCCCACCATCCAGCAGTTCATGAAACGCCTCTGCAAGCGTTTCTTCGACACCGCTGAAAAACACCGCAACCCCCTGATCGTATCGGCCGCCCGATACGAACCCTCGCGAATCTCCAAGGTTCGCCGCCCAAGGCACACACTCATCACTCCTGACGACCCCACTACCCTGCTCCAAGAGAGCCGTAGGGAAACTAGTACACTCCGTCGGTACATATACAAACCGCAGTCCTTCCGTCCTCGCCGTCGAGGCCCGCCGCGACAGTCCCGTAATTGTCCACCCCGACCCTTGCTCGAGCCAGCCCGCGCCGCTGAGCCGTAGTTTTAAAAGATCCCCTAAATAATCGTATGCTCGATCCAGCCCGTCCCTTGCTGCCCTCCTCCAGCGACGCCCTAAGCCGAGGCCCGTACCCCACCTGGGGTGCCCTTAGCGTAGTCGCTTAGTTTTTAAGTAATTAAGCCCTGGCTGGAGGCTTTGATCCTAGTATCGAGGCCGCCACAGGCAAGACCGGTTAAGCAGCCGACAACCTCATAGGTTGACCTGCGAGAGGCCACACAAAAAAAAAAAAAAAAAAAATGGGGTTCTTAACACACTGTGCCGCGTCATGAAAAAGGTTGAAAAACACTGTATTAGACTGACAGGCCAGTCACACATTACCTACACGTGTGTAGTAATGTAAGTAGTCATTATATAACATTACATGTATGTAGTATACATACAATATGTAGTTTACATTACAGCTCTCTATGGACGCGACTACATGTAGGTACACTGTTGAATTAGCGAGATTGCACAGGTAATAATCCGATTTCCGATACAGGGACTACCGCACACGACGAAATAAAGTGATGGACGAAGAGAAACTTATATGGGTAGGAGTGCAAAAATATTCTTGCTCATACGATATTGGTTTTTTTTTTTAATTTCAATAAACTAGTACTTGACTGCAATCCCACCTGACGGTAGGCAGTGATGCAATCGTTGATGGTAAGGCGCACGCGGTTTGTCACATTATAGCGATAAGGCACAATACGATCAGTGGGTAGTCTTAGGGGCGGATTTTTAGGAGTTGGAGTATACGCTTAGGGGCTAGAGGGAAGTGGGAAACTGTTACCTAGAGGGAAGTGGGAAACTGTTACCTCGACTCCAGGAATAGGGCAAGGAAGATACGGGGTAGGTTTTTTAGTCAGTAAGAGTCTGACACTAGTCTCCCGCTCCACCCAAGAGCGGGTTTCGTCATTGGATGATTTTCACCTACCATAAAAAAAAAAAAAAAAAAAAAAACGCTTAGGGGCACTATGAGAAGCAAAGATAACGAATAAAAAAAAATATCTAGAAAAAATTTCTAAGTTCTCGCGCCATAGCGCCCCTAAGGCTACCCTCCAACCCCGGAATCTGCCTCCGTGTAAAATGTGCGACTGTCGCGCTGTAACCGCACGTCATCATTACATAGTATAAAACAGAGTCACCTGTTTCTATGTATGCTTAGATCTTTAAAATTACGCAACGGATTTTGATGCGGCTTTTTTTAACAGATAGAGTGATTCAAGAGGAAGGTTTATGTGCATAATACATGCATAATATATTTAATATCAGTATTGCACTCGTGCGAAGCTGGGGCGGGTCGCTAGTTTATTTATATGAAAAAACAAAGCAGCGCGGCTACGTTGCTGGAACTGGTCCGAAAAACAGGGCTCCATTTAAGTCAATCCTCGCTCCACAACTTCATGGCGAAGCCAGGACGGTCGCGTACGCGGTAGGTACCATACGCGGATTAGTCGACTCAATATAGAAGTAATAACAATTGCCGTATTTTTTTGGCTAGTAGTCGTATGCTACGTAATAATAAGTTCCATCGAAACGACCGTACATGCACACCGTCAGACCTTGTCCAGAAGAAGCGAATTCGTCGCGAAACGTTTCGTGTATTGAGATACTAGGCACGAATACATCGCGTCCACAAGCATCGCGCGAATTCAAAATACGCGCGTAAATCGCGTGCATTACGCCAGACCCTCGACTCGCGCGTGATTCTCGTGTATTGCGCGCGAGTCGAGATACTAGGGACCCCTTGTTGCGTCCAGTTAAACGCGCGAACTCCGGCCGAGGGGACGTATCGGGCCAAAATTTTGCCTAAATGCTCGCGCGTAGGTACGCTCTTTCTGGACGCAACGATCGCGCGTGATTCGCACGAGAGAATCGCGACGAATTCGCCCTTTCTGGACAAGCCCTTAAAGCTGAACTAGCGACACTACGTCTGCGACAGGGCCCGTTGCGAACCTACAAAAACCGTACGTGCGTCCGCCCGGGGACACGCAACGGGTGCGTCGCATGTGGCCACGATTTACGCAGCCTTGGCCAATATAGATCTTTCAGACATCACTACAACATAATACTATTGAATTCACATGTCTCATTCGAAAGTAAATCAGAAATAAATATAATCTACACTAATATAATAAAGAGGTAAAGTTTGTTTTTTTTTTGTTTGTAGGAGGTAATCTCTGGAACTATTGGTCCGATTGGAAAAAAATCAGCAAGAATAGAAAGCCGCTTTACTCTTGAGTGACATAGGCTATAGTTTATGTACGCGGGCGAAGCCGCTGACAAAAGCTAGTATTATATAATATCACTTACCAAACAAATCACGAACTCCACTCACACACACACAGTTGCACTCATATCACTTCAGTAACAATTTGATCTTCAACAATTAACAAACCATTTTTCTTTTTACTATTGAGTCCCGAGCGAACGCCAGCGTTCGAATACCTTTTGTCTTTCTATTATGTCTCTAATTACGGTAGTCGAAAGTTAATTAATTGTTGTGTACCAAAATATTAAATATACCCTCATATTCATATTCTTTAATTACTCAAACCTCAAGCGAATGCCGGCTTTCGCACACCTATTGTCTTTCTATTATGTCTCTAATGACGGTATTCATTGTACATGTTGATACAAGTGGCGAAAGATTGTCATTGCGACTGCGGCAGAATTCGCACGAGCCGTAGGCGAGTGTGTTAGGCCCGGTATCCACCAAAGCGGAGAGGAGAGGAGACGAGAGGAGATGTGCCGCGCAGCTGGCAGGTTATTTCCACCAAAGCGGAGAAGAGATGCGTTGCGGAGAGATGTGAGCTGTGTAGCGGAGATGTGAGCTGTGAGAGATCGAAAACAGTCAAGTTCTGTCTACGAAAAGAAGACGGCATGCGAGGCGCGCGGAGAAGGCAGCGGGGTGAACGATGCGCGAGCACGTGCGCAGCCCGGCCGCCCGACTAGACACTTCTCCGCTCTGCCGCGTCGCTTGCTCGCTCGCTGCACTAAATTCTATAGAAAAATGAGACATCTCCTCTCCTCTCCGCTTGAGCCATTTCCACCAGAGCTAAGCGAAGAAGAGATGTGGAAATAACGAAGTCGGATTGGTTTATTCAAACACATCTCCTCTCGTCTCCTCTCCTCTCCGCTTTGGTGGATACCGGGCCTTATGGAGACGAGGGCTGAAGTGACAAATTCGCACGTGTATCAAACGACGTTTTTCAATACACTTACTTTCTTTGAAAATCACGACGCATTTTTGTTAATTTCTTATTGAAGAAAAATTTCCAAAGTTGCCGTACATTTCAGATCATTTAGATTGCAGCAAACTATAGTAGAGCACATTATCTAACGGCAGCGCAGCGGCTTAATGTCTAAAGAAATCTCGACCGCCGTGCGTAGGTATGAAAAGTGACTTCACTTTTCATACCTACGCACGGCGGTCGCGCGCGCTAGGGTTGTCTACTGGAATATGCACAACAAATTATCGTGGTACTTGCACTCGTATTCAGTTGATTGATTTGTTGGGAATGAAATAGAAAAACCTATATAGCATTAAGAAACATTTCAATTTTATTGTTATATTACAAACAAGCTACACACACCAGCCTTACCTGGTTGCAATTATATAGGTTTCAATTATTTAATTTGTGGCGTGGGTCTCAAAAGCTTAATGTCTACTTTTCGAGTACTGTAATTAGATTCATAACAGAGAGACAATAGGTATGCGAATACCGACGTTCGCTTGGAGCTCAAGAGCAGCAACGAAACACATTTTGTTTTTGCACTAAACTTTTTACACCTGGCACAGGGGGGTAAACACATGACTCGTTCCGTCACCCGGTCCGGTCCGCTTCACGGTTCGACAGCAACTGGCAATGATCGCCTGTCACCTGTGACTCCGAGATAGTATACAATCAATACAAGCCCTATTGTGTTCTTCCGGATATAATTTATCTATAATGTGTAGGTATTTAGAAATATAATAATATGCACATATAGTTTTAGTGAAGTTTTTTTTTATTGGCTTGTAAAAAAAACTTCACCAAAGGTAATCGTTAAAAGGAAAATAGTCATAATTAGTCTACTAACAATTTATTATATAAAAAAAAAACTTTTCGTGTATGAATCGCGAAAAAAAAAGCGAGGGTTAGGTTAGAGAGATAGTTAGTTAGAGAGAGTTAGAGATATTCTAAAGACGATAGTCGTCTAACGAAAATATCGTTTTTTTTATTATGGTAGGTAAAAATCATACTTTGACGAATCCAGCCCTTGGGTGGAGCCGGAAACAGTGTATAGGAGTAAATATCGTTACAAAAATATGGAAACGCGGCCTTCCGGTTTCGATGTCCGTACGGAGCGAATATTATTTGTAGAGGAGGCTAAAAAATAAAACAATTAAAATTGATTAACTTTTTATTTTTATTAAATTTCCTAACAGTTATGTTTTGTTATTATGGCGGCAACGCGATAACAAAACGAATACATTAATTTATGACAAATATATATTTTAAATTAAATTCATTGCAATCAGGGCGTAAGATACTTTGTCAAATCGTTTTGGGCTACAGATATGAGAGAGAAAGAAATATGAGACTCGCTGTTTCGAAGAAAATGTCCTTATAATAATAAACAATATTAATATTTTTGTAATATTTATGAACAGTAAATAACTTCAGCAGTAGAAACAACTAGAAATACCAATACTAATAATATCGAGACGAAATGTACGCCAAACAAAAATTTCAGCTGTCAAAGTCATAATTTGACAGTTCAAACAATGACTTTGACAGCTGAAACTAACTCACCGACACACATGCACCAATTAACTTTTAACAATATTCATCTAATGCTTTATTAAGGCGCCAAACACTTGTTAAGAGAAATAAGGGATACAACAATTTAACTCTTAGTTTGTTTAGAAAATATTAGTACCAAAGTGCACTGCAAAAACAGCTTTGAACGCAGCGCTGGCTCAGCGACGGAATCCAAATTGGTTTTCGCTGGGCCAACGCTTTGCTCAATGCTGTTTTCTTATAGGAGGGGATCTCTAGCCGTGGCTGCCTTAGCGACTTGCTCTATGCTCACTACTGTCCATAAAATGTTAAAATTCGAGACAAAAACAGAAAAACACTAGCGATTAAAAATGAGAAAAATACATGTATTATATAAAAAAAAACTATACTTGCTAATTCAAAACAGCGCGTCATGGTGTCGAAAAAAATGTTTAATGTCGATGAAATAAAAAAAAAAAAATAACAAAATTCAATTTAAGAAAAAAAAATTCGAGCCTCATGATTTTAATTATACCTATTTTATTTATAGGCCCACGATTCCGGCAGTGAAGTATGTATTTTTAATTCAATCTCGAAGACATGATTTTTCAATTAAATAATTTATTTAATGTAATTATTAACAGATCTAACTACATAATTTTAATTACCAATATAGTTAACCAATTATAAGAAATAACAATATCATCGTGATTAAAAACAAGTAAAATAATTATTTATAAAAAATGTTACTAATGTTTTCAAGTTTATTATTAAACTTTGTCTAAATAACATTTTGATTAAAAAAAAAACAACGAATTTACTAGCAACTTATTTCGCCCTTTTTACGCGTTCCGGATATTTGCTTGTAAAATATTAAATATTTAAAAAATAATTGCTTTTAGATATTGTATACTTAATTATAATCAAATAAAAACCAAGTATTTTAATATCTACAAACAAATCAATATTATTGCTAATCACACAACTGTTAATTTAAAAAATATATATATGTAGGTATATTATACTTATATTTATTCGATTTTAGTGACATGCTTATGAAACAATCTAATTTATAGTCATAAATAACGTGGACACCGCGGTGTATTTTTTGTTTACTATAGTCATAGTAAACAAAAAATATTTTTATATATAATATTTAAAAACAAGCAAATATCCAAAATCGTCAACATGCACACAGAACCAATTGTGACAATTACTTACAATAACAATATAATTATAAACACAATGAGTTTTCAACCTAATCAATAGAAACTACTAACAATTTCTGAAAAAAAAACTACCCTAAATAATAATGATAATAAAAAAAAATCTTAATAAATACTAGATCTAGCCTATGAGTCTGATAACAAAAAATTATTAATATTTAATAACATAATAGTAGTACAATGACAATTTGGTACAAGACATCCAATTTGTTTGGATAAATTATAAAAAAATAATGATCGTTTTACTTCATAATTATTATAATACAATTTCATTAGGGTGGGTCATAGTAGGTACTTTAGAAAATGGTCAATTTGATGACAATATATATTTGTTTATTTATCTCCATTACTATGATTTCTGCGTTAATTTCTCCTTCGATATTTCAAAAATTCCAAAAAAATGTTTTTTTGTTTTACTATAAACTAATGCTTGACTGCAATCCCACCTGATGGTAAGCAGTGATGCAATCGTTGGTAGTAAGGCGTATTAGTTTATTAGCCTATTAACTCTAGCCTTGAAGACATTGACCATTTTATACCAAAGTAATTTTGTATACAGTGACATCTACATCCATTTTTTTTTCTCATTCGAATTATTTCTTCTGAAATTCCTAATTTTGGCATCATATTTGTCACTGTGTACAATTTTATCAATAGATAGTGACATATTGAAGGTAATGAGTATAGTTTATCTATATTATCCAAAAAAAAATATAATAGCTAACTCGAAATAAATTTAGCTATAAAAATTGGTCAAAGCCTCGCCGTAAACTGCAAATAAGTTTAACTAAAATGGCCGTCATTGCTCTGGTTATTCGATTGAGACCCGAAAATAACTGTCATTGAAGGGCGATCGCCATTTTGGTCCAACTGACATGCCGCGTATTTTATGTTTTCGAGCAGCGAGATATTTTATTTTTATTACACATAACATTACTCTTATTTCTCCTCAAAGAATTACTCACAAATATACCTATATTGGACCGGCCATCTCTATACAATTTTCTTGCAACACTAGTGCTGAAAAAAATACCGTTAAAATATTTTTGGATAATATAAAACAAACTGAAATTTAATGAATCTCTTTACACGTCATGAAATTAAATCTATACAAATAATAAAAATTAATGTTAATAACTTTTATAGATAGCCAAGTGCTTGTGTTAGCGGGTAGCAAATAAATTTAAATATTTGATCATTCGTATGCCCATATCCTACTATACTTAGCGTTACTGTAACATGTCTTATTCCTCAAATATTAGCCATTCAATGATAAATGATCTTTATTTTGCAAGTAGGTTTAAAAACACTTTTTTTTCGCATCTAGATAAGTCCGGTGTTTCCTAGCTGGCTACCCTGAGAAGAAACACCGAAATAAACTCAGGACGTGACTGTGACAATTAAATCTAATCAAACTTAAAATAGTAAATACATCAGCCTTAATTTTTCTTTCTAAAAAACCACAAAGGCTTCTTCCTCTAACAAGTAAAAACGACAGATGAATCCATGTCTGCTCACATACAAGTTAAAAAAATCAGTATTTTACCATTTTAATTTGTCGTGTCACTCGAAAATTCCCCCCTAAAGGGATAAAACGGTATAGACAAAGTTATTTTCACATAGTTTGTATAGACAAAGTTATTTTCACGCGGGCAAAGCCGCTGGAAAAAGTTAGTACATACATAAACGAAATATTCAAAAGAAGCTAATTTAGAAAAAAACTTTCACGTTTTCCTGAAATAAGTATAATAATATAATATGTCGAGAACTATCACACAACGCCATCTAGTCCCAAGCTAAGCAGAGCTTGTGTTATGGGTACTAGACAACTGATAAACAAGTATCTGTTTTTTGTTAATAAATTCCTTTTTGATTGCTGTTTATCCTGATGGTAAGCAATTATGTGATCGACGATGGAGCACGCTTGCCTAGAAGTAACCTATTCACTCTTGTCTTAAAAACCTCAAGTTTTTAACTATTAGGAAGCACACACTCCGGCTTCGAATTAAAATAATTTTTTATTTGCTACTCACCAACACAAAACTCAGCGTAATAATAATAATTAATAATATCTACTGCAGAGGAACAAGGTAGTTTTATAAATATATTATATTTATATATAATGTATATTCGCGTAATATCTACAACTTATACAATACTTAAATTTACTTAAAAGACGCTAAACGACGGTTTTCATGATTTGACAGCTATTTATTTTATCATATACAAATATATATTATTTTTTTCTTGTATATTATATTTAAATTTTTCGCTCTAGTGAGGAAATATAAAAATTGTAATTCTTCAGCTTTTGAGTTTAATACTTGCGGTTCTACGGGTAATCAAATCGGTTAGAAGAAATTCAATAAGCAACAAATTACTAGAAATTGAAATATGATCATATAACAAAGTTTTTATGCTAAATACTTGTTTTTAAAGTACATGTACGTACTATGTGTTCCAAATAACAATAGGATCGATTGACAGGATCTGACGTCACGCCGTATTGAATTTTAAATAGATATAGAAAAAGAAGAAGGAAAGAGGAAGGTACTTATAATATATTCAATATCAGTACCCGTGCGAAGCTGGGGCGGGTCGCTAGTCAAGAAAAAAAAACAAATAAAACCAATAAAATCTAACACGTTATTTCTTCTACCTGAACTTCTACCCGTAGAAACGCCAGTATAAACAATAGCTGTTGATATATTTTAGGATACATTCGATATTATTATGAGGTTACCAAGTGATAATATCTCGAAGAGGTAAGGTTATAATGGTGCCCGGCACTGTAGCTCTAGAGGACATATTTTAAATAGAACAAGCCTTAATATACTCGCTGATTTTCACAAGTTAAATCACATTATGTATTCATTTTTCAAAGTGTTACCGCTAATCGATTGAGCTGGTATAACAACTCGCGTATTAATTTTACTAAAAGCACAAAAAAAAATTGGGTAGACAAACTATATTAAGTATATAGAAACCATAATTTTGGACTAAACAAATTTTGTACAGTACGACAGTTATTTTTCAAAGTCATTCAAATTATACATCATCATTACATAGTATAAAACAAAGTCGCTTCCCGCTGTCTGTCCGTATGTATGCTTAGATCTTTAAAACTATGCAACGGATTTTGATGCGGTTTTTTTTTAATGGATAGAGTGATTCAAGAGGAAGGTTTATATGTATAATAGATGCATAATATCAACATTGCACCCGTGCGCGGCTAGGGCAGTTCGCTATTTATTTATTGAATAAAATAAAATATTTTTTATTGATTGTATTAATCTAACTGTATTACATTATTTGTTTTGCCTTGTAATTCAATTGAATGTATATCTAGAAATAAATATATATAAATTAAATAATTTATAGTTTTTTTTTGTCAACATTGTGAAAATCGTCGAGTTTATACTCATTATAAAGCTTGTTATATTTATAATATATCCCGTATAAGCACTATTATATATTATACTCGGTGTCTTCGTTTAGAAGGCCTCTAGTAACAGCAAGTGATAAAAAATATATATTTTATCATGTATGTATATCCTAATATTCTTCTTCTACTATATATTTATCTAAATCTATAATAATAATAATAATATATTAATAAAAAAATGATTATATATTACAACTATTAGTAATATAATCTAAATTACAATTTGAGTTATTTTTTTTATATAATACTCGTTTGTTTTTTTTTTTATTTTAATCTATGGAAATGTGTATCCTGTTTTTATTCTGTCTTCCGGTTTAAACGGGCTGTTGTTTTAAATTTTGTTTGTATGTGAGCTTATATCTAGAAAACTGCTAAACCGGTTTGAGTAGAACTATTGTTAGAGCGTGTAATACTAATCTATTATAGAAAATTAAAGAGATTATGTGTTTGTCTATGGAAATGTACAAAAACAACAGCCCATAGGTTCAGTCTATGCTATTCTAAATCGAAAATAATCATTATTTAACTAACACTTGATTTTACTGACTACAGTTCTTCTAAATTGTTTGTATATAACATTTATGAATGGGCTTACATTTGGCTATTATCTCACCAGCCCATCTAGCAAAGTTACCACTGTTTCATTTCTATTCTCTTACGCCGAACGCCTCGAGTAAACGACAACGAATTAAATAAATTTAATTTTAACTTATTGATTCTGTTTTAATCATTACATAGTATAAAACAAAGTTGCTTACCGCTGTCCCTATGTATGTAAATCTTTAAAACTACGAAACGGATTTTGATGCGGTTTTCTAATAGATAGAGTAATAATAATAATATAAGTAATAATATTTATTGTGTTGTTTGAATAAGTTATACACCGTTAAATTTTAGTCGTTTTAATCCCGAAGAGGGTCGATCCAGTACATGAAACACTATCGATTTGTGTAGAAAAATAAAAAAATAAAGTACTTTTTTTCTAAATCTCTTATTGATATACGCATTTACGAAATTAATTTCTTTAAGTAAACGAGTCATTGACCTTGTAGGTAGTTGTCGATCGTTACGTACTAACTACCTACAGGTCATTGAACTAGCCCAGCTGACGTTTACTTAAAGAAATCAATTTAGAACATGCGTAAATTAATTCGAGTTAAAAAAAAAGTACTTTGTTTTTTTATTCTAACTTTACCAATCGATAGTGTTTCATGTACTGAATCGATCCTCCAAGGGATTAAAACGACTAAAATTTAACGGTGTATAGGGCTCAATTCCGGTAGAATTTTATATTTCTTTGTTAGAGAAATAACTTTCCTTTCTGTCACTTAATTAGATGTTAAGGTGTAAGCCTGAACCGTGAACGTTATATTAGCGAACCACGACAATATTCGTCGGAGAAATCAAAGTTTCGACTTTTACACGCACGTGAACGCCGGCGTTCGCATACCTATTGTTCTTCAATTGTGTCTGTAATTACCGTAGTCGAAAGGTTAAAGAGTAATTTAAAAAGAACTATAGTCAGTCAAAATTATTTAACACATGCACAGTAAAATCAAAGTTTATTTTAATATCCAAATATTTAAACAAATATTGAAAAGGAAACATTCGAATTGTCAAAAACGCTTTTGTTTAAATATTTGGATATTAAAATCAAAATAAACTATAATAATTCATTAATTCAGTTTATTTATAATATGTATGAGATTAGGAAATCCGTCTTTCAATATTTTTTTTACTAATTATTTTTATATAACAAATTTCAGAGTGTATGAAAAAGTTATTTTTTTTTCTAAATATTAAGTATTGTTTGGTCGTAGCTTAGTTTTTAATTACTTAAGACTTAACCCGTGTTTCAGTGTCAATTCATAAAAAAAATACATACATGTGTAGAAATTAGAGGCATACAGTACGGCCGTTGGATCTTGGCGAGTCTGAAGTTAAGCTCTAAGAATTTTAGCGCTTGAAAATTCAAATAAAAAATAGTTTAAACCAATAATTTCAATTTGCAGTTGTAATATTAGATTTCGCATTGAGGTACTTAAAGTTATTGAAAACTCAGAACATTAACCGCAAATGTCATAATGGTGCAAATTTTGGCAATGTATAGTTATAACATTTATTGATTTGTATAATTAATTAGTGTATAAGTATATATGTTGTACTCACTGTCTTCCTAACAATTTTGTATAAGTAACACGTGGATGACGTAGTTAGTTACACACTTATTTACCTAGATTGTAAGCTTTGTTAATCATATATAGTGTGTAATTGTTAGATTTCCCTAATAAATAAAAAAAAAAAAATATTACTGTTATTGGCATTTATTTTTTTAAAACCTTAGTTTTTCTACGAGTATTCAAGCGCTAAAATTCGCAGAGCCTAACTTTAGAGTCTTCAAGATCCGACGGTCGTACTGTACTTATAACATTTATTTCTCATTTATCAATATCAATCAGAGAAAATAAAAATTGTTCAGGACATTGTTTGGAGATAGATGCAAGAACAAAATATATTTGAACAACTTCATACAACATAACTGCATCGTCATTTCAACAAAAGAAGATCTAAAGCCTGCTCTACACTACTCGCGAAGTTGCCTCGACGAAGTACTCATCAAAGTTGATCGAAGTCCGAAGTATGTGACTACACACTCGTGCAACCTCGCGAGGAGCTCTTCGAGTCCTTTGACGCGGGCGGAAAAACTGACAACGACTCGAAGTCGCCCGAAGCGAGGCGAGGTTGCACGAAGCGAAGCGAAGTACTCTTCTACACTAACGTATTCGTTCCACTTCGCGAGTAGCGTAAAGCAGGCTTAATAAATTTAAACCCAACGCGATGCGGCGGTTTCAAAGAATGGGTATAGTTCGTTTTTTAATTCCAGAATACGATTTGACAACTCAGAATGTCACACTCTAGAAATATGTTCCCAATTTTCTGGAGTTTGACATTTAAAGTTGTTAAATCGTATTCTAGGATTAAAAAACGAATTTTACACTAACGTATTCGTTCAACTTGGACTAATTTCGTGAGTAGTGTAGAGCAGGGTTAATAAATTTAAACTCAACGCGATGCGGCGTTTTTAAAGAATGGGTATAGGTTTTTGTATAAATTAAAAAAAAAAAAATTTGTTCTAGACTATGATTTGATAACTCAGAGTGTCACATTCTAGAAATATGTTCCCAATTTTCTGGAGTTTGACATTTTAAGTTGTCAAATCGTAGTCTATGATTAAAAAACGAACTATAGTGATTACAGCTTGTGTCTAGGGTCTATAGTTGTGGTCGGAGAGAAATCAGCTAATTTCAAACACTTACATAAACTTAGGGAATTTGTAGGGAACACCGGGGAGCAGTACCATACACTCAGTGATCACTTGGACACGGGTCCGTCAGTTCGATGCTTGGTTGTGGCATCACGTGTCGTCCCCCGGCTTGTCGGGGCGGCGCGCCGCCACGATGGTGAGGTCGGGGCGCGTGCGCATGAGCGCGGACGGCGACGTGGGCGCGCCCGCGGGGGGCGGCGCCTCGCCCCCGCGCAACGAGTCGATCGATGCCACGCGGATTGTCGGCCATTTTCCAGCTGTGGAGATGAGTTTGGAGTTAGTAAATTATCTAATGGATAGCTCGCCGTCCGAGCATCTGGTAATAACGTCGTTCCACGCGCGCCTTAGGATGAGAGTTCCCGGTACACCGTAAGGGCCCAACTGCGTCGAAAACGTAGCCCAGAGCACTGGATTGAAGGCAAAGAATCCCCGGGCCCCAGAGCGGGGTTTAGTCAGTAAAAGTCTGATACTATCTCCTACCCCACCCGAGGGCGTGGAGATGTTGTTGAATGATTATCTCACCTAAAAAGCAAGGTCACTGACACAGTCCGAAGAATCGTCAAACTGAAGTGACAGTGAGCATAACACATTGTTTGCAGAACAAATGATCGATTTTTTTTTTTTTTTTAACTTGCAATAAACTACTGCTTGACTGCGATCCCACCTGATGGTAAGCAGTGATGCAATCGTTGATGGTAAGGCGCACTAGTTTATTAAGAGCCTATTCACTCTAGCCTTGAAGACACCCAAATTATATTCGGACGGAAAGACTGCAGTCGGCAAACTGTTCCAATCCCTCGATGTACGCGGTATAAATGACGAGGCAAAACGCTTAGTCCGGGCCGCAGGTGTCTCAACAACGTAAGGGTGGATACCTGCCGTACGATTTGGCTAAAAAGTTCGACCGCGCAACGCAAGATGCATCAAAGGCAGGAAGATGATGAAATAAATTACATTTAACAAATGTAATTTATTGTATCATGTCCTTGTTATACACAGTTGCTGTTGTTTAGTTGATACGACAAATGGACTTTCCTTAAAAAGGATAATTGTACACACCAATATCAACAACTTTTACTATGAGACCAACCCAAAAATCAGGAAAAGAAACTCACTGCTCCATACATATTCACATTACTCGGCAAAAAGTTATAGGGTTCCTTTTTCGTGCTTTTTTGGTTGGTCTCATAGTAAAAGTTGTTCATATTGTGAAATTTGTGATGTAGCTGTACTTAAATAAATAAATATTACAATAGTACTCACTGTTGGAGCCAGGCGCGGCCGCAGGCTTGCTGTTGTCATGCGCGGTGGCTATCACGGTGGCCGGGATGGGTTCCTCGTCAGTCACTGTACCTATTAGAATCTTCTTTATTGGCTGTGGACAAAAATACCAGCTTTTTAGTATTAGTCTTATAACGTTCCCACTGCTGGGACTTAAGCTTCCTCCCTAAGAAAGGGAATGGGCAATAATTTATTTAATCTTCATACATGTACAGTAGTGGTACATAGGCGGCCATAATGCAATTAGGCATTCTCTACCAGTCAACCTTTGGATAAATAATTCATATGAATGTAAATGTGAAATTGTATTAAGGTGTAATGGTTGTAGTATTCATAGATTTGTATAATGCATGCAATATAAAAAATGTGAATGTTGCTGTGCCCTACCAGGGCCCATGTTTGAGACAATATATTATTGTAACACCTACTTACAACATGACTGCAATGAATAAATAAATAAATACTACATTGTGGTAGGTGTGCACAATAAATAAATATCAGATAATAGATATAATCCACCACGCCAGTCTCGAACAGATTGGTGGATGTCACATGTCTTCGAATTTTTGGTTCTAGGACATGCCGGTTTCCTCACGATGTTTTCCTTCACCGTTTTGAGATCAGTGGTGATGAAAAGTTTTGTTAGACGAAATTATGCACAATGAAGCGGTGCAACGGTCTTTTGTAATAAGTTTTGCAGTATTTTGACAAATAGTTTCTATGAACGTGATTCTTTATCGCTAAAATATAAGTCGATGTCTGGGACGGAACTAATTCAAGAAAATTGAAATATACATACCTTTTCAGCGTTGGTGGTGGCGGTGGTGGCGGTGGTGGTGGCGGTGGTGGGCGGCGGCTTGCGCACGCACTTGGCGGCGCCCGCGCTGTACGTGCGCGAGCGCATCTTCAGCGACGGGTCCATCTCGATCGGGATCGGCTCGAATTCTACAACCACATACAAAAGTTCATATTAACCTTTCGATTACCGTACTTACAGACACAATTAAAGGACAAAAGGTGTGCGAACCGGCGTTTGCTTGAGGCTGAATAAATAAAAAAATAGTCTAAAATTACATTTTAGAAGGTACATAAAAGTTTTATGCTCTACAATTTTCACACAACGCTACCTAGTCTTAAAGTGATAAACATACTGGTATATTTTTAAGTACATACATGTTATAAATAAATTACACCCAGACATAGAATTAATTATTGAGTTCATCACACAAACATGTGTCTTGGGTACGAATAGAACCCATGAATCTGGCATGGCAGTCAGGGCCTCTAAGGCTCTAAACCGACGGACCGCATTTAAACTGCAATCCAACCGCAAATTGCAGTTCGGATGCAGTTTGATGCAGTTGACACGACTGCAATAGAACTGCAAACTAAACGTGCAGTCCGATTGCAATCGGCGGCGCCGGTTCAGTGCTACCTCTTGATTCCCAAGAGGACGCCGTCTTTCGTGCGGGCGGTGTTACGGAAAGGTTTGATAATTTTCCGTATTTAAATTTATTTGTCACTGAAAAACATTTTATTTACATTCTTGGATAAATCTACACTAATATAATAAAGAGGTAAAGTTTGTTTTTTTGTTTCTTTGTTTTTTTGTTTGTAGGAGGTAATCTCTGGAACTACTGGTCCGATTGGAAAAATTTTAGCAACAATAGAAAGCTGCTTTACTCCTGAGTGACATAGGCTATATTTTATGTACGCGGGCGAAGCCGCTGACAAAAGCTAGTAAAGAATATAATAATATGAAGGTTATATGTGCAAGTGTGCAACCTCTTATCTAAGAGTCGCTATCTAAAAAAACAGAGCTTTCTCGACTATTTAAACGGCACCAATCTAAACAATTGCACAACACTGATATGGATACATCTTCCTCTACGAATGACGCAATAATGAAGACGCGGGAATCAGAATTCGAGAAAGAGGCCTTCCATCGAATTCTACTTCTCGGGACTAAATAACTTACATTCACCCCTAGGACAACAATGTACCAGGTGTGAAAGAACAATGTACTATTCAATGTAATAATTCCAAATAAAAAAATTTATCTATTTCACATGGGCCTACATGGGTATAAAACGTTACAAGTTGGTGCACGGTTACAAATTGTTCGTTTTCTGTCGAGAAGAACTGGCAAACTCCATGGTTACTCTTTTAATGGTTTTCCGTACTGGATTACTATTACAAAAATTTATGAATTTAATAAAAATATAATTTACTTTTTTATTTTTTTAAATATAAGTACATTATGAAGAGTCAAAGTTCACGTAAAATAGCAGATTTTCAGAGCTCTGTACTGGATTTCTCTTACACAAATTTATGTTTTGATTTCCAAAGAAGCCTAGATAATATCCTTAAGATATCTGTGTAAACAAAATATCTGAAGAAATATACATAGCATCATAATTATCTAAAAGCGGTTGTATGAAAATGTACCTCGAGTTGGCCGCTCTTAATAGTTATGTGAGGACAGTGTACACCAGTCAACGTTTATGAAATAGAAAACTAGATCAGAATACACTTATAGAAATTAGAAAAAAAAATCAGTGAGTTTGCGGGCTCGACAGTGTCCTCACATTTACCTTTTTTTTAAGTCATATATTGTATACACCGATAAATTTTGGTCGTTTTAATCCCGTGGAGGGTCAATCCAGTACATGACATGAAACACTATCGATTTGTAAAGTTAAAATTAATAAATAACGTACATTTATTTTCTAAAACTAAACGGATGATAAATAATCTTTATTTTGCATGTAGGTTTAATCAAGTCATTTTTTTTTTATTTCTTATATCTTTCTAGATATCTACGCGTATACGAAATTCATATCTTTAAGTAAAGAACAGCTGAGCGGGTTCAATGGCCTTAGGTAGTTGTCGGTCGATGCGTACTAACTACCTGTGTATCTTTTTTCTTGTATGTCAAATCCATCCAAAGGTTGACTTTAAAAAATCGAGCGATAAGCGATAAGACCGCCCATTATGACACCCTATAAATTTTATTTTTGTTACTATTTAATTAATTTTAAGTTACTATTGTTATTTTATTTTTGGTGTTCTCACTTGGCATACGGTAATTATAATTAAGAGAATTGAAAATAGGACAATTATTATGACGAAGATTTGAGAGGTTGGTCGAAACTAAGGTTGAGAGGACTTCACGTAGTTATTATTAATTTAATATTAAGTACGAACCTTTCTCCGGCACGCCAAAATCAGCTAGATGCGCGGCCAGGTTACTGATGCTGACGCCGAGCGCGTTGGCGGCCGAGTCCAGGCTCATCTCCCCGCGCTGCAGCCGGTCCAGCACCTCCGAAGGGCCCTTCGCTTGCCAGAAGTCCCTCACAGCCCTGGGGGTCAGAGGAGAGGGTGAGCTACCGTTTGTTATTCTGAAATCACAGTTTTGACTAAATAAACAAGTTTTCAATGAAAATATTATAGCGGTGGTCTTATATATATATAAATATTATATATAAAATTTTCGTGTCACAGTTTTCGTTCCCATATTCCTCCGAAACGGCTAGACCGATTCTCATGAAATTTTGTGAGCGTATTGAGTAGGTCTGAGAATCGGCCAACATCTATTTTTCATCCCCCTAAATGTTAGGGGTAGTCCACCCGTGCGAAGCCGGGGCGGGTCGCTAGTACTTATATAATTAAAACTCGTCAAGACGATTCACACGAGCCCAAACTCGACGTGGTTTGGTGTTGAATTACAGAGTTCCAACGGCTACCTCGATTCCATCATCAGATCAGCTCTATGTCATCATAATTTTGCATTGTCATGCGATTTTTATTAATTTTTTTTGCAGTATCCTTGCCTAATTTTGGTCGGATATTCCAGATTTCGTCCTTTGTCTTTTTTTATGGTGGGCAAAAATCATCCAATGATAAATCCCACTCTTGGGCGGATGTTTTAAGCAAAAGTAGTTCACACGTAACGATTTCAATAGATTGATTCGGGTCGAGAATCACTAACAAAATTAACTCCTGAAATATTTAGCAGCTTCAAAACTGCACCTTGTACTAGGGAAAATGGAATAACCGTTATTATACTAAAATAGAGAATGTCGCTCACCGGTAGGGCCTATTGATACAGCCGTACACGTCTCGATACCGGCCGTACAGCGTGCCGTAGCTCACGCCCAGGATCTCTGCCGCCTGCTTCATCTCCAACTCCTTGAGGCGAACTGCTTCCATTACCTGCGGGTCACAGAAGGAATCATTAGCAAAGAGGGCTCTTTATCTTACTAATATTATAAATGCGAAAGTTACGATGTTTGGATATTTGGATGTTTGTTACTCGATCACGCCAAAACGGCTGGACGGATCTGGATGAAATTTGGCACAGGCATAGGATACACTCCGGAATAGGACATAGGCTACTTTTTATCCCGGAAAAAAGTTCGTGTGGGATATACAACCCCAATACCACGCGGGCGAAGCCGCGGGAAAAAGCTAGTATTTTATATATTTAATGTTAGTGTATACCTATACAGGGTGTCATTGACATCGTAACGCAAACGAATACCATAGATCCAGTACATGGTTCTGGCCCCCCAGTGATGGAATTTTTTGTCGGATTTTTCTTTTTTTTTTAATGAATTTTTTGCGTTTTTTAAATTAAACTGTATAAAAACGTCATTTTAACATTTTTTGCGAATAAAATGAGTGAATTATATTCCAAAATAAAAATGTCATCGGGTTTGATTAGAATAACGACTATATTTGTGTCGATGAATTTTCTATTATTTTATTTCTAAAAATATTATTGGGATTGGTCAGAATAACGATTTTATACGGGTAAAAAATAAACTTTTTTTTTCAATTATTTGAAAAAAAAACCGCATAAAAATTCCTGGGTTGTCAAGAATCATGTACTGGATCTATGGTATTCGTTTGAGTTAACATAATAATAATAATAATATATAATAATAACATGTCAATACAACACCCTGTATATATATACCTGAGTAGTGGTAAATGGAAGAAAAATCCGAATTGTTACTAAGAGTGAATATAAGACAGAAAATAGCAAGCGAATGTCGGCGTTCGCACAAATATTGTCTTTCTATTATGTTTCTAATTACGGTATTCAAAAGTTTAAACTATTATTTATGACTCAAAACAATATATTTATCTAATAAATTTATATTAAACAATTACGTTTTTAATTCACCTAGAATTAACAATAAATTTTAATAAAAAGCAAAAAAAAACTCTTTATTGATACAGCAATAACATTTTTTTTCAAACCGTACTTTTCACTCAAAATTTGACAGATCGAGGTTATTGACTTTCCTATTCTTATTTGGATCGCATAGTACTCTTGCCATTACTCTCTATTTTTTTTTTGTTTATTTATCACTAGCTTTTGCCCGCGGCTTCGCTCCCGGCAACAGATTATTCTACTCTACCCTATTGTACCCTACTCTACCCTATTGTACCCTACTCTACCCTACCTAAAAATCTAAAAAAAAACAAGTAAAAAAAAAGTATCCTATGTCATTCTCCTGGCTCTAAACTACCTCCCTGCCAATTTTCAGCTAAATCGGTTCAGCCGATCTCGTGTTATAAGTGTTGTAACAAACCCGACTTTCTTTTATATATATATAGATTTATACGGATTATTTATGTTAAATAGCAACCAAAAAAAAAACCACTAATGCTTACCCTTCGGACGTAGTTCTCCTCCCAGAACTGCGGCCGTCTCCCGTGCTGCAGGTAGTCGCTCAGCTTCACCACGTCCGTGAACCGCGGGTCCTGCTGAACTGACTTGGGGCCCGCTGGCGCTATAAAATTGTTAACAAAATTTACTATAAGAACATTCAGGTATATATTTTACATTTGTATGCATTATTAAAGATTTAAAGAGCATTTCCTCTCACAGCTGACATAATAATAATATAATTTTGACTTGGTTTTGGCCCGTCAATGTAGTCAAACTAGAAAAATAATATTTCTGAAAATAATAATATGTCCACAACTATCACACAACGCCATCTAGTCTCAAGCTAAGCAGAGCTTGTGTTATGGGTACTAGACAACTGATAAACATACTTATATATTTCTAAATAATTACATATTATAGATAAATTACACCCAGACACAGAACAAATGATCGTGCTCATAGATCACGTTTTGTATTTTTATTTATACTTATTTTACACTTACGTTTTAAAGTAATTTGTGCTAGCTGCGCCTTGGCGAGTTCGACGCGCAGCTCTGCGGTGGAGACGGACGACGTGGCCGCAGACGACGACGACGACGCCGCCGCCGACTGCCGCGTCGGGAGGCTCTCGTTTGATTCCTCGTCTGATACAAGAATAAGGTCAAATGATAAATGATTTTTATTTAGCAAATAGGTTACCTATACAAACTCTTTTACATGTCAATTTTTTTTTCGTCTATTGAAACTAGATGAGGCCAGTGTTTCCTAGCTGACTACCCTGAGAAGAACACCCCCTACGTTATTTTTAGTTCTTACGATCCATCCTAAGGTTGTCAGGTAGACATCGCTGTCAGCGATAAGACCGCCATTGTACCCATAGATTTAAGTTTTGTACTACTACGTTACTTTTTGGTGTACAATAAAGTTTAATCTATCAATCTATTTTTTTACAAGCCGTTCCAAATTAGAATAGGATCGATAGTCATGTTGTGACGTCACGTCGAACTGTCAAATCGAAGAAATTAGGAATCATGAACGAATTAAGCTTAATCAGAATACAGTTTTTCAATTTTGTTTATCTCTGTTTCACTGTGAGATGTGTCTGAGTAGTGGTAAATAGAAGAAAAAGTCGAATTGTTTGTTGTTGTTTGTTTCTAACAATGAAAATAAAAAAGAAAATAGTTTTTCTTTAAACTATTTATGTCTTAAAACAATATATTTGGCAAATTTATATTAAACCCTAACTTTTTAAAACGCAAAAAAATACGTTTTATTCATATGCAAATAAGATTTTTTTGCTAACCGAACTTCTCACTCAAAATTTGACAGATCGAGGTTATTGACTTTCCTATTCTTATTTGGAACGCATAATATATATACATATAATTAAAAGCAACTCACCCGCACTATTATCCCCATCCACCCTCAACTTCGTATGCAAGAAGGAGCCGATATCGGCGGGAGCGTCAGCCCACTCGTCGTCCGAGGCGTCCCTGGAGGTGGAGCGCGACGCCGACCGCATGCCCCACCCCACCACGCGCTCGGCGCTGATGTCCTGGGGTTCATACACTCGCTACAGGAACAGTATACCGAATGTAGACTTGTGAGTAACTAAGGGGAGGGGCCGGATATTTGGGTTGGCCGGATATTTGCGTAGGTCGGCTATTTGCGTAGGCCGAATATTTGCGTAGGCTGGATATTTGGGTAGGCCGGATTTTTGTTTAATATTTCAATTCAAGTATTTATTAAATTCAAGTAAGTTATATAGTTAGTAGTTAAATTCTTCTAAGATCGCGACGCCGACCGCATGCCCCACCCCACCACGCGCTCGGCGCTGATGTCCTGGGGTTCATACACTCGCTACAGGAACAGTATACCGAATGTAGACTTGTGAGTAACTGAGGAGGTGGGCCGGATATTTGGGTGGGCCGGATATTCGGGTGGGCCGGATATTTGCGTAGGCTGGATATTTGCGTAGGCCGGATATTTGCGTAGGCCGGATATTTGGGTAGGCCGGATATTTGGTTAACATTGGACGGATATTTGAAATTTACCGAATATTCGGCGTAAACTAAATACAGTAAAACCCGTTTAATAGACCAATACAACATCATCATCATCAGCCTTTTTAATGTTCCCACTGCTGGGACACAGGCCTCCTTCCTAGGAGAGGGAATGGGCCATAATCCACCACGCGTGAATTATCAAATACGCAAAATTTAAATACTTGTTGTTAAGTTTTCTGTCATTTTGGAATTTCTTGCGCAATGTTTTTTCTATAACAAAGTATCATCATCATTTGACAAAAGCTAGTTTATTTATAAAAACTTTATATACATAACACTGTACAAAATTCGCCTTACAAATATCTGGCTAAACACAATTTTTATCACATGCAATATCAGGCTTACTATCACGAAATACTCACCAAGTTCCCGTGTTGCCAATCTTGAATGCTTTCTCTGTAACAAAATTTTATTTTTTTAATCGTCGTATTTTTTTTAACTTTTAACCGTCTATTACATCTGACCAGCGGGAATCAGTCACCTATGGGGATTGCAGAGCTAAACGAGATGAAGTACCCAGTCGGATACCAGACGACGGGACGGCGAGCAACCCAATGCTCGGCGTTTGCAAGCCCGCGCCTACGGTGGCCGGAAGTTGGGATCGAAATCCCGGCGGCTTCTGGTCACCTTTGCTGCAGTCGACCTCCTCCTTCGCTAGCATTACTGCCTCGCAGAAGGAGACGACCGCCTACCAATCCGCCTCGCTGCGGACCATGGTCTGAACCAAAGCCCAGCGCGAGTGGCTTTGGTTCAGACCATGCAAACGGCCTTTGCACACCTATTGTCTTTTTATTATGTGTCTAATCACGGGATTGGAGCCTATTGGTTAAAGATTCATAATGAACTTACGATTTGATAATACTAGGCATAGGATTTAGCGTCTCGTCGTCCGTATGTTCTGTGGCGCTCGTTAGCCGCTGTCTCTTCGGGCTGGGACTGTCTCTGGAAACATACACGACCATTGGCTTAGAATTAAATAGCTCGGGAAAATCATTTCTAGGAAAACACTAAGAGATTCATGTCCTAATCAATATACAGGGTGTCATTGACATCGTAACGCAAACGAATACCATTGTATGATTCCAGGATCCAGTATATGATTCTAGACCCCCAATGGTTTTTTCTTAATTGTTTTTAATGTCTTTTTTAAGTTTTTTAAATTAAAGTGTAAAAAAACGTTATTTTTAACATTTTTTTTCGCGAAAAAAATCAATAAATTACATTCCAAATTAAAAATGTCAGAGAGTTTGATTCGAATAACGACTTTATTTGCCTCGATGATTTTTTTATTATTTTTTTTCTTTAGTATCATTGGGGTTGTTTAGAATAACGATTTTATACAGGTAAAAATTAAAAAAACACAACTTTTTTTACGAAAATTGGAAAAAATCGACGAAAAATTTTACCACTGAGGAGTCCAGAATCATGTATTAGATCTGGATTATACATAGAATAGAATACAATAGAATAAAAACAATTTTATCCGAGACAGGCACAGCATAACGATTACAAACATAAATTTAAAAAAAAAATGGTTGCCTGTAAAGTCGGTTTTACGGGCGAAGATTTTACGTGACAACGTCCTAATTCTCTAGTGCTGCGCGCGCGGCAGACCGATCATAGTTGAGTGGGAGAGAGACGCAAGGCATTCGGCGGGCCTCTCTCTCGTTCGGTGACTCATCGTAACGTTACCGAGCGTTACACTTTTTCATAAGTGACTCCCAGCCGCAACCTAATTTAAGACGTTGTCACGTCAAAAGAAAAGAACAGAAATACAGAATACGCGAATAAAATTAATAGAGTACATCTTGTACATCGAAATTTTTGTAACGTTTTATTCTTTTTACTGACTGTGACTAGATTCAAAGATACTTACGAATCAGAATTTTCTCTCTTGATAGGACTTAATTTGTCTTTAATCGGTAGCTTTATTAGAGGAGGGGGGCCGCCTGTGGACAAATTACGAAACTTAATAAATAAAAATCACACTTAATTATAAAAAGATTGCTCAAATTTGTATATTTTTATTATTATTTGGTTCCATACCAACTTGTATAAAACCAAATAAATGAATAAATGATTTTCAATACTCAATCTTACTAATATTATAAATGCGAAAGTTACGATGTTTGGATGTTTGTTACTCAATCACGCCAAAACGCCTGGACGAAGCTGGATGAAATTTGGCACCGGCATAGAATACACTCCGGAATAGGACATAGGCTACTTTTTATCCCGGAAACCCCGACCCCAACCCCAATACCATGCGGGCAAAGCCGCGGGCAAAAGCTAGTTCTTTATAATTATGCTTAGGTGGTTAAACATTTGCCAAAAGAAACATTTATTGACCCTGTCGGGCACAGAAAAAGACAGATATAATTATACAGAGATAAGGACTATTCATTTAAATATCTAATCACCTAGCTTAATTTAGGTGCATTGTTATAATTTACATTTGTAATAATAATAATTAATAATGTCAATATTTAAAAATGTAAAATATTCGCCAATATCAATAAATATTCGTTGACATTATAGTAACAACAATTTTCCTATTTGTGTGATACACGTGGAAAATTGTTACTGCAGCACTTGGCTCCATAACACCCTCACCTGCAGCTCGGGCGTAAACCTCGACCACAAAGACAATCTTTTTCCATTTATATCAAAATCTACTATTCCATTACAACTTACCATTAACGTTGAACCTCTCATTATGATGTTTCACTTCACCATCACTGTCATCTTTCCTCGCGTGCCTCGGCTCGGGGTCGATGTCCGCGTGCTTCGGCGAGTGCTTCGGCGCTTGCTTCGCTTCTGTCTGCTTCTCTGTCAGGCTAGGTTTAGGGTCGCTCGGTGTTGCTGTGGTTGTCGATGTTGTAATGATTCCTAGGAATGAAAAATATATATTTTTAAACATTGTATTAGCTTATCAGAAGGGTGCATACGCAGCATATAAGTTGAATCAAAATGGCCGTCATTGCTGTGATTAGGGGAAAAAATGGCAATCGACATTCAATGAGCAGTAATAGCTGCTCATTTAATGTCGATTGCCATTTTTAACTTACGAGTCTTGTCTGGGTGTAATTTATCTATAACTAGCGACCCGCCCATAGCTTATAGCTATATATGGCTTATAGCTTATATTATATATACCTTCCTCTTGAATCACTCTATCTATTAAAAAAAAAACGCATCAAAATCCATTGCGTAGTTTCAAAGATTTAAGCATACAAAGGGACATAGGGACAGAGAAAGCGACTTTGTTTTATACTATGTAGTGATATGTATTTATATAGAAATCTATAAGTATGTTTATCAGTTGTCTAGTACTTATAAAAAGAGAGTAACCATTTCATCATCATCATCTTCCTGCCCTTGTCCCGTTTTATTTGGGGTCGGCGCAATATGTTTTTTTCTTCCATTCTGTCCTGTCACCCGTCACGCTATCACTAACTCCTCTGTTTTCCATATCACTTCAGAGTAACCATTTAAAACCTAAAATAAATTTAAAACCATGGAGGTTCTTCTCCATAGGAAACGACCGATTTGGAACCGTACACTAGCTTCTGACGTTTTACAAGTGCCCATGTAGGCCTATGTGAAATAAAATTTGTTGACTTTAACTTTTGACATAACACAAGCTCTGCTTAGCTTGGGACTAGACGACGTTGTGTGATAGTTTTGGATAGTTTGACATTTTAGGGGTTGCGTGTTGTAAATAAAAGTGAATTACGATCTGTGTCGTTTATTGATAATTACGGCTCATACACAGCTTGTATTACCACAAAATAAAAGGGAGCATTTTATAAACTTAAGTCTGTCACAAATATTCTCATGTCGGAATGACGTGCCGGCTCCTTGTCATATGTCCATAGATACGTATATTATGACTGGCTGCTACAATATAAAAAGGATAGTGGGTGACATACCAGCTTCAGAATCAGGCGGTTCATCCTTGTTGTTCCACCGTATGTCTGTGAGACCCTTGATGCGGAGCTCCTCCGCCGTCTTCAGCAGGCTCGCCAACTGAGACTGGAAACAAACAAAAAAAACACCATGAATAATCTTCATCATCATCAACCTTTTTTAATGTTCCCACTGCAGGGACACAGGTCTCCTCTCTAAGAGAGGGAATGGGCTGTAATCCACCACGCGGGCCCAGTGCGGGTTGGTGGATGTCACATGTCTTCGACTTTCTGGTTCTAGGACATGCCGGTTTCCTCACGATGTTTTCCTTCACCGTTTTGAGAGCAGTGGTGATTAAATAAATTACACAAAGTAATGCATCTGGCTGGGTTTGAACCCGCGACCTACGACTCGTAAGTCGGGGCCGTTACCACTCGGCCACCACTGCTCTAAATAAATAATCTTATTCTTCACTAAAATACTAATTGGACACTAAAATATTGATGTTTAACCTAATCTGTCCGAGTTAGGGTGTCCAAGGTACAAAACCTTGGGAACCCTGACTCGGAGAGATTAGGTTACAAGGGAATGGCAGGGCCTTCTGAGCGAGGCAAGCGAGCGAACACAGATCCCGCTATCACCGTAGAGACCCTGCAGATGGTCGAAGCCAAGAGCCTAAGGCCAAGACTTCGTGTCTGAAAGGAAAGCTCTGGCCATAGCATAAAGGCAACATACGAACAAGGTGGGTTGTTTAATCAGCAAGAGTCTGACACTATTTCCTGGTCCGCCCAAGGTCGGGATTTGTAATTGGATGATTTTTACACCATAAAAAAGACAACACCATCCCTTTCATGGTTTTTTTTTAAGCCCGAAATAGCATGTGCACAATTAGTATTTTTGGTGGAAAGACATATTTTACAGTAAAAAAAAAAACAGGTACAGTTAAATACTACACCCATCAATAATATCATCATCATCAATTCAGCCGAAAGATGTCCGCTGCTGGACATAGGCCTCCCCCTAACGCCGCCACAAAGACCGGTCCTGTGCGTCTTGCATCCATCGGATTCCAGCAACCCTGACCAGGTCATCGGTTCACCTTGTGGGAGGCCTTCCAAATCTGTTCTGCGTGTCCCGCCCGTTGCCACTTAAGAGAGACAGCCATAATTCACGATTATCACGGGTCGATCGGTTAACTTCGGCTAAGTTCGTGAACGTTCGGAACCTGGAAAGACGTGGTAAATACTCACATGATGCACGTTCATCTCGCCAGTGTACATGTAGTCCAGCAAAGCCTTCAGGTGGCGAGGCTCGGCGCCGTCGATCACGAGGACCGGTTCGCCCTGCGCCTCGTGAGCACCCAGCAACGCGCCCAGGAGTTCCGAGCATGCTGCTAGCACCACCCTGGGAAGATGAGAAGACAGTTTTAATAAAACAAATTAGGAGAGATAAAACGCATGTTACGAAAAGAGTTTTGAGTTTACACGTAGATGGATGGAGAGGAAGAGGGAGGCCGAAGAAGAGATGGATGGATTGTGTAATAATAATAGTGTGAGGAGTGATATGAAAGAAAAGGGAGTTAGTGATAGGGTGACGGGTGACAGGACAGAGTGGAAGAAAAAAACATGTTGCACCGACCCCAAGTAATATGGGATAAGGGTAGGATGATGATGATAAGCATTTTTTTCGAAATATGAAAATTTATTCTATAAAACTTATAAGAATTTCTTGCAAGGGATAAAATTCAACACCGATGAGGCAGTCCAAAGCGCCTTCAAAGATTTTTAGACTGTTTTTTATAGTAAAGGGATCAATGAACTGCCATAGTTCATTCTCTCTCTCTCACTCCGGACCAAGCCAGGTCGTCGATGACGCGCTCTGTTCCCGCGCGCCTCAAGGAACGGTCAGCAAATTTAGGGGGAACAACTGCAAGACCGAAACCTACCAGGGCCCCGCCGGTCCGGTTTCTAAAAGGAAGAGAGTTAACACCTGAATACACTGGCATTCAGTAATTCTACGATTTATTCGAATGTTTCACAAAACTTGTTCCAGAAAATACGTGTTTTTATTATTTATTAACCCTTAATTAAGGATTTTTTAAAAAAGAAAATGACATCATTTAGAACTTCGATTAAATGCGCTAGGCTCCTAAAGAAGTACTTTTTTATATTTTTAACTAGCGACCCGCCCCAGCTTCGCACGAAAGCAATGGTAATATTCAATTTATTATGTATTATACGCATAAACCTTCCTCTTGAATCACTCTATCTATTAAAAAAAAGACCCCATCAAAATCTGTTGCGTAGTTTTAAAGATTTAAGCATACATTGGGACAGCGGAAAGCGACTTTGTTTTATACTATGTAATGATATAGGAGTACATTATGGAGAGACAAAATTCACGTAAAATAGCAGATTTTCAGAGGTCTTTACTGAATAACTCTTACACAAATTTACGTTTTGATTTCTATAAAAGCCTAGATAATATCTACAAGATATCTGTACATCCAAAATATGTGAAGAAAGATGTGTAATAACGCCATAATCACGTAAGATCGGTTGTATGAAAATGTACGTCGGGTTGGCTGTTCTTAAGAAAACTGCCCTGGGTGGTGGTGTATGAGTGATGGTGTATTGTTGTGAGTGAGTGTGTAACGTTAGATGCCGTACTCCTCTTAAACTGAAAGTTGAACTCTGCCAACATTTCACACATAAGTTCGGCGTGTATTCGCTCTCGTATTGATTTTCGTTAAGTCTATAACGGCGTGACCTATTTGCCGTGTTTATTAATATCATGTCAATTTTATAATTAATATTATCCTCGTTTCATGTGGCTGCGATTTTGATGGGTATTAAATGTGTGTTGAGATTGGGGTAACTGCTGGTTAAGTTGTTTTGACAAGGGATGTGTGGGGTGTGAATGAGGAAGCTTTGACTTTGGAAGATAACTTAAGATGAATTAGATTATTTAAGATGAATATAATTGGTTGAGCAGTGGTGGCCGAGTGGTAACGGCCCCGACTTACGAGTCGTAGGTCGCAGGTTCAAACCCAGCCAGGCGCATTACTTTGTGTAATTTATTTCATCACCACTGCTCTCAAAACGGTGAAGGAAAACATCGTGAAGAAACCGGCATGTCCTAGAACCAAAAATTCGAAGACATGTGACATCCACCAATCTGCACTAGGCCCGCGTGGTGGATTATGGCCAATTCGCTCTCCTAGAGAGAGGAGGCCTGTGTCCCTGCAGTGGGAACATTAAAAAAGGCTGATGATGATGATGATGAATTAGATTATACAAGGAGTTGTCAACAAACTGTAGGGCCCCTACAGGGTCGAAGCCTTCTGGGGCCGAGGGTTGATGCGAAAACGTTAAACCGGGGCACTGGGACAGAGAAGAAAGGCAAGGAAGGTACGGGGTAGGTTCTTTAGTCAGTAAGAGTCTGACACTGTTTCCCGCTCCGCGCAAGGGGATTCGTTATTTTTACCTACCATAAAAAAACCCCTGTATTATTTTTAGTTCTTACGATCCATCCTAAGTTTGTCTGGTAGATATCGCTGTCAGCGTTAAGACCGCCACTGTGCCAATAGATTTAAGTTTTTGTATAAGTTCTGTTACTTTTTGGTGTAAAATAAAGTTTAATCTGTCTAACTCCTGGTTAAGCGGATTTGACAAGGAACGTGTGGGGTGTGAATGAGGAAGCTTTGACTTTGGTAGATAACTTAAGATGAATTGGACTTAACCTTTTGAATACCGTTTTTTTATATATTCCTTTGCCCAGCAGTGGGACACAAAGTAGGCTATTTAAAAAAAAATATTGCCCTTGGTCCCAGGAGGTTGAGCTCTAAGCGGACCCCCATGGGGAGCGCGTCAACCCCTGACAAGCTGTGATCCACGTGGAGTCACTGTGGCATTCGGCCTATAAAACCCTCGTCTATAAGACTAAGGCAAGGAACGAATGGGGTAGGTTTTTTAGTCGGTAAGAGTCTGACACTGTTTCCCGTTTCACCCAAGGGCGGGGTTCACACGGGGTGGCACACCAACAAAAAAAACCTGACACGATAAAAACAAAAATTTCTGGCGGGGGCAAACTAGCACACTTTCTTGCACTAGTGTGAAGAACTGCGTGCTAAATTGCGTGCCTAAAAGTGGTAGAGTGGTTCACTTGTTGGTGGAATGCGTCAGGACCCGAGCTGCTAGAGAGGTGCTGATGAATACCTTTAAAATTAATTTGATAGATATTGATTTTATTCAAAGTATATTATCAGAGCCTGTTTCGAATGCAGCTATTTTACTTTACAAAATAGTATATAAGGTTTTTAAGTCGGAATAACGTTAAAAATCTTGTATTAGGTTATGATGGGGCTGGCATGGTCGTATTGTGACCAAAAAGATTTCTAGATTTCTACAAGATAATAAAAAAATGGTAGAGATAAGAGTGGGTTTTAATTATATTGAAAACAATTGTATCTCACCTGTGCGCCCGTAATGAGACTCCTCGAATGTTCTGTGGTTCCACCGTGTCCTTGCCCGCCACCTGGGTGGCGAAACTGGGAGAGCAGTACAGTGTCACATCGCAGAAACGTTCTGAAACAATACAAGAGTTGTATAAGTGTCATGTAATACCATTTATCGCTACTAACGCACGTTAGAGCAGTCACCACTGCTGTGCCGAGTGGTAACGGCCCCGACTTACGAGTTGTAGGTCGCTGGTTCAAACCCAGCCAGGCACATTACTTAGTGTAATTTATTTCATAACCATTCTCTCAAAACGGTGAAAGAAAACATCGTGAGGAAACCGACATGTCCTAGAACTAAAATTTCGAAGACATGTGACATCCACCAATCCGCACTGGGCCCGCTTGATGGATTATAGCCCATTCCCTCTCCTAGAGAGGAGGCCTAAGTCCCAGCAGTGAAAACAATAAAAAAAGGCTTGAGAAGAAACATCGAAACAAACTCAGGAGTCGTCGACGGCGCGCACTGTTCCCGCGCGCCTCAAGGAGTTGTCAGCAAACTGAAGGAGCCCTAGGGTTGTTGCGAAAGCGTAACACCAGAGCTCTGGGACTAAGGCAAGGACTGAATAGGGTAGGTTGTTTAGTCAGAACACTCTGACACTGTTTCCAGCTCCGCATAAGCACGGGATTTGTTTTAAGAAGTTTATTACCTACCATAAAAAAACCTACCCCTAATGTACACACGCGTAACATCCCGTTGTTTATATTTAAGGAATCAATGTTACAGCACAAGTTCACCGCCCTCTGAGCGCCAGTCGAAGATTAACAGTAATTAAACTGTCACTCAAGATTACGAATAATATTTAAGGGTGGTAAAGCGTTTGTATAAACCAAGTTTATTTTAAGCTATGGTGAATAGAAGTAGATTGTTTTTTGTGGGCAAAAAACATGCAAAAAACTCCCACCCTTAGGCGGAGCGGGGGATAGTGTCACTTTTACTGACTAAAAACCCACCCCATTCCATTTTTTTTTTTTTTTTTTTTTATGGTAGGTAAAAATCATCCAATGACGAGTCCCGCTCTTGTCATTGGATGATTTTTACCTACCATAAAAAAAAAAAAAAAAAAAAAAACCCCATTCCATTTTTGCTATGGCCCCGAGAGGCTTTGAACCTTTTTTGTGGTAGGTAAAAATCTTTCAAAAAACTCCCGCCCTCGGGCAGAGCGGGAGATAGTGTCACTTTTACTGGCTAAACAACCTTCCCCGTTCCTTCCATGCTTTGATCCCAGGACCCGGTTTATACGCTTTCGCATCGACCCTTGGTCCCAGGGGGCTTTGACCCTGCTGAAATCAAACTATGGGCTGATACCAACTCTTGGAGGCGCGCGTCCGGACAGTTGTCGAACGGTTGGGCAGCGAGCTACCCATTGCTCACCGTTCGCAAACCCGCGCCTAAAGTGGCCGGAAATCAGTATCGGAAACTCAGCGGCGGCTAGCTACGGCGTGAGCGCCGTTGCCTTTGCCTGATGCGGTCAGCCTCCTCCTTTGCTAGCATTAATGTTTCGCAGAAGGAGGCGTCCGCCTGCCACTCCTCGCTCCAGACCATGGCCTGTACCATCGGCCGATCGTCTCCACGAGGACACGGCGATGCTCTTCCCAAGCGGGGCACACCTCTACCGTGTGCTCCACCTTGACCAGGAGAACGTTTTAATAGATTTTACCTGACGCCAGTGTTAAAAGATAAAAACGAAAAACGTTTGCAGTATTTTATGTGTAGATTATAAATGTCAAGGTATAAAAAAAACATAAAAAAAAAACGAATATCTCAAAAAACAGTCGAAAAGTTCAAGATATATACAGGTCGGTTATATTTATAAAATATTGGTTTAACCTTTGTGAATGCACTTGAGAAAATACTATTAATCGAACTGCGTACTTGGATAAAAAATATCATTATCATTACATAGTATAAAACAAAGTGGCTTCGTCCCTATGTATGCTTAAATCTTTAAAACAATGCAACGGATTTTGATGCGGTTATTTTTTTAATAGATAGAGTGATTCAAGAGGAAGGTTTATATGTATAATAATACATGCATAATATATTTAATATCACCATTGCACCCATGCGAAGCTGGGGCGGGTCGCTAGTTAATGATAAAGAAATAATAAAAAAAAATTACTGACGGATACTTGCAAAAAAAAAAAATAGAATGCGGCAAATATGTTTAACTATCGGGTTTGTGGATGACGAGCAATGGGTAGCTCGCCGTCCAATCGTCTGGTAACCGTCCGGACCAAGCCCAGTCGTCGATGGCGCGCTTCTAAGAGTTGTCAGCAAACCGTAGGGAGCCTGCAGAAGGGTCGAAGCCAACTGGGGCCAAGGGTTCGCGCCTGAAAGGAAGGCTCTGGTCCTAGTATATATGGCAACGTAGGAATGGGGTAGGTTGTTTAGTCAGTAAGAGTCTGACACTGTTTCCCGCTCCGCCTCATTGGATTATTTTTACCTATCATAAAAAAAAATAAGTTGACACATCAACACGTCCACACGCAACCCGCCACCCCGACTGATACCCGAAAATCAAGTTCCACCATGGCGATCGACCTTGAATGCACATTAATCGATTTTCTGGTCACAATCGAAGTACTTCTTCTTTATCATCATCACTTGATGGCAAATTCTTTTTTTTAAACCTGTTTAATTTTTTTTTTTACCAGCTTATATAAAGTGAAAAATACTTTCCGAATTTAAAGATGGTTAATAAAAAGCGTTAATAGGGATTTAAAGAAAATCCGGATACTACTCAGTATCCGTCCGACAACCGCAACCGGATATTTCTTAGTTTTGCAAAAAAAAAAAACGATAGTTTTAAGACCTCAAGAGGAGCTCAAGAATTTAAAAAGATACATTTTAATAATAAAAACCCTATTCAAATCAAATTAGTATCTTTTAAGACAATAGTAAAAAAAACAAACAAATAAACATACAGACACACACAGCGTCCATTTTTTGGAAGTCGATTATGACGCTAAAATTATAGTCAAACTACATCTATAAAAGCAATTTATCTTACGTATAACACATAGTTATTATATAAAGCTATTAACATTTTGTATGTGAGCGTAAATTTTTGCATATTACATAAAATCTTGTCTTTCTACCATCATGTGGGCGGTCAGAGGCGGACGGTGGCAGTTGAGATCCGACCAATCAGAGCCCCGAATTAACCACCTTTCAAATTTTAAAAATACCTAGCTTGTAACGCTAAGTAATTTTTGGAACAGGTTTTTATATTTTTATATATCTATGGATTTTTAAATTTTATTTTTTGTGTCCTTCCTTGGTTTTTCCTATTGTTTGAATGATAAAAATACTTAATTATAAATGTTTGATATTTATCATTTATATTATTTTTAGGTTGCCTTGCCAAAATTATATTTATTTGCATGATAATTTACAATTTTAATTTTGGGTGGGAAATCATCAAATAACTCCTGTAGAAGGGACAAGGGGATGACAGACTTTTACTGACTAATAAACCCACCCCGTTCCTCCTTAGTCCTTCATATCTGGCCCAGACCATCCTTCTATAGGTCTGTTGAAAACCAGCGTCAGGCACTAGCTGTCTGGCATTCAAGCTAAACTGAAACTTTTTGGGTGCAGTCATGAGGCACGCAACTTAATTATTATTACCTTTTTTTTGTTTCTTTTTTTTTCCTTTTTCATTTATTTTATTCTATACGAGTTCTATTCTATAACTATTGTTTGTGCCTTGTGCTGTAACAAAAAAATTTTTTTCTTTCAAAAGCTGATCTATTGCGACTTTCACCCACCACAAACAAAAATACCATTCATAATGAATGTGGCAATGCCGGCAAAACAAATCTAAGTACCTTTTTTATGGTCGGCAAAAATCATCTAATGACGAATCCTGCTCTTGGGCGGAACGGAAAACAGTGTCAGACTCTTACTGACTAACCACCCCACCCTCTTTCTTCTTTGTCTTCCTTTCAAAAAGAGACCCTGGGCCCCAGTAGGCTACAACCCTTTTGCAGAGTCCTTACGGCTTTGCTGACAACTCCTAGAGGCGCGCGGGAATAAGGACCTTGAAATAACGCATGACATTGCTATCATGTCATTATTTACGTATCATAGCATTACATTTATAAAACACATGAATAATTAATTCATTAAGCCCCAGGAGTTGTCAGCAAATTACAGGGTCGAAACCTCCTTTTTTTTAATCATTATAGGTTCCTGGGGCCAAGGGCTGATGCGTAACACCGTAACACCAGGGCTCTGGGATTTTTTTTTATGGTAGGTAAAAATCATCGAATGACGAATCCCGCCCTTGGGCGGAATGGGAAACAGTGTCAGACTCTTACTGACTAACAACCAACCCCGTTCCTTACCTGCCTTAATCCCAGAGCCCCGATGTTACGCTTTCGCATCAACCCTTGGCCCCAGGAGGCTTCGACCCTTTTGGGCCCCTTCAGTTTGCTGACAATTCTTTAGGCGCGCGGGAACAGTGCGCACCGTTGATGACTTGGGCTCCGCGGGCCACCTATTGCTCGCCGTCCGCAAGCCCGCGCCAACCGATGTTACCATGGCTACGACGGCTACTTTGTAGATAGTATATTTGATTTAATTTTATTTCTATGTTTACCTTCAAAGCTAAAAATAAAAAGCATAATTAATTTACGAAATTAAAAAATCTATTATCTATTTGACAGCAATGCAGTCATCAAGATAAAGTCTCATACAAAAGCGCTATTTCTTTTTTTTTTTAATAAATTATTTCCTCAACAGTTAATCTACCTCCGTCAAGGGTAAAGTCAGACAAGCTATTTTTAAAACTGGTCTTTAAAAAAAACGAACAATTTTAATTCAACCTTGTCAAAACTAAAAATAACCAAGACACAATTATTTAATTCAAAGATTTATTAATATGACCTTAACTTTTGAATCAGAAGCGAAAATCGTACGTAACATTAAGTCAGTCCGCTGCAAAGATGGGTAAGTTTTTTTTTTTAATTACAATAAACTAGTGCTTGACTGCGATCCCACCTGATGGTAAACTCAAGGAGTTGTCTACAAACCGTAGGGGCCTTACAGGGTCGAAGCCTCCCGGAGCTGAGGGTTGGTGCGAAAGCGTTACACCGGGGCTTTGGGAATAAGGCAAGGAAGGTACGGGGTAGGTTGTTTAGTCAGTAAGAGTCTGACACTGTTTCCCGCTCCGCCCAAGAGTGGGATTCGTCATTCGATGATTTTTACATACAATAAAAAAAAACCTGATGGTAAACAGTGATGCCATCGTTGATGGTGAGGCGCACTAGTTTATTAAGAGCCTATTCACTCTAGCCTTGAAGACACCTAAATTATGATCGGACGGAAAGACTGCAGCCGGCAAACTGTTCCATTCCCTCCGATGTACGCGGTATAAACGACGAGGCAAAACGCTTAGTCCGGGCCGCAGGTGTCTCAACAACGTAGGGTGGATATTTGCCGTTCGCCGGGATGTCCGATGGTAAAATTGAAATGGCGGAATCAAATCGTGCAATTCCTGCGCACACTTTCCAAAATGCATTTTGTAGGTCACGTTAAAATGTCAGTCTTACGAACGAGAAAAAGCCTATAACACCGTCAAATTATCATAATTTTAATCCCGTGGAGGGTCGATTCGAAACTTGCACATCATCAATATCCGGACAAATCAAGACCAGATACTATACGAAGAATCGCCAAAATTGATCACAGTTTATTTAGGATATTACTGACAGACACATCGTGCCTCGGAAAGCACGTATAGTTTGTTTTTTTAATTCTAGACTACGATTTGACAATTCAGAATATCACACTCTAGAAATATGTTCCCAATTTTCTGGAGTTTGACATTTTAACTTGTCAAATCGTAGTCTAGTATTAAAAAAATGGTTGCCTGTAAAGTCGGTTTTACGGGCGAAGATTTTACGTGACAACGTCCTAATTCTCTAGTGCTGCGCGCGCGGCAGACCGATCATAGTTGAGTGGGAGAGAGACGCAAGGCATTCGGCGGGCCTCTCTCTCGTTCGGTGACTCATCGTAACGTTACCGAGCGTTACACTTTTTCATAAGTGACTCCCAGCCGCAACCTAATTTAAGACGTTGTCACGTCAAAAACGAACTATAAATCCGATAGCACCAGTTGTCATTTGTAGGATCTTTGACAGTCATTACAGGCAGTCAGACGCCTAACCTTTTTTTTTTGATTATAGGTTCACCTTCACAAGTTCGTTTCAAATACCTCTTTTTTTTGAGGAGGCAACCGAAGCAACCTATGTTCTCCAGTTCCATAGTGGAATGACAGGAAGTGTCACCTATCTCTGGTATCCTTCAGTTACAGTACAGCCGTCCGATCTTGGCGAGTCTGAAGTTAGGCTCTGCGAATTTTAGCGCTTGAAAACTTGTACAAAAATAAATTGTTTAACCAAACGAACGCAATTTGCAGTTATTATTGCTGTTAAAATCTGTTATTGGCATTTATTTGTTTTTGTACGTGTTTTCAAGCTCCAAAATTCGCAGAGCCAAACTCGTCAAGATCCGACGGCCGTACTGTACATTTGTGTGAGGGTCACGGGTTTAATTTTCGGAAAGTCCCTTTGGCTCCAGTGGGGTGCTTCTAGGCTCCTAAGGTTTTAATAATAATAACAATCATTTTATTTTCAGGCATCGGAGGCCCATAGGAAAAAAAAAATTCATTATTTATTTATTCATCACTAGCTTTTGCCCGCGGCATCGCCCGCATGGTATTGGGGTTGGGGTTTCCGGGATAAAAAGTAGCCTATGTCCTATTCCGGAGTGTATCCTATGCCTGTGCCAAATTTCATCCAGATCCGTCCAGCCGTTTTGGCGTGATTGAGAAACAAACATCCAAACATCGTAACTTTCGCATTTATAATATTAGTAAGATTTATTATAAACTTTATTGTACACCTCAATGTGGACAGGATATACAAATATAAAAATTAAGTGTACAATGGGCGGTCTTATCGCATAGGGCATTTTCTGACAGACAACCTTAGGATGGACTAAATGAAAGGAGATAGATAAAATTATCTTAAAACAATAACATCAACATCTAACATCTTTTTTGAGGCTCACGTGTAGGCTTGCCAGATATCCGGCTTTAGCCGGACATGTTTGGCTTTTTGCGGTCGCGTCCGGCCAAATATGTACGTGTTCGGCCTGTCCGGCTTTTGTCAGGCTTTTGTCAGAGTGACGATTCGTACAACGATAGGCGGACGAGCGCCCGACCCGAGCGGACAAGGGCGAGCGGAGAGCAAACTATCTTCCAGCCCGCGCATCGCACACTCCAGCTTCGATCTCATCCTCACTTTACATCACGTATAAATACTTTTATCAACAGCCCAGCTGTAAGAAAATTATGTTTGACAATAAAAAAACATGTCCGGCTTTTAGGGCAAAATGTCCGGCCTTATATAGTGTGCAGTCCGGCCTTTGCATTTTATGGCCTGGCAACCCTACTCACGTGAAACATCACATCACGTGCCGTCGAAGACTTAAGCATGATCCGGATGAAAAGAAGTGGTTATTACTAACCACATCATATCTATAAATATACTATTTAAATAGGTGTCATTTCAAAATCTAAACTTAGTTCTCATAGCTAATAATATAATTTTGGACACAAAAAACACATAAAATGTTTTAATTTAAGCGACTTTGTTTCTAAAAATAAAGTAATATAATACAATAATATACATAATTTAAATAAATTAACATAGTCTGCAGCTTCCTTGCTTATATATGTCGAAGGATAAGTTTATTTTTTATTAGAAACTTTTTTAGGGTTCCTTCGGTGCCTCAGTGAGGATTGCAGCGACAGGGACCGCAATTAACTCGGACCGCGGTCCTGGTCGCTGGATTCATTTAATTTTATCATTTTTCTTCCGGCGACTCGGACCATTCTTTTTTAAGAGTGGTCCAGCAACTGGGACCGCGGTCCGAGTTAATTGCAGTCACAGTCGCCGGAATTATCCCACAGAAAGCAAAAATCACTTCACTTTGTTATCCGTCAGTAATTAACCTTTTTTTATTTATGGTGGGCAAAAATCATACAATGACAAATCCCGCTATTGGGCGGAGCGGGACACAGTGTCAGACTCTTACTGACTAAGCACCCCACCCCGTTCCTTCCCTGCGCAATGGGGCCAAGACTTCCTTTCAGTAAGAGACCCTGGGCGCCAGTAGGCTTCGACCCTTTTGCAGAGTCCCTACGGTCAGTTATTAACCTTATTTTCCTCAGGAACGCGTGGAGGGATTAAGTGAAAATTAATGTCAAATAATCAGTTTTATTATAACTTGGAACAGACAAAAGATCAAACTTCTATGTCAACTCAATCTAAAGATAAGGTTGAACAAAGCGGGAGCCCGCGCGGGCTTCCGTTGCGTGTCTTTGCGTGTGTATCGTGTCCCCGTAATTCAACAGTAACAGTGTGCATGTAGTCGTATCGAGAGAATTTTAATGTATTATTACGTAGAAGAGGGGCGGGGCCCGAACGGAGCACTTTTGTATGGGACCGCGCGTGCACCCGTTAAACGAGATGGCCTTACATTTATTTAAATCCAAAAGGTTAAAAGAGACTTGATTCGCTTATCGAACTATTTGTATACAGAACCCTCGGTGCGAGAAGCCGTCTCGCATTTAACTGACTTTTTAGGTGCCATTAATCTAGACCCGGAAAAAGCTTAAGACTGGATTGTAACAGTTTGACGGATCAAGACTTTAGGTTAAGAAACAAACCAGGCCAGTCAAATTACTGGCCTGTTGGTCTAGTGGCTAATGGCCCTGAGTACTATGCCAGAGGTCGTGGGTTCTATTGCCTATCGGAACAAATGATTGTGTTATAATCGCGATTTGGTGTGTGTCGGGGTGTAATTTATCTATAACTATCTGACCCGGAAAACTTGGTAACTCTTTAACTGGTTTTTTTTTTCGTTAACTAGGGATGTTACTTACGGAACCGGGACCAAAACCGAAACCGAAGGTGTGAAAACGACCGAAAGTTTCGGTATATCGGAGCCGAAGCTAGAACTCCGTAACATCTCTAGTTTAAACCTTCTTAGTTTTAGATATTGTTTCTCAGTAAGTGAATTATGTATGCAATTCTTTATGAGAAATAATATAAGATAGAAATATAGTTGTTTTTAAACCTAAAATCTTCAACCAAACTGAGAACCTCCTCTTTTTGAAGTCGGTCAAAAAGTTTCTAGTAACATTCCACGATTCTAGTTCGCCATTCACTTGTCTAGACGGTTAGGAAACATCTTACTTTATTTGTAACAGTATGATCAACTCAAATTGCTGCAAAAACGCGGCTCAGACAAGACCTGGGAATTCCAAATGTCATTCCGTTTTTAGTTTAATCTTGAAGTAAATTGTAGACACGGGCTGCTCGACCACGGAATATTTGGCCAAACAAAAGGCCAAATATTACGTGGTCGAATACTCATATTTGGCCAAATATTTTTTTTTTATTGATTATAGGGTCGCGCTGACCGCTATTTCACCTGATGGACGATGGAGCGCGCTTACCTAGAAGTAACCTATTCACTCTTGACTTGAAGATTTCCGGATTGTAGCCATCAGGAAACAAATATGAATATTTCATGACGGAATATTCATATTTATCCGAATATTCCATGACAGAATATTCATATTTATCCGAATATTCCATGACGGAATATTCATATTTATCCGAATATTCCATGACGGAATATTCATATTTATCCGAATATTCCATGATGGAATATTCATATTTATCCGAATATTCCATGATGGAATATTCATATTTATCCGAATATTCCATGACGGAATATTCATATTTGTCCTTATATTCCATGACGGAATATTCGGTGGAATACTAACATAATAGTCAAACATTCCATTAAAATTATAATAATAACTACAATAATAACTAAAATTATAATAATAATAGCAGTTAAGTCTGCTATTATTATTATAATTTTAGTTATTATTGTAAGTATTTTATAGAAAATTCTATAAATTATGAGATTACCATAAGATTTGCAAAATCTGTCCGGAATCCTAAGAATTCAGGATAAATACTGAGATATGGGTAACCATAGTGTGGAAGGGTTTTAACATAACGTTCCGGGCATCGACTTCGGACAAGATAATAACTTGACAGCTACAAACCTATATCTCTGCGTGCTACGTGGTTCGTCACGGTAGTAATCCCCAACATGTTTTTGGTGCCTACAGCACTTATGGTGTTATTGTCCAAGGTCAATTATACTTAGCTTCTTTTGCCTTTGTTAAACTTAAAACCTTTTTAAGTTTACGCGCTTTTTAAGACCCGCCCCAGCTTCGCATGGGTACTGAATACTGATATTGAATATATTATGCATGTATTATGCACATACACCTTCCTCTTGAATCACTCTATCTATTAAAAATAATTCGGCCAAGAGCGTGTCGGGCTACGCTCAGTGTAGGATTCCGTAGACTCCCGTTCGTCACAAATTTCTTACAATGTAACAGAACTAAATCCGTTGCAAACTTTTAAAGAACTAAGCATACATAGGGCAAGCGGTAAGCAACTTTGTTTTATACTATGTAATGATTAAGCTTCTAGAACGTATTTTCCATCTTTATAATATGTACTATGCACTAGATCAGGCGTACCGTACAGTCAATTTACTTGACTTAGCTAGCCTTTACATTGATGACATTAGTGCAGTTTTGACGTTTACGCAGTGTTAGCGCTGTAAGTTTTAAAAGTTTTGTTAGACGACATAATGCCAATGAAGCGCTGCAGCGGACTTTTGTATTAACTTTTCAGTATTTTGACAAATAGTTTCTAAGAACGTGATTGTCTATCTCTAGGATGTAAGTCTGATGATAGGAAACTAGACCTACTTTAAGAAATATTTCTCCTTATGAAGAGGTATTCCACGAAGCGCACCCAAATTAAGCGCACCTAAAGTATTCCATCTAGCGCACCCATAGCTGCGCTTCAAATAAAATTTTTAAAATAATTAATTTTCTATTCCACGAAGCGCACCCACGAATATCACTCGCATAGTGCGGAGACTATGTCGATAGAGGAATATTTATTTATTAGGTATTAGGTTGGCGAAGCGGTAAAAGGTGTTAGACTCTTACTGACCAAACACCCCACCCCGTCTGTGATGTTCAGTAGTAAGATTATAAAAAACTAGCTTTTGTCAGCGGCTTCACCCGCGTACATAAAATATAGCCTATGTCACTCAGGAGTAAAGTAGCTTTCTATTGTTGCTAAAATTTTTCCAATCGGACCAGTAGTTCCAGAGATTACCCCCTACAAACAAAAAAACAAAAAAAAACAAACTTTACCTCTTTATTATATTAGTGTAGATTACAAATATTGTGTCACAGTCACATTATTATAATGAAACTGAATGACGTTAGAAGTTAGTTAGTCTTTTAAATATATGTCGGAAACGGCTTCGATTTTTTGACAACAAGACAAGGCACGCCATCTAGTGGCAACTAGAGGAACTAAACAAAGATGGCGCGCTTGACAGAGTCGGACGTTTCCGCTTTGCTGCGGGCTTGTGAGGGGGGGAACCCGCCCTGGGAGCGGACACACTCTCAGCCGGGCTGTCGCAGAGTCAAGACGTACTGAAACTGTCCGTTTTGTTGTAAATTGTAAAGTGATAACAGTGCACTGTACCGAAATGTATTGAGAAGTAAACCGATTTAACTCCTACCCGTTGTTATTCATTGCACGATACCCACATACGCCCACATGATAGATCTGATAGACCAGAGCTCGAATACCATCCTGGACACGAGCCGACATCAGAAGTGGGATTCAATCGTGCAAATGAATCGAAAAGCTATGTGAGCAATAATTACGCAACACTGAAGAAAATGGCGAGAACAAAGAGAGTTGGCGGTTATTATTCGAAATTCGACAATGAAGACTCGGATCGAAGCATGGACTTGAATGGTTTGATTAGGTTTTTACTGGGGTTTTTCCCTAATCCTGAGCAACGAATGTTGGACCATGGTGACGTTGTGCCCCCAGAGCGCAAACTACAACGTTCTACCCAGATTGTGAATCTACCCAAATTCGATCCGGAGAGATGAGAGCAATTCAGAAATCACTATGGAAAAATTTGACATACGCAAACTGAAAACAAGAATATTCAAGCCTCAAGACCACCGGCAACAAGGTAGCAAACCAATCCAGGTCGGCTTTGGAGAGCAGAGTTCTTGATGGAGATCTGGATCCCTGAGAGAAGTGGCGCGGTGGTAACCGTGACGGTGCCGTTGTGACAGCGAGCGATGGGTTGACGCCGTGGTTGCTGATATTTCATCAGAAAATGGTCAGGTATTCTCATTCCATTTTTATTCTGAAACTGAGTTTATGGTGGGTGAAAATCATCTAATGACGAAACCCGCTCTTGGGCGGAGCGGAAGACAGTGTAGGTTGTCAGTAAATTTTGGGGTAGATTTAAAGTAAAAGTTTACATTGACAAGCGTAGGTGACAGAATATGACGGTACTCGGTACAGATCATTACTTGTGTGGTTGAAATTGATAATATGGGCTAAATCGCGATTTTATTACGTGAGCCAACATTATTTGCGAAATTAAGTCTTAGGCCGTGAAATGCAAAAGTTCAGTTAAATTAGTGACCGTGAAACATTTTTTTGAAAATAGCTTAGGTTCATGGCTTAAATAATTGTAATTACAAAGTACCCTCAGTAGATCCGATAATAACCGTTTCGATCTTTTTATGACGGTGACAGTTCTCCGAAATAATGTTGACGTTTGTTGACACCGACGTGACCTAGATTATTTCTTTGTCGTTTCGTTAATAATTGGACTATTTTACTATCGGTATGCTACAAACGCGTGCAACAAAAAGTGATCTTAATCGTTCGACTAATTTTTGACTGTATAAAGATGACAATAGTAGTTTGGCGCGGATGAATTTAAAATAATTCGTAAGCGGGTAAATGAATTATGGTGCAACCGTGTAATTCAATGATTGCAAAAAAAAAGACCTGAACTAGTCTTTTAGTTAAGAAATATGATGCGTCAAATTAAATGTGCAGAGACAATCGAAGACTAAATAACAATACCGTGCCGAGACGTTATTTGTTGTTTTTTTAATCTCAAATTAAATATCAGTTACACGACCTAGGGTAGTGATTGTAGTATTTTCAATTATCTATTCCCAATGTTTGATTAAATTAAAGAGTATTGGTTTTAATGATACAGTAGTTTTGAGAACGTCGACTAAAGTCGGAATAACGTTACATTTGAAAGTGTTAGACCTTAGGTGATGAACAAAGATTCAAATGTGGTATGCAAGTGACTCAGATTATGTACATTCCAATGTTGTTTGTGGCTGCGAGCCTGAGTGTTACTTGAGCTCTGTGACCAACGCCAGCATGGCAATGTAAGTAATCGCTAAAGGTGCTAAATAGAGGCGATGTGATGTGTTGAGGACGGGTACCGGAGGGAGGTCCCGTTCGATTGCCGGATGGAGGCAATGTGTGTGTAGAGATCGGGTACCGGAGGGAGGTCCCGATGGATTGCCGGATGGAGGCAATGTGTGTGTTGAGGACGGGTACCGGAGGGAGGTCCCGTTCGATTGCCGGATGGAGGCAATGTGTGTGTAGAGATCGGGTACCGGAGGGAGGTCCCGATGGATTGCCGGATGGAGGCAATGTGTGTGTTGAGGACGGGTACCGGAGGGAGGTCCCGTTCGATTGCCGGATGGAGGCAATGTGTGTGTAGAGATCGGGTACCGGAGGGAGGTCCCGATGGATTGCCGGATGGAGGCAATGTGTGTGTTGAGGACGGGTACCGGAGGGAGGTCCCGTTCGATTGCCGGATGGAGGCAATGTGTGTGTAGAGATCGGGTACCGGAGGGAGGTCCCGTTCGATTGCCGAAGTTGGGTACCAAACAGAGCATTGCATACTAGATTTGGTCGGAATGTTTCATGAATTGATTTGTAGGCGTATCTTAATAGAAAACAGTAGTTGGTGGTCATATTGTAGGAAACCATTAAGTCGTTAGAGACTTGGCGATCCCGGAGGGATGCGCAGGTATGGAAAAGTGACTAGAGGTTACTGGGCTATGAGTAGCCAGAGGTCGTAATGTACAGCTTAATGATTAGTGTTTTGGATTAGTTTGATTAGTTGTGTGTACTGTGAATGTATCACGACAGGTTAAGAAAGAAGCCAGAAAGTCATGTACCAGCCGAAGTACATGGTGATAGCAGTAGTGGTAGCATATGTTGTGGGAAACACGCAAGTAAGCGATGCGCGTTAAGCTTTGACGGAAGTCGGTGACTGACCTGCCCAATGTGATCCACAGGTGGTGGATGCACATGTGGGAAGGCAATTGTGATTGCAATTCGGCAATGAGTGCCGTGGCGTTAGTAGCTTGCTTGTGGGGGTTCCTAAGGCTTTAAGATGGGAACAATGAACGTTGGTACATGACTGGATGACAATTTCTATTACCCAAAATTTTGATTTTGTTTGTTGAGTAAAGTTTTGTTATCACATTGAGCGATGGACTTCGTGTTGCGGGTTCGATTCCCGCTGGAAGCAGACATTTGTGTGGCCTGTAAATGGTCGCTCATAGTCAAGATGTGAATTGTTAATTTTGTGTGAGCGACACGTAAACTCAAACTTGCGTGTTTGGGAATGCACTCGCGATGCGAGAGTGATTCCTAGTGTTTGTCAGGAGTGACCGAGCTATATGATACTGCGAGATGTGTTTTGTTTCAGAGTAACACACAGCGATGGATGACTAGTTGGAATATTTCATCAGTGGACATCTTCCAGCTGAGGTGACGATGACGACTAACACACGAGGACGTGTGTCTTGCAGGATGGCCGTGTCGGAAACGGCTTCGATTTTTTGACAACAAAACAAGGCACGCCATCTAGTGGCAACTAGAGGAACTAAACAAAGATGGCGCGCTTGACAGAGTCGGACGTTTCCGCTTTGCTGCGGGCTTGTGAGGGGGGGAACCCGCCCTGGGAGCGGACACACTCTCAGCCGGGCTGTCGCAGAGTCAAGACGTACTGAAACTGTCCGTTTTGTTGTAAATTGTAAAGTGATAACAGTGCACTGTACCGAAATGTATTGAGAAGTAAACCGATTTAACTCCTACCCGTTGTTATTCATTGCACGATACCCACATACGCCCACATGATAGATCTGATAGACCAGAGCTCGAATACCATCCTGGACACGAGCCGACATATACATATTTTCTTCTATCGACATTTTCATTTTTAGTCCCCGCTCTATGGATATTCGTGGGTGCGCTTCGTGGAATACTTTAGGTGCGCGGTTTTCAATTTTTATTTGAAGCGCCGCTACGGGTGCGCAAGATGGAATACTTTAGGTGCGCTTCATCTGGGTGCGCTTATTTTGGGTGCGCTTCGTGTAATACCTCCTTATGAACGATGAGCGTTATACAAGCAATATACAATTAATTGGATTCTATTTATAAACCAAATATGCTAATGTAGTCAAATAAAAAAAAAACTTGCATAATTAGGGTTGTTAGCGTGTTGAAATTTTTTTAAGTTTTTTATTACATGTTGCGTTTTGGTTTATTCAAATTTGATTTTTTTTTGCATTAATTAAAAAAAAACATTGTGTTAGTTTTTATGTGTTTTTGCTTCAGTGGTTCTCAACCTGAGGGTCTACCACTATATATATTTATTTATTTAAGTATTTAAATTTAAATAGTAAGTACGGCCGAAGCCAATTACACTATTTAAATACATAAAAATAGAAATGAAACAATAAAATATAAAACAATAATTAAAAAAAAAAAAAAAAGTATCTACAGGGAGTTGTCAGCAACTGTAGGGGTCTACTAGGGTTGTAGCCTTCTGGAGCCAAAGGATGATGCGAAAGTGGAACATCGGGACCCAGAAACTAAAGCAGGAAGGAACAGCGGGTCGTTTAGTCAGTAAGAGTCTCACACTGTCTTCCGCTCCGCCCAAGAAAATCTCGAATAAATATACGTATAGTATGAAATTAATTTTAGTAAACGTCTACTGAGCGTGTCAATGGCCTGTAGGTAATACTAATTAGTACACAACGATCGACAACTATTTAGTTCCATTGTGGTATTTTTGTGGCGGGAAAAATCATCCAATAACGAATCAAGTCTTGGACAGAGCGGGAAACAGTGTCAGATTCTTATTGACTAAACAACCTACCCCGTTCCTACATCAACATCTATACCAGGGCTAGAGCCTTCCTTTCAGACACGAACCCTTGGCCCCAGTTGGCTTCGACTCTTCTGCAGGGTCCCTACGGTTTGTTGACAACTCCTTGAAACGCGCGGGAACAATGCGCGCCGGATGACAGCTCAACTGTCATTATAATTAGGAATAAAAAAAACTACAATGTAAAATTGTTTTTTTTTTTTAGTCACCTGACTTGATTCAACCTGACTTACCTTCGGTTTTGCTATGAATATGTATTACTTTAAAATAGAAGCCAAAAACTGGTTTCCTAGCTCTATTTTTGTATCTCCATTGCTATGTTTAATTTACAGTTTATTTATAGATTTAATATATTGTAGCTGGCCTGACAGGTATTGTTCTATCTTAGCTATGAGCTGTCAAGCACGTGAACTGTCAAATGCAGAAAAAAAATTCATCAAACGTATAAAAACTGGTTTTCTAGCTCTATTTTTGTATCTCCATTGCTATGTTTAATAGTAATGTATAATTTACAGTTTATTTATAGATTTAATATATTGTAGATTTGTAGCTGGCCTGACAGGTATTGTTCTATCTTAGTTATGAGTTGTCAAGCACGTGAACTGTCAATGCAGAAAAAAAATTCATCAAACGTATAAAAACTGGTTTTTTAGCTCTATTTTTGTATCTCTATTGGTATTTTTAATAGTCATGTGGTAGTTTACAGTTTATTTACAGATGTAATATATTGTAGATTTGGAATTTTTATATACAAGCTTTTTATTAGCTTGCAATGTAACTATGTATGTTCGGCTCAAATCTTGCAACTCAATTTTGAAGCAGATATCTTCAACCGATTGAGCTGCAATTTTGCATGCAGATGTAAATCGCATGACAATGCAATATTATGATGACATGGAGCTGATCTGATGATGGAACCGCGAGGTAGCCATAGAAACTCTGTAATTAAACTTCACAACCACGTCGAGTTTGGACTCGTGTGAATCGTCTTGACGAGTTTTAATTATATAAGTAAAGACCACCGTTATAAAAGCTTGTTATGACAAAAAATATTTTCATTGAAAACTTGTTTTTTTCCCAAAAAATATAAAAAATTGCTTTAAGTGGCGTCCATGCTTGAATCCTTTCCAACATTTATGGAGCGAAAAATACAAAATTTGAATGTAAAGAAATGCAAGACTTTAAAATAAACTTGATTCTGCTTTTAAACTCATTCGATACTGTTGTTCTAGATCAACATTTACATATAGCCTTCACATCTACCATCTTTGGAAATATCTACAACTTTTGGAAAAAGTAGATTAAATCGCCGAGGTGTCCGCAAGATTTAAAAAAAAACCGTTTTTAGCGGACGTCTACACCCCATAGGGAACCTAGCTGACAAATTTTAAGTTTGTAGGTGTTATTAGCTTCTAAGATTTCGTGATTAAACTGTAGAGCATCAAGCGAGCGTCTTATTGTCTTTTTATGGTGGGCAAAAATCATTCCCAGACGAATTCCGCTCTTGGACAGAGCGGGGAACAGTGTCAGACTCTTACTGACTAAACACCCCGCACTGGGACCCAGCCTTCCTTTCAGGAAAAGACCCTGGGCCCCAGTAGGCTTCAGCCCTTTTGCAGAGTCCCTACGGTTTTGCTGACAACTCCTTGTGCCGCGCGGGAACAGAGCGCGCCGTCGACGACTTGGCTTGGTCCGGACTGTTACCAGACGACCGCCTACGATGGCCGGAAATCGGGATCGGAATCTCGCACACCTAGTCTTTCTAGAAAAGTTGATCAGTGAGATGGTATTTCGCTATTTATCTATATATATAAAAGAAAGTCGGGTTTGTTACAACACTTATAACTCAAGATCGGCTGAACCGATTTAGCTGAAAATTGGCAGGGAGGTAGTTTAGAGCCAGGAGAATGACATAGGATACTTATTTTTTACTTTTTTTTTTAGAGTAGGGTAGAGTAGGGTAGAGTAGGGTACAGTAATCTGTTGCCGGAAGCGAAGCCGCGGGCAAAAGCTAGTATATATATATATATAGACTAGCCTTCTGCCAGCGGCTTCGCCAGAGTGAAAGTAGGGTTCTCCATACAAACTTTAGACCCCCACATCATCCCTCTAAGAGCTAAATTTTGAAAAACCCTTTCTTAGTTCGCCTACGTCATAAAAGGAAGCCTTGTGCAAAATTTCACGTTCCTAGTCCCAGTAGTTTCGGCTGTGCGTTGATATGTCAGTCAGTCAGTTTCTCCTTTTATTATAGACTAGCGACCCGCCCCAGCTTCGCACGGGTACTGATATTGAATATATAATGCTTGTATTATATATTAACCTTCTTCTTATATCACTCTATCTATTAAAAAAAACCGCATCAAAATCCGTTACGTACTTTTAAAGATCTAAGCATACATAGGGACAGCGGTAAGCAACTTTGTTTTATACTATGTAGTGAAGATAGAACGACTTCTCAACAATTAATTAAAAATTCACAGTCAAGCTATTGTAAGACTCACGTGTCCAAATAACATTTAAAATAAAATGAGAACCAGTTTTATTTATTTTCGTACCCAACAACCGGATTTCTTGTACATTTTTGAAAACCAAATTACCATTCGAGACTCGTTTTAATGGCGGTCTTTTATTTTTGGAAAAACACGTGAATTGGCAAAAAAACTGTGATACCGGTTTTTTTTTAAATATAAACGGAATATTTTTTGCAATTCGTTGATTTGGTTCCGTGTTTTTTTTTTATGCGTTGCTTGATGATCGGTTTACCATTCTTTTGTTGGCATCAGCATTGGAATGACAGGCGATCGCTTCCTCCTGCGAAGCAGTAATGCTAGCTAAGGAGGAGGCCGACCGCATAAGGAAACGGCGCACACGCCCCAAGCGCCACCGGGATTGCGATCCCGATTTTCGGCCACCATAGGTAGAGGTACAGGATTGCGGACGGCGAGCAATGGGTCGTCTGGTTACAGTCCGGACTAAGCCAAGTCGTCGACGGCGCGCCCGGTTTCCGCGCGATTCAAGGAGTTGTCAGCAAATATAAAGGCTCAACTGTAGGACCGAAACCTACTGGGGCCTCAGTCCGGTTTCTTAGTTCTTGACTGCGGTCCCACCTGATGGTAAGCAGTGATGCAATCGTTGATGGCGAAGCGCACTAGTTTATTAAGAGCCTATTCACTCTAGCCTTGAAGTTGTCTAAGTTATAATCGGGCAGGAAGACCATAACAGGCAAATTGTTCTAGTCCTTCGTCAATTTTGCAAAAAATATTTTCGATTTGACAGTACGGCGTAACGTCACATCCTGGCAATCGATCCTATTCTCATTTGGAACCCATAGTAAGCTGTATAAATCGCGACCCCAACATAATGAAAATACACCGTCAAATCTTGATCGTTTTAATCCCTTGGAGGATCGATTCAGTACATGAAACACAATCGATTGGTAAAGTTAGAATAAAAAAACAAAGTACTTCTTTTTTAAACTCGAATTGATTTACGCATGTTCTAAATTCAATTCTTTAAGTAAACGTTAGCTGGGCGAGTTCAATGACCTGTAGGTAGTTAGTACGCAACGACCGATAACTACCTACAAGGTCAATGACTCGTTTACTTAAAGAAATTAATTTCGAAAATGCGTATATCAATAAGAGATTAAGAAAAAAAGTATTTTATTTACACAAATCGATAGTGTTTCATGTACTGGATCGACCCTCTTCGGGATTAAAACGACTAGAATTTAACGGTGTATACGGCATATTCGCGAACATACATATATACAGCGTATTTATATTCGAAGGGGCGTGAACATAGATGTTTTATACATAAAATTATACTTAATGCTCGTCACCAATATTTTTATTTAGAAGTCGTAACTTCTGTTTAACATATTATAAATCATAATAATTATAATTAAAATCATAATATCTTCTTATATATAAAATGAATCGCAAAATGTGTTGGTAAGCGCAAAACTCGAGAACAGCTGAACCAATTTCGCTAATTCTTTTTTTGTTGTGTTTGTTCTTGTCAGAAGGTTCTTATAAAAAAACGAGGCGACCGCCTGCCACCCCTCTGCTAACTTAGCGGTGGTCAGACGGAAGAGTCTTCAATGGTACAAGCAATATTTAAAGTAAAAATTCATTCATTCATCATTCATCATTAGCCTTTTTAATGTTCCCACTGCAGGGACACAGGCCTCCTCTCTAAGAGAGGGGAATGGGCCGTAATCCACCACGCGGGCCCAGTGCGTGTTGGTGGATGTCACATGTCTTCGAATTTTTGGTTCTAGGACATGCCGGTTTCCTAACGATGTTAAAAGTAAAAATAGGTAAATTAAATTAAATACCAACCTTTTTCAAGCAGCTGGGCGAACATATTCTGGACATTCGTATGGTGATGTTTCCACCTCAGGCAGTACTGCTGAGGCATCATTTTCATAGATTTAAGTCTTCAAAATAAATATTTTTTAACACTTTGGTATGGAGAAGGCAGGTCATGGGTGAGAATTCTAAGTTTGGTAGAAAAATTTGGTCGAGAGTTCTTTTTTTTCCTTATAATTTAAAATATTTCTTAGTTCTATAATTTCAGAGTTAGGTACATTTTTTCTTTTGTTTTTATTCGTTTGGAATGTAGTCCTTCGGTGGTAAGGGTTTCACCTGTAACAAGGGAAAAAAGAGAATTAGTAAGGAAAAAATCACATTAATAAAATATAATACTAGCGACCCGCCCCAGCTTCGCTGCGGGTGCAAATTTGAAATATTATACCGATAAACCTTCCTCTTGAATCAGTCTATCTATTAAAAAAAATCCGCATCAAAATCCGTTGCGTACTTTTAAAGATATAAGCATACATAGGGAATAAGCAACTTTGTTTTATACTATGTAATGATGATGATAAAAGGAGCAACTGACTGACATATCAACGCACAGCCGAATCTACTGGGACTAGGAGCGCGAAATTTTGCATAAAGCTTCCTTTTATGACGTAGGCGAACACTAAGAAAGGGTTTTTCAAAATTCAGCTCCTAAAGGGATGAAACGCGTGTCCTAAGTTTACACGAAAACCAAAAAAAAGTCGACTGATACGCCTCAGGGACTTGAGTTCTTCAGAGTTGAGTTGGACTCTGCAAAAAGGTCGAAACCTACTGGGGCCCAGGGTCTCTTTCTGAAAGGAAGGCTTGGCCCCAGTTACTTTTATGATGTAGGCGAACACTATGAAAGGATTTTCTAAAATTCATCCCCTAAAGGGATGAAATGCGTGTCCAAATTTTGTGCGAAAACCTATTTACACGCGGGCGAATCCGGTGGCAGAAAGCTAGTCTATCTATATATAAAAGATCTATATATATAAAAGAAAGTCGTGTTAGTTACACTATTTATAACTCAAGAACGGCTGAACCGATTTAGATGAAAATTGGTGGGGAGGTAGCTAAGAACCATGAGAAGGATATATCTTTCTGAAAGGAAGGCTTGGCCCCAGTGTAAAGGACAAAGAAGGAACGGGGTAAGGTGTTTAGTTAGTAAGAGTCTGACACTGTTTGCCGCTTCGCTCAAAAGCGGGATTCGTCATTGGATGATTTTTGCCCACCACAAAAAAAAGTGGAAGTCACCTAAATAGGCCCCAAAAATTATTAAAATGAGCATGATCGTCTATTAAGTATTATTTGCTTTAACAAATTTTGACTATTTCAAGTAAATATTGCCTTTAGCCTTTGAACAACTTTAGAGGTGACCTTGAAAAGTAACGCCAGAACAAATTGTATGTATTATTTCACACATTTGGTTTTTTACTTGTTTGACAAAAAATCTATGTGTGAGGACCTATTTGAAGTTGACATTATTACATAGCTAGTATAAAACAAAGTCGCTTCGTCCCTATGTATGCTTAAATCTTTAAATCTACGCAACGGATTTTGATGCGGTTTATTTTAATAGACAGAGTGATTCAAGAGGAAGGTTTATGTGTATAATACATGCATAATATATTCGATATCAGTACCCGTGCGAAGCTGGGGCGGGTCGCTAGTTATTATTATAAAACGTTTAAAATGAACATCATGAGAGTTAGTTTCATAATGGTATTTTAATTTTTCATTTTTATTCGAACTTATTTATTTATTTTGTGAACATAGGTGATTACAGGTGTTTTTGTGATATTTGGTTTAAGTATTTATTTTTCTAAAAATATTAATTATGTTTTTAAGGAGCAGTAGTGGTTTAGTATTAGCGGCCCCGACTAACGAATTGTACGTCGCGGATTCGAACCCAGTCAGGCAAAATTAAACTTCTAAGTTAACGGTAAAAAAGGGCATAATAAATGCCAATAAGACTGAAGTTAGGCTCTGCGAATTTTAGCTCTTGAAAACTCATACAAAAAAAGGTTTTAAAAAAATAAATGCCAATAACAGTTTTTAACAGCAATAACAACTGCAAATATCATTCATTTGTTTAAACCATTTATTATTGTACGAGTTTTCAAGCGCTAAATATCGCAGAGCCAAACTACAGACTCGCCAAGATCTAACGGCCGTACTGTAGCCTAATTCTCGTAATGAAAACCGTAGCGACATCGTAGCGACTTTGACATTTTCGTATTCACATCCATCAATCGAGTTTGAACGACACCGATTTTAAACTCGTTCGATCGAAGAGAGGTCGTTTAGAAGTCGTTCGATTGTCTTCTCGAATCCTCATCAAGGAACACGTGAATACCGATTTCGGATAGGACTACGATCGAACGACAATGGAATTGGGATTGTTTGATTTTACGTGAATTAGGGCACTGTACCACAAAATAAAAAGGTACAGAAGTCCATCTCATGTATATACTTCACTTTTCATACCTACGCACGGCGGTCGCGCGCGCTAGGGTTGTCAACTGGATTATGCACAACAAATTATTGTGATAGTTGCAAAATTTCACAGACGCGCGGTCGTAATGATCCTCGTTGAGCCCGGTTTTCGCGTCGGTGAACGGTGTCTATGTGTGCGTTGCTCGAGCGCGCTTTGTACGTAGATTGACATCTGTACCTATATAATTTGTGACTGAACTCTCCGATAGCAAAAAAAACACAGTCTATCTCTGACATTGTTATTAGGACGTCAACGACATCTACACGAGTACAAATCTAATATACTTCAAATAGTGAGGGTTTAAAATAGATAAAATCCTGCTACGGTCTTATCTCAGCTGATAACCGTAGTGCGTAACATCTAAAAATAATACTAATTTGTTTATTTCATTCATTAGAAACTACTACACGCGGATTTTACACGTGTAGGGACTTTCAAAGAGTTTCATCAGATCATCTAGTTCACGCAAAACCACTTTTTTTTTAGATCCCGATTTCCAGCCACCGTAGGCGCGGGCTTGCCCTGGACTAAGACAGGAAGGAACGGTGTGTCTTTTAGTATAAGGGCCAGAGCCTTCCTTTCAGACTGGAACCGTCGATACCAGTTGGCTTCGACCCTTCTGCGGGGTCCCTGCGGTTTGCTGACAACTCCTTGAGGCGAACGTATCCCCTTAGCAATGAAGTTTCGTAAAATCCGTTATTAGCGGATGTCTACACCCTATAAGGAACCTTGCTGCCAAATAAGTTTGTAAGTATTATATGTATTTGGATTGAGCGCGATTACGGTGCCTCTGACCAAACAATGGCCCGTATCCTTAAGGACCTTAAAAATGCCACTGAAGCTGCTGTAAACGAATCCCGCTCTTGAGCAGAACGGGAAACAGTGTCAGACTCTTACTGACTAAACACCCCACCCCTTTGCTTCTTTGCCCTTCGCACTGGAGCCAAGCCTTCCTTTCAGAATGAGACCCTGGGCCCTTTTAAGTTTCGACCCTTTTGCAGAGTCTCTACGAAGAAGAAGGTGTTTTAGTTTCTAAGATTTCCTGATTAATTAGTAAGTATAATTCGTTTTTTAATTCTAGACTACGATTTGACAACTCAGAATGTCAGATCTCCTCTAGAAATATGTTCCCAATTTTCTGCAGTTTGACATTTTAAGTTGTCAATTCGTAGTCTAGGATTAAAAAACGAACTATAGAGGCATACATAAATCGGTGCAAACGTTCTACTAACCCATTAAGTATGGGGTTATAACCATAGTTTGTCCAGAAATCAAATGTTACGTGGACGAAGTGGTTAGCAGAAGCCAGTAAACAAACTCAAGGAGTTGTCAGCAAATGAAGAGGCCCAACTGCACGGCCGAAGCCTAGTATTTAGCTTTCGCTCAAATATTTCTATTACTGGAGTTTGTTTTCTATCGAACATAACCAATTTAGTAATATTTTCCCTGTAGTTAAATAACAAATAAGTTTATTTTTGTGTGACGATAAGGGTTCGACCCTTTGAACCTTGTTATCGTTGTAGTTTCGGAAAAAAACAGGTCAAGTGCGATGCGGACTAGCGCACTAAAGGTTCCGTAGTTCTTAACAGAGGACTGAGCATTGAAACCCTTTATTAATTTTATTCTTTACTAGCGACCCGCCCCAGCTTCGCACGGGTGTTGAATGTTGATATTATGCATGTATTATACATACAAACCTTCCTCTCTAATAAAAAAACCGCATCGAAATCCATTATTCAGTTTTATAGATCTAAGCATACATAGGGACACTTTGTTTTATACTATGTAATGATTGTACACCACATTAACTGAAAAATATAGGACAAACATTATTAAAAATAAGTGTACAGTACGGCCATCGGATGAAAAGAGATTGCATGTAGCAGAGATGAGAATGTTGAGATGGATGTGTGCTGTGACGAGAATGGATAAAGTGAGAAATGAGTATATTAGAGGAAGTTTGAAAGTGGCGCCAGTGACTGAAAAGTTAAAAGGTAACCGTCTGTCTTGGTACGGCCATGTAAAAAGGCGGGATGAAACGCATGTTACAAAAAAAGCCATGAGTATACATGTGGATGGATGGAGAGGGAGAGGGAGACCAAAGAAAATATGGATGGATTGTGTGAGAAGGGATATGAAAGAAAGAGGAGTTAGTGATAGCGAGACGGGTGACAGGACAGAGTGGAAGAAAAAGACATATTGCGCCGACCCCAAATAAAACGGGACAAGGGCAGGAAGATGATGATGATGACGGCCATCGGATCTTGGCAAGCCTGAAGTTAGGATCTGCGATATTTAGCGCATGATAACTCGAACAAGTAATTGCTTGAACTAATTTGCTGTTGTTATTGCTGTTAAAAACTGTTAATAACATTTTTTGACGTGACAACGTCTTAAATTAGGTTGCGGCTGGGAGTCACTTATGAAAAAGTGTAACGCTCGGTAACGTTACGATGAGTCACCGAACGAGAGAGAGGCCCGCCGAATGCCTTGCGTCTCTCTCCCACTCAACTATGATCGGTCTGCCGCGCGCGCAGCACTAGAGAATTAGGACGTTGTCACGTAAAATCTTCGCCCGTAAAACCGACTTTACAGGCAACCATTTTTTTTAACATTTATTTTTGTACGAGTTTTCAAGCGCTAAAATTCGCAGAGAAAACAAACTCACACTAGGAACACGGGTCTTAAAATGCCTGAAATACAATACGTTCGAAATGAGAATATGCTCGATTGTCATATTGTAAAATCACGATTTACTGTCAAATTAAAGATATCCTGGTAATCGATCCTATATCTACTTATTTGGAATGCGTAGTAAATCATCATCATCATCAACCTTTTTAATATTCCCACTGCTGGGAGACAGGCCTCCTCTCTAGGAGGGAATGGGCCATACCATAATCCACCACGCGGGCCCAGTGCGGATTGGTGAATGTCACATGTCTTCAAATTTTTGGTTCTAGGGCATGCCGGTTTCCTCACGATGCATGTTAAATCAGTTTACTAAAAACGTCCCTAGACAGCAGAACCCTAAAACCGATTACGTAGTCCACCGCCACCTTATCAAATAGTTTTCGAAAACAGTTTTAAAAATATGACGATAAGAAGTACCTAATGAGAGATAAGAGCGAACTATGAGATAACGTCGACTAGTTTCAACTATTTGACAAAATATTTATGGTGTCAAATAGAATATTTATCGAGACAGAACGTTCTGGAGTTTTCGATGATTTTAAAAGGGATTTTTGGTATCACCACATAGTTTTTTGGTTACAGTACGACTATCGGATCTTGGCGAGTCTGAAGTTAGCCTCTACGAATTTTAGCGCTTGAATACACGTAAAAAAAGCATGTTTTAGAACTTTTTTTTACTAGATATTACTGTCCCACTGCAGCGACACAGGCCTCCTCTCTAAGAAAGGAAATGGGCCGTAATCCACCACACGGGCCTAGTGCGGGTTGGTAGATGTCACATGTCTTCAAATTTTTGGTTCTAGGACTTGCCGGTTTGCTCACGATGTTTTCCTTCACGAGTATTATTATCATCACTACATAGTATAAAACAAAGTCGCTTTCTCTGTCCCTGTCCCTTTGTATGCTTAAATCTTTGAAACTACGCAACGGATTTTGATGCGGTTTTTTTTAATACATAGAGTGATTCAAGAGGAAGGTTTATGTGTATTCAATATCAGTACCCGTGCGAAGCTGGGACGGGTCGCTAGTATATCAATAAAAACAAATCAAAGTACCACCTAACGTGACGTAAAATAAATCATTCCAATTGCATCACATTTCCGAGCTAGTGCGCACAATGAGTGGCGAAAGACTACCAATACTACTTTCAAATCAAATGTACCATGCATAATATTCAGGATTAGGTAAATGCGACGGCTGCAAGCGAACTCGCTAAAGGCCTATGAAGTTAAATAAACACTGGCTAAGAGCGTGTCGGGGTGCGCTCAGTGTAGGGTCCTGTAGTTTCCCGTCCGTCACAAATTTCTCACGATGTTACAGAACCCAGTGGCCCATTATTAACCCAATTTGATTTAAAAAAATAATTTCTGAACTAAAATTGTAATGTAACCGTATAATATGCAAGCATTTTTTTAACTTCTTTACATATTTTAACACAAAAAGATTAAAATCGGTTCACACATTCCAAAATTACCACCGAGTACAGCGCAATCTCTCGGGAAATTGGGTTACTAACTTATACATGGGCTACTGGGTTCTTTTACATTGTGAAAAAAATTGTGACGGACCGGAAACTAAGGGACCCTACACTGAGCATAACCGGACGCGCTCTTGGCCGGTTATTTCGCATTACTTTTGCATCAAACATCACTTTGGTTTGCGTTAAATGAAGCAACAAGCTTTTCAACAATGTGCGACGTTGACGATAGGCGAGTGAGGAAGGCCCACCTTAGTATATTTTAGAAACAAAAAAGCATTTGAGCCGTCAAATGCTTGTTATTTTTATACCTGCCGGGTATACATGAACTTTGTTTTTTTTTTTGGCATTTTTAATATTTTATTTATTTAATAATTATAAAGTAAAAATGCAATATAAAAAACTAAAATATAAACTAAAGTAAATATTTACACTAAACCTAACTATGTACATAGAATACAAAAAAAAAAACAAAATACACTCAGACGTCGAAATACTCCTCCACATCGCTGTCATCAGGAAACGTGCCCAGAAGACTGGCAACATTGCCACGTTAAATGGCAATGCTGATTCTTTGACAGCAGGTTGTGTGAAAATCTATCAACAATAAGGCCTATTTTCCTATGTAACTTTTAAATACTTTTTCTCCTAAGCTAGACACTTAGTGCTAGTAGTTAGGGATGGCAATTTTTACCAAAGATATTTTCTTTTAATCGACTTCAAAAAATGAGGTTGAATGGCGGGAGGTATCTATTTAATTAATACGAGTAATAATCATTTATTATTATTTCAGGAACTTATTCCCATATTGTAAATTAAATTACAAATACATGTAAATTACAAAATTAAAATGATAAAATTACATTGTTGTTGTGTCACAAATGTGTTGTACATTGAAATTTTGATTGATCAAAGATCATGGATTCATTTGTAATTAAAAATGTCAAAATAAATACCAAAAAAAAACAAAAATTGTTTAGCTCAAGAGTCCTAAAACTAATAAGTAAATTAAACACAAAAAAGTGCAAAATAACTTTAATTTTGGAAGTCATTGTTTTTAATAACGAAGAGACCTAATATTATAGAAAGACTGTCTTCCAAAATTCAAGTTATTTGCACGTTTTTGTGTTTTTTTTTTAACATTGAAGTAAGTTTCAGTTCCATTATTATTATTTTTTATCGATTCAAATCAAAGTCTAAAGAATCAATTCAGTAATAAATCGAGTACTAAAAGATCGATTTCCTAAACATCGATTCATTAGTTACCGCACATGTAATGAGTTTGTCGGCTCGTGTCCAGGATGGTGTTCGAGCTCTGGTCTATCAGATCTATCATGTGGGCGTATGTGGGTATCGTGCAATGAATAACAACGGCTAGCAGTTGAATCAGTTTACTTCTCAATACATTTCGGTACAGTGCACTGTTATCACAAATTACAAATTACAACAACACGGACAGTTTCAGAACGTCTTGACTCTGCGACGGCTTGGCTCAAAGTGTGCCCGCTCCCCGTGCGGGTCGGTTCACCCCACCACAAGCTCGTAGCAAAGCGGATACGTCACTGACTGTCAGGCGCGCCATCTTTATTTAGTTCTTCTAGTTGCCGCTAGATGGCGTGCCTTGTCTTGTTAACAAATCGAAGCCGTTTCCGACACGGCCATCCTGAAAGACACACGTCCTCGTGTGTTAGTCGTCATCGCCACCTCAGCTGGAAGATGTCCACTGATGAAATGTTCCAACTAGTCATCCAGCGCTGTGTGTTACTCTGAAACAAAACGCATCTCGCAGTATCATATAGCTCGGTCACTCCTGACAAACACTAGGAATTAATCTCGCATCGCGAGTGCAGTCCCAAACACGCAAGTTTGAGATTACGTGTCACACACACAAGATTAAAAATTCACATCTTGGCCATGAGCGACCATTTACACAAATTTCTGCTTAGTGCGGGAATTGAACTCGCAACACGCAGTCAATCGCTTAATGTGACAACAAATCTTTACTCAATAAACCAAATACAAATTTTGGGTAATAAAAATTGTCATACTGTTACTATTTCTGGTCCGGTCTACTTAGGCCCTTCAGAATTTTAAGCACTTGGTCCAGTCAGTCATGACTCTACAAGGCTCACTTCTTGGTCCTGTCAACCACTGACCCTACAAGATTAGCTTCTTGGTCCGGTTAACCCTTCAGCTTACCACAAGTACTACGTTATCTCATCAGTATTAGAACTGGAGACGATTGTGCTAGACCGGATAAATATCCCTTTAGCGAATGCTAGACAGGACATCAGTCCCTTTAGCGAATGCTAGACCGGACATCAGTCCCTTTAGCGAATGCTAGACCGGACATCAGTCCCTTTAGCGAATGCTAGACCGGACATCCGTCCCTTTAGCGAATGCTAGACCGGACATCAGTCCCTTTAGCTAAACGTGCTAGACCGGATTGCAATCCTTATAGTCGGAGGGCTAGGTCGGATCGCAACCCCTTTAGCTGAGTCATTGGACCGGATTTTCCCTTCAATGACTCTTTCCTACATTTTTTTGTTACTTTCTTTTTTTTTCTCTTTTTTTTTCTCATTTTTTTTTTCTCATTTTTTTTTCTCCTTTTTTTTATCCTTTTTTTTCTCTTTTTTTTTTATTCCTTTTTTTTTCAAATACTTCCCTAACTCGGTTGGTGTACAAGTGCTTCTTTCTTAACCTATTGTGATACCTTTACAGTACACACAATTAATCAAACTAATCCAAAACACCAATAATTGAGCTCTACATATGATCTCTGGCTACACATAGCCCAGTAACCTCTAGGTCATCCACACCTGCGCATCCCTCCAGGATCGCCAAGTCTCTAACTACTTAATGGTCTCCTACAAAATACGTCCCTAATTTAAGGTACTGACGGTCTACTGTCGCCACTAGATATTGTTTTCTATTAAGCTACGCCTATAAATCTAATCTCCTAGTGTCCGATCATATTGTAAACTTAATTATCTCAACTACTTCATCGTACGTCTACTTTATAAGCTCTGAATTCCCTTCTCTATTACTTCAAACGGTTTTTTTATTGTCTTTCTTTTTTTTTTATATTGTTTGTGGGTAGGTTGGTTTTATCTCCTCGTACACCTTTAATATGGTACTACACAGTATTTATTGCGTAACGCATAATCTTTCACGACATTTAAATCAATCTAGGGAATTACGTCATCTTTTGTCATTAACGGCAGATAACGCGCGACCAAAATCGATCAGAAATCATTTCGAGTCAAGATATTGGCATTATTACAGGGCATCATCCGCTTTGGATCTAGCCTCCTTACTTTTCATCACCCGCCTAGGATCGAACCATATCTAATAACACTATCCACCACGAATGAAGAGCCTCACCACTTGAATTTAATTATCAAAAACGGATCACTGTTTCAAATGTAACGTTATTCCGGCTTCAGTCGACGCTTTCAAAACTATTGTATCATTAAACCAATACTCTAATTATATCAAACATTGGGATATGTAATTGAAAATACAACAATCACTACCCTAGGTCGTGTAACTGAGATATTTGATCCGAGATAAATAGCAACGAATAACGATTCGGTACGGTATTGTTATTTAGTCTTCGATAGTCTCTGCACATTTAATTTAACGCGTCGTATTTCTTAACTAAAAGACTAGTTCAGGTCTTTTTTTTTGCAATCATTGAATTACACGGTCGCACCATAATTCATTTACCCGCTTACGAATTATTTTTTTTAATTCATCCTCGCCAAACTATTGCTGTCGTCTTTAAACAGTCAAAATTAATCGAACGATTTAGATCACTTTTTATTGCACGCGTTTGTAGCATACCGATAGTAAAATAGTCCAATTATTAACGAAACGACACAGAAATAATCGCATGTTTATGTTCAAGGACACGTCGGTGTCAACAACAATTTCGGAGAACTGTCACCGTCATAAAAAGATCGAAACGGTTATTATCGGATCTACTGAGGGTACTTTGTAATTACAATTATTTACGCCATGAACCTAAGCTATTTTCAAAAAAATGTTTCACGGTCACTAATTCAACTGAACCTTTGCAACAATATTTCACGGCCTAAGATTTAATTTCGCAAATAGATGTTGGTTCACGTAATAAAATCGCGATTTAGCTATTATCAATTTGAACCACAGAAGTAATGATCAATACTTAGTAGGTACCGTCATATGTCACCTACACTTGTCAAAGTTATTACCTTTTATTTTACATCTACCCCAAAATTTACTGACAACCTACACTGTCTCCTGCTCCGCCCAAGAGCGAGTCTCGTCATTAGATGATTTTCACCCACCATAAACTCAGCTTCAGAATAAAAATGGAATGAGAATACCTGACCTTTTTTTGATGAAAGATCGGCGACCACGACGTCAATCCATCGCTCGCTGTCACAACGGCACCGTCACGGTTACCACCGCGCCACTTCTCTCAGGGATCCAGATCTCCATCAAGAACTCTGCTCTCCAAAGCCGACCTGGATTGGCTTGCTACCTTGTTGCCGGTGGTCTTGAGGCTTGAATATTCTTGTTTTCAGTTTGCGTATGTCCAATTTTCTCGTAGTGATTTCCGATTTGCTCTTGTCTCTCGGGGTCGAATTTGGGTAGATTCACAATCTGGGTAGGACGTTGTAGTTTGCGCTCTGGGGGTACAACGTCACCATGGTCCAACATTCGTTGCTCAGGATTAGGGAAAAACCCCAGAAAAAACCTAATCAGACCGTTCAAGTCTATGCTTCGATCCGGGTCTTCATTTTCGAATTTTTGAATTTCGAATAATAACCGCCAACTATCTTTGTTCTCGCCATTTTCTTCAGTGTTGCGTAATTATTGCTCACATAGCTTGTCAATTCATTTGCACGATTGAATCCCACTTCTGATGTCGGCTCGTGTCCAGGATGGTGTTCGAGCTCTGGTCTATCAGATCTATCATGTGGGCGTATGTGGGTATCGTGCAATGAATAACAACGGCTAGCAGTTGAATCAGTTTACTTCTCAATACATTTCGGTACAGTGCACTGTTATCACAAATTACAAATTACAACAACACGGACAGTTTCAGAACGTCTTGACTCTGCGACGGCTTGGCTCAAAGTGTGCCCGCTCCCCGTGCGGGTCGGTTCACCCCACCACAAGCTCGTAGCAAAGCGGATACGTCACTGACTGTCAGGCGCGCCATCTTTATTTAGTTCTTCTAGTTGCCGCTAGATGGCGTGCCTTGTCTTGTTAACAAATCGAAGCCGTTTCCGACAAGTTCAATAATCTACACTAATATAATAAAGAGGTAAAGTTTGTTTTTTTGTTTGTAGGGGGTAATCTCTGGAACTACTGGTCCGATTTGAAAATTTTAAGCAACAATAGAAAGCTGCTTTACTCCTGAGTGACATAGGCTATATTTTATGTACGCGGGCGAAGCTGCGGGCAAAAGCTAGTAATATAATAAAGAGGTAAAGTTTATTTTTTTGTTTTTTTATTTTTTTGTTTGTAGGAAGTAATCTCTGGAACTACTGGTCCGTTTGGAAAAAATTTAGCAGCAATAGAAAGCTGTTTTATTCCTGAGTGACATAGGCTATATTTTATGTACGCGGGCGAAGCCGCAGTCAAAAGCTAGTTGTACATATATTAGGTTTCATAACCGGTGAATAAACTTGTACAACTTGTTCTTGTAAACTATACAAAAGAGAAATATCATTGTTTGATATTTGCCCACAAAAAAAAAAAAACAAGAAAGGTTAGTTACCCTAAGCCTGTGTTCTAGATTTTGTAAATCGAAGAACATTCGATTTTTGAACGTCACAGGAAAATCGATTATCGATTCAAGTTTCTAAAATCGATTGAGAGAACCGGTCCAAAATTTTCAGATCAGCTAAGCGTTTTGCCTCATCGTTTCTGCGTACATCGAGAGACGGGAACAGTTTGCCGGCTGCGGTCTTTCCGTCCGATTATAATTTAGGTGTCTTCAAGGCTAGAGTTTGGATTTTCCAGTGCGAGTGCGGTGTTTCTGATCAAACAATGGCTCAGCTATTAGAGTGCCCAAAATGTCCCTACAAATACACGCTGGAGGACCATAAAAATGCCACTGAAGCTGCTATAAATGTGGCAACCTACTGGGCCCAAAAACTTTGAGGCAAGCGGTATCCATCGATTCAAAAAGATGAAGGCTAGAGTGAATAAGCTCATAATAAACTAGTGCGACTCACCATCAACGATTGCAGCACTGCTTTACATCAGGTGGGATCACAGTCAAGCACTAGTTTATAGCAATAAAAAAAAAAAGTTAAAAATACAAAACAATTTTCTCGATCTATAAAATCGATTCGTCCACAAATCGACTTTCAGAAATCGCCATCCCTATTTTACGTCATTTCAAAGAAATAATGAAAGTGCAACAAGTAAGATCGTAGGAAAACTATACGAGACATGTTTCACGTTTGCGCTTGCGACATTTCTAGGAAAACGTACGAATGCGGAGAAAAAAGTCGGTTCAATGCGGAAAGTGCTGTTGTTAGCCTAATTCGACTTCTTAGTATTGGTGGCTAGAAAAACTGGGTGGGATTTTGACCTGGTTTTTGTGAGAATATCGCTGAGATACTGGTGTATGGTAGTTGTATAATACTAGCTATTGATAGGAGTTTAGCCTACGTAGCTCTAGTAGGGAAGGTACTCTGTTCCGTCACAGGAGTGGCAGGCGGTCGCCTCCTTCTGCGAGGCAGTAAAGGAAGAGGCTGACCGCATAAGGCAAAGGCAACGGCGCACTCGCCGTAGCCGTCGCCGCCGCGATCCTGCCGATATCCGGCCACCGTAGACACTGGCTCGCGGACGGTGAGCAATGGGTAGCTCGCTGTCCGGTCGTCTGGTAGCAGTCCAGACCGAGCCCAAGTCGTCGACGGCGCGCTCCGTTCCCGCGCGCCTCTTTGAGTTGTCAGCAAACCGTAGGGTCCTACAGGGTCGAAGCCTTCCGGAGCTGAGGGTTGGTGCGAAAGCGTTACACCGGGGTTCTGGGTATAAGGCAAGGAAGGCACGGGGTAGGTTCTTTAGTCAGTAAGAGTCTGACACTGTTTCCCGCTCAGCCCAAGAGTGGGATTCGTCATTCGATGATTCTCACCTACCATAAAAAAAAGCAGGGGGAACATTAAAAAGGCTGATGATGATAATCTGTATATGTATCTACGTCGGTGGTCAGAAAAAATAAAACTTTTGTATGTTACACTTGATTGCGTTATCTATAAGTATTAAAAAGTTTTCAGACATGTCCTATCTAATCGTTTTATTCGCTTTAATGATTATATTATTATTGACGTAAGTAATCACATGACAAATTGTTCGACAGACTTTTAGATTATTTTTTTTAAGGGTGCGACGAAGGTGGAGCGACGATCTCGTCATGTTCGCGGGGCAAACGTGGCCGGAGGTCGCCCTAGACAGAGAGGTATGGAAGGAAAAAGGGGAGGCCTTTGCCCAGCAGTGGGACATACACTAGGCTATTAAAAAAAAAAAGGGTGCGATTCTACTGAAGGTGAGAGGAGTGGAACGGTGAAGAGTACAGTAACGCCGATGGATCTTGGTGAGTATGAAGTTGGCTCTGCGAATTTTAGCGCTTGAAAACTCGTACAAAAATCAATGCCAATAAAAGTTTTTTTTTTTTATTGATTATAGGTTCGCGCTTGACCGCTATCTACGCTATGACGACGATGCGGTCGACGATGGAGCGCGCTTACCTAGAAGTAACCTATTCACTCTTGACTTAAAGATTCCCGGATTGTAGCTATCGGGAAACACCGACTCCGGCAAGGAATTCCACTCCTTGGCTGTACGCATAATGAATGTGCTCCCAAAACGTTTTGTACGTATATGTGGGACATCCACCATGTAGCAATAACAACTGCAAATTGAATATTGTTTAAAGCATTTATTTTTGTACGAGTTTTCAAGCGCTAAAATTCGTGCCTAACTTCAGACGCGCCAGGGCGGATTGGTGGATGTCACATGTCTTCGAATTTTCGGTTCTAGGACATGCCGGTTTCCTCACGATGTTTTCCTTCACCGTTTTGAGAGCAGTGGTGATAAAATAAGTCACACAAAGTAATGTGCCTCTCTGGGTTTGAACCCGCGAACTACTACTCGTAAGTCGGAGCCGTCACCACTCAGCCACTACTCTCACATACACATATTTTGGACTAACTAATCTAAGCGCAAAGCTATATATAATTATTAGGGGGTAGGATATATCGATATATGTTTTTAAATAAGGAAAGATACGTTATGCTCTAACAGCAATCAGAAAACTTGGGGCTGGAAGCTCTCACATCTACACTACCAGTACACAGTGATAGACAAGGACAGAGTTAGATTAAGGACAGAGGCTTTGTCGGCAACCTTGGTTCTCTTGGGGATATCTTCATTTCTGATTCGATCACGTAAGTAAGCTAAAAGCATAGCCTTTTCCATTGCCCTTTGGGTGACTTTGAGTCTTCTTACGAGGCCCATTGTAAGCGACCACGTTTCAAAGTACCACGTAGTGTTTTTTTGTGGTGGGCAAAAATCATCCAATGACGAATCCCGTTCATGGGCGTAACGGGAAACAGTTTTAGTCTCTGACTTAACTCCCCACCCCTTTCCTTCTTTACCCTTCGCACTGGGGCCAAGCCTTCCTTTCAGAAAGAGACCCTGGGCCCCAGTAGGCTTCAATCCTTGTGCAGAGTCCCTACGACCACGTATAGTGTCATAGTTGTAACATACCTTTACATCATCATCATCCTACCCTCAACCCATGTTACTTGGGGTCGGTGCAACATTATCCTTTTCTTCCACTCTGTCCTGTCACCCGTCACACTATCACTCCCTTTTCTTTCATATCACTCCTCACACAATCCATCCATCTCTTTTTCGGCCTCCCTCTTCCTCTCCATCCATCTACGTGTAAACTCAGAACTCTTTTTGTAACATACCTTTACATTGGGTCGAAAAAGACAAATATTTTGAAAATACTTTGGCTCTCGATATCTTAATGTGTTATAAATAATTTATTAAACAGATAACTGTACATAACCTAGCTCACTGTCGTTCAAAATTATACAAATATAAGATAAAATTGAAATAACCCCGTCACGGTCAAAATGATAGGACACTTAAATCAAAAAGTATATAATATTGAACAAACGTGCTTGATAGCACATGTTATGTTTGTAATCTCTTAATTATAAAAAAATATGAGTAACTATCAGACACAAGTTTTTTACTTAGTAGGGGCTCCTGTCTCACTTCCATGTATTAGTTATGTATAAGTATTTTATAAACATAATGTATCTTGTGGGAGAAAATAAAGGAAATTTATTATTATTATTATCTAAAAACTGAATATATCGACATGAATCTTGATTCTTTACTGCGAAGCTGGAGCGGATCTCCAGCTTCGCACGGGCACAGATTACTAAATAGTTACGGTTATCTAAAAACTGAATCGAGATTAATCTTGATTCTTATTCTTTACTAGCGACCCGCTCCAGCTTCGCACGGGTGCATCGTATTTTACACATAAACCTTCCTCTTGAATCACTCTATCTATAAAAAAAATCCCATCAAAATCCGTTGCGAAGTTTTAAAGATCTAAGCATACATAGGAAAAGCCAACTTTGTTTAATACTATGTAATGATTGTACCCATCATCATCATCAGCCTTTTTAATGTTCCCACTGCTAGGACACCGGCCTCCTCTCTAGGAGAGGGAATGGGCTATAATCCACCTCGCGGGCCCAGTGCGAGTTGGTGGATGTCACATGTCTTCGAATATTTTATTCTAGGACGTACCGGTTTCCTCATGATGTTTTCCTTCACCGTTTTGAGAGCAGCGGTGATGAAAATATTACACAAAGCGTTAGGCTGGGTTTGAAACCACGACCTATACCACTCGTAAGTCGGGGCCGTTGCCACTCGGCCACCACTGCTCTCAGTAAACATACACCGTTAAATTTTGGCTGTTTTAATCCCGTGGAGGGTTTATCCGTTACATGAAACACTATCGATTTGTACAGATAAAATTAAGTAAAACAAGCACTTTTTTTCTAAAACGAATTTATTTTTGTACGAGTTTTCAAGCGCTAAAATTCGCAGAGTCTAACGTCAGTCTCGCCAAGATTCATACCGTACTGTATATCTTCGTCTTTCTCATTCTTGTATTCACAAGAAAATTAATAAATACTATAGACAATAGCAAATCAAATGGAATGCGTAAAAGTAACAATTTCAAAACGCATTCAAACATCAATCAGTTAAATGCTTGTGTATTCATGCAAAACCGACGCGCGGACATTGTATGCCGACTGACGGTAATGTAGTAGAATACATTTATTTTTCAATATACACTTCTCGAAAACCTGGTCTTCTTCCTACCGCTTTTAGGCACACATTTTTTAAAAACTTCATGTACAGTAGTGGTACATAGGCGGACTTAATGCTACAAGGCATTCTCTACCAGTCAACCTTTGGGTTAATAAAGACAACACTGTGTGTGTGCACAATTAATAAATAACATATATTTAAATTTCTTTTTCGCACTTGTGCGGAAAAAGCGCACCCCTCAATCATTAGGCAGAGTCCCTAATGATTTTTGGTGGTGCAGGCACACGCTCACGACGAAAGGGTCGAAGCCTATTGGGCCCAGGGTCTCTTTCTAAAAGGAAGGCTTGGCCTCAGAGCGAAAGACAAAGAAGGAACGGGATGGGGTTTTTAGTCAGTAAGAGTCTGACACTGTCTCCTGCTCCGTCCAAACGCGGGATTCGTAATTGGATGATTTGTGCCACCTTAAAAAAAAGGGGCTCGTGGGGGTTGACCCGTGCCTCGTGGGGCTCAATGCGCGTCCAACCTGATACAATAAACTATTTCATTACAATAAAATTGTGGTTGGGGCTAGCACGCGCACTTAAAATTTAATATAAACTTTAACCACCTTAACATACGGTCTACAAAAGAATAAATTCGCATGCGACGTTCGGAGCGCCTTCAAGAGCACGCGGGCAAGAATTTTTAGACCCTATGCCAAGGTAGTTAAGGTTTATATTAAGTTGTTGTCTTCAAAGAAAGAATAGCCAAACTTAAGTGGCAATGGGAAGGGCACATTGCACGCAGAACGGATGGCCGCTGAGGCCGATAGGTTCTGGAGTGGCGACCGCGTACCGGAAGACGTAGCGTTGGAAGGCCTCCCAAAAGGTGGACCAATAACCTGGTCAGGGTTACTGGAAGCCGATGTATGCAAGACGCACAGGACCGGTCTTTGTGGCGGCGCTTGGGGGAGGCCTATGTCCAGCAGTGGACGTCTTTCGGCTGAAATGATGATGATGATGAAGTTGTCTTCAATTGCACTCCGCCGCGCCTCCAGCGGTGTGCGCTGGGCCCTACACTACTAGTGCGGAAAATAGCGGGACAAGAGCGGGTTTTTGTGTGTATAGAACATTGATTTCCGATAGCCAAGGTATCGTTGTCCAGGTATTCCTTACACGACCCCTCACTAAGTTGCATTTAAGAGGCTTCAGACAAGCTTAGCGCTAACATCAAGTACAGTACGGCCGTCGTATCTTGGCGAGAATGAATTTAGGCTCTGCGAATATTAGCGCTTGATAACTCGTACAAAAATAAAGATGAATTGCCAATAACAGTTTTTAACAGCAATAACAACTGCAAATTGTATTAATTTGTTATACCATTTTTTTTAAATTGCTATATACTAGTGCTTGACTGCGATTCTACCTGGTAGGTAGTGATGCAATCGTTGATGGTGAGGCGCACTAGTTTATTAAGAGCCTATTCACTCTAGCCTTGAAGATACCGAAATTATAATCGGACGGAAATACTGCAGCCGGCAAACTGTTCCAGTTCCGATGTACGCGGTATAAACGACGAGGCAAAACGCTTAGTCCGGACCGTAGATGTATCAACAACGTAAGGGTGAATATTTGCCGTACACCGGCAAAAATATTTTTTATAGTGTAATAGTGTTTCATGTTCCGGATCGACCGTCCACTGGAATAAAACTATTAAAATTTAACGGTGTCTTGCTCCCCAGAGGCCGCTGGGATTCCGATCCGGACTTCCGGCCACCGCAAGCGCGGGCTTACGGACGGTGAGCATTGGGTAGCTCGCCGTCTGGCCGTCTGGTAATCGTCCGGACCAAGCCCAGTCGTCGACGGCGCGCACTGTTCCCGCGCGCTTCAAGGAGTTGTCAGCAACCGTACGGACCCAAGCCAATAAGGGCCAAGGATTCATGTCTGAAAGGAAGGCTCTGTCCATAGTTTATATGGCAATGTAGGAACGGGTTAGGTTGTTTAGTCAGTAAGAGTCTGACACTGTTTCCCGATCCACCCAAGGGCCGGATTCGTCATTGGATGATTTTTAACTACCATAAAACAAAAAAAAAGTTTAGACTAGCCTGTCAGCCTAGTAGCTAGTGACCCTGACTGCTATGCCGGAGGTCGTGGGTTCGATTCCCACCCAGGACAAATGTTTGTGTGATGAGCACTATCATTTGTTCTGTGTCTGGGTGTAATTTATCGATAATATGTATTTATTTAGAAATATATAAGTATGTTTATCAGTTGTCTAGTACCTACTCATAACACAAGCTCTGCTTAGCTTGAGACTAGACGACGTTGTCGAATATATTATTATTATTATATACCGGTCTCTACATCATCCCTATTCTTCACATATACACAATTCCCTTTCAACTTTTCCCAACACACCTAGATCATATTAGAAATTACCCAATTAAAACATAAAAATGTCTGCAGGCATTATTTATGTGTAAAACAAGTATTAGATACTAAGTTATATCCCGTGGCTTTCCTTGTGCGTTCCCTAGGCTGGTTTAGAAACCGCTAGTCGTGTCACATAGTACAGACACAACAGTAAAACAAGTAACATTTACTATATATTTTTTTTTAAATCTCGATATGAAAACTAAATATTAATCAATACCTAAAATCAATTTTTCTTAGGACTATGTACTTGTATATGGAGACACATTGAAGGCACACTGCCATGTATTCTCCCTATTCTAACATATGGTGCACAGACTTGGTCTTTGACTAACATCCAAAAGTCCAGGCTCAAGGTTTGCCAGCGTGCTATGGAGCGCAGCATACTATGTGTTAAACTAACAGACCACGTTCCAAACACTACACTGCGCTCCAAAACACAAATAATGGATGTGGCTCAAAAGGCTGCCCAACTTAAATGGGACTGGGCAGGGCATGTCTGCCGCATGTCTAGCGAGCTGTGGGCCCGTAAAACACAGGATTGGTGCCCGGACACAGCGACGCGGGGCCGTGGCAGACCACGAAGGAGATGGCGGGACGACCTGGATGTCTTCCTTGAGAATTGGAGCGGCAAAGCATGTGACCGAGATGATTGGAAAGAATGGAGGGAGGCCTTTGCCCAGCAGTGGGACAGTACAGGCTAGGTATAATAATATTGATTCGTTGTCTACCCAAAACGAATTCCAAAGACACTATCGACTTGTCTTACTGTTCGCCCAACCAACTGTAAGCTACCTCGCTCGCTCATTCGTTTTTGTTCCGTACACTCAACGTTGCATTTACAATTCAATAGTAATACAAAAAGCGGTTGCAGTCGGCTGGCTGTGTGCGTAGTCTTGAGGCCTTGTTTTAAATGGCGGGTAGAATGCAACGCCATACTTGAATGCATGGCAGTAATACTTACTTCGTAGATCTTTGACAATGGTACCGGGTAACAGAAAGTTTAAAGTATTAGGAAGTAGAAGTTGGGAGCAGTGGTGGCTGAGTGGTAACGGCCCCGACTTACGAGTTTGTAGGTCGCGGGTTCAAACCCAGCCAGGCGCATTACTTTGTGTAATTTATTTCTTCACCTCTGCTCTCAAAATGGTAAAGGAAAACATCGTGAGGAAACCGGCATGTTCTAGAACCAAAAATTCGAAGACATGTGACATCCACCAATCCGCACTGGGCGCGCGTGGTGGATCATAGCCCATTTCCCTCTCCTAGAGAGGAGGCCTGTGTCCCAGCAGTGGGAACATTAAAAGGCTGATGATGAAGATGATGAATAGAAAGTTTAACAATGCGATAGAACTACATTAATACTCTTTTTTTCTTTTATTGCTATAAACTAGTGCTTGACTGCGATCCCAACCCCTTATGTGGGTGTCCGACGGCAACGACCTCTCTCGACCCTGGTTGAGGCCATGGTCCGGAGCAACGAGGATTGGCAGGCGGTCGCCTCCTTCTGCGAAGCAGTAATGCTAGCAAAGGATTTTTTTTTATTTTTGCTATAAAGTAGTGCTTGACTGCGGTCCCACCTAATGGTAAGCAGTGATGCAATCTTTAATAGTGAGGCGCACTAGTTTATTAAGAGCCTATTCGCTCTAGCCTTGAAGACACCTAAATTATAATCGTTCGGAAAGACCGCAGCTGGCAAACTGTTCCAGTCCCACGATGTACGCGGTATAAACGACGAGGCAAAACGGTAGATGTCCCAGCAACGTAGGGGTGATATTTGCTGTACGGGTTGTCCGATGGTAAAATTGAGATGGCGGTATCCTGTAGAAAACCGAAAGGCTGGCTACTCTACGCCTTTGCTCGAGGCTTTGTAGATTGGAGCAAACCAAATTTGGATCACCACTCAGTCTCTTCGTTCGAGCGGTTCTTCATTTATCACATTTTTCTGCTACCGGGAGCGAAGCCGCAGGCAAAAGCTAGTAGATTATAATCAGTATGGGTGAGGCCAAACGAGCGTAATTTTGTGAGTAGTGAGTCCCAGAATTTCGGTTGCAGAATTTCTGCTGCAGAATTACACCTGCACGCAAAATTGCAGCTCAATCGGTTGAAGATATCTGCTTCAAAATTGAGTTGCAAGATTTGAGCCGAACATACATTGCAAGCTAATACTCGTAAAAAGGGTCAGAATGTTGGGCTATGAAAAAGACGGATGAAAAGAGATTGCATGTAGCAGAGATGAGAATGTTAAGATGGATGTGTGGTGTGACGAGAAAGTGAGAATTTAGTATATTAGAGGAAGTTTGAAAGTGGCGCCAGTGACTGAAAAGTTGAGAGGGAACCGTTTGTCTTGGTATGGCCATGTAAAAAGGCGGGATGAAACGCATGTTACAAAAATGATCCAATCCCAATGTTTAAGAAAAAACTGACAGCCCTATTAATCGACAAATGTTATTATTCAGTTAGTGATTTTTTAAATGACACTACTATATAGATTAAGTTGATGACATCATTTATTATTTGTTGACATCGATAATTATTTAGATTCACTCTTTGACACTATGTATTTGATATTTTCTCATTATTTTATGTGACGCTACTGTATAGATTAAGTTTTGACATTACCATTATTGACATTTCCTTACTATAATTAGTGTAAATTTCAATTTTATCCAATTAATTACTATCAAATTTCACATTCTTGACAATATTTGCATGCCTAATTTAAGGTAGACTGTAGCAAGATCTATATATTTGTAAACACCTTATTTTATGTGCCTACTGTCTAAGCAAATAAACGATGATTTGATTTGAAAAGCCATGAGTATAAATGTGGATGGATGGACAGGGAGAGGGAGACCAAAGAAAATATGGATGGATTGTGTGAGAAGTGATATGAAAGAAAGAGGAGTTAGTGATAGCGTAACGGGTGACAGGACAGAGTGGAAGAAAAGACATATTGCGCTGACCCCAAATAAAACGGGACAGAAAGATAATGCAAGCTAATAAAAAGCTTGTAACAAGTTCACATGAACGAAGATAATATGACACTTCGATGAAATACCAACATGGCGGGCAAATTCTTTCCATTTTGAAATATGAGTTGATAAAATAATTTCAATGGAAGGCGACGTAACTTCCGTCTCTGGGTCGCGTGTGCGCAACTACGGGATGATAACTAGGGTATGGGCTGATGAAATAAATTTGCGGCCAGACTGATAATAATTTAAAGGGCAAAGTACCTAACATCATTATAAAAAAATTAACTTTAATATTATTTATTTATTAAATCTACATGTAGTGTAGGACTTAATGCAACAAGGCATTCTCTACCAGTCAAACTTTGGGTTAAAAAAGACAACACTGTGGTAGGTGGTTATTCACTCTAGCCTTTAAAAAACCTATAAACGGACGGAAGACCGCTTCGCAGCGAGTTTACGAAACTCCACCCCTACAGGACCACGGGTTTGTGTCAGGGCCACGGGTTTGTGTCTGAAAAGGAAGGCTCTGGCCCTGGTATGGATGGCGATGTAGGAACGGGGTAGGTTGTTTAGTCAGTAAGAGTCTGACACTTGTTTTCCGCTCCACCCAAGAGCGGAACTCGTCATTGGATGATTTTTACCTACCATAAAAAAAAAACTCCACCCCTAGAGTTTTTTTTTATGTTGGCAAAAATCATCCAATGACAAATCCCGCCCTTGGACGAAGTGGTAAACACAATCAGACTCTTAACAACTCTAAACAACCTTGTTCTTTCTTTGCCTTTCGCACGGGGGCTAAGCCTTCCTTTCAGAAAGGGACCCTAGGCCCCAGTTGGCTTCGACCCTTTTGCAGAGTCCATACGATCTATGCTGGATGCAACCTGAGTCATAAGCTAACCGATCCTTCTTTGCCTTTCGCACTAGGGCCAAGCCTTCCTTTCAGAAAGAGACCCTGGCCTCCAGTTGGCTTCGACTCTTTTGCAGAGTCCCTACGATCTATGCTGGATGCAACCTGAGTCATAAGCTAACCAATCCTTCTTTGCCTTTCGCACTAGGGCCAAGCCTTCCTTTCAGAAAGAGACCCTGGCCTCCAGTTGGCTTCGACTCTTTTGCAGAGTCCCTACGATCTATGCGGGATGCAACATGAGTCCCAAGTTAACCGATCCTCCTTTGCCTTTCGCACTGAGGCCAAGCCTTCCTTTCAGAAAGAAACCCTGGGCCTCAGTTGGCTTCGACCCTTTTGTGAGTCCCTACGATCTATGCGGGATGCAACATGAGTCCCAAGCTAACCGATCCTCCTTTGCCTTTCGCACTAAGGCCAAGCCTTCTTTTCAGAAAGAGACCCTGGCCTCCAGTTGGCTTCGACTCTTTTGCAGAGTCCTTACGATCTATGCGAGATGCTTCCTGGGTCCCAAGCTAACCGATCCTTCTTTGCCTTTCGCACTAGGGCCGAGCCTTCCTTTCAGAAAGAGACCCTGGGCCCCAGTTGGCTTCGACCCTTTTGTTAGTCCCTATGATCTATGCGGGATGCAACATAAGTCCCAAGCTAACCGATCCTCCTTTGCCTATCGCACTGAGGCCAAGCCTTCTTTTCAGAAAGAGACCCTGGGCCCCAGTAGGCTTCCACCCTTTTGCAGAGTCCTAAGCTGACCGATGCTGATGTTGCTATGCGACATTTTAAAACAAAACTAAATAAGAACTCTAAGTAAAATAAACCTAACTAACTGTTATTATTTCACAATATAACTTTAAACTTCTAAGATCTTGTCAACAACTTTCATTAAGCTACGAAATAAGACATAAGCGGAGCGGAAGAATAAACTTGTTTAGAGGAAAGCTGGTGTTACAGGACCAACATGAATGCTAAGTTTAAGAGACAGCGCTCTACATTATTGTACAGATCTTGTTCAATTTGATTTGAGGTCTGCATTACTTAACGTCTGCACTACTACTCGATTTGTTAGTACTGTGGCTGCAAAGAGACCGCATAACTTACTAACCAAAGCCTCGAGCACAGGCGTAGAGTAGCCAGTCTTTCGGTTTTCTACAGGACGCATTTTGGAGTGTGCGCGGGTACGATTTGATTCCGCCATCTCAATTTTACCATCGGACATCCTTACGTTATCCACCCTTACGTTGTTGAAAAATCTACGGTCCGGACTAAGCGTTTTTCCTCGTCGTTTATACCCCGTATCGAGGGCCTGGAACAGTTTGCTGGCTGCAGTCTTTCCGTCCGATTATAATTTAGGTGTCTTCGAGGCTAGAGTGAATAGGCTCTTAATAAACTAGGGCGCCTCACCATCAACGATTGCATCACTGCTTACCATCAGGTGGGATTGTAGTCAAGCACTAGTTTATTGGCTGACATCTATACTTCTACACTAATATAATAAAGAGGTAAAGTTTGATTTTAGGAGGTAATCTCTGGAACTACTGGTCCGATTGGAAAAGTTTTAGCAACAATAGAAAGCTGCTTTACTCCTGAGTGACATGGCTATATTTTATGTACCTACGCGGGCAAAGCCGCAGACAAAAGCTAGTAGTATAATACCCTGTTTGTTGATCTTCCCGCTATCGCTTATGAACATGACCGCTACCTTAAAAACTTTTCCATTGCAGCGTAACTTTCAAAGTGGGAGTCCCGTTACCACGACTTGCCGGACGATGTAGCGTTTTACTATTAAAAATAATACGTACATTAATGGTGTTTTTAGATGGGTTGGGAACTTAGGACAGTGGTGCGCAAACTTTCTTCATGGGGGCCAGAAAGTTTTAAGAAATTACATAGGGGGCCAGAAGTATAAAAAAAATAAACATGTTCAAAATGTTATTATTTCACACAGGCCTACATGGGCACTTATAAAACGTCAGAAGCTAGTGCACGGTACCAGCTGGTCGTTTCCTATGGAGAAGAACAGGCATGAAACTCCGTGGTTCATCATCAGCCTTTTTAATGTTCCCACTGCTGGGACACAGGCCTCCTCTCTAGGAGAGGGAATGGGTCATAATCCACCACGCGTGCCCAATGCGGGTTGGTGGATGTCACAGGTCTTCGAATTTTTGGTTACTCCGTGGTTACTCTGAATGATTTTCTTCTAAATTTATTTGTTAAAAACATTATTTTTTACTAGCTTTTGTCAGCGGCTTCGCCCGCGTACATAAAATATAGCCTATGTCACTCAGGAGTAAAGTAGCTTTCTGTTGCTGCTAAAATTTTTCCAATCGGACCAGTAGTTCCAGAGATTACCCCCTACAAACAAAACAACAAAAAAACAAACTTTACCTCTTTATTATATTAGTGTAGATTAATGGTTTAATCAAATAAATGCAATTTGCAGTTGTTATTGCTGTTAAAAACTTTAGATTCGCCAAGATCCGAAGGCCGTACTGTACTGTAAGAATATAAACTCAGCCTTTAGGAGTCTACATCATAGACCATAATACATTGCAGACGCCATAAGTTTCAATAATATTAATTGTACGTGCAACTAAAATTGGAGTAGAATTCCCTGTCAGAGTCTGTGATTCCTCATGGCTACAACCTGGAGACCTTTAAGTCAAAAGTCAAATCATAACAAAATCGTATATTTCATACACACCACCACTGCTCTAAACACTCACATACAAACAAACAATTAAAAATTCCGCACATACTATGTGTTCCAAATAAGAATAGGATCGATTAACAGGATGTGACGTCACGCCGTACTGTCAAATCGAAGATTTTTTTTGCAAAATTGAAAAACTCAAAGATGAATAAAGTTGAAGAACTGGATACTAATTAAACTTTTTTCGTTCATAGTTCGTAAAAAAACTAAATATTTCGTAAAAAAAACTGAATTTCAAAAATATCTTGCCTCGATTTGACAGTAAATCGTGACGTCACAACATGGCAACCGATCCTATTTTTTTTTTAATTGCAATAAACTAGTGCTTGACTGCGATCCCACCTGATGGTAAGCAGTGATGCAATCGTTGATGGTGAGGCGCACTAGTTTATTAAGAGCCTATTCACTCTAGCCTTGAAGACACCTAAATTATATTCGGACGGAAAGACTGCAGCCGGCAAACTGTTCCAGTCCCTCGATGTACGCATTCCTATTCATCCAAGCATCCATCAAAATTGTACTACTCATAAAATGATTCACAGATTATATTTTCGAATTCATAACGTTGTACATACAAATTGGTTGGTTGTGTCATTGGCTAAAAAACTCCACTTAAGGATCTGACAAAACGGCCTTACGTCATTGATTTTTTTTTTGTTTTTGGCTTCAAATACATGCGGCGTGGGTAACTACGTCAATTCGAAGATCTGTGATTGGCTGTATGAATCGTAAAGGGTGTTAGATTTAAAACAAAGTCTCGCTTGCCCTATGTATGCTTAAATCTTTAAAACTACGCAAAGGATTTTAATGGGTTTTTTTTAGTAGATAGATTGTTTCAAGAGGACGGTTTATATGTATAATACATGCATAATATTTATAATATCACCATTGCACCCATGCGAAGCTGGGGCGAGTCGCTAGTAATATAAATATATAAAAATCAATGCCACTTGTCGTTGTAATTTTATAACTCACGAACGGGCTCACCTATCCAAATCTAATGTTTAGGCTTTGTCCGGACTGTTTAGTAGATGGTTTATCTGAAGTTTGCACACAATCGGTTAAGTGGTTCTTCATTTATCACATTTTTCATTTGGCGGAAGCGAAGCGGCGGGCAAAAGCTAGTAATAATACATATATCTACTTGCCTTTTCTCAACTTTAATAATAGTATGACTGGTAATTAGTGACCGATACTTAAACACGGGATTGTAGTCATAATAACAAACTACTTTTGCTATGGGACCAAACCTGAAATCGCGAAAAATATCTGCTGGTCAGTTAACTGCTCAAAATACTGATATTTTTACGCGATTTCCGAAACTCTGCAACTGCGCATTGAAGATCTATCGCCATTTTTGTTCAACTTCTGTTTATGCTGCTTTTATATAGCCTACTTTGTGTCCCACTGCTGGGATCCTTTCTAACTTCCCTGAAACTGAATTGAAACTTCTTAAACTTCCCTGTCTAAGGAGATTTCATTTTTTTTTAAATATCTGAAGAAAGATGTGTAATAACATCATAATCACGAAAGAGCGGTTGTATGAAAATGTACGTAGAATTGGTCGTTCTTTTTTTTTTAATCGCAATAAACTAGTGCTTGACTGCGATCCCACCTGATGGTAAGCAGTGATGCAATCGTTGATGGTGAGGCGCACTATCTTTAGAAAGATTGCCCACGTTTTCCACCCCTCAAGTTTGTATGACCTGACATCGGAACGCCTTGCAGCAATTACACCAATGGACAATGGAGCACAATTAGTTCAGAATCTGTTACTTTCTAACTTGATGCGCACATTGGAGTGGTGGTCATCAAGGAAGGGGCACGCACTTCCATTTGAGATCCGAAATTCGGTTACTGTGCATGCAAGGTCGAACGCCATGATGGTTCAATTTGCGTGACGAGGATTACAAGTATTCGGGTCTAAATCGAAGTGACCTGCGCGTAAACATAGAAAAGCCGTCTGTCTTGGTTCAATTAATTTACCACGTACTATATAAGTATTGTTATTTTTTTATTCACTTATTAAAGAAAACGTGAAGCACAAAAAAAGCAAAAATCAAAAGTTGAAATCCTTCTTTTTTTATTGTGCATAGGCTCACGTTTGACCACAATCTCACCTGATGGTAAGCGATGATGTGGTCGACGATGGAGCACGCTTGCCTAGAAGTAACCTAGTCACTCTTGACTTAAAGACTCCTAGGTAGGTTACAGCCTTACAGCTATCAGGAAACACACCTCTTTTGGAAGTCTGTTAAAAATCGCTTGACACGCAGTCCTAATACCATCACCGTTGCGCTCGGGGCTGGAGAGATGTGTCTTCAAATAGTGAATAGGCTTTTAATTGATAAATGCTATTTATTTGAAAATAGGTTTTTAACAACATTTTGACACGTCATTTTTTTGTCCGTTTAAACTAGATGAGTCCGGTGTTTCCAAGCTGACTACCCAGAGAAGAAATACTGAAACAAACTCAGGGGTCAAAGTCTCTTTTAAAGTCCATACAGCAAACATGTAATAGTCAAATAATATGAAAACAATAAACTAGTGCGCCTCGCCATCAACGATTGCATCACTACTTACCATCAAGTGGGATCGCAGTCAGGCATTAGTTTACAGCAATGAACAAAGCACTTTTCCTTTTAAATACGGGGCCATGTTTTTTTTTATGGTAGATAAAAATCATCCAATGACGAATCCTGCTCTTGGGCGGAGCAGGAGACAGTGTCAAAACTTACTGACTAAAAAACCTACCCCATTCCTTCCTTGCCTTATTCCCAGGCCCCGGTGTTACGCTTTCACATCAACCCTTGACCCAGGAGGCTTCGACCCTGTAGGGCCCCTACAGTTTGCTGACAGCTCTTTGAGGCGCTCGGGAACAGTGCGCGGGGGTCACGTGGGATTTTTGATACAGGGGACCCTGTAGGATGCCTAATTTGCTGATGACATTATTCCCACCAGCAAATTAAACAAAAAAGAGCGCAAAAGAACTTAAAAGCGTGTCTAAACTCGAGCGCACAGTTCTAATGACGTACGCGGATGTCAAAAGCGCTGCGTCATTCACTTTCTTCATTTTTTTTTTCATACGCAAACACTGGACAACGGTACGAGGGTAAACTGCCAAGTCATAGCCTTTTTAGCATTCCGTAAGGTGTTAATAGATTGTATATTATAGTTAAGAAACACTTGTATTAAATCAAAAGGTCATACAACGCCCTGCGAGAAGCAGTGGTGGCCGAGTGGTAACGGCTCTCATTTACGAGTTGTAGATCGCAGGTTCAAACCCAGCCAGGCGCATCACTTTGTGTAATTAATTTCATCACCACTGCTCTCAAAAAGGTATCTTTGCTTTTTTGTTTGTGTCAGACATAACTTTGAAAATGTTAATTTTAATTGTATTACACCAATTTTACAATGATTAGGCAAAAAGTCTAGATTAGGTAATATATAATTTGTTTCAAAACATAAGTACGGACTTGCCGTTTATAGATGATACTAACGAACCGCCCCAGCTCCGCACGGGTACTGATATTGAATATATTATGCATGTGTTATACACATAAACCTTCCTCTTGAATCACTCTATCTATTAAAAAAACCGCATCAAAATCCGTTGCGTAATTTTAAAGATTTAAGCATAAATAGGGACAGGAAGCGACTTTGTTTTTAAATGTAACTATGTAATGATTACATATACGTACATTTAAATTGACATAAAGATATTAAAAAAATCTGTGTATTTATTTTATAACCGCTTTGGTTGTTACCCATACGGTACGCCCCATAGATTGACGTGCATAATGAAAGGGCTAGAAAGGCCTCTAAAATTAGCTGTTCTAGGAATCCTATAGCGTTGCATGTTAGGGCCACCATCGGACTAGTCTCTTATGAAATATTAATGGTACTTCGATCGAAGGATTTACTGTGCTTTATTTACATTTAAATAAACTAACTTCTCTACTAATACCATAAAGAGGAAAGATTTGACGTCGAGCATTGGGTAGCTCGTGGTCCGGACGATTACCAGAAGCCTAGTCGTCGACGGCGCGCACTGTTCCCGCGCGCCTCAAGGAGTTGTCAGCAAACTATAGGGACCCTGCAGAATGGTCGAAGCCAATTAGGGCCAAGCGTTTGCGTCTGAAAGGAAGGCTCTGGCCCTGGTATGTATGGCGATGTAGGAACGGGGTAGGTTGTTTTTTCGTTGCGCCTGGTTGGGTTTGATCCCATGACCTACAATTATTCGTAAGTAGAGGCAGTTAACATTCGGATACTACTGCTATACCGATTGCCTAATTAAGGAAAAAATTACAAAAAATTCAGTAAAGATTGTCAATGATTTGGCAACAATAACAAGACCTTGATTAGCCATCGACTTGTTTCCTAAGTGCCACAATGGGTGGCACTCCCCCGTGACGCCTCATTGAACTTCTCTCAAGGTCAATGATGTCATATCGTGACCTCAATACTTACTATTGTATTTTGCCAGAATTCGAAAATGTTTTACGTTTTTCAATTGTTGCTTGTTTTTTTTATGGTGGGAAAAATCATCTAATGACAAATCCCGCCCTTGAGCGGAGCGGGGAACAGTGTCAGACTCTTACTGACTAAACAACCCACCCCATTCCTTCTTAGCGTTCAAACCGGGGTCGGACCTTCCTTTTAGAAACCGGACCGAGGCCCCAGTAGGCTTCGGCCCTGCAGTTGGGCCTCTATATTTGCTGACAACTCCTTGAGGCGCGCCGTCGACGACTGGCTTGGTCCGGACTGTTACCAGACATCCGGACGGACCCTTAAGTGGGTGGGGGAAGAGGTAATTAACCGACTTTGACGCGGGTCAAACCGCTGGCAGAAGCTAGTATTAATATAGTCATTAATTTGTGATGAAAACGGTTTTCCTCTTTTCCTTTACTTGTGCTTGGCTGCCCCTACAGATCAGAATAAACTTATTTTAAGAGTCCATCGACATAGAAGATTTAAGTTGGGTCGGAGCAAGACCTATATTTGTTGTGGGCAAGATATATTTTGCGAGGCCCCCTGACGGATGACGCAAGAGGATGAATTTAGTTAGGAAAAAAATTTTTGGATACTCAATTTTTTTCATAAAATGCAATCTTCTTCATTGTAATTATTTTACATTATTAAATATACTCAGCTAACAGTAAAGAAAACAATCATCATCTTTGCGTTTGCGGATCTTCGAGGTGCAAGGCCCCTTGGACCGCGAGGCCGTAGGCGGTGGCCCAATTCGCCCACGCCTTACGCCGCCTCTGGTTTCTGAGAAAAAGGGTCATAGGCAGACGGACAACGAAGAGCCCCGTTTCGCCAACTGTACTACGGAACCCTAAAAACGTTTTAACAGCTATTTGTAACCAAAAATGACGAACATAACAAATCGAATTTCACGTTCCGAGAAAATCGACTTTGTAAATAAAGACTTCGATTTCTATGGGCACCGGTTCAAGGCGAAGTTTTTACGTTAACTGACCAAAGAGATCATAAAAAATATTCAATAAATAAAACGACAATCGTATTCAAGAAATTACTGTTTTTTTGTTTTTTTTTTGTATAGAGATTTTTTATTGGTAGGCTCGTATTTGAGTCTCACTTGATGGTAAGCGATGATGTGGTCGACGATGGAGCACGCTTGCCTACAAGTAACTTATTCACTCTTGACTTAAAGACCCCCCAGACTAATACACACGAACAATAATATATATAAAAAAAATAAATGGTTTTCTTTATTTTCGTTCTCATTCACTCACTCATTCATCGACGCCTGGGTCAAAAGTTTGGACAGAACATTCAATTTTTTGCCAAAAACGAACGAGAAAGGAATATTCGAAATGCATCCCCCTAAGGGAATGTAAAAACGAATCAGAATGGATTTTTCGAAATGCATTCTCCTATGGGAATGAACCGGGTGTCCGATTTTTGTACGGAGGAAGCTACATTCACGCGGCCCGATGATAAGATAAGAGTCTAGTCCAGAGGTGGACAAACTTTCAAAATGGGAGATCAAAAAGTTTTAAAAAATTCGGAGGAGGGCTAGAAAGGCTAAACTTTAAATCATATCAAAACATTAATCGTACAGCAGTAAACACTTGCACTACTTAATGTAAAAAAAATAAAGTTTAAAAACTAACACCCGACTACTTAAAAACACGCTCTAAAAAGTACGAAACAAGAAAACAAGAAAGCCGTGGTCGTATACCACTTTTTTTTAATTTATTATTCTTATGGCATACGACCACGGCTTTCTTGTTTTCTTGTTTCGTACTTTTTAGAGCGTGTTTTTAAGTAGTCGGGTGTTAGTTTTTAAACTTTATTTTTATTTAACATATTTTGGAGTTCTAAATAGGTTAATCTTGGGTTCATTGATTTCTCAGCCCATGAATACAGGTAAAGTCACAAGCAAATGCTAGTAATATATATATATTCAAAATGTACAAGTAAAGCGCTTTCAAATGATACCAAACACGGCATATTTATCTTAACTTTATTTTTTAACTTCGAATGTTTTGTCCGCTAGAGGGCGCCACATTAAATTTTGTGAAATCCCATATAGCCTATAACCAGCGGACAATTAAGACGCTTCTAATGATATGTCATTTGTCGAATTCTGATAAGTAGTTTAGAAGTTACGAGGGAACAGATGAACATCCATACCCACATACATACATACATACATACATACAGGTCAAAATCATAACCCTCCTTTTGCTTCGCCGTAGTCGGGTAAAAAATACAGTACGGCCGCTGGATCTTAGGGACTCTGAAGTTAGGCTCTGCGAAGTTTAGCGCCTTAAAACTCATACACAAAATAAATAGTTTAAACAAACAATGCAATTTGCAGTTGCTATTGCTGTTAAAAACTGTTATTGGCATTTGTTTTTTTAATACCTTTATTGACGTGACAACGTCTTAAATTAGGTTGCGGCTGGGAGTCACTTATGAAAAAGTGTAACGCTCGGTAACGTTACGATGAGTCGCCGAACGAGAGAGAGGCCCGCCGAATGCCTTGCGTCTCTCTCCCACTCAACTATGATCGGTCTGCCGCGCGCGCAGCACTAGAGAATTAGGACGTTGTCACGTAAAATCTTCGCCCGTAAAACCGACTTTACAGGCAACCATTTTTTTTTGTACGAGTTTTCAAGCGCTAAAATTCGCAGAGCCTAACTTCAGACTGGCCAAGATCTGACGGCCGTACTGTACAATTTAACTTAGAAGACGCCTTCATTGGTAGGCGTGTTCGTGTGTGTAATACAATAATGAAAAAATCTACTTTATATTTCCGGACCGTCAAATTATTAATTATCGCGGGCCATATATTACTCAGGTCGAAGGACCCACACAGGAAGAGGTGGCCCACAGGCCGTATTTTGCCTGTCACTGCACTAATCCTATAATAAACACGTTTATCGCTAGCAAAGCCTTACATAGGTACGAAAGAGAAGTGCTCAGTAATATTAGAAATGTACAATCGTTTCTTCGCTATGTAAAAGTGCCGTCCGTCTGTTACAAAACGTCCAGTTTTGTTTTATTTTATTTACTTTTAGAAGCACTTTCACCAATCTATTTCGTTTGTACTCCACGAGTAAGGTGGCCAACTGTCCGCCATTCTGCGGGACAGTCCCGTAATAACACTTGTATAATACTGTATTGCAATCTATTGATGTACTAGCTTTTGACCTTGCGGCTTCGCTCCCGGCAACAGAAAAATATGATAAACTAGCTTTTGCCGCGTGGTATTGGGGTTGGGGTTGGAGTTTCCGGGATAAAAAGTAGCCTATGTCCTATTCCGGAAATTTCATCCAGATCCGTCTAGCCGTTTTGGCGTGATTGAGTAACAAACATCCAAACATCGTAACTTTCGCATTTATAATATTATAGTAAGATATACTAGCTTTTGCTCCCGGCAACAGAAAAATGTGATAAATGAAGAAACACCCAACCGATTTTGTGCAAACTTCACATAAACCATCTACTAAATAGTCCGAACAAAGCCTAAATTAAATTGGTTTGGATAGGTGAAACTTAAATAGGTAGGAAGAGTAGGTAACCAGTGTAGAGTAGGAAGGTAGTGTAGGGAGTTAGGTAGAGTTGGGTAAGGTAGGATAAATTGTGTAGACTAGAACAGAGCAGTCAGTTGACATACACCATCAACGATTGCATCACTGCTTACCAGCAGGATCACAGTCAAGCACTAGTTTAAAGCAATTAAAAAAAAAAAACATTTGCTAGCATTATTGCTTCGCAGAACGATGCGGCCGCCTGCACTTACTCCTCGCTTTTCGACCAGGGCCTAGTGCGAGAGGACTTTGCCGTCGATTACCCACACAGACACGTAGCTCCTCAGTTTAAGCGGGGCACACCGCTACCGTATGCTTTAGTATCATCATCATCATCATCAGCCTTTTAATGTTCCCACTGCAGGGACACAGGCCTCCTCTCTCTAGGAGAGGGAATGGGCCATAATCCACCACGCGGGCCCAGTGCGGATTGGTGGATGTCACATGTCTTCGAATTTTTGGTTCTAGGACATGCCGGTTTCCTCACGATGTTTTCCTTCACCGTTTTGAGAGCAGTGGTGATGAAATAAATTACACAACGTAATGCGCCTGGCTGGGTTTGAACCCGCGACCTACGACTCGTAAGTCGGGGCCGTTACCACTCGGCCACCACCGCTCTATGCTTTAGTATATTAAGAGCCTATTCACTCTAGCCTTGAAGACCTAAATTGTAATCGGACGGAAAGACCGCAGTTAGCAAACTGTCCCAGTCCCTCGATGTACGCGGTATAAACGACGAGGCAAAACGCCGCCGTCCGAACCATAGATGTCTTAAAAACTTAAGGGTGGATATTTGCTGTACGAGTTTTCCTAAGATAAAATTGAGATGGCAGAATCAAATCGTGCAAGTACGAGTGAGGGAACAGCCACATCCGTGATGATCCCGATCCCGGTTCCCAGTCATCGTACGCCTGGACGGAAGCGAGAAATGGATAGCTCACCATCCACCTGGTAAGAATTTTATCTTTAGAAAGTTGGCTATTACAAATTCTGCTCACAAACGTTTAGAACGTAATCGTTGGTTTTTCTCAGACTTGTACAAAAAATAAACTATAGCTTCGGAGACGAAAGCAGGTGCAGACAACGTAACCAAATAGTATTCAAAAGTTTATTTAAGATATTTTTATTTGTTGTCCAACTTTTAATAATATTCGACAACTATCACACAACGCCGTCTAGTCTCAAGCTAAGCAGAGCTTGTGTTATGAGTACTAGACAACTGATAAACATACTTATACAGGGTGAATTTTACCGGTTTTTCATTCGACACGCTAAGACGAAGAAATTACAGGGTTATTGGTAAAACACCTCTTAAGAGGTCATTGTACTCATCATTATGAACAACTTTTACTATGGGACCAAACCTGAAAAAGCCAAAAAAAGAAAAAAAAAACTTGAAAACTCGTATAGAAAAAAAAGGTTTAAAAAAATGCCTATAACAGTTTTTATCAGCAATGACAACTCCAAATTGCTTTATTTTATTTTTTTTATTTTTTTGTACAAGTTTTGACTCTAAATTCGGACTCGCCAAGATCCGACAGCCGTACTGTACAGTACGGCTGTCGGATCTTGGCGTCCAGGTGTACGTCATCGTACGCCTGGACGGAAGCGAGAAATGGATAGCTCACCATCCACCTGGTAAGAATTTTATCTTTAGAAAGTTGGCTATTACAAATTCTGCTCACAAACGTTTAGAACGTAATCGTTGGTTTTTCTCAGACTTGTACAAAAAATAAACTATAGCTTCGGAGACGAAAGCAGGTGCAGACAACGTAACCAAATAGTATTCAAAAGTTTATTTAAGATATTTTTATTTGTTGTCCAACTTTTAATAATATTCGACAACTATCACACAACGCCGTCTAGTCTCAAGCTAAGCAGAGCTTGTGTTATGAGTACTAGACAACTGATAAACATACTTATACAGGGTGAATTTTACCGGTTTTTCATTCGACACGCTAAGACGAAGAAATTACAGGGTTATTGGTAAAACACCTCTTAAGAGGTCATTGTACTCATCATTATGAACAACTTTTACTATGGGACCAAACCTGAAAAAGCCAAAAAAAGAAAAAAAAAACTTGAAAACTCGTATAGAAAAAAAAGGTTTAAAAAAATGCCTATAACAGTTTATCAGCAATGACAACTCCAAATTGCTTTATTTTATTTTTTTTATTTTTTTGTATAAGTTTTGACTCTAAATTCGGACTCGCCAAGATCCGACAGCCGTACTGTACACGTGTCTAATATAGTTCTAGCTTAAAGGAAGAGAATACGACTTTTGATAATTTAAACCAAACATCACGTCTAAACGGCTAGTCCATATGTTTTGAAAAAAATATATGTTTAGCTAGACTAGTTGCCTAACAATTTGATATACGAATATTTTCTTATTTATTTATCCTGGAATCTTTAAGTCAAGAGTGAATAGGTTACTTCTAGGTAAGCGCGCTCCATCGTCGACCGCATCGTCGCTTTCCATCAGGTGAGATAGCGGTCAAGCGCAAACCTATTACCAATAAAAAAAAATACATTTTTTTTTTATTGAACTTGGTGTAATTTGTTTTCAAAGTTATGTCTAACATAGACAAAAAAGCGAAGATATGCCAAAAAGTCAAAAACCATCGGGTGTATTTATATGGAACTTACACAAACTAAATAAAAGATAATTTATTTACCAAGCTTTGATATATAGGTATACTAGCGACCCGCCCCAGCTTCGCACGGGTACTGATATTGAATATATTATGCACGTAAACCTTCCTCTTCAATCACTCTATCTACTAAAAAAAACCGAATCAAAATCCGTTGCGTACTTTTAGAGATCTAAGCATACATAGGGATAAGCAATTTTGTTTTATACTATGTAATGATATCATGATATGGCTTTTATTCATATTGTGTTCTTCGAATACCGTCATTAGAGACACAATAGAAAGACAATAGGTGTGCCAACACCTGTGTTCACTTGGGGCACTAGGGCTTGAGTAAGACCTTTTGAATACAGTAATTAGAAACGTAATAGAAAGACAATAAATGTGCGAACGCCGGCGTTCACAGCGGCGGCGACAGTTGTTACAGACACAATTGTGTCTGTAACAACTGTCGCCGCCGCTAACAACGGTTAAAATGGATTTTGTTATGAGCCTTTTCAATAAGAGATCTTTCTAAAAGCATAACTTTAAAAAACCCAACCTCATTACCATGGTATAATAAAAAACGAACGAATTCGGACATTACCATATTAAGTAGAATTACATGTATGAAGTTATTTTCGTATACTCGAATTAGTTTAACGGAACATGTTATACAGTATACAGGCTATTTTTAGATACGCGTGCCTCCAAACGTGATCGTTTTGAGTTTTCTACCTACGGTTATTAGGTGGTCTGTCAAGGTTGCGCCCACTACAATTCTTTTGTTTGCAGTGACAAAATTATTATGCAATTTTTGCGGGTAATGTGTGAGTTTTTTTTTTATATTTGCTTACAGTACGGCCGTCGTATCTTGGCGTGTTTGATGTTAGGTTCACCGAATTTTAGCGCTTGAAAACTCGTACAAAAATAAAGATTAAAAAAAAAATGTCTATAACAGTTTTTAACAGCAATAATAACTGCAAATTGCATTTATTTGTTTAAACCATTTTTTTTTCAAGTTTTGTGCAGACGTGGCCGTGGACTTGTCACAATCGTCACTCTATGTGTGTGTCCTCGGCTTTATGCCGAGTGGAGGGCCGTTTTGTGCAGACGTGGCGCACTAAAATTAAGATTTTATGGTTTAGTTTAAATTTTTATTTCCTTGTTGATTTCATTATTTTTTTCATTTTAACTTGTAAATTAGTGTTTAAAATTGCGTCATTCTCGCAAATAAAAAGATTTTCGTTCTTAATTCTTCACTAAGTTGATTAGATAGAAATCGTGTCATTTCTATCCAATCAACTTTAACTTGGTCAATAAAAACCTATGAAAACTAAAGTAGACAACGACTATATAATATAATAATAATAATATAATATGTCCACAACTATCACACAAAGCCATCTAGTCCCAAGCTAAGCAGAGCTTGTGTTATGGGTACTAGACAACTGATAAACATACTTATATATTTCTAAATACATACATATTATAGATAAATTACACCCAGACACAGAACAAATGATCGTGCTCATCACACAAACATTTGTCCTGGGTGGGAATCGAACCCACGACCTCCCGCATAGCAGTCAGGGTCACTAACTACTAGACTGACAGGCCAGTCAATCCAGTCAAGTATATATTACATAGTCGTGCTGCTAAATTTCATACTAATATGTTCTAGCGTGAAAGTCGGTTTACCTCTTTAGGGATCGTCGACGACGCGCTCTGTTCCCGCGCGCCTCAAGGAGTCGTCAGCAAATGTAGAGGCCCAACTGCAGGGCCGAAGCCTACTATCGATGTCTGGCAATTTGAGTATTTTCTGCGGCCTATCCAAATGTCCTTTCCTTGGTATTGTTCGTCAAGTCGTTGAGCTCCTTAGTAGTCCTGAGTTGAGCTTTGCGAATACTGACAAATGCTTGCACTGACTTTACAGGTCTACTCAAATTTGTATGGTCCCTATGTGATTTTTTTATGGTGGTAAAAATCATCTAATGACGAATGTCGCACTTGGGCGGAGCGGGAAACAGTGTCAGACTCTTACTGACTAAACGACCCACCCCTTTCCTTCTTAGCCTTCATACCAGGGTTGGACCTTTCTTTCAGAAGCCGGACCGGAGCCCCATTAACTTCGGGCCTGCAGTTGGGCCTCCCCCTGTCATTACGTCATTTGACTAATACTTATTACTGTATGGATTTTAAAAGAGACTTTGACCCGTGTATGCTTTGACTCCTGAGTTTGTTTCGGTGTTTCTTCTCAAGGTTGTCAGCTAGGAAACACCGGCATCATCTAGTTTCGAATAAAAAAATGACATGTTTTTAAACCTACTTGCAAAATAAAGATCATCATCATAATTTCAGCCGAAAGACGTCCGCAGCTGGACATGGGCCTCCTCCAAGCGCCGCCACTAAGACCGGTCCTGTGCGTCTTGCATCCATCGGCTTCCAGCAACCCTGACCAGGTCATCGGTCCACCTTGCGGGAGGCCTTCCAACGCTACGTCTTCCGGTACGCGGTCGCAACTCCAGAACCTTTCGGCCCCAGCGGCCATCCGTTCTGCGTGCGATGTACCCTGCCCATTGCCACTTAAGTTTGGCGATTCTTTTCGCTATTTCGGCAACCTTATTTAAAACAAAATGATATCTATCCAAGTTCATATACCGCCTGACCAACAAATAGATTTATTTTTTCCGCTGTGTGTTTTTCAAGATAAACAATGACCAACATTACATGAAGCGGAAACAAAAAACGATCGGGTATTTTTCCACAATTTGGAACCCGTCTAGAGACCCTGACATTCTACCAGCGGTTATGACCGTCAGACAGCCAAAAATATTTGGAAAACACCGCATGACAGTTTTTTTTATGGTGGGAAAAATCATTTAATGACGAATCCCGCCCTTGGGCGGAGCTGGAAACAGTGTCAGACTCTTACTGACTAAACGACCCACCATTCCTTCTTGCCTTAGTTCCAGGGGCACGGTGTTCCGCTTTCGCAACAACCTTTGGCCCCAGTTGGCTTCGACCCTGGTGGGCTCTACAGTTGCTGACAACTTCTTGAGGTGCGCGGGAACAGTAAGCGCCGTCGACGACTTGGAAACCTTTGGGCTAGAACTACAATAGATACACATAAAACACGTCTGATTTGTACGTAGAACGACGTCACGTGGCGTGGATCAAGTGTAGCTCTACAAGTTAATTAAAAAAAATGGTTGCCTGTAAAGTCGGTTTTACGGGCGAAGATTTTACGTGACAACGTCCTAATTCTCTAGTGCTGCGCGCGCGGCAGACCGATCATAGTTGAGTGGGAGAGAGACGCAAGGCATTCGGCGGGCCTCTCTCTCGTTCGGTGACTCATCGTAACGTTACCGAGCGTTACACTTTTTCATAAGTGACTCCCAGCCGCAACCTAATTTAAGACGTTGTCACGTCAAAAAAGGACAATCAAGTTCCAAGTGGTCAGACTCAGGGTCCCAAACACCATCAAGCAGCCCCACTGCGCAACTTATGATGTCGTTTTAAAAATGTTAAGTCTTGTCATTCATAAAACTGTATGTGAATGTAATTGAAAGAAAGAAAATACCACGAAAGAAAAGAAAGAAAAAAACCATTTTGTTTGCGAGATGTACTTTAAACAATAATTTACAAGGATTTAAAATGGAAAATAAGGAAAAAAATGTTAAAAATCATAAACAATATCTTAAAATCCACTCAGCATAAAGCCGAGGACACACACATAGTGAAATCAAATCAAAATGGTTTTTATTTCACACAGGCTTACATGGGCACTTATAAAACGTCAGAAGCTAGTGCGATGAGTCAACGGCGTTGATTTTCAGGGTAGAAGAGTGAACTACTATAACCTAGAGACCTTTGAGTCAAGAGTGAATAGATTACTTCCACCATATACATATAAGTGGTCAAACGCGAGCTATACAAAATGACAAAAAGAGTAAATATCAAAAGAATAAATTTCCGTTCCGTGACAAAATATGATCTGTCCCTTACTATTTTCGTCTACTTGAAAACACTCAATACATTTATGAAGCGACGCAATATATAATGGACAAACTATTTATTTGTAACGCAGTATGAATTACGCGTCACACCGTCTATAGTTGAAGATAAAAGTGATGCGACTCGCCCAATAAAAGTTAGTGTAGGCAGGGACTACACTCATTCACACTGTATCTTAGAGCAGTGTTGGCTGAGTGGTAACGGCCCCGACTTACGAGTTGTAGGTCGCGGGTTCACACCCACCCAGGCGCATTACTTTGTGTCATTTATTTCATCACCACTGCTCTCAAAACAGTGAAGGAAATCATCGTGAAGAAACCGGCATGTCCTAGAACCAAAAATTCGAAGACGTGTGACATCCACCAATCCGCACTGGGGCCGCAAGGTGTATTATGGCTCATTCCCTTTCCTAGATAAGAGGCCTGTGTCCCAGCAGTGGGAACATTAAAAAGGCTGATGATGATGATATCTTATGACGGGCAAGAACTAAGAACTCCTTAAACGGTTGCGGTCCCGCAGCTTCTGTCATCATCATTATTTCAGCCCAAAGATGTCCACTGTTGGACATAGGCCTCCCCCAAGCGTCGCTACAATTAACGGTCCCAAAATTTGGCTTCTACCTGATAAAATACGTTGACTGGTAATTAGTAACCAAAACTAACACATCATAAATTGTAGTCATACAATCATTGTAGTCAAAAAATACACATACAGCAAATTCAGTCCACTTTGATCACTTAGGCAAACATAAATTTACTGAACAGCTGAATCTAATCTCCACTCTAGATTCTAGAGTGAGTCTAGAGTCTAGAATACGAGAAGTCATTCCTTTCCTATTAAGAAAAGAAATGGTGTGACCCATTCATTTCAATACGATGTAGATTCCTACTTCCAAGGTAAACAATACATTAAAAACCATAATACCATAACATAATATCTCATTAAATCCACAATTTTCCACAACACCTGCCGAGTTGCATACGATTAGGGCTCTTTCCCATTTCTCTTAATTATAAATATTCATGACCGAAAACTTAATCAGCTAATTTATTCAAACGAAATAAACACTTATAAAATGTTCAAAACTATGACTCAATTGTACTATTAAAGGTACTTCCCAAGTTCCTATTATCACTATCAATACATAGTATAAAACAAAGTCACCTGTTCCTATGTATGCTTAAATCTTTAAAACTTCGCAACGCATTTTGATGCGGCTTTTTTTATAGATAGATTGATTCAAGATACTAAGGTACTTCCTAAGTTCCCATTATCATCATTACATAATATAAAACAAAGTCACCTTTTCCTACGTATGCTTAAATCTTTAAAACTTCGCAACGGATTTTGATGCGACTTTTTTATAGATAGAGTGATTCAAGAGGAAGGTTTATGTGTATAATACATGCATAATAAAATTATATTCAATATCAGTACCTGTGCGAAGCTGGAGCGGGTCGCTAGTTATTACAAAAAAAAAACGACATTTACTATGTAGATCTGGTCCAATTGGTATTTTCCTTCTACTTATACCCTAGCGATAGACAAGCACGTCCATAGAAACTATTTGTCAAAATACTGAAAAGTTAATACTAAAGTCCGCTGCAGCGCTTCATTGGCATTATGTTGTCTAACAAGACTTTTAAAACTTACAGCGCTGATACGTCAAAACTGCACTAATGTCATCAATGTAAAGGTGTGTGGCCTGCAGATCACCTAAGTCAAGTAAACTATAATAATAATAATCTTTATTATCGCATATTTACAGTTCACAGGGTGACTTATAATTAGACACAAGTAAATTTGAGGTGCAATAAGTACTGGTACTGTCTCCCAAACTAAGCAAGTGCTTGTGTTTTAGGTGGCAGTGTTCAGTCGTTTAGTAGGGCACTTATTAACATCATCATCATCTCAGCGTTAGTCCCGGTTGCTTCCTTGGCTTACACCTCGGTGCCCGGGGTCCGCTTTCCAACTCAGACGCTTCCACTTCGCTCGGTCTTTCGCGTCCTTTGCCGTAAGCCCATTGGCACGCATATCGTCCCTTACGACGTCGATCCAACGCCTCTTAGGCCTTCCTCGTTTTCCGGGTCCCGGCGGAGGTGGCATGGCGAGGCATCTGTTACCCACGTAATCTGCCGGTTTTCGTAATACGTGGCCATACCAGCGTAGGCGACCCTCCTGCAGTTTATCCGCTATGTCACGGACATGAAGGCTGCCCCGGATGCGGGAGTTTTTAATGCGGTCTTTCCGCGACACTCCCGACATCCAGCGCAGCATATTCATTTCCGTGACACGCAGGCTCTGCTTGTGCCGCTCAAGTACAGGCCACGCTTCACTGCCATACAAAAGGACAGGCCTAATGATGGTCTTATAGACCTGTCCTTTGAGCCTAACCGGCATTTTGGGGTCACAGATAACCCCCGCCACCTCACGCCATTTCGCCCAGGCCGCCGAGATACGTGACTCGACGTCGCAATCGACGTCCCCGGACTCGTGGAGCACCGATCCCAAGTACCTGACCTGTTCCGTGCGCTCGACTGAGTCTTCGCCAATGCGAACAGGAGCAGCGTTTGTTGTGTTACAGGCCAAGTACTCGGTCTTCGCCGCATTAATTTTCAGACCGCCGTTTTCCAGCGATTCCTTCCACGCTGTCACACGTCGAACCAAACGCCCACTGTCCGAGTCCGCCAGCGCGATGTCGTCTGCATACATGAGCAGCCATGGCGGCTGCTCGTGTAAGTCCCTGATGTTGAAGGACAGCACGTCCAGCACCACACTGAACAGAAACGGACTAAGGACAGAACCCTGGTGAACTCCGACGGTGATGGGGAAGGGTTTCGTATCGCCAACAGCGGTCCGAACCACAGAACCGGAGTCTCGGTACATATCTCGGATGATGTCAACATAGGTCTCGGGCACTCCTTTGGATCTCAGCGCCCACCAGATCACCTCACGGGGGACACAGTCGAAGGCCTTCTGCATGTCAAGGAACAAGAGGTGCAGAGGCGTATTCTTTGATCTGTATCCCTCCATTGTAACCCTTAGGGCAAAGATGGGATCCATGGCGCCATGGCCTGGTAGAAACCCATCTGTCGGATCCGAGAGTCAATCACCCGCTCGAAGAGCTTCATGGTGTGGGACATAACCTTAATCCCCCGGTAGTCGCCACACTCCTGCACTGATCCCTTGCCTTTGAAGACTGGAGTGATAATACTCAGTCTCCATTGACTCGGGATCTTTCCGGTGAGGAGCATGCGGTTAAATAGGTGGGTTAAGATGCCCACACCACGAGGACCCATCGCCTTCCAGGCTTCAATGGGGACTCCATCGGCACCGACAGCTTTCCGGTTCTTCATGCGGCGAAGAGCCACATGCACTTCTTCAGGCGTAACCGGGGGCACAAGTCCCTGATTTGGAGGGAGAACCGGAGACAGCACCTCTTTATGCTGCTTGTTCAGCAGCTCGTGAAAATACGAGCGCCATCTCTCCTTCACCGCGAGGTCCTCGCATAACAGATTGCCGTCAGGGTCTCTTACACAGCGGCACTTAGTGATATCCAGTGCCGCTTTGACCCTGGAACGTGCCAACTTATAAATGAGCTTCTGCCCCTCAGACGATTTCAACTTATCATAAAGTGGCTGTAAGTGGTCTCGTCTGGCTCTGGCTACGGCCCTCTTCGCGGCACGTTTTGCAGCTCTGTATGCGTCGCGGTCTTCGGGAGATTTGGAAGCTTGCCACGTTTTGAAGAGAGCTTTCTTCTCTCTGATCTCCCTCTGGACTGTGTCATCCCACCACCAAGTTTCCTTGTCACCCTTGCGGCCGCCCCTGGACAAGCCGAGCACCGACTTTGCCGCCTCGGTGATGGCAGCCTGAATCCTGTCCCAGTGGCTTTGCACAGGTTCGCCATCGGTACCATCGCACTTATCGCCGATGGCCGACGCAAACGACTGGGACGTGGCTGCATCCAGTCGCCACCACCGTATTCGGCGTTGTTGGCGCTCATCAAACTTGACCCTAGGTTTGACGCGCAAGTCCATGACAAGGAGACGGTGTTGTGCAGTGAGACTCTCGCTGGGTATGACCTTGCAGTTGGCCACCTTACTGATAAGGTGCCTCCGTGTGAGTAAGAAATCGATTTGGGTAGCGTACCTCCCGCTCTTGTAGGTAATCAGGTGTTCGGATTTCTTTTTAAAATACGTGTTCACGATGGCAAGGCCGGCAGCCGCACACGTTTGGAGGATATTCTCCCCTTCAGCGTTACGGCTACCGTATCCAAAGCCACCGTGAACATGCTCAAACTCCTTGCACCTGTCACCCACATGACCGTTCAGATCACCACCCAGAACGATTCCCTGTGACAGCGGGATGCCACGAAGCACCCCACCGAGTTGATCCCAGAACGCAGCCTTTTCAGCGTCGCTGCAACCGACCTGAGGCGCGTAGGCACTTATCAAGTGGGTTATAACCCCGTCGATAAGCACACCTACGACCATAAAAGCCGGTCGCTGTAGCGTTTCACCTCCGAGACTGCGTCTTGAAACTCCTCGGAGAGTACAACGGCCACCCCGTTCTCCCCACCGGCTGCACCCGTGTAAATCAGCTTGTAGCCATTCCCAATGAGCCGGGACCTGCGGCCTTTCCACCGAGTCTCCTGCAGGAATGCCACGGCCACCCTTCGCCTAAGCAGTACAACGGCTAACTCTCTCGCGCGTCCGGTCTGCGTGCCAATGTTAAGGCTGGCGAAGCGGAGTTTACGGGTTGGGGCTCGCGTCTTCAGCCGTGTTCGCCCCTGACACGGTAGCCCTCGCCCACTTGCCACAGGAGTCGGGCGAATCTCCTGCGCGCCGTTTTGCGGCGGCGCCCTATCCGTGGCAACTAACTTTCTTATACTGTCCATGTTTAATGGCTTTTGTGGCCTTTACGGGAGCGACTGCCGTCTGACCTCCCAACCCTGAGAGGGAAAGCCAGCGCCAGAGCCTCGTCCGCTGATCGGCAAGTGCCCCAACTTGCAGGGGAGGTTGACTTGGGCCCCGAAGATCGTAAAGGGGCCCCATATGCACCCAGGGCACTTATTAACAGATTACAATATATTGGTGTAACTGACTGTGCGGTACGCCTAATCTAGTACGTAGTACATTTAATATCTATGGTATTTCCAAAGTCTAAATGGGACTAATCTATTCAATGGAGAATTTGGCTACTATTTAAAATATGGCTATTTTAAAAATGTGGGTGTATCTTTGAAACCGAGAGGGTATCTTATACAGCGCTCTCACACTGCGTGAACGTCAAAACTGCACTAATGTCATCAATGTAAAGGTGTATGGCCTGCAGATCATTCAAGTCAAGTAAAGTGACTGTACGTCTGATTTTTTTTATGGTAGGTAAAAATCATCGAATGACGAATCCCGCTATTGGGCGGAGCGGGAAACAGTGTCAGACTCTTACTGACTAAAGAAAAAAATCTACCCCATTCCTTCCTTGCCTTATTCGCAGGCCCTGGTGTTACGCTTTCGCATCAACCCTTGGCCCAGAAGGCTTCAACCCTGTAGGGCCCCCACAGTGTGCTGGCAACTCTTGAGGCGTGTGGGAACAGTGCGCGTCGTCGACGACTTGGGCTCGGTCTGGACTGTTACCAGACGACCGGACGGTGAGCTGCCGGACATCTCGGACAGTTGCCTTTGCTTGACTGTACGTCTGACTATACGGTACTTCTAATCTAGAGCGTAGTACATGTATATTGATAGTAAGTACGAAAGCTAGACCAGATCAATGAGACGTTCTCACGGTTTTACAGAAACATATATAATATATAACAAAAAAATGCGACAATGTATGTCAAAGTTGATCTATCCTTGTCACACAAGACTTCGCTACCGAAAGGCGGTGAGAATCAAAATGGCGCATGTACAATAGCGAAATAAATTATAATACTTGATTACTAAATAAATGTACCTAAAATGTACTACTTAGTACATACGTGGCTCTTAAGACAAACACTGCAATATTGCCATCGAGTTTTTTTTTTATTGTCGATAGGTTTGCGCTTCACCGCTACCTCATCTGATGGAAAGTGATGACGCGGTCGACGATGGAGCGAGCTTACCTAGAAGTAATCTATTCACGATTCCCGGGTTGTAGCCATCAGGCTCCGGCAGGGAATTCCTTAGCTGTGCGCAGAATGGATGTTGTGTTGTCAAAACGTTTTGTGCGTATAGGTGGGATGTCCACCACGTCCTGGAATGTCTCGTGATCCGATCCTCCGATGATGGAACGGGCTAGGCGGAATCTAGATGACGGCCGTACTGTATAACATTTTATTATTTAACCATTACTCGTAAAATATCATTACCTACACTAAAAAATTAACTCAAGCATAAAAAACCAACACACTTGAGTTGTTGGAAATAAAACAACTGTTTTTCGTTTTTCAGTTTGTTTATTTAACTCAGGAACTTGGGGTCCTAGACCTTTGGAAGTCGTACAAGGAACCAAAGTCAACTCGTAAAAATATTTAAGTATTTTTTTTAATAAACTGTTTTTCTTCACCCTTACAATATACTAGCTTTTGCCCGCGGCTTTGCCCGCGTGGTATTGGGGTTGGGGTTTCCGGGATAAAAGGTAGCCTATGTCCTATTCCGGAGTGTATCCTATGCCTGTGCCAAATTTCATCCAGATCCGTTTAGCCGTTTTGGCGTGATTGAGTAACAAACATCCAAACATCGTAATTTTCGCATTTATAATATTAGTAAGATTTTAATATTATAATATATTTCTAGCCCATACTGTCCCACTGCTGGGCAAAGACCTCCCTCTATTCCTTCCAGTGTTCTCGGTGTTGAGTCACTTCTTGCTAATTCCTAAGGAAGGCATCCAAGTCGTCCCGCCATCTCCAACTCTCTACCCTCACCACTACAACTCATTAATTTGGTTTTAACAAAATGCAAACGAACATTAGAAAATTGAAATAATTGACGTTATAATGAGAGAAAATAATAAATGTCATCACCACTGCTCTCAAAACGGTGAAGGAAAACATGGTCAGGAAACCGGCATGTCCTAGAACCGAAAATTCGAAGACGTGTAACATCCACCAATCCGCACTTGGCTCACGTGGTGGATTACGGAAAATTCCTTTTCCTTACGGCCAAGTCCCTGCAGTGGGAACGTTATGAGTCTTAAGCCATGCTTTGCTAGAAACGTCAATGTCATATTTTTTTTATTTTACTAATGTGAACAATATCGGACAACTATAAAAAAAAACACGAGCATATTTCCCGTATTTAGAAATCAATTTCTCGCTTCACGTTCGGAATCAAATAAAAACGTTGCCAGTCGTCGGATTCATTCTATATTTTGCGAATTTTCGCTGCAGTTTTCATTCGTTTCATATTATTTGAAAAACATCCGTCCACATTGTTTGGCGTCGGTGTCTCGAAATATAACTCGAACCATTTTGTTTTTAGATTGGTAAACTGGAAATGGTAACGTTCAAAATGTTGACTATCAATGTCAACTAGTTAAACTAGTGCTTGACTGCGATCTCGCCTGATGGTAAGCAGTGATGCAATCGTTGATGGTGAGGCGTACTAGTTTATTAAGAGCCTATCCACTCTAGCCTTGAATATGACTAAATTATAGTCGGATGGGAAGACCACAGCAGGCAAACTGTTCCAGTCCTTCGATGTACGCGGTATAGACGACGAATAGTCTTTTTTACATAGAGTGGGTAAAGTGACAACAGGACGAAGATATGCATCTTTAAAATAAAAGGATAGATAGAAAAACGGACGATAGATTAAAAAACGAACTATAGACGCATACATAAATCGGTGCAAACGTTCTACTAACCCGTTAACTATGGGGTAATGACCATAGTTTGTCCGGATACCAAATGTTACGTAGACGAAGTCGTTAGCAGAAGCCAGTAAACAAACTCAAGGAGTTGTCAGCAAGTGTAGAGGTTCAACTGCTGGGCCGAAGCCTACTCGGGCCTCGGTCCGGCTTCAGAAAGGAAGGTCCGACCCTACCGACCCGAGGTCGTTTACTCAGAGTCTGACACTGTTGCCCGCTCCGCCCAAGGGCGGGATTCGTCATTAGATGATTTTTCCCACCATAAAAAAAAGAAAAAAACCCAATAAACAAAAAAAAACATATTTTTTGTATGATTTAGCCCCGAACTTAAGAAGCAATTTAAAATGTTGTGAGCGGTGCTCCAAGGCTGCCTTCAAGGTTCGCTACAGAGCGGGTTTAGACTTTCTCGGCCTAGGACACAAATCCTAATAGCTACGTACTGTTATGATCATTATACTAGCAACCCGCCCCAGCTTCGCACGGGTACTAATATTAAATATATTATGCATGTATACCCACAAACCTTCCTCTTGAATCACTCTACCTCCAAAAAAAAACCGCATCAAAATCCGTTGCGTACTTTTAAAGATCTAAGCATACATAGGGACTAAGCAACTTTGTTTTATACTATGTAATGATGATGATATTTATTTATTCAATCTTTATGTACTATGTACAAAGGCGGACTTAATGCCTTAGGCATTTTCTACCAGTCGACGTTAGGGAGCTGCAGAGACATATCAAAGTAGGTGTACCTAGATGTTTATGAACATTTATAATCATTATCATCATCATCAGCCTTTTTGTGTAATGTTCCCACAGGCCTTCTCTCTAGGAGAGGTAATGGGCCATAATCCACCACGCGGACCCAGTGCGGATTGGTGGATGTCGCATATCTTTGAATTTTTGGTTCTAGGACATGCCGGTTTCCTCACGATGTTTTCCTTCACCGTTTCGAGAGCAGTGGTGATGAAATAAATTACAAAAAAGTAATGCGCCTGGCTGTGTTTGAACCCGCGACCTACAACTCGTAAGTCGGGGCCGTTACCACTCGACCACCACTGCCCCAAACATGACATACAAATAACCACAATTATTAATTATTTAATTTATTAGTATAGACGTATTATTTAGTGTAATAAACCTGTGGTCAGATATCACGTTGCCTAATTATAATTACAATAATTGAATGAATAAGTTGTCAAGATACATAAATATTACATTAATTAATTATAATTAACTGCGAATTTGTAAGTGTGTGTTATTTGTTACACCATCACACCCAAACAATATCCGTATAGCTAAAGTTAATCTTCTATAATCTAAATATATAAAAGGAGGAACTGACTGACTGACATATCAACGCGCAGCCTAAAGTACTGGGACTAGGAGCATGAAATTTTGCTCAAGGCTTCCTTTTATGACGTAGGCGAACACTAAGAAAGGATTTTCCAAAATTCGGCCCCTAAAGGGATGAAACGCGGGTCCAAAGTTAGCGTGTAAACCTATTTTAACTCGAGCGAAGACGCAGGCAGAAAGCTAGTCTATTATATAAAAGGAGAAACTGACTGACTGATATATCAACGCACACCCAAAACTACTGGGCCTAGGAGCGTGAAATTTTGCTCAAGGCTTCCTTTTATGACGTAGGTGAACACTAAGAAAGGATTAAATTCCAAAATTCACCCCCTTAAAGGCAGATTTATATTGAGTAAGTAACTGACGTCAGTCCACTGACGAGTCAGTGCTGACCTGGCACTGCTATACTGTAAATTGATTTCAAGTCAGTACAGTACTGTCACGTCAGTACTGACTCCAATATTCGCGCTGCAATATTTTCGGCGTCAGTCCACTCCCCCGCCACCCGCGCCAGCGCTACTTACAACGTGTAAATTGCCCAAGTCAGTTGCTGCCGCCCTGTTGTACGGTGACCACGATTCGTCGCACCGGATCACAAAATGACACGAAAATTGAGCGACACGGAAAACTTAAAACTATACCGTGATAATTAATGCCTATGGGATTTCAAATCACAAAATTATAGAAATAAAGAAATGTGTGCAACAGCATTGCAGAATATTGCACAAAATTCTTTGATTCTTTGCTGTTTTTGAGAAATCATTTTTCCGCACTGACTTTACAAACGTGTGTACACCAAAAGAAATATCTTCGACTACTGACTGCTTGTAAATAGTACGCGTCAGTTTTCGGCGCCAGCACTGATGACAGCTACTGACTCAATGTAAATCTGCCTTAAGAGATAAAACGCGTGTCCAAAGTTTTTGCAAAAATCTACTTTCACGCGGGCGAAGCCGCTGGCACAAGGCTAGTATAATATAAAAGCGAAATACCACTCGCAGATTACTCACGAAATCTCAAAAACTACAAAGGCTCAGATAGACGACGCGATAATCGGAGCGGCCGTGCTATCTAGTAGCCCAAACTTTGGCAGGTAGGTTCCTAATAGGGCGTAGACTAAGAACATTTTTTTTTTATTGCAATAAACTAGTGCTTGACTGCGATCTTACCTGATGGTAAGCAGTGATGCAATCGTTGATGGTAAGGCGCACACGTTTATTAAGAGTCTAATCACTCTAGCCTTGAAGACACCTAAATTATAATCGGACGGAAAGACTGCAGCCGGTAAACTGTTCCAGTCCCTCGATGTACGCGGTATAAACGACGAGGCAAAACGGTTAGTCCAGGCTGCAGGTGTCTCAACAACGTAAGGATGGATATTTGCCGTACGCCGGGATGTCCGATGGTAAAATTGAGATGGCGGAATCAAATCGTGCAATTCCTGCGCACACTCTCCAAAATGTATTTTGTAGAAAACCGCAAGGCTGGCTACTCTGCGCCTGTGCTCGAGACTTAAAAACTACACATGATACTGTGAGCTAGCTCGCCGTCCAATCTTCTGATAACCAAGCCCAGTCGTCGACTGCGCACACTGTTCCCGCGCGCCTCAAGGAGTTGTCAGCAAACTGTAGGGACCCTGCAGAAGGGTCGACGCAAACTAGGGCCTAGGGTTCGCGTCTCAAAGCCCTGGTATATTTATGGCAACGTAGGAATGGGGTAGTTTATTTAGTCAGTAAGAGTGACACTGTTTTGCCCAAGGGCGGGTTTCGTCATTGGATGATTTTTATATTTTTTATCTACCATAAAAAAGCTACAGTATGCATACGTTTATCACTGCAACACAGTAATGATTGTATTTGTATCTGTCTGTCTGTATGCGTGTGTGCAACACATCACAGTATTGTGTGTATATTATATGTAATACACACACAGAGATACGACTGCAGTCGCAGATAACGGCCGTGTCATTGTCAAACTAAATAAAATTGAGATGCATTTCTTGTGTGCATATTACTAGTTGTCCGCCCCGGCTTCGCTCAAGTCTAAACTTTATATATAAACTAGCGACCCGCCCCAGCTTCGCACGGGTGCAATGCTGATATTAAATATATTATAAATAAATAAATAAAATCCATTTATTTCAGATGACTCTGATCCATAGTTTCAGCAAAAACAAGCATTTTAATGCATTATGCATGTATTATACATAAAAACCGCATCAAAATCCGTTCCGTAGTTTTAAAGATCTAAACATACATAGGGACAGGAAGTAACTTTCTTTTTTTATACTATGTAATGATGTCTTGGGACATTTCACAAGGTAATGCAATATAATATGATTAAGTAAATAGGTATTCTCTAATCTATAATATAAAAACGAATCATAAAATGTGTTGGTAAGCGCAAAACTCGAGAACAGCTGAACCGATTTCACTTATCCTTTTTTTGTTGTGTTTGTTATTGTCAGGAGAAGGTTCTTATGAAAAAAAATAGGGTATAGTAGGGTAGAGTAGAATAATCTGTAGCCGGGAGCGAAGCCGCGGGCAAAAGCTAGTACTTACCATATAACATAAAAACAAAAGCAATTATAATAGGATACAGACACAGAAATATACATTGAAAATATGTTAATAACTATTTAATAAAAAAACAAAGTCGCTTCCCGCTGTCTGTCCCTATGTATGCTTAGATTTTTAAAACTACGCAACGGATGTTGATGCGGTTTGTTAATGATAGATAGAGTGATTCAAGAGGAAGGTTTATATGTATAATAAGTACATGCATAATATATTTAATATCAGCATTGCACCTGTGCGAAGCTTCGACGGCGCGAACTGTTCCCGCGCGCCTCAAGGAGTTGTCAGCAAACTGTAGGGGCCATGAAGGTTACTCGCGTCATGGTAGGGGCCCAGCAGGGTCGAAGACTCCTGGGACCAAGGGTTGATGCGAAAGCGTATTACCACGGCCCTGGGATCAAGGCAAGGAAGGTACGGGGTAGGTTGTTTAGTCAGTAAGAGTCTGACACTGTTTCCCGCTGCACCCAATGGCAGAATTCGTCATTGGATGATTTTTACGCTGAGGCACACTAGTTGTTAAGTATAACAGTTAGAAATATGATGTCTAGGCATTGTTTATAGATAATACTGTGTTCTGCAAATCCATAGTACATTATTTTGTTCTATCATCAATAGTTTTCGCATTGTACGCAAAATAATGAATGGTATATGCAACATTTTGATACTTTGGGTTTAATTATACAAGTTAGGTAGGAATCATTTTTTTTTATAATACAATAAGTAAGTAATTAATATATTATAGCTTGGTAACCGAGAGATAAAGACCCCGAATTAAGATTTGTAGGTCAGGGGTTGACACCCAGTCATTTGCATTACTTTGTGTAATTTATTTCACCACCACTGCTCTCAATACGGTGAAAGAAAACATCGTGAGGAAACCAGTATGTCCTAGAGTCGCGGGGGATAACCCGCGCCTTGTGGGGGTCGTCGACGCGCCTTACCTGATACGATAAACTAATTTAATACAGTAAAATTGTGGCAAGCGATTTTTCTGCACTAGTGCGGAAAAGAGTTCATTGCGTGCCTGTAAGCGATGACAACAGACCGGGTTTCCGAGTAAGTTTATTGAATTTATTGCTAAAATATTTTTTAATCATCATCTTATACTCCAACGGATACAGATAATTACCGTCTGATTAGTTTATATTGTAATTAGCAAGAGTTTTACAACAATTAATTACTGCAAATGCAAAGATAGTAGACATTCGCTAATCACTGTAATTACATGCAATAATTGAGTGAAAATATATGATAAGTAGAGCAGTGGTGGCCGAGTGGTAACGGCCCCGACTTACGAGTTGTAGGTCGCGGGTTCGAACCCAGCCAGGCGCATTACTTTGTGTAATTTATTTCATCACCACTGCTCTCAAAACGGTGGTGGAAAACATCGTGAGGAAACCGGCATGTCCTAGAACCAAAAATTCGAAGACATGTGACATCCACCAATCCGCACTGGGCCCGCGTGGTGGATTATGGCAAATTCCCTCTCCTAGTGAGAGGAGGCCTGTGTCCCTGCAGTGGGAACATTGAAAGGCTGATGATGATGATGACGATATGATAAGTATTCTTCTGCATGCATTATTTAGCATAGCATAGCATTAGACTTGTAATGTTCCCACTGCGGGACTCAGGCATCCTTTCTAAGAGAGGGAATAGGCCGTAATCCACCATGCGGGCCAAGGAGGCCGACCGCATAAGGCAAAGGCAATAGCGCCCTCGCCGTAGCAGTCGCCGCCGCGATCCCGCCGATATCCGGCCACCGTAGACACAGGCTTGCTGACGGCGAGCTACGCATTGCTCGCCGTCCGGTCGTCTGGTAACAAACAGAGTCCAAGTCACCAACGGCGCGCACTGTTCCAACGCGCCTCAAGGAGTTGTCAGCAAACTGTAGGGGCCCTTCAGGGTCGAAGCCTCCTGGAGCCGAGGGTTGGTGCGAAAGCGTTATACCGGGGCTCTGGGAAAAAGGTAAGGGAGGAACGGGGTAGGTTGTTTAGTCAGTAAGAGTCTGACACTTTTTCCAAGAGCGGGATTCGTAATTGCATGATTTTTACCTACCATAAAAAAAAACCACGCGGGCCCAGTGCGGGTTGGTGGATTTCACGTCTTCGAATTTTTGTTTCTAGGACATGCCGGTTTCCTCACGATAACGATGACCGGTTTGAGAGCAGTGGTGATGAAATATGCAGTAAGTCTTCCTTTCGGTCGCGAACCCTTGGCCTCGACCCTTCTGCAGGGTCCCTACAGTTAATGGTAGGTTTTTTTTTATGGTAGGTGAAAATCATCCAATCACGAAACCCGCTCTTGGGCGGAGCGGGAGACCAGTGTCAGACTCTTACTGACTAAAAAAACCTACCCCGTACCTTCCTTGCCTTATTCCTGGAGTCGAGGTAACAGTTTGCACCACCCTCTAGGCTCCAGGAGGCTTCAACCCTGAAGGGCCCCTGCAGTTTGCTGACAACTCCTTGAGGCGACAGTTAATGGTAGGTACATAGTGGGCATCCTTCTCGCACGTACAAAGCGTTTTTTTTGGAAACACATTGATTATGCCTGCAGAAAAAAGTGTTCCTTTTTTTGAGTAGGAATAATCATCCAATGACGAATCCCGTTCTTGGGCGTAGCGGGAAACAGTGTCAGACTCTTACTGACTAAATAACCTACCCCGTTCCTTCCTTGCCTTAGTCCCAGAGCAGTGATAATTGTCATCTGCAGCCCTTGTGCGCCATATGCTCGAAAACAGAAAATATATATCAAAAACTTTAAAAGTGTCCGTGCAGAAAGACAAAAGGCCCTAGTATCCAGTCAAATACCGCGCTTAGCAACCAACACTTTTAAAACGAGTCCATCTAAAATCCTCAATAAGAACCATCAAACTCAAGTACCTACTAACGCCGTGCATATTTCTAATATCGCAGTCCTTGTCTAACTGCACGAACATCACATCTTGCTATCTCTTTCCCACCACATTGTTCTCAGAATGCAGTTTTGTTTACACAAGACAGTTTAAAGGTCAGGTTACATGCAAGGGTTCTGTTTTTTGGACTTCCATATTCGAATGTTTTAATTGAGTGACACTGGCCGGTTATAGTTTCAAATTCTTTTGAATTTAGAATTGTGATGTCAGTTTTGAGTGTTGTCTATGAGTTCTATTTTTAAATTTTATGTATCATTTGTTGATGACATGGATAGTAGGGCTTTAGAGTAATCATGCCCGCTTTATGAGGTCATATATTATTATTATTATTATTTGGTAAGACACACTAGCAGCTATAAGCTGTTGCGTGTGTTTCATATAGTTTGGAGATATTTAGTCTGTCCATCTTATATGGCCCGTTCGTGTCACCATCTTGCGGATCACTCGGTTAACACGGTAGAGCATACAGTGGAGATGTGCTCTGATTGGGGGAGCAGCGCCATATCCATATGGGGGCGACCTCTTGTACTATTGTCCGGAGCAAAGAGGACTGGCAGGTGGTAGCTTCCTTCTGTGTATGTCTAGGACCTAGACCATGACGTTTAAAGTAAGATTGTTTTATTCCTGTTCCAGAGTGAGCAAGTGACAGCGCTAGACACGTTGTCTAGCGCCGTCTCTTTCCCACTGAAAGTAATACTGAAGTAATATTGCTATAAGGGCTTCTGGTAGGCCCTTAGGTATACACATCACTGCTTATCATCAGGTGGAATCGCAGTCAAACACTAGTTTATTTATAGCAAATAAACAAAAAAAAAAACACTGCGTCACAGATTTGTTTAAAAGAGTTACCGCAGCCCTCCTTAATACTCACAGAGCAGGTTATTTGTTCATTTCTCGCAAAAGAAAAAAAAAATACAATCTAGAATCTTCTTAGTGACTTTTCCTATTTATAAACTGTAGATGCGTCATAAAAACCCATTAAAAAAGCAAAATTCATTAGGGACAAAACCATTGATATACAAATGTACTACGCACTAGATTAGGCGTACCGTACAGTCACTTCACTTGACTTAGGTGATCAGCATGCCATACACCTTTACATTGATGACATTAGTGCAGTTTTGACGTACCAGCGCTGTAAGATAAATGTGAGAGACTGGAACAGTTTGCCGCCTGCAGTCTCGCCGTCCGATTATAATTTAGGTGTCTTCAAGGCTAGAGTGAATAGGCTCTTAATAAACTAGTGCACCTTACCATCAACGATTGCCTCACTGCTTACCATCAGGTGGGATCGCAGTCAAGCACTAGTGTATTGCAATTTAAAAAAAATATGTTTTGTTAGACGACATAATACCAATGAAGCGCTGCAGCGGACTTTTGTATTAACTTTTCAGTATTTTAACAAATAGTTTCTATAATAAACGTGTTTGTCTATCGCTAGTTTATAAGTCGATGAACAAAACTCTAGAACGTTCTTCTCGTAAAATAAAATAAAAATACCAATCAGGTTACATTAAATAGTTGATTGATGTCGTGTTTTTATAATACAAATTTCGTAGAACTGTACGAGGAAAAGGGCAGAAATTACGTACCTATCAAAATAATAATATGATGTAGGTAGGTCTCGGTAGTGTTTTGTTTCAAATTTAGAATTTCAGACGCCATTTTGAAAAGTCATTTAGTAACCATGCCAGATACACGACTGAATTATTGAATTAGGTTATTTTAAAGTTATTATTTACAGTACCTACGGCCGTTGGATCTTGGTGAGTCTGAAGTTCAGCTTAGCAAATTTTCGCGCTTGAAAACACGTAAAAAAAATAAATGTTTTTTTTTATTTTTTATTAATGCTTGTTGCTTCATTCAAAGCAATCGAAAGTGATGTTCAATGCAAAAGTAATGCGCAAAAAGAGATGTAACACCTGAAAAGTCTGCTGGCATTCGGTAATTCTACGATTTACCCGATTGTTTCACAAAACTTTTTCCAGAAAATACGTGTTTTTATTAAACCTTAAAGGATTTTTGAAAAAAACTGACATTACTTAGAATGTTGATTAAATGTGCAAGGCATCTATAAAAGTACTGTTTTTATATTTTTCATCATCATCATCATAGATAGAGCATGCTTACCTAGAAGTAACCTATTCACTCTTGACTTAAAGATAGCCATCAGGAAACACAGACTCCGGCAAGGAATTCCACTCCTTGGCTGTACGCACACTGAAAGTGTTTATACCGCCAGGTCGCAGATCCACGGCCAAATACTACATCTCATCGCATCTTCTGTCATCTATAGGGATTAAAGAGCTAAACCAGATGGAGTATCCAGTCACCACACGACCCTGGCGAATAGGATGCTAACAATCCTCGGACCATCTGAGAAAAGCATTTAAAGGGATTTTTTATATGGTGGGCAAAAATCATCCAATGACGAATCTTGCTTTTGGGCGGAGCAGGAAACAGTGTCAGACTCTTACTGACTAAACATCCCACCCCATTCTTTCTTTGCCCTTCGCACTGGAGCCAAGCCTTCCTTTCAGAAAGAGACCCTGGGCCCCAGTAGGCTTCAACCCTTTTGCAGAGTCCCTACGGTTGCGCGCCGTTGGCGACCTGGCTTGGTTTGGACTGTTACCAGACGACCGGACGGCCAGCTACCCATTGCTTGCGGTCCGCAAGACCGCGCCTACGGTGGCCGGAAATCAGGATCGGAATCTCGGCGGCGCCTAGGGCGTGTGCGCCGTTGCCTTATGCGGTCGGCCTCCTCCTTAGCTAGCATTACTGCTTCGCAGAAAAAGGCAAACGCCTGCCACCCCTCCTCGCTCCGGACCATGGCCTCCACCAAGGCCCGACGCGAGAGATCGCTATCGAGCATTTAAAGAGATGTCGATCGAAGTCGGTGTTATTATAACAATTTCGTAGAAGTGTACAAGGAAAAGGGCAGTAATTTTTAAAATATTATGAGGTAGGTAGATATTATGTAGTTAAGTCTCGGTAGCCAGTTTTATTTTGAATTCGGAATTTTAGACGTCATTTTGAAATGTTTATTTCTTTTTGTTGATGTTTTTGGCTTGGATACTAAGTCTTTCAATCCATGTCTTCGTATAAATAGTTTATTTGTTTACTATTACAACATGGATGTTTCTTTCTTTCTGTTTGTGGTACTTCATTATCAGCCTTTTTAATGTTCCCACTGCTGGGACACAGGCCTCCTCTCTGGGAGACGAAATTGGCCGTAATCCACCACGTGGGCCCAGTGCGGTTTGATGGATGTCACATGTCTTGAATAAACTTTGTAGTACTTATTTGGCAGCAAATGTTCTAAATCGTTCTCGGCAAACTTTGCTGAGGTAGTCATCATCACTACTATAAAATTCTCAGCTCTATTTTACCAAGAACGCGCCTGTTTCAATTATTCCACATATTGTCCATTGGCTAAGACACTTGTGATACAGAACTACACCAATTTTACATGACAGTATTCCTAGGAATCAATTTACGAATAATTAAAAGAGCCATTTAACTCGAAGAAATCCTGCCAAAAACTCCTAAAAATTCATTCCATATAGAATTTTTTCATCAAAATGAGATTTTTTTAGGGGTGATCATCTAATAACATCTCCGCGCCCTTGGGCTTGGGGGTGTTAGGTAGCGTCAGACTTTTACTGACTAAAGAACCTCGCTCCTGTTCCTTCTCTGTATTCTTTACGTTTTCACATTACCTCATGGTCTCAGTAGGCTTCGATCCAGCTGAGCTCCTACGGTTTGCTGACACCTCCTTGAGGCGCGTGTGGAACGATACGCGCCGTTGTCGACTTGAGTCAGGTCCGGACGGTTACCGGAAGGTTGGCCGGCGCCTACAGTGGCCGGAGAAGTCGAGACGAGGTTAAGACTTGAATTTAAACGTTTTGACGATAATGGCCTTCCGTCAATAAATTGCGTAAACACGTGACCTAGGAATAAGGATATTATCTCATTTTAAAGATCATAAATAGCTTATTGTGTACCAGCTTTTTGTCAGCGGCTTCGCCCGCGTGAAAATAGGGTTTCGCACAAACTTTCAACACGCGTTTCACCCCTTTAGGAGGTGAATTTTGGAAAATCATTTCTTAGTGCTCGCCTACGTCATAAAAGCAAGCCTTGTGCAAAATTTCACTCTTCTAGTTCCAGTAGTTTCGGCTGTGCGTTGATATGTCAGTCAGTCAGTTTCTCCTTTTATATAGATTACATTTTTTTTTTATTACTTAATTAAAGTGTATTGGATTAATTCTCTATTGGAATTTTTTTTTAGACAAAACAATTATAATATTACTAGCTGTGCCCGCGACTTCGTCCGCGTGGAATTGTTATTTTGGGCATCATATTTATTTTTGCAAACAACCTCAGCTTAATAAATTATAGCTTTTACCCACGACTTTGCCTGTGTCAATTTCTGTTATTAATTTAGACAATTTAGTTTTTAAAAGAACATAATTATCTAAAAGTACTTCATAGAGCTACACCCTCCACTTGGGCACGCCATAATCTCGGTGGTAAGTGCCCTCTTTGAGGCGTGGTTGGATAGACATCAAGCAGGACATGACGCAGGTTCTCACCGGACATGGGAAGTTCAGGAGATTTTTGCGCCGGATTCGTGCGGAAGAGACGCCCGGGTGTCTCCCCTGTGTGGCCAGCACGGAAGACACGGTGGAGGTGTGCCCCGCTTGAGAAGAGAATCGCCGTGTCCTCGTGGGGGTGATCGGTGGCGGTGGCCTCTCGCGCCGGGCCTTGGTTCAGGCCATGGTCCGCAGCGAAGAAGAATGGCAAGCGGTCGCCTCCTTCTGCGAAGCAGTAATGCTCGTAAAGGAGGAGGCAAGGGCAAAAGCGCCCTCGCCGTGGCCGTCGCCGCCGCGATCCCGCCGATATCCGGCCACCGTAGACGCTGGCTTGCGGATGGTGAGCAATGGGTAGCTCGCCGTCCGGTTGTCTGGTAACAGTCCAGACCGAGACTAAGTCGTCGACGGCCTGCACTGCTCCCGCGCGCCTCAAGGTGTTGTCAGCAAACTGTGGGGCTCTTCAGGGTCGAAGCCTCCTGCAGCCGAGGGTTGGTGCGAAAGCGTTATACCGGGGCTCTGGGAATAAGGCAAGGGAGAAACGGGGTAGGTTGTTTAGTCAGTAAGAGTCTGACACTGTTTCCCGCTCCGCCCAAGAGCGGGATTCGTCATTTGATGATTTTTACTTACCATAAAAAAACCCCTCCGCGCCGCCCGCAAGCAACCCCTCTCCTCGCCCGCCGGCCAGGCGCAGCGTCATATTTTGCACATCATGCGGCGTATGTGAATTTATATCGGAGTATTTTAAAATTGTAATATCTTCTAAGGTGTTCATTGAAAATAAGTGATTACAAAGACAATTTTGTTCACAATTACATACTCTTAATCAACAACACATTTATTTGGATAAAGTTTAATATTACTACGTTGATACAACTCTAACAAATAATTGGTAATAATGCATTAATTTCGGCCAAATTTGATTCCCATAAAAACGGTTCTAGTGAGTTAATCTTAAAAGATAGACATATACTGTCGCGGACTTTTTTTTAGATCATTTTAAGAGGAATAATTCTTTCGTACATATTTTTTTGGTATCTTCTACCATTTTCGCAGCGCACGCAACGGAAGCCCTCAAAGATGAATATTTTCCCCCGTTTTTTCCACATTTTCCATTGTTTCTTCGCTCCTATAAGTCACAGCGTGATGTTATATAGCCTAAAGCCTTCCTCGATGAATGATCTATTCAACACAAAAAGAATTTTTCAATTCGAACCAGTAGTTCCTGAGATTAGCGCGTTCAAACAAACAAACAAACAAACAAACTCTTCAGCTTTATAATATTAGTATAGATAATAATAATTTTGCCTAAAACTGTCCTAACATTTTAAATGATCAGTACCTGATTCTGCACACTTATAATATTCATTTACTTATAATATTCCCACTGCTGTGACTCGACATCCTCGAAGTTTAAAAAAATATATTCCCAAGTAGGTTAGTACCGCCCCCTAGTGGGCGCTGGAACTTTTCATGGTAGAATAAAAAGGCCAAAGGTAAATGGGGGTGTTACGACAACATGTTCTAATATTTTTAAATACCTAATTATTACCTTTTAATCACAAACCTCAACCACAGGGTCACAAAGAGAAAGAGAATTAATTTTGGATTTGTAATTATTAATACATGTATGTATTAATAATTACAAATCCAAAATTAATTCTCTTTCTCTCTCTTTGTGATAGCAGACATAATTATAAAAATTGGACTAAGTCTTCTGTCTACATGTCTCATTAATATGTATGTATAGGTTTTATTTATTGTACATATATCATATGGTATGTATGTTTATGTATTTTATACTTGCGCTTATATGTGTAGTTTATTTTTTAGATTTAAGTAGGTAGTTATAATGTTATTTTGTTAAGGGTATAATTTAGCTTTTATTTTTTTTGCATTTTGTAATGTCCTCAAGTCTTTCAAAATTTCCTTAATTACGCTTTACGGTTTGCTGTAAGAAAACCCAATTTTGGGTTAAGCTCGCCTATGTACATCACCTGTTTTGTAAATTAGTATTTTGAAATAACAGTGTACAATAAAGAATATAAGAATATAAGTACTTATATAGAATGATTTTTTTCATTCATAAACAGTTGGAAAATTATGGTCTAAATAAATAAGTGAAAATTTTGTCTGTGAAGTTTTCAGGATCATTTATTTTTTCTGTGTTTTAACTATTACTCAAAAAAGGAAGGTAATTCAAATGATATAATTATAATTAGTTAATTCCATTTTAACAATTTGATTTGCCTGTGGTAGATTCCTATACTCGTAAAACCCTTATTACATATTTTTAGCACTTATAATTTAAAATAAAATTAATTTTTAATTGTAAAATAAAATTAATTTTTATTTTAAATGTAAGCATTAAAAATACATACAGACTCAAAATATCCAATTGTGATTAAGTAACTTTTTTGTATAAATAGGCTCATGTTTCACCACCGTCTCACCTGATGACAACCGATGATGTGGTTGATGATGGAGCACGCTTGCCTAGAAGTAACCTTTACACATCATGTTTGCACCGTGCAGCACTTGTGGTTGATTGCAGGGAGACTGTGGTTTAAGAAGTGTAAGTAGTTGGTAAAGGCAGCATTTAAGTCTGTTTTTTAAATACAAAACTATCTTTTTTCCATTAAAAATACTTATTGTTCATTAAAATAGACAGCTGCATGGTTTATACTCTTGAGCCAGAAACGAATGCCAGTGTTCACACACCTATTGTCTTTCTATTACGTCTCTAATTACGGTACTCAAAAGGTAAAAAAAAATATAACCACAAAGGGAATAGCATGGTCTCTTTCCTTGCTCAAAGACCCTGCAACTTTTTTCTAACCTAATCCATCTGAGTAATTGAAAGGAAAAGTAAGATTTTTGACACAAATAAAAAAAATATCTCCCAGCACAACAACCACTCTAAATCCTAAAGCAGTACAATGTGGCAGCTATAACAACACTTTCTCGGAGCCTGTACCATGCTTTTACAATTCAGTTAGTTAGAAACTGCTACAAAAGCTTTTTTCTGGAAACATTTCCCCTGAAGTCTGGAGGGAAATCATCGTAACTGTATATCGTTGAGGTTAATAATAAACATGGTAAAAATTGTGAAGAAACCAGTATGACCTAGAAACAATCATTCAAAGACATGTGACATCTATCTACCAAAACGCACTGGATTGCAGCCCATTTCCTGCACTATAGAGGAGGCCTGAGTTCCAGCATTGGGAACATTTATAAGTTCAGACTTATAAATGTTCCCAATGCTGTGTATAACATCAGTGTTATACTAGTAAATATTTGTTTCTTAAATGGATGTGCTAAGTATGGGCGCCTTATGTTTTTAAGTTCAAATGACTTTACAGCTACAATACAACAGTAATGCTTAGTATAGATCAAGATACTGTATTCTGTAAGGGCCCAGTTGGACCCATAGTCCTAGAATGAAAAGTGCGACTGATTTTTTTTTTACAACTATCTCACAACACCATCTAGTCCCAAGCTAAGCAGAGCTTGTGTTATGAGTACTAGACAACTGGTAAACATACTTATATATTATAGATAAATTACACCCAGACACAGAACAAATGATCGTGCTCATCACACAAACATTTGTTCTGGGTGGGAATTACAACTCAGTCACTAACCATTAGACCAACAAGCCAGTCAAGTGAAGAGATGGAGGTAGACTTTAGACAGAAATAGCCTGACACACCTTCTCGGCTAGAGTGGGAGAAATCATAAGATACTTCCCTCCTCTCAAAAAGAAATTGTATTAAAATAAAAAAAGGTAAAACATGTGAATACTTTTTAAATAAAAAAAATCATATTAAAATTAAATAACAATAAGGAATTTATTGAATTAAATAAATGTTTTACTTGGTATTAAAAATAAATAAGTTTCTAAGTAATCCTGTATGTTACAAACTTAAATATTATTTAACAAATAGGTACATAAGTATCATTTATAACTTACTATTTTGCATAATTTTTAAGTAAGTATATTTATATTGCCAGATTTTTTTTTCTGACTCTGTCATGTCTCAAGTAAGCTTATAAAAAACATTTTTATTTTTATGTAATCTTTAAAAAGTTAACTGACTTTGGTTAAGTAGGTACCAATTATAGTAAAAAATTAAGTAATGTGTAAATTTTTAATTTGGACATAACTGACTAATTTAAAAAATTAACATTTTATTTTTTTAAATTAACATTGTCTATAACTTTTTACTATGAAGTAAAAGTTTAGTAGAAAATTATATTTATTCAGTAGTTGGGGCAGATTTTTTAGAGTATTTAATGTAACTAATGTTTTAAGTTTAACTTTTTTATCAGTATCTTTTTACAAATGCTTTAAATCAAGCATTTAGTTATTTTAATCTTGCAGTTTATAATTAATAATATTTAATTTATTAGTGTTAGGTAACTTAAATAAATTATGTATACATCTAATTTTGTAATAAAATCTCAATTTTCAAAACTTAAATGTCAAAAGTTACAATTCCTAATAATATTAAAATGTATGAATCTAGTGTTTTTTGTTAAACTGTGTAGGTTAATGCTATTTTTATCTCAAAATTGTATCTTGTCATTCAAAGTTTTTGTCAGCATGGTATTTTAAAATCTTCAGTGATCTCTAGCAATTCTATTTTTAAAATTTACCAGAGACTAATTAAATATTTTTCTTTTTAATTTTATGAATTTTCAGTGTAAAACTTTTTGATAAAACTGGCTGATTACTGTCAATGTAATTCCTTTTTCAATTATGATTACTTTTCTAGAGCAGTTTGTTCATGGTTTTGTTTACAGCTGTGCTGTGCTAAGGTTATGTTAGAGATAGATACTCAGATCAGGAACTCCTTGGTGCAACAGTGTCTACTGTACATACCTATGTTGATGAACTTCTAAATAGGTCTTAGCCCTACGAGGTCATTATAGAAAGGTTCCTTGTACTTACGAGTGACCGTTTAGGTGAGCAAGGTGCGCCTAGGTCCGTGGCCACAGCTGCAGCATCCAACGCACAATAACACTAGCCGTGCACTTTCACAATCGGAATGCACCAGACACAACTATCAAACAACTATGCACTAAAAACTTGCACTAACACAAACATTTTTCATAGGATCGTATCACAGAAGTCAACGCTCGCAGTGTCCGTGTTCCTCACCACTAACCCATATTCGGACACTATATTACTGTGTAATCAACGGAATTATTACCAATTTACGGCACCGCACTCGACGTCCGTTCGCCGCCGAGAAAATACTTGTAAAATATTTTTCGAAAGCGCATAGACGCGCCGCGGACCTTTCGAAAATGTATAAAATACGATAGCGCGCTAAATAGGAAAATCGATAAGGCCGTTGGAACGCCGCCGAACCGAAACTAGAATAATAATTTATCAAAAAATGTAATAAAAACGACATTATTTTCTTGTGACGGTTCCGAGCTGTCAGAATTTTCTAAGTAAAATACGATCTATTTCAGCGGCACGTTCGTTTCTACCGCCCAAGGACTCCCGGGTAGTCATTTCAATTCGGCCGGGTAGTCAACGGGGGCGCGCAAAAATCGACCTTATCGTCATCGCCACTTACGACTTTCCTACATTGCCGCTAATCGCGAAAAATACGAAACGGACTCGAATTTGTTTGTAAAACTTACGACGAGTAGTAATCAGTGGATTGGAAAATTCCAAATAATAAACGGCGAGCGGGCGCGCGGTATCCGTAGAAAGAAACGCGAGACACTGTGTTTTCGAAACAACATTGGCTCGACGTCATTTTTGGCGTATTTTGAGTTGGATCATGAACGGAAAACTCGAAAGCGTTCGGTTGAGTAAAAGAGACAGAATATATTTTGATACAAACAAAACTAATCTTTATGGCGTGGGATGTTCATACATTATAGTTTGAAATTGGTGTAATATATTGTGAAAGTGAGTGAAGCCGTACTATTTTGAAGTTTTTTTTCTATACTACGTATAGATAGGCTAGAGAGGAGAACGGCTGTTTTTCTATGTAAAACTGTGTTAGTGTGGGTGACTTCCCGTATGTGTAGTTGGCGTATGGATGAAAAGTGTCTGTGTGTGTTTTTGTATTACACTTATATAAAAATTGTATAGTCTGTAACTGGGCGCTTGGAATCAATAATCTAAAAATTCATTTTTATATTTTTGAACAGTCATGATGGGCAAGATACTTACCTATACTGCCTATACGTAGGGAGTTTGTACTTTAGCCGTTTTTTTGGTACATTTCAGCGTTTGTGCTACAAATTATTATACATAGTCTATTATGGTTTCAAAACTATTATGTAGATATGTATTTATTCGTTTAAGTGTGTCGTTTCGTAGATATGCATTGAACGATTTGTTGAATATTCAATAGTCATAATAGTTTCATTTACAAATGGCCATTTTTGTTCAACATGAAGTTTATTTTTATCTTTTCGTTCGTAACTGTATTTTTTTTTGGTTCCGGGTTCGATATCCTGGCTGGAACGAAAATGGGGTCGATTTTTTTTTTTTTCGCTTGGTTTTTGTTTTTTTATAAGTTTATGTATGTGTTATGTCATTCTCATTTCCTCGCTTAAAGGCCCATCGCTGGACATAGGTATCCCCAAAGATAGCTCGTAGGGACTCTGCAAAAGGGTGGAAGCCTACTGGGGTCCAGGGTCTTTTTCTGAAAGGAAGGCTTGGTCCCAGCGCGAAGGGCAAAGAAGGAACGGGGTGGGGTGTTTAGTCAGTAAGAGTCTGATACCGCTTCCCGCTCCGCTCAAAAGCGGGATTTGACATTGGATGATTTTTGCCCACGGGAAAAAAGAAGAAAAAATATCGCTAAAGTGAATAACCATATTGAACTCTGAATCTATGGTCACTAGATAAATATTAAATAAATAACAAATGAATATGTACACAAATAAATTAACTAAATACGAATATTTTATGACGTAATCACATACTGTATACCTACTTTTAGACACACATTGTATACGTATGCAATTGGATATAATTATATGAAAAACTATTCCTTTAAAAACGTGCCTAGAAGTCTGGCAGCATTGCCACGTGTAATGGCAATGCTTCTTCTTTGGCAGGGGCGGACTTTCATAACCGTAATGAGGCCCTGGGTGGGAGATCTTCGTGAGGCCCTTGCCCTTTTTTTGCAAAGTGAATTAAAACTGGTTATTTTTTAGTAAGAAATAAATACAAAATTTATAAAGACATATTTGTTTTAATGAATTTTGAGGTTAAAATAATATGTATAATTTTTTGAAGATTTATAAAAATCAACAATATTAGATACGTCAACGGGGAAAAACGGTACTAAATACTGTAAAATATTTTTATTTTTAAATTTGATATAAACTAGTGCTTGACTGCGATCCCACCTGATCGTAAGCAGTGATGCAATAGGCGCACTACTTTATTAAGAGCCTGTTCACTGTTCACTGTTGTAATTTGGGTGCCTTGAAGACACCCAAATTATATTCGGATGGGAAGATCGCAGCAGGTAAATTATTTTGGATTTATAAATGATATTGATTGCCTTTCAATAATCTAGTAGGTACTAGTACAATGCATTTCAAATGAGAATGGATTCCATTGCCATGTTGTGACGTCACGTCATAGGTACTGTAAAATCGAAGAATTATTAGGGTGGATAAAACAAAATTTTAAAATTAAATTATGGCTTTAAAAATAATGTTGAGGGAAATTCAAAATTCGAAGAATGGTGCATAAATGTTTCCTTTTTTCAAAATAATTACAAATGACCAGTGCCTTGTAGGTACTTACATAAAAACTTTTTTCTGAAAATTTTCTGAGTGGCCTAGTATTTACATATCTATGAAACCCTCGGTACCCCAGTCTGAATTGCACTTGCTCAATATTTTTGCAATGGAGTTGTTGCGTGACGTGAGGCCTGAGCGGTTCTCCTGTTCGCCCCCTAAGGCCGTCTCTGTTCTTTGAGCAAACAACGAGCTGTTTGCATATGTACTAATCACCATTCTCTTCAAATAGACTGGTGATTAGTTAATCACCATTTCCCATGGACAAATAAAATTAAAATACTCGGTATTTTTTTTTTTTACTTGCAATAAACTAGTGCTTGACTGCGATCCCACCTGATGGTAAGCAGTGATGCAATCGTTGATGGTAAGGCGCACTAGTTTATTAAGAGCCTATTCACTCTAGCCTTGAAGACACCTAAATTATATTCGGACGAAAATTATTATACATACGATGTACGTTTAGTAAAAAATCGTATTTGCTATTATACATATGATTGATCCTCATTCACGAGGGTTGCAGTGCATGTGTATCAAACAGTTACGACTCGTGGTGGTTGACGCGCGACTCGTGGGGGTTAACGCGTGAACAGCCTTATACGATAAATGTAATAAAATTGTGGTGGAGGCGAGCAACTTACTTTTCTGCACTAGTGTAAAAAACAGAAATTATATTTTACAGTAAGTGTATAGAAAAAATCTTTTGTCTCTTTTTCTTTCTTTAGAGATGATCTACATCCCAGCTGTGGGAACGACACAAGCTAAATAAGCCAATGCTAACAGTCTTACGTCACAAAGATTTCCTGTAACCATAAAATTTAATATTATATTGGCCTAATTGGAGACTGTGACTAAATGCGCAGAAAATAGTCATTCATGTACCTACAAACTGAGTAACAACAGACAACAACAACTGAGTGGCCGAAGAGTAAATAGCCTGACAGAGGCGACACGTTGGCGCGCTAGCTCGCCTCTACACTAAGAGCCTGTCCAGAAAGCGCGATTTACGCGCGTGTTCACTCGCGCTTTCTCAAGTTACTAGAGCTACGCGTGAGAGCATCTGGACGGAATGTATGTAGATAGTATGTATCACGCGCGTAAATCGCGCTTTCTGGACAGGCTTTAAGAGTTCAATCAGTCTGCACTAGCGGGTGCCAGGGCGGGCGCGGGCCCTCGGATCTTGGCGTCTGCGTATTCACAGTGCCGAACGAGCTCAGAGTGTCGACGCTTCGGCTGGTCAAAATGGTTTAGAACCACAAGCGTAGTCACCTAACAGACGTTATGTGAGTTACCGTGACGTTTAAAGTAAGATTGTTTTATTCCTGTTCCAGAGTGTGCAAGTGACAGCGTTAGACACGTTGTCTAGCGCCGTCTCTTTCCTACTGAAAGTAATATCGAAGTAACACTGCTATAAGGGCTTGTGGTAGGCCCCTATATCGCTGAGAACGATACGAGCGGACTGAGCCATTAGAAACTGCCGTGTCGTGCAGTCCCGTGAATTACACGCGCCCGCGGTAGCAACCGCGCCCGCCTCCACTCTGAAAGAGTACTTACCTACTTACTGCGCTATGTTATAGTTCAAATTCGACCGTCATGATGGTTAAACTTGTGTGACGAAGATTATGACCGATCGATTGAGCAACAGGGTCAAAGCCTACTGGGGCCAAGGGTTCGCTTCTGAAAGGAAGTCTTGTCCCTGGTGTGAAAAAAAAAACAAAGGAACAGCATTGGGTTTTTAGTCAGTAAAGTCTGGCGCTATATCCCTCCATTCCTAAGGGCGCAGAGATATCATGGGATGATTTTCCCACCAACAAAAATTCTCTGTAAACTATCTACTCTGTGTCGCGAAACAATATAAACACTTTGTTTAATATCGAAACAAAGACATTTGAATGGGTGACTAAAATAAATAATAGTTATTTGTATACTGTCGTTTTTATAATGAAATCCATATTCATAGAAATTGAATATCTTTTTTATGTCCATAATAGAAGGAAATTTCCGGAATTAACCGATCCCAGACCAGACAGTTGTAAACCAACGTATCATCCAAGGTGACCTTGCTAGTTTCAATCTGTGTAGACAGCGGTTGTAAATCATGACCTTCGACGCCCTTGGTTGGGAGGGGCATTTTCCCAACAACAGTGATTGAAGCAGTATTGGAGCGTGGTTTACATTCAAGTAGCCACATAGCAACTCAAACCAAACCTCAATCAAGGTGACCTTGCTAGTTTCAATCTGTGTAGACATTGGTTGTTAACCGATGATCTTCAACGCCCTTGGTTGGGAGGGGCGTTTTCCCAACAACAGTGATTGAATTTCGAACGTATTGGAGCGTGGTTTACATCCAAGTTACCGCAACACAAACCAAACCTCAATCAAGGTGACCTGGCTAGTTTCAATCTGTGTAGACATTGGTTGTAAATCGATGACCTTAAACGTCCTTGGTTAGGAGGCGCGTTTTCAAAACCACAGCGATTAAATTTCGAGCGTGTTAGAGCGTGGGTTTACATCCAAGTAGACACATAGCAACACAAACTAAACCCCAACCAAGGTGACTGTTTTTATGATGGGAAAAATCATCTAATGACGAATCTCGCCCTTGGGCGGAGCCGGAAACAGTGTCAGACTCTTACTGACTAAACGCCCAACCCCATAGCTTCTTAGCCCTCATACCGGGGTCGGAACTTCCTTTCAGAAACCGGACCGGGGCCCCAGTAGGCTTCGACCCTGCAGTTGGGCCTCTACATTTGCTGACAACTCCTTGAGGCGCGCGGGAACAGTGCGCGCCGACGACGACTGGGCTTGGTCAGCTTGGTCCAGACTTGACCTAGTGTCCGCAGGAAAGTGATGGAGACGCACAGGACGCTCAGCTTATCTTACTAATATTATAAATGCGAAAGTTACGATGTTTGTTACTCAATCACGTCAAAACGGCTGGACGGATCTGGATGAAATTTGGCACAGGCATAGGATACACTCCGGAATAGGACATAGGCTACTTTTTATCCCGGAAACCCTTACCTCAACCCCAATACCACGCGGGTGAAGCCGCGGGCTAAAGCTAGTTATGTCTATACTTGGGGGAAACCTGTGTCTAACAGTGGAGCTAGCAGAAACAATGATGATATAGGATATGTAGCTATATTTCTCTTTCTCGCTCGCACGCCTGGCCTTAACATGTCACGCCGCTAATAACCTGCAAAAAGAAAAAAGTATATTAAAGACATTCTGTCATCAAAGACGTCCACAGCTGGACGTAACCTTCGCCCCAAAAGGTGGGGCTTTGCCATAACATACATAAGTTTGGCAATGACATTGGCGGACTCTGGCTCAGAAAGTAGGTTCCTCAAGTTGTCCGTTTTGGAAATGGACATTATGGGGGACATTTCGGGAAAGAGATTAGTTTCAAACCAAGGGACATTTTGGTAAAGGAACTTTCTGAGTCTGCACTTGAGCTGTTTGGCGATCGCAGTGTTTTTTAGCATGCAATGTAACTATGTATGTTCGGCTCAAATCTAGCAACTCAATTTTGAAGCAGATTTCATTTTGCATGCAGGTGTAAATCGCATGACAATGCAATATTATGATGACATGGAGCTGATCTGATGATGGAGTCGCGAGGAAGCCATAGGTAAAATCATCTAATAACGAATCGCGCCCTTTGGCGGAGCAGGAAACAGTGTCAGACTCGTAATGATTAAACGACCCACCCATTCCTTCTTATCCCTCATGCCGAGGTCAGACCTTCCTTTCAGAAACCGGACCGGGGCCCCAGTAGGCTTCAGCCCTGCAGTTGGGGCTCTACATTTGCTGAAAACTCCTTGGCGCCCGATGATGAGATGTGATGGATCTCTATTCTTTACGCCCGGACACCATATGGTAGGTAGGTACATACTCTACCAGTGTTATCAGGCATAGAGTAGCCAGCCTTGCGGTTTTCTACAGGATGCATATTGGAGAGTGTGCGCGGGAATTGCACGATTTGATTCCGCCATCTCCATTTTACCATCGGACATCCCGATGTACGGCAAATATCCACCCTTACGTTGTTGATACATTTACTGTCCGGATTAAGCGTTTTGCCTCGTCGTTTATACCGCGTACATCGAGGGAAGGGTTTTCCGTCCGATTATAATTTAGGCGTCTTCAAGGCTAGAGTGAATAGGCTCCTAATAAACTAGTGCGCCTCACCATCAACGATTGCGTCACTGCTTACCATCAGGTGGGATCGCAGTCAAGCAGTTTATATCAAATGATAAAAAAAAAGACAGAGAGACGGTCTAAGTGGCTATTTATTTATAAAAACTTTATGTACATAGTACAAAGGTGGACTTATCTAATGCCTTAGGCATTTTCTACCAGTCGACCTTGACTATATTATATATGGGTTCCATTTTTTTATTATATTATTATTATTGTAACCCTAAAACAAGAAGAGATGTGATGGAGCTCTATTCTTTATGTCCGGAATTCCGGACACCACTTGGTAGGTAGGTATATACTCTACCAGCGTTATCAATATTAAAATGTCAAATATAATATAAGGGGCATTACCGTACGCATGAGTCCGCATGACAAGTTTTGTTTTTGTTTTTTTACATCATTTTTGATGATAAAAATAATATTCCGTTGTATTTTGTTATGTAGCTTAATTCTGGGATTTTATTATTCATGCTAACATTGCAAGTCATCACAAAAATATAGAGTGACTTTTTAAGGTAGGTAAAAATCATCCAATGACGAATCGGGACGAATCCTGTCCTTGGGGGGGTCGGCAAACAGTGTAACACCCGTATTCACAAACAATACTCAAACGATCCTTGACTAAGCAAACGCACAGCGTTGAAATAGAGCTCTGTGATTGGTTCGTTTGTGTTGCGTAGTTCACAAACCCTACCCTGTGCGCTCGCGAGCACTGTGAGACCGCATAGTAACGTTTGTGAATACGGGTGTCAGACTCTTACTGACTAAACAACCTTCCAACTATTAATGATTTATTCAAAGAAAAATAAATTAGGATTAAATAAAACCCTTAAAAACTAAGCAACCTACCCCATTTCTACTATATATATACTATATACATATACCAGGGCCAGAGCCTTCCTTTCAGACGCGAACTCTTGGTCCCAGATAGTTTCGATCCTTCTGCAGGGTCCCTACGGTTGCTGACAACTCCTTGAGGCGCGCGGGAACAGTGCGCGCCGTCGATGACTGGGCTTGGTCCGGACGGCTACCAGACGATTGGACGGCGAGCTACCCATTGCTCACCATCCACAAAAATATAGGGTGACCGGTAATAAGTGACTGATACTTAAACACGTGAAATTGTAATCATGATAACAAACAACTTTTACTATCGGACCAAATCTGAAATCGAGAAAAAAATCACCAACATCTGTACATTTTGGCCAGTTAGGTGAATATAAATCTAATCTCCCAAGGGCGGGAGATGTCATTGGGTGGTTTTTGCCCACCATAAAAAAGAGCCACCTCTCTCAAAAACTCTGCTGGTGTTTTTGAAAGATATGTTTACTTTTCTGGTGAAAACGCTCAGGTAGCGCAGGTGATTAAAATTATGTTAAACTCATCCCTTTAGGAGCAGAATTATGAAAAACCCTTTCTTAATTTTCGCCTATGTTATAAAAGAAAGCCTTGCGCAAAATTTCACGCTCCTAGGCCCAGTAGTTTTAGCAGAGCGTTGATATGTCAGTCAGTTTCACCTTTTATATATGTATAGATTATTGCATTTCGCATATCAGTGTCTTCTTGTGGCTTAATGAACTAATATATGGAAACATTTCGACAACTTTCTTAGTTCGTATTACTCTATTGAATTACTTTTTCATGAAATTTCGTAAATAATCGCCCGTAAGTAATATTTTGAGAGAGCAGTGGTGGCAGAGTGGTAACAGCCCCAACTTACGACTTTTAGGTCGCGTGTTCAAACACAGTCAGTCGTAGTGCAATTTATTTCATCTCCACTGTTCTCAAACGGTGAAGGAAAACATTGTGAGAAAACCGGCATGTCCTAGAACTAAAAATTCTAATACATGAGACATCTACCAACCCGCACTGGTCCCGCATGGTGGATTACGGTCCATTTCCTTTCCTAGAGAGAAGGCCTGAGTCGCAGCATTAAGAACATTAAAAAGGCTGATGATGATTCTTCTATTTATAGTTTAATAGCTTTTGTCCGCGGCTTCGCTCCAGATAACTATTTCTTCTTTTAAATTCGCTACAAATAACTAACAGAAAATGTGATAAATGAAGAACCAGTCGACCGATTTTGTGCAAACTTCACATAAACCATCTACTAAATAGTCCGAACAAAGCCTAAACATTTGGTTTGATAAGTGCCATTGATTTCAGACCCTTCTCCTAGAGAGGAGGCCTGAATCTCAGCAGTGGGTTCATTAAAAAGGTTGATTAAGTATGTTGTATTTATTATGCTAATCATATTTTAATCAAAATACAATTTTACGGTGGCCTTGAGCCCTTAAAACGTTTGTTCATCATACAAAACTTAATCTATATATATAAAAATCAATTGCTGTTCGTTAGTCTCGCTAAAACTCGAGAACGGCTGAACGGATTTATCTTATCTTGGTCTTGAATTATTCGTGGAGGTCTAGGGAAGGTTTAAAAGGTGAGAAAAATTCGAATAGTAGGGTAGAGTAGGGTAGAGTAGGGTAGAGTAGGGTAGAGTAGGGTAGAGTAGGGTAGAGTAGGGTAGAGTAGGGTAGAGTAGGGTAGAGTAGGGTAGAGTAGGGTAGAGTAGGGTAGAGTAGGGTAGAGTAGGGTAGAGTAGGGTAGAGTAGGGTAGAGTAGGGTAGAGTAGGGTAGAGTAGGGTAGAGTAGGGTAGAGTAGGGTAGAGTAGGGTAGAGTAGGGTAGAGTAGGGTAGAGTAGGGTAGAGTAGGGTAGAGTAGGGTAGAGTAGGGTAGAGTAGGGTAGAGTAGGGTAGAGTAGGGTAGAGTAGGGTAGAGTAGGGTAGAGTAGGGTAGAGTAGGGTAGAGTAGGGTAGAGTAGGGTAGAGTAGGGTAGAGTAGGGTAGAGTAGGGTAGAGTAGGGTAGAGTAGGGTAGAGTAGGGTAGAGTAGGGTAGAGTAGGGTAGAGTAGGGTAGAGTAGGGTAGAGTAGGGTAGAGTAGGGTAGAGTAGGGTAGAGTAAAATAATCTGATGCCGGGAGCGAAGCCGCGGGCAAAAGCTAGTAACCAAATATTTGTGTACCGAAATAATCTACAAAACCGTCATAAAATCATTAACTCAAGAGTGTATTAGTTACTTCTAGGCAAGCGTGCTCCATCGTCGATCACATCATTGCTTACCATAAGGCGAGACACTGGTCAAGCATGGGCCTATAAATAGATGTATCTATATATTTTTTTAAATTCTAGATAGGCTCGCATTTGACCATAATCTCACCTGATGGTAAGCGATAAAGGGGGCAACGAAAGAGCACGCTTGCTTAAAAGTAACCTACTCATTCTTTTTTTTATTGATTATAGGTTCGCGCTTGACCACTATCTCACCTGATGGTAAGCGATGATGTGGTCGACGATGGAGCACGCTTGCCTAGAAGTAACCTATTCACTCTTGACTTAAAGACCCCTAGGTTGTAGCTATGAGAAAACAGACTCCGGGGCTGGGTTTAAAAATGGCCAGAGTAATGTAGAGTTGTTACCCAGAGTCGTTCTTTTATGACTCTGGTAGCTACCTAGAGTTAACCCAAGTGACTCAAACTTCGAGCAGGGTAGGTTGGAGTAAGCCATTGACAATAGAACTTGACGTATGCGTTCAAAAATGCGAGTGTATCTACCCTGTGACGTCTTTTGACGCAGGGCGGCAGGGAAATCTTACTAATATTATAAATGCGAAAGTTACGATGTTTGGATGTTTGTTACTCAATCACGCCAAAACGGCTGGACAGATCTGGATGAAATTTAGAACAGGCATAGGATACACTCCGGAATAGGACATAGATTACTTTTTATCCCGGAAAAACATAACGTTCCTGTGGGATTTCACATTTTGTTTGATCAAGTGTAAAATTATCATATTGTATAGGGCAACCACAATACCACGCGGGCGAAGCCGCGGGCAAAAGCTAGTATAATAAAAAAAGAACGTTCTCTATCACGCTGATACCAAACAGCAACCTAACATATGAGCAGTTTATTTAAAACTAAATAAAAACTCAAAAATTTTCCATCAATTGCATCTTTATTCGCTTCTAACTTAGATTCTAACATAAAATGTGCATAAGAAATCTATTTTTACTTGTGGCCTGGTTCATAGTTGCACACAATCAAAGAGTGTGTACCTATGTGTGAGTTACAATCCAACGTAACAACACTGGGTGGAATTTTCCCACCTTTCGCTGACAACTTAGGTTTAAATGAAGCAAGTTTTTTGAGCTGCTTATAAACTGATTTATATCGCTGTGTAGTGTACGTAGAATAGGTATCTAGTATCTACTATATATCTACACTAATATAATAAAGAAGTAAAGTTTGCTTTTCATTTTTTTGTTTGTAGGAAGTACTGGTTCGATTGCAAAATTTTTTTCACAGATAGAAAGCTGCTACATTTCTGAGTGTCATAGGCTATATTTTATGATTATGAATAATAGGTATAATAAAGAAGTAAAGTTTGTTTTTTTTTATCTCGAGAAATTGTATAGGAACAGAGTTAAATTATGTTAAAACAAGAAATTTTCCGCGGACGAAATCGCGGGCAGAAGCTAGTGGTTGTATAAGTTAGATATCGACTTCAACTCTTAATAAATGGCCTTTGTAGAAAAGTCACCACAATTTTGCCAGTAACACGTTTTTTTTTTTATGGTAGGTGAAAATCATCGAATGACGCCCGCTCTTGGGCGGAGCGGGAGACCAGTGTCAGACTCTTACTGACTAAAAAGCCTACCCCATTCCTTCCTTGCCTTATTCCTAGAGCCGCGGTAACAGTTTGATACCACCCTAGGGTCCAGGAGTATCTACTGTCTATGGTTGTATAAGTTAGATATCGACTTCAACTCTTATTGAATGGCTTATGTAGAAAGGTCACCACAATTTTGCCAATAACATGTGCGTAATAGACTATCTAACGCTGGAGAGTATTTAGTGAGAATTAACAGTAAAATAGATATTTCTTTTTAAATTAACATCTTTACTAATATTATAAAGCTGAAGAGTTTGTTTGTTTGTTTGAACGCGCTAATCTCAGGAACTACTGGTTCGAATTGAAAAATTCTTTTTGTGTTGAATAGATCATTTATTGAGGAAGGCTGCAACTAATAGAAGCGAAGAAACAACGGAAAATGTGGAAAAAACGGGGAAAATTATTCATCTTTGAGGGCTTCCGTTGCATGCGCTGCCAAAACGGTTTAAGATACCAAAAAAATTTGTATGAAAGAATTATTCCTCTTAAAAAAAAAAAAAAAAAAAATGTCCGCGACAGTATATGTCTATCTTTTAAGATTAACTTACTAGAACCGTTTTTATGCGAATCAAATTTAGCCAATTTTTACCGATTATTTGTGAGAGTTCTATCAACATAATAATATAATCTTTATCCAAATAAATGTGTTGTTGATTAAGAGTATGTAATTGTAAACAAAATTGTCATTGACATCATTTAATTTCAATGAACATCTTAGAAGATATTACAATTTTAAAATAACTCCGATATAAAATTCACACGCGATGCATGATGTGCTAAACTTGACGCTGCGCCTGCCCGGCGGGCGAGGAGAGGGTTTGCTTACGGGCGGCGCGGATGGGTTTTTTTTATGGTAGGTAAAAATCATCCAATGACGAATCCCGCTCTTGGGCGGAGCGGGAAACAGTGTCAGACTCTTACTGACTAAACAACCTACCCCGTTCCTCCCTTGCCATATTCCCAGAGCCCCGGTATAACGCTTTCGCACCAACCCTCAGTTGCAGGAGGCTTCGCCCCTGAAGGGCCCCACAGTATGCTGACAACACCTTGAGGCGCGCGGGAGCAGTACAGGCCGTCGACGACTTGGTCTCGGTCTGGACTGTTACCAGACAACCTGACGGCGAGCTACCAATTGCTCACCGTCCACAAGCCAGCGTCTAAGGAGACCGGATATCGGCGGGATCGCGGCGGTGACGGTGACGGCTACGGTGAGGGCGCTGTTGCCTTTGCCTTATGCGGTCGGCCTCCTCCTTTACGAGCATTACTGCTTTGCAGAAGGAGGCGACCGCTTGCCATTCTTCTTCGCTGCGAACTATGGCCTGAACCAAGGCCCGGCGCGAGAGGTCGCCGCCGCTGATCATCCCCACGAGGACACGGCGATGCTCTTCTCAAGCGGGGCACACCTCCACCGTGTGCTCCACCGTATCCTCCGGGCTGACCATAAAGTGGCGACACCCGGGCGTCTCTTCCTTCTTCCCATGTCCGGTGAGAACCTACGTCATGCGGAAGGTGAGGATGCCGTGATAGATATCACGCCTCAAAGAGGGGACTTACCGCCGAGATTATGGCGTGCCCAAGTTGGGGTGTAGCTCTATGAAGTACTTTTAGATAATTATGTTCTTTTAAAAACTAAATTGTCTAAAATAATAACAGAAATTGACACGGGCAAAGTCGTGGGTAACAGCTATAATTTATAAAGCTGAGGAGGTTGTTTGCAAAAATAAATATGATGCCCAAAATAACTATTCCACGCGGACGAAGTCGCGGGCACAGCTAGTGATAAAATAATTGGAATTTGTAGTTGTTATTGGTTTTAAAAACTGCTATTGGCATTATTTTTTTTAAAACCTTTATTTTTAGCCTAACTTCAGTGTCGCAAAGAGCCGAAGGCCGTACCGTACTAGCATTTATTCGCATTTTTTAAGTTATTTTGGACAGAATGCAAGAAAGAAAACACGTCGTCTCCAAATAAAACAGAATTAGGGAAGAAAGATCATGAAATCAATGCCTAATTATTAGTAGCTTAAATTGAGTAATGAAATTTTAAAACAATCTAAGAAACGTCTACAATCTGCCAATATTTTTCATCCATAGGTACTTGATGGATATAATATTATGGTAAAAAAAGAAATAATATTTCTTTTTGTTCCTTTCTAAGGTATAGGCTAACCAGTTTTCAAGAGATTTAAACTTTCCCTATCTTACTCTCTCCCTGAACTCTCATTCTTCTCTGGGTTGAAACTCATGGGCCGTGAGGTCCGCTACACACTACACTGTATTTAAGGACTTAGGTGAGCTTTCCCGACTCGCCTATCGTCTAACTCTACGTCGAGCATGGTTTAAAAGATTGTTGCTTCATCTAAATTATTCCAGTGACGTTTGATGCAAAAGTAATGCCAAATAAGATAGATAACACATGAAAACTCTGTTGGAATTCAGTAATTCTACGATTTACTCGAATGTTTCATAAAACCTGTTCCAGGAGTATATTATGGAGAGTCAAAGTTCACGTCAAATTGCATATTTTTAGAGGTTTACTGGATAACTCTTACACAAATTTATGTTTTGATTTCTATATGAAGCCTAAATAATATCCACAAAATATCTGTGTATCTAAAATGTCTACAGAAAGATGTGTTATTACATTATAATCACTTAAGAACGGTTGTATGATAATATACCTCGACTTGGCCGCTCTTAACCCAAGGTCTGGCTTTTTCCTCAGCTAGGGACAAAGAAATTTAAGCCAGAGATGAACCATAGCCAATCAACGTGGCAATACCGCCCTCCATTCAACACATTTCCAGTTGACAGCGATGAGGGGCAATTTTTTGACGCCATATTTTGAGATTTACGCATACCTACGTATGAAATTAATTTCTTTAAGTAAACGAGTCAATGATTATAGGTAGTTGTCAGACGTTGCGTACTAACTACCTAAAGATCATTGACTCGCTCAGTTGATGTTTACTTGAACAAATAAACATCAGCTGGCTTTTACCTTGGCCAGAGAATAAGCATTGCCATACAACGTGGCAATGCTGCCAGCCTTTTGGGCACTTTTATGACGCCTTATTAGATTAGGTAGGTACTTTTAGTTAGTTCAAAAGGGCTTTTGTAAGTATTGAATAAACTTATTTTTTTTAACCAATTAATCTCTGTTGCTATGTAAATTAAATCGAGTTTAAAAAAAAGTAGTTTATTTTTTATTTTATTTTTATAAACCTATAGTGTTTCAAAGCGATCAAAAGCGGTGTAAAGTTACTTGAATTTATTAATAATGTGAATTAACTCAAAATAAATAAAATAATATCTTTTACAAAAGTAAGTTAAAAGAAAGTATGAAAGTGCAAGATGACGGAAGATAAAAAGGGTATGAGGAAACACTCGAGATCTTACGTCAGGTGAGTCAGGTCCGTTAGCTATGCAGAATGCAGACGTGACGATTCTGCCAAGTGCCAAGTTATGTAATTAAAAAAAACAACGTTTTTTTGAATGCATTCGATTTTTGAAGTTTTGAATTTCAATTTGAAGTTTTGAATATCGAATTTAGAGAGAATGACTTTTTTTTCTGTTCGATAAAGTTTAAATTAATTGAGATATTTTTGGTTTCTTTTTTGGATAGCGTAGTGTTAGAAATTTAGAATAAGTAAATTTTAATTAGGAGAGTCTGGGGAAGAGACTAGGTTATTTGCTTTTTTGTAATTTATTTCATCACCATCACATTATTTATATATTTAAACTTTACGCGTTCCAAATAAGTATAGAATCGATTGACAGGATGTGACGTCACACCGTACCTATGCTTAAATCTTTAAAACTACACAACGGATTTCCATGCGGTTTTTTTCAATAGATTGAGTGATTCAAGAAGAAGGTTTATGTGCATAATACATGCATAATAAATTTAATATCAGCATTGCACCCGTACGAAGTTGGGGCGGGTCGCTAGTAACAAATAAAATAAATAATAAAACGGTGAAGGAAAATGTCATGATAAAACCGGCATGTCCTAGAATCAAAAATTTGAAGACGTGTAACATCCACCAACCCTGGAGCCTAGGGTGGTGCAAACTGTTACCTCGACTCCAGGAATAAGGCTAGGAAGGTACGGGGTAGGTTTTTTAGTCAGTACAAGTCTGACACTGGTCTCCCGCTCCGCCCAAGAGCGGGTTTCGTCATTGGATGATTTTCACCTACCATAAAAAAAAACCAACCCGTATTGGGCCCGCGTGGATTATGACCCTTTCCTTCTCCTAGAGAGGAGCCCTGTGTCTCAGCAGTGGGAACATTAAAAAGACTGATGATGATGATGAAGAAAAGTAGTTTTATTTAGTTGAGTATGAAATATATACGTACTAACTGGTACCCGCGACTTCGGCTGCGTCTATTTTTCGCAATAAAAGGTAGCCTATGTTCTTTCTCAGGGTTAAAAGATTGTCTGTGCCAAATTTCATCAAAATCGTTTGAGAGGTTTAAGCGGGAAAGCGTAACAGACAGACAGAGTTACTTTCGCATTTATAATATTAGTAAGAAGTAAGATACTTACTTCGATCATTCATGTCTCCCATCTTCTATCATTTTGTCCGCCACTCGTTCTCTATCTACCTAATACGCATTTACTAAAAACAGGCAACAAATGTATTAGTCATACTTATTTCATATCAGTACAAAGTCTAGCTAGACTAGACAGACTAGATAAGACCTAGGTCTTAATGGCCTGACCTTTTTCTAACGATAATATAGAATACCCGTTCATTCTATCTAAGATTTTAGCATAATTTGAGTAACCATTCATTCATTCATTCGTTCTGTCATACTGTATGGATCAGAATGTTGGGCTGTGAAAAAGATGGATGAAAAAAGACTGCATGTAGCGGAGATGAAAATGTTGAGATGGATGTGTGGTGTGACGCGAATGGATAAAGTGAGAAATGAGTACATTAGAGGAAGTCTGAAAGTGGCGCCAGAGACTGAAAGGTGGAAAGGAAATCGTATGGTCATGTCAAGAGGAGGGATGAAACGCATGTTACAAAACGAGTTTTGAGTTTACACGTAGGTAGATGGATGGAGAGGAAGAGGGAGGCCGAAGAATATCTTCAAGGCTAGAGTGATAGGCTCTTAATAAACTAGTGCGTCTCACCATCAACAATTGTATCACTGATACCATCAGGTGGGATCGCATTCAAGCACTAGTTTATTGCAATTAAAAAAAAATCCCTTTCCCGAAAGTCCCCTTCCCATGATGTCTATTTCCCAAAATAACGCTTTCCCGAAACATCCATTTCTCAAAAAGTCCCCTTCCTAGAATGTCCCTTTCTCAAAATGTCCCTTTCCTACGATAGCTACGCTTACGAGCCAAGTAGTTAAAAGGACATTTTTGGAAGGGGCCACTCTGAATTATTTTTTATTGTTGATTATAGGTTCGCTCTTGACCGCTATCTCACCTGATGGAAAGCGACGATGCGGTCAACGATGGAGCGCGCTTACCTAGAAGTAACCTATTCACTCTTGACTTAAAGATTCCCGGATTGGACGTCTCGTGCAAATTCCGCCTCGGTTGCAATGACAAACTTTCTGCACTTGTATAAAAATGTACTATTTCCTCATTTCTTTTTTTTTCTAAAATCATAGTCAAGTAAGAGCGGTTGTATGTCCAATAGACAATACTAAAACAGTTGTTTACAAAAAGCAAGTGTTTTCTAATGTTTCAAAGCCACTGAGCGATTTAATCACTTCTAATTTGTCATTTTGTAACCACATCACGTAGAAAACGCGAAATTAATTCAAATTGCGTGTTTCTATTTGTTTTTTTCGAGTACAGTTGGTAACGTAGTCTTTTGGCACACTTAGCAGTTTATTCAAATTAAAACTTCATTTTACACCTGACGTTGGGGGGAGTGGTGGTCGAGTGGTAATGGCTCTGACTTGTGAGTTGTAGGTCGCGGGTTGAAACCCAGCCAGGCGCATTTCTTTGAGTAAGTAATTTCATCACAATTGCTCTCAAAACGGTGAAGAAAAACGTCGCGAGGGCTTAAGTGATGAATTATGGCCCGTTCGCCCTTCTAAAGAGGTGTCTTAAGGCCTAGTAGTGAGGGAATTTATGCGTGTAAAGTTGAGGTTCTATAATGAAACTTCTAATTTGGCGGAAGTACTTGAGCGGCATTTATTGGCAAGTGATGACAGAGAGTATAGCAGGATATGAGACCACAGACAACTTTTATGACATAGATAATCTATACAATGCGTTAGCATAATCAGCCTTTTAGAATTAAAGTGTTAACACTAAGGGATATAAATCGTAGGGACCCTGCAGAAGGATCAAAGCCAACTGGGGCCAAGGGTTCGTGTCTGAAAGGAAGGCTCGACTCTGGTATAAAGGGAAGGTAGAAATGGGTTGAGCTGTTTAGTCAGTAAGAGTATCTGAAGATAGTGAAGATTAGAAGATTTACTAGATAAAAAAAGAAGCTGTGATATTGTGATGTTATAAGTTTAAACTGTAAAAGAAGTAAAGAGAACAATGTTTAGTTAGTTCAACATCCCGGAGCGAAGGGTTAACGATTTGTTTGAGTCACAGATGTTTTTTGAGCGACAGGGCTGTCAGGCGACGCGGGGCGACGAACCAACGAAAACTGTAATCATTCTGCAGGATGGATTTAAAGAGTTATTGCGACTCCCAAAGTACAGGCTTTGGGGGTCCAGAGAAAACTAAAAGTAGTATTTTCGAGCCGTTTGGGGTTGACACTCTCGGATCGTGGGGTCCGAGTGCCCACAAGTTGTTTAATGAACTTTCTAAACGCGTTTTTTTTTTTAATTGCAATAAACTGGTGCTTGATTGCGATCCCACCTGATCGTAAGCAGTGATGCAATCGTTGATGGTGAGACGCACTAGTTTATTAAGAGCCTATTCACTCTAGCCTTGAAGACACCTAAATTATAATCGGACGGAAAGACTGCGGCCGGCAAACTGTTCCAGTCCCTCGATGTACGCGGTATAAACGACGAGGCAAAACGCTTAGTCCGGGCCGACTTGTTGACACTTCGCGTGACCCAAGGGCTGGCTTTTACCTTGGGTAGAATAAGCATTGCCATACAGCGTGGCAATGCTGCCAGCCTTTTGGGCACTTTACCAGTCCACAGCGATGCGGAAGAAGTTTTTGACGCCTTTTTTAGTTAGGATGGGCGTGCGACGACCCCAACGTGTGTAACTGCACTGAAAAACATCGCTTGACACACGTGAAAAATTACTGCTTCTATATATTTGAAGAAAGATGTGTAATAACATCATAATCACGTAAGAGCGGTTGTATGAAAATGTACCTCAGGTTGACTGCTCAAGAGAGTATGGCGCAACCCTACCCGCAGTTCAACAACCGCTCTGCCCTGCTTTTAATTGTAACTTTTAACTTTTTGGTTATTTATTATTAACCATAGCATAACGCACCGGAATGAATGCGTTAACCAAATAACCTTTGGTGAAAGCTTTTCTAATTTCTTTTGATTTTATTTTGCATAACTATGGCTATAGAGGTAGTGTATTTATTTATAAAAAAACTTTATGAACATAATAAGTACAAAGGTAGACTTAATTCCATAAAAATAACGACGTTATAATAAATAATAACTTTTTTTTTGTAGGAATTTCGTTCTTTGACAATTGAGATTTTGGCAAATATTTTTTTAGATGTGATTGTGAGATATATATCATGGTTCACCAATCTTTAATAATTTTGGGATTACAGCAAGATGGTGGCTAAAATATAGGACTTAGCAAAATAATTGCAATTAACCCCTCCAACGCCGATTGTTTATACGTTTGTACAACTAGGAATGACCTTAAAAAAAACGCTAATTATCGTACTATAGATACGGGTGTATCTACGAAATTCATTGGGCCGAAAATTTTGGTTTCTAAAAAAAAAAAAATTTTTTCAATACACTTACTCGAAAACTGCCTCTTATCGCACCCCTATTAGGTTCAATATAGCATGTATATCATCCAAGTGCTTTTTTGAGTTTATCACAACAAGGGCTTTTTTATTCCTTCCTTATCTTCACGGTCACGGGTGTTTATTTGGTTTTACTTAGTTTATCGAATCAGGCGCGAGGCGTACCCCAGAGTCGCTGGACGACCCCACGAAATTAGAAACTGACCAGAGCAGATTTGAATTCTATACTTATATATTTCTTATATTTCTACTGTATGTTTGATATACGATTAAAATTTTTTCTTTCTTTATTTATTTCACAAGTCGTAAGTGTATTGAAAAACGTCGTTTGACACACGTGCAGATTTGTCATTGCAGCCCTCGGCTCCATAACACACTCGCCTACGGCTCGTGCGAATTTCGCCTCGGTCGCAATGACAAACTTCCTGCACTTGTATCAAAATGTACTATTTTGAGTGATTTTCTAAAAAAGGAATCGAAATCGACAAACAAGCATGAACAAGGTGTAGTGAGAGGGCATGTCTGACATTTTCTGACTAAAACCCACCTGTGTTCTTTCAATTAGCTACCCTTTGCATTCTAGGGCTGTGAAATTAAAGGTTCTGAGTATGATTTACACAAATAGACATAGTTCGGCAAACAAGTTGAATCAAGGTTGAATCACTGTCCGGTAAGAATCAAACATAGGAATCAAACCTATGTCAAAGATGCCTTCACGTACACCTCAAAGAAATAATAATAATATATTCCACAACTATCACACAACGTCGTCTAGTCCCAAGCTAAGCAGAGCTTGTGGTATGGGTACTAGACAACTGATAAATATACTTATATATTCCTAAATACAGCAATAATCTCAAGGGCTGACGTTTGCAATCTGCGAACTCCGTAAAAACCTGACACTCCTTTTCGCTCCATTACTCCACTAGGAGCAAGAGTAATTTGATGATATCACACGTGAAAAGAAAAAAAAATGAAACCTAACTTTTTTTCGATAGGAAGAAAGACTCTTTTGAAATTACGAAGAACTAGTCGGTAAGTAAAAAGATTTCTATATTTATCTCATCATAATCATCATTTCAGCCGAAAGACGTGCACTGCTGGACATAGGCCTCCCCCAAGCGCCGCCACAAAGACCGGTCCTGTGCGTCTTGCATCCATCGGCTTCCAGCAACCCTGACCAAGTCATCGGTCCATCTTGGTCATAATTATCTATATAAATATAAAAGGAGAAACTGATTGACTGACATATCAACGCACAACCAAAACTACTGGGACTAGAAGCGTGACATTTCGCGTAAGGCTTCCTTTTATGACGTAGGCGAACACTAAGAAAGGGTTTTTCGAAGTTCAGCTCCTAAAGGGATGCAACGGGGGTCTAAAGTTTTATATGGCGAGCCCTTCAATCACGCGGGCGAAACCACGGGCAGAAAGCTAGTTTGTAAATAATTTAAGGAAAAACATATGCTTTTATGCTTGCCATAGCAACCAGATAAGACTCCAACATCAGTAAACTTCCGCTAGAGATAACAAATAAAAAAAAGTAACTAAAAAAAAACGAGTCAAATTTGTCCTATACAAACATACACGGTGAAGAAAAATGTGCAGCTGTTTGGCCCTCGCGTACTAAAGTACAATATATCCAACACACTCAAAAAAAATCTATTTTGGCGGGACGTCCGCCATTAATATTTTGGTATCTTGCCCGTCCGTGTATCACGCACACATGCACAAAAATAACAACATCAATCAAAAATAAACTTTATCTTTATGGCTATAAAGTTAAAATTAGCTTTGACGGGAAAGTTTTCTAAGTATTCGAAAATTCAAAACGGTCCACACACGCGTCTCGTGATCGATTTTTCGAAATGGCGGCGGAACTTCGAGGAACAGCCTCCCCCCGCCCGCCCCACCCCCGCGCGCTTCTATTACCCCGCCAATGCCTTTTTACGGCATTTTTATTTTTTTCTTTTTTTATTCCCTCCTTGGATCTCAGGCTCCGTTTTACAGCCTGACCCAACTTTTTTATATTTTTTTATTTTATTTTATAGCCTATAGCTATTCCGCTTCGACGATGACATTTTATGTTATGGTAATATGAAGTCGACGTTCATTGCAGAGAGGTCGATTTTGGAAGAAACATTACTGAAATAAGCAAATTTAGACAACTGATCATTAGATAACAGTATTTCTGATAAAGTACCGATCATTTCCACCTTATACCTTGACATTGGCAAAATCATCGGGCGTTCGCCGATGGAGCCAAACAATTTAAAAAAAAAAAAGCAAATTTAGCATTTTTTTCAGTTATTTTAAACATAGCGACGCGGGGCCGTGGCAGACCACGAAGGACATGGCGGGACGACCTGGATGTCTTCCTTGAGAAATGGAACGATAAAGCGAGTAACCGAGATATCTGGAAGGAATGGAGGGAGGCCTTTGCCCAGCTGTGGGACAGCACAGGCTAGCTATAATAATAATAATTTAAACTAAAAGCAAGATTTGTAGTTGTATTTTAAGAGATACAACTTGCACGCGAATAACTTTAGGTAGATACGTAAAAATTTTTACAAGAAACCCGACCAATACATCACTACGTCTTCGTAGGGATCCTGCAGAAGAGTCGAAGCCTTCTGGAGCCGAGGGTGGCTGCGAAAGTGTTACCGCGGCTCTTTGAATAAGGCAAGGAAGGAATGGGGTAGGTTTTTTAGTCAGTTAGAGTCTGACCCTGTCTCCCGCTCCGCCCAAGAGCGGGTTTCGTCATTGGATGATTTTCACCCACCATACCATAAAACAATTGTGTTGTTGTCAGTTGTCAACAATTGTGGACAAATAGACTTTCAAATCGTCTTTTTCAACGAACTATAGATAAACAAACAACCATAGTCCAAAGGTTAGCTCTCTTAAGGCAATCGAAAGGTCATGGATTCGAGTCGTGGTTCGAGCAATGGCGGATCAGAAGGGACGACTAACGGTAAAGTAGGTAAATGTTACTTGAACCTGTAATTTAAACGTTTAAGTTTTTGTGCAAAAACGGTTTTAATTAGCAGTTTTATTTTTGTATAAGTAGATAGGGAATAGGTTAGTTCTATACAATGTCTCAATTAATTCAAAAGGACGCTAGTAATCTATAATCTACACTAATATAATAAATAGGTAAAGTTTGTTTTTTTGTTTTTTTATTTTTTTATTTTTTTGTTTTTTTGTTTGTAGGAGGTAATCTCTGGAACTAATGGTTCGATTGGAAAAAATTTAGCAAAGATAGAAAGCTGCTTTACTCCTGAGTGACATAGGCTATAAATTATTTATATAACATAACCGAGCTATCACTACAAGAAATTTTCCGTGGACGAAGTCGCGGGCAGAAGCTAGTCTACACTAATATAATAAAGAGGTAAAGTTTGTTTCTTTGTTTTTTTGTTTGTAGGAGGTAATCTCTGGAACTACTGATCCGATTGGAAAAAAATTAGCAACAATAGAAAGCTGCTTTACTCCTGAGTGACATAGGCTATATTTTATGTCCGCGGGCGAAGACGCTGGCAAAAGCTAGTACCTAATAAAAAGGTAAAGTTTGTTTTTTCGTTTGTAGGAGGTAATCTCTGGAACTACTGGTCCGATTGGAAAAAAATTGCAACAATAGAAAGCTGCTTTATTCCTGAGTGACATAGGCTACTTTATGAACGCGGGCGAAGCCGCTGACAAAAGCTAGTACTTATACAAAGTTGATAGTACTTAATATACAAACTTTTACTATGAGGCCAAACCAAAAATCACGAAAAAAATACCCGCTACTCCATAGATTTATATTTACACTAGCTTTTGTCAGCGGCTTCGCCCGCGTACATAAAATATAGCCTATGTCATTCAGGAGTAAAGCAGCTTTCTATTGTTGCTAAAATTATTCCAATCGGACCAGTAGTTCCAGAGATTACCCCCTACAAACAAAAAAACATAAAAATAAACTTTACCTCTTTATTATATTAGTGTAGATAACTCGACCTAATGAATAGGATACCTCTATGTAAGCCTGCTCAGTAGTCTATCATATCTGCGTACCTTCTATCAACTGGCACGTGACAATAGGCTGCTGCGCTGGCAGGCCGCGGGTTCGATTCCCGCATAAAACAAATATGTTTGTATCTTACAAATAAAAGTGTTCCGGGTGTCTTTTATTTGTGAGTTTACATGTTTGTAAGCGGACTCACGATACAGGAGTAATTCTTAACGTTAGAAAAATGTCAGCTTGTACTTAGTGTTTGGTAGGAACCTTTTTTAACCGACTTCAAAAAAGGAGGAGGTTATCAATACGATAGTATATTTTTTGTGTTTTTTACGCGATTACTCTGCTAATTGTGGACCGATTTTCAAAATTCTTTTTTTTGTTCGAAAAGAGCTACTTCTAAAGTGGTCCCAGAGTCACTAAGTCAGGATCTGATGATTGGATCCTGGAGAAATCAAGGGGATTTTATGGGCCCACACATCGTTTATCGCAAATCTTATGAACTAATTTAAGTATTTGCGTACTTCCATCGTCATCTCATGTATCTGAGCTGATGATGGAAGCTATAACTCCTTCATAGTAAGGAGTAGACATCGACTGATTTAGTAAATTATTTTAATAAAGTTCGCGCCTAAAATGACCGGGCTTTGAGAAAGTGCTAATCAATAAAATATTTTTTTTTTTTCTCTTCTATTAATAATTTACACATTTCGAGGTTCTTCAAGCTATCTAGGCATCTTCAAAGCAAAAAAAAAAACGTATTAACATCAAAACGGTACCAAAAAGTTTCGTACTCAAATCAAAATTCCTTGCTCTTCCATTCCAAAATGTCATATGTACGTAGACATACGAAATTCGCCCTAGATGTTTAATATCCTATTCCTTTGGCACCGGACTTTGAGATAGGGAGGTGAAATGGGGAGAGAGGGCTGTAAATTTTTTTATAACTCCGCGTCTGCGTGGATCAAGAAAAAAAAATCAAATCGATACCGGGATGACGTAGGTACAAGTTTTATAGACATTTTTTTTTAATATTAGATGACTATGTGTTTTTTTCATCGATATACATGTACTACGCACTAAATTAGGCGTACCGTACAGTCACTTTACTTGACTTAAGTGATCTGCAGGCCGTACATCTTTACATTGATGACATTAGTGCAGTTTTGACGTATCAGCGCTGTAAGTTTTAAAAGTTTTGTTAGACGACATAATGCCAATGAAGCGCTGCAGCGGACTATTGTAGTAACTTTTCAGTATTTTGACAAATAGTTTCTATGAACGTGTTTGTATATCGCTAGGATATATGGCGATGGTTTTTAAGGAGAACATCGATCGTGAGGAAACCGGTATGTCCTAGAAACAAAAATTCGAAGACATGTGACATCCACCAGCCCACAATAGGCTCACGTGGTGGATTACGGCCCATTCCTTATCCTAGAGAGGAGGCCTGTGTTGCAGTGGGAACGTTTTCTTCGTTTCAAATCAATGACAAACTCGTTAAACCAGTGATTCCCAAAGTTGTCTTGGCTACGACCCATCTAATTCAAGTTTACAAATTTGGGACCCACCTGTAGGAAATTCAAACGATTTATTCATTTTGGTAACGGTTTTCATAGCGGACTTTTCAAATAACAAACGAAGTGTTAATGCAATTTTTTATTACTTAATTAAATAACTATTGTACATTAAAAGGTTATTTCAATGGGAAGGATGAAATTGTTTCCTATGTTTCGCCATCACAGTTTTGACGTCAACTTCAACCCGAGTTATTTTTAAGCGCAGTGAGTTTGATAAGTCCAATTTATTTCGGTATTTAGTTTTAATGTTCACCATATAAGAGAATCCGACCTCACATAGGTATGAGGTAGTGAAAGGGAGGAGGACTTTTATAGCTTCATCAAACAGGCATGGATACACGCGCGCCACCGCGCCGCTTGCGCTTGGCGCGGCGGGCGGTCGTCTCGATCGGTTGGTGTGTTGTTCTACAGACACGGCCCACCTTATATTCGCTCGCGACCCACTAGTGGGTCGCGACCCATGGTTAGGGAAACCCTGCGTTAAACAGTTGATGAGTTGAGGCCCAGTAGGTGGCTACGTTAACTGCAGCATCGGTGGCACTAATTAAATCCTTCATAGTGCAGGTGGATGGAGGGTGGTGGATGGGCACTTAGGGCACTCCAGCAAGTGGCATATGTTTTGAACAGGGGCACCGCACTCACATTGGGTATCCGACGTGTCTATAAAATCCCATTTCGCCAAGTTGTATTTACAGCGGCCTACCTGGGTGAGCAAACTGGGTGTTCTTACATGATATAAGTACTGTAATAACGAAATATTGTAAGTTTTTTGCCGGTTCTTCTTCGAAACGACCAATTTGGAACCGTGCTCTAGCTTCTGAACTTTTATAAGTGCCCATGTAGGCCTATGTGAAATAAAAACCATTTTGATTTTTAAACGATTTAGTGCTTTCCATACAGGCCACTGCAATTTTATGTCCAGGCGAGAGAACTTCCGTGTGGGAACATTAAAAAAATAAGTAAAAAGACTTTTTAAGTTAAACGGTTTTATGTTAAACATACATTGCAATGTTCAAGATAAATGTAAACCAAAAAATAATAAAATAGATACAGTCGTGGGAATTATAAACATATGCATAGACTAGACTAAAATAAAATCGTGGGGCACGTCAATTGTCTACAATCGTATGAATACAATCAATTGTTACTTGTAAATCAACGTTTAAAAAGGCTGATGATGAATAGGATTTGGATGTTGTTATATTCTTTGAAGAGGAGGAAACGGCCTTCAATTGTGACAGTGGCCTTCTGGTACACGAGGCAGGGGCCAAGTGCCCAAAAAGTTCAATGGCATAATATTTACTTAAACATTTTCCTACAATAAAACGATCCACTTCATTTTTTTTGCGTTCACGACTCAGGAAAACGGGCCACAGAAATATTTTTTTTTTCAACCTACCTACCTAAATATTACAATAAGACCCGTCTGTTTGTAAAATGTCTAGTCATGATGACTTCGATGTTTAAGTGTTGGAACTAATGAGAAATTCGGAATAAAGTTTTTAGGACCGATTGTGTTTTTTTTTATTGGTGTGCGTCAGACGAAAAAAAAAACGAAACCGTTGACTCGGTTGTGTGACTGTCATCTGTCAGTCAGTCAGGAACGTGTACAGGTGTAGTATGCGGCTTATAAGTTGAACTCAACTGGCCGTCGTGGCTATAGTTAGCCCTCACTCGTAGTCCCAGTAGTTTTGGCTGTACGTTGATATGTTAGCCAGCCAGTTTCTACTTTTATAAAACACTAGCTTTTGTCAGCGGCTTCGCCCGCGTACATAAAATATAGCCTATGTCACTCAGGAGTAAATAAGCTGCTTTACTCCTGAGTGACATAGGCTATATTTGCTATTTTTTTTTCATTCGGACTAGTAGTTCTAGAGATTACCTCCTACAAACAAAAAAACAAACTTCACCTCTTTATTATATTAGTGTAGAAGTGTAGATTATTTTTAGTATGTAGCGATCCGCCCCAGCTTCGCACGGGTGCATTGGTGATATTACAGTACATTGTGGTACAAGTGTGTATTATGAGGTTGCCGTCATAATTTCTTGAAAGGGAAAAATTCATCAGTTGAATTTTTTCCCTTGCACAAAATTATCCAAAAAAATTTTTTTCATTGATTTTAGTATCGCGCTAAACCGCTACCATACCAGAAGGTAAGCGATGATGTGGTCGACGATGAAGCTCTCCTACCTAGAAGTAACCTATTCACACTTGACCCATCAGGAAACACAGACTCCGGCAAGGGGTTCCACTCAAATGCGCAAATTAAAAAAAAGGCTGGTCTTTAAAAGGTTCAGGTGTGTGCGAGAAACATATAAAATACTGAAATAAATAATAAAAAAGAAAATACTTTATTTTTTTTCCAAATACTGTTCAATATTCTTCTCAGATAAAAAAATACTATATTTCTTGTAAAAAAATTTGGCAACCCTAGACACATGTGAAATTATTTCCTATATTTAGTTGGTACACATTAAAAAAAAACATTTAAAAACATAAAAAAAACAGTAGACCGCCGGTGCGGGCGGGAGCAGGGTCCAAGCTACCGGTGGTTAGGGCTCCAGAGACAGGAACCTCCTCACAATACGAGCCGTGTCGAGGAGTACTGCCTTCTGTATCAGGCCCTTGATCCAACCGCGCAACGACAGCTTCGACAGATGGTCGTCGAAGCAAAAGCAAAATGATTAAACTAAGCAAATGACAGCGGATTTCAAAATAACTTTTCGTTCACCGATACCGGTTAAAATAAATAAAAAAAGTCTAAGTAAATGACAAATGTTCAAATTATTTAAACACGCAAGGCTGATGATATTAAAAATAGATTTTTTCCATGTATGCTTTATACAGATTAGCGCTGTAAACATCGATCGGGCGTGCTCGGCGGCGCTCGTCAATTTCCGTAATTTTGGGGCCAGGAAGTGTGCGGGTTTTAGGAAATATTTTAGCCATAAAAAATCTTCTTGAAAATAAGGCGGTAAGAGTGTATTATGTCGTGGTAAGATCATAGAATTATTCGTTTTAATTGTTAAAGTTTGATGATATTTGAATCCTCGTTTGGCTTAATTTTTTTTAGACCAATGTATATTATTTTATTATTTATATTTTTTTCACCATAGAAATCCTACATCAATGATATGGCCAAACGAAGATTGAAATATCGTTGAATGTTAACATTTAATTAATTAAATAAGCCCCAAGAGGACACCGGTGTCCGCACATCTATTATGTCTGTAATTACGGTAGTAGAAAGATTAAGCAATCTGGCTAATTTTAGTAAAACATAATTATCATGAAGTGATCATTATACATTTAATTTTGGTGTAAAAGACTTACAAGTTTAAACAACGCAAATAAACAACATAAGAAATAAACGTAGGTATCTATAAAAGAATCTGTAGCTAAAATATATTTTCCGAAATAAATAAGGACTTTTAAATTTAGAAAAAAATCTAATTAAATATGCGTATCGTGCGCATCGATGAGCAGTAAAAATACCCCAATATGCAGAACAGCCCCACTAGCCAAGTTACCGTCGTTTTGTTAACGTCGAACGCTTTGAGTTGGCCACGCCGCCAATTCCTTGACGTCATCTCAACGCTTATTCACGTAGTCAGAAGACTCAGAACAAAGAAAATGGAGGCGTGGCCTATTCCAAGCGTTCGACGTTCATGAAACGATGGTAAGCCTTTAGATTATTCTATCTGTCAAAAATCGCTTTCATAAAATCGCCTTGAAAATTCCGCCCTAGTCTAATTCCGCTAACCTAATAGCCACAAGCCCAACGCGCGTAACAGCAAAACTATTTAGAGACTCGCCCTTTGCCTAGCGAATCTAAATCCTAATTCTCCGCAATAAGGGTTATTTTACACAGTCGCTGTGCCCTTGAACACGAGACGTATTTTTTCTTGCCTTGACTCGCCATGTAACGGGGACTTGCCATTTTGTTATATTATATTTTTTTATAGTGTAAGTTTGAGTTTGAATTGCAATAGATTTTGCGATTATTATTTTTTGTTAGCTAAAGAAATGTTGCTTTAGCGGGATGGCGTGATTGTAAAGGGTATAGTACGCGGCAGATAACTTGGACCATTTGCTATTGATACCCGAAAATCGGTTATTGTCCTCGTCATACAAGTTGAAATATCACGGCGAAGTGGGGGGCCGCTCGTAAGTAACCATAGCAAATGGGTCAATTTATTTGCCGCGTTCTATACCTAGGCAGCTATGCCCTTGAAGACTTAGCGAGACGTATTTTTTCTTGCCTTGACTCGCCATGTAACGGGGACTTGCCATTTTATAATATGATATTTTTTTATAGTGTAAGTTTGAGTTTAAATTGCATTAGATTTTGCGATTATTATTTTTTGTTATTATGTGTTAAACTAACAGACCACGTTCCAAACACTACACTGCGCTCCAAAACACAAATAATGGATGTGGCTCAAAAGGCTGCCCAACTTAAATGGGACTGGGCAGGACATGACTGCCGCATGTCTAGCGAGCTGTGGGCCCGTAAAACACATGATTGGTGCCCGGACACAGCGACGCGGGGCCGCGGCAGGCCACGAAGGAGATGGCGGGACGACCTGGATGTCTTCCTTGAGAATTGGAGCGGCAAAGCATGTGACCGAGATGATTGGAAAGAATGGAGGGAGGCCTTTGCCCAGCAGTGGGACAATACAGGCTAGGTATAATAATAATAATTTTTTGTTAGCTAAAGAAATTTTGGTCCAGCGCGATGGCGTGATTAAAAAAGGGTATCGTACGCGGCAGATAACTTGAACCGTCGACGACTTGGGCTCGGTCTGGACTGTTACCAGACAACCGGACGGCGAGCTATCCATTGCTCACGGTCGCTGATTAAAAAAGGGAGTTCGCGGCAGATAACTTGACCCATTTGCTATTGTTACCACTTTGATTGAGACCCGAAAATCGGTTATTGTCTTCGTTACGCAAGTTGAATCATCACGGCGAAGTGGGGGGCCGCTCGTAAGTAACCATAGCAAATGGGTCAATTTATTTGCCGCGTTCTATACCTAGTCACATTTCAATAAAGTGAGATTATCCAGGAACATTTAAAGTTGAAGGGAAATAGTTTGTCATGGTTTTTTTATGATAGGTAAAAATCATCGAATGACGAATCCCGCCCTTGGGTGGAACGGGAAACCGTGTCAGACTCTTACTGACTAAACGACCCACTCCCTTCCTTCTTAGCCTTCATACCGCGGCCGGGCCTTCCTTTCAGAAACTGGACCGGGGCCCCAGTAGGCTTCGGCCCTGCAGTTGGGCCTCTACATTTGCTGACAATTTCTAGAAGCGCGCGGGAACAGAGCGCCCGTCGACGACTTGGCTTGGTCCGGTCTGTTACCACACGACTGGATGGTGAGCTACCCATTGCTCACCGTCAGCTAGCCCGCGTCTATAGTGGCCGGAAATCGGAATGGGACTCCCGGCGGACTACTAAAAGTGTAAAATGGAGTTTGGAAATTTGCAAGGAGAAACTAATATTCACGCGGGCAAAGTCGGTGACAGAGGTTGTATATTATATAAAAATAAAGGGTTTTAAAGTGCTAATTGAAAGTAAAACAGTAAAATTGCTAACCGGAAATATTTTTCACACTTTTGAGTTGAAAGAGAAATTTGATAAAACTAGAAAGTTAACCATCAGTATCAATTTGACATTTTAAAAAGGTCTTTAAGTTAAATAAAAGCCTAATATTAATTGACAAAGCTGGTTAGGTTAGAAACGTAAACACGATGGTTCTGCCACCGTAGAGGCTGGCTTGCGGACGGTGAGCAATGGGTAGCTTGCTGTCCGGTTGTCTGGTAACAGTCCAGACCGAGCCCAAGTCGTCGACGGCTGTTCACGCGCGCCTCAAAGAGTTGTCAGCAAACTGTAGGGGCCCTACAGGGTCGGAGTCGAGGGTTGGTGCGAAAGCATTATACCGGAGCTCCCGAAAATAAGGCAAGGGAGAAACGGGGTAGATTCTTTAGTCAATAAGAGTCTGACACTGTTTCCCGACCCTCGAGCGGGATTCGTCATTGGATGATTTTTACCTACCATAAAAAAACACGATGGTTCTAGCCATAGATATGTCAAACAGTATGATATATCTATGGTTCTAGCTGTGATCTCATATTCTGTGACAATCATAGATATGTCTACAGGTGGGTCTGACGAAGTCTGACGAAGGAGTTGTCAGCAAACCGAAGCCTACTGGGATGTCCGACCAAATAGGGTTAGCCATATAGGGCTAAGAAGAACGAAGGTTTTTTAGTCAGTAAAAGTGTGACACTATCTCCCACTCCAACCAAGTACCCACTTTAATTGCTGTCTAACCTATTTATTCCAGACTTTTTTTTTATATAGCCCTAACTGCCCCACTGCTGGGCAAAGGCCTCCCCAAGTCCTTCCAAACCTTCTTATCCCGCGCCGTCTCGCACCAGTCGTCTCGGTACGCGTCTCTTGTTAGGGCTGTCTCGACAACGCTTTCTTCCCTCTGGTGCCCACTGAGTGGCGACTCTTGCCTAGCGGTCCTCGTGCATGCGACTAGTGTGACCTGCCCAATCCCATTTAAGCCTTAAATATTCATAAAAAAAGCATTTTAAGCATGACAATGCTTGTATTAGGGGACTCCAAAGAAAAATAAGACTATTTATTCCGGGAATAAATGTTCTGGGACAATTTTCTGCTGTTACTTTCATAAAAAAACTATAAAACGTTATCGCATTTCAACAAATCGGGGCCAATTCTAATGATTTTTTTGTACTTTTTTTCCGTTAAAGATCAGAGGTTTCATCATGGCATGACGCGCCATTTTAAGACCTACTATTTTAATCTACGAGCTACTGAAATGCGGTCAAAGCCACGTGTAAGCACTTGTATTCAGTGAGAACAAAAAAATGTTCCACACTTTTTCTCTTTGGCAATTTTGAGATTGCACGCAGTGTGTTTTTAGATTCAATATTACTTACTGTCGCTTTTTATGGCGCTTCAAGGAATTGTCACCAAAACTGAAGGGATCCTACAGGGTCGAAGCCTCCTGGGGCCAAGGGTTGATGCGAAAGCGGGCCAGAGCCCTGGGGTCAAGGCAAGGAAGGAACGGGGTAGGTTGTTTAGTTAGTACAAGTCTGACTCGGTTTCCCCCTCCGCCCAAGGGCGGGATTCATCATTGGATAATTTTTACCTACCATAAAAGTGATGTTTGACGAAAAAGTAATACGAAAAAATCGGCCAAGAGCGTGTCGGGCCACTCTCCGTGTAGGGTTCTGTAGTTTCACGTCCGTCACAAATTTCTCACAATGTAACAGAACCCAGTAGCCCATGTAAAATTAGTAACCCAATTTCCCGAGAGATGGCGCTGTACCCGGTGGTAATTTTAATTTGCGTATATACCGATTTTAATCTTTTTGTATTTTTATTAGAAAGAAGATACGCTCAGGATAATGAATGGGGCGTTACTATAAGGGTTTCTTTTTGACCACCACGGAACCATAAAAAAGCCCACATCAAAATCCGTTGCGTAGTTTTAAAGATTTAAGCATACATAGGGACAGGAAGCGACTTTGTTTTATACTATGTAATGATGACATAAATAGTATGCCAACACTAGGTTTAGTTTTTTTTTTATTTACTCCTATACTTTACCATTCAGGCTATCATTTTTGAAAAGGTATCCTGAAACGTAAGGAAAAAATTCCACTTATCACTAGTATAAAACAAAGTTGTCTGATCCTATGTATGCTTAGATCTTTAAAACTGAGCAACGGATTTCGACGCGTTTTTTTTAATAGATAAAGTGGTTCAACAGGAAGGTTTATGTATATAATATATGCATAATATATACCCGTGCGAAGCTGGGGCGGGTCGCTAGTTATATTCATATACATTGTAAATACTCGTACCATTTATTTTTTGTAATTATTATTTTTATTTTATCTTAGAATATACATATTATGCCAACTGTAAGTATAGTTTTTTTTAGTATTTTTTTTAAACCGGAACCGGAAGACGTAGCGTTGGAAGCAGGGCCGGTTTATGCACGTCGGGGCCCCTAGGCAAATCGTCTCGGGGCCCCCCTACCCTACTAACTTTATATGCTTTGTGTCTAAAACTTTATTCATAATTACGCTTTTTTTATATAGGTATGTATATAGTTTGGCAAATGGCTAGTTAAATGTCATGTCATCGAAATTTCAAATTATTCTTTTTACTGTTATTATTAAACATGGACTATTTTTTTCTTGAAGCGCGGGGCCCCTAAACCTGGCGGGGCCCTTAGGCAGTTGCCTACGTTGCCTTATGGATAAAACGGCCCTGGTTGGAAGGCTTCCAACAAGGTGGACCGATGGTGGGTTGCTGGAATTCGATGGATGCAAGACGCACGGGACCGGTCGTTGTGGTGACGTTTGGGGGAGGCCTATGTCAAACAGTGGACGTCTTTCGGCTGAATTGATTGTTTTTTTTTTTAATTTACCTATACTTTAACATGCAGGCTATCATTTCTGAAAGAGTAACCTGAAACGCAATGGGAAAATTCCGCTTATACTAAACAAACAATTGCCAAAAAGCTTATCGTTGCTTGAAAAGAATTTGGAGCGTATCGCTTCAGATAGTAGCCGCTTTTGCACGTGGCGGTCGGGGTCAAGACGGCAGTTAGTGGAGTATCTTGCTTCAGACCCAGAATACGAGTATCTTATCTGTGACGCTTACTAGCACAGCCCGAAACCAGGGCTCTACCACGTGTAAAATTGTGACGTGTCATTTGTAGATAGTAAGCAACGAATGATTACCTACAGGTCATTGACTCGCTCAGCTGATGTAACGATCGTAAAGATAAAATAAAAAAATAGAGTACTTTTTCTTTAAATTCACAAGAGAGAAAGAAGAGTGTACTCTTCTTTCTCTCTTGTGAATTAATTTCGTACATGTATGTGTAAGAGTTTAAAAAAAGAAGTAGTATATTTTTTTAATTTTTTTATTATAGATTCGCGCTTGACCGCTACGTCACCTGATGGAAAGCGACGATGCGGCCGACGATGGAGCGTGCTTACCTAGAAGTAACCTATTCACTCTTGACTTAAAGATTCCAAAAGAAACAGACAGCAGTTAGTAGAGTATCTTGCTCCAGACCCAGAATATCTTATCTGTGACGGTTACTAGCACAGCCCGAAACCAGGGCTCTACCACGTGTAAAATTGTGACGTGTCATCCGTACGACTGTACAGACAGCGCGCTCTGTTCCCGCGCGCCTCAAGGAGTTGTCAGCAAAACCTTAGGGACTCTGCAGAACGATCGAAGTCAACTGAAAAAAAAGAAAGAAAAACGTTTATTTGTGCCTCACACAATCAAATAAACTAAAAATACAAGAATAAAAAAAAAGTACGAAATCTGTGCGAGGCCACAAAGGCGCCTAACTCAGCATATGCTGCGTTATTTAAAAAACGATAACGATAAATATCAAAAACCAAAATATTATAAAAAATATTTAAAAAATCATCAATGTATCATTAAAAATGCAAATAACTTAATTTTTGTATGTTTATTATTGTGTCTGTACCAATAAATGTTGTTTCTTTTTTTCTTTCTTTATCATCAACTTTTTTAATGTACAGCTGGGACACAGGCCTCCTCCAGTACCTAATCCACCACGCGGGTCCAGTGCGGGTTGGTGGATGTCACATGTCGTCGAATTTTTGGTTACTAAGACATACTAGACAGTTTTGAGAGCAATGGTGATGAAATAAATTACATAAAGAAATGCGCCTGGCTGGGGTCGAACTCGTAAATTACAACTCGTAAGTCGGGGCCATCACCACTCGGCCACCACTGCTGTCAATATCAATTTTTATTAAATACTAGCTTTTGCCCGCGGCTTCGCTTCCGGCAACAGAAAAATATTATAAATGAATAACCCGGTCGACCGATTTTGTGCAAACTTCACATAAAAAAACCCATCCCTGGGGGTTTGGGTTTTTTTGAGTTACGGATTCCTAAAAATACTCAAATTAATGTGACACTATGGCCTTGACTTTATAATTGACAAGTCATGACGTCAACTTCGAATCATAAATCAATGGTTTATGATTCTGCGAATATTTTTATTGGATAGGCTCTGTTTGTCATAAAAGTTTAGGTGAGATAGTGGTCAAACGACTTTCCCACCGGATTTTATAGTTAAACTATGTTATGAAGAAGCTTATTTACAAGTTAAATATCTAACTCGCCATATGTCTGTTTTGGTCAAATGTTGCAAATTATTTTTTAACTGTTAAACTGAGACTAGCTACATTTTGACAACCTGCCCCCCTAAGCCAAGTTGATAATCTACAATCGATAGTGCTAATGTGTTTTCGTCCTATGACGAGTTCCCTGACAGTTCTTGTCTGACAATGAAAGTGATGAGACCTAACGAAATTTAATCGATTTTTTTATAATATCGAATCAGTTGGCAAAGAAAGTGGAATCGGATTGCTAATTTTCACATAGGCTACATAACATCATGGGAGTTGAGCAAAAACCTGATATACCACCGACGAAACCGCGGGGGACCGCTAGTGATAAATAAAACGCAGTATGTTTAAAATATTAATAATTTATTTACTCTTCACTGTCAGAACTTGATTCTTGATTAGAGCTTATATCCATATCGGAAGGATACAAGGCAGACGCACTCGTACTGACGCGACGCGGTCGCGATTGCAAGATGGCCATTCCGATTCATCTATTTTTTATCGATTAGTGTCGATTAGGTAGTGTCAATCTCTATAGTCAGAAGTTCCGTTCAACGCATTATGTACTTAAATTATAATCTCGATAATTTACTGTTTAATTTACAAAAGGTAGTATTTTTATTATCATTCAATTCGTAATTATTTTGCCAGTTTTTTTTTTTTAGTCTAAAGTAGTATGTGTGCCACGGAAAAAAATGAACTGTCAGGGAACTCATCATAGGGCGAAAAAAAATTAGTAGACTACTAAGTAATGAAATATATGGAAATAACTTCATTTCAACAAAATTAGTAGCCAAGTTCACATCATTTAAAATGCTAATCCTGTAATCGCGACATCCTTTAGTTTTATGATATAACAAGGTTTCTGCCAGCGGCTTCGCCAGCGTTACAGTTCTCCATACAAACTTTAGACTCCCATCACATCCCTTTAGGAGCTGAATTTTGAAAAATCCTTTTTCAATACACTTACTCGAAAAGTGCCTCTTATCGCACTCTTATTAGGTTCAATATAGCATGTATATCACCCAAGTGCTTTTTTGAGTTTATCACAACAAGGGCTTTTTTATTCCTTCCTTATCGTCACGGTCAAGGGTGATTATTTTGTTTTACTGAGTTTATCGAAACGGGGGCGAGGCGTCCCCCAGAGTCGCTGGGCGACCCCCACGAAATTAGAAACTGACCAGAGCAGACTTGAATGCTATACTTATATATTTCTTATATTTCTACTGTATGTTTGAGATACGATTTTTTTTTCTTTCTTTCTTTATTTCACAAGTCGTAAGTGTATTGAAAAACGTCGTTTGACACACGTGCAGATTTGTCATTGCAGCCCTCGGCTCCATAACACACTCGCCTACGGCTCGTGCGAATTTCGCCTCGGTCGCAATGACAAACTTCCTGCACTTGTATCAAAATGTACTATTTTAGTGTTCACCTACGTCATAAAAGGAAGCCTTGTGCATAATTTCACTCTCCTAGTCCCAGTAGTTTCGGCTGTGCGTTGATATGTCAGTCAATCAGTTTCTCCTTTTATACTATACTAGCGACCCGCCCCAGCTTCGCACGGGTGCAAAGGTGATATATTATACCTATAAACCTTTCTCTTGAATCACTATTTATTAAAAAAGCTGCATGCTGCAAGCATACATAGGATCTAAGCAACTTTTTGTAATGATATAGATTAATACTAACGCTGAGGCGTTTCGATTGACTCGTCACGAAACGATTGTAACTTGGCTAGGGGAACTGAATTGTTAAAGGGATAAACTAAATAGATTGTATAGCTACAACTCTCTTTCTCGCTCCCACGACTAATATTTTAACACGTCATGTTATACACTAATACACACAGACAAACACACACACACACTAACAAAAAACAATAAACAACAAAGACAAACAATAAAGAGGTAAAGTTTGTTTTTTTATTTTTTTGTTTGTAGGAGGTAATCTCTGGAACTACTGGTCCGATTGGAAAAAATTTAGCAATAATAGAAAGCTGCTTTACTCCTGAGTGACTTAGGCTATATTTTATGTACGCGGGCGAAGCCGCGGGCAAAAGCTAGTTTAAACTAAAGTAACAATTTGCCTACTGTAGTCTTCCAATCTGATTATAATTTATGTGTCTTCAAGGCTAGAGTGAATAGACTCTTAATAAACTAGTGCGCCTCACCATCAACGATTGCATCACTGCTTACCATCAGGTGGGATCGCCTCGCGCGCACTCGCGCACTAGTTTATATCAAGTTAAAAAAAACTAAACTAGCCGTTGCTATGGTTACGCCCAGACCCCCGCTGTGAGACCCAAAAAGCTGTAACTGTGCATTGAAGGTCGACTGCTATTTTTGTTCAACCTCTTTGCTTCTTTACCTCTAATTCCCTTGACATTACAAAACAACAACTATTTTTCTTCCTATAAAATTCAAGCACCTACGTTAAGAGCGGTCAACCCGACGTACATTTTCATACACCCGTTCTTAAGTGATTATGATGTTATTACACATCTTTCTTCAGATATTTTGGATACACAGATATCTTGTGGATATTATCTAGGCTTCGATAGAAATCAAAACATAAATGTGTGTAAGAGTAATGGAATAAAAACTCCGAAAATCTCTTATTTTACTTGAACTTTTGCTCTCCATATTGTATTCCTATATTAAAAACTAGCTTTTGTCAGCGGCTTCGCCCCCGTACTTAAAATATAGCCTATGTCACTCAGGAGTGAAGCAGCTTTCTATTGTTGCTAATATTTTTCCAATCGGACCAGTAGTTCCAGAGATTACCTCCTACAAACAAAAAAATAAAAAAACAAAAAAACAAACTTTACCTCTTTATTATATTATATAGTGTAGATATATAAAAGGACCTAATTTTATAGAAGCCTTGCGCATTTAATCGAGATTCTAAATGACGCGTTTTTTTTTTTCAAAAATCCTCAATTAAGGTGTAATAAAAACTTTGGATTGCATTAAATGAAGTAACAAGCTTTTAAACAATGCGCGACCACAGATTACTAAATAGTTATGGCGCGACGTTGACGATAGGCGAGTGAGGAAGGCCCACTTTAAGAGGTTGTTAGAGTTTTACCAATAAGCTTGTATATAGATTTCGAATTTTGAGAGGCCCATAATCTGGCAATTCGGCAAATGTTCTAAACTTAAAATATGACGTCAAGATATTAGTTGTTTCTATGCCAGTCAAAATTGCCAGTATTTCATCAAAAAAAATTATTATTAAAAAAACAAAATACCCGACTGCACACTAAAAAAAGAGTAAAACAAGCCCCACAATACAAATTTACTGAATATAATTTATAAATGTTGATGGAAAGCATCGCAGGCGGGGACCAACAGAGGCTTATTTATAGTCATTTCTGTTGTGCACCATTTAGCAGAATTTTCGTTGGTGGCGGTCAAGGTGGTCCCCGCCTGCGATGCTTTCCATCAACATTTATAAATTATATTCAGTAAATTTGTATTGTGGGGCTTGTTTTACTCTTTTTTTAGTGTGCAGTCGGGTATTTTGTTTTTTTAATAATAATTTTTTTATTTATAACTTTTTAGCTGTTTTTATTTAACGAAAATGTTGTAGATGTAGAAGACTATGTATATGTAAGTACCATTTTAAATTATTTCGACGACATTTGGCTTTAGATTACGAGTGATGTTACTCCGCAACCGCCGCGCGCCGCATGCCAGGCCACGCCCTATCTTTTTGCTTGCTAACGCATGAGTTGCTTTGCGTTGACGCAGAATTAACATGTTCCCGTGGGAATTTTGAGAAAAAACGTATCCTATATTAATTACTCCCGTGATTGAAATGAATCTAATGATACCGCATACATATTTTTTTAAAGGGAAATTTAGAAAAAATATTATTATGTCTTTATCCCGTGGGACTTTTAGGATAAAATGTATCCTATGACACTCCCGTAATCAAGACAAATCTAACGATACCTCATACATCAAAATCCATCAAGCCGTTTAGGCTACAGGAGGTCACAAAGGAAAAGACATACATACATACTTACATACACTCGAAAAACATTACCCTCCTTCTTTGGCAGTCGGGTAAAAACCGGTCAAGTCTGATTTGAACTCGTGCGCCGGGGTTCAGTACAAGTTGGCTATTATAAATACACACATTGAATAGAGATATTTCGTTTTTACCTTATTATATGAAATTCTGTAAATATTTTTTTACACAATTTTTTTTTATACAGTAAATAGTTTTTAAGTTAAGAAGTCTTTCATGTAATATCCCTAGACATTGTTGATGTGTTTAATTAGAATCCTGAATCGAATCGATTTTTCCGAATCGTAGAATCGTCGAAGTAATTATTTTGTGTGTTGAAAGTTCAGAATACTACGTTACTCTCTGACACTCGTGAGGAAATTAAAACCTATAGGGAAATCCCTATAGATTTTAATTTCTTCACGAGTGTCAAAGTATGAGCCTAAAGTCCAAAACTCCTTTAGTATGATTTTATCACTACTCCAAGGAGTAGGCCACCAGGGGCCCACCAGGCCGAAGCCGATGGAGGCCTACCAAACTGCCATGGATTTACTTCCGAAAGGAAAATGTGGGGTCCTGGAACGCAAGGCAAAAAGAAACATAGGTGTGGTTTTAGTTGGGTAAAATCTGACACGCCCTCCCGCTTCGTCCTAGTACGCGAGAAATCATTGGATAATTTCCCACTTTAAACAAAGGGGTAGCCGACCTGAGTAGAATATTAATTTCAGATTGATACCTACCAAGGCAAGCAAGGTAAGGTAAGGCAAGGGTGGAAGAAAAAAACATGTTGCGCCGACCCCAAGTAATATGGGATAAGGGTAGGATGATGATGATGACCTACCAAGGCTCCCAGGTTCCTGAGGAAATAGGTTTTGGGAGACGGATAACAAATAGGTAATCCTACAAGGGTTTCGTTATTGTCAACTGAGCTACGGAACGCTAAAATGTGATTAGTCGGACAAGTTTTTGAATTACCTTTTAAAATTGCGCAATCGAATCAAAAATTCAAAACTAGATTCATGTTTTTTTTTACTCTAGTCAGTTAGATAAGCTGAGTTAATTAAGCTTCTTTGAAGATCTAGTTATTAAAGGCATCTCCTTATTCTCTAATGCTATTCTTCTATTATATAGGTAACTAACTTCTGCCAGCGGCTTCGCCCGCGTGAAAGTGGGTTTTTCCATACAAACTTTGGACCCTCTTTCATAATTATGTTTTCGTCGAGTTTTCATTATTTTTTGTATTCTGCTATTCGGGGCGGGGTCAAATCTAACGAGCCAAAAACCATGAAAATTGGACTAGCCGATCTCGAGTTTAAGTGTTGTAACAAATCCGTCTTTGTTTTATATAGATTAGGACTGATAGGTACTTAAAGACATGATTCTAGTCATGATAACAAACGGTGAGCAATGAGTAGCTCGCCGTCCGGTCGTATGGTAAGACCGAGTCCAAGTCGTCAACGGCGCGCACCGTTCCCGCGCACCTCAAGGAGTTGTCAGCAAACTGTAGGGGCCCTTCAGGGTCGAAGCCTCCTGGAGCCTAGGGTGGTGCAAACTGTTACCTCGACTCTAGGAATAAGGCAAGGAAGGTACGGGGTAGGTTTTTTAGTCAGTAAGAGTCTGACACTGGTCTCCCGCTCCGCCCAAGAGCGGGTTTCGTCATTCGATGATTTTCACCTACCATAAAAAAAAGTCATGATAAACAACTTTTACTATGAGACCAAACATGAAATCGTGAAAAAACATCTGTTGGTCAGTACATTTATATTTAGGTTATCGTTATTGCCAAATGAGGAACATAACCCTAAAATCTGAATTAGTCCAACAAGTTTTTGAATTGCCTTTTAATATTACGCAATAGATCAAAAAATCAAAACTAGATTCATGTTTTTTACTCTAGTCAGTTAGGTAAGCTTAGTTATTTAATAAGTTTTTTTTATAAAATATGTAATTAAGAGCGGCCAACCCAAGGTACATTTTCATACAACCGCTCTTACGTGATTATGATGTTATTACACATCCTTTTTCAGATATTTTGGATACACAGATATCTTGCAGAAGAAATCAAAACATAAATTTGTGTAACAGTGATCCAGTAAAGGTCTCTGAAAATTTGCTATTTTACGTGAACTTTGACTCTTCATAATGTACCTAATATTACACTTATATTAAAAAGTATCTAATAAAAAATTGGTTGCCTGTAAAGTCGGTATACGGGCGAAAGTTTTACGTGACAACGACTTTGAGTGGTAAAATAATTTTAATGTGAATATTCATTCGTATAGTAGGAAGAAGGATGAAATAATAGTCTCTCTCGCTCTTAGGCGGGCTGACTGTGCTCGAGTGGAAGGGACGCGTGCCTTTCACTTTTTATGTCTGTCTCTCTCGCTCTTAGGCGGGCTAACCATGCCCGAGTGGAAGGGACGCGTGCCTCTCACTCGCTCTCATTGTGAGCGCATAACGTGAGCGGAGCGTAACGCAGTTTCTTGAAGTGTCACCCGGCAAACCAATTTGTAAGACGTTGTCACGTCAAAAATATAAAAAGTACTTTTATAGAAGCCTTGCGCATTTAATCGAGATTCTAAATAATGAAATCATTTTTCTTTAAAAATCCTAATTGGTTAAAAAAAAAACACGTATTTCCTGGTACTTACAAGTTTTGTGAAACATTCGAGTAAATCGTAGAATTACCAAATGCCAACAGAGTTTTCAGGTGTTATCTCTCTTTTTTCGCATTAGTTTTGCATTTAACATCACTTTTTATTGCTTTAAATGAAGCAACAAGCTTTTAAACCGCTAGGCGATTGAGGAAGGCCCACCTTAAATACCATCTCGTGATGGTATTCTGCTATTATATAATTAAACTAGCTTTTGTCAGCGGCGTCGCCCGCGTACATAAAATATACCCTATGTCACTCAGGAGTGAAGCAGCTTTCTATTGTTGCTAAAGTTTTTCCAATCGGACCATTAGTTCCAGAGATTACCTCCTACAAACAAAAAAACAAACTTTACCTCTTTATTATATTAGTGTAGATTTATTTGCTAGTGTGAGTAGGGTTGCCATCCGTCCGGGTTTCCCCGGATTTGTCCTAGTTTAGAGGGCATCCGAAGAGCGTCCGGGGAAGGTTTCATTTGTAGACCGAGTTTTAAAAAATAAACAAATTAAAAAAATAGTTTTGTTAATAAAATGAATGAATAAAAAAAGGTGATTTATAACATTTTCTACTGTTTTTTTATTACATTGAATGTGTTTAAAAGATCTTGTTGATATGTCCGGCTTTCGGGCTCTAAAATCCGGGGTTTTCACACGTTTTGTCCTGTTTTCCAAATTTTAGAGATGGCAACCCTAAGTGTGAGAAACGAGTATATTAGGTGAAGTTTGAAAGTGGCGCCAGTGACTGAAAAGTTGATAGGGAATTGTTTGTCATGTCAGGAGGGATTCTGAAGTCCAGTCGTCGACGGCGCGCACTGTTCCCGTGCGCCTCAAGGAGTTGTCAGCAAACCGTAGGGACCCTACAGAAGGGTCAAAGCCAACTGGGCCAAGGGTTCGTGTTTGAAAAGAAGGCTCTGGCCCTGGTATAAAGGCAACGGTAGAACTGGGTAGGTTGTTTAGTCAGTAAGGGTCTGACACTGTTTCCCACTCCAAACAAGGGCGGGATTCTTCATTGGATGATTTTTGCCTACAATAAAAAAAATGTTAGGAGCGATGAAACGCATGTTACAAAAAGAATTTTAGTTTACATGTGGACGGATGGAGAGGGAGAGGGAGCCCAAAGAAAGGATGGATGGATTGGGTCTATTTTAAATATTTGGTATTTATTTATTGTGCACACCTACCACAGTGACTCCCGACTATCCCACTCGGCCACCACTGCTTTAAAAAAAAAAATTGTCACCATCCAAAAATTTTGCTTCCATTGATTTTGGCCTTTCTGGGCATAGACATTCACAGAACATCATAGTTTTATGAGAACACACTGCCAAAAATAAGCTTTAATTTTAGAAATCTGGTAATAAGACAGGTCTTCGACTTACAAAAATCATTACGTGATAAAACTTGAAATCCTATGAAATGACAAATTAATCATACTTAGAGCTTTTGTCGGAACGAGTTGCTTTCGTAATATGAAAGTGTAAAGCCTGCTCTACACTACTCGCGAAGTTGCCTCGACGAAGTACTCATCGAAGTTGATCGAAGTCCAAAGTATGTGACTACACACTCGTGCAACCTCGCGAGGAGCACTTCGAGTCCCTTGACTCGGGCGCGAAAACCGACAACGTCACTACGCGACAGCCCTGCGGTCAAATTTGAGGTTGGAGTCAACTCTAATAACGTCACAGGGTAGATACGTTACACTCGCATTTTTGAACGCAAACGTCAAGTTCAATGGCTTACTCCAACCAACAAGTCAATGGCTTACTCCAACCTACCCTGCTCGAAGTTAGAGTCACATGGGTTAACTCTAACTCGAGTCATGAAAGAACGACTCTGGGTTACAACTCTACACTACTCTGGTCATTTTTAACACAGCCCTGGAAGTCGCCCGAAGCGAGGCGAGGTTGCACGAAGCGAAGCGAAGTACCCTTCTACACTAACGTATTCGTTCCACTTCGACTAACTTCGCGAATAGTGTAGAACAAGCTTAAAAACCAGCCTTTTTATTTATGTATATCACGTGATCTTGACAGTATTTTTAATTTCAATGACATTTAATTTTGACTCGTTAAAAAAAATGTCAACATTCGCCGGTTTAAAAAAAGAATTTATTTTAAGTATGTACATAATTATACTATATTTATCATCGACGCTTAACTTGTTATAAAAATACTTTAGTGGAAATATTAAGTTAGTAATAAAAATAATGTTGTACGATTCAAGATTCAATGCATTAATTTCAAATAAACCATTTACAGACACTTTTGAAAGGTCAAGAAGTCGGTTTGTCAAAAATAAAATGGCGCAAATTGCACATTCCAAAGAGTCTAGAGTTCTATAGAGTCTCTAAGGAGGAGAACGTGCAAGAAACTCCATGGATGCTCTTAAAAAGGTCAAGAAGTCGGTCTGTCTGAAAAAATGACGCTGATTGCGAGTTTTCAAGCGCTAAAATTCGCAGAGCCTAACTTCAAACTCGCCAAGATACGACGGCCGTACTGTATTACGGTCAGCAGCACATCAGACTATACAAATCTGTCAGATTTCTCCAATACATTTTGAACCTTGTTATAGTACAATTAAGAGTTGAAAATCGTTTGCAGAATTTTGACAGTTTGTTAGTCTGATGTGCTCCTTACGTATTTTTTAATAACCTGACAGAATTGTGTAAACATGTTATTTGTATAATATTTCAAGGGGACAAGCGATTGTTGGTTTATCGGGCTGTTTACTTCCAGTTCCTGAATGTTATCTGCTTAAAAACAAATTAATAGTTACAGTTCCTGTATGGTTAATAAATTAATAATAAGTAATAAGTAAATTAGTTTCCTAAACACGAATAAAGATGGCAGCACTTACACTGTTTCCTCGTGGGGGTGATCGGCGGCGGCGACCTCTCGCGCCGGGCCCTGGTTCAGGCCATGGTCCACAGCGAAGAGGAATGGCAGGCGGTCGCCTCCTTCTGCGAAGCAGTAATGCTCGTAAAGGAGGAGGCCGACCGCATAAGGCAAAGGCAACGGCGTACTCGCCGCAGCCGTCGCCGCCGCGATCCTGCCGATATCCGGCCACCGTAGACACTGGCTCGCGGACGGTGAGCAATGGGTAGCTCGCCGTCCGATCGTCTGGTAAGACCGAGTCCAAGTCGTCAACGGCGCGCACCGTTCCCGCGCGCCTCAAGGAGTTGTCAGCAAACTGCAGGGGCCCTTCAGGGTCGAAGCCTCCTGGAGCCTAGAGGGTATGTGCAAACTGTCACCTCGACTCCAGACATAAGGCAAGGAAGGTTCGGGGTAGGTTTTTTAGTCAGTTAGAGTCTGACACTGGTCTCCCGCTCCGCCCAAGAGCGGGTTTCGTCATTGGATGATTTTCGACTACCATAAAAAAAAAAAAAAAAAAAAAGCACTTACACTGTTCACATTTCCTTTTTTTTCTTCTTTATTATAAACAAATGCTTGACTGCGATCCCACCTGATGGTAAGCAGTGACGCAATCATTGATGGTGAGGCGCACTAGTTTATTAAGAGCCTCTAGCCTCGAAGATACCCGAATTATAATCGGATGGGAAGACCGCAGCAGGCAAATTGTTCCAGTCCTTCGATGTGCGCGGAATGAATGATGAAGCGAAACGCTTGGTCACAAGCGTAGGTTTCAACAACGCAAGAATGGATACTCACGGTGCGTCGGGTTGTCTGATGATAGAAAAGAGTTGGAGGAATCAAGTCATGCAATTCCTGCGCACACTTCAAAAAAAAATCCGAACTACTACTTAAAGTCCTCTCAACCTTAAGACGTCTTCGTCATACTAATATATTTTTTTTTATATTTATCAAAGTATTTATTAGATTATAATATTAGCATATAATATACGTATTTTATAATTATTAGTCATTTATCTTATATTATAATCTATTTAAAATATCTAATATTCATTTATTGTGCACACCTACCACAATGTCGTCTTTTTTAACCCAAAGGTTGACTGGTAGAGAATGCCTTGTTGCATTAAGTCCGCCTATGTACCACTACTGTACATGAAGTTTAAATAAATAAAAAGCAACCTGACCAACCATTTAAAAACTTTTTGGGGTACATAGGTATATATAATATTTATAACTTAAAATACACACGCTTCATCAAATGTTTAATTCTAAATTTAATTCATTTAGCTCCAAGAAGACATTGGCGTCCGCACTCCTATTGTCTTTTAATTGTGTCTGTAATTACGGTATTCGAAAGGTGAAACCGAATTATTACTAGTAAAATTTTAATGTATTTTCTTTGAACATTTATTGGTTATATGTGTATTTCTAACAAGTAATATGTACTGTAATTACGAAAACACTGATTAAAGCGCGCCTTCCTCACTCACCTATCATCAACGTCGCGCATGGTTTAAAATGGTTTAAAAGCTTGTTGCTTCATTTAACGCTATCCAAAGTGTGGTTTGATGCAAAAGTAACAACGATACGACAGATGGGCTTCCCTTAAAAAGGATCATTGTACACAACAATATGAACAACTTTTACTGTGAGTAGTAAAAGTTGTTCATACATTTTGTCGAGATAAGTGAATATAAATCGTGAATTTTGGGTTGGTCTCATAGTTAAGTTGTTCATATTGGTGTGTAATATGCAATTATTCTTTTTAAGGAAAGCTCATCTGTCGTGACCATAGGTCGTATCAACTTTTATATAGACCAGACAGACAGGGGCGTAGCTAACTGCAAAGCGGGGGCCCCCTTTCAATAAAAATAATAGTACTTTTGTAAAAATACTTGGTTTAACCACCATTCGAGAAGGATGCGATTTTTTGGATAAGTCGAGGCCCCTGTAAGCTGTAGCGTAACCCAGTATCAATGATAAGGCAAATACGGCGCTAACAACGCCCCTGGAGACCATTTGTAAAAAAAAACAGGTTGTTGCAATATACTGGTCTAAATTTTTAGAGAGTTTTTTTAGAGAAAGTTCAGTGGCCGTTATAATTATTCGTAAATTGATTCTTTGTGAATATTGTGATGCAAAATTTGGTGCAGTTTGTGTCTCAAGAATTTTGAGTCTTAATTATTGGATATTATAGCGGTATTTTACCGAAATAATGTCCAATAATGCAGACTAAGTATTTTATTACAATATTAAGATCCAGGGTAGAAGGATTTATTAACGAAAGAGACAGTACCATGATCTTGGAAGTTTCAGGGTTATAGTACTGTCTACTAATGTGACAGTGGCGTAACTATATCACCTGAGGCCCGTGGCAAATTTATTGGATGGGGCCCCAAAAAAATAATTTCTATTTTGAATTTTGTCTAATAAATTTTATAATTTTGGGCTACTTGTTATTGAGCCCATGGCTTCTTAGACTGGGGGCCCCGTCATACCGGGGCCCGTGGCATTTTGCCAGCCTTGTCACCCCATAGTTACTTGTAAACGAATGTGCTTAATTTCGCCCTTTTGCGACACCCTAAAGAAATGTCAAGTGTGAAATGTAATGTGTATAATAAAAAAAAACTAGTTAAAATAATTTTTAAAATAAAAAAACCTTCATCACTACTCACCCGGTCATCGTTCCACATTGTGAAATACCTTCCAACCCTGCGTCTTTCGGTAGATGGTCACCACTCCAACCTTTCATATTCATCGTCCATCTATTCTGCGAGCACTGTGCCCTGCAAAAAATAAATGCAATTTGCAGTTGTTATTTCGGTTAAAAACTGTCATTAGCATTTATTTTTATAAAATCCTTATTTTTGTATGAGTTTTCAAGCGTTAAAATTCGCAGAAACTAATTTCAGACTCGCTAAGATCTGATGGCCGTACTGTAAGTTTGGTGATTCTTCAAGCTATATCGATAAGTAACCTTGGTTCTCTTGCGGATATCTTCATATCTGATGTAGTTACACAAGGAAACTCCAATACGGTATTCGAAAGGTTAACGCGATTATTTGACAACGGCTTTAACATTGCCGTTTGGCGTTAGGAGATAACTCAAGCAAATTTCAAGTGTAGGTACCCACTTTACCTGAACTTACGCCACCTTCGCGCGGGTATTAACGGAATGTTGCTTATTTTCCAAATTTAAATTTATTTGTCTATAAAACTTTTTTTTACGTTCTTTTTTTATAGGGTATTTTAATGTTCATCAAAATATCCTATAAAAAAATGCTCAAATATTGTAGGTATATTCTATTTTTTAAAATTTGACAACCGGATGGCGCAAAATCATGCGTGAACGCCGGGCGTTGGCTTGGCGAATGAAAGGAATCATAGCGATAATTATGGCAGTAAATATAGTATGTAAATCAGTAAATATAACGATATAAAAACTTGCAACCCCTGTTTCATCTCTTAGGGGTGAAGTTTCATAAAACCCGTTTTTATTTGGCAATTTTTAGCCTCCGGATAAGATTTTAGTTTACTTTTAAAAGTGCACTGCATAACGGCTAAATTTCTAAACCATAATATTATGTAAGTAGGTAGACTAAACTAAAATAACTCAACCATAAAAAATAAATAAAAACAATTAGGAACTCGCGGAGCGGTCAACATAATTTAAAACAAGCAAGAAGCCATACTATATTATAAAATCAAGTCCAAAATATCACGAAACCTGTTTGGACAAGACGAGTTTATTTTAAAATTGCTTATTAATGTCTGCTGAGCTAAAAATAGCGTCAAAAAATTCTTGCTTTCTAATTTTGGCTCGCTTACATCACTCAACTGTATAAAATACCTACCGACCACCAAAAAACGTGGATCGGAACACTTATTGATAAAAACTTGCTTCTTTTTGTTGTCTCGACTGTTATGGGACAAGTTATTGCAGAAGGACAATTTTGATCGCGCTAGGCTTTCTTTTGTTTTAAATTCGAATAAGGAACAATGTAAGTGTCTTCTATAACTGTATATAAAAGCGGAATACCACTCATTGATTAACTTTTTGATTATCGTAATCTATATTTACCTACCTTTTTACCTTGTTGGTACTTTGTCCGGTGAGAACCTGCGTCATGGGGAAGGTGAGGATGCCATTAGATCTTTCCAGCCACGCCTCATAGAGGGTCCCCTCTTTGAGGCGCGGCTGGAAAGACCTCACTGCCGTAATTATGGCGTGAATGTTTATTTTACGTCAAACGTCAAATCAGTAAACGTCTGATTGACTGGCATTTACGGATTTCACCATTTTCGACGTTTTGATATTGCATTATCACGGTCGCTTTATTTCATAAAGCGGTAGCTGAAATCATAATAAAAACTCAAAGTTTAATAGATAATGTAATTTTACCGAATTTTACCTATATTGAAATATTTTTATTGAATAGGAACAAGTAAACAAGCACCAGTTTTTACTGAAATATTTTAAACTTTTTACAAAAACAGGGAACTGAAAAAGGACCATACGTCCGTCGTCAGAGTCGATTGCCATTTTGGTTCAACTTAGAAGCCGCATATTCTACAGTGACAAAATAAATTTGAACAGAGTGAACCTTCTTTACCAGCCTTGTTTAGTGGAGCAACTATGTTAAGAACATTGACCGTACGTTTGATCGTTTATGATCATGCCTCAGTTTAGTTCTAAATGTAGATACTGCTGCAGTGCGTGGGATTTTCCGAATGGAAGCCTGAAGGAAGGCACATGGAAAAAACTAAGACGTCACCAAAAATCTTTATCAGATTTTGATTACCATTTTTGTATCTTGGCCGGATTATTTTTAAGTTTTCCGTTAAGTATGTTTTTTTTTATGGTAGGTAAAAATCATCGAATGACGAATCCCACTCTTGGGCGGAGCGGGAAACAGTGTCAGACTCTTACTGACTAAAGAACCTACCCCGTGCCTTCCTTGCCTTATTCCCAGAGCCCCGGTGTAACGCTTTCGCATCAACCCTCAGCTCCCGTTAAGTATGTAACGAATCATCACCATTACAACCGAAATATGTTCACTGTTGGACATAGGCCTTCCCCAAGTGTCACCATAACGAACGACCTTGTGTCTTTCGCATACTCCGTATCGGTCCACCTTGTGGGCGGCCTAACGCTGTCTTCCGGTCATATATGTTCAGCTATATGTCCAGTCGCTGCCAACTTTGGTTCTTCTGCTAATACCTTCATTTTGTAGTGCAAGTCTTTCGCCATCTTTTCCTAAACCAGCTAAGGCAGCTTCAAAACTATTCAACAATCTATCGTGTGAAGAATGTGGCTAATATAAATTAGTATAAATTCAAAAATAGAATATTTGAAAAATAAAATATGAAAGAGTTTAAAAAAACCAGCTTCAAAACTATTCAACAATCCATTATGTTAAGAAAGTTGTTGTGTTGTAAAAATTCAAAAATAGAAAATTTGAAAAAATATATAAGAAAGTTAAAAAAAACTAGTTTAAAATAATAAAAATCTACAGTTAACCCACTCTGAAGGAGTTAAATCCAGTTTGGTATAACTGTAGTTTTTTTCAATACCGATTTTATTTGGAAAAAAAATAGGTGTATTTTTTTATTTGAAAAATATACGTACATATTCGGTATCAAAAAATCCTACAATATGACGTGCAAAGCTGTCATATTGTCTAGTAGTTCGTTTTTTAATCCTAGACACTACGATTTGATTACTTAAAATGTCAAACTCCAGAAAATTGGGAACATATTTCTAGAGTGTGACATTCTGAGTTGTCAAATCGTAGTCTAGAATTAAAAAAACGAATCAAATCAAATCAAAAATGTTTATTTGTCAGAATATGGTACAATAGATGTTACAGTTTTGATTCCAGCATATCCTGCCATACTATGGCGTACAAATATTTCTGTATAACAATACAATATTGTGTGAACTATACAATATGCCCGGCGTTACGAGAACGCATCATAAAGTATTTGGTGCAAGTTGTGGGACACTAGGCAACGTGGCGTAGTGTAAACTAAATTAGAATGAGAAGTAGCAAGGCCTTTTTCTTTCAAAAACTTTTAAAACGAGTCGGCCACTGTTGCAACCCAATGTTAAACCACATCTTCATTTACCATTAAGTGAAAGTCGTCGTGAGGGCAGTGGTGGCCGAGTGGTACCCGCCCCGACTTACGCGGGATCAAACCCAGCCAGGTGCATTACTTTGTTTAATTTATTTCATCACCACTGCTCTCAAAACGGTGAAGGAAAACATCTTGAGGAAACCGGCATGTACTAGAACCAAAAATTCGAAGACATGTGACATCCAACAATGCGCACTGGGCCCGCGAGGTGGATTATGGCCCGTTCCCTCTCCTAGAGAGGAGGCTTGTGTCCCAGCAGTGGGAACATTGAAGAGGCTGATTATGAAAGTCGTCGACGGTGCGCACTGTTCCCGCGCGCCTCAAGGAGTTGTCAGCAACTGTAGAAACGCAGTAGGGCTGAAGCTGAAATGTCTTGGGGCCATTTTTTTATAATGGTTATAAAAATCATCGAAAGATTAATCACGCTCTTGGGCGGAGCAGGAGACAGTGTCAAACTTCTACTGACTAAAAGACCCACCGTTCCTTCTTGCCTTAGTTCCAGGCGCGGTTTTTCGCTTTCGTATCAATAGTGCGCGCCGTCGACGACTTGGGCTCGGTCCGGAACGTTACTTGATGGGTGGACAGCGAGCTAAACATTGCTCACAGTCCGCACTTGCACTGGGGCCACGGACAAGATGTTAGGAAATCCGGCCCAGGTGCAAAGGGATGAGAATGAACGGGGCGGGTTTTTATTAGTAAATAAGAGTCTGACACTACTGCTTCACCCAAAGGTGGGAAATGTCATTGGGTGATTTTTACCCACCGGAAAATAGACCACTTTCGGTGGGAGGCCATGGGCGAGGGCCTCTGCACCCACGCCTAGCTACGCCTCTAGTTGTACATTATTATTGGACTCACTCAATACCATTTGCATTGACCCTTAAGAGCCGGTTGTTGTCTCAGAGTATTTTTTAAACTGGTCCGGGTTAATGTCGACTTCGAGGCACTATAACGGCGATTTTATTTCTACAAAAAAGTTATAGGAACTATTCAAGATATTTGACAGATCTTTTTAAAAAACAAACTTGTACAGTACGGCTGTCGGATCTTGGTGAGTCTGAAGTTAGGTTAGGTTGCGAATTTTAGCGTTTGAAAACTCGTACAAAAATAAAGGTTTAAAAAAAATGCTAATAACAGTTTTTAACAGCAATAACAACTGCAAATTGCATTTATTTGTTTAAACAATTTAGTTTTTTACAAGATCCGAAGGCCGTACTGTACTAGCGACTCACCCCAGTTTCGCACGGATGCAATGGTGATATTAAATATATTATGCATGTATTATACATTTTATATACATATATTATATTATCATTTTCCTCTTGAGTCACTCTATCTTTAAAAAAAAACTCGCATCAAAATCCGTTGCGTAGTTTTTAAAATCTATGGATACATAGGGACAAACAGCGGGAAGCGACTTTGTTTTATACTATGTAGTGATAGTGATTTCTAAAGGTCCAAAAAAGTTCAGAATTAGTGCGACCTCGCTATAAGCAGAGCGTTGCACAAACAAGTAATCTAGCTTTGAGATCAAATCATTGCAAGACATACTTCGTCAATTTTTTTTTAAGCGCGGAAATCATTCAGCCAAAAACGAAAAAAGGTCAATTTAATAGAAAAAAAAACCTCGATTGACGCAATTCTACGTTTTTTGAAAGTATACCAAGTACTTACTCGGTGTTTGTTTTGCTATCCATGGTCAGCGGTTTTTGTTTAGTTAGCTTGCAAGTGCAATTCAAAATGGCGGAATGTCGTTCTTAAATTCTCGAGTTTTTGTTTTAAGGTGGGCCTTCCTCACTCGCCTATTTTCTTTTTATGGTAGGTAAAAATCATCCAATGACGAGTCCCGCTATTGGGTGGAGCGGCAAACAAGTGTCAGACTCTTACTGACTAAACAACCTACCCCGTTCCTACATCGCCATACATACCAGGGCCAGAGCCTTCCTTTTCAGACGCAAACCCTTGGCTTCGACCCTTCTGCAGGGTCCCTACGCTCACTCGCCTATCATCAACGTCACGCATGGTTTAAAAGCTTGTCGCTTCTTTTAACGCAATCCAAAGTGATGTTTGATGCTAAAGTAATGTGAAAAAGAGAGATAACACCTGAAAACTCTGGTGGTATTTGGTAATTCTACGATTTATTCGAATGTTTCACAAAACTTGTTCCAAAATAATTTTTTTTCAGTTTTTTTTTTCAAAATCTGTATCTTTTAAAATAATTTAGGTCTAGGTAAATGATTATTTATAAATAACTAGCTTTTGCCCGCGGCTTCGCTCCCGGCAACAGAAAAATATGATAAATGAAGAATCACTCGAGCGATTTTGTGCAAACTTCAAGTAAATCATCTACTAAATAGTCCGAACAAAGCCTCATTTGGTTTGAGTAGGTGAGCCCGTTCTTGAGTTATAAAATTACAACGAAAAGTGGCATTGATTTTTATTTTAATAGATCGAACACAAGCATGCTGAACTTCATATTAGGTACCTAAGCATGGAGTTTCTTGCATATTCTTCTCCATAGAAAGATACACTTTGAAATGTGCATTGTGCATTAATTCTTTTTTTGACTTCTTGACAAATAAAAATTGCTTGTTTTTATAAGAATTTTTTCGAATCGATGATAAACTCATCAAACTGTTGGGGCCCAGTAGGTGGCTACGTTAACTGCAGCATCGCATCGGTGGCATTAATTTAATCCTCCATAGTGCAACTCAACTACTGGGGGTTTCGGCCATTGCAACCGAGGCGGAATTCGCACGAGCCGTAGGCGAGTGTGTTATGGAGCCGAGAGCTGCAGTGACAAATTTGCTCGTGTATCAATTGACGTTTTTCAATACACTTACGTCTCTTGAAAGAAAGAAAAAAGGTTAATTCGTACGTTACACATAAAGTAGAAAAATTTAAATTAAAGAAATAGATAAATAAAACAGCATTAAAATCTGCTCTAGTCTGTTTTTGATCTTTTGGAGGTAAACCAGCGCCTCCTAGGAAAAGACTCGCGTCCTACCTAATACGATAAGCTATTTTATTACAATAATATTGTGGCGGGGGAGAGCACGCATTTTTTTCCGCACTAGTACGGGGAATAGTTGCATGCCTGTAAATCGGTGGGATAAGAGCGAGTTTCTGAGTAAGTGTATTTAAAATAATTTTAGCATACGTGTATAAATGTATTTTATTATTATACTAGCGACCCGCCCCAGCTTCGCACGGGTACTGATATTGAATATATTATATGCATGTATTATACACATAAACCTTCCTCTTGAATCACTCTATCTATTAAGAAAAACTGCATCAAAATCTGTTACGTACTTTCAAAGATCTAAGCATACATAAGGATTGCGGTAAGCAACTTTGTTTTATACTATGTAATGAAGCACATATTCAATGATACTTAATTCTATTTGGAATATCTGTTATTTATTTATTGTGTACACCAATCGAACCCAAAGGTTATGGAAATTCCTTGTTGTATTAAGTCCGTCTATGTAGGTACCACTACCGTCACAGATTACTAAATAGTTTGCTACCGTATAGTTCGTTTTTTAATCCTAGACTACGATTTGACAACTTAAAATGTCAAACTCCAGAAAATTGGGAACATATTTCTAGAGTGTGACGTTCTGAGTTGTCAAATCGTAGTCTAGAATTAAAAAACGAACTGTATATGGAGTTTAAATACAAGTAACATTGTGGGAGGTGTGCACAATAAATAAATAACTAAATATTTCAAATAGTATGTAGTAGGTACCTATCATTATAATAATTTTTCATTTATTTATCCGTAAATGAACTAAAAAATTAAGAGATCTGTGTACTCTTTTGGAGTTTTACATTTCAAAATGCATCTAATCCGAGTACAATTTAACAGCAAGTTAAAAATAAACATCAAGTTTAACTTTCGAAAGACCAAGTTCTGGTTACGTCACTGTAGTTTTTGCGCCACCTTTTGAGTATTTTTCCGTGACTCGGAGGCCAGTGGAAGTTTTTGGTTAGCTGTGTCTACCTCTATTTTGTTTGTCAGTTTTGTATTACGTAGGCAGGTTGGTACTATTTTCCTTGTAATTAATTAGTTACCGGAATAGAAATGTGTGGGTTTAGAGATTATTTTTGTTTACTTTATTTTCTTTCTTCACATATTCTATACATTTCCTATTACGTATTTATAAAAAATAAAACATTTAAGAATTTAAAAAAAATAGTAGGTACCTAGTCCGCCGGTGTTGGGAGCAGGGTTCAAGTTATTATTTTTATTTACTTTATTTTCTTTCTTCACATATTGTATACATTTCCTAAAACGTAATTTAAAAAAAAACATTTAAAAATATAAAAATTAGTGCCTAGTCCGCCGGTGTTGAGAGCAGGGTTCAAGCTACCGGTGGTTAGAATAGAATAGAATAGTTTATTTCTAAGTACATACTATACTACCTTTGCAGGTGTAGAAATACTAAATGAGTGAGTAGTAGGTAGTAGTAGAGTAGGTTAGGGCTCCAGAGACAGGAACCTCCTCACAATACGAGCCGTGTCGAGGAGTGCTGCCTTCTGTATCAGGCCCTTGATGCAACCGCGCAACGACAGATGGTCGTCGAAGCCTTTGGCTGTAAGGCCATTGGCTGTCCCAACAATCGGCACAATGACAGCCGAGTCCACATTCAGCATGTCGACAACCTCGTATACTAAATCGAGATATTTTATTTATTTTTCTTATTTTTGTTATTAGGGAGTAGGGACTTTCACTGTTCGAGCTGTGCTTCCACATATACTACGAGATAGTCCCTCGTTGGAGGTTTTCAGGTGAAGAATTAGGGGACATTTCTTGTCAACATGACCCATAAATATGTACAGTACGGCCGTCGGATCTTGGCGAGTTTGAAGTTAGACTGCGAATTTCAGCGCATGAAAACTCGTTCAAAAATAAAGGTTAAAGGAAAATCTGCTATTTTACGTAAAATTTGACTCTCCATAATTTACTCCTATATTAAAAATATAAAAAAGTACTTCTATAGAAGCCTAGCGCATTTAATCGAGATTTTAAATGATGTTCAATCATTCTTAACGGTTTAATAAAAACACATATTTCCTGGAACAAGTTTTGTGAAAAATTCAAGTAAATCGTAGAATTACCGTACGCCAACACAGATTTCAGGTGTTCTCTTTTTTCGCATTACTTTTGTTTCGAACATCACTTTAGATTGCGTTAAATGAAGCAACAACCTTTTAAACCATGCGCGAAGTTGACGATAAGCGAGTGAGGAAGACCAACCTTAAAACGTTGAAATAAGGTTCATTTTACTTCAGCAAGTAAGAAAAACAGGCTTACTACACGGGTTAACAGTTTACACGTGGTGCGGTAAGTCACTGGACCCAGTTTTTATCTCTTTTTTTTTTTGTAAATTTGTAATCTGCTCTGTCATCTTACTATTCATTGATCAGTAAATACCGAAAAATGGACAAGCTGTTTTCGTGGTAAGCTTAACTCATCTTTGGGTCTGTAGGTTGATTTCGTAGTTGAAAAACTTGGTGTATTGTTATACACCAGTTCTCTCCTTGTTTTTCATGCCCTTATCCGGTATTGTCGACGCACCCTTTTTTTCCTTCCACTGTCCTGTCACTCATCACGTTATCATTAACTCTCTTTTTCTTTCACATACTTACCTCCTCACATAATGCATCCATCTTTTTTTTTAGGTCTCCCTCTCTTTCAAAGTAACATGCGTTTTATGTTTTATTCCTCCTCTTCACATGACCATACCGACGATCGATTCCCCATTCAACTTTTCGGTCATTGGCGCCAGTTTCGAACTTCCTCTATTACACTTACTCATTTCTTGCTTTATCCGTTCTGGTCACACCAAATATTCATCTCAACATTCACATCTCCGCTTTCAATTCTTTTTCTTCCATCTTTTTCACAGCCCAACATCATTAGGTACCTACATAAAATGGTCGCTTCCAGCTGTCCCTATGTAAGTATGCTTAAATCTTTAAAACTACACAACGGATTTGGATGTTTTTTTTAAATAGATAGAGTGATACAAGAAAAAGGTTTATATGTCTAATACATGCATAACATATTTAATATTACCATTGCACCCGTGCGAAGCTGGGGCGGGTCGCTAGTTCTGATATAAACATTCATTATAACATTTTACCCTTCAACTTGACGGGCATCCGTGGGTCATAAGTTGTTCCCGAGACCTGTCGCCATTTCCTCCATCCTGCGTTGATCTGATGTGTTACATCCCAGTCTACCTCACCATTCCCTTGGACAAGCTACCCAAGGTAAGTATACCTACTTACTGAACGTCGGAGCAGATCGATTTTTTTGGTTCCGACGAGAGTTGAAGGTACTGGATTGGAGAAACCGCCGGAATTGCAGAACAAGTAGGTACTTCGTAGAATTAATTTCACAACAACACTTTTTTTATGGTAAGGAAAATCATCTAATGACGAATCTCGCCCTTGGGCGGAGCGAGACACAGTGTCAGACTCTTACTGACTAAACGACTCACCTCATTCCTTCTTAGCTTTCATACCGGGGTTGGTCCATCCTTTCAGAAACCGGACCGGGCCCCAGAAGGTTTCGGCCCTGCAGTTGGGCCTCTACAGGGCCGTTTTATCCATAAGGCAATGTAGGCAACTGCCTAGGGGCCCCGCCAGGTTTAGGGGCCCCGCGCTTCAGGAAAAAAATAGTCCATGTTTCATAAACAGTAAAAAGAATAATTTGAAATTTCGATGACATGACATTTAACTAGCCATTTGCCAAACTATATACATACCTATATATTAAAAAAAGCGTAATTATGAATAAAGTTTTAGACACAAAGTATATAAAGTTAGTAGAGTAGGGGGGCCCCGAGACGTGCATTGCCTAGGGGCCCCGACGTGCATAAACCGGCCCTGGGCCTCTACATTTGCTGACAACTCCTTGAGGCGCGCGGGAACAGAGCGCGCCGTCGACGACTTGACTTGGTCCGGACTGTTACCAGACGACCGGACGGCGAGCTACAGCCGTCCGGTCGTCAAGACCGTTAGGTCGTGAAATCGGGATCGGAATCCAGGCGGCGTCGTGCAGACTAGTTTCATTTTTGTTGCAATAGCGAGACATGTAGCGACATCTATATTTTTACACATGCAACTTTTCAAGAACCAAGTTTACAGTCAAACGCTACATATCTAGAAACTTGACTTGAAGCCGCTAGATGGCTTCCGTTGTAAGCAAAACACAAGGATGTTATGTTTCCTATCCTACGGATAAACCTTTGGCAAGACCACATTCGTGTCGTTTCCAAGGATCTTGTATTATACCCTACGGACAAACTGATAGTAGGTTTATAAAATGTTTCGTCGTCTCTACCTAGATATCTTTTTATTTTCGTGAGTATACCTTCAAAAGGCGTCCGGACTTTGGAGATAATTCTAGGGAGTGTGGGTGTGGGATTGTCACCTCACGTTGATGTCTCCATCAGCACATACATCATAATTACCTCTATAAGAACTATACCGGAATCTCTTCTGTGCATAAAGCTACTGAGTCTCCCCTGAGCTTCGCAGTGCAGTCTTCCTTGGAATCACTCAAATCTCCATACTGTCCGTCTTTCAGTCTGTCAATTGAATTTCAAAACCATAGTGCCGTAAAACGGGGTGAATAGAAACAATTATTTTTACAAATTCAACATTGAAAACAAAAATGCTGTTCTAAAACTAAAAATATGAAATCATTGTAAAAACTCAAGTTTTTGTTCTATTGACCCTACCCGGTGCATGTGATCTAGTAAGTATTATTCTATTTTATCTAGGCTCAGCCCTTGTCCCGTTTTATTTGGGGTCGGCGCAATGTTTTCTTCCATTCTGTCCTCTCGTCACGCTATCACTAACTCCTCTGTCTTTCATATCACTCTCACACAGTCCATCCCTATCTTCTTTAGTCTCCCTCTTCATCCATCCACATTATACTAATGGCTTTTTTTATCAAGGCCAATACGGTATAGTTCGTTTTTTAATTCTAGACTACGATTTGACAACTCAGAATGTCACACTCTAGAAATATGTTCCCAATTTTCTGGAGTTTGACATTTTAAGTTGTCAAATCGTAGTCTAGGATTAAAAAACGAACTATAAAAGAAAAAGGTTTAATAAAAAAAAGAAAGAAAAGAAATGACGTGATCCACCAACCGCCAGTTTATTATCATACAATATAACAAATAAAATAGTTTTAAAAACCTGTGCAGGCGTTATTAGCTAATACATAGGAAATCATATTCTTTTATAATAATTAAAATATAAATGTATTTTTAATGAGAACAAAAAAATACAGATGTCTTGGTTGGTTTTTAAATTAACCGATCGCATTTGGAACTTTTCTGTCGCGTACGTTTGCGATTTAGTCGCTGCGATTGTCTACAAAAATACTGTCATGATCTAATAATATTATTGCGATTGGACGTTCGACGATCGTTTGCGACTAAAGTTGTTAAAATAAGTTCCGAATGCGATCTATAAAAGTCGTTATTGTGTGCCGTGTCTTATAGCAATACTTAGGTGCTAACCAGTGGTTTATTTGTGACAGGTTTTGGAATCAGTCTTGCTAAAATCTTGGAATTGAAATTTAAAGAAAGAATTTTAAAATTACAAATTATTGCTTAAAAGCTTTTTACTTGCAATATTTAATTAAAACGACAAATATTTTCGCGTCCCATTTCAAATTTGAGGTTGGAGTTAACTCTAATGACGTCACAGGGTAGATACGTTACACTCGCATTTTTGAACGCAAACGTCAATGGCTTACTCCAACCTACTCTGCTCGAATTTAGAGTTACTTGGGTTAAAGGCAGATTTACATTGAGTCAGTAGCTGTCGTCAGTGCTGGCGCCGAAAACTGACGCGTACTATTTACAAGCAGTCAGTAGTCGAAGATATTTCTTTTGGTGTACACACGTTTGTAAAGTCAGTGCGGAAAAATGATTTCTCAAAAACAGCAAAGAATCAAAGAATTTTGTGCAATATTCTGCAATGTTGTTGCACACATTTCTTTATTTCTATAATTTTGTGATTTGAAATCCCATAGGCATTAATTATTACGGTATAGTTGTACAAGTTTTAAGTTTTCCGTGCCGCTCAATTTTCGTGTCATTTTGTGATCCGGTACGACGAATCGTGGTTACCGTACGACGAATCGTGGTTACCGTACAACAGAGCGGCAGCAACTGACTTGGGCAATTTACACGATGTCAGTAGCGCTGGCGCGGGTGGCGGGGGAGTGGACTGACGCCGAAAATATTGCAGCGCGAATATTGAAGTCAGTACTGACGTGACAGTACTGTACTGACTTGAAATCAATTTACACTATAGCAGTGCCAGGTCAGCACTGACTCGTCAGTGGACTGACGTCAGTTACTTACTCAATATAAATCTGCCTTAACTCAAGGGTACCTACTAGAGTCATAAGAGAACGACTCTGGGTTGCAACTCTACACTACTCTTGTTATTTTTGAACCTAGCCCAGGGTAAGTTTTTACGATCTCATTTTACCCCATAAATGACAGAGCTGAGGAGATGAGTCTTTGGTTGTGAATACAAGACCCTGGCGGAATTAAATCGAATACTTGATGAGTATATCATAGCCATTTGCGTCATGGTTCTTTATAATAGCGATCGTAATTATTTAATAAACCTAATGAGCATTTGTAGACCTAATTTATCCTTAAACCGACTTAAGGGCAATTTTTTTTTAAGTACCGATCCTCCATTCATTTCCTTCAAAAACATTGCTACGATAAAATTTATTATTTGTCTTTTACACATAAAAGGTGTCCAGTGTTGGACATTGCCCTGCCCAAGTGGCGCCTCAATGAACGGTCCTGTAAGATTCGCATCATCATGATCATTGGTCCATCTTGTGGGGCGCCTTTCTACGCTACGTCCTTGGGTATGAGGTCGCTACTCTAGAACCCAACCCATTGACCGACGGTTCTGCGAGCTATACGCCCTACCCAGTACCCAGCAGGATCAAAGCCTCCTGAGGCCAATGGTTGATACGAGAGCGGAACGCCAGAGCCCTGGAACTAAGGCAAGAAGGGACGGGGTAGGTCGTTTAGTCAGTGAGAGTTTGACACTGTTTCCCGCTCCGCTTAAGGGCATGATTCGTAGATGATTTTGGCTACTATAAAAAAAACCGCAGCGGGTTTTATTCTTATTTTTTTAATTTTAATTTAGCTACGTGTAAAATATATGATTAGACTGAAACCCAACCCCAAGATAGGTAAAAGCTAGGCAGTTTTAACTTAGCTATGATGTAGGCTCACCCCTTAAAACATAACATGGCTTATGGGTGTATTACACCCCTGCCTAGCATCGAGGAATACTGGCGTGATTATAATAGTCTACCATTTTATTGTTACATCAAATATTAAAAAAATACTGAAGCCAAAATTATTAAACTAAAATCTAAATCTATCGTATATTTATACAAAAAAAAATGAACTCTTTTTTTTATTTTAGATATGACCGCTTTTGACCACCATCTCACCTGATAGAGATGATGTGGTCGACGATGGAGCACGCTTGCCTAGAAGTAACCTATTCACTCTTGGCTTAAAGACCCCTAGGTTGTAACTATCAGGAGACAGACTGCGGCATGGAATTCCATTCCTTAGCTGTACTATTTACCTAGGTGACGTCATCACGTGTGAACTTCAAATTTTAACTAATGGCCTAGTGGAAGAAACATCACAATTTTGCCAATAACACATGCGAACTATGAATAGACCATCAAAGGTTAGACAGTATTTTTGCTGGACCGATTTCGCTATTTTTTTTTTCTTGTACCAGAAAAATTAAGGAACTTATGTAGAAAACTACCAACTGAGCGGTTGACAAATTACCTACAATTTATTTTATATTAAAAATTATATTATCTACCTTAGAGACGCTCGCGCATAATTTTAAACGACTACCGATTTCATTAATGATTAATTTTTTTTTAGTTTTTTAAACTTTATACAATCGTTAGGGCAACAAATTTCATAAAGACTATATGACCTAGGCGCAGTTTTATTTTTTAATTATTGTTAAACTCGCGTTTGACCACAATCTCACCTGATGGTAAGCAATGATGTGGTTGACGATGGAGCACTCTTGCCTAGAAGTAACCTATACAGAATGACGTCATATATGTACCATGCTGTCATCTAAACTGAAGAAGATTTTTAAAAGTTTTGTTAGACGACATAATGCCAAGGCCATACACCTTTACATTGAGGACATTAGTGCAGTTTTGACGTATCAGCGCTGTAATCTCCGGGCCACACTAACGAGAAATGCCGTTAATCATCGCGATAATGGACGCCGACCATTGGTGTAGCCACGACTTAACGCGATAATTTGACCACTGCATTAACATTGCCGTTTGGCGTAAGGCGATAACTCAAGCTCATTTCAAGTGTAGCTACCTACTTTGGCGCGTTAAAATTATCTAGTGGGAATTGGTCCCAATATTAGATTTAAATGGTTTGTGTGTGCCAATGAAGCGCTGCAGCGGATTTTAGTATTAACTATTCAGTATTTTGACAAATAGTTTGTATGAACGTGCTTGTCTATCGCTAGGATACAATTCGATGGTAACATGTGAATAAACCACTGGTTCAACGCCCTTGACTAACAGTTCTTGTAACAAATTCTTCAGCAACAGACAACATTTATATACTTATATATTGCAAACTGTCAGTCTTATATTATACAAAATGGTGGTATACTGTCAAATGGCTATTAAAATTGCAAGAGAGCAGTGGTAGCACAGTGGTATCAAACCAAGCCAGGCGCATTACTTTGTGTAATTTATTTCATCACCACTGCTCTCAAAATGGTAAAGGTAAACATCGTGAGGAAACCGTTATGTCCTAGAACCAAAAATTCTAAGACATGTGACATCCACCAACCCGCACTGAGCCTGCGTGGTGGATTATGGCCCGTTCCCTTTCTTAGAGAGGAGGCTTGTGTTTTAGCAGTGGGAACATTAAAAAGGCTGATGATGAGGATGATTTTTTTTTTTTTTTTTATTGATTATAGGTTCGCGCTTGACCACTATCTCACCTGATGGAAAGCGACGATGCAGTCGACGATGGAACGCGCTTACCTAGAAGTAACCTATTCACTCTTGACTTAAAGATACCCGGATTGTAGCTATGATGAGTTATTATATTATATGGCTTGGTTCCACCAACCCGCACTGTACTCGCGTGGTGGATTACGGCTCGTTCCCTCTCCTAGGGAGGCCTGTGTCCCAGCAGTGGGAACATTATGCTAGGGTTTGGATACTACAGCTAAGGTAGTCAACGCTACTATAAAATAAGCTCTATTTTGTTTCCTTGAGTGATTTCTGTTTGATGGTAAGCGATGATGTGGTCGACGATGGAGCACGCTTGCCTAGAAGTAACCTATTCACTCTTGGGTTAAAGACCCTGGGTTGTAGTTAGGGAAACATCTACCTACTGGCCTTAAATTAAATTAATCGATTTGAAGAGAAAAATTGAGATAAATTGGGCACACACTTTCTAGTTTGTGGTAATCTTTCCAAAAGATATTTTTCACTAAAGCTTTCAAGCGTGGACGGAGTAATAAGTTTGTACCATCGAAGACACTTCCGCCTGACAGCCGTTAAGTTCATTTTTGCTTGCATTTAAAATGAAATCATCAAAGATTTGGTTTGACACCGCGCCGCAAGATTCAAGCGATTTTTTTTTGCAAGTAATCAGACAGAAATGACTGCGTTGGTACATATTATTTGCGGCACTAAGTTAAACTAAGATATTTAATGAATTATAACAGATTTTCGGTAAGTGCGGCACTAGGGTGGGTTGCGCGTAATACAGACGCCATTTTAGTTCAACTTTTATGCCGCGTACAACAGAGAATATATTTATGTTAGTGAGTATTTTAAATATGACAGTATACCACCATAACACAAGGCCAAATAAATTTAACCATCGAAATTTCACAGAGGATTCGTCTACAAATGTAATGTATTTACAAAAAAAAAATGAGATTTAGATTTTAAATTCTATATCGAATTACGATATCTAACAAGCCTGTGAAATTTCGATAGTTAATTAGGGTTTTTTTTTGTTGACGTACACCAGATGGCGACACTGAGGTGTCAGGTCTAGGCACCTACCTCCATTTAAACAATGTTTCTAAAGTTGTCCTATTTTTATACCTTTCGCCAAAATGTCACCATCGGTAGCATTAATTTCTTCTAAAACCCTCAGGACGCTTGTACACGCTAAGAAATTTCACCCTGTCTGCAGCAGGTAGGACCAATCTTCTTATAATATCAATATATATAAAAATCAATGCCACTTTTGGTTGTAATTTTATAACTCAAGAACGGGCTCACCTATCTAAACCAAATGTTTAGGCTTTGTTCGAACTATTTAGTAGATGGTTTACGTGAAGTTTGCACAAAATAGATCGAGCGGTTCTTTTTCACATTTTTCTGTTGCCGGGAGCGAAGCCGCGGGCAAAAGCATTAAGTATTCGAAAGTTAAAATTATAACCGGACGAAATCTGTTACAGCACTCGGCAAATAAATTGAAATATAACGTCCATTGTTGCTATGATTACGCGAAGACCCCCGCTGTGCCACACTTAGATTGAGACCTGAAAAACCTGTTACTATTTAGGTTCAACTTATAAGCCGCACATACAATATGTAGAACACAGACAGAGGCATCTCGCAATGCCACGAGTACATTATTAAAGACACAGATTTTCGAGTAGGTCCATCGACATTTCTTAACGTGTACAAGCGTCCCCAATTCGACCAAGTATTCACAAAGGCACACATCGAACGCAGCGGTGCGACACGGCACACATTTGCGACAATGCGACTGGAACGCGACTAATAGTCGTCGATGTCGTAGAGGTTGTCGATCTCTTCGTCGTCGAGCTGCATCGATTGGAAGTCCACCTTGTAACGGAGTAGACCTGTGAACAATTATTATAGATATTAGAATATGTTGAATGGAAGATTTTTTTTATTTACACTAATATAATAAAGAGGTAAAGTTTGTTTTTTTGTTTGTAGGAGGTAATCTCTGGAACTACTGGTCCGATTAGAAAAATTTTAGCAACAATAGAAAGCTGATTTACTCCTGAGTGACTATATTTTATGTACGCAGACGAAGCCGCTGACAAAAGCTAGTGTTTTATTAATTAACTAGCGACCCGCGTCAGCTACGCACGGGTACTAATATTGAATATATTATGCATGTATTATATACACAAACTTTCCTCTAGAATTACTCTATCTATTTAAAAAAAAAACCGCATCGAAATCCGTTGCGCACTTTTAAATATCTAAGCATACATAGGGACAGCAGGAAGCGACTTTGTTTTATACTATGTAATGATGAGTATTTTAATTGTGTTATTCTGACATTCTTTTAATTGAGCTAGTAATGCATTTTAATGACAATTTGGCATTTTTCATTTTATTTCAAATTTTTTTTAATTAAATTATTTCGTTGATTTAAAATTTTACAGCCCTAAAATTCCTTTGCAATAGTGTAATTTAGCTAAATATTTTTTGTAAACTTTTGAAATTATACGCCACAAAGGTAAAACACGTACGGATAATAATTAGTAGTGTTATTTTAAAACCTTTAATAATTAATAGTGTTATTTTAAAACCTATTTACAAAATAAATATCATTTATCATTAATTTTGGAACATCCTGCATGCTAAAATTGTATGCACGTATACCCATGTTTTGACAAGGGTAAAGGGAAAAGGGCAGGTAGATGATAAGACAACAATAACTTGTCAAATCCTACTGAAACCTGAAATTACTCTTTAGTAATGAAATAGGGTTTGGAAAAAAAAAATTTTTTTTGTACAACTTGCATGCTATTATTTTTTTTTAATAAATACTGAAAAAAAAACATGTTGCACAAACTTATTTTTTAAATTTGTATTATAAATAAAAATTTAGTTAACAACATGCAAAAAAAAATTACTTAAATATTAATATAACACTCGCACACTACAAAACATTAAAATTACCTCATCTCCAGTGTTAGCATGTTAGTAAAAGAAAAACCATATTAATAACAATGTAAAAACTTATAAAATTTAATGTCAATGAATAAAACGCCGAGTTTCGCTTATAATAAGAGTCTGCTAAGTGCGAGTTGTTTTACGTTAACGCGATCGACGCGAGTGACGTTCCGCCGATTGGTCGGCTCCAAGCTCTTTAACCGATCAGAGAGCAGAACGCGCTAAACATCTCGATCACGTTGACGTTAAAACAGCTCGCACTCAACATACGGAGCACAGCAGATTTTCGTTTTCGACGTTTTCAGTCACGCGACTTCAAAAGGCCGTATTGTACGGGTACTAAATTTCCTGATTATGTAGGCAATGAAACAATCAAAATAAAAAAAATCAACTCAATACAAACAACTTACTTATTTTTATTTGTAGAATTAGCTAGAAGCAAGTCGAACATACCTAACCATAATAAAGTGGTTAAAAATTGGCTCAGAGCCGGGAACAATGGAAGGCATGGAGGGGTTTCTACCCAGACCCCCTAGGCCAAGTTACAATCGTTTCGTTTAGAGTTAGCGCTTGTAGAGAGCCACGTCCACAATTCCTTGGTTGAGATGACGTCCGAACAAGGGAATAGGGGGCGAGGCCAACTACAAGCACTAACTCTAAACGATTCGATTGTACCTTGGCTAAGGGGGGCAGCAGTAGCTATTTTATACGGTGAGTGGTAATTAGTGACCGATACTTAAACACATGATTGTAGTCATGATAACAAACAACACATGGGACCAGACCTGAAATCGCGAAAAACTGGATTTTGCGTTTTGGTCCCACAGTAAAAGTTGTCTGTTATCAAGACTACAATCACGTGTTTATTAAGTATCAGTTACTAATTACCAGTCACCCTATATACGTCGCAGCCATCTGGTAAAATTAGCCATCCCATTGGAAGCCTAGCCCGTTTGTTAAACAGCGGCATCAAATGGCTGAAGAACGAAGTCATGTTGTTGACCGCAACCTTTAACCAAATGACTGGACGTTATGTATTCATTTAGTTTAGCAGGAAAATCTGAATCAGTTGGCCGAGTCTTGATTAGTCGTCGAAAGGGCTTACTTATAATACGCCAAGCTGTTAAACGTTCAGTGATTTTAGATCAAACAACTATCGGCCTAGGCATAAAATTGGATGCAGACGTTTAACGAACTGCCCAGGCATCTAATTAGATGGCTAATTTAACCAGATCATGACTGCAACATATACAATGCGTACCAAAAGAGAATAGGATCGATTACCATGTTGTGACGTCACGATTTTCTGTTAGAGGCAAGATATTTTTAAAATTCATTTACGAAAAATGTAATCTATTTACGAACTGTAAACGAAAAATTGTTTAATCAGAATCCATTTTTTAAATTTTACTCATCTCCGAGTTCTTCAATATTGCAAGGATATCTTCGATTTGACAGTACGGCGTGACGTGACATTATGTCAATCGATCCTTCTTATTTGGAACGCATAGTAGGTCGCAGATAAGTTTTCATTAAAAAGAGGTAAGTATTTACAATAACAACGAACAAATACCATTGCAAACTCTTTATATATAAGAAAAGCATACAATCCAACTTTTTACCTTAAATTTTAACACACCCTTAATTAAAATAATTCAATTTTGTTACACAGCTCTTTGTCTCTTATTGCACTATAATAATAATTAATTGAAAAACATTTCTCTCGCTTAATTTTTTATAAAAAAAATACTTATTTCCGACAACATATTTTGAAAAAAAAAAGGTCGAATCATTCTTAGATGAGAGAATTTTTAATTAAGCAATTTCGTTGACTTTCCTTCTAAATAATTATAATTTTTTTAAGTGAAAACTCAACCGTCACGTTCGGCTATGAAACGCGTAACGCTAGCTCGTGTAAGTTCGGCTTCAGTCGGCCGATCTTACCCGAACAATTACGATTTTGTATTATTATTAACTTCACCTTGACAAAGATTTCCCTTTCCTCGTGTTTTTGAATACACAACATTTATTACGCATTTCTCTTTACTTTGGTCCTTTTCTTTTTATTAAAATTAATTATCCGGTTTTTATTATAAAATACTAAATAACCTTCCCATTTAAAAATCCTTCATACAATATGCTTCTCTTTTTCTTTATGATGAATAATAAGACTGCCGTAAAAATTTGTCCAGAAATATTCGAACAGGTAATAATACTATATTATATGTATAAATATTTTTAAATTCTTTGATATATTTCGAGCGATTCATATAAATTGTGTGTTATGTCGATGCTTTAAGTACTAATTTCTAATGCTACTTAGTAATTGGAGCATCATTTTTAAGTTCCACCTAATATCTTAGTTGCCAGGGTATGGACATCGTTACTGCAACAAAGGGAACAGTAACTTTGCCTTGCTTAAGATGATTATTTATAAGATGTGATTAGAAAAGGCACAAAATGTATTTGGTTTGGCGGTCAGCCCACTACAACAAGAGGTCGACCATCACATCTCGGGAGGTGCAGACGTCCGTCAGGCTCCTTCTGCCCGGAGAGCTCGCCAAGCACGCCGTCAGTGAAGGCACCAAGGCCGTCACCAAATACACCAGCTCCAAGTGAGCGGTCGGTGGCTAACAAGAGCTCGCGCATCTCGAAGCCGCTTCTTGTGTGTGTGAAAAGTGTTAAATCCAGTGCGATTGTTCGTGCGCTTCTTGTCGATGGTGGTGCGTGTGTTTATTGTGTGTCGTCTGTCATAATATTATTATGTACATACGTCGCACGTGATCCACGTATCGCTGTCGTCACAAGCGAGCCACGACAAGAGTCTGGACGCGCACCCACACCGCAAGTTGCAGGCAGGAGATATAACAAGACGCAAAGGATCGGTCGTTGTGGCTACGTTTGGGGGAGGCCTATGTGGCCCCAGTGGACGTCTTTCAGCTGAACTGATTATGATGATGGTCAGGTAACATAGCCATCAATGAACAGCTGTGAGAATAGTTCACCATTACTGAAACTGTGGTAGGAATTGAAATATATACTTTTTAATGATATAAACTAGTGCTTGGCTGCGGTCCCACCTTATGGTAAGCGGAAATGCAATCGTTGATGATGAGGCGCACTAGTTTCATCATCATCATCATCACTAGTTTACTAAGAGCTTATTCACTCTAGCCTTGAAGATACCATTTCAAGAACCTTTTTTTTTCGCCATAGACAAAAAAGAGCCCACCTGATGGTACTGAAAGGTATTATAGTGAAGTTCGCGTTTGACCACTATCTCACCTGATAGTAAGGCAATTAAAGGGCTTAGTTGGCTTAGGCTTAAGTTGGTGCACGATTGTCTAGAAGTTACATGTTTAACATTTTAATTTATATAGAAGGTAAGGCCTCTGTGTCATTTTACTGATTGATTTTTAGGACTCTTAGATTAGGAATGTCTGTGGTATTATTTAAATTGCATGTATTTGCATCACGCCGATGTGTATAAATCCATAGTTTGACTGGTCTAATGGTCGAGTGGTTAGTGGGCCTTACTGCTATGTTGGAGGTCGTGTCATGAGCTCAATCATTTGTTCTGTGTTTGGATGTAATTTACTTATGTGGGTATTTAGAAATATATAAGTATGTTTATCAATTGTCTAGCACTCATATCACAAGCTCTGCTTAGCTTGGGTCTAGATGACGTTGTGTGATAGTTGTGGAATATATGTATATATAAAACTTTTTTAATAAAAACACGAACTTGAAGCAAAACCCCGGCAACATAAGTTTTAGGTAATAAACTACGCTAAAGCTCTTTAAACTTACAATTATCAAGCTATTAACTATTACGAGCTTTCGTGGTTTCATAAGTATAGTATTTAATGTTAATTTAATTATGTAATATTAACACACATATGAGAGCATTTGTACGGATCATAGTTATTGATTTGAAAGCTTCGCTAGAAAGATAACGGGCCCCTCTAGCCAAGATGATAATCTATAGTTGTTATCGTAGTAGAAAACTAAACAAATGTATGAAAATGTTATAATCTTAACAAAATTCGTAGCTAAGTTCACATCATTCAAAATTACAGAAATTACATTAATTAAATTACATCATCGCTACATCATGTAGTTTTATAATATTTTATGATAACTACACTGAGGCTTTTCGGCGATAGAAAGAGAGTTGACACGAAAAGTTCGTATCTTGGCTAGGGGCCCAGAGGCCGTACCATGACTTTTTGAAGACGTGTGAGCGAGAGAGAAGGAAATATAGTCTATACACCGGTAAATTTTGATCGTTTTAATCCCACTAAGAAAAGTCCGACCCCGGTATGAAAGCAAAGGAACGGTTGGGTCGTTTAGTCAGTAAGAGTCTGACACTATTTCCCTTTCCGCCCAAGGACGGGATTTGTCATTGGATGATTTTTTCCACCATATAAAACAGTACGCTACGACCGAACAACTACCTAAAAGTCACTGACTCGCTTAGCTGATAATTACTTAATTAAGTCGTCAACTCAATCGCATTCAGAGCTCACGGTACGGCCTCAATTTTATAAGATGTTCCCTATTAAGTTGTGGACTTTTTTTAGTTTGTATATTTTCCAAAAAATTTGCATCGCTTTCAATTCCTAATTTATATGATCTATATATTATGGGTGTCACATAAGTTCGCTCTGAAATCAGCTTTTTGAATGCCTTTCACACGCATTTGTGATTATATGTTGAACAGTGTCTCAAGACAAAGTCTACGACCAGTGTGTGTTGCCAGTGTTGACATATGGCTCCGAAACATGGTCGCTTACAATGGGCCTCGTACGAAGATTCAAAAGTCACTCAAAGGGCAAGAGCTATCATCGGATTTTCCTTGCATGATCGAATCAGAAATTAAGATATCCGCAAAAGGATCAAGGTTGCCGACATAGCGAAAAAAATCGCGTAACTTACGTGGCAATGGGCAGGACACATTGCACACAAAACAGATGGCCGCTGGGGCCGAAAACTTCTAGAGTGGGGACCGCGTACCGGAAGACGTACGTTGGAAGGCCTCCCACAAGGGGTAGACTGATGACCTGGCCAGGGTTGCTAGAATCGAATGATTGCGAGACGCATGGGATCGGTAGTTGTGGCGAAGCTTAGGGGAGGCCTATGTTCAACAATGGGCGTCTATCGGCTGAAATGATGGTGATTATAGGTTGTACGCAAACTATTACTGTTACACCAAGCGTATAATGACAAATAGGTACGCGCTAGCATATTGAGTAATTTGTAGCCGACTTCAGAGCAGTACCACCGTGACCCAAACTATACTACCATGTATAAATTAACTATAAGAATCTCACAGTACATAATCGTCGTTGGTTTATAAATATTATAATAATATATTTTAATGATGCAATCATGTATTTAGTCATTCCGTCTATAACCTAATTAAGCGTTTTATTAATTAATATGCTCTGTTTTATAGGCAACTAGTCTGCGATTTATTTGCATTATTTTAACTCTAATTTTGACTCCATTTTAAGGCTTTCCTTCTAAGTATATTGTCACAGTGACGGTCCGATTTTATCTGATCGGAAACGAGAACAATTTGTTGACAACAAGACAAGGCAAGCCATCTAGTGGCAACTAGAAGAACTAAACAAAGATGGCGCGCTTGACAGAGTCAGTGACGTTTCCGCTTTGCTACGAGCTTGTGGAGGAGGGAAACCGCCCGAGGAGCGGACACATTCTTAGCTAGGCCGTCGCAGAGTCAAGACGTTTTGAAACTGTCCGTTTTGTTGTAATTTGTAAAGTGATAACAGTGCACTGTACCGAAATGTATTTAGAGGTAAACCGATTCAACTCCTACCCGTTGTTATTCATTGCACGATACCCACATACGCCCACATGATAGATCAGAGCTCGAAAACCATCCTGGACACGAGACGACATATTCTTTTCTTTCTTTGTTTTGATCATCGAGTTGATCAATAAGTATCGTCGTCCCAAATGTAAATACAAAGTAGTTTGTACCTTAGTACATTAGTTAGTTGGGTACCTTAGTACATTGTCAGCACGTTAGTACACAATCTAGGGTAGGGGGTGGGAAAGTTAGATGATGAATAGAAATATTATTATAACTGTTTTTTTTTGTATACTCTAAGTTGATACGGAAACTGTATATCTTCTGTGTAAAATCTTTTTTTGTTTTAGATTAATCGGACCGTTACTTCGTGACGCAGATATAATTAAAAGGATATATCAGTATTTCGTCAAAGGAAATCTTTCTATTTATACTAAATCTAGCATTTTCAACAATATTGCTTAATTTTCTAACATGTTCCTGTTCTTCTTTAGAATAACTACTACTTTAGAATAGAAATGTTTAGAAATGAAACTCTTCATAATAACTCTAAATCGAACTTAATGAACATCGATAAATATTGGGACATCTCTTTTTTTCTATCGACAATAACGGATAAGTACTAAAGAGTGTAATATTAATAAAAAAAAAACAATGTATAAATAAAAACCTATGTCCTCCTTTAATTATTTATATTTTTAGCTTGACTGATTTTTATATTTTTTTGTGTATTAAGTACAGATGTATTTAGTACAGAAAGGGAGTTCCGGAATGGTCTGTAGCTAATGGAGCCCCTTCTACGTGCTGATGGTGATGACTTATAATTTGATAATTTATATGGCAGAACAACATTTGCTGGGTCTACTACCGCACTACTGCATACAGTAGTGCGGTAGCAGACCCAGCATTAAGAAACGTACAAAATATCATCATAAAATTCCTTTTTCCATCATCATTCTTTTTTATTATTGATAGGCTCGCGTTTGACCGCCATCTCACCTGATGGTAAGCGATGATGTCGACGCTTGCCTAGAAGTAACCTATTCACTCTTGACTTATTTATTCTGAGTTTTATATTATTTTTCGAAGGGATTATTAATATCTATATATATATCTATGAAAAATAAACGTCCAAACTATTGAAGTTACAGGCGAATTTCAACTTTATACACCAAAATTTAAAACACATTTTTCCTTGATTCATTTCTAAAACATTTCTATTCTTATTGTAACGCTACATTACTCATGTGACAATTACAAATGTTTTGGAGCTGCATTCACCCTGCGAGGTTTTCAATATATGACAAAATTTGTTATTAAAAGTACACTTGACAACTCTATTACTTTTGTTATGCGTGTTTGCGTAGTTTAATTTTAGACTAGATGTCGATTTTGATATCTCGCCACGCGATTATGACCCTTACGTCGGCTGAAAAAAGGGCAAAGCTTAAGGGTGTTATCGTAATGTTAAAATTGTGTGTGCTTGCCATATTTCAAAGAAAAATAACGCGAAGTTTTATGACCAGGATTTACGTATCTAGTATTGAAATCAGCTCGGCTCTGGTGATGAAAAGCAACGAAACAACAGAGTTCGTTATTAGTCAATAAAGTTTGACGCTATCTTCCGCTCCGCCTTAGGGCAGGAGACGTCATAAAAGGATTTTCCCACAAAAAAAACTTTTTACGTGACAACTGAAATCCCTCACTATGTTCGGGATTGAAACTTAAGAACCTTCAGCGTCTCGCCTACGGTGACTTTTTGTAGCAATACAACAGAAGCGCGTTGGGATTTCATCTAGAGCGCGTTGCAAATGCGACTAACGCTAAAAAAAATCGCCGTGATCCGCTTTTTCGTTCGGAATTCAACATGCAACCCGAGACTTCAAGATGCTGCTTTATTCCCTTTTCACACAAAATTTACTGTTTTTTTTTATAATGGAAAATACTCAAATAACTTCTCCTGCTCTGTGTGGCAATTGTAATTGAAAATTTCTTTAGGCGCGCTTAATACTTTTTTTTGTGGCATTAAATGAGTTTGATCCTTCAACATCGGCTATATGACACTCGGCCATGCTCGGGTGGGATCGGTTCGAATCGGCCAACTAGCCGAAGTCACCCGAACGATTTTGTATTAACCACACCTGGACGAAATTTTCCTTCAAATTGAAGCATTTTTTTTTGTGGCGAGATTACCAATCAACACCTAGTCTATTTATTTTAAGTATTTTTTTTAATACTAAACTACAGCTCGAAATAAAAACTCCTTTTAGACATTTTAACCTAAGAATATCTAATTATAGTATAAAATATTTTATGGTACTTTACAGCCTTTGGTTAAAAAGTGGTAGAGCGTCTATCATTACATTTTGATTAGAGTCGTCTCGATAATAATCATAAATTATTTTTTTCATGTGACAACTCCATCAGAATTCCATCAGAAAGTTGGCAACAGCTTAACAAATATTTTAGACATGAAGATTAAAAATGGACTCTACAGATTTTTATAAAAACATAAGGGCATTATTGCTCCTATAAAAGTCAACCATAAGAACGAAGACACAAGGTATATTTTAAAATGGGCACAGTTTAACAATATAAGGTGTAATAGAAAATGTACAACTCAAGAATAATACAATTTTCTTCAACACTAAGCGACATATAAATGGATTTATTTTGCTTTAAAAATTTAGAAGTTTAGTATTGATAGGCTCGCGTTAACCTCGCGTAAACTACGGAACCCTACACTGAGCGTAGCACAAGATGCTCTTGGCTGGTTTTTATTATTATTACAGAGCTCGCACTAGACCACTATCTCACCTGATGGTAAGCGATAATGTGGTCGGTGATGGAGCAGGTTGCCTAGAGGTCACCTATTCATTTTTTATTTAAGAAGCAGATGTTTTTTTCTATATATCTCACTAGAAAAATACCCGTAGTCACATGTTTAAAGTGTTACGGTTTTAACCTATATAAAGTGTTTTTTTTTTGTTTATTCAATAACCTTGTATATCTCAGCCTCCTAAATATCTTCTTTCATACTTTTCAGCGTCGTTTTTCTTTATCATATTCGGGTTTCAGATTTTCTTAAACTTTTGTAGAGTCCGTTCAATCGATTCTGACTGCAGTAAATAGCTGGTATTGTAACCACTTTCTTGCTTTTAATGTCATCCTTATGATTACGAAATAGAATTCAAAATCAGTTGAACGGACAATAAAAAAGGGTGGTTTTATTTCGAAAAAAAAGTATAGGCGACTCACAAAGGCGCGATTTTTTTTTAACTTCTTTTCTTTTTAACTTAGTTTTCTATCTAAGGAATCCATTGATTTGTCGCATAGCGTACTTGAAAAAGTGCAAAAGGACAATAATAAAATCAAAAATCGACTGATTTGCTCTTTTATCATCAGTTTCAACGAAAAATAACGTTACATCACACATTCGTATTATAGTAAACACAGCCTTCTATATAGAATTTGTAAAACCTACAGTACCTTCATAGTAAAATGATCTTCATTGTTCTGCCCTGGTAATCGAGAGGGCAGTAAGTCGAAGGTGGCCTGCTCTTTTACGTAGTAACTAAATTTATCGTACCGTTCTTACTGCTCTTTATCAAATAAGAAAAGGCATTTCTACTTTACGTAGAAATATAAAACCTAGATAGGAAGAAAGCTCGTTTGACGTACATTCCAAATCGATTTTTTTAAAGAAAATGGCCACCTTCGACTTACTGCCCTCTCGATTACCAGGGCAGTATTAAAGCCATAAGTTCGACTGTGAAAGTACAGTATAGTTACTCACATAATTGTCAAAGAAATATAATATTAGCTAGATTGAAATAAATTAATGTTTAGCGATGGCACTCAATTGTCGTATGGTGCTGTCTCGCTCTTAAACCCGATAGGTCTTTACTGATAACATGCGGTAAGGCGTCATAAAGCGCATGCATAGACGCGAGTACGATGTTTTGTCGTTTCATCGACAGCATTTCATAAGATCACTGTAAACGGGCTGTAAAAAGTTCATTTTGTTGGCAATTTTTACTGCGCAATATTGATAAATATACCAAGTTGATAATACGACAGACAACAACTTTTAACCAAAAATCACAAAAAAAAAACCCGCTACTCCATACATTTTGTTGAGTTATGTGAATATAAATCTATGGAGCTGCGGGCTTTTATTTTTCGTGATTTTTGTGTTAGTCTAATAGCAAAAGTTGTTCATATTGGTGTGTACAATAATCATTTTTAAGGAGAGACCATCTGTCGTATCAACTTTGTATAGCAATATATTACTGAATATAGTCCCAGCAAGATTCTGCAATTGAATTGCTGACGAATTTGTTCCTTCGTTTGTTTAAAATATCTTTATAGTACTGTTAAAATGATGCAATTGTTGCTTTGTGTTAAGCAATATAATCAGGAACTTGCGGCTATAGAATTGCAGCAATCAATTGCTAAAAAAATAGCCCGTTTCCAAGGATCTATACTATAGGTTTGTATGTAAGCTTCACGCAGGCGCATACCAAGCGTATAATGACGAATACGCCGCTAAGCGGGAACTACATTAGATCGATGCACACTTGAGCTACGCCCGAGTTGCATGTAGAATCAAATGGCGTGGCATAGGTCTATAGTTCGTTTTTTAACTCTATACTACGATTTGACAACTCAGAATGTCACACTCTAGAAATATGTTCCCAATTTTCTGGAGTTTGACATTTTAAGTTGTCAAATCGTAGTCCAGGATTAAAAAACGAACTATAATGTCATATTATGGACACCGACGCTCTCAGATCGGCGTACGTGGCCCGCGTGGGTCCAATGTAGTTCTACCTTGAAGCTACGCGTCCGTAGACAGGCTTTAAGCTAGAACTACGTTAGACGGACGTACACGTGTAACACGCCTGAATTATACGTAGAACAACGTCGCGTGGCGTGGATAAGCGTAGCTCTTGTGGCCATATAAAATGTATGAAGACTGACGCGCCTAGATCGGCGTACGTTAATCGCGTGGCACGCCTGATTCGTATGTAAAACGACGTTGCGTGTCGTTCAATATGAAAGTATGAAGACCGACCTTATGTAATTCTACCTTGAAGCAGATAGGCCTTTGAGTGCAATCGCTAAACGTAAAGAACGGTGCATAAACAAAAAGAAAACTAAATACATCAAAACATTATCAATCTAATGTATATGAATATTCATCAAGTATAGTTTCGTTTAAGTAAAGCGTGTCTAGTTGATTATATTGCAAGCGTTGGAACATGGGCGAGGCTATGTGGGGAAAAAAACATCTCCTCTCTTACCCGACTGTGGTAGAGAAGGAGGTAATGTTTTAACCGAAATAAAGTCATCTTTAATAATGATTGTTTAATGCAATCATTTTTTTCATGTGATGACTTCATTCCTATATAATTATAAATTGTAGTGCTGGATTGGTAAAGATATTATAATTAATTTTGCTTCATAATGTCCAAATTTGGTTTTATTTTTTTCTGTGATCTGGATTTAATTTTATTGGACATACTTTTTATTTTGTTTTAGTTATCTCTATTTTGTCGGCGTTTTTAGCTCAATTTCTTCTTTCAACTCTTGCTGCTAAAGAAGCAGCAACTCTTTTATCTGCTACACAGGTTTTATTAAATTCATGGTGCCTTTAAGACTTTAATTTATTTTGACATCTTCAAGCAACTTTTATGCATCTTGTAGTTTCCTTATTCATGTATTTAATCAACTTGCAATGTTTGTATATCTCATGCATATACATGTACTACGCACTAGATTAGGCGTACCGTACAGTCACTTTACTTATGTGATCTGCAGAATATACACATTTACATTGATGACATTAGTGCAGTTTAGACGTTCACGCAGTGTGAGAGCGCTGTAAGTTTTAAAAGTTTTGTTAGACGACTTAATGCCAATGAAGCGCTGCAGCGGACTTTTGTATTAACTTTCAGTATTTTAACAAATAGTTTCTATTAACGTGCTTGTATATCGCTAGGAAGTAAATCGATGGTTTTTCGAGCCCCGCCCATTCCACGCAAACTACTCTTCATGCATCGAAAAGATTCCTACACTAAAAATATATATAAATCTGTACAACACTTATAGAGAGATATACAATGAAAAATGAATATAGAAAACTGTCAAAACTAAATACATACAATGATTATGTCATTTATATTAATATGATAAATATAATATGTTATGTATTAAAAAATCTATGCGGTAAATACTTAGCGAATATTTCTGGACAACAAGTATTAAATAATTTTAAATATAATAATGTATACGTATTTATACATATATACGGTCATGTACACGTATTTGTGATTTTTTTTTTTGCTGTCAGCGTTCTGGGCACTTTCCCCATTGATGTGGCTGAATTTTTTAATGTCCAATAAGTTCCTTTTTTAGATTGTATAATATACAAGGTGCAGTTTTGAAGCTGTAAAATATTTCAGGAGGTAATTATGTTGGTGATTCTCGACCCGAATCATCAATAAAATAAGTATTTCTTTTTTCATATTTTTTTAATCTATTGAAATCGGTACGTGTGAATTACCTTTATTTTAACTCGGCAAGTCCGATACTAACTCTATAACCGCGCTTACACACACAAACACGCAAACTATAAATTCATTCACGCACACAGTGCCATGACGTGCGATGAATCGCAACGGGTGATTTTGATTCTGGTTTTTTTTTAAGAATATTATTTAAAGAGTTACTTCTGAAAAACAGTTAGAAAAATAAAATAACAAGTATTATTGACGATTGACGAGGTATCGTATTTTTGTATGATTATTTATGAGTTTTATTATAATCTCCTGAAATATTGTGCTGTTTCAAAACTGCAAGGTATACCTAGTTATAATGTTTACATAATTATGTAGTTTCAAATTTATTTAAATAAATTGATTAATTTTGTGATTATTGTGTATTTTTTCTTTGTGATTTTTTTTAATTTCACTTCGAGCTTAGTAAAAAGATGGACCAAACGGTTTTAATACAGCGTCCAGTATAAACTAGTGCTTGACTGCGATCCCACCTGATGGTATCCAGTGAAGCAATCGTTGATGGTGAGGCGCACTAGTCATATAGTAGTACTAGTTAGTGTATTTAGTTTCACCTGTGCCGATGTTTGTGATCAAATCTTGTAAATTAAATGTGATTCACTTCCGGGAAAAATCATCTATTGACGAATACCGCCCTAAGGCGGAGCGGGAAACAGTGTCTCATTTACCGATCACACTGAAATCTTGCATGCATGTGTCAATCAGATGACAATGTAAAATTATTATTTTGTGGTGTTGATCTGATGATGGGACCGGAACATGGCCATGGAGACTGTAATTAAACGACACTAGCCCATTGAGTTTGGGCTCATGTGATTCGTTTTGATGAGATTTTCGTGGCAAAAAAGCTTGTTATGAAAAAATATTTTACTTATTTTACAGTTGATGTAGTCACTATCTTCTTAACGTGAAAAAACTCAAGGTTATGTGAACTCCTCCTTTCGCAATAGATTAAATATTTTAACAAACATTTTTTATAGTTTGTTCAATCGAATTTGAACTCTATTGCGTTGAAAATTAGCTTCGATTTTGACAGTTCAAAAGTGCCTGTAAATGGTCTATTTGAAATAAATAAGTTTGAGTTTGAGTTGAAGGCAAGACAAATATGACTGCAGTAAATTTGTTGGTATTGTCAGCATTTTTTTTTTAATGACATCCGTATGTCTACGGATGTCATTGAATTTAACTAATTAATTATTTAACTATTAATTTAAATTCATTTAAACGTAGGTTTGTATCAAATATATTCTCAAATAGCCTGATTTCCTTGGTCTCTTCTATAATAAAAAATCACAAAACGTGTACCGACCGTAATATATACTTTATTTATTTATATGTATATTATTGCTGATATATAATGATCACCTTAATATTGAGAATGCAGATTACACGTCAAAATCTTTTCTAACAAACCGGGATTATTACGTCGCTTTTGAGTAAGGAAATTATATTTATTTGTACATATTAGACATTTTTCTGTATCTCTATACTTTTCTGTCACTCAGAAGTATAATTTACTAAAGCTTTTTCTTGTTTTTACTTCCATTTTGGCTTGCGTTTGATCACTATTTCACCTGATGGTAAGCGATAATGTGGCTAATGCTAATGATGGTGCACGCTTGCCTAGAAGTAACCTATTCCTCTTGAATTAAATACCCCTTCTTTACGGCGGGCAAAAATCATCTAACAACAACTCCCGCCCATGGGTGAAGCGGGAAACAGCGTGTCAGACTCTTACTGACTAAACAACCTACCCCGTTCCTTTCTTGCCTTAGTCCCAGAGCCCTGGTGTTACGCTTTCGCATCAACCCTTGGCCCCAGGAGGCTTCGACCCTGTAGGGCCTCTACAGTTTTCTGGCAACTCCTTGAGGTGCGCGGGAACATTGTGCGCTGTCGACGACTTGGGCAGTTTCTATGAACGTGCTTGTCTATCGCTAGGATATAAAATCGATGATGATTGATCTAGCAAATTTAGACTAAGTGACAGAAAGAGACAGAAATACAGAAAACATTTGTCTCGAGTTCCTACAGTTGCTTCAAGATTGCTTATGGTTCGACTAGCATATTTGAACTATGTATCTAAAAAATACTCCTATTATAAAACACTTTTTAAGGCCACTAATTTTACATCATTGCGTTTTTATAATATGTTACTTGGTTTGCAAGCAGGAAATCGCTTTTTAGTTCCTATATTTCTTTCACCCAATTGGGTATATTGTGTAATGAAAAACAAATCAATGCACAATTTTAATACTGGCATTACGGGAGGACTTGTAATTGGCTGAATGACATCAATGATTGTCCTTTTTTTTAAGATTTTTTTTATAAGCGGTTATAGCTTATTAAAACTTACAGTAAGTCCTTCAAGCTGTAATAAATAATTAAATAAATAGTATAGTATATCGGGCTGGTATCCGCAACTCCATGTCTAAAGCGCATATTTTGCGTACGGGTGGGACAGATGCGTCATTCGATCCACTCCAGCTACTCAGCTAATTAAATAAATAACTCTTTTTGAAAACAACATCTAAAATTGGTTATTAAACGAAGCCAGTAATTAGCATTTTTAATATTGGTTTTAAGAAGTATAGTGTCGTCATGGGAATATCTCTTTATATATTTTTTTACTTGCAATAAATTAGTGCTTGACTGCGATCCCACCTGATGGTAAGCAGTGATGCAATCGTTGATGGTAAGGCGCACTAGTTTATTAAGAGCCTATTCACTCTAGCCTTGAAGACACCTAAATTTAATTCTTATCTTTTGAATACTCATAACTTAATATGACGTTTCATGTATGTGCTTTCGATCATCAATGTACTAGATTACCGATCTCTGTTTCGAAAACGGCCCGACAAATATCATCACAAATAATTCTGTGATGATATTCGATGTCAGTTTAGTCCAATGGTAGGCGTTGAGATATGACATCGCTCTAATGTGAAAATAGAATAAGCGCCATTGTAAATTTTGTATATTAAACCTTATTGTTCACAAAATTGGTTTAATTTTTCAAAAAATATTTTTGAACAGTTTTAATAATGAGAATTGAATTTCGAATGTAATATTTTTTTGTTTTTGAAGCAATTCTGGGACACTTATGCGTTATGATTTTGTTCTTTAATCCTTGATCTAGTACATTGATGATCGAAAGTATGTGCATTCATAAATTGAATTCTGCCTTCCACCAATATTGAAAACTTTATCAATATTGAACGAATTTGAAAATTACATAACAATTAAAATGTATTTAACATATAATTATGCGTTTTATTTCACATATATTTATAAATTTATAAGTATGTTTATCAGTTGTCTAGCACTTATAACACAAGCTCTGCTTAGCTTGAGACTAGATGGCGTTGTGTGATAGTTGTGGAAAATATTATTACTATTTTTTTTTACAAAATTGGCTTTCATTTTTATTTTCATTTTTTTTCTTTTATTCTTATTGTAAAAACTTCGTAATAATCCCGATGTTCAACATCAAAAAAAAAAACACATAACAAAAACAAACTACTAAGTAATTAGAAGAAAGGGGGAAATGTATAAAAACGCGTGGTGTTTTTTAAAGCAATAATTACTAAATAATGATCAAGTAGTTGGAACTAGGACTAGAGGGGGAATATTAGCTAGAAATAAATTAAAGTCGCACTGAGCGGTTGAACGCTGCGTTTTTAAAACCGTTCAACGTAATTGCTGTCTTTACCTCCAGACCTTGAATACAACGTAAAATTTTGATCGTTTTAATCCCTTGTAGGGTCGAACCAGTACAAGAAACTTCATTCTATTCTGTTACCACAAAATACCTCTACTATTTACCACTGGACAAACTGTACCATATGTTTGACAGCTAAGTTTTTTGTGCCTATTTGAGGCGCCACTAGCGAGCGTCCAGAGAACTAATTTCACGTTTAATGCAAATGGCTGCAGAGATGTGTATAATACTCCGAAATTTCTTTAATTTCATTCGAATTCCATGTTATTCATGCTTCAGCAACTATACAAAACCTATGAAACATAAGGTCAAGTGTATATTGATCGTTTTAGTACCGTAAACACTCACTACGGCCGACAGCGCCAATATGGCGACTATCAAACGGGCACAAAAATACTTTGACGGCCTCTAGTCCAGTTTAATAAATAATAGAGGCGAGTGATAGCCACTTATTGGCCAATTCACGGTCTGTTTCTCTCTACTGTCCAGTTTCGTGCCAAAAGGCACAAAAGTACTTTGACGGCCGCTAGTCCATTGTAATAAATAATAGAGGCGATTGGTAGCCACTTATTGGCCTATTCACGGTCTGTTCCTTACCAATCTCTCCAGTTTCGTGCCAAAGCAAATTCACCCTTAACGACCACGGATTGAATTACGAATTACATTATTATATTTCATAACTTGTAATTCAAAACAACAACACATGCAGTAACAAACAAAAACAAAAAACAAACAAGTATGAATATAACAATGTTAATCGAACTCCTTGGTTCAAACGCGACTATGGTCACTGTATCGTGAATGTATGAATCAGGCTATCATATAAAAAATAGTTTTTTCAAGTTTTCAAAGTTATACTAGCTTTCTGCCAGCAGAATCAACCACCAGTAAGCACGTTTTCCGTAAAAAATTTTAACACCCGTTTGATGCCCTTAGGGGGTGAATTTCAGGAACCCCTTTCTTAGTGTTCGCTTACGCCATAAAAGGAAGCCTTGTGTAAAATTTCACGTTCCTAGGGGGCGTTCAAGTATTACGTAACGCAAATTGGGGGGGAGGGGGTGTCTCGTCAAACGTTACGATGTGTTACAAGGGCGGGAGGGGGTCTTTCTTACAACACGTTACGTAACAATGTTTTTTTTTAAAATAGAAAATCAGGCAATCAAAACTCCCAAATTGGCAACCCTTTTCATTTACATAGTACTTTTCATTTATGAGTCCCTCGATTTTATTAGTCTGGTCGTCGGCGACGGCTAAGAAAAGCTAAAAATAAAGAAAAGTTTAGGTAAAGATGGTCACTCGAGTGTTACGTAACGTTTAGAGAGGGGGAGGGGGGGTACAGATAAACGTTACGGTGCGTTACAAGGGGGGAGGGGGGTGTCAAAAATCTTCACAAATTGCGTTACGTAATACTTGAACGCTCCCCTAGTCTCAGTAGTTTCGGCTGTGCGACGTTATGTCAGGCAGTCAGTTTCTCATTTTATATATATTGATGTCTACATGTGGTTTCTGCATTGTCTGCACCCAAATTATAATCGGTTGGTAAGTGCAGTCCTCCCATCCGATCGCAATTTGTTCTAGTCTTTCGATTAACGCGTTATAAACGACTATATATAGGGGTTTAAACAACGTTCCTCAAGTAGCATATAGATGTCGCTAGTTATAATGCGGTATTTCTTTCGTCGAATTAAAAAAAAATCTTTGAGTATATGATAACCCGATTCAAGTCATGCTTTGGAGGTTAAACCGCTCAAAAAACGCAGCATCAACACAATACGACCAAAACCAAAAACATAATTCAAGCATAAAATCCTATACTAAGAGTCGAAATGGTGTTTTTTTTATGTTTTTTTCTCATATAAGTGAAACGTATGTTTTTTAATAATCGTCTAAGTCTACGTCGTCTAGCGGCTCGTCGAGTTGCAGAGATTGAAAATCCACTTTGTAACGAAGAATGCCTATTTAAATGAGGTTTATATTTACGTGTGGTGATCCCACGGAGTCCAGGCAGCGAGGAAGAAGAAGAAATAAACAAAGTTAGTAACTTGTATCAGGCATTAGTTCGGAAGGTATTGCTCCAAGGTTGTCCGCGTTCAATTTCATATTTTTAACTAACGTACAGTACGCCCGTCGGATCTTGGCGAGTCTGGTTAGGGTCTACGAATTTTAGCGCTTGAAAACTCGTATAAAAATAAAGGTTTAAAAAAAATTATGCCAATAACAGTTTTTACAGCAAGAACAATTATTTTTGTACGAGTTAACAACCGCTAAAAATTCACAGAGCCTAAATTCAGACTCACCAAGATCCGACGGCCGTCCTGTATGTTGATTCACTTCGCTTGCAGGGCTCGCTTCCTCTAACGTAAACCAACCTTATGAAAACTAGAGTTTCACAGACAAACCTGGGGCTTTCACCATAAGCGGGTTGAATGGAACTTGACGCTGCAATTTGTTTGAGCTGGGTACGAACTTTTACTGCTTTGCAGAAGGAGGCGACTCCTCGCTCCAGACAATGGCCTTTGCTTGGGCAAGGCATCATCATTTTGAGTGGATTACAATTCACCCACAAACATCTAGGTGCAAAGGTTTGGGCTGGGTGTTGATGAGATAGTGAGCAAGTCTTTTTATTAGTCTTTTATATTTATACAGACTATATTTATTTATTACCTTTAATTTCATGTTTGTAGCGTCAAACTCCATTTTGCAATTTTAATATAAAATATATAGTACATATTTTTTGTAATAAAAATTAGATTGCCACGTCTTTAGCAGCCTAAGATACTCATTGTTAAAAAAATTACATACATTATATACACATAAAAATTGATTCCCATAACACATAACTTATTAAATTTTGTAGAATATACAAAGATTATTATGTTAAACCTTACTGTTTTCCTACACCGTTTTGAGAGCAGTGGTCGATGAAATCTATTAGGGTGTTAAGTCAACGTCGATCGATAGTTACTACCACACTAATCGATCGATAGTCGAAAGATGACGTCGATCGATGATAGAATGGATTGGTCAACGTCGACTGATGTCGATCGGTGACATCGATTGGTGTGGTAACACCCTTACACAATGTAATACGCCTGGCCTACAACTCAGTTAGCCGTTGCTACTTGGAAACTACTTTTTTTTTCTTTCGACGGTTAAAGGTTTTATATTATACATAGGCTTGTGATTGACCACCATCTCACCTGATGGTAAGAGATGATGTGGTCGACGATGGAGCACGCTTGCCTAGAAGTAACCTATTCACTCTTGACTTAAAGACCCCTAGGTAAGTGACAAAAAACTTGGCTAAACTCACCTCCAATGCCTCCGAAACCCCTCACGAACTGGCTTCCCTCCTGGCTCTTGTCCGTAATGATCTCCAGGGTGGCTCCGAAAGACTTGTAGTTGTTGGCGAGCCACTCCAGCAGCGGCTGGCATTCCACCAGCTCCAATTCCACGCCACTCTGCGAAATCAGAAAGATGTTGGATGAATTCAAGTATTGGATCAGCGGGTCTAAAAAGGCCACTTTGCGATTCTCATCATCAATCAGTTATCCACCAATCCGCACTGGGCCCGCGTGGTGGATTATCGCCCATTCCCTCTCTTAGAGAGGATGCCTGTGTCCCAGCAGTGGGAACATTAAAAAGGCAGATAATGATGACGATCCTATATACACCGTTAAATTTTGATCGTTTTAATTCCGTGGAGGGCCGATCCGGTACATGAAACACTAAAGGTAGTTGTCGGTCGTTGCGTACTGCCAACTACCTACAACCATTGAACCCGCTCAGCTATTCTCTACTTAAAGAAATCTTGTATACGCGTAAATTATTATTAATTTTATCTTCACAAATCGATTATGTTTCATGTACCGGATTGACCCTCCACGGGATTAAAACGATTAACGGTATATTAATAATAAAATTTAATTTCATACGCCAATATTTACACGGAATATGAATCTCATATGCAATTTACCTATTGGGTAAAATGCGGCTTTATGCAACCATTTTACGGAAATTATAAGAATCGCTTACAATCTGCTAGGAATTCAGGATTTAATTGGCCCTTTACCTGTCCAAGTAAGGACCTAATGACGGCTTGTCTACCGGGACAGCAATGCCGTGGCGGAGTACTGAGCCAGGCATGGAATATAACTAGTTTTGCCATCCCACTGGCTCACGCTGAAAACCAGCGCTGTGGCCCATCGCATTGTGCGTGAAGCCACAGCCTTATGCTGAGCGTTCGGCCGTTTTGTGTGGATGTGACATATATCTTCCTTATGTAATTAGTTATGTTTTTTAACTAGTTTTAAGTTTGCGTCATTACTCGTATCTTTGTTAAGTAATTGGTTATGTTTGCTAATTAGTTTTAAGTTTGCGTCATTACGCGTAATTTTTTTTTTTTTTTAAGGTTGATGTTCCGATAGCCTCTTCATACATTTTTCTTTCGGTTTATACTGCGCACATAACCAATTTTTACTCAAAACGAACACATTTTTTAGTTTTCTACACTGAAACATTGCCGCTCAGAACTTTTTCGTAATTAATTTGCATTATATATTGAGAAAAACAGTCTTAAAAACCGAGTAAAATTTGACATTATGTTTACTAGTGTGAGTAAAATTTGACAACCGCAATGTTATAAAATTCATCGCTAGATGGCGTGTTTACAATATCGGGTGATATTGTAAATTTGAAAAATCATTACTATATTTATAATAATGGTTTTCATTAAAAAAGGCATTACAATAACGTAAAACTAACTATTATAAAAGAAAACATAGAACATGGTTTTTGTTATCAAAAAATTGTTAGCGTTACTTATTTTTTATTGTAGCTGGCAATAATTTCATCAATTGTATATAGGTAGCAAAACGCGTGACGCGACGTTGCCATTGTACTTGTATTTGTCCCTTTGACCTTATGCATCGTTGCCAAACTTCGTTAGGCTCGATCTTTCGGTTCACTTGTACATTTTGAAGCTTTAGACTAGTTTGTGCAGAATATAGGTTTTACGCGCGGAATTTCTTGTCTGTTTTGAATTGTATGCATTTTCAATGTTTCGAAGGATTAGAACTAATATTTCTTGTATGTATTTCGTTCCAATTGATTATAATTATTGCAAGGTATTCATTATCGTTTTTTTTTTTTTTGGATTGGTAGTAGTATAGGTTGGTTATACGCAAATTTATTTTAAAATAAAAGGAATAAAGGTACCAATATTTTGGAGGTAGTAGGTACAAGTCGGCCTGAGAGTTCAGCTGGCTATTACAAATTGAAATCATCTCATAATAGAAATCACCGAACGATATTCGATTCGTCAAGTTATAATAGGTAATAATCAAGTAAATAAAATTTTATTTACTTGATAATATTTATTCTTATCTATCCTTTGTAAATCAAATTTTTAAGTTGAAAATTTTTTTTTTCAGATTAATAATACAAATAATTATCGACGGACATTCAACAAGTTTTATTTAGTACATATTTAGTCAATAAGTACATGCGTTGCGTCTCATAGATGGATGCGGTGCGTTCCGTAATAACTACCTAGTAAACATCAAAATGTACAATTATGAAACATGATTTATTATTTATGGTTTTTCTGCAGGGATTTATTCCCACTAGATATTATTTTTTTAATTGCCAATCAATATTATATTTTGGGTAGGTAAATTTTACTGTATATATTATATTTACGGTAGGTATATATTATTTTCTCAAAATGCGAATGTAGGTTCGAACGTAATTTTTGAACGTCAGTGTGTAATATTCTGTATAATCTGTGGTATTATCTATGTTACATTTTACGATCTAGGTACTTTTGCTCGGAATGAAAAAAATTAGCTGTGTGCTGCATTTCAACTGATACTATGATTATATTGAATTATATTCGAATTCAGAGTTTACAAAAGTAACACAATTTGTCTTGTATATCACTTGTTATGTGTATCATTAGGATTTCACGGAAACTGCAAGGACTATGTGACTATGTAATAATCAAGGTTAGTGCCATTTCATTTCTGTTAGAACTGAAGTTGATACCAAAAATAAACTCCACGACATGGGAGCGTGTTTTGCGTGTATACAGTTTATAATTTTGTAATTATTGTACATCAAACAAGTCAAAGTATTTATTTGTAAAAAATGTGGTACAGATGGTAACATATTCAGTAGCGCAATGACACATTTCGCCATCATCTGGCATACAAATATTAAAATATAATATGAGATGCTTAGTAAGCTAAACTCAACAAAAGGAAAATTATGACAGAATTTCCTTACACGAAAAATATTTGAAAATATTCTGAACTTAGGACATAATACACATACAACATAGAACATAGGATAATTCTAGTTATTATTATAACTAGCCTGTGCTAGCCACTACTGGGCAAAGGCCTCCCTCCATTCTTTCTAGTAACATTATATTTTGTTTTCAGGGCTATCACTTGACTGACTTATCGCTGGACACAAATGGCATGAGACTGCCTGGTAAAAGTAGACCATATAAAAACAATCGTCAGCACGCAAGTGATTGTTTGTTCTAAGGGAACTAAAGCCTGAAGCAAGTGATCCTATTGATATTGATGAAATACATTTGAGAATATGGTGCGAAGAATCAAAACTAACCGGAAGACATAGCTTTCATTATAATGTTTACTGTAGTAGCATTAAAATGCTTTATATACTACTCATCAGAGTAACCGCCTGACAACTAGTCAATTTGGAACGGTAATGTAATCAGAAATGTACAAGTGTAATTTCTGTTTTTATAGAACTATGACAACGCAATTTTTAAAATATTTACAACACACATTTTTTCTTTTACAGGTTTGCAAACACCATATTATAATACCAAGTCACAAGCATAGACAGCAAAATTAAAACAAAGAAAAAAATTTGCCAAAAAGTATACTTATACAAAGTATAATAAAACTGAAGTGGCCTTCAGATCTTTTCATTGATGAAGAATTTTGATGTTTAGCTAGCAGTCCAGATGGTAAGTTTTTCTCCATCATGTGTATACACATACAACCACACACAACTTATACAAGTTGGATCTTACCAGTATATTTGATAAATATGGAAAATGATAGACCTAGTTATAATAATGACGGACCAAGCATTACATGCATGATTCGTGAATAAATTGTGTTCCTGTTTCAAATCTCATAAAGAGGCCCATTTTATTGTTTTATAATCTTGTATAAATTTGTTACAGGTGTAATTGAAAATGAGAGCCGTAACTAAGATGCAAGTGTTTTCTCCATCATTACCGAGCAAATTCAAAGCTAGAGGTAGACGCACTAGAAAACAGAAAAACTTTGCCCTAATATTGCATAATAACGCAGTCAGGAACAGTGAAAATAACATGTTGAAAGTTATATTAGTGTTTTTAGAATATACATTATCAATGTTTTCAATCATATTTTTTTTTTTTTGTAATCAGAAACCTGAAATGGTGTTGTCATCATGATGTACAATATGATGTGATGAATACATTGACACTTTTCAGGTTTTTGAAAAACAAGTTGAAGTTGCTTTTTTATTTCCTTTACAAGTAAAATCATATTTTAGCAGATATGTATATAACCATTGGTTTGTTATGTATAGGTTATACTAAAAAGTATGTGTTTATGGATGCTTAGATATTATCAAACATTTTTCCACCTTCTTGGTTGCTGTTTGTAAATCTAAATTGTGTTTTAAATTTATGGTCTTGTTTATGATTAATAGTTTTTTCTGTTTGTATTTAATTGTAACTTGCATATGGAATAAATATTTTGAAGATCATTGTTTGTTTTAGTAAACAGTCATGTATCAAGCATTTATGTCACTAGATACTGTAATAATAAATAGTTGTATAAAGTAGTAAAATAAAACTGTCTCACATTGCATTATTGACATTCATTTAATTCCCAAAATGATTAGTCAATTAAACAATTTACACCTGAAATATTTTTATCATATAATCGTATCAGGTGGCATTCTTTATTTCAAACTAGTCCCCCCAGACGTGCCCAGATATAATTTCTACAGAATCCAGGGTAATAACTTTTAAATGCACGCCATCTAGTGGTAAATTTTGGTTGAATGCTTTTGATTTAAAGTTGTCAATCTTGTCTTTGTGTGTGTAAACGATACTATATGCAGAGTTAGATATTATTTTCGTACTGTATGGCGAATCAGAAGGGTTTTTATGCCGTATTTTGACTGATTTCGATAAAGTGAAATATCCAATTGTCGCACCATTATTTCTGAGACTTAATATTGTTCTAATTACACTCAAAACAGGATAAAACTAAAAATGTTGACTTCAGCGCTATCTCGCGGGAAAAGGGCAATGAGCAACTCGTATATTTCACCTTAATTTCTTTCCATCGATAAGCTAAGAAGGAGATAGATTTACTTTTAGATGGACTGCTCAATGTGACCTTTTTAGGCCCGCAGGTATATTGTGCTTATGAGTGAGCTGACTAAATATAGCTGCTAGCTTAGTATTGTACGCGGCAGATATGCAGTCCCCGCTTCGATTGAAACCCGAAAATGTCTTATAATACTCTAAAAAAAATTCTTACTTACTTAAAAAAAATTGTGAATTTTAGCACTTGAAGTCGTACAAAAATTTATAGTTTAAGCAAATAGATGCAATTTGCAGTTGTTACTGCTGTTAAAAACTGATATTGACATATATTTTTGTTAAAACCATTATTCTTGTACGAGTTTTCAAGCGCTAAAATCCGCAGAGCCACTTCAGACTCTGCCAAGATCTGACAGCCGTACTGTAACGAGTATCGAAGTGGGTGGCTTGCGCATAACCATAGCAAAAGTGTCAACTTATTTGCCGTGTAATAAACTTTTCCTTACCTACTTACTACTACTACTAAAAACTTACTACAAAACTACACAGGGGATTAACAAAGCGATTTTCACAAAAATAATAATGATAAAAACGTGGCATAAAGGTGGAATCATATTTACTAGCAAGGAATAACGTTTTTATGTAGTTCTATTTCTTTCTGTTTCGTTTCTATTATCTTGTACAGAACACCTAGGGTAGGCCTATAGATTATAGGCCTACTTAAAGGTTCCTGGATTGTAGCCATCAGGAAACACAGACTTCGGCAAGGAATTCCACTCCATGGCTGTACGCACAATTAATGTGTTCCCAAAACGTAACATAATTTATTAAAATTTCAACTATCTAGCTATCGCGGTTCTTGAGCTACAGCTAGTGACAGACAGAGAGACAGATGGACGGACAGACTGCGAATTCTTAGTAATAGGGTTCAGTTTTTACCCATCGGTCATTCAAGTACAATAACCCTAAAAAGGGTAACCATGGAATTTCTTGCCGGTTCTTCTCTATAGAAATCGACCAATTTGGAACCGTGCACTAGCTTCTGACGTTTTACAAGTGCTCATGTAAGTCTATGTGAAATAAAAAGATTTTGGACTTTGACCTATAACAGGGCTCATAAATCCTACACACACGGGAGAAAAAAAGGGGCGGTGTAAAGATATCTGGCAAATCACAGAAAGAAATAGAAAAACACAAAAAAAAAACCATTTCCACCGCTCGCAAATACAATTCCACCCCAAAAAAAATGAAATAAAGAAAATAAAAATAACTCAGATAAAAAAAAAATAGCAAATAAATAATAATCACCTCTTTGTCAGTGAAATGTGACTTAGAAATAATAACCTCTTTATCAGTAAAGTGAGACTTGTCCTTCTCCTGCTCCGGGGTGAGGTGGAGGATGGTCTCCTGGTTGGTCGCGTGGAGTTTCAGCACGTATCTGGAACACGCGGCGGAAGATATTGAAGTTAAGGGTGGACACGGTTGCGATCTAGCATTCCAAACAAGGTGACCTTTGTATGGGCTTGATTTGTATTACGACTAGATGCGATGTAAGGCGTCGTCCTAATTGACAGCGATCGTACGATGACACGATGCGTTCTCGTCGTGCGATGAGTTACATACAGATTTCATCAGAGTGTCCTATTTGAACCTCGCAAGTAATCGTGCGAGCACATGAAATGCTTAATAACGATCGTACAATGGGTTTGGTCGTGCGACCATGTAATCAAAGCAACAGATCTCTTTTGAGTGTCCTAATTGGTTACCATACGCGATGCGTCGACGCGCGAAGGGCGCGGGACGCATCGCACGATAGACATCGCGCGATCTATTAGGACACCTGTTAGGTCATCGTACGACCACTTTGATCGTGAGATGAAAAACGCATCGCGCCATCGTACGATCGCTTCCAATTAGGACGACGCCTAAGGGTCCGTTCATACGTATAAACCGGCTCGGACAGCATCGGCGCGCACATTTCACACAGACCGAATCGTATACGCTTGGAGTTGATCGGAGCGAAGCCTAGACTGTGTCACACGGACCGGTTACAAGCGAGCTGCAAGCGGATGCGCAAGGAGCCAGTCCTCTCGGGGCATCAAAGTTATTGTGCTATAAAAATGGCGGTCGTAACTGTTTTTCTTTCTTTCTTTTTTCTTTGAATCAGAGCTGACCGGCTGCGCGAGCGAATCAATCGGCGGCCTTATCGTACTCGGCGATTTCTTCCAGGCAACCTGGAATACATGCCGTTCCCTACATGCCCGACACGTAAGGCATTGTATTGCTTGTTGAGCGGTACGGTCTTTCGACATTTCAAATTGGATGGTAATCAAAGGGCTAAGTTCGGAGTATCCTTGCGTGATCGTATCATAAATGAAGATATCCGCAAGAGAACAAAAAATTGCCGACATAGCGAAAAAATACGCCAAACTTAAGCGACAATGGGCTCAAATGGCACTGCACGCAAAACGGATGGTCGCTGAGGCCGAAAGGTTCTGGAATGGCGACCGCGTACCGGAAGACGCAGCGTTGGAAAGCGTCCCACAAGGTGGACCGATGTTCTGGTCAGGGTTGCTGGTTGCCTATCTTTGTGGCGGCGCTTGGGGGAGGCCTATGTCCAGCAGTGGACGTCTTTCGGCTTTTTTTTATGTTAGGTAAAAATCATCCAATGACGAGTCCCGCTCTTGGGCGGAGCGGGAAACAGTGTCAGACTCTTACTGACTAAACAACCTACCCCGTTCCTACATCGCCATACATACCAGAGCCAGAGCCTTCCTTTCAGACATAAACCCTTGACCCTAATTGAACGTCTTTCGGCTGAAATGATGATGAATGATGAAGATCAGGAGTCCTCAAAGCGTACCTCTGAATGTCAAGGTTCTCCCAGCAGATGAGCGTCTCAACAGCGCCGAGTTCGAGAGCGCGCAGCGTGTCGTCTACACCGAAGCAGTACTTGCCGGTGTCCTGAAACATAAAGAAAGTGTGAATTGCAGTTTAATACAGGCTGACTATTACCTATTTATGTATTGTATACTATGGGCCTTAATAGTCTGATAATAAAGGATTATTATTATTTATTATAAAAAGACTAGTGTTGACCCAGCAAACTTTATACCGCTAAATAAGGATTTAAATTAAAATTTAAAAAATAAGGATTTTAAGATAGTCGCCGGGCTGAGACTGTATACATTTGTATGGAACTACGCGAGCTACCGCGTAACTTAAATTCAGCCCGTAGCGTGAAAATGGCCGACAAGTCAGACTTTCACTGATAAAACGTTATTGTATTTTTCATTGCCCTTTATTATTAAAAACTTTCTCGCAAACCTCTCTAAGAGAGGGAAAGGTCCGTAATCCATCACACGGGCCCAGTGCAGGTTGCATACCGGTTTCTTCACGATGTTTGCCTTCGTGGTGATGAAATAAATTACACAAAATAAATCGACTGACTGGGTTCAAACCCAGTCAGTCGATTTATTTTGTGTAATTCCCCCGCGTTCTACAACTCGCAAGACGGGGCCGTAATCACGCGGTCACCACCGCCTCTCTCTGTCATCATTACATAGTATAAAACAAAGTTGCTTAGATCCTACGTATGCTTAGATCTTTAAAAGTACGCAACGGATTTTGATGCGGTTTTTTTAATAGATAGAATGATTCAAGAGGAACGTTTATAGCTATAATATACCACCTTTGCACCCGTGCGAAGCTGGGGCGGGTCGCTAGTTGTCTATAAACTAGTGCATGAATATTACCTGTGAGATCTCATCAAAGTATCTGCCAATGAGTTTCTTCTCCTGAATGAACTTGACGTTCTGCAGCGACTCGGCCGCCAGCTCGATGGCCTGGTTGAAGCCGTTCTCTCCGCCGTAGGACACGTCCACCAGTTTGATGATCTTGGCTTGGAGACGCTGAGAAGCAAAGAGTATGTGTTATATATAATAGGGAATTTGCATGAACATTTTTTTTAATTGACCAGTTTATCAATAAATACACGACAAAATTTTAAACGCATTTATTTAATAGCATTACTTTTTTTTGAAACCTTTATTATTGTACGAGTTTTCAAACGCTAAAATTCGTAGAGCCTAACTTCGGACTCGCCAAGATCCGACGACCGTACTGTACCTCTCGATATGGACCAAGACTTGAACCAGACCCCAGCACGAGAGATTGCCGATCGCCTCCAAGAGGATACGGCAGTACTCCACCAATTACATAATAATATATATATAGCCTATACCTGTCCCATAGCTAGGCAAAGACCTCCCTCTATTCCCAAAGAAGGGATTCAGCCATCTCCTGCGCTGAAAGCGGTGGCCACTTCACAGTCCTTCTCGCTCTGAACCATGCCCTGAATCAGGGCGTCAGAGGTCGAAAAACCCAATCAGTTAGGGTAAAATGACTCACCGGATCAAACATATCAGACTGTGACAATTCAGTCTTGAAGTCAGCCGAACCGGCGAGGATGAGACCCGCCACGTTGGGCCGGTCGGCGCTGATGAACAGCTGCGTGGCCACCTCAGCCACCTTACGGACGTAGTTGTGACGCTTCTCCATGCGCAGACGAGCGAAACGCAACGCGGACTGACCACCACGACCGTGCTTCTTGGGTAGGTCGACGGTGAATTTGTGGAGGACCTGGAAAAATAATAGTAAATTTATTAATTTTCTCGCCAAGACATTACAAAATACAGAGTAAAAGCGAATACACATACTTTAATCAACCAATATTGTGGTAGACTGGTAAAAAAACAGTTTTTAACAGCAATAACAACTGCAATATGCATTTATTTGTATGATTCCGCAGCACGCGGGACTAAAAAATTATGCGGGATCCCGGAATACCGAGATCTCGGTATTGCGGGATTGGAAGCCCTACTTCAGACTCGCCAAGATCCGACGGCCGTACTGTATTTTGGTCTGACTTCACCTATCTATTATCTCTCTACACTCTCATCATAACTCTTTGTAACCTCATCTTCACATGATCATATTAAAATTAACGATTTCCTTTCAACTATTCAGTCACTGGTACTACTTTCAAACTTCCTCTAATGTACTCATTTCTCGCTTTGTATACATGTTGAAAAAAAAAATACATAATACATTCCACAACTATCACACAACGTTGTCTAGTTCTAAGCTAAGCAGAGCTTGTGTTATGGTACTAGACAACTGATATACATACTTATAATTTCTAAATAACATACATATTATAGATAGACCAGACACAAATGATCGTGCTCACACACAAACAATTGTCCTGGGTGGGAATCAAACCCACGACCTCCGGCATAGCAGTCAGGGCCTCTAACCACTGGACCAACAGGCCAGTAGTGGAAATCAAAATGGATACCGAGTTTTGTAAAATAACAATGAGAATGAATTAGGAGTATTTAAATGGTCTTCAGCTAGCATGAAAAATTATAGCGATTTTTTTGGCCTTGGGTTATATTTTAATAGCATGTTTCAATATTTAAATCCACACATACAACTTGCGTCATGCAAATTGCATATTCGCATGACTGCTTTTAATTTACTCAGTATAGCGACGCATTTCTTTTAGCTTGATTGAAATTCTAGTAATATCATTGTGAAGACTTTCACAATGATATTACTAATTATTAGTATTTCTAGATGTTTGTATGTTTTGAAAATGGAAATTATCAATGACTTCTCTCGCTCTATGGTGGAGCATGAAAGAGTTTCAGAATTTTACTTGACTTAAACCACACCTGTGTCTTTCAATTGCCCGGATCTCCGTGAAACTGACGCGTTGGGAAACAGTTTGATGTTTTTTTAGGTGGTAAATGACTTCTCCCACTCTATGTTGGTGAGGGAAAGAGTGTCAGACTAACTGACTAAAATCCACTCCATATAGGAGTCCCAAAAAACCTCATCCATCCTTCTTTGCCCCATTTCTTTCAGGGCCCCAGTCTTCTCTTTTGCACTACCCATAGACTCAAAGTTCATGAGAATGAACCCCTACTCGGCCCCTAAGGTTTTGTCATGATCATTTATTCTGTTGTTATGTTGTGTTATTAGAAATATATAAGTATGTTCATCAGTTGTCAGACAATGTAGGAAACAAAAAATGGTACTGGGCATAGCAATACTCTTTTGGCAGATATGTTCCGGATTTTACAAAACTACACCGCTAAGGGAACCAACTTTCACGCGAGCAAACTCGCTGGCAAAAGCTAGTTACTGATAAAACCTATTTTTACCCGACTACGGCAAAGCAAAAGGAGGGTTATGATTTTGACAAGCTATGTATGTATGTAGTTCATCTGTTCCCCAGTATACTTCAGAATAGTATTGTATGACAAAGTCAATTTACAACAAAGGCATCTTGGTAGTCTGTGTCCATTTACTTGCAACTACATTAGCAACTTTATTCAGTTCAGTATTCTGAAAATCTTGTTTTATAATATTTTCAGCGTCGTTTTTTGTCGTAGTTGGGTTTTAGTTTTTTTACTTTTTATTGTATAAAAGCAGCGAAACATATACACACCTCCCTCGTATTTCCCTGCAGCGTACCGAACAGGGCTCCGTTACCATCCATGACGATGAACCCGAACTTGTTGTCATCAGCCAGCAAGGCGGTGAGGGCCTCAGTGTGGAACTTATTGTCGCATAGGTAGAGGGAAGTGTTGATGGGCTTGAACGGCTCGAAGTCGATGTTCACCTTCTTTTCCTTGCCTTCCTCGGTCACGATCGTACCGCAGTAGATGACCAGGCCGTTTGGTGGTACTGGAAAGGGAAATGGGAATTAACAACTATGTATACGTAACGAAAAAAAAGCGGTTTCTACAATTTTTTATTTTTATTTTTTACTGTCGATAATGATAAATTATTTATAATTCGTAAACTCTTTTACACGTCTTTTTTTTTCGACCGTTGAAAGTAGATGAGGCCGGTGTTTCCTAGCAGACTACCCTGAGAAAACTCAACAAAGAAACTCAGGGGTCAAAGCCTTTTTTAAAGTCCATACACAAACATGCAATGATCAAATCATGAGAACCATGCAGATTGGAGTCCGAGATGGCCTTTTGAAGAAAGAACTAATAGTTCTGAGTGGGCCTGTCCAGTCAGTGCAAGCGTTTGTCAGTACTCGTGTAGCTCAACTCAGGACTTGACGAACAACACACAAGAAGGGACATTTGAGTAGGTCGTTAGATGGGAAATCATCTACTAGCGCCGTCGACATCAATTTTCTACGGCGCTAACACTAGCGCGCCATTCAGGTACGGTCCAGACTGGCAATGTGGTCCGATTTTCCGGCGCCTGGGGCGTAAGGAAGTCACAAATATTACTACTTCGCACGCGGAGGCGACTGCTTGCCATGCTCTACCGTATGCTTTACCGTGTCCCACACAATGGTAACATACAGGCTTGAGTCGCCGCGGTATTATAATGATTAAGACTAGTTACCTTTAGTATAGAGCTTGAGTCGATGCTGCACAGATGTAATGGCCCCCAGCACAGACAGACGGTTGACTCGCGACTTGATGTTGGACGCCGTGCCGAACTCGTCGGCCAACATCTTGGACACGCGCGAGATTTGATCCTTGGGCGGAATGATCAGAGATATCATCGAGGTCCCGTTTCTGTGGAAGAGAGGAGACATAAGTCGTAATTAGTTGTGAAAAAATTAAAATAACTAACTGGTAGCAAAAGAGGGTGAATTCGGTTTTATATCACTAGCATGGTATATAACAAGTTATCTATAATATAAAAATGAATCGCAAAATGTTGGTAAGCACAAAACTCGAGAATGGCTAAACCGATTTCGCTAATTCTTTTTTTGTTGTGTTTGTTATTCTCAGGAGAAGGTTCTTATGAAAAAAAAAAATAGGGTGTAGTAGGGTAGAGCAGGGTACAGTAGGGTAGAGTAGGGTAGATTTGAGTACCTATAGTAGAATAAACTGTTGCCGGGAGCGAAGCCGCGGGCAAAAGCTAGTTAATTATATAATTATTTTCATAGCAAGCTTTCTTATAGCACGGTAATCAGAATCACACAAGCCAGAGTCCAAATTCGATGGGGTTGCGTTGTTTAATTACAGAGTTCGAACGGGAAGGGTGCCACCCTTCTCGTTCCATCATCAGGTCAACTCCACCAAATAATAATTCTGCATAGTCATTTGATTGACACATGCATGCAAAATTTCAACTCAATCAGTAACCGGGAAGTGGATCGAATTTAATTTTAAGATTTAATCACAATCATTGGGACTAGTTAAACTGAATAAAAGTTTGTAACAAGATCCAATTACTCGTGAAAAATTCAAGTTTTGTAGTCATACTAGCTGGTACTCGCGACTTCGTCTATGGAGGATTTGATGAGTGCTACCAATGCTGTAGTTAACATAGCCACCTACTGGGTCCCAACAGTTTAACGAATTTATCATTGCTTCGAAAATAGGAAGAATCTCGTCAATTTCCGGATAAATGCATGGTTTAAGCTCACTCGACCTTTCAACTACCGTAATTACAGACACAATTTAAAGACAATACGTATGCGGACACTGATGTCCTCTTGTACTGAGCTAAAGGGCTTTTTTGTTGCTAAAGGGCTGCGTCAAACAATAGACTAACAGGGTATGTAGTCAGTCGTCGACCTATCGATTAGAAGACAACTCTACTGGTGTCATTCTATGTATTTTATTGAATAATACTTGCTTGTCTTTTTTGCGTGGCTTAAAAACCGACTATAGTAGTATAGGTCACTAATTACCAATCACCCATTGGTAATTATACCAATGGAGCGATCATGTCAGTATGCTTGGAGTTCTGTGCGATGAGTGTGTGAGTTTAATATATCTTTAGCTACTCTGATTGGCGGATAGCCGTTTTTGTAAAAGTAAATACATAAATAAAAGGTCATGAAAGTTCTAGTTTGATTTTCATTTTCTATATCCCTACAGGGCTGGACACCGCTAGCACTGCCCTAGTTACAGCACTAGCCAAATTAGAGTAAATATTTGAACAGATGACGAAAAACTCGGTATAATTGTCCCAAAGTAAATTATAGGCACAATTAACATACGCTGGACTCATTAATAACATAGTTAGCGACCGTAATTGCATGGCAACTGAAAGTTATGTTTGGCTTTCGCTGTGGCGAAGTTGCTATAGGAGTATAGGGTTTACATTTCACACACGACGCGGAAAACTGATCTCTATTTATTTAACACACTTTTTTATAGTACAGTAGGTAAAAATCATCTAATGACGAATCCCGCCATTGGGTGGAGCGGGAAACAGTGTCAGACTCTTACTGACTAAACAACCTAACCTATACCAGGGCTAGAGCCTTCCTTTCAGACACGAACCCTTGGCCCCAGTTGGCTTAACTCAACAATGAGTTTTCTCCCAGCGAAACCTTGTAACTCCTTATTTCGATACAGTCACTTTTTTGGAAAAATGCATTGCCCTTTTTTTATTGCTATAAACTATACTTGACTGCGATCCCACATGATGGCAAGCAGTGATGCAATCGTTGAGGCGCACTAGTTTATTAAGAGCCTATTCACTCTAGCCTTGAAGTCATCTAAATTATAATCTGGTGGAAAAGGACCCCCAGACTTGCTAGACCAAAAAGCCTAAACCTAGTTACGTTCCCTGTGCTACCCTTACAAACAATCCTACAGTGACGTAACATGCTTGTTTGATCTCCGCCCCACATAACGCGTTGTTTGCGGGGGTCGCCACATAATCTGCGAGTGTTCACGGCCTGATATTGTGATAACCTTTCTCGCTTATGTCAGGTCTGTGGAATGCTTTTATCTTTATGAAGAAGATTTCTGATGACGCTGCTATAGAAAGTCTATTGAAATGCCATTTGTTATAATACACTAGCGACCCACCCCAGAATTTATTATGCATGTATTATGCACACAAACCTTCCTCTTGAATCACTATCTATTAAAAAAAACCGCATCAAAATCCTTTGCGTACTTTTAAAGATCTAAGCATACATAGGGACAGCGGTAAGCAACTTTGTTTTATACTATGTAATGTCTAGCGACCCGCCCCATCTTTGCACGGGGGCAAATGCTGATATTAAAAATATATATATTATGCATGTATTATACATATAAACCCTTCCTCTTGAATCACTATCTATTAAACGTACTTTTAAAGAAGATCTAAGTATACATAGGGACAGCGGGAAGCAACTTTGTTTTTACAAGCTTTTATTTACTTTCACCTGTCCCGTTGTCTGTCGTTCTGTAATCAAATCTTGCAACTTAAATTTGATCCACTTCCCGGTTTCCGATTGAGCTGAAATTTGGTATACACGTTTAGTTCGGATGACAATGCAATATTATGATGACATGGAGCTGATCTGATGATGGAATCGCGAGGTAGCCATAGGAACTCTGTAATTAAACGGCACAACCACGTCGAGTTTGGGCTCGTGTGAATCGTCTTGACGAGTTTTATTTGTATAAGCATAGACCACCGCTATAAAAGCTTGTTATGAAAAAAAAATTTTTCATTGAAAACTTGTATACTATGTAATGATATTAGGCCTATTATAATTATTCAGGGACGCAGACTTTCTTAGATGCGTATTCATCATTATATAGTTAGGCCGTCGAATCTTGGCGAGTCTGAAGTTAGGCTCTACGAATTTTAGCGCTTGAATACTCGTAAAAAAATGGTTTAAACAAATAAATGCAATTTGCAGTTGTTATAGCTGTTAAAAACTGTTATTGGCATTTTTAAACCTTTATTTTTGTTACGGACAGCCTTGGCGAAACTATAAGGGCTCCTTTCCTTGTTGACTACAGAACCCTAAAAAAGATTATCATTAATCGTTTTTCAAAACAAACCCTATATAACGATTTAGGGTTACTTAAAAGCTTTATAAAAAAATCTTATTAATCTTATTTTAATGAAATAATAAGGACAGTCATTACTTAGTTTTTAGAACTACCCTCAATTTTGAAGGTAGTTGTAGTAGACTAGTCTTCTGCCAGAGACTTTGCCCGCATGAAAGAAGGGCTTTCCATAGAAAATTTAGACCCCCGTTACATCCCTTTATGAGCTGAACTTTGAAAAACCCTTTCTTAGTGTTCGCCTACGTCATAAAAGGAAGCCTTACACGAAACTTCAGTCCTAGTAGTTTTGGCAGTTGATATGTCAGTCAGTTTCTCCTTTTGTGTATATAGATTATCGCGAGCGAAGTCACTGGCAAAGTGCTAATTGTTGCATAAAACAATTGGCCGATACATTATCACCGACCATCGTTCAATGTCATTACCAAAACTGCGTCTGGGCATACAAGGTGAATATCGAGGAAGTGAATACTATGTTATCTATAATGTAGTACACGTATGGTACATTCCGTGTCGCTGTTCACGGCGGAAGACAGATCATTTAGTCATTATATAGTCATGACGTAGTTCATACAAATTGCCTATCTACCGAAAGTAACGCTTGAGGGGGTTTTCCATCGATATACGTGTACTACACGCACTAGATTAGGCGTATCGTACAGTCACTTTGTTTCACTTAGGTGATCTGCATGCTATACACTTTTATACTGATGACATTAGTGCAGTTTTTGAAGTTCACGCAGTGTGACAGCGCTTAGACTACATAATGCCAATGAAGCGCTACAGTGAAAATTTCTATGAACGTGCCTGGCTATCGCTAGGATTACTAGGATACAAGTCTAAAGGATATTTAATATCGTGCGAATTGTTGCCAATCGCAACAGTATTTTTTTTTGTGACGTAGTTTTTAGATTTTTTTCCTACACTTATGCTATGAGACCTTCCTTCAAGCAAAATTTCAAAATTCTAGGTCAACGGGAAGTATCCTATGAATTATGACCCCTTTGAGGGGTCGAAATATACGTTTTTTGACATAAACGGCCTTTTTTTTTCAGTTTGACTCTTTCACAGCTTCAAGGGACCGCGGAATCTAGTATAAAGTTTCTAGTGAAACCTTTCGAATGCCGTAAGTAGAGACATAATAGAGACAATAGGTATCCGAACCGTTCGCTTGGAGCTCAAGAGTTAAAAAAAACGATACCTCCACGCATCCCCAGGTAAAGGGACACATGGATAGACGGACACACGGAATGGTTTAATTTGTTTCTTTTGAGGTACATATCCCTAAAAAAATGCCTGTCACTGTGTTTTCGACCGTAAGAATTCAAGAAGGTGGGGAATTCTCTCTAATAATACAGAGAGAAGGAGGGTAGATACGCAGGTAGACAGCTTTGTACTGTTTGCAAGTGTTATTAGGTCTTAGTACAACGCTCAGACGAGGTAGTCTGTCTGAGTAGGTATATTTATCCTTATATAGGACAGGAGACAAACTACACCAGCGCTGTCTCGTCTAGACAATAATGGGATTAAACGCTTCTTTTGTTTGCGGAGGTGAACACTCCAGGGCACACCGGTGTTTAACACCAATTCTTGAAAGTTATGTAATACTAGCTGGTACCCGCGACTTCGTCTGCGTCTTTTTTTCGTAATAAAAGATAAGCCTGTCCTTTCTCAGGGTCTAAAGATTATCTGTGCCAAATTTCATCAAAATCGTAATCGGTTTAAGCGGGAAAGCGTAACAGACAGACAGATTTACTTTCGCATTTATAATATTAGTATTAGTATAGATAGCAGCTCGATTTCGGGTAGCCTGCTCTATCGTAAACCACATCGTCGCTTACCATCAGGGGCCCAAGTCTGTTCGTAAACAGATTACGAACTTTTATTGGCCTGGATTTGAACTCATAATGGTCGTTCATTGGTCTCTGTCGAATTAAAAGCAAAGACTGAATAGTTACGTTCTAATATGAAGTGAATCCACCAACTCGCACTGGGTCCCACGTGGTAGATTACGGCCCATTCCTCCTCCTTGAGAGAAGGCCTGCTTCCTAGCAGTGGGAACATAAAAAGGCTGATAATGATGTTAAGTCAAAGAAACAGCCAAGATTTTAGCAGATTACCGTAAACATCAGACTTACATTTGCTACGAACTTACCATAACAAAATAAAACAATATTCTATTCTATGCCATGCTTCGCCATTCTTTTATCATTCTAAGTGTAAATGAAAATTGTGTTGAAATGAGTGTGTAGTGTAAAATGCATGTATGTTAGTGTTTAGAACGAATGTGATAAAAGATAAATGATTTTCACGACACATTCACATTGCACCGACAATACGCAAATCCGAGCTCAACCGCGTCCTAATTGCGGCTGGCCTCACATCGATCGCATTACGGCCGACCACAAACACGCGCCATAAACGATTCTACTGCAAACACGTGTTCAGTACGGACAGCGACCACGTTGCATACCGCAATCGTGTAAAGGTTTTGAATTGAAAGTAACAGATTTCGTTCATATGGTAGTTTTTGCCAGCGGTTTCGACCGCGTTAAAAGTCCTTTTCTGCAACTTTATCAAACCAAATAGATGATTTCAGAAATGAGAATTTTATATTTTGCGGAAGTTGGAGTTGTTAACCATTAAAAAAACAGTACATCATACCATTATTTTTGGTACTAGCTTTCTGCCAGCGGCTTCGCCCGCGTGAAAACTGACAAACTGGACGCGCGTTTCATCCCTTTAGGGGATGAATTTTGGCAAATCCTTCCTTAGATTAGCCTTTATGACGCTTTTAGTCCCAGTAGTTTCGGCTGTACGTTGACTGTCAGTTAGTTAGTTTTTTCCTTTTATATATATAGATTAATATACTTGAGGGCGTTCTCAAGTATATTAATACCAAAAATAATATTTATGATAGACAAGCACGTTTATAGAAACTATTTGGCAAAATACTGAAAAATTAATACAAAAGTCCGCCACAGCGCTTCATTGGCATTATGTCGTCTAACAAAACTTTTGAAACTTACAGCGCTGTCATACTGCGTGAACGTCAAAACTGCACTAATGTCATCAATGTAAAGGTGTATGGCATGCAGATCTAAGTCAAGTAAAGTCACTGTACGGTACGAATAATCAAGTACCTAGTATATGAATAACGACTAGCTTTCTACCAGCGGCTTCACCCGCGTAAAAATAGATTTTCGCACGAACTTTGGACACGCTTTTTATCCTGTTAGGGGGTGAATTTTGGATAATCCTTTCTTAGTGTTCGCCTACGTCATAAAAGCAAGCCCTGTGCAAAATTTCACTCTCCTAGTCCCAGTGGTTTCGGCTGTGAGTTAATACGTCAGTCAGTTCCTCCTTTTATATGTAAAGATAGATGTTAGCTGCAGTGTCCTAATGCAGTTGCTCGTTGGCAATTTGCAGAATACACTTGAGAAACCAGTAACTATTTTCCTTCATTTTTATAACCTTCAATAGAAAACTTCAAGCGGTCAAGGCTGCACTTGAAATCCGTTTAGATTGGCAACACGCTACGTCCGACACGATTAAGATTTTACGAGCGCTGAACTTGAGCTACTGAATTTTTAGTGCTTGCTTACCATAAAATATGTACGAGAATTGTTAATCCAATTTCTGAAGAACACAATAGGATTTGTGTATGAAACTATTAGATTAAGAAAAGTCCCAATATCATCATCAGACCCTGGCAAAATGTGGGATTTTAGACCCCTACGTCCACAGATATAGACATACCTAGATAACGCAAGAGCAACTACTTCGCGTGTCTAGTTTACGTACATAAAATCGTAAGTGGTCACTAACGCGGTCAGTCTGCATCGGTGTAAAGAGCTAGTCGGACATCAGTAAAAAATTTAACGATTCTTCGGGCTACTGCCAGTCTGAAGAATCGAACTATGGTTATTGTGCGGATATCTTCATTTCTGATGCGATCTTAGGCGACTTAAGGCTTCCAGATGAGACCCATTACTCCCGGACCTTTCCAAGGCAAATAACCATTATCTATACTAATAGTACGAATCCTCCAATATTTCGGTCACGTTGTTCGAAATGCACACTTCATGGAGCGACTCGTTGTCCAGGGACAAGTAGAGGAGAAGCGGTCTCGTGGGCGCTTACCTACGCGGTGGACAGAACTCATTAGAGCTGCAACACAAACCTCCATGGTCCAGAGCTCCCGAGACGCCGTAAACCGTGTCAAGTGAAGACGCATCGTGGGAGCCTCACTAGCCAACGAAAATGTAACATGATCAACCACGACCACTCTGTCAAGAGTGAACGACTAAGGAAGACACTAATATTATAAAGCTGAAGAATTTGTTTAGTAGAACGCGCTAACCTCAAGAACTACTAGTCCGATTTCAAAAATTCCTTCTGTGTTAATTAGCCCATTTATTGAGGAGCTTTTTTAGCTTTTGTCAGCGGCTTCGCCCGCGTACATAAAATAGCCTATGACACTCAGGAGTAAAGCAGCTTTCTATTGTTGCTAAAATTTTTCCAATCGGATCAGTAGTTCCAGAGATTACCTCCTACAAACAAAAAAACAAACTTTACCTCTTTATTATATTAGTGTAGAAGACTATAGGCAATATAAAATAAAAACAAAGTTTAAAAACTAACACCCGACTACTTAAAAACACGCTCTAAAAAGTACGAAACAAGAAAACAAGAAAGCCGTGGTCGTATACCACTTTTTTTAATTTATTATTCTTATGGCATACGACCACGGCTTTCTTGTTTTCTTGTTTCGTACTTTTTAGAGCGTGTTTTTAAGTAGTCGGGTGTTAGTTTTTAAACTTTATTTTTATTTAACATATTTTGGAGTTCTAAATAGGTTAATCTTGGGTTCATTGATTTCTCAGCCCATGAATACAGGTAAAGTCACAAGCAAATGCTAGTAATATATATATATATATTCAAAATGTACAAGTAAAGCGCTTTCAAATGATACCAAACACGGCATATTTATCTTAACTTTATTTTTTTACTTCGTATGTTTTGTCCGCTAGAGGGCGCCACATTAGATTTTGTGAAATCCCATATAGCCTATAACCAGCGGACAATTAAGACGCTTCTAATGATATGTCATTTGTCGAATTCTGATAAGTAGTTTAGAAGTTACGAGGGAACAGATGAACATCCATACCCACATACATACATACATACAGGTCAAAATCATAACCCTCCTTTTGCTTCGCCGTAGTCGGGTAAAAATTACGCTACAATCTACGGGAGCAGGGCAGTAACTAAAGATGTGAGCGAAACCACAGGGGACAGCTAGTTTAAAATAGAGCTTGAATTAACTTTACTCCGCGTTCGTTTCAAGACATATCTAGCTACGAAAGTCGGCTACGCTAAAATACACCCCAGGCAGTCTAGGGTGGTTCAAAGGGGGGATTTTCCGAGAGCTCCGCTAGACGAATGTTTGCCCAAAGCAAACTACGAGAGTGCAACGCTCCGACTACGAAGTGTGAGACAACTGTCTAGAATACTTGATTCAGAGTGCTTTTGGAATTTCAATTCCTCATTCATGCTGGTTAAAATAACATCCGACTTTCCACAGAAGTGGAGACTAGATAACGCAAGAGCAACTACTTCGCGTGCCTAGCTTACGTACAAAAATCGTAAGTGGTCACTTTCGCGGTCAGTCTCTCACCGGTGTACAGCGCTAGTCAGACGTGAGTTAAAAATATAAAAATGGTTGTAGCGAAGGGCGCCATACGCGGCGGCTGAATTGATTTGATTTTCTCATCACAAATAGTGCTTAGTGACGCCCTAATAGGTAGTAAAAAAGGTGGATGTCACATGTCTTCGAATTTTTGGTTCTAGGACATGCCGGTTTCCTCCCGATGTTTTCCTTCACCGTTTTGAGAACAGTGGTGATGAAATAAATTACACAAAGTAATGCGCCTGGCTGGGTTTGAACCCGCGACCTACAACTCGTAAGTCAGGGCCTTTACCTCTCGGCCACCACTGCTCTCAAATGTCATTGGTTGGCCCAATATTAAAACAACAGACACAAGCTTTTGAGCCTCAAGCGAAAGCCGGCGTTCGCACGCGTAATTACGGTACTCGAAAGGTTAAATTTGAGTATGTATTATACGAAACGATATAGATACAAAAAAAAACGGCTAACACCTGATGGGGAGAGAGAGGAAACGTATGTACTCGAGCACTTCCTTATTGCCGGCAAAAGGGCGTGATTCTGACGTCATCTGCGGACAGAGTGCCTCGTGATTTTTTAACTTATTTTTTTTTTATGATGGGTAAAGGGACATTCTCAGAAGGTTCCGTTTGACTACCTGGCTTTTGTTATTTAAATATTTCTAGTTTGAACTCCTGTCATAGGAAAAGGACATTTTGGGAAAGGGACATTTTGGGAAGGAGACAATTTACAGTAGGGACTCTGCAAATGGGTCGAAGCCTACTGGGGCACAGGGTCTGTTTCTGAAAGAAAGGCTAGGCCACAGTGCGAAGGGCTGAGAAGGAATGGGTGTGGTGTTTGGTCATTAAGAGTCTGACACTGTTTCCCGTTCTGCCCAAGAGCACGATTTGTCATTGGATGATTTATGCACACCATAAAAAAGGAGACAATTTTAGAAATGGACACTCTGAGCCTGAACCAAGCTACTTATAAAAAATAATTTTACTTTACTAATTGGCTTATCCAAGATTTTTCGTAATAACATTTTTTTTCTGTAACGTAACTACTTATAATTTATAGATTTATTCCTTTACTTGTGCAATGAGACCTTGCTTCATACCAAAGTTCAGGATTCTAGGTCAGCAGGAAGTACCCAATAGGTTTTGATTTCCTAATGGGTGTCAAAATAGAGCGTGGGTTTAAATAAACAGTTATACGTGAAAAAAAACTATATGTTAATTATACAAATTAATTTTTTCTTTCTTGAACATGATTTATTCTGCAGGAATATAATGTTTAGTGTCATCATGTGACTGGAAGGGTTCAAATAAGAGATAATTTTCTAACTAAACTTATAAACCATAATCGGACCACCAGACATATGGCATTGCTCCCGTAAAGTATGGTCATCGGATCTTAGTGAATCTCACATTAGGCTCTGCATTTTAACGCTTGAACACTCGTAGAAAAGTAAAACAAATAAACGCAATTTGCAGTTGTTATTGCTGTTAAAACTGTTATTGGCATTTATTTTTTTAAAACCTTTACTTTTGTATGAATTTTTATACTAATTCAATTGAGTTGCATATCATCAGCCTTATGTTCTCACTGCTGGGACTCGGGCCTCCTCTCTAGGGGAAAAAATGCTGATTGATGGCTGTCACGTCTTTAAATTTTTGGTTATTTTTAACATGCCAGTTTCCTCAAATACTTAAATTGAAATAACAAATTTAAAAGTCCAGAAAGCTTTTATTAATTATTATTCTTTGTTTAAATACAGTCATTAGGAGATTACTGTGATAGTAATTTAATTAGTAACGAGTTGACTGTAAACTGTAAACAATATTAACAACAAACATGGTTACTGTTCAAAATAACATTATAGGAACAAAATATTTATGAGGAGTATAATCAAAGATTTGCTTTTAAGTGAAGGTGTCGAGCTAGCCCACCAAATTCAAATATTTTAAGTTTTTTTTTACATTTGCAGCTTAGGGCAACTGATATTGATATTCATATTAGCGATTTACAAATGGGTGCCGAGCATGGCAACTACGCAATGAATATGTCACAAACACGGTTTTAATAAAGGTTAACAAAAAAAAAATGCAAATTACAGTTTTTAACAGCAATAACAACTTCTAATTGTATTAATTGTTTCAGATAAATGCAATTTGTAGTTATATCAAGATCTGACAGCAGTACTGTACAAGGATTACACACCCTGCCCCTGTCTCACATCACATCACTAAAGAGACCACAATATTTCACAAGTTGTGCAAGTGGAAAAAAAACTTTGAAACAAAAAGTCACTCAAGATCCAATGTCCTATCTGAACAGCTTAAAGGTCACAGCTCATTAGAGCCACCCGGCACCCACTCCGCACCGCCTCGCCTCGTGCGGTTAGTATTCTTTATATGAATTTGTATGGGTATGCGCTCACTACATCAACTCCGCAGCGTCACCAGATCGCCTCAATCGTAAGCCATCCACGCGCGGACGGCGGGTGGACCACTAGGTGACAACTCGTTGCTCGCATGCTTGCCTTGCGTTGACTGCGCATTGCCAACGCGCGGGTCCCGAGTGGACCGCGCGCTACCCGCGAATGATTCACGCGAGGACGATACGTTGGCGTCTGGCGATGGGCCGCTCCCCACCATCCTTTCATTCCCAGCCTTTCTTTTAGACCTAGTGCCAATTGTTAACAGACTACTCGGAAATTCGTGGTCCAAGTCGTCCACTCATTGACCACGCCGGGTCCACTGGTTGACGACGCGAGGTCCACTGGTTGACCGCGCGACGTTTATTGGTGATAACGCGGTGTTCACCCGTCGACCACCTGTCGACAACGAGTGGACGCCGGGCGACGAGGCGGTGCGGGGTGGGTGCCGGGTGGCTCTAATGAGCTGTGACCTTTATTTATTGAAAATTAGGTAGTTGGGTTTTTTATAAAAGTGTATCTTTATTGCCATATACATTTCTAGATTATTGTGAATTGAATTTCTAATTGGTTTTGTGAGTCTACAATTCCAGTCAAAGCTGTAGCTGAATATTTGGCTGTGGTTTCAATTACAAGTAACCTTTTGTTTAGACACCTGTTACTCAGTAAATAAATTATAATTAAACTTTGAACCTAAATAGGTATTTTAGGTTGATAAAGTCATTACCCAGAAAATTTATGAGGAAAGAGAGAATGAAAGAGTATCCTATGCTCTAAAGAGGACAATACAAGCTCAGTAGATAGTAACTTATACTTTAATCTAATATGTAGACTAAGTTACCTTTGTTTTCCTTTATCTACAGGTTACCTACTCATGTTTAATATTATTCAAATGATTCATTATCTTGACGACGCAAATGTGTTATTGTGATTTATTAAAAACAATATTCATTGTGTTAAAACATTCATTTAGTCATAGACAAATCGAAAGCTACATAGAATTCGAAACTCGAATTGCGTAAGATAGCAACCCTTTAGCTTTAAAAGAGTTATTAGTTAATACATGCTTCTTAGTACACCTTATGGACAAAATAAAACTAGTCGTGGTGAAATCGTTAGTCATGCATGATTTTGACGTAAAAGTTCATCGGCGCCTATGTCCGCGCACGTTGCTAACAAAAAATAACCAAACTGACAACAGTCGCTACGCAACCCCAGCGTCGCTAACAACCCATAGATAAGGTCGAATTCAGCCTCCTTGCTACCACTTGCTAGCGTGTCAGCTAGCCAACGACTCGCGCATAACAAAAGCGCATGTGCGAAAAGTGACGCAGCCTTGTTGGCAGTTTCGTCCAATCATGTGGCCAAAAACATGCCACGGAAAACTTCATAACCCAAACAAAACTTAATGAAACACTAAAAAAACTTTCGAACACTCACCCTCTTGCCATCTCCAAGCTCTTGATCAGCTTCTTAATCTTCCAGATTTCGACATTGCGATCCGCTGACGATTCTTCAGACATTTTGGATCGGTTTTATTTAACTAATACACCACAAAAACGCACTAATAGACAAATATAATTAAAATAATGTCTAAATAACACACCACTAAACTTCTTACTAAAGGGATACAAGGGGAAGGGAGCCCGACTTGCGGTCCAAACTGCTCTAATCCAGATCAAACCGGACGGACAAGAACCTCGTTACTTTATTCACGCACTTTTGAGTTCACATTTACGTTTGCCGTCGCTCGTACTTTTCTTCTAGTGCGGGGATTCTTGGATTTTTTCTTTATTCGGTTACCCCTAAGCATGTGGGACGTAGAAATTAGACATTACAGGGATAAAAGATGACGTTGAACAAACGATCGAACGAACGCTCAGCCGTCCGTCGATGAAATGAAAGAAGAAAAATGCGGTTTGCTGTTGCCAGCACTAAAAATTATATTGATTTTTATTTTATTTTTATAGTCGCAAGGTTATTTGAGCATTCCGTTCTTACTATATTATTCTTATCAAAGAAAGTAAACTCAAACAACAACGCCTTAGTGCCACATAAGTGGAAATAATGAATCAAACATCAAAAATAAACTTTAAATAAAAACTTTTTAATTGTACAGATACATTTTTTTGCACTTGCAACCTAAATCACTGTGACGCAATATTTCACACAACATTTTAGTCGATTAAAAATGAACATTAAGTCGTTTAGTAATAAGCTTAGTAAATAAAAAGATCCAAACTTTTTCGAATCAACATTTAGTGCAAGTTTTGGCCTATGTTAAGCAATTGATTGATTGTATTGATCGATTACACAACAGTTCTGGAGAAAATGTTGACTCATTTAAATTTTTGACTTCATCAATTCTCTATAAAAAAAATTATGAGCAAGAATTATTTCGATAGGTACGTCAATTAATCCTCGAGATATGGAATGTATGAGTTTTCACTGGGCGACTATCGGTACGTGTGAACAGGCCCTTCTTTCCCACTAGGCACTATGGGCACGTGCCCAGGGCCCCGCAATCGAATGGGGCCCCCTAGTTCCTGCCAGATTACCAAATGATGATGATGATGGTATTACAAAAAAACATTAATTTTCAAAAATCTGATGATAATGATTTACTACAATACCTTTTTTCATCATTTTACTTTGAAGCAATAAAAACCACTTAAGACTTTCGGAAAATGCTTGAGTCTTTAACAGGTACTTTTGTGTTGTGTGTCTATTCTTATGATTATTAACAATTTTTAAAATAAAAAAATAAGAAAATATTGTTCGTCATTGTTATTGCTGTTAACGACTGTTATTAATGTTTATATTTTTTTAAGTCTTTTAATTTTTACGAGTGCACAAACTCTAAAGTACGCAGAGCCTAACTTCAGACTCTAAGTTGGAACTACCGTAATGTACGAAGATAAATCAATTATCTTTTATAATTACGCATCAACCTTTTTTTCCAAAGCCCACATGTTTTGCAGTATTTAGTAAACTAAGCACATCACTATTCAATGTCATTCAGACATGAATTGAGGTTATAAATTTCGCAATCGCTTCAGAGATGTTATGTAGTAAATTTACACAAATTGTTTTACCACCGCAAGCTCTTAACAATAACGTACAGTTTCGCTATTTAATAACCTCTCGATATCTATTCAAAAGATGGATGTGGTACGACGGGTTTCTTGCGAATGTTTATAAAAAGGAAACTGGAAGAATGTCTGCTTTTCGGTTCATTCTGAGGGATTTTCGTGTGTGGAGTGCTTGGACTCGAAGTAACTTAGTGAGTACGGTGGTGAAGAGGTGTAAACGGGATCGCAGTGTCCGGGAAGTGATACAGTGCTTCAGACAGACATTTCGGCCGAGGCGAACCCTGCTAATATCAGCTACAGCGGCGTATAAGGCCCGAGATGATGATGAAGACGAAGACGCCCCAGTCAGCTGTGATACAAACATTACTGACGAAGAGCTACAGGTACTTTTCAATTAAAAAAAAAATCTTTAAAAACAAAATCTTATTAGTCAGTAAAAGTTAAAAAGACTTTAATAATGTTTGAATTAAATAAAATTATCGTATTTACTTTGTTAAGAAAGTTTACGATGCATTACAAAGTTATCAAGAGTAATAATATTGTCATGATTATAAACAGATAAACTTTTTTTTAATTTTATATTCTCGCCTAATGCCTTTATTGCATTTAAAAAAAGAATTCTCTATGGTTGGAGCACAATGTTTTGATTTTTGTAAATAGAATGCAATGTTTACTCACAGGATTTTTCAAGGTCAATTTAAAAATAGATGAGTTTTACTAACAAAGAAAGTTCAACATACTTTTGAAATGATATTTGTTTCTTTTTGTTCTTTTGTTATTATTACTTTATTTTGAATGTCTTTGTTTTTGTACATATGCAACTGGCAAATATCAATATGTGAATAATGACACTTTAAAAAGATTCTTTATTTTCATAGCAGTAAGAATACTTTTTGTTTGTATTTTAATTGTTACTTATGATAGATCAAGTTTTACAAAAATAACTAGATTTGTGCGAGTTTTGTTATCTTATTAATTGAATGAAACAAAAAGTAGATCTTAATTTTTTATTATAAGTAAGATCAGCTGACTACTAGGTCAATGGTTACATATGATTTTTTTTTTATTGACTTTGATCACACTTTTGAAAAGTTATAGTATGTAAATAAGTTTTTTATAATTGCTAATTTTTTTGCAATGATTTTCTTCAATTTTTTAAGCGTAGTGGCAATGCACATAATAAAAGCTCAATATTTTTTGCTCATTGGAACTATAATTTTTTGACCGCTATGTACTTCAAACAATTGGCTGCTCAGTCATTCTTTCAAATCATAATATAAGGTGCTTTTAAAATATCTGCCACGGTTTTAATGTGGGATAGTATTGTGTATATAGATTACACAATTAAATATCCCTTAAAAACATAATATGTACTATGGTTTTCCTTTAGTAAATACCAGATATTGAATATCAATGTTTTCAAAATAAGGAAAATATGTTTTTAATACACTTACTCAAATTCCCATTTTTATCTCTAATCTGCCCGGTTATGGAAATGGTGTTTATAGTACACTAGCTTTTGCGAGTGGCTTCGCCCGCGTACATAAAATATAGCCTATGTCACTCAGGAGTAAAGCAGCTTTCTATTGTTGCTAAAATTTTTCCAATCGGACCAGTTCCAGAGATTTCCTCCTACAAACAAAGAAACAATCTTTACTTCTTTATTATATTAGTGTAGAGAACTCTTGAGCCTCAAGCGCACATCGGAGTTCTCACCTATTGTCTTTCTATTAAGTCTCTAATTACGATAGTCAAAAGGTTAAGTAGACATGTTGGTAATTTGAAGAACCAGATGGCGAGCTACCCATTGCTCGCCGTCCGCAAGCGTTTCGGTGTTTCTTCTCAGGGTAGTCAGCTAGGAAACACCGGCCTCATCTAGTCTCAACGGACGAAAAAAAAAATTGTTATGTAAAAGATTTTTTAAACACCTATTTACAAAATTATAACTCATTTATCTACACTAATATAATATAATATAATATATAATAAAGAGGTAAAGTTTCAGTGGCGTGCCTAGGGTTTCAATATAAGGCAAGCCCAAAACATTTAAACCAATTTCAAAAAAAGAAAGTTCAGTTTTGGACTGAGTATGTAAGTACCTACGTAAGGATCATCGCAATTTTCTCATAAACTACTGGTTAGATACAATAAATTTAAAGTGAATTCATCCATCTTCTTTCCTATTTTTTCTTCAATTTCACTCACTGAAGGCATGCTAGTACTAGATTGAAATAATAAACATATCAGCAATTGCATACCTCCGGTGGCTTTGAAAAAAGCCATTTGGTTTGGTTCATTGCTTGAGGAAACAAAGTTATGGTAAGTAAATGCTTGCTCCCTAACAGGACTAACAGGTTACAGACAAAAAAAAAAAACAAAACAGAAAGTTTCAAAACAAAAGAAAAAAAATAGCTACATAGAATATAAAAAGGAATTTAAATAAATTATTAATATTCCAATTGAAATCGTCTATCTTTCTGAAATGATTAAATTACATTACAGCCGGAATAGTTAAAACAAGATACACTAACTTTAACAAGTCGGAAAAGGCATCTTCGAGGTTATTCTCATGAATAAAATCAATTAATTCCAAAACATTACGATCTTTTAGATCAGGACTAGAATACAGGCAAATCAATTAACTTTTTATTGTTTTTTTGTCGAAATAGTTTGATTAAATGTCAAATAATGAATCTAATCCCTCTGTAGGAAAATGTGATTAATTTATATATACACTGATCTATTAAATTTTCGTTTATGCGATTTACTAGACTGTGAAATACACAGATTAGGAATCGTTATTAATGAAGAAATTAACTGTTTTTTCTGAGCAAAGTTTAAAGATTTTACCTTATCTTCGCCAATCAAAACTTGAACGCATTTTAAATCCTCACAAGGTACAATTACCTCCATTGTTGTAGGTAAGTCACCAAAACAGTTAAGATACATATAACACTGGGAAAATCTAAGAAAACACACGAAAAACAACAAAACTTTTACCACTCAAAATAAAACTGAAGTTAGTTACACTCGAGTGTCAAAAACTATTTACGCAAAGTTCCAGTGTTGTCATTTATGCAAAAAATTTAACAAAAACAAAAAGTTTATTTAGCTAGATGTCGCATTTTTTTTATTTTTAAATTAGCGCTTGAATATTTAATTTCGTTATTTTAAAAAGCCGCTAGTTTTTACTGTTGCTAAATCTTTAAAAAAGTCTCCAAACTCGTTAAAAGTCTCCAAGATCTCACAACGTTGCTAAAATGGCAACATTATAGATGTGGCAAGTTGACAAGGTCACGCATACGCGTACAACTTCATGCGCAAGCCCGGCTTAAATCTTCTATACTAGACGCAAAACGTCCTAAGTACTTATACGGCGCATCGCTATGAGTGCGAAAGTGACAGTACAGACATTACAATAGGATTTGAAAGCCCGGTAAAAGCCGGTAAGTGTAAGCGAGATAGCTATATCATCGTCTACATCTACGCGAGTGTTTGCGAAACTCTGCGCGCGACCAATCACGATGTTAGTTTAGTGCAGCATAAGTAGATTCTTTGTGTTATTTTGATAAGAATTAAGCGCGCGAACTTTTAAATAGTTCGGGTTTGATATTAATTCTTATCGGGCATTTTAGTAAGGCAAGCCGGGCTTTTGGGCTTGTATGAAGGGACCGCCACTGTAAAGTTTGTTTTTTTGTTTGTAAGAGGTAATCTCTGGAACTGGTCCGATTCGAAAAATTTTAGCAACAGTAGAAAGCTGCTTTACTCCTGAGTGACATAGGCTACATTTTATGTACGCGGGCGAAGCTGCTGACAAAAGCTAGTCATTTATAAATTAATTAACTGGCCTATCAGCATAGTGGTTAGTGACCCTGACTGCTATGTCGGAGGTCGTGGGTTCGATTCCCACCCGGGACAAATGTTTGTGTGATGAGCACGATCATATGTTCTGTGTCTGGGTGTAATTTATCTATACCTAATATGTTATAAGTATGTTTATCAGTTGTCTAGTACCCATAACACAAGCTCTGCTTAGCTTCAGGCTAGACGGCGTTGTGTGATGGTCGTCGAATATTATTATTATTAATATTATTCCTCCACAGGCTCTGCTATCAGAATTGGATGGCGTTGAAACGTTATCCAGAAACACACTGTTCTGCCACGGCTGTGGCAAAAGACTGGTCATCGAGAAGAAGCAACCAGGAGTACCTTATTGCGCGTTAGTATCACTTTGTTTTCCACTTCATCATCATCATCATTTCAGCCGGAAGACGTCCACTGCTGGTCACAGGCCTCCCCCAAGCGCCGCCACAAAGACCGGTCCTGTGCGTCTTGCATCCATCGGCTTCCAGCAAACCTGACCAGGTCATTTTTCCACCTTGTGGGAGGCCTTCCAACACTACGTCTTCCGGTACGCGATCGCTACTCCAGAACCTTTCGGCAACAGCGGCCATCCGTTCTGCGTGCAATGTGTCCACTTATCTACCAAGAATATAACATAGGCCTAATGTACAGTACGGCCGTCTGATCTTGGCGAGTCTGAAGTTAGGCTCTGCGAAGATTAGCGCTTGATAACTCGTAAAAAATAAATTGTTTTAACACATAAATGCCATTTGCAGTTGTTATTGCTGTTAAAATCTGTTATTTGCATTTATTTTTTTAAAACCTTTTTTTATTACGAGTTTTCAAGCGCTAAAATACGCACAACTTCAGACACGCTTTATTTCTTAGACGTACTAAGCATATTGATGTGCGACATCATTTTGTACGTGAATGTGTACTCTATAATAAAGTTAAGCTTGATTATGTATCAACCTTAGATATGCCAGCAGATTTACTGACAAAAAGTCTGTGTGCCAATAAACATTACAAGTTTTTAAGTTTAATGGGTATTAAAGAAGTGTAGTTTTGGCTGGTATGTACAGAGTTATCTAATTATAGAATTGTTATTTTTTGTCTTTTGATGATGATTAGTAGTTTATTTTGTTATGAGAGGGTGTTAAAATAAGGTAACAACTATAAACTACTTGCTATATTAGCGCCATCTGTTAATTTTATGTGAGTAACATTTTGACAAATAAAATGTCTGTCTGCTGAAAAAATCCCGAAGTTTTATTAGATCCGACGGCCGAACTGTAATAGTACATAGATAAATAGTTATAAGATGAAATTTAACAGGCTTTAATATTTATTTAGCGCTTATCGAAAACCACTCTTTACAGTTGTCGAAGTTATCATCAATAGTTGTTATCTATTGGAGTATTTCGTTGTTGACGATTCTCCATTAGTTTTTTGGTTCTTCGAGCCGGGTTTTTAGACTTTATTTCAATGTTCCATTTGACATGTAGATTATTTTTTATTTTACAATTTGACATAATTTTATCATTTAAGTGTCTTCAAGGCTAGAGTGAATAGGCTCTTAATAAACTAGTTCGCCTTACCATCAACGATTGCATCACTGCTTACCATCAGGTGGGATCGCAGTCAAGCACTAGTTTATAGCAATTAAAAAAAAAGAAGTAATTGTGTGTGTTTTTAAACCTACTTGCAAAATAAAGATTCATTCTTTCTTGCTAATAAGTGCCGCAGTAGTATTTCACCTTTAACGATCTTCCGTTAGTTTTTTTTGGTCCTTCGAGCCGGATTTAGACTTTATTTCAATGTCCAAAATGTTCATAAGAGCTGGTGGTTCTAACTGTTTGGACTGATTCCAGGTGTAAAGTGTCAGAAACAGCAGAGGACACGTCCGATGGCTGGGTGCCGTACATGGAGGCTGAGGACGTCATCATCTGGAGGAAAGAGTACAAACCTGGACTGGGACTGTATGCATATAAAGGTACGTACTGTTTTTTTCGATGCAAGACGCACAGGACCGGGTTATGTGGCGACGCTTGGGGGAGTCCTATGTCCAGCAGTGGACGTCTTTCGGCTGAAATGGTGATGATGATGACTATTTTTCTTTCATATAAATCAAATTTCCCCAGCATTGCAGCATAGCGTCAGTCTTATAATGTTCCCACCGCTGGGGCTCAGGCCTTCTTTCTAAGAGAGGGCCGTAATCCACCACGCGGGTCCAGTGCGGGTTAGTGGATGTCACATGTCTTCAAATTCTTGGTACTAGGACATGCCGGTTTCCTCATGATGTTTTCCATTTTGAGAGAAGTAGTGATGAGATAAATTACACAAAGTAATGCGTCTGGCTGGGTTTGAACCCTCGACTTACAACTTGTAAGTCAGGGCCACTTGGTTACCACTGCTCTGGTTTCCCAGCGCGTCACCCAAAACTTCTGAACGTATTTTCCTAGAAAAAAAACGATATTGGGCTATTTGGAAAAAAGCTATGCTATTTTTCTTCGATTTTCGTCAGGTGGCTTGCAAATCTCTAGCTGGTTTTTGAGGAAGTCGTCTGGCCGTATGGCTTTGTCAAAAACTGACCAATATTAGTCTAGAACCAGAGAATATAACTGTGATAGTGTAATTTGAGTTGGTTCCAAAAAATGTTTATTTTTTCTTGTTTTCGATACACGTCTTCCGTGATCCAGAAATATCATTGTTCTAAAATAAAATTCGTTCGCAGATTATCTTTAATGTATTTTTGTTTACTAATATACCTATATCTAATTGGGTATTTTCCTCAGTTTATTTTTATACAATAAAATAACATTTTCTCATACATTCACTCGAAAACTGCCTCTTATCGCACTACTACTATGTTTAACATGACATGATTATCACCCGCGTGCTTTTTCATTCATGTTTCGTCACGGTCAAGGGTGATTATTATTTTTTTAAAGCAAAGAGGTAGATATTTAGTTATTTACACATACATACACCGTAAAATTTTGATGTTTAATCCCGTGGAGGGTCGATCCGGTACATGAAACAATATCGATTTGTAAAGATACAATTAAAAAATAAAGTTTTTTTTCGTAAAACTCAATCTATTATACGCATGTACGAAATAAATTTCTTTAAGTAAACGTCAGCTGAGCGAGTCTAATGACTTGCAGGTAGTTAGTACGCAACTACAGTGTGCATGTAGTCATATCGATGGAGAACTTTGATGTATTGGCCTGCGACGGGTCCCCCGGTCGGAGCACTTTTGTACGGAACCTCGCGGGCTCCCGCTTAAATTCGCAGAGCCTAACTTCAGACGCGCCAAGATCCGACGGCCGTACTGTGCGTGTACAGCTAAGGAGTCGAATACCCTGCAGTCTGTGTTTCCTAATAGCTAAAATGCCTGCAACCTAGGTTCTTTAAGAGTGAATATGTTTTACGAAAAAACAAGCTTTTAAACCTTGTTTACGTTGACGATAGATAGACGACTCTGGAAGGATCCTCTTAAACTCTATCTTCATCATCATCATCATCATCATCCTACCCTTATCCCATTTTATTTGGGGTCGGTGCAACATGTTTTTTTCTTCCACTCTGTCTTGTCACCCGTCACACTATCAGTAACTCCCTTTTCTTTCATATCACTCCTCACACAATCCATCCATCTCTTCTTTGGTCTCCCCCTTCCTCTCCATCCATCTACGTGTAAACTCAAAACCCTTTTTGTGACATGCGTTTCATCTCTCCTCTTCACATGACCATACCAAGACAAACGATTTCCTTTCAACTTTTCAGTCACTGGCGCCACTTTCAGACTTCCTCTAATATACTCATTTCTCACTTTATCCATTCTCGTCACACCACACATCCATCTCAACATTCTCATCTCCGCTACATGCAGTCTTTTTCATTCAGTCTATCTTATCAGACATTAACCGCTCCATATTTCTGATAATGTGTAACATGGGATAACTCTGTAGGTAATAAAACTAACAAGTGATAATCATATCGTTCACCTCCTACTTTACTATTTTTCTCCTGCGTGTGCGTGATATATAGGGTCTCGTACAATAGTCAGCAAAAAGGAATCCTTACACTTTTTCTCAAAAATGCGCTGCCGCCGCGATTCGGATCCCGATTTCTGGCCATCGTAGACGCGGGCTTGCGGACGGCTAGCAAAAGGTAGCCCGCCGTCCGGTCGTCTGGTAACAGTCCGGGCCGAGCCCAAGTCGTCGATGGCTCGCACTGTTCCCGCGCGCCTCAAGGATTTGTCAGCAAACTGTAGAGGCCCAGCAAGGTCAAAGCCTATTGGTACCAAGGGTTGATGCGGAAGCGTTGAGATCAAGGCAAAAAAGGAACTGGGAGGTGGTTTAGTCAGTAAGAGTCTGACATTGTTTCCCGCTCCGCTCAAGGACGGGATTCTTCATTGGATGATTTTTACCTACTATAAAAAAATCAAATGCTAATACTCGTATTATTATTTTTTTAAACAATAAATTTTTATACGAATGCGCAAACGCTAAAATTAGCAAAGTGTAACTTCAGGCTCGCCAAGTTAGAACGGCTATACTGTACGATTCGGAAAAGTTCGAACGATTCTGGAGTCAGTTGTCTTTGCTTAAAATACCTAATCATCATCATCACCCTACCCTTATCCCATATTACTTGGGGTCGGTGCAACATGTTTTTTTCTTCCACTCTGTCCTGTCAACCGTCACACTATCACTAACTCCCGTTTCTTTCATATCACTCCTCACACAATCCATCCATCTCTTCTTCGGCCTCCCTCTTCCTTTCCATCCATCTACGTGTAAACTCAGAACAAGAGTTGTCAGAAAAGGATTTGTGACATGCGATTCATATCTCCTCTTCACATGACCATACTCTAATACTCTACAAGCATATTCTGATGCCAATTTGGACGTATGGTATCCAACTTTGGGGTTGTACTAAACAGAGCAACATAAAAATAATACAAAAATTCCAAAATAAAGTACTCAGGGATGCTGTAAAAGCACCCCGCACCACATCAGAAATGACGACCTCCACCGTGACCTTAAAATGGAACTCGTCACCACCATCATTCAAAAATTTGCTGAAGCCCATGAACACAGACTTCACCGACATGTGAATGTTGAGGCAATCCAGCTGTTAGACAACACGGATCTAGTGCGTAGACTAAAGAGAACTAAACCCTTTGAGTTAGTGTAGTGTATAAGTTAGTGTATAATAGTGATCAAAGCTGTGCTATGCATATGACAAATGAACAAAGTGTTTTTATAAATATAGACTATACTAGAGACTCTAAGAAAGTGCTAAGGACTTCTTTAAAAGTGCTAAAGAACGCTATTCTTAGTTTTAACAAAATCTCTATTATAATAATAAGTTAGATTTAAATTACTTATTAGTCTCCTAGGCTAGATTGTAATCAATTATTAAGAAATTTGTTCTTAATAATAAGAGAAAAAAAAACATGACCATACCAAGACCTTAAAATATCTAATCATCTCCGATATATTCCAACGTCTAGTAACAACGCTAGATACATTTCACAAGGTCGCGTTGTTTTCCGCTATGCGTCATACGTCACTATCATTTACTAACATTATCACTTGCTTCGGATCTTTATCACTAAGAGTTGCCTACTTGGGAACAAAATACGTTCCATTAGACCAGTACCTATTCGTCGTTCGCAAATTCAAGCCTAGCGTCTGAAAATGAGGATCAGGTTCCTGGTGAGGCTCAGACTTAAAATGTCATCGTCCTTTTTTTAATGTCCCCACTGCTGGAACACAGGCCTCCTCTCTAGGTGATGGAATGGGCCGTAATCTACCACGCGGGCCCGGTTCGGATTGGTGGATGTCACATGTCTTAGAATTTTTTGTTTCAAGGACATGCCGGTTACCTCACGATGTTTTCCGTCAAGGTTTTCTTTTTTGTCTTTGAAATTTTGCAACTACCACGATAATTTGTTGTGCATAATCCAGTTGACAACCATAGCGCGCGCGACCGCCGTGCGTAGGTATGAAAAGTGAAGTACATACATGAGATTGACTTCTGTACCTTTTTATTTTGTGACGTAGTGCAGGATGGAAGATGGGACATGGTCTGCGGAGAGACCAATATTGTATTATAGACTGGTTTTTCTATAGGGCAAAGGCCATTTCTACTACAGATAAGAAACAAGTATCTATTGATAAACGCATGCTGCGGGAACATTTGAAAAAGTGATAGTGGGTCTAGAAAATAAAGGGCACCTAAAGGACACAGGTAGGATATTGATACGCTCCCTCACTCCGTATTTAGTATCAAAATAAGAATCTAAACGAAGCATAAGGGACTTATTCTTTAGCTTAAGTTGACTTGCAGACCGACATAAATAGGGTAGCCCTGATTGATTTAACACAAACAAATTCTACCTAAATCCCTGTTTTGTAACCGATAACTTCTTCCACAGTATACGGCAGGTATCCAGATGTCCGAGCGTCCGACTTCGCAGCCGTCCAGGTGGACGGCGCCTACCGGACGGTGTGGGACGCGGCCGTAGCAGCGCTAGCGGTCGTGGAGCGCCGCGCTAACGGACTCGCCGACCAGGCAGTGTTGCACTGGGAGGTGTTGTGGCCGGTGAGTCCCACACAGTAGTCTAGTAGACGACGCGTTATGAACAGTGTGACTCGAGGCCATAGCAGCGCTGGCGGTCGTGGAGCGCCGCGCTAACGGGCTCGCCGACCAGGCTGTGTTACACTGGGAGGTGCTGTGGCCGGTGAGTCTCTTGTAGTATTCTAGTAGACGACGCCTTAAGAACAGTGTGATAAACGGCCGTGAAACGCCGTGCTGACGGACGACTTTGCAGCCGTCCAGGTAGACGGCGCCTACCGGACGGTGTGGGACGCGACGACGCCTTATGAACAGTGTGACAAGCGGCCGTGAAACGTCGTGCCGACGGGCTCGCCGATCCGGGAGTGTTGCACTGGGCGGTGCTGTGGCCGGTGAATCTCTTGTAATAGTCTAGTAGACGACGTCTTGTGCGCAGTGTGGGCCGTGGAGCGCCTGAACAAAAAAAAATAACGTGTAAAAGTGTTTTTCAATACACTTACTCGGAAACCCGCTGTTAATCCATCGCATACAGGCACCCAATGAACTGTTTTCCGGAAAAATATGCGTGCTCTACCCGCCGCAATTTTAGTGTAACAAAATCGTTTATGGAATCAAATAAGTCGCGCATCGTCCTCCGCGAAGTGCGGGTCAACCCCCACGAGTCGTAAGTATATTGAAAAACATGCACTTTTGTGACTGCATAACACTAAAATTCCACCTCGGTCGCAATAACAAACTTTCTGCACTATTATCAAAATGTGCTATTTTAAACCTATTTGCAAAATAAATATCATTTATCATTTCTTCGCAGAGACTATTCGCAAACAGAGACTACGTATACATAAGGAGACATAAAGAATTCGACATCGCAACAAAATCGCTACCTCACAAAGAAGGTTTATTCCGCCCTCCCTGCGAAATCGCGAAAGTACAGCAAACGATCTATACCGAACGTCCTAGCGTACACTCTAAAGCGAAACGGAAAGCTATGGAATCCTACGAGAGAGAAAGAGACGGAGAACCGAGCGATAATAAGGTTTACGTGATCATTTCGCGATCGTGTGAACACCCGAAGGTGCCCGAAACGAAGCATGCAATACGAGTGTCGGAGTATTGGAGTCATATGGTTGTGAAGACCTTGGATGGACCTGACAAGGTAAGGATCATTTTGGTATATAGACCAGCTTTTCCTGATATGTTTACAAAAATAATGGGAATTGCACAATTTGATTCCGCCATCTCAATTTTACCATCACACATCCCGGCGTACGGCAAATATCCACCCTTACGTTGTATAGACACCTGCGGCCCGGACTAAGGGTTTTGCCTCGTCGTTTATACCGCGTACATCGAGGGACTGGAACAGTTTGCCGGCTGCAGTCTTTCCGTCCAATTATAATTTAGGTGTCTTCAAGGCTAGAGTGAATAGGCTCTTAATAAACTAGTGCGCCTCACCATCAACGATTGCATCACTGCTTACCATCAGGTGGGATCGCAGTCAAGCACTAGTTTATTGCAATTAAAAAAAAGTGAAGACAAAGGGCGCTTTCAATTTAGACGATTGGTGCCGGACTGCTGCAGTCCGAGTATCGTACTGCGCACGGGCGGTTATGATTTTTCATACAAAATGCCTCGACGCAAAGTCGTGCGACAGCAGTGCGGCGCACGTCCGTTGGCGGAACAGCAACAACCTGTCTCAGTGTCTCAACTCAGTCGTTGTTCGCTAGTGCTGAGACCGCATCGTGTTTCTTAGACGTTTTCGTGCATACCTACCTAATTATGGAGGTTTTAAAGAGTTGCAGCCCGCCGTTTGGGATTCTAAATGTGACAAGTGTTCAAATCGCTTGGAGAAAAAAAAGGCTTGGGATGTTTTATGTGAAAAATTTATTACCGATTTATGCAAGCAACACTAATTAAGCATGATTAACACTTATTTATGTTTGCTTATGCAAAATCACCAGTTTTATATTTTAAAGAAAACATTGGTGAGCCCTAGTACGGCGTCGTTTATGTTTCTGCCGAAGCAAGAGAACTAACAATAACACTTCCTCGTCAGAGTCCATGGCACCGACTAAAGTTGGGTTTCGATGGAAATCACTAAAATTCGATCGGACTGCAGCCGCGTATCTCTTCAAATAAGACGATTTACGTCGTACTGCTGTCGTCCGGCAGCAGTACGACTCATGGTCGTAACAACCGTGCGGCAGCAGTCCGGCACCAACCGTCTAAATTGCAAGCGCCCAAAGTGCTAACACTGTCGACGTGATTGATAAACATATTGGTATCAAATTTCAGCTTTCTAGTGCTAACGATCGCTGAAATTATCCGCGTGTAAACACCGACCGACGTTCGCTTGGGGCTTAATGAATTAAGTAATTTTAGACAATCGGTCACAGAGATTACTATGTCCACAGATGGGCATGGAATTCGTGTTGACGTACTACGATGAGCCAGCCGTGGGCGGGATGCCCAGCACTGTCGCAGCGTGGGCAACCGGCCGCGCCGCGCCCGCGTACCTACAGCGCATGCGGAGAGCTGCCTGCGAGTACCGCGCATGGAGGCTTGCTAGACATCCACAGGTAAATCACCATCCGTTATAATAGACAGCATGTAAGTTGGACCAAAATGGCGACCTTAAATGCACAGTAAAAGATTCTCGGGTCTCAATTGAAGTCAGTGTAAAAATGTTGTTTTTTTTTTAATTGCAAGCTATTATAGCAATATATATACATTCCACGACTATCACACAACGTCACCTAGACCCAAGCTAAGCAGAGCTTGTGTCTAGTACTATCGGTTGTCTAGTACTCATAAGTACTAGACAACCGATAAACATACTTATATATTTCTAAATACATACATATCATTACATAGTATAAAACAAAGTCGCTATCTGTCCCTTGTATGCTAAGATCTTTAAAACTACGCAAAATCCGTTATTTTGATACGGTTTTTTTAATTGATACAGTGATTGAAGAGGAAGGTCTATATGTATAATCCGTACATAATATATTTAATATCACCACTGCACCCGAGCGAAGCCGGGTCGCTAGTTATAGATAAATTACACCCAGACACAGAACAAATGATTAATCTCATCCCACAATCATTTGTCCTGGATGCCAATCGAACTGACGTCCTCCGGCATAGCAGTCAGGGCCACTATCACTAGACCAACAGGCCAGTCAATAAAATCGTTTAATTTTACAGCAGGACTTACCAGAGTTCGTTCCATTCGTGAACGATGCGGAACCCTGTGCAGAAGTTGTCGCCTCAGTGAACGAACAAGACATGGAGGTGAGCTTGCTATAATGAACCTTATTACCATAGGAAAAGAGTCTAAAATAACTTTCTAATCATTTATACTGCATTCGATATTTAAGGTGTCATAGACATCGTCGCGCAAACGAATACCACTGATCTAGTGCATGATTCTGGAACCGCCAGTGCTGAAATTATTCGTTGGTTTTTTTTTTACCTATATAAAATCGTTATTCTAACCAACCCCAATGACATTTTTAGAAAAAAAAAGTCATCGAGGCAAATAAAGTCGTTATTCTAATCAAACCCGATGATATTTTTAATTTGGAAAAAATGTTAAGTTTAATTAAAAAAACGTAAAAATTACATAATTAGTAATCTAATTTCCCGAGAGATGGCGATGTACCCGGTGGTAATTTTGGATTGCGTGAACCGATTTTAATCTTGTTTTTATTTTTATTTGAAAGAAAGTACGTTCAGGATAATTAACTATGTAGACAAGTTAAAAAAATGATTACATGTACGGTTAAATTACAATTTTAGTTCAGAAATTATTTTTTTTAATTTTCCAAAACTGTTCATCGGACTGACAGACAGACAGGCAGACCGATTTGGCGCAACTATAAGGGTTCCTTGTTGACTACGGAACCCTAAAACGGAGTAGTTATAGATTTGTAGACGGAAGAAATTGGTATTATGTTACAGATATTTTAATGCTACTTTTTCTTTATATATATATTTTTTTATTTTTACTGTGTAAGTTACGAATAAATGTTTTTTCTTTCTTTCTTTCTTTAATCATATTTATTATATTTTCCTTATAATTGCTCTTCAGTCTTCTCAAACGGGTCCGGAGTTGGACGCCACTCGCGAACAATCAACACAGACGGAGTCCATCACCAGCTTGCCGCCGGAGTCGGAGGTCAAGGTCACTCAAGTACCGCCCAAGGTCACCGAAGACAAACCCGTGGCCGACGAAGTCAAAAGCAAGCAAAATGTAAGTAGTTATCTACATTAATATAATAAGGAGTTAAACTTTGTTTTTTTGTTTGTAGGAGGTAATTTCTGGAACTACTGGTCCGATTGGAAAAATTTTAGCAACAATAGAAAGCTGCTTTACTCCTGAGTGACATGGGCTATATTTTATGTACGCGGGCGAAGCTGCGGGCAAAAGCTAGTAATAAATATTTTCAACATACCACACGCGTTGATACGAAAGCGGAACTTCGGGGCCCTGGAACTAAGGCAGGAAGGAAAGATGGGTCGTTTAGTCAGTAGGAGTCTGACACTGTCTCCCGCTCCGCCCAAGAGCGGGATTCGTCACTCAATGATTTTTCCCACCATAATTAAAAAAAAACATACCACACGCATATTTTACTGGTACTAACTAGCTCGATAAAGGAAGGTACTAAGAGCCGCTGCAGTGAGAAACCAAGGTCTCACAGTTACCCTCCTGGGTCACCGGCCGCCTCAAGCAGTTGTCAGCAACTGTAGGGGCCAAGGGTCGAAGCCTTCTGAGGCCAAGGGTTGATGCGAAAGCGGAACACCGGGCCTCTGAAACTAAGGCAAAAAGAAACGGTGGGTTGTTTAGTTAGTAGAGGTCTGACGCTGTCTCCCGCTCTCCCCAAGGGTGGGACTCGTCTTTGGATGATTTTTCCCACCATAAAAAAATGGTCACCGAAGGCAAAGAGCTATATCAATAGATTAATTTGTCGATATTGACTGGAGTCCTTTGCCGAACAAAGGGTTTCTCTCGTGATCTTGCTGCATTGAGAGACCAAGGTCAAACAGTTGCCGCTCAAGGTCACTGACGACAAACCCGTAGCGTATGAAGTCTAGAGCAAACAAAATGTAAGTCATCACTACATAGTATAAAACAAAGTCGCTTCCCGCTGTCTGTCCCTATGTATGCTTAGATTTTTAAAACTACGCAACGGATTTTGGTCCACCTTGTGAGAAATTTCCAATAAGTCAATTTTTAATTTCTCTAATAAAATTTCCAGGATCAAGAGCCCCACCCTGTGTCTACGGAGTCGGATAGCAGTAAGGAAGAAGAGGAACCTAAATCTGGTGGGTGGTGGCGATATTTGTACCCTTTCTACTATTTTGTGTAAGGTCACGTCACTTGTCGCTTGCATTCGGCATGCAGTTCTAGCTTTCGGAATATCCGAACGGCCTCGGCATCGGCCATCTTCGGCTAGCCTCGGTAACTTTCGGCTACCGTCGGTACCCTTCGGCTGCAGTTAAAATGGGCCGAAATTAAGACCTGAACGAGAAAGAAATTGACATAATTTTACAATGTTTTTTTCTTTTTTCGCAAGTAAGAAAGAAAGCAAAAGAAAACAATGTTCTGACAGTAGGCACAACGCAGTTGCTTTGGTCTCAGTTAAATGACATTTTTTGTCTATTGCATCTGTCATAATTCAAGTCATTTTAATCTCTGCGATAAATGTTTTATACAGGGCGATTGGTAATTGACCGATACGTTAAAACGCTAAAAACTCAGCTGGTCATAACATTTATGTTTCTCTTAAATGATCAAAATGTACTGAACTTGCTGATTTTTTTCGGGTTTTCAAATTTGGTTTCCTAGTAAAAGTTGTTGGTTGTCATCACTACAATCACTTCTTTAATCATCATCATCAGCCTTTTTAATGTTCCGACTGCTGGGACACAGGCCTCCTCTCTAGGAGAGGGAATGGGCCATGATCCACCACGCGGGACCAGTTTGGATTGGTGGATGTCACATGTCTTCGAATTTTTGGCTCTAAGACATGCCGGTTTCCTCACGATGTTTTCCTTCACCGTTTTAAGAGCAGCGGTGATTAAATAAATTACACAAAGTAATGCGCCTGGCTGGGTTTGAACCCGCGACCTACAACTTACTTCTTTAATATTAGTCACTAATTACCAGTCACCCTGTATACAATCAAGTTCCAAATCATTATTCTCTTTAAACCAATCTTGAACTGACTCAATTGAGATTATTTGATCTTTGTTTTTGGCGAAAAATTGATCTTGAGTCGTCCACTGCTGTATAGTCGTTAGAACTGCCTGTCGTTTACAAGTAGGCGGTGTTACCTGCCCCTTAGCCAATGTACTATCGTTTCGTTAACGTCGAACGCTTGGAATAGATCACGAACCTAATTCGATTATTCTGACGTCGTTTGCTCAGTCACGTGGTCAGAACAAAACAATTGGAGGCTTTGCCTATTCCAAGCGTTCCACGTTAACGAAACGATAGTAACTTGATTTTGGGAGCAGTTTCGATGCAGTTATGTCAATAGCACAATTGAAAATACAGCAGCTGTGTGCTGTTTCTATTTAGAGCCTAAAACATTAAGATGTACGGTCCATGGACGCGTATTTGTCATTCTAGGCTGGTTTTGTACGCCAGCGTATAGTTTTGTTGAAGCGTCACGCTGGCGTACACGAAGCGTATTACTGGCATACAAACGCACGGCAACCAGATACGTTTTCAATTTAGAAGTTTTTTTTTTGTCAGACGGCTGACGTACAGTACGGAGTTCGGATCTTGGCGCGTCTGAGGCTCTGTGAATTTTAACGCTTGAAAACTCGTTTACTTTAACAGCAATAACAACTGTTTAAACCATTTATTTTTTTACGAGTTAACAAGCGCTAAAATTCGCAGAGCCTAACTACAGAATCGCCAAGATCCGACGGCCGTACTGTACTGCAACCGGCCGGTTGCCGCACAGTAAACGTGCGGCAGCGGTCCAAACGTCTAAATAGAAAACACCCTTAGATATCAACGCCGTGAACGTTATGTACAATGCGTTCCAAATGAGAAAAGGATCGATTGCCATGCTGTGACGTCACGTCGTACTATATCGAGGAAAGGTTTTTTTTTATTTAATTTATTTACGAACTGTAAACGAAAAGTTTGTTTTATTTAAAATTTTTTGTACACACGAAATAATAAAAGAAAAGAAACAGAAAAATAGGTACAGAGGTGATGCTTATTTCTAAATAAATCTCTTCCAGCATACCTGCGAAAGGAGTTAGAAAAAAAAGAGATGTAGACACCGTGTGTAAAAGTAAAAGGTAAATTTTGTCCACACACAACAATTGACAATTATCTATGTAATATAAAATGTAAACAAAGATATACTATTATAAACATATACATAACATATGTTTAATCAGAAATTTGGAATCAACGTTTTCAATTTAACTTGTCTTTGAGTTCTTCAATTTTGCCAAAATGTCTTCGATTTGATAGCACGACGTGACGTCACAACATGGCATTCAATCCTATTCTCATTTGGAACGCATTGTATACGTTTTCAAAAGAAGAACTTTCTCTTAAGTTTCGGCCAACTGTTGGTGTGAATTCCACGTTCAAATTATCTCAAATTCTAAATTCAAATATCTTTGTAAATCTTTTTTCCTTTATTGGTAAAAGATTTCGAACATAAAACACCTTTGGTCGTAATTATGGCTCATATTAAATTTATATTAACTCGTTACCATAGTTATTTGTGATTTAGAATTTTTAACTCTTTCATAGATATGGCTTAAAAAATCTATTGCCCTCTCTTTTCATTGCCTTGAAGATGACAAGGACAAAAATGTTCTGAAAGCGCTTACAAACGCACGGTTACTCGTAGAGAGACATAACACAAAAACTGATAATTGAAAATGAATCGTAAGTTGTATGTCTTATGGTTCAATTTTCGAACACTCTTTTTCGAGTTAGGACATTTTATGAAAAAACGAATAGCATAGAAGTTTTTCGTAAATAAGGTCAACGCAAGTAGGTTTGTTAACCATTCGAATTTGCCCGCCTTTTTGGCTGCCCGTCCGAATTTTTCGATAATTGGGACAAATTAAATGAAATATCGTCAAATTGAAAACTAAATGGCCGCCATTTTTCTAAATATATATTCCGAATAATCATTTGAACTAAATTTGTCTCTCTTATGTTATACTCCAAATCACTGGTTGGAAATACATTTTCAATACACTTACTAGGAAAAACGTCGTTTGATACACGTGCAAATCTTTCACTGCAGCCCTCGGCTCCATAACACACTCGCCTGCGGCTCGTGCGAATCCTGCCTCGGTCGCAATGACAAACTTCCTGCACTTGTATCAAAATGTACTATTAAAATAGTAATATTGCTTCTTTCTAGGCCGGGTAAAAGGTCGAATTTTTCCATGAGGAAATTCTTTAATAGTAAAATAAACATTGTTTTTCTTTAGTGCTTTATAAGCTTGCCCTATTATATTAGTATCATAATAATTATTGGCGAAAGATTATATATAAAAGGGGTCATTTATTAATTACGTAAGACGATTTAAGGGCGTCGATCATGTCTTTTTTTTATTGCTTTAAACTAGACCTTGACTGCGATCCCACCTGATTGTAAGCAGTCTTATTTTATGGGTTGTCGATTATGTCTTATTTTAGGGGTGTCAACCATGTTTTATTTCACGGGTGTCGACCATATCTTATATGTTCGTTCAAGGAGGTTAGAGGAAGTCCTGATAGTAGGTACTTACGTAAAATCGTTGTCCAAGCTTTTTGAGATTAAAAAAAGCTTGGACAACCGGAAGCAAGTGCCAATGTGCACTCGTATGCGTATAGGTAATCTATTTCCTTGGCAGTGTCACTTCTCTAACAAAAAATTATACCAGATTTGTTCGAGACTTCGCTGAGGCACTGCCGTGCCCAAAGAAAAAAAGGTGTTACGAGTGAAAGTGTTGAAGCAAGGAGACCCTCAGCATTGAGGAATACGAAGGAGGGGGGGGGGGGATTTTCACGTAATTTAATATTAAATTGGAGGCGGACGGGGTCGGCTTGTTTTAATTTTTTCTTATTTAGAGGAAAGGAGGGAGTCAAATATAAAATAGTAAAACTCGTCTTACGTAATAAATTGATGGACCCTTTGGTTTATTGGTGAATAGTATACCTCTGTCTTACAGCGCCCTTTTAAGGAAGTATAAGGCGTAAAACGTAAATGCTTTTAATAATAAATTTTAGTAATAGCTCGGAAATATATGAATATAATAATTATTATATTAAAATTAATTATGAAATTAGTAATAAAAGCGCGAGCCAAGCCGCAAAAAATATAACAACAATCAATTACTACTCAAAAAAAATACTACTAATAATGATAGTAAAGTTATTTTAGATTTTTTTTAATGAAATGAATATCAAGAAAGCAGGATCGCAATAAAAAAGATACAAAAATAGCAACATTTTTAAAGCTTATTAAAGGTTGTTTGTGGCACCTTAAAGATTTGATTTCACGAATTCAAGATGTTCGTAAAATACAACTATGCCAAAAACAAATTCTTTTCATGTCATGTGTTCTTTTGATGTCATACATCATGAAGAGACGGTAATACCAGAAATATGTTCCAAAATGTCCCTTTTGAAAAATTGTCCCTTTGAAAAAATTTGTCCCTTTGGACAATTTTGTCCCTTTTCACGATTTTGTACTTTACACAAGGGAAGCTAATAATATTTATATGTCATTTGCTGTTCCTTCACGTTCAAATGACTGAACGATTTTTGATGAAACTTGGCACAAAGGTCAATGATCTGGCATGGAACATTTGATGGGAAACCTAGTAATTTTAGTTAATAACTAATACATCTACTTATTTGTTGATATAAAAATATAAAAATGGGAGTTTAAACTTCTCGATGAATCCGTTACCTAGGAACGCTTGCGCGGCGTTTTAAGTAGGCAAATGAACATTGCAAAGCGATGTGATTTCGTTGATAAATGAAATAGTTAAATTTTAAAATAAATCTTAAGAATAAAGTAGACAGTATTGAATGCAATTTAATATAGATATTAGATGTGTAATTAAACCGAAGGAAATATTTAACAAAATCTGAGGGACTTAGTTTGATTACCGGGTAGGGTAAGTGTTATTTAGTTTTTTCTTCAGGAGATTAGTTTTTTTAATCTTTCAAAAAGCCTCTGTCTGTATCTGAAGATAAACTGAGCTCATGTTTGCTACGCATCATGTCAACATGATTTTTTTATGGTGGAAAAAATCCCTTGGGCGAGGCGGGAAACAGCGTCAGACTCTTACTGACTAAACAACCCACCCCATTCCTTCTTAGCCCTCATACCAGTGTCGGACCTTCCTTACAGAAACCAGACTGGGGCCCCAGTAGGCTTCGGCCCTGCAGGGGGGCCTCTGCCCCCCTGCAGGGCCTGCAGGGAAATGTAAAGTCATTTGCTGACAACTCCTTGAGGCGCGCGGGATGTTAACATGACTTAGGACGCGTGTGACATGATGCGTTGTGTGTACGAAGTGATTCTATAGTTCTTTTTTTAATCCTAGACTACGATTTGACAACTTCTCCAGAAAATTGGGAACATATTTCTATGAGTTTCATTCTGAGTTTTCAAATCGTAGTCTAGAATTAAAAAGCGAATTATAAGTCGGTGGCATACGTGGGCTCAGCTTGTCTTCAGCTTAATTCTGCTATTAGTTGACTAAAATCGACTAACCATTAAAACTCTCAAAACAAATATAATTTGGAATCTTCATTACGATGACGAAGAAGAGATTCACACATAATTCAGCACAAATAAGCCAAAGAAATATAGTCCTTATGTCATATAACGACTTTCATATTATAATAATATTTTCATTAGTTTTTAATATGTTGTAGACAGATCGTAGAATTGGGCATTACATAAAATGCCCGGTCATTCATGAACTTACAGTACGGCCGTCGTATCTTGGCGAGTCTGACGTTCGGCTCTGCGAATTTTAGCGCTTGAAAACTCATAAAAAAATAAAAGGTTTAAACAAATAAATGCAATTTGCAGTTGTTATTACTGTTTAAAACTGTTATTGGCGTTTATTTTTTTAAAACCTTCGAATAGTAACTCTTTATTGTACACAAAAACAAACTTACAGTAAAACAATTTTTAACAATTGATGTACAAAGGGGAGCTTAACTCAACAATGAGTTTGTAGGTAGGTGTGTGTGGAAAATCACGAAACAGCGATCAAGATTTTGAAAGGTTTATTGTAAGCCACAGTGAGTAGATGTACAGTTATAGGAAGCACGAAAGAATGGTAGACAAGATGAAGAATTAGGATGAAAATATAAGAAAGAACAGAAATGGATAGCAAGTCTAGATTTGAAAGGAAACGCGTAAGCACTAGCGATTTAGCGAGAGAAATTTGAGCGTGCATTCGCCGTCGAGTTAGGTGAGGCACTGTCGGCGCGACCGAGCGTTAGCGGAGCGATCAGCTAGCGGCGCGAGAGGTAGGTGCGCGGGCGCAGGCGCGGAGGTACGGTTGAGGCTCGCGGTGTAGTACAGCATAAGTTGTGATGGTTGTGAGTTCAGTGCAGCTACAAGTTTTCTGCCAGCAAACCTTTGAGTGATACAGAGACATCATATTCCGACATTTATTTTTGTACGAGTTTTCAAGCGCTAAAATTCGCTGAGTCTAACTTCAGACTCGCCAAGATCCGACAGCCGTACTGTACGTTAGTTATATGGCTAATAAAGTGTAATTTTAATGATCGTGTATTATTAAAATTATAAGTCACGTAGTTATTACTCCGTCGAGTGCAATATAAATGAAGTGTTCCATTCAAATATTACATAGGCATGTAGTAATTTTTACCCCCCTCCCATGCTTAGCATAATCAGCCATTTCATGTTCCTGTGCAGTAGCAACATACTGCTGGAACCGGATACCTCCATCCACTCTTTTAGAACATATACGACAGCCCAAAGTTAACTATCGGGCAGTAGCCCACCAGACTATAACACCTGTCTGGTCGGAGGATCCTCCCGTTTTAACGAAGGTATGTGGGACTTTACTCTCTATACCACTTACCTCCATCGACGGAATCAGCTGAAATCGTATTGGAGTTGTTGGATGTTACATGTCTTCGAATTTTTTGTTCTTGGACATGCCGATTTCCTTACGATAATTTTATTAACCGGTTTAAAAGCAGTAGAGATGAAACGAATTACACAAAGTAATGCGTCTGGCTGGATTTGTGGCTGTGTCTTACAACTCGTAAGTCAGGGTCTTTACCACTCTGCCACTACTGCTCACTCATTAAAATTAATTTAATTCTATTTGCCAAAATTGAAAAAGAATAGAATACTACTAAATTTTTTTTTTGTATTTGGACAAATGTTCAGGACATATGTTCTGTTCATTAACCAATCTTCTTACTGTGGCAGTGGCAAAAGTTGTTAAATTCCTTCCCTAGGGTGGATGGGCTGGGATGGGCCCCACTTGATGCTTACGTAATAAGTGAATGGGCCTCTCTTATACTAATAATTTTTATTTTTAGTCTATAGTCTTCCGAATGTAGATTTATATGTCTATTTTATTATTTATTTTTGTATAACATTTTATTTTATTTATACTTTTATTTAACATGTATTTTTATTTACAAATATTTTTTAGTAATAAATTAATACTTTGTTATGACAAACTGTTTTTTTGAACTAACCATTTATATATTATGTAGTATATCAAAGTATGTATATTATTTTATTTTTATATATATAATTAAAAATCAAACCCATATAGAAACAGCACTGATATAATAGTTTATAATAAGTTAGACAGACAAAACGTATAAAAATGCAATTAGTATATATATTTAGAATTATATAGAATATATTATGATGCTTTTAAAGTAATCTGTTTACTATGCATTATTTAGTTCCTAATATTTAACAAAATATAGCATAAGACACCACCATGCCGAAAAGGGTAGCTAAATAGTTAAGCAAGGGCCAGATGAGCAAAATTGCTCAGTACTAACGCACATAATGAAATAGGTTTTTTTTATATGGTAGGTGCAAATCATCGAATGACGAAACCCGCTCTTAGGCGGAGCGGAAGACAGTGTCAGACTCTTACTGACTAAAAAACCTACCCCATTCATTCCGGCCCTATAGGGTCGAAGCCCCTCGGAGCTGAGGGTGGATGCGAAAGCGTTACCGGGGCTCTGGGAATAAGGAAAGGAAGGTATGGGGTAGGTTCTTTAGTCAGTAAGAGTCTGACACTGTCTCCCGCTCCGCCCAAGAGTGGGATTTGTCATTCGATGATTTTTACCTACCATAAAAAACCCCATTCCTTCCTTGCCTTATTCCTAGAGCTGCGGTAACACTTTCACACCAACCGGCGGCTCCAGAAGGCTTCGACCCTGAAGGGCCCCTACAGTTTGCTGACAAACATAATGAAATAGGTGTAAAGTCGCTTTTTACATGTATTTGTGGGGATATATTCCTTTCCAAAGTTGTGACATATACGTGGACTTATTTATTTTTTGAAGTTCTTGTTTCTCCTGGATAGTACCGCTGTTTTTTTTTTTTTGTAAATCTATTGAGACCAATAGACCAATGTTGCGTAATTCGGGAGCCCGCGCAGTCGGCGTTCCCGAACCATTTCTTTTTACGAGTTTTCAAGCGCTATAATTCGCAGAGCCTAACTTCAGACTCGCCAAGATCCGATGGCCGAACTGTGTAATTTAAAAAATGTAATGAGTTTTAATAAAGCATTTTAAATTCCATACAAGACTTAGTAATACTATACGCTTGTCTGGCCCTATCTTAAATATTTAAAAACTCCACATTAACCTCGAAAATTTGACATCATGGGTGCCATTACTAAAATAATATTAACATCTCTGTCATCTCGTACAATTTTTGTAATTCTGGTATAATCTTTAAACAGGAACTACATTAGACTGTGTGGCCCGCGCGTGGCCCACGTGTACCATAAGTGGGCCACGCATAATTTGTACGTAGAGTCGCGTTGCGTGACGTATATCTAATGTCTACAATTCCAGTGGCCATATAAGATGTATGGTGACCGTCACGTCTATATCGGCGTACGTGGCCCACGTGTGTCAAATGTTGTTCTACCTTTCATCTAGCTAAAGTTGATAAAATAAACGATATTCGATTTCAGATAAAATTACTTTTTGATACAAAACAATAAAAAAATGTTTAAAAGCTTGCAAATTCTAATTTCTTTACATTCTCTTTAAAAGTACATTTAAATCTAACAGAGTAGGCTACGATGCCTTTGTTTCAATGATAATATATAACATGTAACTAAAAGCGTTGTATTTTCAACTCTCGGCTTCAGACCTAGAATTGAAAATCCAACGCAGGTGAAAATTAGGGATGGCGATTCTTTTCAAGAAGTTCGATTTTTAAATCGATTAAATAATATATCGAGTTCTAAAATATCGTTTTTTTTAAGTGGTTTCTCTGCAGGTACAGAGTCCTAAAAGACACGGTACGGATAATTCTACTATGCATATGTGTCTTATGACTGGCGTAGAGAAGTCGAAAGTCGATTTAAAGTGTCTGATTTCGATTCAAAGAATCGACTGCTTCATGATCGATATAAAAATCGATTTTAATTACCTATAAAATCGGTTCTTCGATTAAAAAGGTTTTTTTTTTCACTGTTCCGACATCTTTATTGTCGGCGATGTCACCGGTCTACGCTGAAAACCAGCGTATGGACTCTTCACACTATGTGCGTAGCCATTATGCGCGGACGCGGCGCGTATATTCCCTGTAGAAAGGTTATAATTTGTAGTCCTAAAACTGCGTCCATACCCTCAAGACAAATATGTTTTTCTTTCTTCTATCGATTATCGATTATTATTAATCGATTATCGACTATTATAATCGATTTTAGATCGCCATCACTAGTCCAACTATTAGTAAAATCAATTAATAACGAAATAAATGCTCTGTTCTTAGGGTGAAATGTAAATTGGAAGAGCAAAGGAAAGCCAGAAACTGAACCAGTGTACCAGAAATAAGGAATAATTTGTGTATAATGTAATAATTTTTGTAAGAATTTTCGAAACGTCAATGTGACGTGTGCAGTAGTTTATGTATATACTTGTATTATAGGATGTTACAGTTGTACACTAATCTGTTACGTTTTTAGAATATTAAATAACTTTTTTTTTTTGTAAATATTATTCTTTTATTTGTCTTATCCCTACCCTTGTACCATCTACACTAATATAATAAAGAGGTAAAGTTTGTTTTTTTGTTTGTAGGAGGTAATCTCTGGAACTACTGGTCCGATTAGAAAAATTTTAGCAACAATAGAAAGTTGCTTTACCACTGAGTGACAAAGGCTATATTTTATGTACGCGGGCGAAGCCGCTGACAAAAGCTAGTGCATAATAAATAGAGCAAGAGCCAGCGGCCCGCAGGCCTTCGGTAAAGTATAAAAGCTGTAAGTTTCTCAATGTATGTACCCAACACAGGTAAGAACGAATCCCGTCTATGTAACTTGGGTCGCGGTGGCTTTCGCAGGTATCAGGTAATAAAGGTGGGTAAAATTGTGTGTTAAATTCGTTAAAGTATAAAACTCAGTTTTTACATATTTTACTTATAATAATCCCAAAACTCAGTTTGCCGAAAGCCAGACACTTCGTACGGTTCCAACCCTCTGCCAGACACCCTTAAAGTATATTTAATTGTTACTATACTTACGGTATAGTATAAAAGCTGCAATTTATATATGTTATTTGGATAACTATAAAATAATGTTTTTTTAACCGACTTCAAAAAAAAAGGAGGAGGTTCTCAATTCGATTGTATTTTTTTTTTATGTTTGTTACCTCAGAATTCCGTTGTTTATGGATGAATTTGCAAATTTTTTTTTTGTATTTGAAAGGATATGCTTCCAGATTGGTCCCATTTTTTTCAAAATCGAGTTTTGATGATGGGATCCATGAGAAATCGAGGGAACTCCTCACACAATCAAGGTAGTTAAGCAACTATGAAAATGCACTATAAACCAATGATCTTAAATAATTATGTTGAAAATGTTATCATTGAACTGATCTGATGATGATGATGGAGCTAAAAGGTAGGCACTGGAACTGCGTAACTAATTAATATATCCTAGCCATGTTTGGGCTTGTTAGAATTATCGTAAGATGCACTTTGGCTGTAAGGTACTATTGAACTGATGTGATGATGAAGCTGAAAGGTGGAAGGTCGGCATGGGAACTTCAAAATAAAATAATGTATCCTAGCATTGTTGTTCCTTTATGTGCCTGGCAACATAAAGGAACCACTGAAACTGTCTGGCTATTGAAAAAACATTATTTTATAGATATCCAAATAACATGTATAAATTGCAGCTTCACTACATAGTATAAAACAAAGTCGTTATCTCTGTCCCTATGTCCCTTTGTATGCTTAAATCTTTGAAATTACGCAACGGATTTTGATGCGGTTTTTTTTAATAGATAGAGTGATTCAAGAGGAAGGTTTATAGGTAATTTTTTTTAATAAAATTTATCACCTTTGCACCCGTGCGAAGCTGGGGCGGGTCGCTAGTTTATACTATACCGTAAGTATAGTAACAATTAAATATACTTTAAGGGTGTCTGGCAGAGGGTTGGAACCGTACGAAGTGTCTGGCTTTCGGCAAGGTGACTTTTGGAATTATTATAAGTAAAATATGTAAAAACTGAATTTTATACTTTAACGAATTTTACACACCTTAATTACCTGATACCTGCGAAAGCCACCGCGACCCAAGTTACATAGACGGGATTCGTTCTTACCTGTGTTGGGGACATACATTGAGAAACTTACAGCTTTTATACTTTACCGAAGGCCTGCGGGCCGCTGGCTCTTAGTCTAAAAGGAACATTGTGTTGGAAGGCCTCCAACAAGATGGACCGATGACCTGACAAGGGTTGCGGGTGTCTAGTGGATTGGGGTAGGCCTATGTTCAGCAGTGGATGTCTTTCGGCTGAAATGATGAAAGGAACATTATAGCTTTGTAAGCGTACTAGAAACGTTAATACTTATGTGGGTCTATGTTTTGCGTAACTATTTTCTCTGTACTATATTCAAAGATCAGACAGTCACTACAGTACTTTTCACCAAATTATATGTACTAAAATAACATTTCTACCTTTTTGGATGTACTAAGGAACGATTATACCTTTGTGGGTGTACTAAAGAACGTTTATACATGTGTGGTTGTAATAAAGGAGCATTTATACCTTTGTGGGAGTGCTAAGAAAACATTTTATACCTTCGTGAGTGAATTAAAGAGACATTTACACCTGTGTAGGTATACTAAAGGAACATTTATACGTTTATGGGTGTACTAGGGAACATTTATACCTATATACGCGTACTAAAGGAACATTTATATCTGTGTGGGTGTAGTAAAGCAACATTTATACCTGTGTGTGTGTAATAAAGGAGCATGTATAACTTTGTGTTTTTTTTTTTGTGGGAGAGCTATAGGAACATTTCTACCTTTGTGGGACTGCTAAAGGAACAATTATACCTGTGTGGGTGTAATAAAGGAGCATGTACACCTTTGTGGGAGAGCTATAGGAACATTTCTACCTTTGTGGGACTGCTAAAGGAACAATTATACCTGTGTGGGTGTAATAAAGGAGCATGTACACCTTTGTGGGAGAGCTATAGGAATATTTCTACCTTTGTGGGACTGCTAAAGGAACAATTATACCTGTGTGGGTGTAATAAAGGAGCATGTACACCTTTGTGGGAGAGCTATAGGAATATTTCTACCTTTGTGGGAGTGCTAAAGGAGCATTTATAACTTTGTGGGTATACTAAGGAACGTTTATACATTTGTGGTTGTAATAAAGGAGCATTTATACCTATGTGGGAGTGCTAAAGGAACATTTCTACCTTTGTGGGTGTATTAAAGGAACATACCTTTCTGGGAGTGCTAAACATTACACATTAACATTTACACCTTTGTGGGAGTGCTAAAGGGACATTTTTACCTTTTTAGATGGAATAAAGGAAAATTTATACTTGTGTGGTTGTAATAAAGGAACATTAATACCTGTATTTATTTATTTATTTATGTACACACAAACACTTACAAAAAGAAAAGAACACATACAGATAGAAGAGTACCTACAAAGGTACTGCTTATTTCTAACGAAATTTCTTCCAGCAGACCTGCGACAGGAGAGTTGGATGAGAAATGTACCTGACCTGAAATGTACTGTAATGACCTGTGTGGGCGTACTAAAGAAACATTTATACCTTTATGAGTGTATTTAAAGGAACATTTATACTTTTGTGAGTGTACTGAAGAAACCTTATAGGTTTAGGTGAGATTTTAAAATGACAAACTGCCCAAACGAGTAGTTCATTTATTTATTGTAACTGCAGCTAATTGACAAAGAATTCATTAGAGCGTTGGTTCTGATTGTGGCGCCATTTGCAGGCCCAGTTCCAACACGACATGCCCGCCCACGGCTCGTCTGTGTAGAACACTTGCCCGTTCTGGTACATCTGGAATAAAGAATATAGTAAACAAATAAAGAGGTAAAGATTGTTTTTTTGTTTGTAGGAGGTAATCTCTGGAACTACTGGTCCGATTGGAAAAAATTTGGAACAATAGAAAGCTGCTTTACTCCTGAGTTACATAGGCTATATTTTATGTACGCGGGCGAAGCCGCTGATAAAAGCTAGTCTAGAATAAAGAACGATTTTTAAAGATGAGCAGCTATATATAGGTACTCAGGGTCAACGCTGCGTACAGCGGAACCCGCGTAGGCACCCATTGCGTGTCGTCACGCGTATGTAGTTTGCGGCGGTCCCCGTAGCGGAAACCGGATTATTACTTGCACAGTATCGTAAATTCAATTTTAAATGTGTGCATGTAGTCGTATCGACGGATAACTTTATTATTACGTAGTGAAAGGGGTGCGAGGCGCAGTGAGCCTGGACGGATCGGTTTTATATCGGACCGTGTGGCTGTTCACAGCATAGGCCCTCATAATCACTGGCGTACTTGCGAAGACCAAGTACCAAGGTCAGGACCAGGTAGACCAAGTGGCCTGTGGCTCACACTTGAAGGGCTCCACAAAACCTGATCAGCAAGAATTGAACTAAGAGTGAGACCTTCGCAAACCTTTGAAGTCTCAATAAAATAGATTGCAAAACTATTTATAGCAATGTTTTGTTTTAGTCAGTAAAAGTTTGACAGCATTTCACTCGAGAGTGTTTGTCGGATAAATCCAACGTATAGCAAACGGCAAATAAGTTGAACTATTTACTATAGTAACGCGAAGCCCCCAATACGATTGAAAATGGTTTATAATCCTCGTGAGGCATATTGAATCATCAAGCTTAAGATTCTGTGAAAAGACAGAGTGAAAGGGTTAATTTAATTTTGTATTAGCTAGCGACCCGCCCCAGCTTCGCACGGGTACTGATATTGAATATATTATACACTAGCTTTTGTCAGCGGCTTCGCCCGCGTACATAAAATATAGCCTATGTCACTCAGGAGTGAAGCAGCTTTCTATTATTGCTAAAATTTTTCCAATCGGACCAGTAGTTCCAGAGATTACCTCCTACAAACAAAAAAACAAACTTTACCTCTTTATTATATTAGTGTAGATCTATTATACATATAAACCTTATTCTATCTATTAAAAAAGGCCGCATCAAAATCCGTTCCGTACTTTTAAAGATCTAAGCATACATAGGGATAAGCAACTTTTTCTTATATATACTATGTAATGATAATGATACAGCAAAATAGACATCATTACATAGTATAAAACAAAGTTGCCGTCCCCTATGTAGATATGCTTAGATCTTTAATGCAGTTTTTTTAATACATAGAGTGATTCCAGAGGAAGGTTTATAGGTATAATATCATATCATATCAATATCACCTTTGCGCCCACGCGAAGCTGGGGCGGGTCGCTAGTAAATAAATGACGGTCGATCTTAAATGTGCGATAACTAATTTTTAGTTCACAATCCATAGCAAATGGTTCAACTTATTCGCCGCGTCAAAACTTAAAAATAGATACTCACAAAAGACAAATCCGAGCTCTTATAAGTGACACCGTCATAACCAAATCTGAAGACAAAGTTCATGGCGAAGATGGAGAATATACAGCGGACGTCTGTAGTGGCGGGGATGAAGTAGCGGTAGGGTCCGCAGAAGTACGACACCTTGGGCTCGTACTCCACCGACTCCGGGAACTCTTCGCGGGGGTTGATTCTGGAAAAAGGACAAAAAGAATGAATAGACTGTTTTTTTTTTAGGTGGCCGATTAGGTAGGTATCCAATGATATCAGGGGCCCTAGACAAGTGGCAATTGCTCCGTGTCGAATCCATTTCTAAGTTCGATTTCGCCTTAACGATGTCGACCACAAAATGGTAGACAAAGTGACATCGACTAACATATCGATAAGTCGAAGTGTTGGTTCGATAAAATAACAACTTCTTGGCTATGATTATCGAATTAAAACGTCCAATTTGACGTATAAACAACTAATAACAATTAGCAAATCGAAAACGTTTGACCACGTGACTTTTCGAAGGCATATATCAGTTCCATACATTTGGAGTTTCGAATTTCGTTATCGTTAGTGAGAATGTGACTTTGTCTAAGCCCCCAGTGGCGTAACTATAGGGCGGCAAGGCTGGGAAAATGCCATGGGCCTCCGGTATAAAGCGCCCCCCGGTAATAAGTCATGGGCCTCCGGTATAAAGCGCCCCCCGGTAATAAGTCATGGGCCTCCGGTATAAAGCGCCCCCCGGTAATAAGTCATGGGCCTCCGGTATAAAGCGCCCCCCGGTAATAAGTCATGGGCCTCCGGTATAAAGCGCCCCCCAGTAATAAGTCATGGGCCTCCGGTATAAAGCGCCCCCCGGTAATAAGTCATGGGCCTCCGGTATAAAGCGCCCCCCGGTAATAAGTCATGGGCCTCCGGTATAAAGCGCCCCCCGGTAATAAGTCATGGGCCTCCGGTATAAAGCGCCCCCCGGTAATAAGTCATGGGCCTCCGGTATAAAGCGCCCCCCAGTAATAAGTCATGGGCCTCCGGTATAAAGCGCCCCCCGGTAATAAGTCATGGGCCTCCGGTATAAAGCGCCCCCCGGTAATAAGTCATGGGCCTCCGGTATAAAGCGCCCCCCGGTAATAAGTCATGGGCCTCCGGTATAAAGCGCCCCCCGGTAATAAGTCATGGGCCTCCGGTATAAAGCGCCCCCCGGTAATAAGTCATGGGCCTCCGGTATAAAGCGCCCCCCGGTAATAAGTCATGGGCCTCCGGTATAAAGCGCCCCCCGGTAATAAGTCATGGGCTCAGAACAAGTAACCCAAAATTACAAAATTTAGGTAAAATTCAAACACAAATATGATTTTTTATGGGGTCCATCCAATAAATTTGCCACGGGCCTCAGGTGAAATAAATAGATAAATTACACAAAGTAATGCGCCTGCCGGGTATGAACCCGCGACCTACAACTTATGAGTTTGGGCCTTTACCACATGGTAAAGGCCCCGGCTACTGCTCTACGTAGTATGTAAGTACACCTATCAAAATATTATTGAGTGGTTTCCATATTAGCAGAAATTGTTAATTTGTTTTTAATAAATACTCGGAAAATCCAACTTAGGAAAAACAACAAACAATTAAGAGAAATATAAATAAGTAAAATAAAAAACAAAATAATGAGGTATTTGCCGAGTCAAAGGTTATTGAGTGATCAAAACAAAGTTGGAATTAAAAAAAAAACAGAATTTTGAATTTTTATTTGGGGTGTAAATTGAGAAGTTATGAAATACAATACGCGTCATATAAGTTGAAATGGTCCGGACTAAGCGTTTCGCTTCGTCGTTTATACCGCGTACATCGGAGGACTGAAACAATTTAGCTGCAGCGATCTTTCCACCCGATTATAATTTGGGTGTCTTCAAGGCTGGAGTGAAAGGCTCTTAATAAACTAATGCGCCTCACCATCAACGATGGCATCACTGCTTACCATCAGGTGGGATCGCTGTCAAGCATTCATCATCATCATCAGCCTTTTTAAAGTTCCCACTGCTGAGACACAAGCCTCCTCTCTAAGAGAAGGAATGGGCCGTAATCCACCACGCGAGCCCAGTGCGGGTTGGTGGATGTCACATGTCTTCGAATGTTCGGTTCTAGGACATGTCGGTTTCCTCACGATGTTTTCCTTCACCGTTCTGAGAGCAGTGGTGATGAAATAAATTACACAAAGTAATGCGCCTGGCTGGGTTCGAACCCAGCATTCATTTATATAAAATAAAAAAGAGCTAAAATGGCGATCGACTTTCAATGCGTATTAACAGATTTTCAATCGAAGCAGATGGGGCTTTGCGTAACGATAGCATCGACAGTCATTTTGGATCAACTTATTTCCTACGTATGATAACTTACTGACTAAAGCCCAATCATGTTCGTTCAATTGTTCTTTACGTTTTAGGGTCACGGTTAGGGTTGCCAGGTGTAATAATAAAAATATAAAGCAGGACATACGTAGGATTTTTGATTGCTTGTCCGGCCAAAATAAACGGCATCCGGCCTGTTAGGATTTAGGTAGGATTTTTCAATTTCGAAAGTCTCTAACTTTTTCTTTCCAAAGTCTCTAACTCTTAATCATCAGTCGTATAACGACTGATGATTAAGAGAGTTAGAGAATGATTTATAATAAAGAAATATTAGCTTGATTTTGCTTTTGTTTTATTAAAATGCAATCAGAAAATCACGGATTTCCATTTTTTTTAAGTAATACCAAAATTTTTAAAAATGTGAGGCGTCCGGATTTTTCGACCGAATGTTAGGACAAAAAAAAAATAGTTTTACACTTTTTATAAAAAAATGGACAAAAAAAACAAGATGTCCGGATTTTTTACCCAAATGTCAGGACAAACTCACAGGTTTGTCCGGCTTTTGCGTCTGAGGACCTGGCAACTCTAGTCACGGTAATCGGTTGTTCAGTAAGGCCGTCTTGGCGAGTTTGAAGTTAGGCTCTACGAATTTTAGCGCTTGAAAACTCGTACAGAAATAAAGGTAAAGTTTATTTGTGACGTAATGACAAATTTTCACTTTTCAGATTTGTTCCTATACTTATTCAATAAGGCCGTGATTCATGCCAAATTTCAGGATTCAAACCAACGGGAAGTACTTGTGAATTTCGATTCCTTTGAGAGTTGTATACAGGTTTTTTTTAAACATAAACGGACAGACGGACAACAAAATGATCCTATATGGGTTCCATTAATTCCTTTTCAGGTACGGAACCCTAAAATTCATATAATGTATCATTTTATAAGATACACACCACCATCAGCATAACCGTAGGGGCCCTACAGGGTCGAAGTCTCCCGGAGCTGAGGGTTGGTGAGAAAGCGTTACACCGGGGCTCTGGGAATAAGGCAAGGAAGGTACGGGGTAGGTTCCTAAGTCAGTAAGAATCTGACACTTTTTCCTGCTCCGCCCAGGATTGGGATTCGTCATTCGATGATTTTTACTTACCAAAAAAAAAAAAACGTCTGAAAAGCATCTCCTTTGTACCTATATTTCTGTTTCCTTGTTCTTTTCTTTTATTATTATATGTGTACATAAATAGTTAATAAATAAACAAATACTTGAATATTGTGTAAATTCTTTGTTGGAAATCATAAATAAATATATAACATCACGGATTTTACACTGGTAATTTTCAATAGATAATGGACACAACAAAATTAACCCCTGACTCAACAGACTGTTTTTGATATAAAGTGTAAACAGATATGAGAAAAGTCAGGGGTCATTCAGAGACATAACATGAGCTGAACGTTCAGATAAATACTAGTACAAAATCAACCCGCGAATACATCACTTGTATAGTATATCGGGCTGGTATCCGCAACTCCACATCTAAAGCGCGTATTTTGTGTGTGTTCAAAATGTTGAAAGCAACAATCATACTAGCGGTACTAAGTGTCGTTCGAGCGGCAAGCATGAACGACATTTACGGAAAATACACAGTAGTAATGGTAATATCAAACCAAGCGTCTGAAGAAAGAGATGGACCAAACGTGTGCCTAACCCTCGCTCTGTCCGAAGATCAACGCAACAACAAATGCTCTTGTGCTGACGGAAACGACTGTTCCTACGTGGAGTTAAAAATGGTAGAAAGGATTCCTGCCACGATGTCTGGACCAGGTTCAGTATCAACGCCTATGCTTGCTATAGACAAGACCACAGCCACAAATTCTCTCAGAAATGTCACCTGCCATTGTGTAGACAAAGACACCAAACGTAACATCGTTAAGAAGATTAATGACAACTATATCCTTGTAACTGATGACTTAAGGGACCACACTGAAGAAAGAGAGGTCTTATTAGCACGCAGATTACCCAGCAATGAAGAATTGGAGCACGATGTCACGCTTATAGATGAAATTAAGAATAGGAGACGATTCAAGGTGTGTACTCGAGAAATCCGTGAGCAATTTCTTTCTCAACAATAAGATGTCTTCTGAAATATATACCGCAAATTAGATTGATGGCGAAATTAGTAGATGTAGTTAAAGAAACAGCTGAAATGACAATGGATATAGGACAGCAGAACATCAAAATGACAGACAGACTAGAAACCAGTTAAGAAGATCGGAGGGACAACCTGACAAGAAAAGCAAGCAAAAAAATATTTAAAAATAATGGGAAGAGTTGGAAGAAAATAGTTCCATATGGTGGTGTTCCGGAACCTCGGAAAAATAAGGTAATATCTTAAAGTTGGACAGATGGAAAAAAAAAGTAGATCTATGTTGAATCTACGATGTACTGGACTGGGTTCGAAATCTATTCTTCAAGAATTCTGAAAGAAGCCGGAATTCGAAGCGGGACCTTCATGAACCATGCCATAGCCATGGCAAGTGAGAACCTACGTCAGGCGGAAGGAGAGGCTGCTGAAGACGCTAATAGTTGACATTTTTAGTTCTCTTTTGTTCTGCGATCTGTCTCTTCGACATTGAACTGGATTTTAAATATTTGTTATAATGAGCATGTATGGCACAGTATCCAATGATACGTCAAAACTGTTGAATGGTATATCTGTCGCAGCCATCTGGTTAAATTGGCCATCTAATAGGACGTTTAGCGCGTTCGTTAAATGCCGGCATCCAATTGGTTGCCTAGGCCGATAGTTGTTTGAACTACGAGTACTCACTCAACGTTTAACGGCTTGGCGTATTGAAAGTTTCCCCTTTCGAAATGATTCAAAACCTTACTAAACTAAATGAATTCACAACGTTCAGCCATCCCGTTAAACGTTGAGGTCAACAACATGGCTAGTTGTTCTTCATCCATTTTATTGGATGTCGGCGTTTAACGAACGCCCTAGGCGTCCAATTGGCTGGCTAATTTAACCAGATGGCTGCGACATATCCACTATGTGTCCTCTTTATATTGGTTAGAACTTGGGTTTGGCGGGGAGAAAAGACATTTTGTAATATTATGTAAAAACGATTTTCATTTAGTGTGGTACTTCCTAGCCTAGGTGTACCGTGAATAAATAACTGTTGTGGTCAATATGTTCCATATTAGAATTTATTATTTGTTTTACTTTATATCTGTATCAGTTACGCAATTATTTCAATGTTCTATTATTAAATTACTTTCTACATTTGATTTTTATTTTTTTACTAGTTGACCCGCCAAATTATGTTCCCCCTTAGAGTCAATAAATGAGCAGACTTTTTTGTATCTTATGTCCTTCTCCTGGTTCTTAGCTGCTTCCCTACAAATTTTCAGCCAAATTTGTTAAACCGTTTTGGAGTTATAAATAGTGTAATTAACACGTCTTTCTTTTATATATATAGATTTAAAGTTATTTTTACGCAGTAGGTTTTGTCCTTTTTAAATATATTTGTATTTTTTTTTTACTATTGTAGGGTTTTTCTTTACAGATTACTCAATATTTTTAACCGACTACAAAAAGAAGCAGTTCAGAGCAACGTAGGCTACTTTTAGGCAAGCCCGCTCCATCATCGACCACATCGTCGCTTTCCATCAGGTGAGATAGTGGTCATACGTGAGCCTACTTTTTCTAACATCATCATCATCAGCCTAGCGTAAGTCCCGGTTGCTACCTTGGCTTTCACCTCGGTGCCCGGGGTCCGCTTTCCTGCCTAGTCGTCTCCACTTCGCACGGTCTTTTGCGTCCTCTGCCTTAAGCCCATTAGCACGCATATCGTCCCTTACGACGTCGATCCAACGCCTCTTAGGCCTACCTCGTTTTCCGGGTCCCGGCGGAGGCGGCATGGCGAGGCATCTGTTACCCACGTAGTCTGCCGGTTTTCGTAAAACGTGGCCATACCAGCGTAAACGACCCTCCTGCAGTTTATCCGCTATGTCACGGACCTGAAGGCTGCCCCGGATGCGCGAGTTCTTAAAGCGGTCTTTCCGCGAAACTCCAGACATCCAGCGCAGCATATTCATTTCCGTGACACGCAGGCTTTGCTTATGTCGTTCAAGTACAGGCCACGCTTCACTGCCATACAAAAGGACAGGCCTAATGATGGTCTTATCGACCTGTCCTTTGAGCCTAACCGGCATTTTGGGGTCACAGATAACACCCGCCACCTCACGCCATTTCGCCCAGGCCGCCGAGATACGCGACTCGACGTCGCAATCGACGTCCCCGGACTCGTGGAGCACCGATCCCAAGTACCTGACCTGTTCCGTGCGCTCAACTGTGTCTTCGCCAATGCGAACAGGAGCAGCGTTAGTTGTGTTACAGGCCAAGTACTCGGTCTTCGCCGCATTAATCTTCAGACCGCCGTTTTCCAGCGATTCCTTCCACGCTGCCACACGTCGAACCAAGCGCCCACTGTCCGAATCCGCCAGCGCGATGTCGTCTGCATACATGAGCAGCCGTGGCGGCTGCTCATGTAAGTCCCTGATGGTGGAGGGCAGCACGTCCAGCACCACGCTGAACAGAAACGGACTAAGGACAGAGCCCTGGTGAACTCCGACGGTGATGGGGAAGGGTTTCGTATCGCCAACAGCGGTCCGAACCACAGAGCCGGAATCTCGGTACATGTCTCGGATGATGTCAACATAGGTCTCGGGCACTCCTTTGGATCTCAGCGCCCACCAGATCACATCACGGGGGACACAGTCAAAGGCCTTCTGCATGTCTAGGAACAACAGGTGCAGAGGCGTATTCTTCGATCTGTATCCCTCCATGGTAACCCTTAGGGCAAAGATGGGATCCATGGCGCCATGGCCTGGTCGAAACCCATATTGACATCCCGAGACGGTGTACCCCTTAGGATCCGAGAGTCAATCACCCGCTCGAAGAGCTTCATGGTGTGGGACATAACCTTAATCCCACGGTAGTCGCCACACTCCTGCACCGATCCCTTGCCTTTGAAGACTGGAGTGATAATACTCAATCTCCATTGACTCGGGATCTTTCCGGTGAGGAGCATGCGGTTAAATAGGTGGGTTAAGATGCCCACACCATGAGGACCCATCGCCTTCCAGGCTTCAATGGGGACTCCATCGGCACCGACAGCTTTCCGGTTCTTCATGCGGCGAAGGACCACATGCACTTCTTCAGGCGTAACCGGGGGCACAAGTCCCTGATTTGGAGGGAGAACCGGAGACAGCACCTCTTTGTGCTGCTTGTTCAGCAGCTCGTGGAAATACGAGCGCCATCTCTCCTTCACCGCGAGGTCCTCGCATAACAGATTGCCGTCAGGGTCTCTTACACAGCGGCACTTAGAGATATCCAGTGCCGCTTTGACCCTGGAACGTGCCAACTTATAAATGAGCTTTTGCCCCTCAGACGATTCCAACTTATCATAAAGTGGCTGTAAGTGGTCTCGTCTGGCTCTGGCTACGGCCCTCTTGGCGGCCTACTTTTTCTAACATAAGCCCCCTTAGCCAAGTTACTATCGTTTCGCTAACGATGAACGCTTGGAACAGGCCACACCTTCAATTCCTTAGTTTTCACCACGAGACTGAGCGTTGGGATGACGTCAGAACAAAGGGATTGGGGAAGTAGCCAATTCAACGCGTTCAACATTAACAAAACGATCGTAACTTGACTAGGGGAGAAGGAACTTACTTGTAAATGCACTGAGCGTCACTCCAATTGTCATCGGAATGACAGTAGAGCCCTTGGCTAGGGTCTTTCGCCTGGAACTGCTCCGCATGCGGGCCCACGTACGTCGTCTCCGAGTGGCGGTGGTAGAAGCCGATGAACGCAAATGCACCTGGACATAGACGCAAAAAAATAATAATATAGAGGAGACTAAATATCTAATAAAAAAATAATAATATAGAGGAGACTAAATATATAATAAAAAAATAATAATATAGAGGAGACTAAATATCTAATAAAAAAATAATAATATAGAGGAGATAAGATCTCCGTCCGATTATAATTTAGGTGTCTTCAAGGCTAGAGTGAATAGGCTCTTAATAAACTAGTGCGTCTCACCATCAACATCGCTTTGAACCATAACTAACCATAACTAACCATAACTAACATACCATCGCTTTGAACCATAACTAACATAGCTAACCATCGGTATCGCACTAGTTTCTTAAGAGCCTATTCTCTCTAGCCTATGATAAGACGGAAAAACCGCAGTAAGCAAATTGTTACATGATGGTGGGATTTTTTTTATGGTGGTCAAAAATCATCCAATGACGAATCCCACCCTTGGGTGCAGTGGGAAACAGTGTCAGACTTTTACTGACTAAACAACCCACGCTGTCCCTTCTTTGCCTTAGTACCAGGGGCCATGGTGTTACGCTTCCACTTTAACCCATGGTCGAAAACCCTGCTGGGAACAATGCACGCCGTCGAAGACTTGCGCTCGATCCGGACGGCTACCGGGCAGTCGGACAGTGAGTTACCTATTGCTCGTCGTTCGCAAGCCCGCGCCTGCGGTGGCCGTAAATATGGGTTCGGAGACACGGCGGCAGCTGCGACGTGATCGCCGGCGCCGTTGCCTTTGCCTGATGCAGTGGCCTTCCCTTTTTCTGCTTTACAGAAGGAGGGAGGAGGGGGGAGGGAGCGAGGAAGACCTCGCTTTGGGCCTGCCTGTACCAAGGCCCGGCACAACCTTTCGGTGACTGAAGTCCGATCATGAAAACTATTTGTTCTTTTATTTTATATTTATAAACTCATGCTTCACTGCGATCCCATCATGTGGTGGAAGCTTACTGGGGCCCAGGATCTCTTTCTGAAAGGAAAGTTTTGCCCCAGTGCGAAAAGCAATGAAAAAACACGGTGGGTTGTTTAGTCAGTAAGTCTGACACTATACCCGCTGCACCCAAAGGCTGGATTTTTCATTGGATGATTTTTACCTTACATAAAAACAAGGGCAGGAACTTTCTGCCAGGAAGATGTTGTTTGTACTTACCTCTGAATGTATAACAATGCGGCTTCCTCTCGCTGGACAGAATCATCTGAGCATCCTCCTGATTGTGAGCTGACACTATGTAGTACGACGTGTCCAGGCACTTGAATTCTGCAAATAGTACATTTTGATACAAGTGCAGGAAGTTTGTCATTGCGACCGAGGCGAAATTCGCACGAGCCGTAGGCGAGTGTGTTATGGAGCCGAGGGCTGCAATGACAAATCCGCACGTGTGTCAAACGACGTTTTTCAATACACTTACGACTTGTGAAATAAAGAAAGAAAGAGAAAAAAAATAATCGTATCTCAAACATACAGTAGAAATATAAGAAATATATAAGTATAGCATTCAAATCTGCACTGGTCAGTCTCTAATTTCGTAGGGGTCGTCCAGCGACTCTGGGGGACTCCTCGCGCCTGATTCGATAAACTAAGTAAAACAAAATAATCACCCTTGACCGTGACGATAAGGAAGGAATAAAAAAGCCCTTGTTGTGATAAACTCAAAAAAGCACTTGGGTGATTTACATGCTATATTGAACCTAATAGGAGTGCGATAAGAGGCAGTTTTCGAGTAAGTGTATTGAAAAATACATTTTGATTTTAGTGTAGTTTGTCATTGCAACTGAGGTGGAATTCCTCGGCTCCATAACATGGGGCTGTAGTGACAAAGACCAATGTTCAAAACGTCCCCACCCTTGTAGCACTTTAAAACCTATGTTAATCGAAGGGCCATAACCATCTTATCATTTTATTGTTCGACGGCGAAACTGAAATGTGCATCCGAAAAAAGTTATATCGACATGAAGAATCCGGATTCAGTAACAATTTATTGTGCCGTTTGTTATACTTTTTCGACATGATGTAACCATACCTACTAAAATATAATTACATTTTGGTAAGTTTTTGAGAGTAGTATAGAATGGCTATAATAAGAGCCGCACGCGCAGCGCCACACGACGCTGAGCAGGTAGTGTGGGGTGTAGAGATGTGCAGAATGTGTCATTGAATTGAAAAGATATATACATATCCGATTCATTACTTACTCCACGAGAATGATACTTTTATATTAGACAGAGGCTTCAGAGACTAAATTCCTGCAATCGAAGAATGTGGCTATGAGCCTCACATGCCACCTACAAAGGACAGAAACGCAACGCAGCTCACGAATGAACAAGCGAATAAATCGCGTCTGAGTGGGCCTTAAAATGAACATGGACAAAACTAAAATCATGGTCATCCATGTAGCGCCCACCCCTATCAAGATCGGAAACTCTACACTCAAAGTAGTAGACGACTACATCTACCTTGGACAGACAATCCAGTTGGGTAGGTCTAACTTTGAGAAAGAGGTCAATCGTCGAATCCGACTCGGCTGGGCAGCGTTTGGGAAGCTACGTGGTGTCTTCTCGTCTAATATACCACAGTGTCTCAAGACGAAAGTCTATCAGTGCGTGTTGCCAGTGATAACGTATGGCTCTGAAACGTGGTCGCTTACAATGGGTCTTATAAAAAGACTCAAGGTCACTCAAAGGACAATAGAAAGGGCTATGCTCGGGGTATCCTAGCGTGATAGAATCACAAATCTTGTTGTGCGTGATAGAGATGATGATGAACAATTGTCCGCTGGGTCATTAAGGCGATAAACGGGAGATTTAAACGCGACTTTAAAATGTTCAGGACCGTGGTATTCAATAAATCACTTCCTCACTTCTTCACTGACTTCAAGATTGCTGAAGCGCTTCTCAACACCTTCAGGGAGCCTTTTCATGATAGTGTCTACGCACAGAGTTCGTAGAACGAATCAGTCACAGAATTCATATCAGCAATGACTTAGGCAACTAGAACTACGTTGTTGCAGAAAATGTTAACAGGCAGCGGGTTGCGTTCAGGACATTGATTGATGAGTCCATAATGAATTGTCAAACGAAGATATTATTTTGTTTAGCTTGGGGACATATCATCTAAAACTGGCAACTTCCTATGTCAGCGAACATTTACGTGGCGGCGTCTATAACATTGATAGAGGTTTGTGCAACTCCAAGCCCAATTATGAATCAATACGGTATAGACACGGAATTGCGCTCTGCTAAGGGGTCGAATTTTATCAATACATAGGTCTAATGCGACCTATTAATACGTATTTAATACTGAATAACGTGCAGGGAATAAACGCTATTCAGGCATATTACTGCTCATGTTTGACGGGTATGAGGACAGTTTGTGCCAGCGCGCATGTCGTCAGCAGCGTTTGGTACTTTGGGATTGGAAGGCGTTTAGAGAATTTCGTTGGGGCAGCCAGTGAGGTTTTATTTGTAATAATTAATAAGGTATTTTATTTGAAAACTCTTAAAAAAAACGTCAATGGTAACCTCACAAAACCAATATTCAGCAGAATTCTTTATGAACTTTTTTCTGCTCCGTGTTCCCGAGCGGGAATCAGCATTTAATTCTAAAGAGTTGTTTGGGAACTCCGAACGAAACCATCCCACAGTAAAAAGAAAAGCATCGTGACCGGAAACATAATTATTATTGTGACTGATTCCGGATTCTTCATGTCGATATAACTTTTTTCGGATGCACATTTCAGTTTCGCTGTCGAACAATAAAATGATAAGATGGTTATGGCCCTTCGATTAACATAGGTTTTAAAGTGCTACAAGGGTGGGGACGGTGTCCATACATTTTTGGGCATTGTTCTTTGCTCGTGTGTTAAACGATGTTTTTCAATACACTTACAACTCGTGAAATAAAGAAAGAAAGAATAAACGTTTATTCGTATCGCAAATAGGAGAAATCAAATAAAAAATAATAAAATAAAAATAGCATTAAAAATCTTCTCTGGTGTGTTTCTGTTCTCGTGGGGGACGACTCGCGCCTGATTAGGTCCCCACAGATGAAAACTAATTTGCTATCTTTAATAAGTTTATTTAGTATTTCTTCTATTACGATAAAAAAAGATTGAAACCTCTGCACATGCTACAGAGCAAGCAATGATATCTTTCCTTTCCTAATATCTTAAAGAATTATTACATAATTTTAAGTTACCACTCTCTATTGATAATCTGTTTTACACAATGGCAACTGAAAAAATATTACCATTGATCAGCATTCCATCTGGTTTAATCTCTCGTGGAAACCCTTACCAGGACTGGTGTACAACCCGAAGGGTATCTTCGCCTGCGTGGACTTGATCTTGGCTTCAGAAGTGTCCATCTTCTTGTTGAGCTTCAGCAGCACCATAGACATGAGAGCCATGTCGGTGGCAAACAGAAGCCTCTTCATGTCCTTGATGTGAGCATCAATAAAGCTGAACAGCTTCTTGGAACCGACCTCCAGTATTTCTGATCTTTCTGTCTGGAATCAATATGATATGATGTTTCTTAGCAAGGGCATGTTTATTTGCTTCTAATGTTGTACAAAGCACAGGTCCGATCGTGTATGTGGAATACTGCAACCACATATGGGCTGGTGCTGCAATATGCCACCTAGCGGCTTTGGATTCGGTGGAAAGGCGTGCAAAGAGGCTGATTGGTGATCCAGATCGAGGGACTGGAACAGTTTGCCGGCTGCAGTCTTTCCGTCCGATTATAGTTTAGGTGTCTTCAAGGCTAAAGTGAATAGGCTCTTAATAAACTAGTGCGCCTTACCATCAACGATTGCATCACTGCTTACCATCAGGTGGGATCACAGTTAAGCACTAGTTTATTGCAATTAAAAAAAAAAGCAAGGGCCAGCCTATAATCAGGGTGGGGGAGGGGGGCTATTAGAAGTATAGAGTATGCCATATCATTACATAGTATAAAACAAAGTCGCTTCCTGTCTCTAGGTATGCTTAAACCTTTAAAACTAAACAACGGAATTCGATGCGGCTTTTTTTAAATAGAGTGATTCAAGAGGAAGGTTTATCCGTATAATACATCTACACTAATATAATAAAGAGGTAAAGTTTGTTTCTTTGTTTTTTTGTTTGTAGGAGGTACTTAATCTCTGGAACTACTGATCCGATTGGAAACATTTTAGCAACAATAGAAAGCTGCTTTATTCCTGAGTGACATAGGCTATATTTTATGTACGCGGGCGAAGCCGCTGACAAAAACTAGTGCATAATATATTTAACATTAGCGTAGCACCCGTGCGAAGCACTTTACAGTCGCGACGATTGTCGGTATTTATCCTACGATTCTCTTCGCCAGAGGCGTCTCTGACGGGAGGTCAGTCAGGGCATGCAGCTTGTCTCCGCTTTTCAGTTTCAGCCGACTCCTCATTCCCTCTCACCACCTACCATGGCCTGACTCTTATGAGCTGTCAGGAGACACAGACTCCGGCAAGGATTTTTTCTCCTTAAATGAAAGATGATGAGACCATACTTACTGGGTTATGAGGCTCCTTGACACGGCCGTTCATATAGTTGTAGTAATCCTGCAACTTCTCGAACTTCTCCTCTGCGAAGCTGTGTCGAGGGTCCAGCTCCTTCGACGTAGGCATGTTGTACGGTTTCTGGGAAAACAGGAAATATCCACCAGTGGTAAGTAAAAACAGTTAGGTATAATACTTCGATAGACTTCGAGACGTGTGAAAATTACAGGCGAGCGAGCGAGGAAGAGAGATGAAGCTATAGTTACATCCTATTCAACTCCATCCCCTTAACAGTTCAAATGAATCGCGTTATGGTGGGCTTTCCCGACTCGCCTATCATCTACGTCGAGCATAGTTTAAAAGCTTGTAGCTTCATCTAAAGCAATCCAATGTGATGTTTGATGCAAAAGTAATGCCAAAAAAGAGAGATAACACCTGAAAATTCAACAGAGTTTTGCTGTTGGTAATGCCAACAGGCATTCAGTAATTCTACGATTTACTCGAATGTTTCTCAAAACTTGTTCCAGGAAATACGTGTTTTTGTTAAACCCTTAAGGATATTTGAAAAAAAAAAATGACAACATTTAGAATCTCGATTTAATGCGCTAGGCTTCTATAGAAGTACTTTTTTTATACTTTTAATATAAGAGTACATTATGGAGAGTCAAAATGCACGTAAAATAACAGATTTTCAGAGGTATTTACTGGATTACTCTTCTACAAAACGTTTTGATTTACGTAAAGGCCTAGATAATATCCACGAGATAAATGTGTATCCAAAATTTCTGAAAAAAGATGTGTAATAACATCATAATCACGTAAGACCGGTTATATGAAAATGTACGTCGGGTTGGCCGCTCTTAAGTGCCCATGGTAGCACTGCTGAGTGCTGCCCTTAACCACACGACAGAATTTTAGACTTGTGTCCATGAAGCAAACATTTGGTTGTTTGCTTTATGCTTGTGTTCTATGGTCTGTAGCGCCATCAATGGCGTCACATAAGAACTACAAGAATCCTGCATCGCGCAATGAAAGTTCTCCGCACGATTAGAACATATACGACAGCCCGAAGTCAACTATTGGGCAGTAGACCACCAGACTATAACATCTGTCTGGTCGGAGAATCCTCCCTTTTCTCAAGGGACTCAAGGGAAGTTTGTGGGACTCTGTTCCGCATACCCCCAAAGGTCTAAAGAGCTCAAATCGTACATAATTTTAAAGAATTCTTACCGTTTCCACAGTAGGGAACGACAATCGGGCGAGCTGAAAACAAGAGAACATCAATTACACACACACGGGCATAATTTAATTTTATTCTAGACCTTGTTAGTCTGAGAATAAACGATTTTTATTTATTATTTTTTTTTTATGATAAAAAAACAAAAGCGAAGAAACTGGAATGACATGACAATACGACGCTGCCGTTTCGCCGACAGAGTTTCATACTTTTGTAAATTGTATATCTAGTATCTCCGTTGGAGTTGTCCACCTTGAACGAAAATCAGTCGAGAAGGTAAAAACAAATACATTACCAATTGAAATGAGGACACATCGTTGCTAGCTCTTGTGATCTGTAGCGTTACCAGTATCTGTAAATCAAATATTATTGTTATTATTATAATAAAATCTAGCATGTGCTGTCCCACGGCTGGGCAAGGGCGGAGGCCCTTGTCTAAAGTTTGTATGGAGAACCCTACAATCACGCGGGCGAAGCCGCTGACAGAAGGCTAGTATATTATACTAGCCTTCTGCCTTGATTTTATTATACTAGCCTTCTGTGCTGAATTTGAAAAACCCTTTCTTAGTGTCCTCCTATTCCCTATAGTAGTTTTGGCTTTGCGTTGATATGTCAGCCAGTCAGTTTCTTCTTTTACATATATATAGATAAAAGAAAGTCGTGTGTAGTTACACTATTTATTACTCAGGAACGGCTGAATCGATTTGGCTGACAATTGATAGGGAGGTAAATAGGAACCAGGAGAAGGACATAGGACTCTTTATCCTCATTTAAAAAATAAAAAGCTCATTTATTGCCTAAGGCGGAACAAAGTTCGCCGGGCCAGCTAGAAAACAATAAATGCCGACGGTACTTCACACCGAGTCAGCTTCTAATGTTGTACAAAGCACAGGTCCGATCGTGTGTGGAGTACTGCAGCCACATATGGGCTGGTGCTGCAAAATGCCACCTAGCTTTGGATTCAGTGGAAAGGTGTGCAAAGAGGCTGATTGGTGATCCAGATTTGGTTGGGTCCAATCTTCAAAGTCTCGAGCACAGGCGCAGAGTAGCCAGCTTTGCGGTTTTTCGGATGCATTTTGGAGAGTGTGCGCAGGAATTGCATGATTTGATTCCGCCATCCCAATTTCACCTTCGGACATCCCGGCGTACGGCAAGTATCCACCCTTACGTTGTTAAGACACTTGCGGCCCGGACTAAGCGTTTTGCCTCGTCATTTATACCGCGTACATCGAGGGACTGGAACAGTTTGCCGGCTGCAGTCTTTCCGTCCGAATATAATTTAGGTGTCTTCAAGGCTAGAGTGAATAGGCTCTGAATAAACTAGTGCGCCTTACCATCAACGATTGCATCACTGCTTACCATCAGGTGGGATCGCAGTCAAGCACTAGTTCATTTCAAGTAAAAAAAAAATGCGATATAATTTTGTTCCTAATTGGTAATCTATTAGTTCCAGTACATTGTTCATCGAAGGTCTAAATCACCACTATATTAAACTAGCCTTCTGCCAGCGGCTTCGCCCGCGTGAAAGTAGGATTCTCCATACAAACTTTAGACCCCCATTACATCCCTTTAGGAGCCGAATTTTGAAAATCCCTTTCTTAGTGTTCGCCTACGTCATAAAAGGATGCCTTGTGCAAAATTTCACGCTCGTAGGCCCAGTAGTTTCAGCTGTGTATATATACCTAAAAGGAGAAACTGACTGACTGACATATCAACGTCAGTCAGTCAGTTTCTCCTTTTATATATACACCGTGAAATTTTAATGGTTGTTTTCCCTCAGCGAAATGGTCGTGTCTTGGTAATACAAACGTTTCATAAAAAAATAAAATATTAAAAACAAAATATGGACCTGTAGAGTGCAAGCTAATTATGACGTATCACAACGTGCGAGAGCTTATTTTGGTTTAAATATGTAATGAATCGGTTTCCTTTGATGGCGTGCTGCGGGTGCGTCTCTAGTAGTACTTACAAATTACGTCTAATGTTACTATTGTTTTCGCTTTTTTGAGTTGATGAATATTTTTTATAATTGTTTATATAAAAAAAAACTTTTTATTTTTTTTATTTTTACTGTATGCTTCAAAAGTACTCCTTATGGCAAGTCGTTCTGCCGCGGGAAAACAACCATTAAAATTTCACGGTGTATAGATTACTATAACAATTTACTTACAGAGCATAGTTTGAACAAAATTCCTTTGTTATCCATTGATTAGTTCAAAGCCTAAACCTGACGAAGGCACCTTCTCGACTGCACTATTAGTACCAAGTAAATTGGTTGTTACTCTAATTGAACTAATTGATTACTTCGTTATGTTTTAAAGGAACATTTTAATGGCAGCCATGTTGGCTAGCGAGCAGTGTGGTGGCCCAGTGGTAACGGCCTGAATATGAATCGGTCGTGGGTTCAAACCCAGCCAAGGGCATCTTCATCATCATCGGCCATTTTAATGTTCCTAGCAGTAGGAACATTAAAATGGTCGATGCCGGCATTCTCTATAGCCCTGTGTTCAAATTTGAGGTTGGAGTTAACTCTAATGACGTCGCAGGGTAGATACCTTAAGGCGAGTTTCCATCTGCAAGCAAATAGCATGCAAGTTGCTGTACATTGTTTGCTACCGCGGTATGATGTGATCAAACTGTGATCCTCACCACGCATTGCTACTCGACTTGCATGCAATTTCCTTGTAGATGGAAACGCGGCCTTACACTCGCATTTTTGAACGCAAACGTCAAGTTCTATTGTCAATAGCTTACTCCAACCGACCCTGCTCGAAGTTGGAGTCTATTAGGTTAACTCTAAGGTTATAAAAGAAAGACTGTGAGTTACATTTTGATTCTAGGACATGACGGTTTTCTCACGATGTTTTCCTTTATCGTTTTTAGAGCAGTTGTAATGAAACAAATGACACAAAGTGCACGCGCCTGGCTGGATTTTAACCCGCAACCTACAACTCGTAAGTCGGGGCCGCTACCACTCGCATCAGCCAGGAGCATCATCATTTTAGTCGAAAGCCGAGCCTTTCTCCAAGACACGAGTTGCCATTGCCAACCAGAAAAACTGTAAACAGACTTCGCACCCAGGTTGGGTACAGCAAAGACAATGTTCACAGATAGGGTTCTCGGGCGATTCTGATCTTTCGAGTTCGTGCGGCATCTCTCCAGATCTGAATCAGTGTTTCTTTCAGGTACTACTCCGGGGGGCATTGCCCCCCTGGAATAGCCTTACTGCCCCCCCGGAGCGTATGGAACTTAATCAAAAGCAATAGGTTGCCCATCGCTTATTTGCGCACGTCTGCACCAAATTTACGTATATTCGCGACGAATATCCCTACAATTTTGCAAATTATTTAAACCTGGTATCATTTTAGAGCTGGGGAATCTTTACTGACGTGACGTGGCACTCAATGAACCAGTCAGGAGTTGAGTAGTGCATGACATATTAAAGTAGCCAATCAGAAACCAGAACAACGGCGAATAGTGTTGTATTCGTATCGTTTAGTACGATGAACAGAATCCTAAATAAGGCAAGAAACAGAATGCTACCTACCTGAAACCTCCATGAATTGTATGATGATTAGCATCGAGGGTCCAGAAACTCCAAAAGAAGAATTTCTTCAGAAAGTTGTTGATTTGTACGCAAGAAAAAAGCCACGAAGAATAAGATTTTTGTAAAGAATATTATTTTTTGTAGCTTTTTACAATATTACTTTCACAATCTTTTTGGTTCAGCTTATAGTACCTGTCATTTAATCATTACAATATTACTTTGTTTCGTTTATTTACTCTGCCCCCCCCCAGATCTCTTAACTGCCCCCCTGGAGGATTTTGTCTGAAGGAAACACTGATCTGAACCTGACCATGACGTTCAGAGGCGGCGTAAGGCGTGGGCGACGTGGGCGACCGCCCACGGCCTCGCGGTCCAAGGGTCCTCGCGCCTCGAAGGCCCGCGAACGCAAATATAAATATCTGGCAACTCATATACCAATAAATAATATAAAAATCGGCTAGCAAGTATCTACTACTACCACCGGGTGCACAACCACCTCTGTCGTGTGATTGGGTCAGGTGTATCATTTGCGATCCGATCGCCAGGGAGAGTGGAAACGATGAGAGATGACATGTTGTGTTCTGCAGGGGTCGGTACTACGACCACCCTTGTGGAACATTGGGTACGACTACGTGCTGCGCGACTATTTTCCAGGAAAATAGTGACGTCGTTCCTGACGTCGTCAGGAAAATAGTGTATTATACAGATACATACATAGACGTATAACTATCGTCGGTCGAACTAGCGACACGCGAGGTTGCGATAGTCGGTGGAAGGATTCAGCAGTTGGGATTCGAGGTGGCGCTGTACGAAGCTATCGCCATCGGGTCTACAATGAAGTACTCAACAACCGGTGGAATTTTGACGGGTACTTCCGATGTCTGACTTCCAAACTGAATCGGACTGGGGCTAGTCTTAAGCGGCTCCTGCCGAATAGGGGGGTCCTGCCGGAGACTCTTCGCAGAGATCGTTCCATCTTTGGTCCTGTATGGAGCCTGGAGCGCCGGGATACCGCACGGTTTCCCGTGAAGTGGCAGGTCTCTTTGGGATCTGGAGGCAACAGTCCTTGCACACTTGTACGATTTGTGCATGGAGATGCAACACCAGGACGAAACTCCACAGCCGCATTGCGGGATGGCGGATTCAGTTCCAGCGGGATGTCATGGTGTTATGGCGACAGCCACTGTCGCAACCCAGTTCTGAGTACGCCATAATTATGGCGGTAAGTCTCCTCTTTTATGCCTGGCTGGAAAGACCTCACGGCGTCCTCACCTTCCGCATGACGCAGGTCCTTACCGGACATGGTAAGTTCGGGAGGTATCTGCTCTGGATTCGTGAGGAACTGACGCCCGGTTTTCGCCACTATGTGGAGCACCCGGGGGACACGGTGGAGCGCACGGTAAAGGTATGCCCTGCTTGGGCGGGGCACACTTAGCATTGCCGTGTCCTTGTGGAGAGATCGGCGGCGGCGATCTCTCGCGCTGGGCCGTGGTACAGGCCATGGTCCGGACTGTCAGGCGGACGCCTTCTTCTGCGAAGCAGTAATGCTAGCAAAGGAAGCCAACCGGATAAGGCACTCACGCTCCAGACGCCGCCGGGATTCTGATCCCGATATCCGGCCGTAAAAATTCGTATCAAAAAAATATTTCTCTCAATAAAATCAGTCCTTTTGCATCGTCCTTCAGAGGGCCTCGCAAAATATATCTCGCCCACATCAAATTTAGGTCTTGCCCCGCTACTGATGACGTTTAAAGTAAGCTTGTTTTATTCCTGATCCATAGAGTGCAAGTGACAGCGTTAGACACGTTGTCTAGCGCTGTCTCTTTCCCACTGAAAGTAATATTGAGGTAATACTGCTGTAAGGGCTTGTGGTAGGCCCCCAAATTATGTCCCACTTCCATCCTGATCCTTTCATCCTGAGCGAGTCAATAATCTGTAGGGAGTTATCCTGACTATTTACAGGTTATTAATCAGATCAAAATTTGACCGTGTGATTACTCGTGTAAATAAATTAAACCTTATAATAAAACACACGGAGTGGTAACGGCCCCGACTGAAGCAGTGGTGGCCGAATGGTAACGGCCTCGACTTACGTGTTGTAGGTCGCGGGTTTAAGCCCAGCCAGGCGCATTACTTTGTGTAATTTATTTCATCACCACTGCTCTCAAAACGGTGAAAGAAAACGTCATCGTGAGGAAACCGGCATGTCCTAGCCTTTTGACCCCCAATGCGAACGCGGGTACTAACAGCGAACGCCGGCGTTCGCGGGTATTAACGGAAAGTTATTTATCTATAAAACTTTTAATTTACGTTGTTGGATAAATATCAAAATACCCTGCCGGGCCGGATGGTATACCAGCGATATAGTTCTCAAGGCTTGTGCGCCCGAGTTGTCTCCTGTATTGACGCGCCTGTATCGCCTCTCATTTAGGACTGGTATTGTGCCAAAGTCCTGGAAGCTCGCCAACGTGCAACCCGTGCCCAAAAAGAGCAGTCGTGCCGATCCTGCCAACTATCGGCCGATTTCGATAACCTCCATACTCTGCAAGATTATGGAGCGCGTGTTGAATTCGCGCCTCGTGGCATACCTAGAAGGTAACGATCTCCTCAGCGACCGACAGTATGGATTTCGCCGCAATCGGTCTACTGGGGACCTACTAGTTTATGCCACTCACTTGTGGGGCGAGGCCCTCGAGAGGAATGGGGAAGCTATTGCCGTTTCCTTAGACGTCTCGAAGGCCTTCGATAGGGTATGGCACGATGGCCTTTTGTCTAAGCTTCCAGCGTACGGCATTTCTCCTGGTCTGATAAACTGGGTAAAAGACTTCCTGAGTGAACGGTCACTCCGAGTTGTTGTCGATGGATGCTCATCAGAGCCTATGACGACTAATGCCGGTGTTCCTCAGGGGTCTGTTCTCTCTGCAACTCTATTCCTGCTCCAAACTGCTGCCTGCTGCAACTCTATTCCTGCTCCTTTTCGGGATGTATCCCTGGAGTGCACCAACCGCCTTCAGCTCTTGGGAATGGACATTGCTTCAGACCTCAACTTTGGGTTCATTGAGTCCAAAGCCAAGGTAGCTGCTAGAAAACTCGGCGTTCTTGCAAAAGTCCGACGGTACTTCACACCGAGTCAGCTTCTAATGTTTTACAAAGCACAGGTCCGATAGTGTGTGGAGTACTGCAGCCACATATGGGCTGGTGCTGCAAAATGCCACCTAGCGGCTTTGGATTCAGTGGAAAGGCGTGCAAAGAGGCTGATTGGTGATCCAGATTTGGTTGGGTCCAATCTTCAAAGTCTCGAGCACAGGCGCAGAGTAGCCAGCCTTGCGGTTTTCTACAGGTTGCATTTTGGAGAGTGTGCGCAGGAATTAGGTACATGATTTGATTCCGCCATCACAATTTCACCTTCGGACATCCCGGCGTACGGCAAATATCCACCCTTACGTTGTTCAGACACCTGCGGCCCGGACTAAGCGTTTTGCCTCGTCATTTATACCGCGTACATCGAGGGATTGGAACAGTTTGCCGGCTGCAGTCTTTCCGTCCGAATATAATTTAGGTGTCTTCAAGGCTAGAGTGAATAGGCTCTTAATAAACTAGTGCGCCTTACCATCAACGATTGCATCACTGCTTACCATCAGGTGGGATCGCAGTCAAGCACTAGTTTATTGCAAGTAAAAAAAACCCTATAAAAAAAAAACTCAAATATTGTACATTCTATTTTTTTAAATTTGACAACGGCGCGTGGCGCGAAATCATACCGCGAGCGCCGGCGCTCACTTGGGTGTCGACCGGCTAGAACCAAAAATTCGAAGACATGTGACATCCACCAACCCGCACGTGGTGGATTACGGCCCATTCCCCCTTATAGAGAGGAGGCCTGTGTCCCTGCAGTGGGAACATTAAAAAAGGGTGATGATGATGAATAAAACACATAGATTTTGGTCTCCTTTTAATACCTTTTTTCAAAAGCTCTCATATGCTTGAAGTTGACGAGGCGTCTAACTTGACTCGCCTTAGGGTTTAAAGCATGCAGCTTATTTTTTTTGATGATCATCCTTCGAACTCCAGCATTTACTCTCTGCCCCACCATTGACGATGCTATGCTGACTGCGAAGACCAGCACTGTTGACATAATGCGTTTTAAATAATTAAAAAAGCGATAAAAAACCCGGCCATGTTTATTTTTAGGTGGGTACAGTACGGCCATCGGATCTTGGCGAGTCTGAATTTAAGCTCTGCGAATTTTAGCGCTTGAAAACTCGTAAAAAATATATAGTTGAAACAAATAAATGCAATTTGCAGCTGTTATTGCTGTTAAAAATTGTTATTGGCATTTATTTTTTTAATTCCTTTATTTTTGTACGAACTTCAGACTCGCCAAGATCTGACGGGCGTACTGTATTTTGGCTTCACTTCACCTATCTATCTACACAATGTATACTCAGTACTCTTTTTGTAACCTCGTCTTCACATGATATCAAAATTAACAATTCCCTATTCAGGACCACTGGTACTAATTTAATTCGCCAAGATCCGACGGCCGTACTGTTCTTTTTTTTTATTATTTTTTTTTTTTATGGTAGGTGAAAATCATCCAATGACGAAACCCGCTCTTGGGCGGAGCGGGAGACCAGTGTCAGACTCTTACTGACTAAAAAAACCTACCCCGTACCTTCCTTGCCTTATTTCTGGAGTCGAGGTAACAGTATACACATACTCTCTAGGCTCCAGGAGGCTTCGACCCTGAAGGGCCCCTGCAGTTTGCTGACAACTCCTTGAGGCGCGCGGGAACGGTGCGCGCCGTTGACGACTTGGACTCGGTCTTACCAGACGACCGGACGGCGAGCTACCCATTGCTCACCGTCCGCGAACGGCCGTACTGTAAAAATCATCTAATGACGTCTCCACATCCTTGGGTGGTACAGTGGGGCGGGAGATAGTGTCAGATTTTTACTCACTCAGGGCCAAATTCACCAATAAAACTAATAGCGATTATTTAAAACAAAACACAAACTCACCATCATCATTTCAGCCGAAAGACGTCCACTGCTGGACATAGGCCTCCCCCAAGCGCCGCCACAAAGACCGGTCCTGTGCGTGGCATCGGTCCACCCCTATGTATGCTTAAATCTTTAAAAGTATGCAACGGATTTTGATACGGTTTTTTTAATAGATAGAGTGATTCAAGAGGAAGGTTTATGTGCAATACATGCGTAATATATTCAATATCAGTACCCGTGCGAAGATGGGGCGGGTCGCTAGTAAAGTAACAATTCATTAAAGTTAGTTAAAGAAACTTACAAGAGAACAAACAAGGCAGTATCAACCGCAGATTCATAGTTTAAATAACAAATATTCTGTAAATACCGACTCATAATGATTACTGGCAGATATGTGATGGTAATAAGTGTACCTAAGCCTGTATTCACAGCGGGCTGCGTCATTGTTCGAATATGTAGCGACTACTAGCGACATCTTTTGTAAAAAAAAAACTTTTAGACTTTTTTTGGAAAAAATAAATGTTTGCAGGCCGAACGCAGAGCCTAAATCCCACAACACAAGGAATCCTAGTGTGGGATCTAGGACCTCCTTGTAAATTTTATTCGTTAATAAATATTTTTCATTTTTTTCATCTATGGTAGTCGCGGGCTTGCGGACGGTGAGCAATGGGTAGCTCGCCATTCGGTCATGTAGTAACAAGTCGTCGACGGCGCACTCTGTTCCCACGCTCTTCAAGGAGTTGTCAGCAAATGTAGAGCCCCAACTGCAGGGCCGAAGCCTACTGGGGCCCCGGCCCGGTTTCTGAAAGGAAAGTCCGACCTTGATATGAAGGATAAGAAGGAATGGAGTAGGTCGTTTAGTCAGTAAGAGTCTGACACTGTTTCCCGGTCCTCACAAGGGCAGGATTCGTCATTAGATAATTTTTCCCACCATAAAAAAAAAACATCTATGGTGGTGGTTCTCCATGCGAATTGAACCCGAAAGCCCGAAATCACCTAACATCGTCACCAAATATATCATCTGTTGGAAGGAGTGTGAGGATCCTCCCTTTTCAACGAAGGTTTGCTGGCCTTTACCCTCTGTTCAGCATACGTTCAAAAATAGATAACCGAGGTCGTAGAACGAAAATGACAGCTGAAAGGGCTCAGGTCTCGCGCTGGACCCTGGTTCAGGCCATGATCCCGATCCCTTTTTCGAGTCACCGTAGGCGCGGGCATGCGGTCGGCGAACATCGTAAAAAAGTACCTAAGTAGGTAACTTGATTTTTTGCTTAGCAGAAGGCCGACAGATACTTTTGAACTTATTGCGAAGAAACATCAGTTTTCCCCACATGTCAATTAATCCTAAAAAAAATTCACGATTGGTGTATAATGCGCCTTTGTTGACCATTTCAAATGCACTGTCTTTTTTCCAATTAAAAATTTCATGCCTATTTCATACAGCGATAAAACTTAAGACAATGTGCACGCAAAGGCATATGACATATTCGTTTTTAAAAAGTGGAGATTCCAAGATGTGTTCATATAAATAATAAAAAAAATGTTATGTTATTGTATAGTATATTGTAACTTTAGATCTACAACGTGTAACTTTAAATGCGCAAAACGTCAAAATACTGGGTGGGCCAAAAAAAATCACCCTATTGAAAGATGCTCTCATTTTTGCAAATGATTGCCAATGTCAAATATGTTTTGATATTTGTGACCTAGACAGATGAACAAGGCATGGAGCCATGCACTCCCCAAGAACCCGGAATAATCGCATTCCCGGGACGCCTCATCTCTCATGTTGGCGATTCGCGCTGGCCGATAAGATAGCCCGATTTAAGCATTCCAGACTTTTGTGGGGTTTTAGAAGTCCCGTCTTAACGTGAACAAGCCCGAGACTCTGGAAGCCCTCAAGGACAACATTCGACACAAGTGCGAGAATCTGTCGCTCGAAGTTCTCGCCGAAGTGATGAAAAATGCCATAAAACGAACCCGTATGGCGAACAGTTGTGACGGCGCCCTTTTGACCGATATAATCTTCTCGATTTGACCAATAAAATTCTTAAGGTTCAAATAAACTTAATCAAAAAACAAAATCGATGTTTTTCATTAAGGAAAAAAAAGAGAACCAAACAACATCGGATGACTTTTTTGGCCCACCTTGCATGCGTTGTTGTTTCTTCGCAATAAGTAAGCGCAGAACAATGTATACCTATTCACCACGCAGGCCCAGTGCGGGTTAGTGGAGGTCACATGTCGTTTTGATTCTAGGACATACCGGTTTCGTCACAATGTTTTCCTCCACCGTTTTGAGAGCTGTGGTGGTGAAATAAATTACACAAAGTAATACGCCTGGCTGGGTTTGAACCCGCGTCCTACAACTCGTAAGGGGTCTTTACAACTCGGCGACCGTTGCTCTCAATTTAAATCAATTATATAATATTCCAATACAGTTAATGGAAGGTTGCCGACATAGCGAATGGAATCGCCAAATTTAAGTGGCAAGGGGCAGGACACATTCCACGCAGAACGGATGGCCGCTGAGGCCGAAAGGTTCTGGAGTGGCGACCGCGTACCGGAAGACGTAGCGTTGGAAGGCGACAAGGTGGACCGATGACCTGGTCAAGGTTGCTGGAATCCGATGGATGCACGACGCACAGGACCGGTCTTTGTGGCGGCGCTTGGGGGAGGCCTATGTCCAGCAGTGGACGTCTTTCGGCTGAAATGGTGATGATGATGAATGGAATATTATATTATAATTAGTTAATTACGAAACAATACACCTCAAATCTATTACTTATTACCATCGATCACGGATAAATACAAGGTGTCATTGACATGTTAACGCAAACGAATACTATAGATCCAGTACACGATTCTGGACACCCCACTGGTGGAATTTTTCGTCGGATTTTTTTCAAATTTTTGAAAAAAAAGTTTTGTTTTTTTATTTGTTACCTGTATAAAATCGTTATTCTAACCAATCCCAATGATATTTATAGAAAAAAAAATTAAAACTAAATTACAAAAAAACAATTACCTACTTATAAAAAAATCATCGAGGCAAATAAAGTCATTATTCTAATCAAACCAGATGACATTTTTAATTTGGAATGTAATTTACTCATTTTTTTCACAAAAATATGTTAAAATGACGTTTTTATACGGTTTAATTTAAAAAACGTAAAAAATTCACTAAAAAAAAATGAAAAAAAACCGACAAAAAATTCCACCATTGGGGGGTCTAGAATCATGTACTGGATCTATGGTATCCGTTTGCGTTAACATGTCAATGACACCCTGTATATTACCGAGTTTCTATGGCGATCTTCCAGCTCCAGACCAGATCTGTTTACCATTTAGCATCAAAGCACTTGTCAAGACGAATCATACGAGCCCAAATTCGATGTGGCTATGTCGTTTAATTACTGCGTTCCTATGGCTATCTTCCAGCTCCGTCATCAGACCCTTTTTACCACATAGGATCAAAGTAATCGTTAAGATGAATCACACGAACTCAAATTAGATGTGGTTGTGTCATTTTATTACGAAGTTCCTATGACTACCTTCCAATTCCATCATCACACCCTGACTACCATAGGAAACACCGGACTTATCTAGCATCAAAAAAAAAATTACGTGTAAAAGTGTTTTTTAAACCTACTTGCAAAATAAAGATCATTTATTTAATATCGACGTACTTGTCGATAAAAATTAAACGAGCCCAAAAATGAAGAGTTTGTATTGTTTAATTGCCAAGTTCCTATGGCCACCTTCCAGCTCAGCAGATCAACTCCATGTCATCATAATATTGCATTGTCACGCGATTTACAAATGCATGTAAAATTTCAGCTTAATCGGTAACCAGGAAGTAGATCAAATTCAATTTATTTATATAGTTTAATATAATAAATATCGTTTATTCATTCATTTTATAACTACATATACACATAAACATCATTTATATATATAATAAACTAGCTTTTGCCCGTGGCTTCGCCCGGGTGGTATTGGGGTTGGGGTTTCAGGGATAAAAAGTAGCCTATGTCCTATTCCGGAGTGTATCCTATGCCTGTGCCAAATTTCATCCAGATCCGTCCAGCCGTTTTGGCGTGATTGAGTAACAAACATTCAAACATCCAAACATCGTAACTTTCGCATTTATAATATTAGTAAGAAAAATAATTTAAAAGATTCGATCACTAACATCGGTCAGGTGAAGCTAATATAAAGCTTGTATAAAATTAATGTAAAAACCGTGAAATTGATTGATTATTTATAATTTTAATTAAATGACCATAATGGTAAGAAATTATTCATAGTCCATATAATGTTGTCTATATAAAAAAACCAAAAGTTTGTATGTGTGTCTGTCCGTTACACCTTTACACTCAAACCGGCTGGGCGAATTAAGATAAAAAAAATTAGTTTTAGAAACTCTGATGATAAGACTGACTCAACTGGTAAAAACCCAACCAGAGCGTGTCGGACGGGCCACACTCAGTGTAGGGTTCCGTAGAGAACGGAGAGAAAAGAATGCTTGCTTCAGAAATTGATTGTACAATTTTTCAAAAAATGTTGATCCTATCTTTGATCTAGCCTAGAAAGGGAAAGTTTCCTTTTGAGATGTTTTTCATACTTTCTAAACTAATAGTTCAAAAGTTAGAGGGGGAGGGCGCATTGTTTTTTACTTTTGGAGCGATTATCTCCGAAAATATTAACATTAAAAAAATATTTTAGTAAACCTTCGTTCAGTTTTTAAATAACTACTTTTTTTCTAAGCGAGGCCAATGACTACAGCAATAACAACTACGTACAGGTCATTCGACTCGCTCAGCTGGTCTCTACTTAAAGAATTTAATTTCGTACATATACGAATATTTAATAAAAAAAAGTATTTTTTTTACTAGCGGTGTATTTTACGAGAGCGAAGCCGATGGAAAAAGCTATTAACTATAGGAATAAATACTTGAAGATCTAAAATTTTCCCGCAATGTGGTTCCAGATTCTTAATCAGCATGATTTCTCGAAATATTTTTCTTCTAACACTTTTCTGCTCCGCATTAGGAGAGCACAATCTTAAACAAGCCTGCTCGCAGATCAGGAAAGGTGAGTTATTCCATCTTTTTTTTTATGGTGGTAGAATCATCTAATGACAAATCCCGCCCTTGGGCGCAGCGGGAAACAGTGTCAGACTCTTACTGACTAAACAACCCACCCCATTTCTTCTTAGCGTTTATACCGCGGCCGGACCTTCCTTTCAGAAACCGTAAGCCTAAGCCCCAGTAGGCTTCGGCCCTGCAGTTAGGCCTCTACATTTGCTGACAACTCGAGGCGCGCGAGAACAGAGCGTTCCGTTGACGACTTGGCGTGGTCTGGACTGTTACCGGATGCCCGGACGGCGAGCTACCCATTGCTCGCCGTCTGCAAGTCCACTAGTTATTCCATTTTCACTTTTGAAGGGGTGACACCACCAACTTCCGCACCGGGTGTCACCCAAGGTAGCTACGCCATTGATTTCATGCACAGAATTGACCTTTCCACAGATTTATTAAGTATAGATAGAAGAAGAAGATATAGTATAACTACTTTTGTTACAGGTTTTACTGCTGGCTTCAAACATCATGTACAACCAACTATTATTCCTCCTTTACTGCCGAACTACTACGAATTGGTTAGTAACATCGTTTAATAGATTCCATGATACTCTAAATCAGTGATGGGCAAAATACCTACGGCTCACGGGCCATCTCTGGCCCGCGAAAGCATTTAATCCGGTCCATTGACGCGCGATGGTCTTTCAAAAGGAATACTATAAAAATATAGCCCGCTATAATTATATTTTGAAGGTCTAGAAGTATAAAACTTAGTAGAATAATAAACGCATAGGTAAAGGAACTGATGACTGGCCAGTTGGTCTAGTGGTTGGTTTTTTTTTTTTTTTTTTTTTGGTAGGTGAAAATCATCCAATGACGAAACCCGCTCTTGGGCGGAGCGGGAGACCAGTGTCAGACTCTTACTGACTAAAAAACCTACCCCGTACCTTCCTTGCCTTATTTCTGGAGTCGAGGTTACAATTTTCACATATCCTCTAGGCTCCAGGAGGCTTCGACCCTGAAGGGCCCCTGCAGTTTGCTGACAACTCCTTGAGGCGCGCGGGAACGGTGCGCGCCGTTGACGACTTGGACTCGGTCTTACCAGACGATCGGACGGCGAGCTACCCATTGCTCACCGTCCGCGAGCCAGTGTCTACGGTGGCCGGATATCGGCAGGATCGCGGCGGCGACGGCTACGGCGAGTACGCCGTTGCCTTTGCCTTATGCGGTCGGCCTCCTCCTTTACGAGCATTACTGCTTCGCAGAAGGAGGCGACCGCCTGCCATTCCTCTTCGCTGCGGACCATGGCCTGAACCAGGGCCCGACGCGAGAGGTCGCCGCCGCCGATCACCCCCACGAGGACACGGCGATGCTCTTCCCAAGCAGGGCACACCTCCACCGTGTGCTCCACCGTGTCCTCCGGGCTCGCCTCACAGTGGCGACACCCGGACGTCTCTTCCACACGGATCCGGTGCAGGAATCTCCCGAACTTCCCATGTCCGGTGAGAACCTGCGTCATGCGGAAAGTGAGGACGCCGTGAGGTCTATCCAGCCACGCCTCAAAGAGGGGCACTACCGCTGAGATTACGGTGTGCCCAGCGCTGGGTTGCGACAGTCGCTGTTTCCACTTCACCATGAGATCTCGCCGGAGCTCCTTCCGCCACGCCTCGACATGTTCGGGCAGCGGATCTTCGCCCCGGCGTTGCATCTCCACGCGCTGGTCATGCATGTGTGCAAGGACTGTTGCCTCCAAATCCCATGGTGGTAGGCCAGCAAGGAGGCTCGCCGCCTCGCGGGACACCGTGCGGTGTCCCCGCACCATCCGGATGGCCATGACCCTCTGGCAGGCGTTCAGCTGGGCCGCCGGGCGTTTACGCAGCGTCGGCGCCCACACTGGTGCCCCATAAAGGGCCATGGACCGGACGATGCCGGCGCAGAGCCTCCGGCAGAAGGCGTCTGGACCCCCAAGGTTCGGCAGGAGCCGCTTGAGAGCAGCCCCCGTCCGATTGAGTTTGGGGGTCAGACGTCGGAAGTGCTCCTCGAAATTCCATCGGCTGTCGAGGACAAGTCCTAGGTACTTCATCGTCGACCCGACGCCGATGTGAACTCCTTCTACCGTTAGTTGGGAACCCGTTGGTGGCGCGTTCCGAGGGCCGTGAAAGCACATGGCCTCGGACTTGTGCAGTGCCACCTTGAGTCCCAACTGCTGGATCCTCTCAACGACTGTCGCAACCCCACGTGTCGCTAGTTCGACCGCCGCCTGGTACGACCTTCCCTGCGCTAGGACCAGCGTGTCGTCTGCGTAGCAGACCACGCTGACCCCTACGGGGAGTTCGGCGCGCAGCACGTAGTCGTACCCGATGTTCCACAAGGGCGGTCCTAGTACCGATCCCTGTGGGACACCGCACGACATCTCTCGCCGTTTCCAATCTCCTTGGTGACCGGGGTAGACTATGTTGGTCTAGTGGTTGGTGACCCTGACTGCTATGCCAGAGATCGTGGGTTCGATTCCCACCCAGGACAAATGTTTGTGTAATTAGCACGACCATTTGTTCTGTGTCTGGGTGTAATTTATCTATAATATGTATGTATTTAGAAATATATAAGTATGTTTATCAGTTGTCTAGTACCTACTCATAACACAAGCTGCACTGCTTAGCTTGGGATTAGACGGCGTTGAGCATGCGTTGAGTGATAGTTGTTGATTAAAAAAAAACTCTTTAGAAAGAGTGAGCATAGAAATCTAATAAAAAAAAACAATGCCAATTACAGTTTTTAACGGCAATAACTGCAAATTGCATTTATTTGTTTAAACCATTTATTTTTGTACGAGTTAGAGGCTCCTCCTGGAGCCGAGGGTTGGTGCGAAAGCGGGGCTCTGGGAATAAGGCAAGGCAGGAACGGGGTAGGTTGTTTAGTCAGTAAGAGTCTGACACTGTTTCCCCCTCCGCTCAAGAGCGGGATTCGTCATTGGATGATTTTTACCTACCATTAAAAAAGCAGTGTCGACTGAACTTAGCAGCACTGCTGATTTTAGCTGCACAGCGCCGTAATATGGTTATGTATTTTGGCTTCGAGTACGCATACCTACACTGTACACCGTAATGAAACACGTAACATAACAATGTAATATTTAATTCCAGACCATTCCTGAATGCCCTGGAGACTCAGTCACCGGCGGCGTAGATGTGATGGTGTGCGACTATGACATAATACCCCTCGTGAAGTTCATTGAGCCGTCCAGAGTCGCGGTACAGCGGAGAGGCAGCATGGATACTTACTTAGTGATTTATATAACCTTGCATTGCAAAAACCCTCCGAATACAGCTTAAGAACTCTGTCAATATACAACGTGTTATGTTAAAGCCGCGTTTCCACTAGGCAACAATTGACGCGCAACATGTTGCACAACAAGTTGCCCAACATGTTGAAAGTCAGCGCGGAACTTTTGTTGAACAACGTTGTCTGTCTATGTATGTACTACTTTACGTTAGTCGTCGCCAATATGTAGCCAGAGGAACTTGTGTTGATTTCAGCGGCATCGGTTATAATTTTATCGAAAAATGCATCGAAAAGGAAAAAACCACGTTGGTGGGTTACAAAATGCCTAGAAAATACACCGTGAAATTTTAATGGTTGTTTTCCCGCGGCAGAACGACTTGCCATAAGGAGAACTTTTGAAGCATACAGTAAAAAAAAAAAAAAGTTTTTTTTTTTATAAAATAAAAAATATTCATCAACTCAAAAAAAGCGAAAAACAATAGTAACACTTGACGTAATTTGTAGATACTACTAAAGTCTCTTTAAATGAAGATTAATTAAATGTTAAAACCAAAATAAGCTCTCTCTCTATTCAATATAAGCTGTCGCACGTTGTGATACGCCATAATTAGCTTGCACTCAACAATTTGATTTTTTGTTTTTAATATTTTATTTTTGTATGAAACGTTTGCATTACCAAGACAAAACCATTTCGCTGAGGGAAAACAACCATTATGTGCAGGTTGCACATTTATAACTATGCTGGGATTGGTGGGGAAATAAAAGGCGCTATTCTTGAAGGCTTGAATTTATTCCTGAAGCCGTTTCTTCATGCTCTTCTTCCTTTTTCTTTCTTCTTTCTTCCTTTTTCTTCAGGTGTTTCTTCTTCTGTTGCTGCTCGCCAACTGTGTCGAACCCAAAAATCCACTCGTAATTTATACAAATTTCTCTAAAATAATCTAAGGTCTCTGATTGGACGACCAATAAGAGCGCACGAATTTAAACCAATAAGAATTAAGACGATTTCGACACAATTTGCTTAAGTACGACGAAACTTTACCGTAACGAGAGCCATTACACATTTTTTACACTTTTCTCTAATTTCTTAAACACTAACATATAGTAAACTATACATTTTTGAAAACTACTAACTTAGACCTATCTAGGAAAAATAAAATATATGTGAAAACCAAACATAACATATATCGCTAAATTCTATTAAGGAACATTCTAGTAGTACATTCTGTACTGTGAGATCGGTCTAACTATTAAAATAATATAACAATCTGAAATGACCTATTCTAATAAGAAACTTAAGAACTCTAATATCTAATAAGAATCTTATATCTATGTAAACTTACAACTCTATGTACTTACAGCTATATAAAACTATATTTCTTATCAGCTATGATAATGATACTTGATCACTTAGCAATCTATACTATTTTTCCTATAAACATTCGGAATCTGTTCATAAAACTATTACTTATCACTATTAACTAACGCTTAATTGTTTATAAAACTATGTACTGTCCCACACATCACTCCCGCCGTGCGACCGCGTCGCATTCTGTTCCGGTGCGGGCACGTCGTCTGTAGGCAGAGGCAGGATCACCAGCTTCCTCACCGGCCGGCGCAGGACACCTCCTTTGGTCTGCACGTCCACCGTCCGCACGATGTTGTCGGGGCCTGGATACACCGCGATGACTCGCCCTCGTATCCACACGTTGCGGGGCAGGTTCGGATCGACGATCTGCACGAGGTCGTTTATCTTGACTTCTTGACCTCGTCCGTAGGGCTCCCGCCGGTGTTGGAGCTCAGGAAGGTACTCCTTCACCCAGCGGAGCCAGAAGATGTCAGCGAGCCTCTGTGCAGCTCGCCAGCTGGACCGGGAGATGGTGTCTTGCTCGGAGAATGTGCCTGGCTGTGGCACGCGCCCAGGACCCCCCAGCAGGAAATGGTTGGGAGTCAGGGCCTCTGGATCTTCTGCGCTGACGGAGACGTGAGTCAGCGGGCGACTGTTGACTGTGTACTCCACTTCAGCAAGTAGAGTGGCGAGGACTTCTTCGGTGGGTTGGCGCTCGTGCAGTGTTGCTGCGAGCACGGTCTTTACGGAGCGCACCATACGCTCCCAGGCACCGCCCATGAACGGAGCACTAGGCGGGATGTATCGCCAGGCGATGGTCCTCTTCGCTGCTTCTTCTGCCGTCGCCGCGTCGATTGCCTGTCGTAGTTCCTTGTCGGCAGCCTTTAAGTTGGTGCCGTTGTCCGACCAGATTTCAGCCGGGCAGCCACGTCGTGCGATCATGCGTCTGACCGCCATCACAGCTGAATCGGTGCTGAGCGAGCCGGCGACTTCCAGATGGATGGCTCGCGTCGTGAGGCACGTGAAAATGGCCACGTATCTCTTCTGTCTGGTGCGTCCGACGGTCACGGAGAGAGGCCCGAAGTAGTCGACCCCGGTGAAAGTGAAGGGTCGCCTGTGGTGTGCTAGGCGACACGCTGGCAGGTCTCCGGTTCTTGGGTGCGGCGGCGCTTGAGTCTTCATGCGGCAGAAGAGGCATTGTCGAAGGATTGCGCGCGTGATGGGACGCAATGTTAACACCCAGTATTGTTGGCGACACTCGTTGACGGTTGCCTCAACGCCGGCGTGATGGAGCTGCCGATGAACCGCTTGAATCCACAACTTCACCGTCTGATGATCTCCGTCGACTACTAGCGGGCTCTTGACATGTTCCTCTATGTCTTTGGCTGCTCGGATACGGCTCCGAAGACGGAGTGAGCCGTTGACTGTTTCGACGCTGAGCTGGTGAAGGCGGCTCTCTTTTGCTACCGGCTTTCCACTGTTAAGGCATTCTATTTCTTCTGTGAAGGCCTCTTCTTGAGAAGACCGCATCAGGAGCTCTTCGGCTTTCTTTAGGAGCTCGGCGGTGACTGGAAGCAGCTGTAGCGTCGGTCTCTTCTTCGCTTTGGGCGCCTGAGGTTTCGCTTTCGTAGGTCTATTCTTCGTCCAAGTTGGATCCGCTTCCTTGTTCTTCTTCGTACGCCTGTAGTGTACCTTTTGGCTGGTAGTTCTACAGAGTTCTATAAATTGTAGAACTCGTGCCGTCGCGTACCGAAGACGGTCCCAACTGGAGAACTTAGCTGGGTCAGGCAGACCCTCTGCTAGCTTCAGTCTTCTACTATCGCTGTTTATGTGATGCGTCTTCTCCTCTTCGGACTCAAGAAGAGTTCTTTCTTCTATTGTCTTTGCCGGTTCTATTGGCCAGAAGTCTTCCGTCAAGTATAGGAAGTCTGGTCCTTTGTACCAACGGTGGTCTTTATCGAAATTAGTTGGCACATCTCTTGTCGCGTCGTCGGCGACATTCTGTTTCGTCGGAACCCAGCGCCAGTCGTTGACTGTAGAGCTCTCTTCTATTGCTGCAAGACGATGAGCCACGTATGGTTTGTATGAGCGTGATCCGGTTCTAATCCAGGTGAGTACTGTCTTACTATCCGTCCAGAATATTTTCCTGTCAGGTTTTCTTTCATGTTCTTCAATTACTGTTTCGGCGAGCCTGGTTCCCATGACGGCTGCTTGGAGCTCCAATCTTGGTATGCTGGTCAACTTGAGCGGAGCTACCTTCGCCTTGGCAATGATTAGAGATACTCCCACCTCGTTGTCTGGTGTCACTGCCCTCCAGAACAGGACTGCCGAGTAAGCCGCTTCACTGGCGTCGCTGAAGACGTGAAGTTCGAGGGAGGCGGCGTCGCTGTAGTGCAGATATTGCCGCGGGATTGCTACGTTGTGGAGACTTTTCAGATGACTCATCCACAATTCCCATTGCTCCGCTAGGTCTTCATCGATGCGGTCGTCCCATGCTGTTCCTCGGCGCCAAACTTCCTGGAGTAACTGTTTCGCCCTGATGGTGACAGGCGAGGCGAATCCCAACGGGTCGAAGAGTGACATCACTATGCGCAAGGCTTCTCGCTTCGTTGGCTGCTTTCCTTCTATGAGTGCCGCAGGTATTCTTGCTAAGTTGAGGTTGAATGTTAGCTCGTCCGAGTTCATCTTCCAAATGACACCCAGTACTCGTTCCGTTTGCTCTTCAGTCTTGTACAGCTCTAAGTCTTCTATCTGGTTTTCCTCTCCCAGTGCTTCTAGGAGTGACGCTGAGTTTGACTTCCATTGCTTCAATTCGAAGCTGGCCTTCTTATGTACCTCGCGCACACTCGTCGTAACTCTCACTGCGTCTTCTATATTTCTAAAGCTGTCCAAATAGTCGTCGACGTAGTGCTTGTTCACTATTGCAGCTGCGGCTTCCGGATGACTATCTTCGTGCTGCTTGGCATTCAGGTTCTTCACATAGATGGCTGTAGACGGCGAACTTGATGCTCCGAAGATCAATGACGTCATTCTGTACTCTTCCGGAGGTCGGTCGTCGCGGCGGTCCCCGCGCCACAAGTACCGCAGTGCGTCTCTATCTTCTGTGCGCAACTTGACCTGCATGAACATCTCCTTGATGTCTGCTGTCACCCCGATGAGATGCTGTCGGAAGCGCATGACGACGCCCGGCAGCGACTGAAGCAAGTCTGGACCTTTGAGGAGCATGTCGTTGAGGGCCACCCCTCTGGTCTTGGCGGCAGCGTCATGCACAACACGCAGTTTGTCCGGCTTCATGGGGTTAATGACTGCGAAGTGTGGCAGGTACCATGTCTTCTCAGGAGTCTTCTGTGGCGGTGCGGGCTCGGCGTAACCCTTTTCTATAAGAGCTTCCATCTGTTCGACGTACTTCTTCTTGAGGGCTGGATCACGATCGATCTTCTTTTCTATGTTGAAGAGCCTCTTCAGTGAGTTTTCATAGTTGTCCGGGAACTTGACGTCTTCCTTCTTCCAGAGGAGGTCGGTCTGATATCTTGTCTCTTCTATCTTCTCGGTCTTCTGTTCGAGAATTCTTAGAGCCTTCTCCTCTGGATCGGTTTTCGGTCTCTTCGGGTTTATGCAGAGGGCGTCCATCTCAAAGTATCTCTTCACCAGGTCCTCCAGGTCATCTTCTGTTTCCTTCACTGTTGACACGAAGTCGATCTTCTGGCCGAAGGAGTTGGTTTGGCTACCATGAAGTACCCATCCGAGAGGCGTGAGAGACGCCACTGGATGGTCCTTGCTTCCTTTCCTGGTCTCTTCGGTCAGCAGGAGATGCCAGTTGTCTTGCCCGATGAGGATGCGTGGCTTCGCATTGGAGTACGTGAGATATCCCCTGATGTCGGATAGGTGTGGACATCCTTCTACTAATTCATATGGAACCCGTTGAGAGGAGACGTGTAAGTTCTTCACTGTTCTTGCATGGATCTGCTCCTCATGTTCGTTGAGCCCTTTCAATCCGATGGTTACTCTTCTTGATGCCGATTCCGCAGTCTTCAAGTCATTGATGGTTTCTATCTTCAGTGGATCTACTGGTCCTGTGGCTCCGATGCTCGTCGCGATGTCTTCGTCGACAAGTGTGACAGTTGATCCGTCGTCCATCAATGCGAACGTACTGACTGTTCCCTTTGGTCCCTTCACCTGGACCGGCAGGATCTTCAAGTAGGATTGTTTCTTTATTGTCCATGTCGAATTGATGACCTCTGTTTTTGTTTCTGTCTTCTCAGCCTGGTCTGTTTTTCTGTCTTGATGAAGCAGCTTGTGATGCGTGTATTTACATCCGTTGACACCACACGGCTTCGCTGTACAGTGGTGAGTCTTGCTTCTATATCTTAGGCATCTGAAGCAGAGGCGTTTGGACTTCGCTGTATCCCATCTTGAGTTCACTTCTTTTTTCTTGAAAGCGTCGCACTCGGTCGCGTTGGAGTGGCTTGTTTCGTCGCACACGAAGCACTTCAGTGTGTTGCTCTTTTCTATGACGTTAGTGACCCGCTGAGTCTTCTTCGGAGGTGCGGCCGTCGGTGTACGGGCGTCCACCTGTTCAGGTAGCGCAAAGGGCCCGCACAACTCTGCTTCCCTCTTGAAGAATCTCTCCATCTTGACCAGGCAGGGATCCTCCTTGGGTTGCGTTGCTGAGAAGTCATAATAGCGGTACTGGAGCGTCGGCGTCAGTTTGCCTACCAAAGTCTTCGCAAGTTCGGGGTTGTACATGTAATTGTAGCAGCCCAATGTCTTCAGTGTTGCTACGACGTTGGAGACTTTCGTGGCGAATATGCAAATGTCCCTTGGCGACTCGGTGAGACGTGGTAGACTCCGGAGTGTATCCATCTCTATCATCGCTATTGATTCCGGTCTACCAAATCTTGATTCTAGAGTCTTCATTACTTCTGAAGGGTGGGCGTTGGTGATGAGAAGCCCTTCAACTGCTTCTCTGGCTTTTCCTTTTAAGTTCCTTCGAAGTCTGTTGATATTTTCTACGGTACTGAATGTTGGTTCAGACTCGTAGTAGGCGGCGCGGAAGGGTAGCCACTCCTGGTGCGACCCACTGAAGAAAGGCAACTCGATGAATTTGGGTCGCTGGGCGGCGCTGACAGCCCGAGTGATGGCTTCAGCTAGGAGGGCGATGTCTCCTGGTCCTCCCGCCGGTGTTCGGTGAACCTCCTCTTGCTTTGGTGGTTCGTGGTGGTGGACTATCTTCGGCTCTGGCTGGGGCTGGTGAGGCTCGTTGGCTATGGCTAGGACGGGACGAGCCTCCTGGTTGTCCAACCAGTTGTCCACACGGGCGTTCACTTCTGAGTAGAGGGAGACTCCATCTTCTTTCTCTACTTCATCTTCTTCATCATCTTCCCTATCTGTATCCTCCGTTTCTAGCGCGGCCAGGCGTGCAGCAGCTAGTTCCACTTGGAGGCGAAGCAACTCTTCCTTTGCTCTGGCGATTTTCTGCAACTTCGTCTTGCTGCAGGTCGATCCCCCCCCTCCCCCCTTCTTGCTAGGGGGGCGGAGGAGCTGTGTGCCGGTTGGTTTCGACGTACCGGCGGCGGTCCTGACGACTCTCTTCACAGTTGAGGCGTCAGTATCACGGCGATTCGATGTGACAGCAGCGGGCGGCTTCATCAGCTGTTTCTGTTTCGCACCCATGGTGAGCGTCGTCGTGGCGGAGGGGGCGGCTGAAGGTACGACGACGTCACCGGCGGCGGGGCGCGAGGCGGCGGGCACGTTGGCGGCCGAGGGGGGGGGGGACGGTAGCTGCCGGCGCGGGGGGGGCGCTGGCGGCTGAGGCGGCGGTCGTCGAAGTGGTGGCGGCGGAAGACACGGTGGTGGGATCAGTCGTCGCGGAGGTGTAGGTCTGTTCGGAACTCTCCGTGGCAGTCGTCCCCGATTGCTGTGTCGATTCTGATGTGGCTTCCGTACTGGTACCGGTCGCTGAGGTGGTGGCCTCAGACGACGACGGCTTCTGTTCACTCGACGGCTTGCGACCCTTCCCTTCGGAACGCGTAACGGGCATGATGACAGCTGATCTTCAAACTCGATGAAACACGAAGTACTTAGACACGAAGTACACGAAGTACGTTCTTCAGAAATCTTCACAGTAGTACTATATTCAATCTTCAAGTAATTCCCCACAATCCGGCGCTCGAAGGACCATTAAATGTGCAGGTTGCACATTTATAACTATGCTGGGATTGGTGGGGAAATAAAAGGCGCTATTCTTGAAGGCTTGAATTTATTCCTGAAGCCGTTTCTTCATGCTCTTCTTCCTTTTTCTTTCTTCTTTCTTCCTTTTTCTTCAGGTGTTTCTTCTTCTGTTGCTGCTCGCCAACTGTGTCGAACCCATTTTTTTTTTTTTTTTTTTGTGTGGCCTCTCGCTGGTCAACCTATGAGGTTGTCGGCTGCTTAACCGGTCTTGCCTGTGGCGGCCTCGATACTAGGATCAAAGCCTCCAGCCAGGGCTTAATTACTTAAAAACTAAGCGACTACGCTAAGGGCACCCCAGGTGGGGTACGGGCCTCGGCTTAGGGCGTCGCTGGGGGAGGGCAGCAAGGGACGGGCTGGATCGAGCATACGATTATTTAGGGGATCTTTTAAAACTACGGCTCAGCGGCGCGGGCTGGCTCGAGCAAGGGTCGGGGTGGACAATTACGGGACTGTCGCGGCGGGCCTCGACGGCGAGGACGGAAGGACTGCGGTTTGTAGATGTACCGACGGAGTGTACTAGTTTCCCTACGGCTCTCTTGGAGCAGGGTAGTGGGGTCGTCAGGAGTGATGAGGGTGTGCCTTGGGCGGCGAACCTTGGAGATTCGCGAGGGTTCGTATCGGGCGGCCGATACGATCAGGGGGTTGCGGTGTTTTTCAGCGGTATCGAAGAAACGCTTGCAGAGGCGTTTCATGAACTGCTGGATGGTGGGGACTCTGAGATCTAAGTGTAGATTCTCATTACGGACGAAGTATGGGGCGTCGAGGATCTTGCGGAGGGTCAGGTTTTGGAGGGTCTGCATCCTGTGAAGGTGACGGGGTTTAGCGTGTGCGAAGATGGCGCACGCGTACGTCATTATCGGCCGGATGACTGCCGTGTAGAGGCGCAGCTTGCACTTAAGTGACAGTTTGCTGCGGGCAGTCAAAAGGTAGTGGAGCCTTCCTCGAGCAAAAGCGGCACGCGAGCGGGCCTGCTTTGTGTGCTCGGCGAAGGTCAAGTGCTGGTCAAGGATCACGCCGAGGTACTTTGCTTGCTTCTCCCAGGGGATAGGCTTGCCGTACATAGTGATCGGTGGGGGAGGGGGGACGGTCCTACGCTGTTTCGTGAAGAGAACAGCTTGACTCTTGTCAGGGTTAACCTCAATCCTCCATTTCCGGAACCACTCACCCAGGGTGTTCGCGGAGGTTTGGAGATTTTGAGCGATGACTCTGGTGTCACGACCGGTGTAGTAAATGGCCGTGTCGTCGGCGAATAGTGCCAACTGGGCCTTTTTACTTTTGGGGATGTCGCTGGTGAACAGCGTGAATGCGAGGGGGGAAACCACTGATCCTTGTGGGACTCCGGCTCGTATGGGGTGGGGGGAGGAGAGTGCTCCCTCGATACGATAGCGAAAGGTGCGATTCGACAGGAAGTCTCGCATGATGAGAACGAGACGGTCTGGCACGCCGATGTGTCGAACCCAAAAATCCACTCGTAATTTATACAAATTTCTCTAAAATAATCTAAGGTCTCTGATTGGACGACCAATAAGAGCGCACGAATTTAAACCAATAAGAATTAAGACGATTTCGACACAATTTGCTTAAGTACGACGAAACTTTACCGTAACGAGAGCCATTACACATTTTTTACACTTTTCTCTAATTTCTTAAACACTAACATATAGTAAACTATACATTTTTGAAAACTACTAACTTAGACCTATCTAGGAAAAATAAAATATATGTGAAAACAAAACATAACATATATCGCTAAATTCTATTAAGGAACATTCTAGTAGTACATTCTGTACTGTGAGATCGGTCTAACTATTAAAATAATATAACAATCTGAAATGACCTATTCTAATAAGAAACTTAAGAACTCTAATATCTAATAAGAATCTTATATCTATGTAAACTTACAACTCTATGTACTTACAGCTATATAAAACTATATTTCTTATCAGCTATGATAATGATACTTGATCACTTAGCAATCTATACTATTTTTCCTATAAACATTCGGAATCTGTTCATAAAACTATTACTATCACTTATCACTATTAACTAACGCTTAATTGTTTATAAAACTATGTACTGTCCCACACACTATATACTGTCCCGCACACATTAAAATTTCACGGTGTATAACGAAACTCTTTAAACAAACAACAAGCCGCGCGTCATGTTGCGCGCTTGCTGGCAACGTCGCGCGCTGTTGTGCAACGTTGCCGTACATGTTGAGCGGCACGTGTCACGCGCCAAATGTTGCCTAGTGGAATCGCGGCTTAAAAGCGCAAAATAAATAACTAACTGTCAATATACAGTTAAATTCCATAAGGACAAATGAAAATTTAAGTACCCATACCTGTTAAATATTTCGCTCACACTCATTCTCACATACAAACACACTCACACTTTACCCAAGTCATATTGACGCCATTATATTAGTAGATTACTAAACTTGACAAAATGAACAATTATGAAATTGTAATAGCAAACTTGAGTCCCTGGATAACAACAAGTACCGATTTGCATTCAAAACTAAAGTTCGCGAGTTAATTCGCAAGAGGTTGCAGTAGTATCATCACAGCGTTAAAGTTTTCTTATTGTCAAATGAACCAGTTGTGTGACTATCTACAATAGATAATATTATTATATATATATATATTGTTTATTAATGGGATACAAAAATAAAATTATCATTAAATAAAAATACAAATAAATAAAATGACAATTTCATTTTCTTCCAATTAGAACTCTTATTACAATAAAACAACAAAATTAAAATAAATAATATTGTTTATTGCCTAAAATATATATAATTGAAACAATTTATTATAAAGTATCACCATCAAAAGTATTGCCAGAATTCACCAAAACATAAAAAAAAACATACAATTTTGTTCCTTTTTGAGTTTTTAAACGAAAACTTGGATAGCCATGATGACCTGTAATGATGGTATAGCGTATGTAGAATAAAAATTAAGATAAAAGGGTAACAAAATAGAAATCATCGACGTAGTCAATAAATTAGAGAGCAATTAAATTCGATTATAAATTCGATTGTGCGGATGACTATCCCAGTAGTGGTTAAGAAAATTGACTTGAAATTAAGGGTGGTTGTCCCAATTGCAGTAATGAAACGGGCGATTAGCTAGAAAGTCGGAGCGAATAGCTCGAAAACAAGGACATTGGACTCGAAAACTGGGGCGATTGACTCAAAAGTAGGGTCGACTGGCTCGAAAGTAGGGGCGACTGGGCTATTGACCTAATGAATTAGTATGTGCTTGATGAAAGCCTGAAGATGATGGGATGATTGTCCTTACAGAGGATGGTGGGTTTAGCCCACTTGCGACATTAAGGTAACGGTTAAAGATGGAAGAGATGATTGGCCCCAAGAGACTGGGGTGATTGTCCCAATAGTAAGTTCTGTGATGGTCCCAACAATGAATTCTGGCGTCCCCAAAGTGAGTTCTGCGATTGGCCCAACAAAGGACTGTAGTTTTTGTCTAATTGAGACAATGGGCTAAGGTTTAAAGAAGAAAGAGACGATTGACCCCACAGGGACTGGGGCGGTTGTCCCCAAAGTGAGTTCTGTGATTGACCCAACAAAGGATTGTAAGTTTGGTCAAATTGAGACACTGGGCTGACGATTAAAGTTGGTAGAGACGATTGTCCCCAAAGCGAGTTTTGCGATAACCCCGACAAAGAATTTTGACTAAATTGAGACCAGGGGCTAAGGCTCGAAGACGGGAGAGACGATTGTCCCCACAGGGACTGGGGCGATTGTCCCCAAAGTGAATTCTGTGATTGTCCTAACAGAGGATTGTGTGTGTGACTCAACAAAGACTGAGATAGCAGAGGTGATTGGTTCCACAATTGAGATTGTAAGTTATTTAATGGAAACTCATTCTGGTTGTTATTCGGCCAGGGCAAATTGTTTGGTAATAAAGGTTGGTTGTTCAGCAGTCCGCAATACACTGTCGGCGTTACAGATGCTAGTGTGGTAACACTTCCGAAACGATGCAGTCGTATCATGTTGATGGCTTCGAATTCGGCTTCAGGTCGAATCTCGGTATCACACACTATTGCAGAAGCCCCCATTGGATTGCAGTCCTGGATATCCTGAAAAGGGATAATTTTTTTATTAGACAGAAAGGATGTCAAAAGTCCATACTCGGAGTCTACCAGCGAGAATTGGATAGAAGTATTCTCGTTGTCAAAAGGACAGATGGTATAAGGAACGCTATACTTCGTTCCAAAACACAAATCGCTGACGTAGGGAACTCAGCCGCCAAGCTAAAATGGAACTGGACAGGTCATATCTGCCGCATGTCGCAAGAAAATTCTGGACTGGATTCTGTGCAGCAGGAACCGGCGACACGGTAGGTCCAGAAGGAGTTGGCGTGACGATTACACCCTAAGGATTAGCTAGAAGTGGCTAAAGACAGAAAAGATGAACGAACGTAGAACGGAAGGGAGGTTTTTGCCCTACATTGGGACCCAACAGGCTGCTGATAATAATACTGTAGAAAATTTGATTCTCCCGAACCGCAGGCGATGGTTTTATGAAGAAGAATGTTGTCGTAACAAATTTCTAGATGTATCAAAGTATGTTTTTCACTTACGAATAATATGTAGATTTTTAGTAAACCCCTAAAATGGTTTATATTTCGCCAGCATTGTGTCTTTGAGCATCTCTTTCTTTTTACAGCAGACGAACCGTGATCTGCATTAGATGCTGTAGTCCTCTTAAAAATACAGAGATACTTACGGGAATAAGTATTGCCCAGTTGCGATTCCCTGGTTCTACATTAATCTTCGACAGCGGGACCCCAACCCCAACAGTTTGGCCTGCCCACAATATGTTTCTATATTAGTTTGGTCTGTTCGTTATTGAACAATAGCTGTGCCCGCGACTTCGTCCGCGTGGAATAGTTATTTTGGGCATCATATTTATTTTTGCAAACAACCTCCTCAGCTTTATAAATTATAACCCACGACTTTGCCCGTGTTAATTTCTGTTATTGTTTTGGACAATTTAGTTTTTAAAAGAAGATAATTATCTAAAAGTACTTCATAGAGCCACACCCCCCCCCCCTTAGGCACGCCATAATCTCGGCGGTAAGTCCCCTCTTTGAGGCGTGATGTCTATCACGGCGTCCTCACCTTCCGCATGACGCAGGTTCTCAGCGGACATGGCAAGTTCAGGAGATTCCTGCGCCGGATTCGTGCGGAAGAGACACCCGGGTGTCGCCACTGTATGGCCAGCCCGGAGGACACGGTGGAGCACACGGTGGAGGTGTGCCCCGCTTGAGAAGAGCATCGCCGTGTCCTCGTAGAGGATCAGCGGCGGCGACCTCTCACTCAGGGCCTTGGTTCAGGCCATGGTCCGCAGCAAAGAAGAATGGCAAGCGGTCGCCTCCTTCTGCAAAGCAGTAATGCTCGAAAAGGAGGAGGCCGACCGCATAAGGCAAAGGCAACAGCGTCCTCGCCATAGCCGTCACCGCCGCGATCCCGCCGATATCCGGACTCCGTAGACGCTGGCTTGCGATCGGTGAGCAATGGGTAGCTCGCCGTCGGGTTGTCTGGTAACAGTCTAGACCGAGACCAAGTCGTCGACGGCGTGCACTGCTCCCGCGCGCCTCAAGGTGTTGTCAGCAAACTGTGGGGCCCTTCAGGGTCGAAGCCTCCTGCAACTGAGGGTTGGTGCGAAAGCGTTATACCGGGGCTCTGGGAATAAGGCAAGGGAGGAACGGGGTAGGTTGTTTAGTCAGTAAGAGTCTGACACTGTTTCCCGCTCCGCCCAAGAGCGGGATTCGTCATTGGATGATTTTTACCTACCATAAAAAAACCCCTCCGCGGCGCCTGCAAGCAACCCCTCTCGCCCTATGGTCAGGCGCAGCGTCAAGTTTTGCACATCATGCGGCGCGTGTGAATTTTATATCGGAGTTATTTTAAAATTGTAATATCTTCTAAGATGTTCATTAAAATTAAATGATGTCAAAAACAATTTTGTTTACAATTACATACTCTTAATCAACAACACATTTATTTGGATAAAGATTAATATTATTATGTTGATACAACTCTAACAAATAATTGGTAAAAATTGGCTAAATTTGATTCCCATAAAAACAGTTCTAGTGAGTTAATCTTAAAAGATAGACATATACTGTCGCGGACACATATGACAATAATTCTTTCATACATATTTTTTTGGTATCTTAAACCGTTTTCGCAGCGCACGCAACGGAAGCCCTCAAAGATGAATAATTTCCCCCGTTTTTTCCACATTTTCCGTTGTTTCTTCGCTTCTATTAGTCGCAGCGTGATGTTATATAGCCTAAAGCCTTCCTCGATAAATAATCTATTCAACACAAAAAGAATTTTTCAATTCGAACCAGTAGGTAGTTCCTGAGATTAGCGCGTTCAAACAATCAAACAAACAAACAAACTCTTCAGCTTTATAATATTAGTATAGATGAACACCGACATCTAAAATTTAAAGTTATTTTGCATATTTTTGTATTTTATTTTATATGGAAGTCGGTTTTATTTTTTTGTAAAAAGAGATCTTCCTTTTTTTAAGTCGGTTAGAATACCAAAAGCTTCTCTTAAATGAGACAAATATAAAACCGCATCATAATCGGTTCCACCAAATGCGATATAGGTAATCGCGGACAAACAAACATACAGATCCAACTTAGAACCTCCGTTTTAGGGTTTCGTTGTAGTTAAAGTCGGTTAAAAAAAACATTAAGTTCTTGGTAGATAGTGACATCTATGGCACTATTTAGAAACTATAAAATTAAAAATTGAAATCTTCTATACATATAAAAGAAAAACTGACTGACTGACATATCAACGCACAGCCAAAACTACTGGGACTAGGAACGTAAAATTTTGTACAAGTCTTCCTTTTATGACGTAGGCCAACACTAAGAAAGAGTTTTTCGAAATTCAGCTCCTAAAGAAGTGTAATTGGGGTCTAAAGTTTGTATAGAGAAACCTACTTTCACGCGGGCGAAGCCTTTGGCAGGAGGCTAGTATTCTTATATTTATAGTTTTTGATATAATTTGGTATCATTACATAGCATAAAACAAAGTCGCTTGCTAGTTGTTAATAAAACAAAGGAAGTTCACCAGTCTTTATCAGCACACAATTGTCGTCGTTGAGCGGGAACGCCACTACTGCGCAGGCGAAACACAGCAACACAAAATTCACTACTACCGCCATGTTGCCCAGAGAAGTGTTGCCAACATTACTGAACCTCTCGACTATTTATATAGTAGGAACTTACGAAGTATCAATTTATTAATTTTATTTGCATTTACAATTCAATAATTACATTTTACGGGTTATAATGAGAGGGCGAAACGAATAGTCGATAATTTGGCATTCATTAACACTTTTAACAGTGATTACACCGATATATAATGAACTAGTCTTCTACCAGCAGCTTCGCCCGCATAAAAGTAGGGTCCTTCATACAAACTTTAGACCCCCATCACATCCCTTTCATCATCATCAGCCTTTTTAATGTTCCCACTGCTGGGACACAGGCCTCCTCTCTAGGAGAGGGAATGGGCCATAATCCACCACGCGGGTCCAGTGCGGATTAGTGGATGTCACATGTCTTCGAATTTTAGGTTCTAGGACATGCCGGTTTCCTCACGATGTTTTCCTTCACCGTTTTGAGAGCAGTGGTGATGAAATAAATTACACAAAGTAATGCGCCTTGCTGGGTTTGAACCCGCGACCTACAACGCGTAAGTCGGGGCCTTTACCACTCGGCCACCACTGCTCTTTACATCCCTTTAGGAGCTGAATATTGAAAAACCCTTTTTTAGTGTTCGCCTACGTCATAAAAGGAAGCCTTGCAAAATTTCACGCTCCTAGTCCCAGTAGTTTTGGTTGTGCGTTGATATGTCAGTCAGACAGTTTCTCCTTTTATATATATAGATTAGTCGTAGACATGAAAAATAATTTATTGGGTAAACAATCAGCTACGGCACTGCAATTATAGATTGTGAAGGTACATACGACTGAGCGATGAATATGAATAAAAAATGGCTTATTCAATTTAATTTATTTATTTCGGGCACAACCCCATATAAGTGTTCACAAATCTTATGCATGACAACAATCACATATTAAATAAAAAATCATCAAATATTAAATCCCAAAAATTAAATACAATAAAATAAAATTCCTAATAGATGAGCAAGCTTTTTATTCATTTGACGAATCTAAGATTTAATTTAATATTGTGACGTTTCTTCTATTTAATTTGGGATTTTGACTTTAATTTATTTGTTCAATTGCAAATTATTTTATTAGTTCGATATTGTTATTATTATTAGTATTTATCTTCAATTATTTATTATTTGACATTCAAATTTAATTTATTTTGACACGTTATTGGAACAGTTCGTACCTTCATGACTTGTATGAATCTCTTACCAATAAATAACTGTGATTATGACTATGTCTATTATACTTCCAAATTCCCCAAGCAGTGGAAAATTGCTCGCGTAGTACCGATATTTAAAAAGGGGGAGGCCAATGATGTTAGAAACTATCGACCTATATCGCTTCTTTCAATTTTCTCGAAACTGTTTGAATCATTATTATCATGTTTTACGAAAACTGGCAGACTACGTGGGTAGCAGATGCCTCGCGATGCCGCCTTCGCCGGGACCCGGAAAACGAGGTAGGCCTAAGAGGCGTTGGATCGACGTCGTAAGGGACGACATGCGTGCTAATGGGCTTGAGGCAAGGGACGCGAAAGACCGAGCGAAGTGGAGGCGTCTAGGAAGGAAAGCGGACCCCGGGCACCGAGGTGAAAGCCAATGTAGCAACCGGGACGGGCGCTAGGTTGATGGTGATGATGATGTTTGAATCATTAGTCTGTCCCGTACTTACTTTGCTCATTAAAACTCATTTGGCTACACAACAGCACGGATTCTGTATCTATAAATCCACTTCTACTAATTTAGTTAATTATACAGGGGGTCATTGACATGTTAACGGAAACGAACACCATAGATCCAGTACATGATTTTGGACACCCTGTATATCGATGTAATCACTGTAAAAACCGTTTCTGAACAACGAATTATCGACTAAGTATTCGTTTCGCCCTCTCATTATAACCCGTAAAATGTAATTATTGAATTTTAAATGCAATTAAAATACTATATAAATAGTCGAGAGGTTCAGTAATGTTGGCAACACTTCTCTGGGCAACATGGCGGTAGTCGTGAATTTGGTGTTGCTGTGTTGCGCCTGCGCAGTAGTGGTTGTGAGCGGGGAAAGTTGTAGGCAGATAAAGACTGGTGAGGTTCCTTTGTTTTATAAACAACACGAAATTGTATAAAAAGACATGAATATAAGAATATTTGTTTGTAGTCTTAGGGGCGCTATGGCGCGAGGATTTTTAAAGGGGCGGATTTTTAGGAGTTGGAGTATATGCTTTTGCCCTATGAGAAGCAAAGAAATCGTAGTACCACTAAGCGTACATTATCAACTCCTAAAAAAAATTTTTTCGTGTAACTTTTCTATCCCAAAATTTTTTTAACCAAATATTTTTTTTCTCGTTTTCTTGTCTTCTCATAGTGCCCCTAAGCGTATACTCCAACTCCTAAAAATCCGCCCCTAAGACTACACATTACCCGAATGGTATAAAAAAACATACATGTAGGAATATTTCAATTTTGATTTTTTTTTAGTTTCTAAATAGCGCCATTGATAGCACCGTCACTATCTATCTACCAAGAACTTCATGCTTTTTTAACCGACTTCAACAACAACGAAATCGTAAAAAGGTGGTTCTTAGTTGGATCTGTATGTTTGTTTGTCTGCGATTATCTTGCATTTAACTGAACCGCTATGTTGCGGTTTTATATTTGTCACATTTAGAAGAAGGTTTTGGTATTCTAACCGACTTAAAAAAGAAAAATATCTTTTTACAAAAAAATAGAACCGACTTTAAAAAAAATAAAAAATGTTCAAAATTACTTTAAATTTTGGTTGGCGCTGTTCATGTTCAATAACGAACGGACAAAACTAACATAGAAACACATGTTGTGAGCAGGTCAAACTGGTGGGGTTGCGGTTCCGCTGTCAAACGTCATTCTACAGCCAGGGATAGCCGATTGGGAAATACTTATCCCCGTAAGTATCTGTATTTTTAAAAGGACTAGAACGTCTAATGTAGAGTCACTCTTGGGGGCCTACCACAATCCCTTATAGCAGTATTACTTCAATATTACTTTCAGTGGGAAAGAGACGGCGCCAGACAACGTGTCTAACGCTGTCACTTGCACACTCTGGAACAGGAATAAAACAATCTTATTTTAAACGTCAGGTCTAGGTCTTGGTCTGCTGTTATACAAAAGAAAGAGATGCTCATACACAGAATGCTGCCAAAAAAATAAAAAAATATGAGCGATTTACTAAAAACCTACAGATTATTCTTCGTAAATGTATTGAACAAAGTACTTTGATACATCTGGAAATTTGTTAAGGCACCATTCTGCTTCATAAAACCCTCGCCTGCGGTTCGGGCGAATCAATTTTTCCTTACTATTATTATCAGCAGCCTGTTAGGTCCCAATGTAGGGCAAAAGCCTCCCTTCCGTTGTACGTTCGTACCTCTTTTCTGTCCTTAGCCACTTCTAGCCAATCGTTAAGCTGTAATCGTCACGCCATCTCTTTCTGGGCCTACCGCGTCGCCGGTTCCTGCTGCACAGAATCCAGTCCAGAATTTTCTTGCGACATGCGGCAGATATGACCTGTCCAGTTCCATTTTAGCTTGGCGGCTGAGTTACCTACGGCAGCGATTTGTGTTTTGGAACGAAGTATAGTGTTCCTTATACCATCTGTCCTTTGGACAACGAGAATATTTCTATCCATTACTCGCTGGTAGACACCGAGTATGGACTTTTTGACATTCTTTCTTTCTAATAACAAAATTATCACTTTTCAGGATATCCAGGACTGCAATCCAATCGGGGCTTCTGCAATAGTGTGTGATACCGACATTCGACCTGAAGCCGAATTCATAAACTTCCACTTAATACTAATTCATCGCATCGGGAGCCTCACCGAACCAGCATCTGTAACGCCGATAGTGTATTGCGCACTGCTGAACAACCAACCTTTATTACCAAACAATTTGCCCTGGCAGAATAACAACCAGAATGACTTTCCATTAAATAACTTACAATCTCATTTGTGGAACCAATCACCTCTGCTATCTCAGTCTTTATTGAGTCACACACACAATCCTCTGTTAGGACTATCACAGAATTCACTTTGGGGACAATCGTCTCTCCCGTCTTCGAGTCTTAGCCCCTGGTCTCAATTTAGTCAAAATTCTTTGTCGGGGTTATCGCAAAACTCGCCTTGGGGACAATCGTCTCTTCCAACTTTAATCATCAGCCCAGTGTCTCAATTGGACCAAACCTACAATCCTGTGTTGGACCAATCACAGAACTCACTTTGGGGACAACCGCCCCAGTCCCTGTGGGGACAATCGTCCCTTCTGTCTTTAAACCGCAGCCCCTTATCTCAATTGAGCCAAAATTCTTTGTTGGGATTATCGCAGAAATCGCTTTGGGGACAATCACCTCAGTCTTTGTGGGGTCAATCGTCTCTTCCAACTTTAACCGTTACCCCGGTATCTCAATTTGACCAAACTTACAATCCTTTGTTGGACCAATCACATAACTCTTTATGGGGACAACCGCCCCAGTCCCTATGGGGTCAATCGTCTCTTCCTTCTTTAACCGTTACCTCATTGTCTCAAATGGGCCAAACCCACAGTCCTCTGTTAGGACAATCATCCCTATCATCTTTAGGCTTAAATCATGCTCATAATAATTTATTAGGCCAATCGCCCCTATTTTTAAGTCAATCGCCTCAGCTTTCGAGTCCATTGTCCTTGTTTTCGAGCCAATCGCCCCTTCTTTCGAGCCAATCGCCCCCACTTTTAAGCCAATCGCACCTGCATTTAAACCAGTCGCCCCTATTTGCAAGCCAGTCGCCCCTACTTTCGAGCCAGCCGCCCCTACTTGCAAGCCAGTCGCCCCTATTTTCGAGCCAGCCGCCCCTACTTTTGAGTCAATCGCCCCAGCTTTCGAGTCCATTGTCCTTGTTTTCGAGCCAATCGCCCTCACTTTTAAGCCAATCGCACCTGCATTTGAGCCAGTTGCCCCTACTTTTGAGCCAATCACCCCTGCTTTCAAGCCATTCGCCCCTGCTTTCAAGCCATTCGCCCCTGCTTTCAAGCCATTCGCCCCTGCATTCGAGTCATTCGTCCCTACTTTCGAGCCAATCGCCCCTTCCATTACTGCAATTGGGACAGTCGCCCTTAATTTCAAGCCAATTTTCTTAACCACTATTGGGATAGTCATCCGTACTTAGGAGTCAATCATCCATCACTGCTGGGGAATTCACAATCGAATTTAATTGCTTAAAAATCTTCGAATTTTATTGACTAAAGTCGATGATTTCTATTTTGTTACCCTTTTATTACAAGCTTTTATTTAGTTTCACCTGTCCCGTTGTCTGTCGTTCTGTAATCAAATCTTGCAACTTAAATTTGATCCACTTCCCGGTTTCCGATTGAGCTGAAATTTTGCATGCCGGTGTAAATCGCATGACAATGCAATACTATGATGACATGGAGCTGATCTGATGATGGAATCACGAGGTAGCCATAGGAACTCTGTAATTAAACGGCACAACCACGTCGAGTTTGGACTCGTGTGAATCGTCTTGACGAGTTTTAATTATATAATTATAGACCGCTGCTATAAAAGCTTGTTATGAAAAAAAAATATTTTCTTTAAAAACTTGTTTTAATTTTTATCTACATACGCTATATCATCATTACGGGTCATTATGGCTAACCAAGTTTTCGTTTATAATTCAAAAAGGGCACAAAATTCTAGTTTAATAATTTTTTTTTCCCCATTTACATATATATATTTTTTTTATGTTTTGGTGAAATCTGGCAATACTTTTGATGGTGACACTATAAAATAAATTGTTTCAAATATATATATTTTTAGGCAATAAACGATATCTATTTTTATTTTGTAGTTTTATTATAATAAGAGTTCAAATTGGAGGAAAAAGTTAATCATCATCATCATCATCCTACCTCATATTACTTGCCGGTGGAATTTCGAGGAGCACTTCCGACGTCTGGCCCCCAAACTCAATCGGACGGGGGCTGCTCTCAAGCGGCTCCTGCCGAACCTTGGGGGTCCAGACGCCTTCTGCCGGAGGCTCTACGCCGGCATCGTCCGGTCCATGGCCCTTTATGGGGCACCAGTGTGGGCGCCGACGCTGCGTAAACGCCCGGCGGCCCAGCTGAACGCCTGCCAGAGGGTCATGGCCATCCGGATGGTGCGGGGATACCGCACGGTGTCCCGAGAGGCGGCGAGCCTCCTTGCTGGCCTACCACCATGGGATCTGGAGGCAACAGTCCTTGCACGCATGCACGACCAGCGCGTGGAGGTGCAACGCCGGGGCGAAGATCCGCTGCCCGAACATGTCGAGGCGTGGCGGAAGGAGCTCCGGCGAGATCTCATGGTGAAGTGGAAACAGCGACTGTCGCAACCCAGCGCTGGGCACACCGTAATCTCAGCGGTAGTGCCCCTCTTTGAGGCGTGGCTGGATAGACCTCACGGCGTCCTCACCTTCCGCATGACGCAGGTTCTCACCGGACATGGGAAGTTCGGGAGATTCCTGCACCGGATTCGTGCGGAGGAGACGTCCGGGTGTCGCCACTGTGAGGCGAGCCCGGAGGACACGGTGGAGCACACGGTGGAGGTGTGCCCTGCTTGGGAAGAGCATCGCCGTGTCCTCGTGGGGGTGATCGGCGGCGGCGACCTCTCGCGCCGGGCCCTGGTTCAGGCCATGGTCCACAGCGAAGAGGAATGGCAGGCGGTCGCCTCCTTCTGCGAAGCAGTAATGCTCGTAAAGGAGGAGGCCGACCGCATAAGGCAAAGGCAACGGCGTACTCGCCGTAGCCGTCGCCGCCGCGATCCTGCCGATATCCGGCCACCGTAGACACTGGCTCGCGGACGGTGAGCAATGGGTAGCTCGCCGTCCGGTCGTCTGTAAGACCGAGTCCTAGTCGTCAACGGCGCGCACCGTTCCCGCGCGCCTCAAGGAGTTGTCAGCAAACTGCAGGGGCCCTTCAGGGTCGAAGCCTCCCGGAGTCTAGAGGGAAGTGGGAAACTGTTACCTCGACTCCAGGAATAGGGCAAGGAAGGTACGGGGTAGGTTTTTTAGTCAGTAAGAGTCTGACACTAGTCTCCCGCTCCACCCAAGAGCGGGTTTCGTCATTGGATGATTTTCACCTACCATAAAAAAAAAAAAAAAAAAAAAAAAAAAAAAAAACCTCATATTACTTGGGATCGGCGCAACATGTTTTTTTACCCGACTACGGCGAAGCAAAAGGAGGGTTATGATTTTGACCAGTATGTATGTATGTATGTATGTGGGTATGGATGTTCATCTGTTCCCTCGTAACTTCTAAACTACTTATCAGAATTCGACAAGTGACATATCATTAGAAGCGTCTTAATTGTCCGCTGGTTATAGGCTATATGGGATTTCACAAAATCTAATGTGGCGCCCTCTAGCGGACAAAACATACGAAGTAAAAAAATAAAGTTAAGATAAATATGCCGTGTTTGGTATCATTTGAAAGCGCTTTACTTGTACATTTTTAATATAATTATATATTACTAGCCTATTTAAATTTTTTTTTCCAAAATATGTTAACACCCGACTACTTAAAAACACGCTCTAAAAAGTACGAAACAAGAAAACACTCTCCAATGAAATTACTTAGTATGTACAAACTATTAAATATAATAGATAAAGCCGTGGTCGTATACCACTATGGCATACGACCACGGCTTTATCTATTATATTTAATAGTTTGTACATACTAAGTAATTTCATTGGAGAGTGTTTTCTTGTTTCGTACTTTTTAGAGCGTGTTTTTAAGTAGTCGGGTGTTAGTTTTTAAACTTTATTTTTTTCTTCCACTCTGTCCTGTAACCCGTCACACTATCACTAACTCCCTTTTCTTTCATAGGTATCACTCCTCACCAGTGGTTCAAGTGCAAAGTTCGCAAAGAGTTCAAGTGCAATATAATTAGCAGCAGTTTGAAATGTTTCAAGCCAGGACCAGATTGCAGTGACAGGACAATTGTCAGAAAAATCTTTTCAGCACCGATTCCAAAAGCAGTTTATGTATTTCGTAAAATGGAGTCCAAACTTTATTTTACTTTTTCATTAATCATACTCTTAAAGTAGGTACATGTAAAGTTACCTGTGGACCGGGTTGGAAGTTGTACTTTTTCTACCTAGGGAGTTTTACTTTCAACTGACAGCTGTCTAAATATTTAAAAAAAACTAGTTCTATTTTGACATTTCTATTGAACCGTGACCCGAATTTATATACTGCCAGTACAATTGAAATAACATAAAGATAGGAATAATTTAAGAATACTTTTTTTTAATGACTTTATTTTAATTTACTTTCTACTATTTCATTAAAACTAATATTATATTTGAGAAAAATGTTGACCCTACCCATTTTTACAATGATAAAATGAAAAATATTGACTGAATAGCCAGCTCAGCCGACAACTGAAAAAAAACAATGGCGGGTAAACGGTAGTCTCTCTATAATCTGTGGCCGATTTGATCTTTCTTGTGTTTTTTTTTTCGAGGTGCACCTATAGTTTTGTTTACATTTTGCTAAATCTCTGTTACAAGAAATTTGTATTTACACGATAAGTTCATCAGCTTCAGTTATGGATTTAACGCAAGATTCTTAAGAGGAGAAAACCGCTTACCACCTAAATCAAACGAAATATACCTACTTAAAAACAAACGAAGACCTTTGACGACGACTCAGGTTTTTATTATTTTTATTTTCCTCGTATTCGTAATAAAAAGCACAGTGTTTACCTCGGGTTCAAGAGTTCTTTAGTCCCTCGAACTATTAGCAACCTCACTATCGCTCGGCCGCCAAGAAATTTCTCGGGACTAAATAACTTACTTTCATCCCTCGTATAACAAAGTACTATTTTATGGTAGGTAAAAATCATCAAAAGACGAATCTCGCTCTTGGGCGGAGCGGGAAACAGTGTCAGACTCTTACTGACTAAACAACCTACCCCGTTCCTTCCTTGCCCCGGTGTAACGCTTTCGCACCAACCTCGGCTCCGGGAGGCTTCGACTCTGTAGAGCCCTTATATTCTATTTGTCTGTTTTTTTTTAATTGCACCTACCATGTTATGTTTCTGCATCACCCTAAGGTCGACTGGTAGAAAATGTCTAAGGTATTAAGTTCGCCTTTGTACAGTGTTAGGTACATAAAGTTTTTATAAATAAACTAGCTTTTGCCCGCGGCTTCGCTCCCGGTAACAGATTATTCTACTCTACCCTACCCTACTCTACCCTACTCTACCCTACTCTACCCTACTCTACCCTACTCTACCCTACTCTACCCTACTCTACCCTACTCTACCCTACTCTACCCTACTCTACCCTACTCTACCCTACTCTACCCTACTCTACCCTACTCTACCCTACTCTACCCTACTCTACCCTACTCTACCCTACTCTACCCTACTCTACCCTACTCTACCCTACTCTACCCTACTCTACCCTACTCTACCCTACTCTACCCTACTCTACCCTACTCTACCCTACTCTACCCTACTCTACCCTACTCTACCCTACTCTACCCTACTCTACCCTACTCTACCCTACTCTACCCTACTCTACCCTACTCTACCCTACTCTACCCTACTCTACCCTACTCTACCCTACTCTACCCTACTCTACCCTACTCTACCCTACTCTACCCTACTCTACCCTACTCTACCCTACTCTACCCTACTCTACCCTACTCTACCCTACTCTACCCTACTCTACCCTACTCTACCCTACTCTACCCTACTCTACCCTACTCTACCCTACTCTACCCTACTCTACCCTACTCTACCCTACTCTACCCTACTCTACCCTACTCTACCCTACTCTACCCTACTCTACCCTACTCTACCCTACTCTACCCTACTCTACCCTACTCTACCCTACTCTACCCTACTCTACCCTACTCTACCCTACTCTACCCTACTCTACCCTACTCTACCCTACTCTACCCTACTCTACCCTACTCTACCCTACTCTACCCTACTCTACCCTACTCTACCCTACTCTAACCTACTCTACCCTACTCTACCCTACTCTACCCTACTCTACCCTACTCTACCCTATTCATTGGTTTTAAGATGTATTCTGCTATTCGGGACGGAAACAAATCCAACAAATCAAAAACCATGGCAATCGGTCCAGCCGTTCTCGAGTTATAAGTGTTGTAACAAACACGACTTTCTTTTATATATATAGATATATGTATGCCACTAATATTTAAAGAGTTCCCACAATTCTTCATGCATTTCATCATCAGCACTTCGGACGGTTGAACCGATTTCAATGAAACTTGACAGGTACCTGTCAAGTTTCATTGAAATCGGTTCGGTTCGGTTGGTATGAGTATAAAGCTTTTTAAAGAAAGAAAGAAAGAAAAACATTTATTTTGACACGCACAGGACAAATAAAAAATAACTACTTAATCTATACTTAAACTTACAACAAATCAGGACTAAAATTAAAATAGGAAAAATCAACTATGCTCTGTGCGAGGCCAAAAAGGCTCCTACCTCAGCATATGCTGCGATATTTAACAAGAATGCAAAATAACGCAGCGCTGGATTTCTGATAGGGCCTGGTGATGCCACGGACACCAACGGCACGGTTAAAGCCAACGGTTTAAGAAGTATATGCCAATAACAGTTTTTAACAGCAATAACGACTGCAAATTGCATTTATTTGTTTAAACCATTTTATTTTTTTACGAGTTATAATGCCAACCAATCAACCACCAACTGAGCGCTATACTGTTTTGCGCGCGCGAACTTGGAGAGCCTGAACTTAGGCTCTGCGAACTTTCATCAATTCAGCCGAAATACGTATTTGCTGGACATAGGCCTCTCCCAAACGTCGCCACAACGACCGGTCCCGTGCGTCTCGCATCCATCCAATTCCTGCAACCCTGACCAGGTCATCGGTCCACCTTGAGGGAGGCTTTCCAACGCTGCGTCTTTCGGTACACGGTCGCCACTCCAGAACCTTTCGGTCACAGCGGCCATTTGTCTGCGTGCAATGTGTCCTGCCCATTGCCACTTAAGTTTAGCGATTCCTTCCGCAATGTCTGCAACTTTGGTTCTCTTGCAGATATCTTCATTTCTGATTCGATTTGGCAAGGATACTCCGAGCATAGCCCTTTCCAACTTTATCATTACAAAAATAAATTACTTATTAAAAAAAGATTGCCATTAGCAGTTGTAATTTCTGTTACCAACAGTTATTAGCATTTATTTTCGTACGAGTGCATAAGCGCTAAAATTCGCAGGGTGATTTATTATTTATTTATTTAGTACAGCAAAATAGCCAAAATACTAAATTAAATTAATTAACTCTTTCATTCTGTCTTCTCACAGAATCGTAAGCTTTCTAATTATTTCATCTTCCATTCATCAGCAAACAAATCCAATACAGGGTTGGTCTGTTGGTTTAAAGCGAAAACTTTGTCAAAAGGCTTTTTATACTGTTAAGGAGTATCTTGAGGATAAGACGGCTTGGGATTGACCTGCTCCAGCACTATTATTGTAGTTGTATTTTATTTTTATTTATTTATATTTTTTTTTAACTTTGGACTTGCAATAATTTATTTTGCAGTGATACATTTTTGTATTTTTTTATTTTTTATTATTGTGAATGTGGGGACTATGTCGATTACTTTTCCTTTTCTGTAATTTTAATATGATGTCTGACAGATTTGAGTATTTGTAGTCCGGTCAAATTAGACCAAAAAATAAGAGTAAAGTTACATAAATTCCCACCTAGCTGAAAATCGGTAAGATTGTTTAAAATATCATTAAAAACAAAATTTGAAAGTTCCCCATCTTTCCCCTGTAAGGAAAAAAATTTATTCAAGGTCAAAGGTCAAAAAAAAGAGTTTTTCGCGATTTTCAGCAAAACGGTAAGTTTTATCATAAAAATACGTCAGACAAAAATTGTAGATCATAAAATTATCTACAAAAAATGTATTAATACTTTTTTTTCTACGAGCCATCGTTTTTGAGATATAACGATTCTAAAAGTTTCAAAAGTTGTTGTAAGTTGTAATCGTCATAATATGCATGAATACGCCACGTATATAAACATCTCTATAGTTGTAATATATATTAAAATATTTTTCTATCGGTCATTGTAACTTAAACTACTAATATAAAATATACATAAGCTATAACTATACAAATATCAGGTAAAATGAAACCCAGTCCCTTAATTTATACACCATTGTAACCTTGAGAAAACATCTGTCCCCTGGTCAATTGTGTGCGTGGCTAGGGTCTTATACCTACTATAATAAATGAAACACTGTTAGTCTTGGATGCCAGTTGCTAGTGAAAACACGTGTTTATTCTAACCTATATCGTGCTGTTTTGAGTTTAACCGGTGAAATAGGCCTACTGGGGAAACCACGTTAAAAAAAACGCGCTGAGTACACTACCTCATAGGTGGCGAGGAAACGTGTGCATATTAAGACGATTACAACTTTTGCAACTTTTAGAATCGATATATCTCAAAAACGGTGGCTCGTAGAAAAAAAGTATCAATACATTTTTTGTAGATAATTTTATGATCTACAATTTTTGTCTGACGTATTTTTATGATAAAACTTACCGTTTTGCTGAAAATCGCGAAAAACTCTTTTTTTTGACCTTTGACCTTGAATAAAATTTTTTCCTTACAGGGGAAAGATGGGGAACTTTCAAATTGTGTTTTTAATGATATTTTAAACAATCTTACCGATTTTCAGCTAGGTGGGAATTTATGTAACTTCGAATGTCTAAATTGACCGGACTATTGATGCGGCCTACACAAATGTCCTTTCTTTGGTATTGATCGTCAAGTCGTTGAGCTCCTTAGTAGTCCTAAGTTTGAGCTACACGAATACTGACAAATGCTTGCACTGACTGGACAGGTCTACTCAAATCTGGTGGTTCTTTCTTCAAAAGACCACCTGAGACACTAATCTGCATGGTTCCCATATGATTTGACCAATACATGGTTACTGTATGGACTATAAAATAGACTTTGACCCCTGAGTTTGTTTCGGTGTTTCTTCTCAGGGTAGTCAGCTAGGAAACACCGGACTCATCTAGCTTAAACTGACGAAAAGAAAAAAATATTGACGTGTAAAAGTGTTATTTTAAAACCTATTTACAAAATAAATATCATTTATCATTTGTCTCCACGAGCTCGTGATGAAATAAAACAACAAATAGGTATGTTTTTCAAATATAATATAGGAAACAAAGAATATTTATATATTTTAACAATAGTGTTCAAAAACAAATTACAAATAGTGCACGAGAACGTTACATAAAAAGTTATTCTTTTTTTAAACATACAGCTTATTAATTCAAATGACTTTGACTCGAACAAATTTCGTGACAAGTCAGGAACTAACTAAAGCTTATATTACCAAAAGAGTCCTTAGTCATTTTAGGTCATACTTATGAACGTCAATCTCGTGAAATAAATAAAAAGAAGTCTAAAAAAAGGTATGAAACATTTAGAAGGGTTTGTACAGTGTTACCAAGATATTGAGGCGATTTTTTGGCATAAATAAAGATGCGTTGTTGAATAACCGTAAACAAAAATGTCATCGGAACTTTGAACAAGATTTTGACACACCTCTAATTCAGTTTCGTTATTCACTTTTTAATTAATGAAATCGCAACCGGTTACTAAAAGTTTAGGTATCATACTGAATCACCCTTTGAAAAGTTTATTTTTTTTAGACTTTAAGTAGACGAAGAGGTTATATAAGGAAGGGCCGATCATCGGATCCAGACTTATGGGCTTTAATAATTGCAGTAGACTGTTACACTTACTGAGCCCACATACTGAAGGTTTCCATTACGGTGGACCATCAGATTGTTGAAGTCGGTGAGATAACCGGAGGGTGCCACATCTCCATCACATATAAATGCTTGCACGCCAGAGACACCATACGTGCACTCCGCGATAGGCTGAAAATTCACCAGTTTCATCAGTAAATTTGAAAACATACGATTTCGCAACTGACGACAGCATTCACAAGCTATCAGTAACAATAATCCACCTACAGTCACTCTGTCGTCGACAGCGCGCACTGTTCCCGCGCGCCTCAAGGAGTTGTCAGCAAACTGTAGGGGCCCTACAGGGTCGAAGCCTCCCGGGGCCGAGGTTTGGTGGAAAGCGTTATACCGGGGCTCTGGGAATAAGGCAAGGAAGGCAAGGGGTAGGTTGTTTAGTCAGTAAAAGCCTGACACTGTTTCCCGCTCCGCCCAAGGGTGGGATTCGTCATTGGATGATTTTTACCTACCATAAAAAAACCTAAAGTCACTCTCATCATCCAAAAATTAAAATTAAGCGATCTTTTATGTTTTTGATATTTCATATTATAGACGATATCATTTTCTGACAGTGAGACAACTAAAGTAGATTTTTTTTATGGTAGGTAAAAATCATCCAAAGATGAATTCCCCCTTGGGCGGGGCGGGAAATAGTGTCAGACTCTTACTGACTAAACCACCTACTCAGTTTCGACGTCGCCATCTATACCAGGGCTAGAGTCTTCCTTTCAGACACGAACCCTAGGCTCCAGTTGGCTTCGACCCTCCTGTAAGGTCCCTATGGTTTACTGACAACTCCTTGAGGCGCACGGGAACAGTGCGCGCTGTTGACGACTAGGCTTGGTCTGGACAATTATCAGACGACCGGACAGCGAGCTACCTATTGCTCGCTGTCGGCCGGAAACCAAGAATACTTTACAGTGAAAATGGTTTACTATAGATAAGCGTAAAAGTAGTATAAATTTTACAATACTCTTTCCCATTATCTACGCTATACACGTTTGCTACAAAACGTAACTGAAATTCGTTGCACTTTTGACGTACTTACAGGGATAGTAATTTGCCAGTCGGCTATTGTGGGTGCTAGGTTCACTGGCTGAAGCTTCACTGCTTTAGGAGTCGGCACGACACCTGGCATTAGAAAAAAAAAACAGAGGTTAAATCTATATTTAAAATTTTAAACCTATAATTAGAGTACATCGAGGGACTGGAACAGTTTTCTGCCTGCAGTTTTCCGTCCGATTATAATTTAGGTGTCTTCAAGGCTCGAGTGAATAGACTCTTAATAAACTAGTGCGCCTCACCATCAACGATTGCATCACTGCTTACCATCAGGTGGGATCACAGTCAAGCACTAGTTTATAGCAAATTAAAAAAAAAGATCTCTGTAACTTTATTCACTCGTACGTTCTTTAAAGATTTATCCAATCGCTTCTTTGACACTTTGTATGACTCAAGGGCTAGCTTTCTTCAGTCAGAAATTGTGCCATATAAAATGGAAAGCCGCCAGTCCTTTTGGGCACACTTCCAGCGATGTGGAGTTTTATGACGCCATATTTTAGCTTTAGTTATTGTCTTTAGTGTATATACAGGGTGTCATAGAAAAAAAAACAATAATAAAAAAATCGTCTAGGCAAATAAAGTCGTTATTCTAATCAAACCCGATGATATTTTTAATTTGGAAAGTAATTCATTCATTATTTCCGCAAAAATTTGCTAAAACATCGTTTTTATACAGTTTAATTTATAAAACGTAAAACAATTCCGAAAAAAAAAAAAAAAGAAAAAACCGACAAACATTCCACCCCTGGAGCTTCTAGAATCCATGGTATTCATTACATAACAACACGAATACATACATACAATACAAAAAAAATATACTAATGCACATCAAATATATAATTGAGACTGGAGAAGAAAAATCATTGTGAAACCTTTATGATACCAATAAAAATAATTAATAATAAAAACATTAAAACTTACCAAATTGTACTGGGCTACACTGAGCATTTGGACCTTGTGCATTGACAGTAAGTGCACAGGCGAGGACCAAGAGACTTACTATGAAGTACATGTTGACTGACCAGCTAAGTGTACCCAGATATCGAAACACCAACGCCTTATATATCCTTCAATATTATATGAAAAACACAAAAAAATTGTTAATTGCGTCTTAAATCTAATAATTAAATTTCACGGACCGTAATTAACTCATAAAACCAATTGTTTAGTAAAGCAGTGCTAATTTGTAGCGTGACTTTGTAGATGTACGTGATTCATGTAGATGTTTTCAATTATGTTTTTCAAAATAATTGGTTGTAAGTTGCGTTTATGTAAAACAAATGTAGACATCTAGATACTGTGTTCGCCACACGCCACAATAGCTTTGGTAAGTCCCCTTTTTAATGAGTTGCAAGAATCGCAAAATAGTGTCCTCACTTTCCACCTGAGTCATTCATTATGCGTACAGCCAAGAAGTGGAATTCCTTGCCAGAGTCAGTGTTTCCTGATGGCTATAATCCGGGTATCTTTAAGTCAACAGTGAATAGGTTACTTCTAAGTAAGCGCGCTCAACCGTCGACTGCGTCGTCGTGAGTTTCCATCAGGTGAGATAGCGGTCAAGTGTGAACCTATAATCAATAAAAAAACTCAGGCCTCCGACCTCGGCCCCAGGCCAGGCGACAGAACCGGTGGAAAAAAACACCCGGGTATCACCATTGTGCGGATATCCCGTAGGACACATTGATGACATTGTGGATCCTTAGGGCCGAATAATGTCAGTTGGGACTGCGGGATTTATTAAATAGCCACTAATGGTAGATAGTCTGCGCTATTTAAATATTACAATTTTGCACCTTGCAGTTTTGTATGTAGGTATTAAGAAGAGGGTTATTAAAAAAAAATTGTTACCTAAAAGTTTTTTGCATTTTGCAGGCTATTTAAAAAAAAAAAACTACATTCAGTAGAGTAAGACGGAGAGGTACGGTTATGTTGATGATATTAATAATTCTAGTTTCATGATTAAATGTTTATTCATATTTAAATCAATATGTAACTTGAATCTGGCATTGCAGATCAGAGATCTGGCATGGAAAATGCAAAAAACTTGAACAAAATTTGAATATCGCGGGGTACTTTATGTTAAGATGGTAAATATTAATTTAAATAATAAAAACTCATTAAAAGTAGAATTCCTCCAATTATCCCAAATTATTCTGACACTTTCATTTCTTGCTTTTTTTATGTTCTAAGTTTTTTACATAATCTTTTACGGTTTTTAAATAGTAGTTATAAACAGCTCTAGTTCGATTTCCCATTTCCTGAATGACCTGAATAAAACGTCAAGTCTCTTTTAGTCTGTGGTTGTCAAAACCTTTTTCTACCTTGTGCAAATCAGTTGGCGCTCAAAATAAAAAGTTTTCAGGCCGTTATTTTACCAGTTTTAGTTTATATTTACGGTCTAAATTGTAATTAATAATGTCAGATATATCAGAGTCTAATAGTATTGCTTCTAATGGTTCTTATAAACGTCGTTTAGCTCAGATAGACGACACTATCGAACATTTATCTCAAGAGGTGAATAGTTTGAATAATTTTATGTGTAAAACTGAGTTCGAGTGCTCGTTAATGACTGTAAGAATGAAAAGAGAGAAGTTGAAAGCTCTGTCAGCGATTGCTAGGGCGCAGGCGATTATGGCTGACATGCAAGTTCGAGTGGCTGAAGGAGAACTTTATACGGATGTTGAAAAATTGAAAAACTTCAAAAAAATGCGATTGGATAACGAAGGTATGGTTAGATAGTTTTTGTTTGTTTCAATTACAGATTAATAGATTTGCGCCGTCATTTTTTTTCATTACCTTTGAGTATTTTATCTCGTCTACCCGCCATTTTTATCCGTTAAATGATACCTAAATACTAATTCATGTTATAGTACGGTCGTCGGATCTTGGCGAGTCTGAAGTTAGGCTCTGCAAAATTTAGGGCTTGATAACTCGTAAAAAAAATAAATGGTTTAAATTAATCAATGCAATTTGCAGTTAGTTATTGCTGTTAAAAACTGTTATTGGCATTTATGTTTCTAAAAGCTTTAAACTATTATATTGTACGAGTTTTCAAGCAAGCACTAAAATTCGCAGAGCCTTCAGACGCGCCAAGATTCGACGGCCGAACTGTATGCATTTTTATTATTTTAACCATACGCTACAATACGCATTGAAATTGAACCAAAATCGCGGTCGACCTTGAATGCGCAGTAACAGATTTTCGAGTCTCAATCGAAGCAGGGTTGTGCGCATTATCATATCAAGGAGTCAACTTATTTGCTGCGTACTAGGTGTTAATATATTTTTTTATTTCAAGGATTTGGTCAGTGGGTCGTCTTAGGGGCGAATTTTTGGAGGAATTGGAGTATACGCTTAGGGGCACTACGAAAAGCAAAGAAAACGTTAAAAAAAATTAATTTGTTTAAAAAACTACACTACTGTGATGGTATCATCGCCATCGTACCGTTTTTTTTTTTTATGGTAGGTAAAAATCATCGAATGACGAATCCCACTCTTGGGCGGAGCGGGAAACAGTGTCAGACTCTTACTGACTAAAGAACCTACCCCGTGCCTTCCTTGCCTTATTCCCAGAGCCCCGGTGTAACGCTTTCGCATCAACCCTCAGCTCCGGGTGATTGCCATCGTACCTGCTATCATATTTCAAAAGATTATGTAATGCTGGCCATGCAACATTTTACTGGTTGTCTAATCAGTATGACAGTACCAATTGGATCAACTAAGTTTGAACGTGGCTCATATACAATGGTCTGCATAGGACTAAGTATGGATACCATACACAAATGTAACATAGGTTTGACCATGTATGGTAGTGAATTGGTTTAATGCCAATCCATTTCCATACACGGGTAAATCTGTAGGTTGTCTGGTAGAAATTGCCCTGTGTAATAAGACCGCCGATTGTACACTTATTTTTTATGAATGTTTATCCTGTGTTAAGCTAAGGTGTGCAATAAAGTTATAAATAATAAATCTGTTTGATCAAACCTATAGATTAGACATAGCAATGGGATGACTGGTAGGATTGTGTATGGCCAACATAATGGTATACAGTTAGACAGATAATATTAGTATCCACATAACCTATTTATTAACAAGGATGATACTTATCAAACAAGCCTATTTTTCTATTATTTACCACTACCAACCCGCCCCAGCTTTGCATGGGTACAATGGTGGTACTAAATATATTATACATATAAACGTTCCTCTTGAATTACTCTATCTGTTAAAAGAAACCGCATCAAAATCCCTTGCATAGTTTTAAAGATTTAAGCATACATCACACAAAAAAGCAGAACACAGCAGAAAGGGACTTTGTTTTTCACTATGTAATGATTACAATCCATTCTATTTTTACAGGTGCAAATCAAAGGCATACCTGCCAAGTACCTGCTCGAACATCCACAGCGAGTGTGTCTGTCCAAACCACTGGAACCATATATGAGAAGAAGTCCAGAAAACACGGTTCTTCAAGAAAGTCACCGGTTGGTACTAGCTCTTTAAGGAAATCCCCAATCGACATCTCATCAGAGAAAACTATATTAATACCAAGTATTTTTGAGAATGCGTCCTGTACGGAAACATCTCAGCTATCCCCTAGTGTTTTTTCACAAGGCATATTTGAGAAAATGCCATCAAAAAGATCAGGTTCCGAAGTATCTCTTTCTAGCTCCGTCAAAGCTGAATTTAACGACCCCTTCACGCAAACTCAAAAAGAAGCTACGAAAATCTCCCCAGCTAAGAAACACAAATCGGACAAGAAGGGTGATGGTAAATCTAAATCACGGAGCCAAAGCAGTAGCCAGAAAATAACCTCGAAACAAACTCAATCTGCTCCAAAAACGGTTGCTGATCTACGTAAAACAGTTGAGAAGAAGTCATCAACTAGCTCCACTATTGTGCCAGCGAGACACACCAATCTGCCAGAGATCATTTCTCGACCAAGCACATCTTCAATGCCTCCGGTCTTTTCCGTAAATTCCATTTCACAACCTAACCTACAGCATAATGCACAAGATGCTAGACCTTTCGGCATACTATCATTCTATGGAAGTCAGCCATAATATCTGGTTTAAGTTCTATAAGTATTGCAACTGTTTTGCTAAATCATCTTTTATATTAATTGGGTCGTAGGACACTGGACCCGGGCCATGGTCCCAATTGCCACTTATATATTTTTTATTGTATTTTGGGACCATAAATAAAATATTTACAGTTTTTATGGTAACTGTAATGTCCTTTTTCTTGTGGTCTCTATACAACTAAATAAATATTATTTTTGGGTGGTAGTTGGGACTGTACTATTGGTCCAAAGAAGCTCACCCAATGTAACTGAGTCCAAAGAGTTATTGATAAGACTTAATTAGGAGTGTTGATTTATCAAGTACAACTTAATACAGTTTTTTTTATCATTATTGATTTTTTTATGGCTTTAATCCATCGTGACAATGATACTGACAATACTGTTTTGATCTTCAGAGCGTGAGAAATTATTTTGCATTTCATCTTGAATTATATTTCACATTGAAGCTTGGCTATTTAACTGTTTTGACTACAAAAGAGAACTAACAAAATATTTCCTGTATTTTGAGTAAAATCATGTTATTATCTTAGGAATAGAATTCATTGAATTTTTGTACTGGCCGAATAATAAATGTTATCGACTTCTATGGATAGTAAGAAGACTTATTTAGACAATAAAAAAATTGGTTTTAACAACTTTCAATTAATTTTAATTAAATTTAAAATATCGAATATCGAAGTTGTTACAATCAATTAGTTTTATACTTACAAATAGTTAAAAAAAATGTAATTTCTTTTTTTTAATAATGACTTTTACTAGTCAAAACTTGAAAGTTTTGTACTATGAAAAGTTTTTAGTACATTTTTATGGCAATTATATTTAATTCACATATCAAAAAATCATTACAACAAAAAAATGCAGGATTTAAAATTATAATTTAGAAATGGAAATAAGAACTTTTTATCAATGGTTAGTTGCATTCTGCATATATATTTATTTTGCATAGGTGCATTTCTTATATTTTTCTATTTTGATTGCTGTACCTAGATCTGCCCTGGTAATCGAGAGGGCAGTAAGTCGAAGGTTTTTTTTTTTTTTTTTTTTATGGTAGGTGAAAATCATCCAATGACGAAACCCGCTCTTGGGCGGAGCGGGAGACCAGTGTCAGACTCTTACTGACTAAAAAACCTACCCCGTACCTTCCTTGCCTTATTTCTGGAGTCGAGGTTACAATTTTCACTTACCCTCTAGGCTCCAGGAGGCTTCGACCCTGAAGGGCCCCTGCAGTTTGCTGACAACTCCTTGAGGCGCGCGGGAACGGTGCGCGCCGTTGACGACCTGGACTCGGTCTTACCAGACGATCGGACGGCGAGCTACCCATTGCTCACCGTCCGCGAGCCAGTGTCTACGGTGGCCGGATATCGGCAGGATCGCGGCGGCGACGGCTACGGCGAGTGCGCCGTTGCCTTTGCCTTATGCGGTCGGCCTCCTCCTTTACGAGCATTACTGCTTCGCAGAAGGAGGCGACCGCCTGCCATTCCTCTTCGCTGCGGACCATGGCCTGAACCAGGGCCCGGCGCGAGAGGTCGCCGCCGCCGATCACCCTCACGAGGACACGGCGATGCTCTTCCCAAGCAGGGCACACCTCCACCGTGTGCTCCACCGTGTCCTCCGGGCTCGCCTCACAGTGGCGACACCCGGACGTCTCTTCCGCACGAATCCGGTGCAGGAATCTCCCGAACTTCCCATGTCCGGTGAGAACCTGCGTCATGCGGAAAGTGAGGACGCCGTGAGGTAGTAAGTCGAAGGTGGCCTGCTCTTTTACGTAGTAACTAAATTTATCGTACCGTTCTTACTGCTCTTTATCAAATAAGAAAAGGCATTTCTACTTTACGTAGAAGTATAAAACCTAGATAGGAAGAAAGCTCGTTTGACGTACATTCCAAATCGATTATATAAAAAAAATGGCCACCTTCGACTTACTGCCCTCTCGATTACCAGGGCAGAGATGTGTGAGAACTATTACTTAGTGGAATAGATTATATACTTTGTGATCTCATCTTGTATAAGCTCTGTGTGTGTTGGATTGGTCCATCTCGTTTAGCTCTCCCCAAATGTGACAAAAGAGCTAGCGAGGTGGAGTACTCAGTGAATTGTGGTGAATTAAATGCCAGTGGTTGTTAGATAAATCCAATTTAGACTGAAAAAAATGTTAATATGTCTGGTTTTTTAAACTTTACCTTATGCTAGCTACCAAGCTATTACTTAGATATTTTACTCAAAAAAATGTAACTTTTAGGAAACTGAGTTATTCAGTAGTACATGTATACTATTTTTGATTGTGGTTTAATTATTTATCTTTGAGATTTTATTTTTGTGTTGACAGCGTTTAAGCTCTTCAAGTATTTAACAAAACTTGCAATTGGAAAATTTTGAAAAACACACACCAATATTTTTACCACTCACCAAAATTGTCGTAGGCCAGTGGGATCGAAGTCATAATTTAAGTATAAATCAAGTCAAATTCAACCGTTTTATAAGTTTTTCGTTTGCATGACTCCAGTGGCGTAGCTACCTTGTGTGGCACTCGGTGCGAAAGTTGGTGGTATCACCCCATCGAAAGTAAAAAGCAATAAATTTTATATGATAAAGGACATGAATCAGGAGAAGGGCAAGGATAGCGTCAGGCCCTTTTGTGGGAATCACCGAAATATACATAGAGGGCTAATGGATGAATCCCCGAAAAAGAAATTTTTGTGTTGTTGATTTTTTTTTGTTTGTTATTGCTTGTGTTTGTAGTGTGAGAGACCGGGTGGGTGTCACCCCAAAAAAGTAACACCCGGTGCAGCCCGTCCCCGCCGCCTCCCTTTGCTACGCCACTGCATGACTCGCTAATATGAGAATAGAAAGTGATGGTGACATAAAAAGAATATTAAAATATATTCTTGTTATTTAAAATATTATTCTAAAATATATGTTTAAAAATATTGACCAGAGCTAGTAAAGCAACGATCTCTAAAATACTCAGTTTAACTGATAAAAAGTTGATTATTTATACTTGTTGATTGTTATTTTTAATTTTAAGATTACTATGCATAGTAATTTTATATAAGGATATTAAAATTTTATAATAATGTTTGTGAATACTCTTGTACATGTATAAGAGAGAACTTCAATAATTATTGCAATAATAGTTGATCTCGTTCAAAATATATTTTTGACAATATATTATTATATTTAGTTGTTTTATTTCTGTCTGATTTGAAAGGGATGAAGCTATAGGCTAAATTTTGATCGTTTTAGCCCTATGAAGGGTCAATACGGAATATGAAACACTATCAATTTACAAAGTACTTTTTTTTCTAAAACTGGTCTTAATATAAATAAACGAGATTAATTTCTTTAAGAAAACTTCAACTGAGCGAGTCAATGACCAGTACGTACGTGTCGGTCGTTGCGTACTACCTAAAAGTCATTGAACACGCTCAGTTGATGTTTGACTATATACGGGATTAAAACGATCAAAATTTAGCGGCTCCATCTATCGCTAGCACGAGTGACATTCAGCACGTAGCAAAGCCCCTGAGCAGAGGTGCACTGTTCCCGCGCGCCTCAAGGAGTTTTCAGCAAACCGTGGGGACCCTGCAGAAGGGTCGAAGCCAACTGGGGCCAAGGGTTTCACTTCTGAAAGGAAGACTCGTTGGAATGGGGTAGAAGAATGACTACGTTGGAATGGGGTAGGTTGTTTCATCAGTAAGTCGGACACTGTTTCCCGCTCCACCCAAGGGCGGGATTCGTCATTGGATGATTTTTACTTACCATAAAAAAGGCCCTGAGCAATACCAGTGCTGTCCGCGTACAAAGTGGCGTAGAAATTATCTAACCAGGGTAAAATTTTGGATCATGCTTAGTAGCTAGTACCAGGTACAGTACGGCCGTTTTTCTAACTGATCAGTCTGACTAAAGTTAGGCTCTGCGCACTTTAGCGCTTGTGCGTTTGCAGTGGCGTGACTATAAGGTGGCAAAGCTGGCAAAATACCACGAGCCCCCTGTATAACGGGTCCCCAGTATAAGAAGCTACGAGAACAAGTAACCCTAATTTTTTTTGGGGCCATATCCAATTTGCAAAGGGCCTCAGGAAATATAGTTACGCCTCTGTGCATTTGTAAAAGAGTAAATGCCAGTAACAGTTGTTAACAGCTTTAACAACACTGTTAATGGCATTTATTGTTTTAAACCATCTTAAATATTGAAACATACAAAATTTTGACTGGACATTACAATTTAAAGGACTTCGACCAGCTGTTCACACGCAACGAAAACACCCACCTTAGAGGCCATCACTTAAAACTTAGCACTACACTAACAGATCGCATAACAATCCTCACAGACACTTTCTCAGTAATAGAGTAGTTGGAGCGTGGAACAAGCTTCCGGAAAATGTGGTTTCAGCCCTAAATGTGAACCAATTTAAAAATCGACTGGATAAATACTTACTCAACTGCAAGATATTAACTAGCGGAAATTAACAGGATGCGGGCATTATCAGTTGTTTCAACTGCCTGCCTGTCTACAAATAATAATAAAATATGAGTGCATAAGCGTTAAAATACGCAGAGCCTGACTTCAGATACGGTCGGACTCGGTTTAATATATCCATTTATCTCGTCAAGTTAAAATGGCCGTATTGTATACTCGCAACATAAACCAAGGTGACTTTAGTTGAAATGCAAATGCTATTCAGCAAAATCTGGCAAATCCCATAGAAAAATATGAATGATAACATTTTACAAGTTCATTTTAAACTTTGTAGACTTCAACGCCATCTGTATGCATTAATAGAAACACACTTCAAATTTGCCCCAAGTGGACACCGGTGTCCGCACACCTATTGTATTTATGTCTATAATTACGGTACTAGGGTCACCCTCACCCAAAAAGAAATAATACTTTGTTGAAAGACAATAGGTGTGCGAACACCGGCGTTTGCTTGCGCTCAAAAGTTTAAAATACATTTTTTTATTGTTATTCCATTCTAAACTTTGTAGACTATAACGCCATCTTGTATGCAGTAGCAGAAATTAACCTTTAAATTATCCCTCACGTAAAAATAAACTAAGTAATGCTTTGTTTAAAATATTTTGGTACTGCTATCGCGTTTTTTTTTTCATGTTTTTGCATTTATGCGAACTACCATAAAATAAAATTAAAGTTAAAAGTTGTTGATGTTGTAGTGACGCCATCTATGGCTAAAATATAGCGTAAACTTGCTTTCTAAGAGACAATGTTGTTTAAAAAATACCCTTTTTTATGATTTAATTTTATAAAATATTTTTACTTGATATTTAATTAAATAACTAAAGAAATTAATAAATTGTTTTACTTCGATTAATTTTATTATTAGACTAATATTTTGATAAGTATTTCATTTTCAATCCATGTAAATGTGAAACAAAAACTAATACCTATTTAACTATTTGTTATCGATAGAACACATAATTATCTAAATTGTGGGTAGGTAGTGTAGCCCAGGTACATCCCTTCCTTGCGCCGGCTAGCTACCAAGCTGTAGTTCGAATTTCTTAATATTTTTTGCTATTCACCGCTAGATAGGGCTACTAAGGCGTAGTATCACAGATTTTCTAGAACATTTCTTCTGATAACCGTTCATGAATGTGTTGCCCACAAGGCAAATTTAGATTTACATACTATTTGGGCAAATATTTAATTCAACAATAATATCAAAATCAGTGCTGCAAACTTTTGGTTTAAAAGTTTTTATTACACAGGTAAAACTAGTATTGCTCTACGATCTCTTTTAGTTTAACTAAAAGACTGTATCCAAAATCGAAAATAAATTTTAAAAAAAACTATTGCTTCTTCTTTTTCCCCTGTGATGCTAGATTAGGGGGAAACTCCCAATAATTATGGTTTTTTAGAGCTAAAATTTAGCTGTGCCGACAACAGCGATATTTTACCACGCTGATTTTTATTCGCTCTAAGCATAGGTATTGAATCTTATCTAAACCGATAAAAAAAATCGCGCTCAGATAATTTAATAAGATTCAATGCGTTGCAAAATTGCGAGAAAAAATTCGCGCAGTGAAATATTGTTGTGCGGACAGGCCCTTATAGTTGTGGACGAGAATTAGAGGGACAGAATGCCTCCCAAGCAAGATTAAAAGTATTTTAATTCAAATAAACTATTTACAGGCACTTTTAAAAGGTCAAGAAGAAGTGTGTATACCTAAATCTATACTAATATTATAAAGCTGAATACTAATATTATAAAGCTGAAGAGTTTGTTTGTTTGTTTGAACGCGCTAATCTCAGGAACTACTGGTTCGAATTGAAAAATTCTTTTTGTGTTGAATAGATTATTTATCGAGGAAGGCTTTAGGCTATATAACATCACGCTGCGACTAATAGAAGCGAAGAAACAACGGAAAATGTGGAAAAAACGGGGGAAATTATTCATCTTTGAGGGCTTCCGTTGCGTGCGCTGCGAAAACGGTTTAAGATACCAAAAAAATATGTATGAAAGAATTATTCCTCTTAAAATGATCTAAAAAAATGTCCGCGACAGTATATGTCTATCTTTTAAGATTAACTCACTAGAACTGTTTTTATGGGAATCAAATTTAGCCAATTTTTACCAATTATTTGTTAGAGTTGTATCAACATAATAATATTAATCTTTATCCAAATAAATGTGTTGTTGATTAAGAGTATGTAATTGTAAACAAAATTGTCTTTGACATCATTTAATTTTAATGAACATCTTAGAAGATATTACAATTTTAAAATAACTCCGATATAAAATTCACACGCGCCGCATGATGTGCAAAACTTGACGCTGCGCCTGACCATCGGGCGAGAGGGGTTGCTTGCAGGCGCCGCGGAGGGGTTTTTTTATGGTAGGTAAAAATCATCCAATGACGAATCCCGCTCTTGGGCGGAGCGGGAAACAGTGTCAGACTCTTACTGACTAAACAACCTACCCCGTTCCTCCCTTGCCTTATTCCCAGAGCCCCGGTATAACGCTTTCGCACCAACCCTCAGTTGCAGGAGGCTTCGACCCTGAAGGGCCCCACAGTTTGCTGACAACACCTTGAGGCGCGCGGGAGCAGTGCACGCCGTCGACGACTTGGTCTCGGTCTAGACTGTTACCAGACAACCCGACGGCGAGCTACCCATTGCTCACCGATCGCAAGCCAGCGTCTACGGAGTCCGGATATCGGCGGGATCGCGGCGGTGACGGCTATGGCGAGGACGCTGTTGCCTTTGCCTTATGCGGTCGGCCTCCTCCTTTTCGAGCATTACTGCTTTGCAGAAGGAGGCGACCGCTTGCCATTCTTCTTTGCTGCGGACCATGGCCTGAACCAAGGCCCTGAGTGAGAGGTCGCCGCCGCTGATCCTCTACGAGGACACGGCGATGCTCTTCTCAAGCGGGGCACACCTCCACCGTGTGCTCCACCGTATCCTCCAGGCTGACCATACAGTGGCGACACCCGGGTGTCTCTTCCGCACGAATCCGGCGCAGGAATCTCCTGAACTTGCCATGTCCGCTGAGAACCTGCGTCATGCGGAAGGTGAGGACGCCGTGATAGACATCACGCCTCAAAGAGGGGACTTACCGCCGAGATTATGGCGTGCCTAAGGGGGGGGGGGTGTGGCTCTATGAAGTACTTTTAGATAATTATGTTCTTTTAAAAACTAAATTGTCCAAAATAATAACAGAAATTAACACGGGCAAAGTCGTGGGTTATAATTTATAAAGCTGAGGAGGTTGTTTGCAAAAATAAATATGATGCCCAAAATAACTATTCCACGCGGACGAAGTCGCAGGCACAGCTAGTCAATTTATTATTTGTATTTTGGAGCTTGAAAATTGCACCAACAAAACAAAAGAATGTATGGAACTTCAAACAACGCGAGTAAAGTTACTACTACAGTAATAGAAGCTACCACTGAAATAGTAAAAAAAGGTTTTTTAGGGCTCCGTACCTCAAAAGGAAAAAACGCAACTCTTATAGGATCACTTTGTTGTCCGTCAGCCTGTCTGTTAGTCTATTGCCTAAGAAAACCGAAATGGGTGGAGGTATCGAGTTGAAATTAAAGTTACACATGCAGGTCTGCGATCCCTTAAAGTTGTGAAAACATCAAATTCCGTAATAAAAAAAAGATACGACCGCTATGTCATAGAAAATGTATATATTAAGAATCTCAAGGAAATCAAAATTCATAGGGTACAGTATCTCGAATCTTGGCGAACCTGAAGTTAGGTTCTGCGAATTTTAGCGCTTGAAAACTCATAAAAAAAAAATAAAGGCTTAAAAAAAAAGGAATGGCAATAACAGTTTATAACAGCAATAACAACTGCAAATTGCATTTATTTGTTTAAAACATTTAATTTTTTACGAGTTTTCAAGCGCTAAAATTTGTAAAGCCTAACTTCAAACTCGCCAAGATCCGAAGGCCGTACTGTACATCCCGTTGACACAGAATCCTAAATTCTGGCACAAAGCGAGGTCTTATAGGGCAGGTATTTATTAGTTAAAAACCATTTTTTGCTTATTCAAAATATCTTCAAGACTTCAAATGGATCGAGGATAAACTATGTACAAAAGTAAGTTTGTATGGAACGATTAGTGTGCGAGTCCAATTCGCAATTGCCCAGATTTTTTTCATTCGTTTAAAAAAATATATTACCCTGTTGCGGGGGATTTGTCTTCAAAACCTGAATTTTGAAGAAGGTTTGGGGAAATTCGAGACGGTCGTCTTGCAATGGCAACATTCGAACTAAAGTTTGAACTTTTTTTTTTTAACTTTTGAACGAACGAACGAACACTTTTTCGTTTCACCCACCGTGCATGGTGATAAGTATTTTGTGCTACATAAATACTTTTTACTGCAGGCCTTAATCTTTATCAGGGTAAGTACGATTGAAATTTAATTAAATACAATTTGAAATACAAAAGTTCTTTGTGATAATAAGCAGTTAAATATGTTCAGTAAATCATATCCAAACTTATTAGAAACTAGAAAAGAATAATCGTATAGAACTGGAAATTTCTGGTAACAAAGTAGGTAATTTGATTTTGTTTATTCGCTAATTGTTTTAGAATAAGTTTTACAATATTATTATTTTCTCGATTTCTCTTTTTATGTCTTGTTTTTTTTTTGGAGTCTTGTGTGTGGATGAATCTGCAAAGTTTTTCGTGATAATTCTACCCCAAACCTGAGTTTTTTCTCAGTAAACCATTAAGTGTTAGACAGAAATCATAATATAGGGTAGATTACATTGTTGAATTACTTAGTTAATTACGTTTGTATGTAGTTGCAAGTCAATTAGTATTGATAAGTCTTAGTTACGTAGGGTAGGTACCTACGATAAATATGTATTAAGTGTGAGTGCTTTTTCGTGAGCAATCCAATGATTCCTAGTTTTCCAATTAGACAATCATACCGATTGGATGACAGGTAGGATGGTGTATGGCTGGCGTTAGACTAAGTAGTGGGTGCAGTAATATTCTTTTATCTACGAGGTAAAGACTGCGTTCAAATTTGAGGTTGGAGCTAACTCTAATGACGTCACAGGGTAGATACCTCAAACTCGCATTTTTTAACGCTAACGTTAAGTTCTATTGCCAATGCCTTACTCCAACCTACCCTGCTTGAAGTTGGGAGTCACGTGGGTTAACTCTGCCGTCCTTATGATAATTACAGTAAGTAAGTCCATAACTCAATATCAACCAAAATGTGACTTATGATAATGGCAGTAAGACACATACTTCAATATCAACCAAAATGGACTTACTGTAATTATGATAAGGACGGCAGAACTCTAGGGTAGATGGTACTCAAGTCATAAAAGAACGACTTTGGGTTAAAACTCTGGTCATTTTTAAACCCAGCCCTGCAGGTCATTTTAATAGTATTAGTAGCCCTGACTGCCATGCCTGAGGTTGAGGGTTCAATTCCCACCCCGGACAAATGTTTGTGTGATGAGCACAGCCATTTGTTCTGTGTCTAGGCGTAATTTATCTATAATATGCATGTATTAGGAAGTTTATAAGTATGTTTATCAGTTATCAGTACCCATAACACAAGCTGTGCTAAGCTTGCGGGCTTGTGGATGGTGAGCAATGGGTAGCTCGCCAGCCAATCGTCTAGTAATCGTCCAGACCAAGCCCTGTTGACGACGGCACACACTATTCATGCGCGCCTCAAGGAGTTGTCAGCAAACCTTTGGGACCCTGCAGAAGGGTTGTTGCCAAATGGGTTCATGTCTGAAAGGAAGGCTCTGGCCCTGGTATATACGGGAACATAGGAACGGGATAGGTTGTTCAGTCAGTTAAGAGTTTGACAATGTTTCCGCATCACTCAAGGGTAGGTCATTCATTCTTCATTGGATGATTTTTACCTAGAAAAAAAGCTGTGCTAAGCTTGGGCCTTGACAATGTGATAGTTGTGGAATGTTATATTACTAATATTATTTTACTTTTTCAGTGATGCAATGGATGTTAATGAATATAAAAAGAAACTTCATTAAAGAAGAAAAGAAAAGCAAATATAGAAGAAAATTGAACTTTGATCATTCAACATGTTGGATCATAAGATATTAAAGTTGAACTTCAAGTCTAAAAATAGATGTTACTTGAAAAGCTACTCCATGATGGGATTGGATTGGACATGTCTGCGGCATGTCGAATAAGCTTTGGGCTAAGAGAACCAACTTTTGGGTCACATTAAACATGGCGGCAGACTAGGCCAAGGATAAAGAGATGAGCTGCTGATGGCAAATGAAGAAGGAAGCCTTGCCCAGCTGTGGGCATGGCAAATTGATCTGTGGTCCTGTAAAATTGAGCTGATCCTAAGCTATGATGCGAGGCAGTAATGCTAGTGAAGGAGGAGGCTGACCGCATAAGGCAAAGGCGGTGCCCTTGCCGCCGCGATCCTGCCGATAACCGGCCACGGATAGGTGTGGGCTTGCGGACGGCGAGCAATGGGTAGCTCGCCGTCCGGTCGTCTGGTAACAGTTCAACCTGACCCCGAGTCGTCGACGGCGTGCACTGTTCCCGCATGCCTCGTGCCAGTTGGGAGTTGTCAACAAACTGTAGGGCCCTACAGGGTCGAAGCCTTCTGGGGCCTAGGGTTGATGTGAAAGCGTTACATCGGGGCTCTGGGACTAAGGCAAGGATCCCTCCTTGCCTTAGTCCAGGTAGGAGTTTAGTCAGCAAGAGTCTGACACTTTTTCCCGCTTCGCCTAAGAGCGGGATTCATCATTCGATGATTTTTACTTACCATAAAACAATGTCCCAAGAAGTTTCTGGACTTCCTGAGCTGCAGTGGAATGATTTGGATAGTTTCAAACAAATATGTTTTAAAAAAGCAATGTGTTGTGTTATAGTCCCTGGCGCTGGTTTTACTAACATAAAAGGTCACTTGTCATATAAAAATCTTTGATTCTAATATGCTTCTTGTTTGGTCTAAAAGAAAAGTATTTGTTGATGTCTTCGAAAAAGTTGGTCATTTTGAGGAATTAGATTTGTCTTAAAATAATGGTTGAAACAAAATTCTTAGGGATTTTGTTAAGTGGTGTCATTTTTGTTGAAATAAGGTTTTAGATGTTTCAAAATTTCATTAAAAAGCCAAACTAAACTTAAATATTGTTGAAGTTGTCATGAAAATATTTAAAGAGATGGTTTCAGGTCCTTGAAAATGTCATTATAAAGTCAAAATAGTTGTAGGGGTTTCTGTTGTTTAAAAATTTCCTTAAAAAGTAAATAAAAATATTTTATGGGGACTTTTGTTGTTTTGCAAATGTCATTAAAAGGTCAATAATATTTGAAGAGGTGTCTATTGTTTCAAATGTCATTAAAAGGTCAATAATATTTGAAGACGTGTCTATTGTTTGCAAATGTCATTAAAAGGTCAAAAATATTTGAAGACGTGTCTATTGTTTCAAATGTCATTAAAAGGTCAATAATATTTGAAGAGGTGTCTATTGTTTCAAATGTCATTAAAAGGTCAAAAATATTTGAAGACGTGTCTATTGTTTCAAAAGTCATTAAAAGGTCAATAATATTTGAAGAGGTGTCTATTGTTTCAAATGTCATTAAAAGGTCAAAAATATTTGAAGAGGTGTCTATTGTTTCAAAAGTCATTAAAAGGTCAATAATATTTGAAGAGGTGTCTATTGTTTCAAATGTCATTAAAAGGTCAATAAATATTTGAAGAGGTGTCTATTGCTTCAAAAGTCATTAAAAGGCCAATAATATGAAGAGGTTTATTTCTGTTGTTGAAGTTTGAGGAACATTTTGTTTCATTAAAAGAAAAGAATATAAATAACGACATTTTTTTATTTTTATTTTATTTTATTTTATTTTATTATTTTATTTTATTAGGGACAACAAACAGCAGTATATTAAATATTACAGATGATTAAAACAATAAAATTAACAAATATACTACTCACGACGCTATCCACAGAATAACATAAAAAAATACTTAGCATAGGTTATTGTAAAAAATTACAATAAGGGCAAACTTAAAGGTACTTAAAACAAAGTTAAAATTACTCGGTTTGTTAAAGTGAAGTGAAAATAATCTAATAACATATTAAAAAAAAAAAACATATTAAAATTATGGCTGTTCCTTTAAAGTGGAAATAATTAGATTTTTGAAACTATTTTTATTCAGATATATAATATCAATAGATCCAAACTTCTTATTATAAGTGTCGACCAATCGGTGCAGCGGTGAGCGTGCGCCTGAGTTGGTGTGACAAAGATTAGTTGCAAACAAACATCGTGAACGTACTTCTCTACTCTGTACTGTGCGAGGGACCAGGTAACACAAACTTTTCACAAGATCACAACAGTCAAACTTATTGCGGCATATATTGAACAGAGTCATCATTTCTAGGAGTGTACGTCTAGATTGTAGGGTAAGGATATTATATTTTTCGAGCAAAGATTGGTAGGAAATCTTTTTACGGAAGCATCTATAGTGCACAGAGCGAAGGTATTTACGTTGGACTAACTCCAACATTTCTATATATTTTTTGTAAAAAGGATTCCAAATAGGGACTGCGTACTCTAATTGAGATCGAATTAATGACTTGTATAATTTCAAATAAGTGGAAGGGCGGTGGAATTCCCTAGATGCACGCATTACGAAGCCAAACATTTGATAAGCTTTATTGATAATATTATTTACATGCGCATCGAGATGGAGCTTGGAGTCCAATTGAACCCCAAGATCATTTATAAGGACCATTTATGTTGGAAGTTGTCATGCCATAGTCATCTAGAAAACTTGCATTCGAGCTGAAATGAATGGTAGTAATTAGTAATACATAGTGGTTAATACAAGCACTCCACGTTAGCAGTAATTCGCCACACTTGTTATTATACAATAACTCTCACGCACTCGATAAATATTTGCAAAAACAGGAAACGGAACTGCCGAAGCGCACGCGCAATCTATAAGATGAATTATGTGTTTATGGAGCATATTTAGTGCGTTATCCAAACAATGTATTACCCCTTCACCCCACCCCTGCCGCGTCCTACCGAACGGCATGCTCTAGCGGTGATTTTTGATAAGTTTGTGCAACTGGAAGATAATAATAATGTTTTCATAGTGTAGATAATGTTAAATTAATATTATATAGGTATTTAACAGTGTACGCGTCTGTACCGAAATTGTAAGGTGTATTATACTAAACATTTCAAAAGATAGTGTAATGTTTTGCGTTTTCGCTTTTTCGTAACCACCTAAACTTGGTTGGGTTACCACGGTTATTCACTTCCTAATGACTTTAATCGTATTATCTCATTAATTATCCAATGTACTGAGCTGAAATTTTACTGATATACAACTGATCTAAACAACTAATAATTGACGTAACATTCAGTTCATATATCCAATCCAGTGGCCAAATAACACCGCGCGCATCAAGACCGTGCTCGTGAAGAACTGAATATCATCATAACTTGTTAAATACTTACAGGATACTAATGAAACTTCACATACATTTGAAGGCAGTTACAAGCTTTAAAATAACGTTTAAAGTAAGTCTTTAAACTTCTTATTGAGAGTGCTGGGACCAATTGAAGTGTTTTTCTATTTAATGAAATAACCTTTAAGATATGCATTATTTTGGTTTTGTTATTGCACAACAAATTTAAACTAAGTCCTAGGAAGTCGTGTACAAAACATGATAAGAATCCGCTTAACCATCTCAAAGATCTAGCAAAACCAAAAACGTTACCCCAGCAAAATCTCGAATAACTTCGCAATCGAAGAAAGAACAAATACAAAATAAGGCACAACATTTACTTTATCTAGACAACTAATTTTATAGCTAATATTTATTTAAATATTCTCATTAGAAAGAAAAAGGTCTGGCTGGCGTAACGTTACCGCAGCAGGAAATGTTTTTGTGAAATAATTAAAAAACTATAAGCGCAACAAATTTAAAAATGTGCGCAACAATTACAGAAGCCGCACAACTAATTATCTATAACATTCAAATGACCATTGTCGACAACATCTGGCCTGGGTAACGGACACGTACAAGTATACTTATCAGTAGTCTAGTACCCATAACACAAGCTCTGCTTAGCTTGGGACTAGATGGCGTTGTGGAATATATTATTACTAGCTTTTGTCCGCGGCTTCGCCCGCGTACATAAAATATAGCCTATGTCACTCAGGAGTAAAACAGCTTTCTATTGTTACTAAAATTTCTCCAATCGGACCAGTAGTTCCAGAGATTACCTCCTACAAACAAAAAAATAAAAAAACAAACTTTACCTCTTTATTATATTAGTGTAGATTATTTTGTTGAGATTTTGTAGCAAAACTCGATCATTTGGTCATTTTAGTAGAAAACATTGGTTTTGTAGTGACAAAATAGTTGAATAAAACAGTAGTGTTTATTGGTGTCAGTTTTGTTGAAATTGTAATTAATATATCTGCAAAATATATATGGTAAAAAAAATATATATAGCACGCCTCCACTTCGCTCGGTCTTTTGCGTCCTTTGCCTTAAGCCCATTAGCGCGCATGTCGTCCTTTACGATGTCGATCCAACGCCTCTTAGGCCTTCCTCGTTTTCCGGGTCCCGGCGAAGGAGTCATTATATTGCCACATGTCCCACATTTGATTCTACTTTGAGTTTTCATTATAGTTTGCAAAGTCATGTCTGTATTTTAATCTAAGTATTTCCTTATGAATAATTTTCTAGCTTGTATCATATCAATGTTTTTCGGAATTAATTTCGTGTTAAAATATTCTACGTTCAGTGGCAAAAATATTGAAATTTTAAAGTTGCTAGAGTCTGGCAAACGAAAGTAGAGACTGAAAAAACCCGGCAAATTTAAAAAATATCAGTATAGCAACCCAAAAATTTATGTAATTTAATATATTTTTTTTGCTGAAAAACAATATTATTTATACACTACATTTGTACGCTTGACTGCATGTGGATAGGTCCAACCAAAAATGGGAATAAATCTACGAAATAAATCAATGCGGCAGTAGTAGTAGCAGCATCTACTAACCTACATCTCTCTCTTGGGTCGTTCTCTCTTCGGTCGTGATTGATGGCTCTGCGTTTTCTTTGGCCAAAGCAGCCCTCGCTCCTCCATTTATTCCGATCTTCAGGATCTTGCAAATTCTGAACTGTGGAGGTTTGTGTTGACTAACCTACCTAGGCGACCTTATAACTAAAGAAACCAACCAGATTTGATACTTTGTATGTTATGATTTAACTCAAAATCTATTTTATCACTGTGTAACTCTGGCACACCTCGGACTTTTTTTATGCGCGTGCTGCGGCTCGCATCGTACGCGTAATCATAAACATAATTATGGCAATGTACAGTTCGGCCGTCGGAACTTGGCGTCTGTGAAGTTCGCGCAGAAGGCTGCGCACAATCGTTTTTTAGGACCCAAATGGTGGCATGAGGCGACGTGCGCGGGACGGAGGTGACGGCTAGAGGACACTGTGTTAACACAATCGATCGTTTAACCAATCAAAAATCATAATCGGTTTTTATCGATTCGGAATTTGCTCATTTTTATTTTAAGGACATATTGAATTAAACAGATTTACAGACAGTGAATGCTCTCGTTAGTAAACGAAAAGTGAACAAAAATCGACTGAACATCACCCTCATACACGCGTGTTGGTCATCTCTTTTTGGTTATATCGTAATGCTTCGTGAATATTCGGCAACGCTCGGTAGACTGTGTTCTCTTTTTATTTTGTGACGTTGAGATGGGGTTTGTGTAGTGGAGATTAATTCACACTCGACAACAAAACTTTACTCAAGGTTTATTATAAAAAAGGATGTACAGAATTACAGGAAATCTCAGGAGTGAGTTACAAGGCTGATCAATGTGGCTCCCGTGGTATAGAAGGAGCCACTTAGCTTGCTCGACGCCTGCGCAGGAGAAAGGCCGACCACTTGAAGTAACTCGCTGCGTCCCCGCAAGAGGGCGCGGCATGCGGGTTATAGGCTCTGCCTTTGTCCCACAGTCTCGGGGTAGGAGCCCGTAAATACGGGCTCTGCGTTGTGGTTGCCTGAACGGCGGCAGACAAAGGCGGAGTGGTGTGCGCTTCAACTTAAATACGCCCCGAGGTTCGCGGTGCGGGGAGATCGCTCGATGGTGGGAGGCTGGAGGTGTGACACTCCCCCCTTTAGGCCATTATTATTACATGACTAGAATAGAATAATACTTTATTGTACATAAAAAAAAATAACAGACTAGCTGTCCTTACTTAACACACATCTTCCAAATGATCATGCTGAATGCCTTCTACCTTCTTCCTGAAAGATTTCTACCGCCAAGAAGTGATAAGGAACTTGCTACCACCACTTTTCTCAAAATGATTCTTAGTTCAATAAACCCCAAGCGAGCGCCGGCGCTCCAGATCTATTGTTCTTTAATTGTGTCTGTAATTAAGGTAGTCAAAATGTTGTTCAAGAAAATAGGCCAAAGTATGAATGGATGGATGTGAGTATACAGGACAAGTATGACACAAGTCATCAAGTCATTGATGACTTACGTCTCGGGAAAAAAGAAAAAAAAATCGTATTTTCAATTTCTTTTGATAATCTTTCATTCAGTTCATTTTAATGGGTGTTCTATACGAGTCCGATTAACAAAAAAAAAAAAAAACATCTATAGTTCTTGTTTAAACTTCTTTCTTCCACCCACGCCGGCCCCGCATCGTCGCCTATGCCTCGTTGGTAACGGACCTCCCTGGAGGCTACCACCCTGCGCCAACTCTCTTGCAGGCGTTGGACCTCCTCAAAAATCAAAATCAAAATCAAAAAGGTTTTTATTTTTCATATAGGCCTACAAGGGACTTATAAAACGTCAGAAGCTAGTGCACGGTTCCAAATTGGTCGTTTCCTATGGAGAAGAACCGGCAAGAAACTCCATGGTTACTCTTTTAAAAAAATGATTTCTTACAATAATTCGTTGTTACAGTACTTATATCATTATGTAAGAACAGTGTAGACCAGTCAATATTGTATTAAAAGCACAATAAAAATAATCATAATAATAAAAAATAAAAGGTGAATCGTAATAGGATTTACTAAGTCTACAGTGCTCTTACTTTACAACGTGAATTGTAAAAAAATATTGTATATAAAAAAAAAAATAAGAACCCGGTAATTAACTCCGGTTGAAGGAAGTACATAAGAAGTACATGGAGCGCCGGCTCCTCGAGGCGCTGGGTTGTCCGCTGCTGGGCGTCAACCAGCAGCTCTCAAAGGAGTTAGCGTAGTTGGCGCTCCTCAGCTCTGACTCTGTAAAATTCAATTTCCAATTCAATCCAAAAGACATTCACTGTTGGACATAGGCCTGCCCCAAGCCTCGCCATAATGACCGGTCCTGTGCGCCTCACATCCATCGGATCCTCGCGACCCTCATCAGGTCATCGCTCCAACAAGGTTATATTCTTGTAGGGAAAGTGTGTAGCTGTCTCAGGGCCGGACATTGTATATCTGTCGCAGTAAGATAGATAAAGCTAAGTAATATAGTTATAAAACGGTCCAAGTTTAGTGATATATTACTAGATTAAGTTTAGTGAAATAGTTTTCGGAGTGTGCGTGCAGGCGAAACATTACTTTGAATGATTCTATACCAAATGAAAACTTGTCACTGAGAGAAATATGCCAAAAATTGTTGCACTTTGGTGGTCAAGGTGCCTTTTGCGCCCTTCACGAACTGTGTTGCCGGGTCACTGGGGATTGGGCTTGCCTTCCTTGCCCCCTTGTCTTTCCTTGCTTTCACTTCCTCCACCGGGAGGGGGTGGCCTCTCCGCGTATGGTGGGCCCGTTTGCTGTCGCCATTAGCGCCCTGATCGCGTTCATGGTTTTAAACCTGGGCGTCTTGGGATGGCTCCTGCTGTGGTTGGCGGCGCATCGCTGTCGACGTAATGGCGCCGGTCTCCGATCGCTTGTTCCGTATTTCTCGCTGGAAAACGGGGCACTTGAGGTGGCACGCTGGATGAGGGCCACCGCAGTTCGCAAAGGCTCCTCTCCGGGGCGTGGGCAGTCTCTTGCCACGCCCCTCTCCACATCGAACGCAGGTGAGCGGGCGGCGGCATTGGTGTGACGAGTGCCTGAATTACTGGTACCTGTGGCACTGTGCGGCCCCACGTTTGCCACGCCATGCTTCTATCTGGACACCACGAATGTTCATGAACACGCTGGTGTCATATATGCGACGCACGTTCTCTGTGCCCCGCAGCACGACGTGGAAGACGCAGCCGGGTCTTCCTTGGCGCCCTCTGATGTGGCGCACGTACTCCGGCTCGTAACCTAGTACGCGGAGCTCCTCCTCTATCTCCTGAGGGTCGGTGTCAGCAGGCAGCCCCCTGATGGCTACCTTCAGGTTCTTCTCCGCTGGTAGGGAGTAGGCGAACCAGCTCACTCCACTTTCCCTCTCTAGCCTAGAGAGGTACCGCCCCCGAGCCATAGGGGCGTGCGTTGGGCGGGCGGCCTAACTTGGCGGCGATCTCCCTAAAGTAGGTGGCCCAGTTGGGTAGTTTCTCCACTACAAACGGAGGGTAGCGAGGCTTCTTCACTTTTGGCACATTAAGTATTATGAATGCCCGCGGCCGAGTTCGAATCGGCGGTGGCGGGCGTGGGGGCTGCACTTGTGGCACACTTAATATTACAATTTTGGCCACTTACCCCGTTATTTGAGTCGGTTCCAGGTACGCCTGGGGGCGAGCGCGCGCTGCAGTAGCGCTTCGCTTGCTCAATAGCGTCGTCGGAGCTCCTACGCCGTCTCTGCGGCCTGGCCGTCGCTGTCAGCTCGTCGTACGACGGTGTAAGAGACATCGGCGTGTCCATATCTAAAGCTACGTTCCCGAACCGCACTTCACTCCCTACGGACGCCAGCGATAAACTCGAGCCCGCGCGCGACGAGTTATTCGACAACACTGCGGGTGAATCATATGCGGACGCGAGGAGCGGCGGGCGACGCGGGGCGCACGTTAGCCGTGCGCGGTCTCGGATCGCGAGATGAACCCGCTCCCGGAGCGGGAGAGCGGGCGCGAGCCGGTGTACCAGGCGCGCGGTCGGCGACGAATGTGGCGGCGGCCGTCATACGCACTGACGGTGGCGCCACGGTGCGAGCGGCGGACGTACGTGGAGTGGCGAGTGGAATATTACCGCCGGGGGCAAATGACGTCACTGAGGCAGCTTGCGTCACAGCTCGCGCGTACGTGACGGGTGGGGGCTTCTGGTGTTCGAAGACTGGCGCTGACGCTCGTACAGCACCTTCCTGCATCCAGTCTTCGAGCTCGAGCTGTCTTCGGGACCTTTGTTCCCACTCTTCGTTATGCTTCTACCCTCTTGGTGGGTGGCGGTCGCCTCCTTCTGCGAAGCAGTAATGCTCGTAAAGGAGGAGGCCGACCGCATAAGGCAAAGGCAACGGCGTACTCGCCGTAGCCGTCGCCGCCACGATCCTGCCGATATCCGGCCACCGTAGACACTGGCTCGCGGACGGTGAGCAATGGGTCGCCGTCCGGTCGTCTGGTAAGACCGAGTCCAAGTCGTCAACGGCGCGCACCGTTCCCGCGCGCCTCAAGGAGTTGTCAGCAAACTGCAGGGGCCCTTCGGGGTTGAAGCCTCCTGGAGCCTAGAGGGTGGTGGAAAACTGTTACCTCGACTCCAGGAATAAGGCAAGGAAGGTACGGGTAGGTTTTTTAGTCAGTAAGAGTCTGACACTGGTCTCCCGCTCCGCTCAAGAGCGGGTTTCGTCATTGGATGATTTTCACCTACCATAAAAAAAAAAAAACCCTCTTGGTGGGCAGAATTTTTTTTTAAATTTGAATTAAAATTTTTCTTAACGGCCGCTGTGATGTTTGCCGATGCTGATCCCGACAGCGCCATCCGCACATTCGGGAGCGACGATGTCCGTCCCAGCACAGGCCGCTCAGGATATTCTTCCTCTTCGCTTGGGCCGGCGCCTCCACGGTCAGGGGGACCGCGGGCGCCTGGCTTCGTGGGCTTCATTCTGGTAGTTCAGCTGCCGCCGCGACCACTTTGATGGTACCACCGAGGAAGGTGCGGGGCAGGCCTTCCCTTCGTGCTGTTGCCGGTACAAACCTAAATTTGCACCGTCGACAACACAAACGGTTGGCCCGATTTAAAAATCGGGTCCGTGCGGTGAGTTGCGGGTAGGCGATTTCGCGCGATACGGAGCTCGGAAACACGTACACACAACTTGGCCACTGGGCGAATCCCAGAAAGGCCGAGTGGTGTGCGCTTCGGCTTAAATACGCCCCGATGTTCGCGGTGCGGGGAGATCACTCGATGGTGGGAGGCCGGAGGTGTGACACCCCCCTTTAGGCCTTATTTCATTATTATTACATGACTCGCTGTCCTTACTTAACATACATCTTCCAAATAATAATGCTGAATGCCTTCTACCTTCTTCCTGAAAGATTTTTACCGCCAAGAAGTGATAACGAACTTGCTACCACCACCTGCTCAAAATCACTTCTTGGGGGTTCAATGTTCAAGAAAACAGGCCAATGTATGAATGAAAGGATGGATGTGCGTACACAGGACAAGTATGACAGTTGTGACTTGATGACTTCCGTCTTGGGCAAACAGAAAAAAAAAACCAAATCGTATTTTCAATTTCTTTATTATGACAATCTTTCATTCGGTTCATTTTATTGGGTGCTCTATACGAGTCCGATTGACAAAAAAAAACAACTATTGTTTAAACTTTTTCCGCTGTCAAAGGAGTTAGCGTAGTTGGCGCTCCTCAGCTCTATCTCTGTAAAATTCAATTTCCAATTAAATCCAAAAGACATTCACTGTTGGACATAGGCCTGCCCCAAGTCTCGCCATAATGACCGGTCCTGTGCGCCTCACATCTATCGGATCCCCTTGACCCTCACCAGGTCATCGCTCCAACAAGGTTATATTCTTGTAGGGAAAGTCTTTTTTAGTAGACCTTCCTGGAGGCTACCGCCCTGTGCCAACTTTCCTGCAGGCGTTGGGTGGGACCTCCTCCGGTTGAACGCGCCGCCACTGTACACAACGTTCACTGGGTGCGACTGACGTAACGGGGGCAACTTTCGTCACAACTCGCGCGTACGTTACAGGTTAGGACCTCTGGTGCTCGTGGACAGGTGCTGACGACTGTGCAGTACTTGTAGGCACCTTCTTGCATCTAATCTTCGAGTAGTCTTCGGGTCCTTTGTTCCCACTCGTCGATATTTTTCTACCCTCTTGTTGGGTCGAAGCTTTTTTCAAGTTAGTATTCAAATTTTTCTTAACGGCTGCTGGGACGATTGTGGGTGCTGATCCCGACAGCGCCATCCGCACATTAGGGAGCGACGACGTCCGCCCCAGCACAGGTCGCTCAGCATATTCTTCATCATACGTCAAGACGATTCACACGAGCCCAAACCCGACGTGGTTGTGCTGTTTAATTACAGAGTTCCTATGGCTACCTCGCGATTCCATCATCAGATCAGCTCCACGTCATCATAATATTGCATTTTCATGCGATTTACACCTGCATGCAAAATTGCAGCTCAATCGGTTGAAGATATCTGCTTCAAAATTGAGTTGCAAGATTTGAGCCGAACATACATAGTTACATTGCAAGCTAATAAAAAGCTTGTATTTAGGTATGATGTATTTTGAGTGACAAAACTATCAACGATTTAAAAAATTGTGTACATCATCCTTAATTTGTCTCATAAGAGAGAGAGACAAGCTCTTCCATCGCAGTTGCATGCCGTTCTTCGGCAGCAATGCGTCGTGACTAGGGTTACCAGATGACAGGAATTTTCCTGACATGTCCGGAATTTCAGCTGTCTGTCAGAGAAACAGGGAAAGTTGGACATTTTCAGGAATTTAAAAATAAAGACAAAAATATAAGAAATTAAATTTTAATCAATTATTAATAATTCATCTGATCCTCATATTTTTGTAAAATAATATACCTAATTTTCTGCCAAAATGTCACGAAAATTATTGCTGAAACAGGGGTTTTTTCAGGAAAACTTATTTTCGGATCTGGTAATCCTAGTCGCGACTCCATGTCATACTCCCATTGCGGCGGCTCATCCCTGTGCGCTGTAATTAATAAATAATATTAGTTTCTGTCTTTCATAAATCTGTATGTGTAGATAAATTAATATACTAAGTTTGTGTTCGTGGTCTTCGGACTCTCGTCTGGTCATTGATGGAGTTGATTGTTGGGTCGGGCATGCCATATGAAGAAAATGATGTATTTTATTTCTTTCTTAAAAAAATAATTATCCCGCACTGGGAATTTCGCCTGTATTTACAAAAATATAACATAACCTCAAATACACTAACAATTGGAAATGGATACTTATGTAACAAAATATTTATCCTGTTAAATTAAACTAGTGACAGGAAACAGCAGGCAAATGCTTAACCATTATGGCTAGCTATGATTTATCAAAGTTTATCATATACTTTTTGTTATGTATTATGGGTAGTATTATGTGTGCTATCCATAAAATACTCACTATCGTCTCTAGTCCTCTGAAGCTGCTGCTGTGGCAGTTGCGATGGCTGCGTGGAAGGAGAGGGCGAGATGACAATATTTTGGGAATGAGATGAATTGTCATCCTCCAGCCATTCCTCATCCATAGTAGGTTCGAGAAACAAAGATAAAGGCGCAGAGGACTGCGGTATGGGTGAAACATCGAGCCTAGCCTCTTCTACTGGTGGTATCTGCAACATGAAAAAACATTTTAAATACCAATCAACATACAGTAAAAATAGTTTTGATTAAATAAACCTTTTTGAAATAATTTAACTTTTCCATTAGAGACATAATATAAAGCCAATAAGTGTGTGAATGCCGGCGTTTGCTTGGAGCTCAGGAGTTTAATAAGTAATGATATTCTTCTACTATTTAATAAACCCAGAGCTCTCCTCTCAAGCTCGTTCAAAGGCACAAGTTTATTTGGCCTTCCTCCAGTTGTTTTTTAATTATACCATTTTTACACATTATTGAATAATATAAAACAAAGTCGTTGCCCGCTGTCTGTGCCTATGCATGCTTAGATCTTTAAAACTATGCAATGGATTTTAATGCAGCTTTTTTTAATAGAGTGATTCAAAAGGAAGGCTTATAAATATAATACACGCATAGTATATTTAATATAACTATTGTACCCATGAGAAGCTGGGGTGGGTCGCTAGTAAAATAATATATAATGAACAAATGATATAGGTACTAACATTGTTTGGTAGCCGTACTCCGGGTAATGCCTCCACTGCTACTGGACCTAACAAACCCAGCACTCTCTTCTCTATTTCCTTAAGAGGCGTAAGTTTGTTAGGCCCTCCTCCAGTCGCTGCCGCATTTCTTCTCGTGTCTGCAGCTTTGCCCTTTGTTTTAGCTTTAAATTCTATCCAGTACTAGAAAGAAAAGAATTTTTTTTGTAGCTGAAAACATACCTTATCAAATGGCTAGCTACATTTTTAGAATGATGAATATTTGTAAGTGGTAAATAGGTGTGTATTCACATGTTTTGCGAGTTTCAGACTTTATAAGGTAAAAGGTACCATGGATGATGTTATAAAATAATGCATTAAGTAGAATATATTTGAACTTGATACGAAGTAGTCGCTGACATACCCTTTGCCATTGGTCTGGCGTTTTGGATGCTCCTACTGCAACTGCATTAAGGTTGATGTTCCGATAGCCTCTTCATACATTTTTCTTTCGGTTTATACTGCGCACATAACCAATTTTTACTCAAAACGAACACATTTTTTAGTTTTCTACACTGAAACATTGCCGCTCAGAACTTTTTCGTAATTAATTTGCATTATATATTGAGAAAAACAGTCTTAAAAACCGAGTAAAATTTGACATTATGTTTACTAGTGTGAGTAAAATTTGACAACCGCAATGTTTACGATAGGTTATAATATTCATCGCTAGATGGCGTGTTTACAATATCGGGTGATATTGTAAATTTGAAAAATCATTACTATATTTATAATAATGGTTTTCATTAAAAAAGGCATTACAATAACGTAAAACTAACTATTATAAAAGAAAACATAGAACATGGTTTTTGTTATCAAAAAATTGTTAGCGTTACTTATTTTTTATTGTAGCTGGCAATAATTTCATCAATTGTATATAGGTAGCAAAACGCGTGACGCGACGTTGCCGTTGTACTTGTATTTGTCCCTTTGACCTTATGCATCGTTGCCAAACTTCGTTAGGCTCGATCTTTCGGTTGACTTGTACATTTTGAAGCTTTAGACTAGTTTGTGCAGAATATAGGTTTTACGCGCGGAATTTCTTGTCTGTTTTGAATTGTATGCATTTTCAATGTTTCGAAGGATTAGAACTAATATTTCTTGTATGTATTTCGTTCCAATTGATTATAATTATTGCAAGGTATTCATTATCGTTTTTTTTTTTTGGATTGGTAGTAGTATAGGTTGGTTATACGCAAATTTATTTTAAAATAAAAGGAATAAAGGTACCAATATTTTGGAGGTAGTAGGTACAAGTCGGCCTGAGAGTTCAGCTGGCTATTACAAATTGAAATCATCTCATAATAGAAATCACCGAACGATATTCGATTCGTCAAGTTATAATAGGTAATAATCAAGTAAATAAAATTTTATTTACTTGATAATATTTATTCTTATCTATCCTTTGTAAATCAAATTTTTAAGTTGCTAGGTATGTATATAATATTTCCTACCATATATACATTTTTTTTTTTTTCAGATTAATAATACAAATAATTATCGACGGACATTCAACAAGTTTTATTTAGTACATAATTAGTCAATAAGTACATGCGTTGCGTCTCATAGATGGATGCGGTGCGTTCCGTAATAACTACCTAGTAAACATCAAAAAGTACAATTATGAAACATGATTTATTATTTATGGTTTTTCTGCAGGGATTTATTCCCACTAGATATTATTTTTTTAATTGCCAATCAATATTATATTTTGGGTAGGTAAATTTTACTGTATATATTATATTTACGGTAGGTATATATTATTTTCTCAAAATGCGAATGTAGGTTCGAACGTAATTTTTGAACGTCAGTGTGTAATATTCTGTATAATCTGTGGTATTATCTATGTTACATTTTACTATGCGTTTCAAATAAGAATAGGATCGATAAACAGAATGTAACGACCACCGTACTGTCAAATCGAAGATATTTTTGCAAAATTGAAGAATTCGGAGAAGAGAAAAATTGAAAAACTGGATTCTAATTAAACTTTTTTCGTTCACAGTTCGTAAATAAATTAAATTTTTCGTAAATAAACTGAATTTTAAAATTATCATGCCTCGATTTGACGGTAAATCGTGACGTGACAACATGACAATCGATCCTATTCTCATTTGGAACGTATTATACGATCTAGGTACTTTTGCTCGGAATGAAAAAAATTAGCTGTGTGCTGCATTTCAACTGATACTATGATTATATTGAATTATATTCGAATTCAGAGTTTACAAAAGTAACACAATTTGTCTTGTATATCACTTGTTATGTGCATCATTAGGATTTCACGGAAACTGCAAGGACTATGTGACTATGTAATAATCAAGGTTAGTGCCATTTCATTTCTGTTAGAACTGAAGTTGATACCAAAAATAAACTCCACGACATGGGAGCGTGTTTTGCGTGTATACTGTTTATAATTTTGTAATTATTGTACACCAAACAAGTCAAAGTATTTATTTGTAAAAAATGTGGTACAGGAGATGGTAACATATTTAGTAGCGCAATGACACATTTCGCCATCATCTGGCATACAAATATTAAAATATAATATGAGATGCTTAGTAAGCTAAACTCAACAAAAGGAAAATTTTGACAGAATTTCCTTACACGAAAAATATTTGAAAATATTCTGAACTTAGGACATAATACACATACAACATAGAACATAGGATAATTCTAGTTATTATTATAACTAGCCTGTGCTAGCCACTACTGGGCAAAGGCCTCCCTCCATTCTTTCTAGTAACATTATATTTTGTTTTCAGGGCTATCACTTGACTGACTTATCGCTGGACACAAATGGCATGAGACTGCCTGGTAAAAGTAGACCATATAAAAGCAATCGTCAGCACGCAAGTGATTGTTTGTTCTAAGGGAACGAAAGCCTGAAGCAAGTGATCCTATTGATATTGATGAAATACATTTGAGAATATGGTGCGAAGAATCAAAACTAACCGGAAGACATAGCTTTCATTATAATGTTTACTGTAGTAGCATTAAAATGCTTTATATACTACTCATCGGAGTAACCGCCTGACAACTAGTCAATTTGGAACGGTAATGTAATCAGAAATGTACAAGTGTAATTTCTGTTTTTATAGAACTATGACAATGCAATTTTTAAAATATTTACAACACACATTTTTTCTTTTACAGGTTTGCAAACACCATATTATAATACCAAGTCACAAGCATAGACAGCAAAATTAAAACAAAGAAAAAAATTTGCCAAAAAGTATACTTATACAAAGTATAATAAAACTGAAGTGGCCTTCAGATCTTTTCATTGATGAAGAATTTTGATGTTTAGCTAGCAGTCCAGATGGTAAGTTTTTCTCCATCATGTGTATACACATACAACCACACACAACTTATACAAGTTGGATCTTACCAGTATATTTGATAAATATGGAAAATGATAGACCTAGTTATAATAATGACGGACCAAGCATTACATGCATGATTCGTGAATAAATTGTGTTCCTGTTTCAAATCTCATAAAGAGGCCCATGTTATTGTTTTATAATCTTGTATAAATTTGTTACAGGTGTAATTGAAAATGAGAGCCGTAACTGAGATGCAAGTGTTTTCTCCATCATTACCGAGCAAATTCAAAGCTAGAGGTAGACGCACTAGAAAACAGAAAAACTTTGCTCTAATATTGCATAATAACGCAGTCAAGAACAGTGAAAATAACATGTTGAAAGTTATATTAGTGTCTTTAGAATATACATTATCAATGTTTTCAATCATATTTTTTTTTTTGTAATCAGAAACCTGAAATGGTGTTGTCATCATGATGTACAATATGATGTGATGAATACATTGACACTTTTCAGGTTTTTGAAAAACAAGTTGAAGTTGTTTTTTTATTTCCTTTACAACTAAAATCATATTTTAGCAGATATGTATATAACCATTGGTTTGTTATGTATAGGTTATACTAAAAAGTATGTGTTTATGGATGCTTAGATATTATCAAACATTTTTCCACCTTCTTGGTTGCTGTTTGTAAATCTAAATTGTGTTTTAAATTTGTGGTCTTGTTTATGATTAATAGTTTTTTCTGTTTGTATTTAATTGTAACTTGCATATGGAATAAATATTTTGAAGATCATTGTTTGTTTTAGTAAACAGTCATGTATCAAGCATTTATGTCACTAGATACTGTAATAATAAATAGTTGTATAAAGTAGTAAAATAAAACTGTCTCACATTGCATTATTGACATTCATTTAATTCCCAAAATGATTAGTCAATTAAACAATTTACACCTGAAATATTTTTATTTTTATCATATAATCGTATCAGGTGGCATTCTTTATTTCAAACTAGTCCCCCCAGACGTGCCCAGATATAATTTCTACAGAATCCAGGGTAATAACTTTTAAATGCACGCCATCTAGTGGTAAATTTTGGTTGAATGCTTTTGATTTAAAGTTGTCAATCTTGTCTTTGTGTGTGTAAACGATACTATATGCAGAGTTAGATATTATTTTCGTACTGTATGACGAATCAGAAGGGTTTTTATGCCGTATTTTGACTGATTTCGATAAAGTGAAATATCCAATTGTCGCACCATTATTTCTGAGACTTAATATTGTTCTAATTACACTCAAAACAGGATAAAACTAAAAATGTTGACTTCAGCGCTATCTCGCGGGAAAAGGGCAATGAGCAACTCGTACATTTCACCTTAAGCTGTACAGATATGGTGTCCCACGCTTCCCGCGAAACTTGAACGGGCTGTGGCTCTCCCGGAATGCGACCCAATTGTATCTATCTCCCTATTAGCTGCGGCAAATTCCACTACAAACTCCTGGTGCCCTGCTGTAAAAATTGGGTACGGTTAGCAAAACAAGAAATTTTAAAAATTCAATATTTATTTACGAATCGTGTATGAAAAATGTTTAATCACAATTTCGTTTTCAATTTTGCTTATCTTTGCGTCATTGTTCGAGTGGTGATCGTTGTCGTCATTACCAAAATCATGTCTGCAGCTTTCCCCTATGTAATAGAAATTGTATTAATATAGGTTTGCAATATATATTTCACTATTCTGTGGTTTTAAATGAAGATACGCATTATTACCAGTATTTATGACAAAAATTCAATCTGAATCTAGCTCTTCAATGCCGCTCATATCGCTACAGCTATCTGTAAAATCTTCATCTTCACTGCTGCTCTCCCCTATAAAATAAAAAATAGATTAGGTATAGGTAATATTTTATATCCGCAACTGCTATTTAGAATAAAATAGGTATTCTATTACCTGTATTTATAATAAATCTAAAGCTATCGTCGTCTTCAAAAATCTCACGTCGCCAGTAGTCTTGTTCTATTCTCTTGACGTGGTTTATTTCCTTGATCCAGTCTTCCTTTGTAATTGAATCAATAGCTTCTAATGTTATGCTTTCGATTTCACTCTCCAGTTGCCTTACATTTTTATCTGCCACCCTACGTTTAATTAAATTCCAAATATATTTGATAGGATTTTAAGTCGCAATTGTAGGTGTGTGTGTGGCGTTTTGGGGCGAGGACAGTCCCTTGCGGCGTGGTTGTTCTCTCACCGCACTCGTGCGAGCTGTGCCGGAACTTCTGGCACTTGTGACACTGGGCGAGTCCTCCCTTGCCCCTCCACGCCTCGATCCAGACACCACGCATGAATAGGAACTGCGTGGTGTCGTATATCTTCCGGATATCGGGCGCCCTCTTTAGCACGGCGTGGAAAATGCAGCCAGGTCTCCCTTCGCGCGCCTTAATGTTGCGAACGAACTCCGGCACAAATTCCAGCCGGCGTAGCTCCTCCTGTGTCTGCCGGGTCAGTGTCGGCAGGGAGGCCTCTAATTGCCACCTTCACGCTCCTCTTCCGCTTCTCCTTCCTACGCCCTGAGGAGGGGGGGCTGTTTATGGGGCCGTTTGCCGCCGCCATCAGTGTGGCGCTAGGGGCCTCAGTGTCATTTGTGATGGGGGGCCTGGGCTCGTGTAGGCCGTCGTCTCCGTTCGCTTATTCCGCGAGTCTGCGAGAAACATGGGGCATTCTCGGTTTGAAGCGGGGTGTGGTCTGCAACAGTTGGCGCAGGTTGCTGGCTCGGAGCGAGGGCGCGTGCAGTCGCGCGCCGAGTGCCCCTCTCCGCACCGCACGCATACCAGCGGGCGGTGGCACTGCTTGGAGCTGTGCCTGAATTTCTGGCACCGATGACATTGGGCTAGGCCCCGTTTCCCCCTCCAAGCTTCGATCTTGACACCCCTCATGCACATGAACACGGAGGTGTCATAAATCCGCCTGATGTCGGGCTGTCTTTTCAGAACGGCGTAAAATATACAGCCCGGGCGTCCTTGGCGGGCCCGAATGTTCCAAACGTATTTGGGCTCGTAATCTAGGCGGCGAAGCTCCTCCTCAATGAGGCCTGGGTCTGTCTCCGCCGGTAGGCCTCTAATCGCTACCTTAGGGCTTTGTTCCGCTGGCAGCGAGTAGGAGAACCATGAGAGGCCGGTATCTTTTTCCAACTTACATAAGTATCTTTGTATGACTCTATACTCGTCGGCACTCTCTGGTATAAACCTAATTCTCCCTTGATATGGGCGGGCGTTTGGGGGTAACCCAACTGGGAGCTGATGGCCCTAATATGAGCCGTCCAGTCGGGTAACTTTTCCACTACCAACGGAGGGTAGCGGGGTTTTTTATTTTTGTGACCGGGTTTGCCCGTTACTGACGCCGAGTTCAAATCGGCGGCGCCGGGCGCGGAGGTAACACTTAATGAATTAAAATTCTCAGACTGACTCACCCCATTTTGAGGCTCCTGACGCGGGGAGCGCGGGCCGCAGTAGCGCTTCGCTTCCTCGGGCGCTCCGTCGGAGCTCCTTCTCCTCCTCTGGGGTCTGGACGTCGTCTCCATGTCTTCCAGCGACGGAGTAGGGGACATAGGAGTATCACGCACCAAGCTCACACACGACGCGAGTGACTCGCTCGATCCCGTGCGCGACGAGCAAGCGGAAAGCGGCGCGGGCGAGTCGTATGCGGCGGCGCAGGCGAGGCTGGCACGGACGGAGCTGCGCGCTGTGTGTTCGTCGAACGCAGCCGGGGGTCACGCGACGACCCTGCTCGACCCGTCGGTAGCTGACGGGGAGCTGGGACTACGCTACGCGGCACTGGCGCGCGGGACACGGCGTGCGCGGCGGACGGCTCGGGGCGCGGCACAGTGCTGCGGAGCGCGGTCGACTCGGCGCTAGCGGAAAGTTCCGCTGAGGTAGCGCGGGCGACGGGTCGCGGGGAGCTGCTGGGGGGGGCCGCGGCGCTTGCGTAAGACAATGCTTGCCGGGCCTGCGTTGGTGTTCTCTGGTGCTGTAGGTGCTGCTGCTGGTCTTGAAGCTGTTTGCCGGCAGTTGGTGGACGGGTAGGGCTCGCTGGCGTTTGAAAAGCCAACGGCTTGGGACTACCCCTACTCTTCTTTATGTTCGCCTCCTTTGTTCTTGTTGAGCCGGACATCGCAGGCCGAATGTTCGGGAGTGATGACGCCCGGTCCAATGTGGGGCGATTGTCGTCGTCGTCGTCAGCGTCTCCACGGTCCAGGGATGCGTGGACGCCGCTAGGCTTCGACTTCGACATCTTAATGGTGGTTTTTCGAGATGAAAATTGCTGGTGGCGTAGCCTCCGCAACCACTTCGGTGTGTAGCACACTGAGATGAGCGCGTGGCAGGCCTCCCACTTGTGCTATCGCCGGCGCAAACCGAAGCATGCTCCGTCGACACCACAAACGGTCGACCTGATTTGAATATGCTTCGTGCGGGACTTGAGGGTACTTCGTCTGCTTACTATCTGCGTGGATGGGTACCTCTTGACGGCTACGAGCTAATCCATATCGATCTTATATGTGCAATTGAGTAAATATATACTAACCGCATCTCCATGTACTGACCGTCCTCTGGCGTGGACTCCAGCAGCGAGTGTGAATCTTGCTCCAACCGCCGCATGCGCTCTGACACCTCGCCGATTGGAGCCAACATTTGCCGAATCTGTCAAAGTAAAACAAATAATGAAATCAAACTTCTATATTACAGTATACCTACGCATAGTGTTCAGAGTATCTTACTATGTACCTCGTCCACCGACTCCACCAAACGCTGCGTGCTCACCGCGCAGTAGTGGGTCTGGTGTAGCGGACCCACCTCCTCAAAGAGCACCGGCTCGATAGTGTCATATGTAGCTCTGAATTGAACAAAACATTTAAAATTAATAAATACCTAATGAACACAATATTACTTACGTGAACTATTTTGATACTTACTCATGAATTCGAGCCGGCGCGGCGGATGGTATAGGTGCGAACGTGTGACATTGTGCCGGTCCTTTCTTGCCCCTCCACGCCTCGATCTCGAGACCACGCATGAATAAAAATTGCGTGGTGTTGTATATCCGGCGAATAACGGGCGTCTTCTTCAGCACAGCATGGAATATGCAGCCAGGTCTCCCGTGCCTTGATATTGTGTACGAATTCTGGCTCATATTCCAGCCGGCGTAGCTACTATTCTATCTTTGCCGTGTCTCTGACGGCATGGTTTTTTTTTTTTTTTTTTTATGGTTGGTAAAAATCATCGAATGACGAATCCCACTCTTGGGCGGAGCGGGAAACAGTGTCAGACTCTTACTGACTAAAGAACCTACCCCGTGCCTTCCTTGCCTTATTCCCAGAGCCCCGGTGTAACGCTTTCGCATCAACCCTCAGCTCCGGGAGGCTTCGACCCTGTTGGGCCCCTACGGTGTGCTGACAACTCCTTGAGGCGCGCGGGAACGGAGCGCGCCGTCGACGACTTGGGCTCGGTCTGGACTGCTACCAGACGACCGGACGGCGAGCTACCCATTGCTCACCGTCCGCAAGCCAGTGTCTACGGTGGCCGGATATCGGCAGGATCGCGGCGGCGACGGCTACGGCGAGAGCGCCGTTGCCTTTGCCTTATGCGGTCAGCCTCCTCCTTTACGAGCATTACTGCCTCGCAGAAGGAGGCGACCGCCTGCCACTCCTCCTCGCTGCGGACCATGGCCTGAACCAAGGCCCGGCGCGAGAGGTCGCCGCCGCCGATCACCCCCACGAGGGCGCGGCGTTCCTCTTCCCAAGCGGGGCACACTTCTACCGTGTGCTCCACCGTGTCCTCCGGGCTGGCCACACAGTGGCGACACCCGGGCGTCTCTTCCGCACGGATCCGGTGCAGGAACCTCCCGAACTTGCCATGTCCGGTGAGGACCTGCGCCATGCGGAAGGTGAGGACGCCGTGAGGTCTATCCAGCCACGCCTCAAAGAGGGGCACTACTGCCGAAATTATGGCGTGCCCAGCGCTAGGTTGCGACAGTCGCTGTTTCCATTTCACCATGAGATCCCGCCGGAGCTCTTTCCGCCATGCCTTAACATGTTCAGGCAGCGGAGTTTCACCCCGGCTGACGGCATGGTGGGACCATGAAGAAGAGCTCTTCACACGTCTCGGCGACCAGCATATGAGGAGGCCCCCGACGATGTCGACATGTCTGACCCCTGGCGGGAGGAACACGCGTACATAGTGGCGGGGAGTCCTGTGCGGACGGTGGTGAAAACTGACCCGGTACTGGCCTGTCGCTCACTCCGCTAGCAAGCAGCGGGTTGCTGGCGATGCGGTGCGGCTTGCTGGATCGAGCTGTGTTCTTTTCTGTTTTCCGGAGCGGTCGGCAGGAGGGATGGTGTGCTGGTAGGGTGTCGGCGTGCTCGCTGCCCTTCCGGCACAGGGCAGCTTTCCACTGGTACCAGGCACAGGTGGGACTCTGGGGGAGGGCGTAATAGGCCGCACTGGTTCGCCCAGGATCCCTATAATCCATACGTTTCTGGAGCCACTCTAGCCACACGCTGGTGTGAGCCCGTGGTTCGGCTACTTGTGATGCAGGCCAACGTCCGTTCCTACAAGATTGTACAGCAACCTGTACCAAAAATAAACATTCTATTAAAAATAAAACATTTCTATCCTTCAGAGGAGACGCATGTTAACTTTTAGGGTGTAGCAGGAATTTTTTTTTATGTGACAAGGAATAGTATTGGAATGCCGCTAAATAAATTAGAAAGTATTGGTTTGATTTAGAACGTGCATCAAGTTACCCTGTAATGTAAGATATTTATGTACAAACTTAAATAAATAAATTTGATTGATTGATTGATTGTTCAATAGTAATTGACGCCCTTTCAAAAGCACCTATTCAATAGTAATTGCCGCCCTTTACTGAAAAAAAAAGCATGTAACTAGTGTGTAATGTAGGTATCTGTATAAATATTTCTTTGTGTCAGTCGAGCATTAAACTTAGTACCGAGAATACGTCGTTTCATTTACTCCGGCTAACCAACAGTTCAGTGGCGACGAGGACTAAAATACATATTCAGCGTGCGATACGAGTATCTAATTATAATAAGTACAAAAAAAAAAAAACATGACGATCGGTAAAATCACGGAATTCGATGTGCATAAAGACGATTGGCGGTTGTACATCGAACGTTTGGAACAGTACTTTGTAGTGAACGAGGTGAAAAGTGAACTATTTGTACCGACACTAATTACGCTTATGGGTGCGGAAAGTTATGAGCTATTAGTGAGTTTGTGCACACCTGATAAACCCAAGTCAAAGTCGTTTACGCAAATAGTAGATATCATGGGAAGACATCTGCAGCCCAAGCCGAGTGAGCTGGCGGAGAGGTACAAGTTTAGGAAGAGGACTCAACAAAGTGGCGAATCTATAGCTGAGTACATCGCGGTTCTCAAGAAAATGACCAAGACATGCGAGTTTGGGGCGTGGTTGGAAGAGAGTTTACGAGACCAGTTGGTATGTGGTATCAGCTGTGAGACGATTCGCCAACGGTTATTCGCTGAACCTAAGCTAGATTTTGCAAGAGCCTACAGCTTAGCGATTAGTTTGGAGTCGGCGGAGAAAGATGCCGCGGCCGTAGTTCAAGGTCAGAAAACGGCAATGGCGGCCGATTGTCTGACAATAGAAAGCACCGGAGGGCAACGGAGGGATAACGCGAGTGGGGCAGGTGAGAAGACAGCCACGCGGTACGCAAGAGGTTCGACCCGGGAGGCCGGGCCGCGCGGCGAGCCCGGCGCGCGCGACCAGCACGCAGGCCGCGACGGGCACGTGGCGCGCGGCGAGCACAGGCTGCGCGGGCGCCGCCATGGCAGGGAGATGGTTGCGGAGCGCCGACAGCATTGTCAAGCTTGTGGCGGGGCACATGATACGGTCACTTGTCGGTTCAAAAGTTACGTATGCCGTGTGTGTAACAAGAAAGGACATATTCGACGGGTGTGCCCGAATATAATATCGGACCAATATTACATGAGGTCAAAATCGACAAACGATAGTGGAGAAGGTGAAAGTGATCACAGTGAAGAGGTAATTGACATTAATTTAAATCTGTTAGCGTTAAGTGAGTGCAAACCATTTATTATGTCATTAAAGGTACATAATGTACTTTTGAATATGGAATGCGACACAGGTAGTGCGGTGTCGTGCATTAGTCACAAAATGTACCAGGAACTATTTAGTGATCTAACTATTAAGAAATGTAACATCGTCCTGAGATATTATACGGGCGAATTAGTTTATCCTGTGGGGGTAATAACACCGTCAGTTATGTATATTGATAAGGTTAAAGAACTCGATTTATACATCATAAAAAAGGCTAAAATGGCGTTACTCGGTAGGCAATGGATATTAGAATTAGGTATTCAGCTACCTACCATCAAATTAGCGTCAGTAAATAAATTATCGGGAGACGAATTTAATGTAGAGGAATTCAGTTCCAGATATTGTAATGTGTTCGCGGACGGACTGGGCGCCTTCACCGGCCCGCCAGTGAGCATTCACTTGCGGGAGGGAGCGCGGCCGGTGTTCATGCGCGCGCGCCCGCTGGCGTATGCGCTGCGCGAGCCGGTGGAGCGAGCCCTGCAGCAGCACGTGCGGGACGGCATCCTCACCCCGGTCGAGCGCTCCGACTGGGCCACGCCGATCGTCCCAGTAGTGAAGAAAGACGGTAACATCAGAATTTGCGCAGACTATAAATTGACGTTAAATAAAGTTTTAGAGGTTGACCGTTATCCACTACCACGGGTTGAAGACTTGCTGGTTCGCTTGCACGGGGGTCAAAGATTCAGTAAAATTGATCTGTCCCAGGCCTATGCACAATTTTTTTTAGATGATTCTAAGAAGTATACGGTTATTAACACCCACAAGGGCTTATTTATGTACAATCGACTCGTGTATGGACTGTCATCTAGTCCTGGCATTTTCCAGCGACGCCTTGAGGAATTATTTGCAGATTTACCCCGGGTGGGGGTATTCTTAGATGACGTTATAATTACAGGGTCATCGACCAGTGAACATTTGGAAAACTTACACAAAGTTTTCCAACGCTTGGAAAAGTATGGTTTAAGGGTTAAAAAAGAGAAATGTGACCTTTTTGCAAAGTCGATTAGCTATCTAGGTTATGTAATCAGTGCAGAGGGTGTACATACTTGTCCCGACAAAGTAAAGGCAATTGTCAATACTCCGGCACCCGAAAACGTAGCGGAACTCCGATCGTTTATAGGCATGATTATGTACTACTCAAAGTTTATTCAAAATTTAAGTACAATACTAGCACCGTTATATGAGTTGTTAAGGTCGGGGTCGAAATACGACTGGAATGATAAATGTCAAAGGGCTTTCAGAAAGGTTAAGGACATGCTAACCAGTAGTGAAGTCCTCATGCACTACTCTCCCGAGTTACCGCTGATAGTAACAGCGGACGCCAGCAGCGTGGGGGTGGGCGCGGTGCTGTCGCAGCTGACGCCGGCCGGCGAGCGGCCTGTCGCGTACGCCTCGCGCTCGCTTATACCCGCGGAACGTAACTACGCTCAGATAGACAGAGAGGCTTTAGCAATAATATTTGCAATACGCAAATACCATCAGTACTTGTACGGAAGAAAATTTACTATAAGAACTGATCATAAACCCTTGACATATATATTCGGTAACAAGTTAGGTATTCCGGTTATGTCGGCGTCTCGGTTGCAACGTTGGGCTGTGCTTTTGTCAGGATACAATTATGACATCGAATATGTTACGTCTAAAAATAATTGCGCGGACGCTTTGTCGCGGTTACCGTCCCGAGTTGCTAACGTGCGACACGTTAAAGAGATAACGTATGTAAATTTTGTTGAAAACTTTTTACCAGTAACTAATTCGGATGTCAGTGTAGCCACGGCTAGGGACGTATTACTCAGTAAATTAAAAGTTTACATAGAATCAGGTTGGCCGCATTTTTGTAGTGAAGAGGAGCTAAAACCATTTTTCAATAGGCGGAATGAGATATACATTGAAGGCGGCTGTATTATGTGGGGTTACCGAATGATTATACCCAAGTCCTTGAGACAGACAGTATTGAAGCAATTACATAGCAGCCACATGGGCATAGTTAAAACTAAGAGCTGGGCTAGAAGTTACGTGTGGTGGCCGCGTATCGACGACGACGTGGAGGCGCTGTGCCGCGCCTGCGACACGTGTGCGCGAGAGGCGGACGCACCGCCTCGTGCGACCCCGCAGCATTGGCCGTATGCCCCCGAACCGTGGACACGCTTACATATTGATTTTTTAGGGCCGTTTAAGGGTAAAACCTTTTTAATAGTGGTAGATTCGACATCGAAGTGGATCGAGGCCTTCGAAGCGAAACAAACTAATGCCACAGCCATTATTAAGATTCTGAGAGCTACTTTCGCGCGGTTCGGGCTCCCTAGGGAACTAGTTTCTGATCAGGGTCCTCCATTCACAAGTAGGGAATTTTCGGAATTTTTAAAAAGCAATGGAATTAAGCAGTCCTTTTCACCCGCCTACCATCCTTCTTCGAATGGCGCGGCGGAGAACGCCGTCAAATTATGCAAACGTACGATTAAGAAAGCATATAGGGATAACGTTGATGTCGATCTAGCCCTCCAAAACTTCTTATTAATCTACAGAAACACTATACATAGCACTACAGGCGAAACGCCTGCTATGTTGCTACAGAAACGTAGGTTGCGTTCACGGCTGGACTTATTAAGGAACGACCAAACCTTGCTGGACAAAGTACGCTCCGCACAAGACAGCCAGGCACAGTACGCAGGCGGAGTCAAACGCGAGTTTGGACAAGGTGATCTAGTTTGGGCGAGGGGTTTTGGCCATCATGACAAATGGGTTAAAGGGCAGGTACGGAGCAAGGACGGCTCTCGTAGGTACGTAGTGGAAAGTGATAACGGTCAACTAATAAAACGTCATATAGATCAAGTGCGTCGAAGACCGCGATTTTCAGATGTTGCCTGTCCCGGGGATGATACGGGAGAACCATCGACAATTGGGGGTGAGAATGCCGTTTCGCCGGGGAAAGGAGTGGAGAATGAGAGTAGGGAGGGAGACACACAACCGGAAGAAACGGTTGAACCCCAATCAAGCGAGAATCTAGCAACACAAGACGTGGTCCCACCCGTCGCACGGGGCGAGGACGCTAGCTACCCCACTCCACTCGGTTCTCCACTTCCAGAGCTGACACAATCTCGTCCTACACGGAATAGGAAACCCGTGATTAGATATAGGTCTGAATTTGTTTAGTGTTAAGTAACTATTATTGTTAGTAATTATGATCAATTTGTTTATTATAAGATTATAGCTTTAATTTATTGGTGGAGGTGTAATGTAGGTATCTGTATAAATATTTCTTTGTGTCAGTCGAGCATTAAACTTAGTACCGAGAATACGTCGTTTCATTTACTCCGGCTAACCAACAGTTCACAACATTTGTGTTTATGTACAAAAAAGAAACATGTGTGAACAATTTCCAGGAAAAGGGTCAAGCCCCCCTTTACTGGACATTCTCTGTATCTTATGATGAGTTGCTAGATCTAGTATGTGCAATTGAGTAAAACAAATAATGAAATCAAATTTCTCCTATATTACAGTATACCTACGCATAGTGTTCAGAGCAGCTTACTATGTACCTCGTCCACCGACTCCACCAAACGCTGCGTGCTCACCGCGCAGTAGTGGGTCTGGTGCAGCGGACCCACCTCCTCAAAGAGCACCGGCTGTAATTCTTCATATGTAGCTCTGAAATGAACAAAACATTAAAAATAATAAGTACCTAATGAACACAATATTACTTACATGAACTATTTTGATACTTACTCATGAATTCGAGCTGGTGTGGTGGATGGCACAGGTGCGAACTCCTCGTCCTCGCTTGCCTCTCCACGCCTCGATTCTGACACCACGCATGAATAGAAACTGCGTGGTGTCGTATATCCGGCGGATATCGGGCGTCCTCTTTAGCACGGCAAGAAAGATGCAGCCAGGTCTACCTTCGCGCTCCTTTGTGTTGAGCACGAATTCTGGCTCATATTCCAGCCGGCGTAGCTCCTCTTCAATCTCTGCCGGGTCTGTGTCGGGGAAGGCCGCGGGTTGCTGGTGATGCGGTGCGGCTTGCTGGGTCGAGCTGTGTTCTTTTCTGTCTTCTGGAGCGGTCGGCAGGAGGTATGGTGCTGGAGGTGGGCGTGCTCGCTGTTGGGCAGCTTCCCACTAGTACCAGGCACAGGTGGTACACTGGTGGGGGGGCGTAATACTTCGTGTGCTGGACAGTAACCCGGCGCAGCGGAGCGCACGGTAGGGATGGTTGAAATTGGTGGCGGTTAGGTGGTGCTCCGGTCCCTGGGCGTAAATAGGCACGGGGCGGAAAGCGGAGGACCGAACAGGGACGGCCGGGCTCGACGACGGTGCCGACGAAACGCGCGCAGTCGTCGATAGCGCCGGTGGGGCACCGGGAGTCGAGCCCCCAATAAGTGGGAGCGACAGCGTCCGGTCCCCCGTCAGTGGTAAGTTAGTGTAACTGCAACGGCAACACTGTATCTATAATAATATAATCTATGGTCAAAACTATTTTAGCAAACTTAAAAGGACGTGCGGAAAGGTACATTGAATTATAAACCGTATAAACCGCAATTGAAAGTTTTATTAACTGCAAAGAAAGAAAAGTAATCAGGGATTACGGCGGTCCGCGGCCGTATTATGTTGATTGCAACCTATATTATTGTTGTGTTATGGTCAAGTGTAGTGCTAACATGGTGTGGCAGCTAATTGAATGTGGAATGTTTTGGGCTTTGGGCATATTAAGGAAATATTAGATTTAGAAGTTTTAGCATGTTTTTAATATCCTTTTTTTTTCGCGCCCTAGGGCTTCCGTATAAACTAGTACCTACTTTAATTAATAGTTCGTCTCCGATCCCGCGTGGACGGCGGGCCTTTGCGACGCCGCTGCAGCCGTGTTTACTGCGGGACCCCGCGACGCCGCCGAAGCCGCGATAGTGGCGGATCTCCCCGGAGGCTACCGCCCTGCGCCAGTCCTCTTGAGGGAGCAGGACCTCCTCCGGTTGGATGCGTCGCCGCTGCACCTGATGCGCCGGCTTCTCCAGGCGCTGTGTTGTCCGCTGCTGGGCAGCAACTAGCAGCTCGCAGAGAAGCGAGCGTATCTCAGCTCCTCGGCTCTGTAAATTACATTTTATTTAGTATAGACCTAAATCATGGTCAATTATTTTGAAAACTGTAAATTTGTTTTTACGTCAAAACAAAACAAAATACGATTCGGAAAAATCTTTGAGAATTAAACTATTAAATGTAGGTACTATAGTTTATATGGAAGCGTTAGGGCGCGAGTCTGAATCCTACTTGCCCAGTTTTTCTTATTTAGTTTTCTGGATCTATGTAAAACAAGTCCCAACATTACGTTTATTCTTTCACCCAAAAGACGCACTGTTGGACACAGGCCTTGCCCAAGTCTCGCCATAATGATCGGTCATGTGCGCCTCACATCCATCGGATCCCCGCCACCCTCACCAGGTTAAGCCACAAAAGTCTTGCAAAGACATTTATAAGTATTCTTCAGCTACATGAAGCTGAAAATTGAATAGCTCACCACTAGTCCTACTTACTCTTCGTCCACGCACTCCACCGGCGAGCCGCCATCCGCCATCACTGGCCTGGCCTCCTCGACCGCCGGCGAGCCGCCATCGGCCATCACTGGCCTCGCCTCCTCGACCGACCTTGACGGTCTTGAGGCGCCACACCAATTGGCGATCCTAAAAAAAAAGATATTCAAACCATGCAAAAACATACTAGATTACATGCAGACACATTCACAATAAAATGACAATCACACAAACAAGCTCAGAATGCCCAAAGCCCAAAACATTCCACATTGAATTCGTATCCACACCATGTTAGTAAAACACTGCCATTATAGGTACAGCAATATTAAGTTTGCAATCAACATCATACCATCGCTGACCGCCGTAGTTCTTGATCACAAATGTTTGATAAGTCTGTAGGTACATAAAACAAGAACCAATTGGATCTACCTGAACTATTCACAAGTAAATAAAACCATGAATTGCGGTTTATAATTCAATGAAACTTTCCGCACGTCGTTTTAAATGTTTATTAGGTTGTGCCTACTCTTAGACTTACCTGTTGAAGCTATTTCCAATTCCCATTTCTGCAACAAACAATAAACATTTGTACTTCAACAATAAAACAATAGTAAAATAAACAGTCGCTCAAAATAAAGGAATACATAATGTATACTTACTCTAAACTTTAATGAACACACTAAGTAGTGATAATTGATAAAAAATAAACAATCAGTTGATCAAAATATTATTAGTGGGTAAATTAATAACGCAATCAGTGCGGCAAACATCGTAAAATAATTAACGCTAAGGGTGTCTTCACACAGGTTATTTTAATTACTATATTGGTAGTTAAATTTAGTATTAAATAAACAGATCTTGGATATTGTTGCGTGTTAAATATAAGTTGATAAAGACGCCATCTAATGACGTTTATTTGAACTAAGATTTGCTCATTCCTAACGAAATTTCGTGCCAATAAAATTAATTTAGCAATGATGATATCATTTTTGCGCAGGCACATAATAATCTTTTATTATTGACAAAACACCCAAGTCTCAGTTTTTAGCATATCAACTCGAGTACGTAACATTACAATTACTTGTTAAATGTAAATTGATACAGACGCGAGTGATAAGAGGTTTATTTAAAGTAAGATTCAGTTATTTAGCTAGCACAAATGACCAAGAAATTTGAGAAACTGTAATATTTTTTTGTAAATCTGATTCATAATTCGCTCTATTTATTGAACACTCAATTTTGGATAAGTACCTAAGTATATAAGTTTCTATGTAACTATCTACATGTTTTCATTTTTGTTTTCTTACCCACCTCTTTCCCTTTGGGCTTGGGCATAGGTAATTCCAGTCGGAGGCACGGTCGTTTGGCAGGCCGGTCGTCGATTACGACGCGCGACGGTTCGCTTCGTCGCCTGCTGCAAAACCGTCAAGATACTGCACCCGGCGCCGCGTCCCCCGGACTCAACGTTGCTCACCGCTGACCCCCATAGTCAGCGGCAGTCGGAGCCAAAGTGCTGGCCAGGGTCCGTTCCTGCAAAAAAGAAAGTTGTCATTTGGAGCTAAAATAAAGAAAACTTTTAAACCTATGCATTGTAAAACAGGCCGTAACAAATAAACATTCTATTAAAAATAATAGAATAAAACATTTCAATCCTTTGGTACTTTTACAGTGTCACAGAGATTTTTTTAATGTGACAAGAAATAGTATAAGCAGGCCGATAAAATTGATTTGCTTTAGAACGTGCATCAAGTTACTTCAAAGTAAGACGCCCTTTCAAAAGCATATTACTAGTTCATTTGTCTATAAGTACTAACTACTTAAAATGTGTGAACAATTTCCAGGAAAAGGGTCAAGCCCTATTCCTGGAAATTATCTGGATTTTATAGAATAATATGAGTTGCTGTAAATATGTGCTCACCGCATCTCCATGTACTGACTATCCTCTGGACTGTACACCAGCAGCGGGTGTAAATTTTACTTCAACCGCCGCATGCGCTCTGACACCTCGCCGATTGGAACCAACATTTGCCGAATCTGTCGAAGTAAAACGAATGAAGAAATTAAAATTTCTTCTATATTACAGTATACCTACGCATAGTACTCAGAGTAGCTTACTATGTACCTCGTCCACCGACTCCATCAAACGCTGCGTGCTCACCGCGCAGTAGTGGGTCTGGTGCAGCGGACCCACCTCCTCAAAGAGCACCGGCTCGATTGCTTCATATGTAGGTCTGAAATGAACAAAACATTAAAAATAATAATAAGTACCTAATGAATACAATATTACTTACGTGAACTATTTTGATACTAACTCATAAATTCGAGCCGGCGCGGCGGATGGTACAGGTGCGAACGGTGCCGGAACTTCTGGCACCTGTGACATTGTGCGGGTCCTTTCTTGCCCCTCCACGCCTCGATCTCGACACCACGCATGAATAAAAATTGCGTGGTGTTGTCCTCCTCTCATGACGCGGGGAGCGCGGGCCGCAGTAGCGCTTCGCTTTTTCGGGTGCTCCGTCGGAGCGCCTTCTCCTCCTCTGGGGTCTGGACGTCGTCTCCATGTCTTCCAGCGACGGAGTAGGGGACATCGGAGTGTCACGCACTAAGCTCACACACGACGCGAGTGACTCGCTCGATCCCGTGCGCGACGAGCAAGCGGAAAGCGGCGCGGGCGAGTCGTATGCGGCGGCGCAGGCGAGGCTAGCACGGACGGAGCTGCGCGCTGTGTGTTTGTCGAGCGAATCCGGGGGTCACGCGACGCCCCTGCTCCACCCGTCGGCGGCTGACGGTGAGCTGGGACTACGCTACGCGGCACTGGCGCGCGGTACACGGCGGCCGACTGGCCGACCGGCCCCGCCGGCAGTGTGACTACTACATACGTAAACCAAACAACAGAAAACGTCGGCGTCCGGAGGGCGCTGCGCTCGCGTCCCGCCGCGCCCGTCCCCGCCGCTTCTGACTTGTATTCCCGCTCGGCGCGGCGGCGGCGTGGCGCGACGGTTACCGTCGCGTCGAGCGGGACGGCTCTGTGTGGCGTCGTCTGTTATTTATTCATAATCAATACGTTCCTGGAGACACACACTGGTGTGAGTCGGTGGTTTGGCAACTTGTGCTGCTGATGCAGGCCAGGGTCTTTTCCTGAAAAAAAGAAAATTGTGATTACTAGCAAAAAAAAAACTGTTAAAATAGTAGAATAAAACCAATTCAATCCTTCATAGGAGACTCATGTAAACTTTGAGAGTATTGCATGGTTTTTTTTTTTAATTATATAAGAATGATTTGCTTTAGAACGGCCGCATCAGGTTACTTATTACCTGTTCAAAAGTAATTGACGCCCTTTCAAAATCATAGTACTAGTCAATTTATCTTAATGTACAAAAAATTACATGTGTGTGTATAATTCTCTGGATTTTAAAAACAATAATATGATGAGTTGCTAAATCTTGTTTGTGCAATTGTGTAAGTATGTACTCACCGCATCTCCATGTACTGACCGTCCTCTGGCGTGGACTCCAGCAGCGAGTGTGAATCTGGCTCCAACCGCCGCATGCGCTCTGACACCTCGCCGACTGGAGCCAACATTTGCCGAATCTGTCGAAGCAATACAAATAATGCAATCAAATTTCTTCTATATTACAGTATACCTATGCATAGTACTCAGAGTAGCTTACTATGTACCTCGTCCACCGACTCCACCAAACGCTGCGTGCTCACCGCGCAGTAGTGGGTCTGGTGCAGCGGACCCACCTCCTCAAAGAGCACCGGCTCGATTGCTTCATATGTAGCTCTGAAATGAACAAAACATTAAAAATAATAAATACCTAATGAATACAATATAACTTACATGAACTATTTTGATACTTACTCATGAATTCGAGCCGACGCGGCGGATGGTACAGGTGTGAACGGTGCCGGAACTTCTGGCACCTGTGACACTGGGAGGGTCCTCGCTTGCCCCTCCACGCCTCGATCCTGACACCACGCATGTATAGAAATTGCGTAGTGTTGTATATCCTGCGGATAAAAATGCAGCCAGGTCTCCCTTCGCGCGCCTTGATATTGCGCACGAATTCTGGCTCATATTCCAGCCGGCGTAGCTCCTCTTCAATCTCTGCCGGGTCTGTGACGGCAGGGAGGCCTCTGATCGCCACCTTGATGCTCCTCCCCGCTGGGCGAGTAGGCAAACCAAGAATTGCCACTTTCCTTCTCCAGGAGCATGAGGTATCTCTGGACTACCCTATACTCGCCCTCACTTTCGTACAAGAACTGAATGCCAATTTGATACGGGAGTCCGTCCACAGTTGACCACTCAGCTCCCTGAAGTAGACGGCTCACCTCGGTAGCCTCCCCCACTATCAGCGGAGGGTAACGGAGCAAACTTCTTTTTGACCCCTGAAACGTCTCCCGCTGCAGAAGAGCGAGGGATCCCCGTCATCAATATGTTCCTGGAGCCACTCTAGCCACACTCTGGTGTGAGCCGGTGGTGCGGCAACTTGTGCTGCTGGCCAGGGTCAGTTCCTGAAAAAAAGAAAATTGTGATTTGTAACTAAAATAAAACTTATAAATCTATACATTGTAAAACAGCTTGTAAGAAATAAAGCAAAGCTTTTTTTGGTTTTGTGCTCACACATATATCATTATACGTGAGAAATTGTATCTGGCTTTCTGGCGATTACGGTTTCCTATTTTAGTCTGTTTTTATTAGCTATAAGCTTTCCATGTACTAAATAAATAAACATTCTGGTAAAAAATATTGGAATAAAAACATTTAATCCTTCAAAGGAGACGCATGTATGGTTTTAGAGTGCTGGAGGGTTTTTTTTAATAAGGGAGAGTATTGCAATGCCGCTATATAAATTTGAATATAGGTATTGATTTGCTTGCTCAAAAGCGTATTACTAATGAATTTGTTTGTACAAAAAAACATGTGTGAACAATTTTCAGGAAAAGGGCCAAGTCCCTTTCCTGGTAATTCTCTGTATCTTATGATAAATCTAATATGTGCAATTGTGTAAGTTACTGACTCACCGCATCTCCATGTACTGACCGTCCTCTGGCGTGGACTCCAGCAGCGAGTGTGAATCTGGCTCCAACCGCCGCATGCGCTCTGACACCTCGCCGACTGGAGCCAACATTTGCCGAATCTGTCGAAGCAATACAAATAATGCAATCAAATTTCTTCTACATTACAATGTACCTACGCATAGTGTTCAGAGTAGCTTACTATGTGCCTCGTCCACCGACTCCACCAAACGCTGCGTGCTCACCGCGCAGTAGTGGGTCTGGTGCAGCGGACCCACCTCCTCAAAGAGCACCGGCTCGATTGTTTCATATGTAGCTCTGAAATTAACAAAACATTAAAAGTAATAATTACCTAATGAATACATTATTACTTACATGAACTATTTTGATACTTACTCATGAAGTCGAGGTGGGAACTCCTCCTCGTCCTTGCTTGCCCCTCCACGCCTCGATCCTGACACAACGCATGAATAAAAGATGCGTGGTGTCGTATATTCTGCGGATATTCTGGGCATAATTATGAGGAGGCCCCCGGCAGTAGCCACCACCTTCTACACCTAGGAGGCAGTTGGGGCACCGGGAGTCGAGCTCCCAATAGGTGGAAGCGACAACGTCCGGTCCCCCATCAGTGGTAAGTTAGTGTAACTGCAACGGCAACACTGTATCTATAATAATATGCTCTGTGGTCAAAACTATTTTAAACTTTTGAAAGCCGATTTGTGCCGACCGGTGTGCGAGCTTTGCTAAAATCACAAAGTAAGTCTAAATTTTCATTTCTTTATTTTCAGCGACTGTTTATTTTAATGTTGTTTTATTGATGGAGTACAATTTTTGCAGAAATGGGGGTTGTTCTCAAAAGGTAATTCCAAGAGTAGGTACAACCTACCAAACTTTCAGGGATTACGGCGGTCCGCGGCGGTATGATGTTGATTGCAATCTATATTATTGTTGTGTTACGGCGAAGTGTAGTGCTAACATGGTGTGGCAGCTAATTTAATGTGGAATGTTTTGGACTTTGGGCATATTAAGGAAATATTAGATTTAGAAGTTTTAGCACGGTTTTAATATCCTTTTTTTTTTCGCGCTATGTATAAACTATAGTACCTACCTTTGTTAATAGTTTAATTCTCAAAGATTTCAGCAGCTTCTTTCTCTCCGAACATCTCTCGTAGTTCATGTTCCAAATCTTCGGCATCTAGAAACAATATTTTAACAATATAATTAAAAAAAAACAAACATTCAGTTCATTTTATTGGGAGCTATAAAATGTAAGAAAATGAATCCGACTGACAGGAGTACAATTACAATTTAACTCGTTCAGAGCTCCCCGTCTTCGACACCGCGTGGATGGCGGGGCCCCGCCCGTCGTCGATGCCGCTTGAGCGGCGGGCCCCCACGACAACTCCGATCCGGCGCAGACGGCGGGCCTTTGCGACGCCGCTGAAGCCACGATGGTGGCGGGCCTCCCCGGAGGCTACCGCCCTGCGCAAGTCCTCTTGAAGGCGCAGGACCTCCTCCGATTGGAGGCGACGCCGCTGCACCTGATGCGCCGGCTCCTCCAGGCGCTGTGTCCGCTGCTGGGCGGCTACCAGCAGCTCGCGGAGAAGCGAACGTATCTCACGCTCCTCGGCTCTGTAAAATACATTTTATTTAGTAGTTCATAGGATCACTTTGTTGTCCGACCCAGAATCCTGAAATCTGGCATAAAGTTGTTGATACGTCAAAGTAAAAAAAAAATACGATGCGGAAAAATCTTTGAGAATTAAACTATTAACAAAGGTATGTACTATAGTTTATATGGAAGCCTTAGCGCGCGAGTCCGACTCGCACTTGCCCAGTTTTTGTTATTTAGTTTTCTGGATCTATGTATAACAAGTCCCAACATTAGGTTTATCCTTTCATCCAAAAGACGCACTGTTGGACACAGGCCTGCCCCAAGACTCGCCATAATGATCGGTCATGTGCGCCTCACATCCATCGGATCCCCGCCACCCTCACCAGGTCGTCGGTTCTACAAGGTTATTTATTATTATTATAATGTTAAGCCACAAAAAAGTCTTACAGGCAAAGACATTTATAAGTATTCTTCAGCTACATGAAGCTGAAAATTGAATAGCTCACCACTAGTCCTACTTTCTCTTCGTCCACGCACTCCGCCGGCGAGCCGCCATCGGCCATCACTGGCCTGGCCTCCTCGACCGCCGGCGAGCCGCCATCGGCCATCACTGGCCTGGCCTCCTCGACCGCCGGCGAGCCGCCATCGGCCATCACTGGCCTGGCCTCCTCGACCGCCGGCGAGCCGCCATCGGCCATCACTGGCCTGGCCTCCTCGATCGCCGGCGAGCCGCCATCGGCCATCACTGGCCTGGCCTCCTCGACCGCCGGCGAGCCGCCATCGGCCATCACTGGCCTGGCCTCCTCGACCGCCGGCGAGCCGCCATCGGCCATCACTGGCCTGGCCTCCTCGACCGCCGGCGAGCCGCCATCGGCCATCACTGGCCTGGCCTCCTCGACCGCCGGCGAGCCGCCATCGGCCATCACTGGCCTGGCCTCCTCGACCGCCGGCGAGCCGCCATCGGCCATCACTGGCCTGGCCTCCTCGACCGCCGGCGAGCCGCCATCGGCCATCACTGGCCTGGCCTCCTCGACCGCCGGCGAGCCGCCATCGGCCATCACTGGCCTGGCCTCCTCGTCCGACCTTGACGCGCCATACCAGTTGGCGATCCTAAAAAAAAAAGATATTCAAACCATGCAAAAACATACTAGATTACATGCAGACACATTCACAATAAAATGACAATCAACACAAACAAGCTCAGAATGCCCAAAGCCCAAAACATTCCACATTGAATTCGTATCCACACCATATTAGTAAAACACTGCCATTAGGGCAATAGCGCACTAGCGGCCAGGCCGCAGCGGCCAGACGTGCGGCCCGGCCGCGGGTGTTGCGATTTGCAACGCGGCCAAAATTGCGGCTACGATCGTCTGTTGCTTATACAGCGCGCTTCTAAATGGACGTTGAGGAAATAAAAGTTCTTTTGTAAGATATAAAAACACTGGTATTAAAGTAAGAAGCAGAAAAAGTAAAGGAAAGAATATTGGGTTCATCCCTTACTACGTAAAAGGCATTATTTCATACTTATTTCACCGACCTTCAGCAATATGATGAAAAGTTCTTTAATTATTATCATAATAAGTCACGATTGGCATAGTCTTCACAGGATAAGTCCCACAACGCCCTCCTTGTCTTAATCTCGGTTATAAATCTTTCCGTGTCAAAAGACATCGCAATGATTACAAAACACGCTGTAGTTCCACAATACGGGCGGCCGCCGTGGCTAGTGCGCGCACACTGGTGATTTTACTACAATACTATAGATCTCAGTGGCCGCAGCGACCAGCGACTGAACACTGGCCGCAAACGCGCCGCTCCGATCTCGCTGGCCGCTGCGGCTCGGTGTGGCCGCTGGCCGCATGCGGCCAGGTGCGCGCGCTCTGTGGCGATTTCATACTAAGTTATCTATCTCGATGGCCGCCGCGACCTGGCCGCTGCGGCCTGGCCGCTAGTGCGCTATTGCCCTTATAGGTACAGCAATAAGTTTGCAATCAACATCATACCGTCGCTGACCGCCGTAATTCTTGATCACAAATGCTAGATAAGTCTGTAGGTACATAAAACAAGAACCAATTGAATCTACCTGAACTATTCACAAGTAATTAAACCATGAATTGCGGTTTGTAATTCAATGTAACTTTCCGCACGTCGTTTTAAATGTTTATTAGGTTGTGCCTACTCTTAGACTTACCTGTTGAAGCTATTTCCAATTCCCATTTCTGCAACAAACAATAAACATTTGTACTTCAACAATAAAACCATAGTATAAAGAGAAGGGAAGTAGGTTATCTTCATACAAACGCACCGCGCGCGGCTTGTATGTGTGCGCCATAGTATCTACGCGTCGACGCACGCACACTGTAACAAAATCTCGATCCGTTTCTCAGTGCGCCAGTCGGGGCTAACACTATACGAGTTTCGCGCGTCACTGCTTTTCGGCACCGCTAAATCAAAACAAAATGTCTGATAATCGCAGGAGAACGTACTGCTGTGTGTTTGGGTGTCTTAACAATTCATCCATTCTAGAATTGTCTCTATTCAGACTACCTATTGAACAAAAAAGGTAAGCTAGTCACTCATTCTAGCATATAATTTTTACTTGATTTTGACATACCTACTTATTTTTTGTTGTATTAGTTTTCTATCACACAGAGGAAGCAGGTAGGTAGGCTTAATTTCTACTTTTGATCCGTCAATTAATTTGCTGCTATTGCTTTGTTTACGTTTGGTTATGCCGATTTCTCAGTTACTTTAGTTTCTCACCTACTTACAGTTAAAAAATCGTAATTCAAAATAAATAATTGACCAATTGTAAATCAGATATACATATAAAGCAAAGTTCGAATCATAACAATAAATTCGATTATAGTCTAAGAGATAGGCGTTAGTTTTTAATGTTGTTTTAGTGTTTCTTTTAATTATAATATTTTAGTCACTTTATTCATTTTTAAGGTTCCGTGCCTCAAAAGGAAAAAACGGAACCCTTATTTATTTATTTATTCAGATAGGATCAGTTCGTTGTCCCTTCGTCTATCTGTATGTCTGTCTGTTAAGACCCTTTATCTCGAGAATGCGTGATGTATCTAGTTGAAATTAAAACCATAGTCCCTTCAAGCTGTGAAAAAACGAAACTTTTAAGTTAACGAATAAAACATATACGGTTGTTTATATCGCAAAAAAAAACGTATTTTTTATACCAGTTTTTTATTATTATTATATAAGTAAAAAATACAACTTCCCGACCCTTGTCAATTTATAGGCACTGAATTAAAATTTTGCTAAAAGTGACAACCCTAAGACAGTAGGCAATTATATCGCGGATTGGGCCTGAGATAGCCTACTGCCCTTCTCTTTATACTATGATAAAACAATAGTAAAATAAACAGTCGCTCAAAATAAAGGAATACATAATGTATACTTACTCTAAACTTTAATGAACACACTAAGTAGTGATAATTGATAAAAAATAAACAATCAGTTGGTCAAAATATTATTAGTGGGTAAATTAATAACGCAATCAGTGCGGCAAACATCGTAAAATAATTAACGCTAAGGGTGTCTTCACACAGGTTATTTTAATTACTATATTGGTAGTTAAATTTAGTATTAAATAAACAGATCTTGGATATCGTTGCGTGTTAAATATAAGTTGATAAAGACGCCATCTAATGACGTTTATTTGAACTAAGATTTGCTCATTCCTAACGAAATTTCGTGCCAACAAAATTAATTTAGCAATGATGATATCATTTTTGCGCAGGCACATACCTAATAATCTTTTATTATTGACAAAACACCCAAGTCTCAGTTTTTAGCATATCAACTCGAGTACTTAACATTACAATTACTTGTTAAATGTAAATTGATACAGACGCGAGTGATAAGAGGTTTATTTAAAGTAAGATTCAGTTATTTAGCTAGCACAAATGACCAAGAAATTTGAGAAACTGTAATATTTTTTTGTAAATCTGATTCATAATTCGCTCTATTTATTGAACACTCAATTTTGGATAAGTACCTAAGTATATAAGTTTCTATGTAACTATCTACATGTTTTCATTTTTGTTTTCTTACCCACCCCTTTCCCTTTGGGTGTGGGCATGGGTAATTCCGGTCGGAGGCACGTCGTTTGGCAGGCCGGTCGTCGATTACGACGGCTCGCTTCGCCACCTGCAGCAAAACCGTCAAGTTACTGGACCCGGCGCCGCGTCCCCCGGACTCAACGTTGCTCACCGCTGACCCCCCATAGTCAGCGGCAGTCGGAGCCAAAGTGCTGGCCAGGGTCCGTTCCTGCAAAAAAGAAAATTGTCATTTGTAGCTAAAATAAAGAAAACTTTTAATGCACTGTAAAACAGGCCGTAACAAATAAATATTCTATTAAAAATAATAGAATAAAACATTTCAATCGTTTAGAACTTTTACAGTGTCACAGAGATTTTTTTATTGTGACAAGAAATAGTATAAGCAGGCCGATAAAATTGATTTGCTTTAGAACGTGCATCAAGTTACTTCAAAGTAAGACGCCCTTTCAAAAGCATATTACTAGTTCATTTGTCTATAAGTACTAACTACTTAAAATGTGTGAACAATTTCCAGGAAAAGGGTCAAGCCCTATTCCTGGAAATTATCTGGATTTTATAGAATAATATGAGTTGCTGTAAATATGTGCTCACCGCATCTCCATGTACTGACTATCCTCTGGACTGTACACCAGCAGCGGGTGTAAATTTTACTTCAACCGCCGCATGCGCTCTGACACCTCGCCGATTGGAACCAACATTTGCCGAATTTGTCGAAGTAAAACGAATGAAGAAATTAAAATTTCTTCTATATTACAGTATACCTACGCATAGTGTTCAGAGTAGCTTACTATGTACCTCGTCCACCGACTCCACCAAACGCTGCGTGCTCACCGCGCAGTAGTGGGTCTGGTGCAGCGGACCCACCTCCTCAAAGAGCACCGGCTCGATTGTTTCATATGTAGCTCTGAAACGGATAAAACATCCGACGCAGCAGATGGTACAGGTGCGAGCTGTGCCGGAACTTGTGGCACCTGTGACACTGGGCGGGTCCTCTCTTGCCCCTCCACGCCTCGATCCTGACACCACGCATGAATAAAAATTGCGTGGTATCGTCTATCCGGCGGTTATCGGGCGTCCTCTTTAGCACAGTGGCGGTCCCTTCATACAAGCCCAAAAGCCCGGCATGCCTTACTAAAATGCTCGATAAGAATCAATATCAAACCCGAACAATTTAAAAGTTCGCGCGCTTAATTCTTATCAAAATGACACAAAGTATCTACTTAGGCCCGCCCGCTGCATTACACATCGCGATTGTTCGCGCGCTTCGCTTACACTCGGCACTATATATAGCTATCTCGCTTACACTTACCGGCTTTTACCGGGCTTTCAATGTCTCTTTCGCACTCATAGCGATGTGCCGTATAAGTACTTAGGACGTTTTGCGTCTGCAAATCGATCAGTATAGAAGATTTAAGCCGGGATTGCGCATGAAGTTGACCGCGCATGCGTGACCTTGTCAGCTTGTGACTCTTTAGTGTTGCCGTTTTAGCAACGTTGTGAGATCTTGGAGATTTTTAACGAGTTTGGAGATGTTTTTTTAGGATTTAGCAACAGTAAAAACTAGCGACTTTTTAAAACAACGAAATTAAATATTTAACCATTAACTTAAAAGTAAAAAAAATGCGACATTTAGCTAGATTTTTCATATACCTGGCGACTTTTTTTGCCTAAATGACAGCACTACAACTTTGCGTAAATAGTTTTTGACACTCGAGTGCAACTAACTTCAGTTTTATTTGTTTTCTTAGTTAGTAAGTTTTTTATGTGTTTTCTTAGTTTTCCCAGTGTTATATGTAACTGTTTTGGTGACTTACCTACAACAATGGAGCTAATTGTACCTTGTGAGGATTTAAAATGCGTTCGAGTTTTGATTGGCGAAGATAAGGTAAAATCTTTAAACTTTGCTCAGAAAAAACAGTTAATTTCTTCATTAAAACCGACGCCTAATCTGTGTATTTCTCAGTCTAGTAAATCGCATAAACGAAAATTTAATAGATCAGAGTATATATAAATTACTCATATTTTCCTACAGAGGGATTAGATTCATTATTTGACATTTATGCAAACTATTTCGACAAAAAAACAATAAAAAGTTAATTGATTTGCCTGTATTCTAGTCCTGATCTAAAAGATCGTAATGTTTTGGAATTAATTGATTTTATTCATGAGAATAACCTCGAAGATGCCTTTTCCGACTTGTTAAAGTTAGTGTATCTTGTTTTAACTATTCCGGCTGTAATGTAATTTAATCATTTCAGAAAGATAGACAATTCCTATTAGAATATAAATAATTAATTTAAATACCTTTTATATTCTATGTAGGTATTTTTTTAATTTTGCTTTGGAACTTTCTGTTTTGTTTTTTTTTTGTCTGTAACCTGTTAGTCCTGTTAGGAAGCAATCAACTACTTACCATAACTTTGTTTCCTCAAGCAATGAACCAAATCAAATGGCTGTTTTCAAAGCCACCGGAGGTATGCAATTGCTGATATATTTATTATATTCAATCTAGTACTAGCATGCCTTCAGTGAGTGAAATTGAATAAAAAATAGCAAAGAAGATTGATGAATTCACTTTTAATTTATTGTATCTAACCAGTAGTTTATGAGAAAATTGCGATGATCCATACGTAGGTACTTACATACTCAGTCCAAAACTGAACTTTCTTTTTTTGAAATTGGTTAAAATTTTTGGGCTTGCCTTATATTGAAACCCTAGGCACGCCACTGCTTTAGCACGGCATGGAATATACAGCCAGGTCTCCCTTTGTGCGCATCGATATTTCGCACGAAAATTCTGGCTCATATTCCAGCCGACGTAAGCTCCTCTTCAATCTCTGCCGGGCTTGTGTCGGGAAGGCGGCGGGTTGCTGGTGATGCGGTGCGATTGCTGGGTCGAGCTGTGTTCTTTTCTGCCTTCTGGAGCGGTCGGCAGGAGAGATGGTGCTGGGGGTGGGCTTGCTTGCTGCTCTCCCGGCACTGGGCAGCTTCGCACTAGTACCAGGCACAGGTGGGACACTGGTGGGGGGCGTAATACTTCGTGTCCCGGACAGTACCCCGGCGCAGCGGAGCGCACGGCAGGGGTGGTTGAACTTGGTGGCGGTTAGGTGGTGCTCCGGTCCCTGGGCCTAAATAGACACGGAGCGGAAGGCGGAGGGGCGAACAGGGACGGCCGGGCGCCGGCTCGACGATATTATTATTGCTGAAGTACAATGTTTATTGTTTTTTGCAGAAATGGGGATTGTTCTCAAAAGGTAATTCCAAGAGTAGGTACAACCTACCAAAGTTTCAGGGATTACGGCGGTCCGCGGCGGTATGATGTTGATTGCAATCTATATGTCGGAAACGGCTTCGACTTGTTGACAACAAGACAAGGCACGCCATCTAGTGGCAACTAGAAGGCTTGCGGGGGAGGGAATCCGCCCGGGAAGCGGACGCGCTCTCTTAGCCAAGCCGTCGCAGAGTCAAGACGTTCTGAAACTGTCTGTTTTGTTGTAATTTGTAAAGTGATAACAGTGCACTGTACCGAAATGTATTGAGAAGTAAACCGATTCAACTCCTACCCGTTGTTATTCATTGCACGATACCCACATAGACCCACATGATAGATCTGACAGACCAGAGCTCGAACACCATCCTGGACACGAGCCGACATCAGAACTGGGATTCAATCGTGCAAATGAATCGACAAGCTATGTGAGCAATAATTACGCAACACTGAAGAAAATGGCGAGAACAAAGACAGTTGGCGGTTATTATTCGAAATTCAAAAATTCGAAAATGAAGATTCGGATCGAAGCATGGACTTGAATAATAATAATAATAATAATCGTTTATTTATAAAAATGGGACATAAATACAGTAAAGAACAATAAATATTAAAAAAGAACACAGTTTCTTCTTTGCCTGAACTAGGGCGACCCTGTGTTTCAGGCTAGAAAGAGCTTAAATACAAACTAATAAATTAACACCAAATACAACTATTTTAAAAACTTAATTAAATTTAAAGATATAGTGTCTTTTATTTACAAACAGTAAGTAGGTCTTCTGTCTCTACATACGATACACTTAGGAAATATTGGAGAATAGTATTTTTACATCTATACTTATTTAATCTGTAGATACTTAACATTCTATTTAATTTATTATATAAAAATGGGCCTAAAAAGGTAAAAAATCTTCTTACAAATACAAATTTTGAGGAAATATTAGAGTCGCAAACAATATCATTCCGTCTCTTATTAGTATTTTCGGGGTTGTAGGAAAGCATGGTGTGCTGTTTTAGTATTAAGTGCATTATAAAAAGCTGGCGAACAGTAAGCACGCTACAGCGTTTGTATAGCTGATCTGTAGGATAAAGAAAGGGAAGAAAGTTAGCTACTTTTAAAATTGCTCTCTGAGCTCTTTCAAGAGGCAGCAGGTTAGTTTTATGTGCTCCACCCCAGGAGGTGATACAATACTGGATTACAGATTGGCCTAGTGCTAGATAAATCTGGGTCATCAATTTTGAATCTGCAATTGCTCGCAATTTCTTGAAAACATAGATTAATTTGCGGACTCTATTTACTAGACTTTCAATATGCTGTCTAAAAGAGAGCGTTTCATCAATTATAACCCCGAGATATTTAATGTCGCGCGTTTTAAAGATGCATGGACAGTCACACGTGTTGGTAGAGCGGAATCCACAATTATGGGCGTACAGATTGGGGTTAGCAGTGTTAAAATGAGGCTTGCGCATGCAAAAGTGGATGTATTTTGTCTTGTCAGCATTCAATGTTAGTAAATTGCTTTGAAGCCAATTAGTCACAGTGTCGAAACCTATTTGAGCATATTCGTACAATTCGCTGCTGGTCTTAGCGGTAAATATTAAGGCCGTGTCGTCGGCATATGACACGATTTTGCCTTGTTTTATGTTTAGGTTACATAAATCGTTAATGTATATCAAAAATAGGGTCGGGGCCAGGATACTTCCCTGGGGAACACCGTATCCAGAACATATTTGTTATTTGAATGGTTTGATTAGGTTTTTACTGGGGTTTTTCCCTAATCCTGAGCAACGAATGTTGGACCATGGTGACGTTGTGCCCCCAGAGTGCAAACTACAACGTTCTACCTAGATTGTGAATCTACCCAAATTCGACCCGGAGAGACGAGAGCAATTCAGAAATCACAATGGAAAAATTGAACATAGGCAAGCTGAAAACGAGAATATTCAGACCTCAAGACCCCCGGCAAAAAAAGTAACAAGATTGGCCTGGATCGGCTTTGGAGAGCAGAGTTCTTGATGGAGATCTGGATCCCTGAGAGAAATGGCGCGGTGGTAACCGTGACGGTGCTGTTGTGGCAGCGAGCGATGGGTTGACGTCGTGGTCGCCGATCTTTCATCAGAAAAAGGTCAGGTATTCTCATTCCATTTTTATTCTGGAGCCGAGTGCTCATTCGTTGACGATTTTCTTTTATGGTGGGTGAAAATCATCCAATGACGAAACCCGCTCTTGGGCGGAGCGGGAGAAATTGTAGGTTGTCAGTAAATTTTGGGGTAGATTTAAAGTAAAATGTTACATTGACAAGTGTAGGTGACATATGACGGTACTCGGTACAGATCATTACTTGTGTGGTTGAAATTGATAATAGGGGCTAAATCGCGATTTTATTACGTGAACCAACATCTATTTGCACTGACCAAACTAATGAGATAAGACCGGCTGACGATGAAAGTGTTAGACCTTAGGTGATGAACAAAGATTCAAATGTAGTATGCAAGTGACTCAGATTATGTGCATTCCAATGTTGTTTGTGGCTGCGAGCCTGAGTGCTTACTTGAGCTCTGTGACCAACGCCAGCATGGCAATGTAAGTAATCGCTAAAGGTGCTAAATGGAGGCAATGTGTGTGTTGAGGACGGGTACCGGAGGGAGGTCCCGTTGGATTGCCGGATGGAGGCAATGTGTGTGTTGAGGACGGGTACCGGAGGGAGGTCCCGTTGGATTGCCGGATGGAGGCAATGTGTGTGTAGAGATCGGGTACCGGAGGGAGGTCCCGTTCGATTGCCGAGGTTGGGTACCAAACAGAGCATTGCATACTAGATTTGGTCGGAATGTTTCATGAATTGATTTAAATGTCGTGAGAGAATATGCATTACGCAATAAATACCGTGTAGTACCCTATTAAGTGTACGAAAAGAGAAAACCAAAATACCCACGAACAAAATAAAAAAAAGACAATAAAAAAAAAACGCGTTTGAAGTAGGAGGTAGGAGAAAATCAGAGCTTATAAAATAGACGTACAATAAAGTAGTTGAGATAATGAGATAATTAAGTTTACAATATGATCGGACATTTGATATGTAGGCGTATCTTAATAGAAAACAGTAGTTGGTGGTCATATTGTAGGAAACCATTAAGTCGTTAGAGACTTGGCGATCCCGGAGGGATGCGCAGGTATGGAAAAGTGACTAGAGGTTACTGGGCTATGAGTAGCCAGAGGTCGTAATGTACAGCTTAATGATTAGTGTTTTGGATTAGTTTGATTAGTTGTGTGTACTGTGAAGGTATCACGACAGGTTAAGAAAGAAGCCAGAAAGTCATGTACCAGCCGAAGTACATGGTGATAGCAGTAGTGGTAGCCTATGTTGTGGGGAACACGCAAGTAAGCGGTGCGCGTTAAGCTTTGACGGAAGTCGGTGACTGGCCTACCCAATGTGATCCACAGGTGGTGGATGCACATGTGGGAAGGCAATTGTGATTGCAGTTCGGCAATGAGTGCCGTGGCGTTAGTGGCTTGCTTGTGGGGGGTTCCTAAGGCTTTAACTCCTCAGCCCTCAAGCGAACGCCGGCGTTCGCGGGTACTACAGCGAACGCCGGCGTTCGCGGGTATTAACGGAAAGTTATTTATCTATAAAAACTTTTTTTTTACGTTCTTGGATAAATATCAAAATACCCTACAAAAAAAAAATGAAAAAAAACATTATTTTTTTGAAAAATTGACAACGACAACGCGTTTCGCGAAATCATGAGCGCGAGCGCCGGCGCTCGCTTGGGTGTCAAGGGGGATGAGAACAATGAACGTTGGTACATGACTGGATGACAATTTCTATTACCCAAAATGTTTATTTGGTTTGTTGAGTAAAGTTTTGTTGTCACATTGAGCGATTGACTTCGTATTGCGAGTTCGATTCCCGCACGAAGCAGACAATTGTGTGGCCTGTAAATGGTCGGTCATGGCCAAGATGTGAATTGTTAATCTTGAGTGAAACTTGAGTGTTTGGGAGGGCACTCGTGATGCGAGAGCGATTCCTAGTGTTTGTCAGGAGTGACCGAGCTATATGATACTGCGAGATGTGTTTTGTTTCAGAGTAACACAGCGATGGATGACTAGTTCGAACATTTCATCTGTGGACATCTTCCAGCTGAGGTGGCGATGACGATTACCTCACACGAGGACGTGTGAGATGTCAGGACGGCCGTGTCGGAAACGGCTTCGACTTGTTGACAACAAGACAAGGCACGCCATCTAGTGGCAACTAGAAGAACTAAACAAAGATGGCGCGCTTGACGGAGTCTGACGTTTCCGCTTTGCTGCGGGCTTGCGGGGGAGGGAATCCGCCCGGGAAGCGGACGCGCTCTCTTAGCCAAGCCGTCGCAGAGTCAAGACGTTCTGAAACTGTCTGTTTTGTTGTAATTTGTAAAGTGATAACAGTGCACTGTACCGAAATGTATTGAGAAGTAAACCGATTCAACTCCTACCCGTTGTTATTCATTGCACGATACCCACATAGACCCACATGATAGATCTGACAGACCAGAGCTCGAACACAATCCTGGACACGAGCCGACATATCGATGCCTCCCACGTAAGTTGTTGTAACCCACAAAATGGCGATTTTGGGTTTTTTATGTAAAAGTGTCTAATTTTATGTAAACTATCCTACAAAAAAACAAAAAGTCCAAAAAACCTATTATTTAAGGTACTTTTGAAACGTATAATGTTGTATATTTCGAAAGATTCCGGCGTAGACTGTAGTATTTATTACTTGCAATGGTTTACAACGGGGAAAAGCGCACGTGCGTCCGTTGTATGTAACACATATCACAGATTACGCTGGAATTCGGTGCCAGTTGCACGTCTCACGCAATTTTTACGTCATTAATTTAATATTATAGTAATTACTATTCCGCTTAATCTTATCTTTAACTAACATGATAACCATTTAAAATATGGTATTGATCCCATACAACAATTTACGTCGCTAATTTTAAAATTATTTTATGTTAAGTGATACGTAAAACATTTTACTTCGATGCTAGATATGTAAAAGTAAGTTGTAACATCACATACAACGATTTACGTCGCTATTCGTTTGAAATAAGTACGTTGTATGTATTTTTTAGGGAGTGTTTTATGAATATTACTGAAGTCAGAGTCATTCTAGGTAACCATTTTCAATGAATCTGAGAAGTTTTAAATGACTAAATTAACAGATGATGGCATATTTGGAACTTTGGACTTTGAAACTGCTCACTTACTCGTATTTCATAGCTGTGTAGTATAATAACCATTTGGATTACGACTGTTATAGCCATTTTTGTTTATATTATATCATTATTATTATAGCAAGCCTGTGCTGTCCTACTGCTGGGCAAAGGCCTCCCTTCATTCTTTCCAGTTATCTTAGTTACTCGCTTTATCGTACCAAGTATCAAGGAAGGCATCCAGGTCGTGTCGAGGAAATGTGGGCCTGGAGCACAAAAGGTACCGAAAGATTACACCAGGACTTTCTTTCTTGCTCGTGTTTATTGCTAGTTTCCCAAATCAAAAAACATTGTTCGTAACTTTTACCTTAGTCACCACCTGCATGTTTCTGCACTGTTGAACTCTTCAAGCTAAGTCTACTATCAGTAATTTGATTGAATAAAGTATCGTTTGAAAAAGGTAATGAAAAAAATACACATTTAGAGACTAGAAATTTTTCAAAAAGGCCAATCGTCAACGAAAAACCTTTCTAGTAAAATATCACAAACAGCCAGTAGGAAAACTGGTCTATTAAGTCTGCTGTAAGCACTATTTCAATGAATTTAACTAAAAAAGTGACTGAGAAAACGACGTATAACTATGGCTAATTTAGTTATAGGAGAGCCAAGCTTAGAATTTATGCTGATACTATAAGAATAAATTGTCTGTTGCCGTTACTGAAACTTCAAACTTCAGACGTGTATAAACAACAGTTTCCCCATTTCTATAAGTGATTAAGTTCTTAATAAGGTGTTAGTTAAATCTGATATACCAACAGCAGTATTAATCCCAGATCAAAGAGATATTTAACAGCCTGTGAAAAAGTCTGGGTCTGTCAAAACCATCGTTTGTTACCATTTCAAGTCTTTTCAACTGCTTGCAAGTTGAGACACACTATGTTTGACTAAATTCACTAATGTTATATTAAGACAGAGGTTTAAACTTTTAGTCTATATATTAATAACGTATAGCTTTTGCCTAAAGGGTACACAGAGAAAACAAGATCTGAAAGATCATAATATCGTAAAAATAAAAGAGGTACCAGTTTGTTCTGTAGATTCAATATTATATTTTATCAGACTGTAAGGTGATGACCACTTCTTTCGGCAACAATACCTTATGATGCCGAAATTCTGATGATATGAATACACCAGTTAGGTGCATGAAACCAGCTTTTTAGGGTCGGGAAATAATACCTCTATTGTACTTATATTACGAGCAAAACTTAATATTTGCAGGCTTTTCTAGATTCAGTATAAGTTATTAAACATTACTTATTTACCTATCGTTTGTCTTGGATATGGTTACGTAAAGAAGAAGAATAAAGCATATTACAGCTACAAGTATAGTCACTTGAAAAAATGCAGAGAGGAAAAGATTACAAAGTGATAGTGAGACGGGTGATATGACAAAATAGAAGAATAAGCTTGTTCCACCGACTCCAAATCACATTGGACTAAGGAACATGATGATGGTTTTTCTATTTTTAAATCTTATTGGTTAATAGAATTTTCCTAATAATTTTGGTTACGATACTTTTTTGAGTTTTGATTATTTAAACTGTAGTAAAAATTTGGTTAAAGGACGATGTAATTAATTGAAAGTATAATTTAAATTTAGAAAAAGCTTAAATTTTTATTTTAGATTTTTTAAAATTATTTTTAACCTTAATCCTTAAATGTTTTCCTAATCTTTAAAATATCGTTTCTTATTCTAAACTCTAAACCCTAAAATGTAAAATTTTGATAAACTTGATTGATAATATTCTGCTTTTTTTGTATTTCGGTAACGTATCAACGAAAAGGTATCGTCCTAAATGAAATTAGGCTGAAAAAACATTGTATTTATTTTATTATATCAAGTAATAATACACATACCACACCTTTTTTTTTATTTGTAATCGACGTAAATTCATGTAAGTATCAGATATGATCCAAATCGGCTCTTGAACTCCCGTGTATAATAATGTAAGTGATAGTTACAACATTTTGTGAGGACCTCATGTCGCGGTAAACAGTTGTAACAACAAAATTCAGGAAACCGTTAAAATTATAAAATAATGACATGTAGTAAACAATAACATATTAAAAACTATACGCTCATACCGAATTTCAAAAAGATTCTTTGAAAAATGTGGCTTGTATCGCAAAAAGTATCTTTAAAACGCTCTCCTGTAAAATTGCATTTTTGGGGTTACAACAACTTACGTGGGAGGCATCGATATATTATTGTTGTGTTATGGCGAAGTGTAGTGCTAACATGGTGTGGCAGCTAATTTAATGTGGAATGTGGGCTTTGGGCATATTAAGGAAAGATTAGATATAGAAGTTTTAGCATGGTTTTAATATCCTTTTTTTCGCGCCCTAGGGCTTCCGTATAAACTAGTACCTACCTTAATTAATAGTTCGTCTCCGATCCCGCGTGGACGGCGGGCCTTTGCGACGCCGCTGCAGCCGTGTTTACTGCGGGACCCCGCGACGCCGCCGAAGCCGCGATAGTGGCGGATCTCCCCGGAGGCTACCGCCCTGCGCCAGTCCTCTTGAGGGAGCAGGACCTCCTCCGGTTGGATGCGTCGCCGCTGCACCCGATGCGCCGGCTCCTCTAGGCGCTATGAAGTTCGCTGCTGGGCGGCAACCAGCAGCTCGCGGAGAAGCGAGCGTATCTCAGCTCCTCGGCTCTGTAAATTACATTTTATTTAGTATAGACCTAAATCATGGTCAAGCATTTTGAAAACTGTAAATTTGTTTTTACGTCAAAACAAAACAAAATACGATTCGGAAAAATCTTTGAGAATTTAACTATTAACTAAGGTATGTACTATAGTTTATATGGAAGCCTTTGGGCGCGAGTCCGACTCGCACTTGCCCAGTTTTTCTTATTTAGTTTTCTGGATATATGTGTCACAAGTGCCAACATTAGGTTCATCGTTTATCCAAAAGACGCACTGTTGGACACAGGCCTTCCCCAAGTCTCGCCATAATGATCGGTCATGTGCGCCTCACATCCATCGGAACCCCGCCACCCTCACCAGGTTAAGCCACAAAAGTCTTGCAGGCAAAGACATTTATAAGTATTCTTCAGCTACATGAAGCTGAAAATTGAATAGCTCACCACTAGTCCTACTTTCTCTTCGTCCACGCACTCCGCTGGCGAGCCGCCATCGGCCATCAATGGCCTGGCCTCTTCGACCGCCGGCAAGCCGCCATCGGCCATCACTGGCCTGGCCTCCTCGACCGCCGGCGAGCCGCCATCGGCCATCACTGGCCTGGCCTCCTCGACCGCCGGCGAGCCGCCATCGGCCATCAATGGCCTGGCCTCCTCGACCGCCGGCGAGCCGCCATCGGCCATCACTGGCCTGGCCTCCTCGACCGCCGGCGAGCCGCCATCGGCCATCAATGGCCTGGCCTCCTCGACCGCCGGCAAGCCGCCATCGGCCATCACTGGCCTGGCCTCGTCGACCGCCGGCGAGCCGCCATCGGCCATCAATGGCCTGACTTCCTCGTCTTCGTCACGTTTGCCACACCAGTTGGCGATCCTAAAAAAAGGATATTCAAACCATACAAAAACTTTCTAGATTACATGCAGACACATTCACAATAAAATGTCAATCAACACAAACAAGCTCAGAATGCCCAAAGCTCAAAACATTCCACATTGAATTCGTATCCACACCATGTTAGTAAAACACTGCCATTATAGGTACAGCAATAAGTTTGCAATCAACATCATACCGTCGCTGCCCGCCGTAGTTCTTGATCACAAATGTTTGATAAGTCTGTATGTACATAAAACAAGAACCAATTGGATCCACCTGAACTATTCATAAATAAATTCCACCCGTTGTTTTAAAAGTTTAGTAGGTTGTACCTACTCTTAGACTTACCTGTTGAGGCTATTTCCAATTCCCATTTCTGCAACAAACAATAAACATTTGTACTTCAACAATAAAACAATAGTAAAATAAACAGTCGCTCAAAATAAAGGAATACATAATGTATACTTACTCTAAACTTTAATGAACTAAGTAGTGATAATTGATAAAAAATAAACAATCAGTTGGTCAAAATATTATTAGTGGGTAAATTAATAACGCAATCAGTGCGGCAAACATCGTAAAATAATTAACGCTAAGGGTGTCTTCACACAGGTTATTTTAATTACTATATTGGTAGTTAAATTTAGTATTAAATAAACAGATCTTGGATATCGTTGCGTGTTAAATATATGTTGATAAAGACGCCATCTAATGACGTTTATTTGAACTAAGATTTGCTCATTCCTAACGAAATTTCGTGCCAATACAATTAATTTAGCAATGATGATATCATTATTACGCAGGCACATAATAATCTTTTATTATTGACAAAACACAAGTCTCAGTTTTTAGCATATCAACTTGAGTACGTAACATTACAATTACTTGTTAAATGTAAGTCGATACAGACGCCATCTACCGAGGTTTATATAAAGTAAGATACAGTTATTTAGCTAGCACAAATGAGCAAGATATTTGACAGAAACTGTATTATTTTTTTGTAAATCTGATTCATAATTCCCTCTTTTTATTGAACGCTCAATTTTGGATAAGTACCTAAGTATATAAGTTTCTGTGTAACTATCTACATGTCATTGACTGGCCTGTCAGTCTAGTAGTTAGTGACCCTGACTGCTATGCGGGAGGTCGTGGGTTCGATTCCCACCCAGGACAAATGTTTGTGTGATGAGCACGATTATTTGTTCTGTTTCTGGGTGTAATTTATCTATAATATGTATGTATTTAAAAATATATAAGTATGTTTATCAGTTATTTAGTACCCACAACACAAGCTCTGCTTAGCTTGGGACTAGATGGCGTTGTGTGATAGTCGTGGACATATTATTCATTTGTGACCGCGCAATAAAGTCAAACTTGGATTATTTTTTATTTTTTTTGTTTTCTTACCCACCTCTTTCCCTTTGGGCGTGGGCATGGGTAATTCCGGTCGGAGGCACGGTTGTTTGGCAGGCCGGTCGTCGATTACGACGGCTCGCTTCGCCACCTGCAGCAAAACCGTCAAGTTACTGGACCCGGCGCCGCGTCCCCCGGACTCAACGTTGCTCACCGCTGACCCCCCATAGTCAGCGGCAGTCGGAGGCAAAGTGCTGGTCAGGGTCCCTTCCTGCAAAAAAGAAAGTTGGCATTTGGAGCTAAAATAAAAAAAAACTTTTAAACCTATGCATTGTAAAACAGGCCGTAACAAATAAACATTCTATTAAAAATAATAGAATAAAACGTTTCAATCCTTTGGTACTTTTACAGTGTCACAGAGATTTTTTTATTGTGACAAGAAATAGTATAAGCAGGCCGATAAAATTGATTTGCTTTAGAACGTGCATCAAGTTACTTCAAAGTAAGACGCCCTTTCAAAAGCATATTACTAGTTCATTTGTCTATAAGTACTAACTACTTAAAATGTGTGAACAATTTCCAGGAAAAGGGTCAAGCCCTATTCCTGGAAATTATCTGGATTTTATAGAATAATATGAGTTGCTGTAAATATGTGCTCACCGCATCTCCATGTACTGACTATCCTCTGGACTGTACACCAGCAGCGGGTGTAAATTTTACTTCAACCGCCGCATGCGCTCTGACACCTCGCCGATTGGAACCAACATTTGCCGAATCTGTCGAAGTAAAACGAATAAAGAAATTAAAATTTCTTCTATATTACAGTATACCTACGCATAGTGTTCAGAGTAGCTTACTATGTACCTCGTCCACCGATTCCACCAAACGCTGCGTGCTCACCGCGCAGTAGTGGGTCTGGTGCAGCGGACCCACCTCCTCAAAGAGCACCGGCTTGATTGCTTCATATGTAGGTCTGAAATGAACAAAACATTAAAAATAATAATAAGTACCTAATGAATACAATATTACTTACGTGAACTATTTTGATACTAACTCATAAATTCGAGCCGGCGCGGCGGATGGCACAGGTGCGAACGGTGCCGGAACTTCTGGCACCTGTGACATTGTGCGGGTCCTTTCTTGCCCCTCCACGCCTCGATCTCGACACCACGCATGAATAAAAATTGCGTGGTGTTGTCCTCCTCTCCTGACGCGGGGAGCGCGGGCCGCAGTAGCGCTTCGCTTTTTCGGATGCTCCGGCGGAGCGCCTTCTCCTCCTCTGGGGTCTGGACGTCGTCTCCATGTCTTCCAGCGACGGAGTAGGAGACATCGGAGTGTCACGCACTAAGCTCACACACGACGCGAGTGACTCGCTCGATCCCGTGCGCGACGAGCAAGCGGAAAGCGGCGCGGGCGAGTCGTATGCGGCGGCGCAGGCGAGGCTAGCACGGACGGAGCTGCGCGCTGTGTGTTCGTAGAGCGAATCCGGGGGTCACGCGACGCCCCTGTTCCACCCGTCGGCGGCTGACGGTGAGCTGGGACTACGCTACGCGGCACTGGCGCGCGGCACACGGCGTGCGCGGCGGCCGACTGGCCGACCGGCCCCGCCGGCAGTGTGACTACTACATACGTAAACCAAACAACACAAAACGTCGGCGTCCGGAGGGCGCTGCGCTCGCGTCCCGCCGCGCCCGTCCCCGCCGCTTCTGACTTGTATTCCCGCTCGGCGCGGCGGCGGCGTGGCGCGACGGTTACCGTCAAGCGGGACGGCTCTGTGTGGCGTCGTCTGTAATTTATTCATAATCAATACGTTCCTGGAGACACACACTGGTGTGAGTCGGTGGTTTGGCAACTTGTGCTGCTGATGCAGGCCAGGGTCTGTTCCTGAAAAAAAGAAAATTGTGATTACTAGCAAAAAAAAAACTGTTAAAATAGTAGAATAAAACCAATTCAATCCTTCATAGGAGACTCATGTAAACTTTGAGAGTATTGCATGGTTTTTTTTTTAATTATATAAGAATGATTTGCTTTAGAACGGCCGCATCAGGTTACTTATTACCTGTTCAAAAGTAATTGACGCCCTTTCAAAATCATAGTACTAGTCAATTTATCTTAATGTACAAAAAATTACATGTGTGTGTGTAATTCTCTGGATTTTAAAGACAATAATATGATGAGTTGCTAAATCTTGTTTGTGCAATTAAGTAAGTATGTACTCACCGCATCTCCATGTACTGACCGTCCTCTGGCGTGGACTCCAGCAGCGAGTGTGAATCTGGCTCCAACCGCCGCATGCGCTCTGACACCTCGCCGACTGGAGCCAACATTTGCCGAATCTGTCGAAGCAATACAAATAATGCAATCAAATTTCTTCTATATTACAGTATACCTATGCATAGTACTCAGAGTAGCTTACTATGTACCTCGTCCACCGACTCCACCAAACGCTGCGTGCTCACCGCGCAGTAGTGGGTCTGGTGCAGCGGACCCACCTCCTCAAAGAGCACCGGCTCGATTGCTTCATATGTAGCTCTGAAATGAACAAAACATTAAAAATAATAAATACCTAATGAATACAATATAACTTACATGAACTATTTTGATACTTACTCATGAATTCGAGCCGACGCGGCGAATGGTACAGGTGTGAACGGTGCCGGAACTTTTGGCACCTGTGACACTGGGAGGGTCCTCGCTTGCCCCTCCACGCCTCGATCCTGACACCACGCATGTATAGAAATTGCGTAGTGTTGTATATCCTGCGGATAAAAATGCAGCCAGGTCTCCCTTCGCGCGCCTTGATATTGCGCACGAATTCTGGCTCATATTCCAGCCGGCGTAGCTCCTCTTCAATCTCTGCCGGGTCTGTGACGGCTGGGAGGCCTCTGATCGCCACCTTGATGGTCCTCCCCGCTGGGCGAGTAGGCAAACCAAGAATTGCCACTTTCCTTCTCCAGGAGCATGAGGTATCTCTGGACTACCCTATACTCGCCCTCACTTTCGTACAAGAACTGAATGCCAATTTGATACGGGAGTCCGTCCACAGTTGACCACTCAGCTCCCTGAAGTAGACGGCTCACCTCGGTAGCCTCCCCCACTATCAGCGGAGGGTAACGGAGCAAACTTCTTTTTGACCCCTGAAACGTCTCCCGCTGCAGAAGAGCGAGGGATCCCCGTCATCAATATGTTCCTGGAGCCACTCTAGCCACACTCTGGTGTGAGCCGGTGGTGCGGCAACTTGTGCTGCTGGCCAGGGTCAGTTCCTGAAAAAAAGAAAATTGTGATTTGTAACTAAAATAAAACTTATAAATCTATACATTGTAAAACAGCTTGTAACAAATAAAGCAAAGCTTTTTTTGGTTTTGTGCTCACACATATATCATTACTAGCTGTGCCCGCGACTTCGTCCGCGTGGAATAGTTATTTTGGGCATCATATTTATTTTTGCAAACAACCTCAGCTTTATAAATTATAGCTGTTACCCACGACTTTGCCCGTGTCAATTTCTGTTATTAATTTAGACAATTTAGTTTTTAAAAGAACATAATTATCTAAAAGTACTTCATAGAGCTACACCCTCCACTTGGGCACGCCATAATCTCGGTGGTAAGTGCCCTCTTTGAGGCGTGGTTGGATAGACATCACGCAGGACATGACGCAGGTTCTCACCGGACATGGGAAGTTCAGGAGACTCCTGCACCGGATTCGTGCGGAAGAGACGCCCGTGTGTCTCCACTGTGTGGCCAGCACGGAAGACACGGTGGAGATGTGCCCCGCTTGAGAAGAGAATCGCCGTGTCCTCGTGGGGGTGATCGGCGGCAGTCGCGCCGGGCCTTGGTTCAGGCCATGGTCCGCAGCGAAGCAGTAATGCTCGTAAAGGAGGAGGCAAGGGCAAAAGCGCCCTCGCCGTAGCCGTCGCCGCCGCGATCCCGCCGATATCCGGCCACCGTAGACGCTGGCTTGCGGATGGTGAGCAATGGGTAGCTCGCCGTCCGGTTGTCTGGTAACAGTCCAGACCGAGACCAAGTCGTCGACGTCCTGCACTGCTCCCGCGCGCCTCAAGGTGTTGTCAGCAAACAGTGGGGCTCTTCAGGGTCGAAGCCTCCTGCAGCCGAGGGTTGGTGCGAAAGCGTTATACCGGGGCTCTGGGAATAAGGCAAGGGAGGAACGGGGTAGGTTGTTTAGCCAATAAGAGTCTGACACTGTTTCCCGCTCCGCCCAAGAGCGGGATTCGTCATTGGATGATTTTTACCTGCCAATAAAAAAACACCTCCGCGCCGCCCGCAAGCAACCCCTCTCCTCGCCCGCCGGCCAGGCGCAGCGTCATATTTTGCACATCATGCGGCGTGTGTGAATTTTATATCGGAGTATTTTAAAATTGTAATATCTTCTAAGGTGAAATTGAAAATAAGTGATTACAAAGACAATTTTTTTCACAATTACATACTCTTAATCAACAACACATTTATTTGGATAAAGTTTAATATTACTATGTTGATACAACTCTAACAAATAATTGGTAATAATGCATTAATTTCGGCCAAATTTGATTCCCATAAAAACGGCTCTAGTGAGTTAATCTTAAAAGATAGACATATACTGTCGCGGACATTTTTTTAGATCATTTTAAGAGGAATAATTCTTACGTACATATTTCTTTGGTATCTTCTACCGTTTTCGCAGCGCACGCAACGAAAGCCCTCAAAGATGATTATTTTTCCCCGCTTTTTCCACATTTTCCATTGTTTCTTCGCTCCTATAAGTCACAGCGTGATGTTATATAGCCTAAAGCCTTCCTCGATAAATGATCTATTCAACACAAAGAATTTTTCAATTCGAACCAGTAGTTCCTGAGATTAGCGCGTTCAAACAAACAAACAAACAAACAAACTCTTCAGCTTTAAAATATTAGTATAGATACGTGAGAAATTGTATCTGGCTTTCTGGCGATTACGGTTTCCTATTTTTAGTCTGTTTTTATTAGCTATAAGCTTTCCATGTACTAAATAAATAAACATACTGGTAAAAAATATTGGAATAAAAACATTTTATCCTTCAAAGGAGACGCATGTATGGTTTTAGAGTGCTGGAGGGTTTTTTTAAATAAGGGAGAGTATTGCAATGCCGCTATATAAATTTGAATATAGGTATTGATTTGCTTGCTCAAAAGCGTATTACTAATGAATTTGTTTGTACAAAAAAACATGTGTGAACAATTTTCAGGAAAAGGGCCAAGTCCCTTTCCTGGTAATTCTCTGTATCTTATGATAAATCTAATATGTGCAATTGTGTAAGTTACTGACTCACCGCATCTCCATGTACTGACCGTCCTCTGGCGTGGACTCCAGCAGCGAGTGTGAATCTGGCTCCAACCGCCGCATGCGCTCTGACACCTCGCCGACTGGAGCCAACATTTGCCGAATCTGTCGAAGCAATACAAATAATGCAATCAAATTTCTTCTACATTACAATGTACCTACGCATAGTGTTCAGAGTAGCTTACTATGTGCCTCGTCCACCGACTCCACCAAACGCAGCGTGCTCACAGCGCAGGGTCTGGTGCAGCGGACCCACCTCCTCAAAGAGCACCGGCTCGATTGTTTCATATGTAGCTCTGAAATTAACAAAACATTAAAAATAATAATTACCTAATGAATACATTATTACTTACATGAACTATTTTGATACTTACTCATGAAGACGAGGTGGGAACTCCTCCTCGTCCTCCCCGGCAGTAGCCACCACTTTCTTCGCCTTGGAGGCAGTTGGGGCACCGGGAGTCGAGCTCCCAATAGGTGGAAGCGACAACGTCCGGTCCCCCATCAGTGATAAGTTAGTGTAACTGCAACGGCAACACTGTATCTATAATTAAACTTTTGAAAGCCGATTTGTGCTGACCGGTGTTCGAGCTTTGCTAAAATCACAAAGTCTAAATTTGCATTTCTTTATTTTGAGCGACTGTTTATTTTACTGTTGTTTTATTGATGGAGTACAATACTTATTGTTTTTTGCAGAAATGGGGGTTGTTCTCAAAAGGTAATTCCAAGAGTAAGTACAACCTACCAAACTTTCAGGGATTACGGGCACAAATTATATAGGTACAGATGTAAATCTACGTACAAAGCGCGCTCGAGCAACGCACACACATAGACACCGTTCACCGACGCGAAAACCGGGCACAACGAGGATCATTACGACCGCGAGGGTGTCACGTTTGAGACGCGCGTCTGTGAAATTTTGCAACTATCACGATAATTTGTTGCGCATAATCCAGTTGACAACCCTAGCGCGCGCGACCGCCTTGCATAGGTATAAAAAGTGAAAGAGAGATGATGATGGTGATGAGATTGACTTCTGTACCTTTTTATTTTGTGTTAGGGTGGTCCGCGGCGGTATGATGTTGATTGCAATCTATATTATTGTTGTAACGGCGAAGTGCTAACATAGTGTGGCAGCTAATTTAATGTGGAATGTTTTGGACTTTGGGCATATTAAGGAAATATTAGATATAGAAGTTTTAGCGTGGTTTTATTATCCTTTTTTTTGCGCCCTAAGGCTTCCGTATAAACGATAGTACCTACCTTTGTTAATAGTTTAATTCTCAAAGATTTCAGCAGCTTATTCCTCTCCGAACATCTCTCGTAGTTCCATTTCTTCGGCATCTAGAAACAATATTTTATAGTAATTAAAAAAAAAATATTCAGTTCATTTCATTGGGAACTCTATACGAGTCCGCTTGACAACTTCTTGGTCACCAGCAGCAGCCGCACCACCCACACAATGACCAAGAAGCTTGACAAGACATATAATTACAATTTAACTCGAACAGAGCTCCCCGTCTTCGATACCGCGTGGATGGCGGGGCTCCGCGACGCCGCCGAAGCCGCGATGGTGGCGGACCTCCCCGGAGGCTACCGCCCTGCGCCAGTCCTCTTGAAGGCGCAGGACCTCCTCCGGTTGGATGCGTCGCCGCTGAAGCCGCGATGGTGGCGGACCTCCCCGGAGGCTACCGCCCTGCGCCAGTCCTCTTGAAGGCGCAGGACCTCCTCCGGTTGGATGCGTCGCCGCTGAAGCCGCGATGGTGGCGGACCTCCCCGGAGGCTACCGCCCTGCGCCAGACCTCTTGAAGGCGCAGGAGCTCCTCCGGTTGGAGGCGTCGCCGCTGTTCTGATGCGCCGGCTCCTCCAGGCGCTGTGTCCGCTGCTGGGCGGCAACTAGCAGCTCGCGGGGAAGCGAGCGTATCTCACGCTCCTCGGCTCTGTAAAATACATTTCATTTAGTACAGACCTAAATCATTACAATATTTGTTCATAGTATCACTTGGTTGTCCGACCCAGAATCCTGAAATCGTCGGCGTGGCATAAAGCAAGGTCAAGCATTTTGAAAACTATAAATTTGTTGTTACGTCACAACAAAAAAAATTACGATTCGGAAAAATCTTTGAGAATTAAACTATTAAAAAAGGTATGTACTATAGTTTATATGGAAGCCTTAGGGCGCGAGTCCGACTCGCACTTGCCCAGGTTTTCTTATATAGTTTTCTGGATCTATGTATAACAAGTGCCAACATTACGTTTATCGTTTCATCCAAAAGACGTGCACTGTTGGACATAGGCCTCCCCCAAGTCTCGCCATAATGATCGGATCCTCGCGACCCTCAGTCCAACAAGGTCATTTTATTATAATGTTAAGACATAAAAAGGTCTTTCAGGGAAATTAATTTATAATATGCATTCTTCAGCTACATGAAGCTCAAAATTGAATAGCTCACAAAACTAGTCTTAGGGGACGTTCAAGTATTACGTAACGCAATTTGAGGGGGAGGGGGTTTCTCGTAAAACGTTACGATGTGTTACAGGGGCGGGAGAGGTCTTTCTTAAAACACGTTACGTAACATTGTTTTTTTTTTAACAAAAAAATTGGGAAGAAAAGCTAATAAAGAAAAGTTTAGGTAAAAATGGTCACTCGAGTGTTACGTACGTGACGTTTAGAAAGGGGGAGGAGGTACAGAAAAACGTTACGGTGCGTTACAAGGGGGAGGAGGGGGGTCAAAAATCTTCAAAAATTGCGTTACGTAATACTTGAACGCTGCCTTACTTACTGTTCGTCCACGCAGAGCGGCGTGGAGTCGTGCGGCCCATTGGATGGCTCGCTCTATCCATGGAGGAGGATGAGGCGCCGCAACAATTGGCATTCCTGAAAAAAAAAAAGAGATTACATGTAAACACATTCACGATAAAATATCAATCAACACAAACTCTTTGTTAGTATGCCCAAAGCCCAAAACATTTACAAAATTACACTTCGCCATGTTACAACAATAATTTGCAATCAACACCATACCGCTAAGGACCGCCATAATCCTTGATCACAAATGCTTGATAAGTCTATAGGTACATAAAACAAGAATCCATTGAATCTACCCGAAGTGTTCGAAGTTAAGTTATAGGCTAAATCGTAACTTCACAAATTTCGCTACCCGTTATTTTTTTACTTTTTTTGTTGTTGTTTATTTATTTAAACTTTATGTACAGTAGTGGTACATAGGCGGACATTAAACTTCATGTACAATACATGAAGTTTAAATAAATAAACAACATAAAAAAACAAAAATGAAAAAAAACAAAACAAAAACGACAAAAGTGTGCACAATAAATAAATAACAGATATTTTAAATAGATTGTAACATAAATTAAGTGACCTATAATAATAAAATACGTATGTATGCTGATATTATAAACTAATAAATACTATGATAAATATCAAATAATTATAATTAACAGAACTTAAAATATGTTCGTGCTAAATATATAATTTTTTTTAGTGTGAACGAATGAATGAAATCGAACACTTACCCTTTTGCCCGCAGCTTCGCCCGCGTACATAAAATATAGCCTATGTCACTCAGGAGTAAAGCAGCTTTCTATTGTTGCTAAAATTTTTCCAATCGGACCAGTAGTTCCAGAGATTACCCCCTACAAACAAAAAAACAAACTTTACCTTTTTATTATATTAGTGTAGATTAAAAACTGTGGTTTTGGTTGTGTTATTTTGTTTTTGTATCTTTTATTTAGGGGGCGTTCAAGTATTACGTAACACGATTTGGGGGGGAGGGGGTGTCTCGTAAAACGTTACGATGCGTTACAGGGACGGGGGGTGGGGGTCTTTCTTACTACACGTTACGTAACATTGTTTTTTTTTTTAAATAAAAAATTAGGAAATCAAAACTCCCAAAATGGCAACCTTTTTCATATACGTGGTACTTTTTAAAGGAATCTCTCGATTGTATTAGTCTGGTCTTAGACAACGGCTAAAAAAAGCTGAAAAATAAAGAAAAGTTTAGGTAAAAATGCTCACTTTGAATGTTACGTAACGTTTAGAGAGGGGGAGGGGGGTACAGAAAAAAGTTACGGTACGTTACAAGGGGGGGAGGGGGGTCAAAAATCTTCAAAAATTGCGTTACGTAATACTTGAACGCTCCCTTAAATGTTATTACATTGTAGGTACCAATCAATAAATATCTATCTAAATGTTAAAAACAGTGATTATAAGTGTAAATATGTGCGTATTATAGGTAATATAACTGTTTAAATCCGTTTAGGTTCATAATGTCCAAATCTCAAAACGTCCAGGAGGTGCAAAAGGTCCATATACTTTTTCAGAGACCTTAGTAGCAAAAACGAATATTTTTTTGGTATCATCACCACCATCTTTACAAAGCAAAAACTTTCTCGTTAATACTTCAGGTATTTCAATGCTCTCCGTACTACTGTTGTGTTTTAATCAAACTGTCAACAACGCCGCAGAGAAATCACGTTAAAATCACTGAGTTAGCGCGATAACAGGTCGTTCCGGATTGAAATATCGAAATCAACGCTGTGAGCACGATAACTACAAAGGAACGGTTGTTAGCGCTTTGAGCGCTCGCAGCGCTGATAGCGCAAAAGGGAACGCAGGGTTAGTGTTACCTTATATTGGTACTAGCTTATGCCCGCGACTTCGCCCGCGTGGTATTGGGGTTTCCGGGATAAAAACGTAGCCTATGTCCTATTCCGGAGTGTATCCTATACCTGTGCCAAATTTCATCCAGATCCGTCCAGCCGTGATTGAGTAACAAACATCCAAACATCGTAACTTTCACATTTATAATATTAGTAAGATTTAAAACGAATTTTCTAGCAAACAGATCAAATTTTATTAAGGTATGTTTTTTTGTGGTAAGCGAGTAGTAGAATAAAACTAATAAATATTAGCAATCGAAGCATTTATTCAATTCAAAACATGTTACTTCATACATTGCACATTCTTCTAAGTCACATAAAAAGCGTTAGAAGGTAGTGCACGGTTCACCCGTGGAGAAAAATTGGCAAAAAAACTTTACTAGTATAAAAAAAATTGATTATATATAATTTAATAGGTATGAGAGGACAGTGTAGACTAGTCAACATTGTACCCAATAGCGCAATAAAAATAAGATAAAAAGTGCATCGAATTGAAAAAATCTATGATCCGCGTTTTTTTTTTTTTTTTTTTTCTTATGGTAGGTGAAAATCATTCAATGACGAAACCCGCTCTTGGGCGGAGCGGGAGACCAGTGTCAGACTCTTACTGACTAAAAAACCTACCCCGTACCTTCCTTGCCTTATTTCTGGAGTCGAGGTTACAATTTTCACATACCCTCTAGGCTCCAGGAGGCTTCGACCCTGAAGGGCCCCTGCAGTTTGCTGACAACTCCTTGAGGCGCGCGGGAACGGTGCGCGCCGTTGACGACTTGGACTCGGTCTTACCAGACGATCGGACGGCGAGCTACCCATTGCTCACCGTCCGCGAGCCAGAGTCTACGGTGGCCGGATATCGGCAGGATCGCGGCGGCGACGGCTACGGCGAGTACGCCGTTGCCTTTGCCTTATGCGGTCGGCCTCCTCCTTTACGAGCATTACTGCTTCGCAGAAGGAGGCGACCGCCTGCCATTCCTCTTCGCTGCGGACCATGGCCTGAACCAGGGCCCGACGCGAGAGGTCGCCGCCGCCGATCACCCCCACGAGGACACGGCGATGCTCTTCCCAAGCAGGGCACACCTCCACAGTGTCCTCCGGGCTCGCCTCACAGTGGCGACACCCGGACGTCTCTTCCGCACGAATCCGGTGCAGGAATCTCCCGAACTTCCCATGTCCGGTGAGAACCTGCGTCATGCGGAAAGTGAGGACGCCGTGAGGTCTATCCAGCCACATGATCCGCGTAGCCTATAGTGTTTCACATTAACATTATAAAAAACTAGCTTTTGTCCGCGGCTTCGCCCGCGTACATAAAATATAGGTAGCCTATGTCACTCAGGAGTAAAGCAGATTTCTATTGTTGCTAATTTTTTTCCAATCGGACCAGTAGTTCCAGAGATTACCTACAAACAAAAAAACAAAAAAATTAAAAAAAAACAAACTAAACCTCTTTATTATATTAGTGTAGATAATGTAGATTATTATATTAGTGTAGATAAAAATTAATGACTATAAATATTTCAGATGTTGGATACTGGTGACTGGATTATTCTTACACATATTTGTATTTTGATTAGAGTCAAGAAAGTAATTAAAAATACAATATAAAAACTTAAATCTAAACTAAATATTTTCACTAAATACAAAAAGATCGTTTATTTGATGCAACAAAAACATTAAATGAAACATAAAAGCACTACAATATTTTAAAACTAAACACATTACTAAAAACAAAAATTAAAGTAATAATAATAAAAAAAATTTAAACAATCACAAGCATTAAAAAAAAAAAGAAAATCAGACCAAATGGTCTCGAAGTGTTTCTCTTTCACTAGTACCCTTGTAAAAAAGAAAGAAAACATTACGAGAAATACACAATAGTACTTACATTTTGATACAAGTGCAGGAAGTTTGCTGCAATGATGAATTGTGGCTGCAATGACAAATCTGCACGCGTGTCAAACGACGTTTTTCAATACACTTACGACTTGTGAAATAAAGAAAGAAAGAAAAAGCGTTTAATCGTATCTCAAACATACAGTAGAAATATAATAATAATAGCATTCAAATCTGCTCTGGTCAGTTTCTAACTTCGTGGGGGACGTCCAGCGCCTCGGGGGGACGCCTCGCGCCTTATTCGATAAACTAAGAAAAAAATATAATCACCCGTGACCGTGGCGATAAGGAAAAAAAAAGCCCTTGTTGTAATAAACTCAAAAAAGCACTTGGGTGATATACATGCTATATTGAACCTAAGAGGCAGTTTTCGAGAAAGTGTATTGAAAAATTCATATAACGATTTCTGTAGGCATTTCTGCATGGTGTGGACCATAATATGGGAGACAGGCCAACGTCGCAATCTGGGCACACTATTTTTGTGTCTTTCCTTTGTTTTGTTCTGACCCAGCACCTGACACATTTGCGCCTTTTAAGACAACCAGTGTCATTTCTTTCAAGCTCTTCAGGCATGTGCTTGGGTTTTGCAATTGTGTCAGCTACACGGGGAAGAAGTTCAAGCAGTACTTTTTCCCTATATAATTCTAGGGACATAGTATTGCTTGTACCTTTTTGGAACAAAAAAAAAAAGGAATTCACTAGTATCATTTGTAATATATGTATGCCAACTTTTTTGTACCACCTCATACATTTGTGCTCACTAGGGTAGTGGGCTAACATTTGGTCGTGCCTATCAACGCCTGTCATAAATTTATTATAATTTATGATGATTTCGGGCTTGTTGATGACACGACCACGCCTATTTTCCACTGGCATTAACGTAGGTGAATGCTCAGTGGAAATAGTGAGCACATCTCTCTTGTCTTTCCATTTACAGACACATACACCTTTGCTATTATACCTATAAATATTGCCACCTTTTAATAGTTTTTTAATGACAACAGTTTTTGGATTGCTTTTCCTTTTAGCAGCCAAGTGCCAGTGCAGTATGTTTTTTTTAATAACAATGCTTCTGCCAACTGGACACTATTATAAAAATTATCCATATAAATGGAGTGGCCTTTATTAAGGTAATCTTTTGAAAGTGTCATGACCACTTTGTCCACATGACCTTTACCACCAACTTCAACATCCTGAGATCCCTTATACAGGTGTATTTTGTGGACGAGTCCTTTCGGATCCGCCAACACATACAATTTCACGCCGTATTTGTGGCGTTTATTTTTTATGTATTGGCGAAACACCACACGCCCTCTGAACCCTATCATTGATTCGTCTATACTCATTTCCCTCTCAGGATATACAAGATTTTTCATAGTATTATTGAAATAATTTAATAGATAATTAATTTTATCAGCATAATCAGTATTAAAAAAAAGACACTTTAAAATTAATAAAAATCTATCCCTAGCCATATACTTATTAATGTTAAATTTCACTAGATATTTCTTTTTCCAATAATCGGAAATTTTACTTAGCCTAGCGGTGCCCATGAATATAATAATGCCTAGGAAGGTCCACATTTCTGAAGCTTGTGTATCCTTCCACTTTCTTAGGCGGCTGTTTGTCTTAAGCGGCTTTTGCCTTAATATGTGGGCATGCATGTTGGTCATCACCGCTAGGCTAAAAAAAATAATAAGAAAAACAACATAAAAAAATAATAATAATCAAAAATAAAATAATAAAAATATCTAGTACTTAATACTTGTTTTTAGTTTTAAGTTCTAATCTTGAAAAATAGATTTGAAATATTCAATTGGCCCTCCCGTTGATGCCTACGGGATCTTGACCTCGGGGGTTCCAATAAAGGTAAAGTGGTTTTCTATCGACATCTGGTCGGTCCAGTCTCCATCTGGAGTCAGTTCGCTTACGGAAACCGTTGAGCTATAAAGGAGAAAAAATATCTATTTGAACAAAACTCGTTCAATTGCTTGAAACAAACACTGCAATTATTAAAATTACGATAACCATATACGTCAAGAAGCGCTAAATTAGGAAGCCAGGTACTAGGCGCTCAGATTTACACAATGTGTCGTAATATTAGCGGGTGTCATGGAATGTTATTGACCCCCGCAGTGTCGTGACACGTTTGTTATGATTTGAAATCAAGAATCATGCGATACCAAGAATATGGTATAAATTTTTTGAAAAATTTATTTTGAGCTGAAACTTGGTGTATAGATTCTATTTAAAACTTTATTCTTCAGCGCTTCTTGATGTATATGGTTCTTTTGTTACACGTTATATAGTGATTGTAGTCACCTACAATCATGAGAAAACAAACAACTTTTACTATAGGACCAAGTCTGAAATCGCGAATGAAATCTGCTTGTTAGAACATTTATGTTCGTCTAACGTCTAACTTTTTAGGTTTAGACCCATATATCATCATCATCATCTTAGCGACCGTCCCGGTTGCTCACCTTGGCTGTCACCTCGGTGCCCGGGGTCAGCTTTCCTACACAGTCGCCTCCACTTCGCTCGGTTTGGACCCATATAATTAGATATTAATTTTTAGATTCCTACCTGTCTGACACGTTTGTGGAGACGCTTTCGCTGTCAGAGGCGTCGGACTCCACAGCTTCGCTGTCCTCAGCGTCACGCCGATTGGATTTCAGCTGAAGGGATTCCGGCGGAAGAGTTTCTTCGCCACAGCTTCTTCCTCTCCGAACATCTCCTGAAGTTCTCGTTCGACTTCTTGGACGTTACGAGCCATCTAGAAAAAATATTGTATATTTGTAAATAAAACACACTATACCTTTTTTAGTTAAGTTTATAAAATTGTATTTGTTGTTAAATTTATATTAGTTTATATTAGTTATATTAGTTTTTTTTATATTAGTTTATATTTAAGCTCTCACTAGCCTAGGGTCACCCTAGTTCAGGCAAATAAGAAATAGTGTTCTTTTTATTATTTTTTATACTTTACTGTATTCATGTTAATTTTTTTAAAATAGACAATTATTATTATTTTATTGTGCATTTTGTACCACATAATCCATACGACAAGTCGTAATCTATATATTATATTATCTATAGAGTTTAACGTTAAATGCGCAAAACCTCGACAATACAAATGATTATTAATTTAATTGACCTATTTCCAAGGGAAAAAAATCATTACAGAAAAATGTAAAGGTTTTATGTGCGGTTTTAGTTTTATTGTCAATTCTGATAATTTCTGTAATAACAACTATTAGCGACCCGCCCTAACTACGCACGGGTGCAATACTTATATATTACGCATGTATTATACTTATAAACCTACCTCTTGAATCACTCTATCTATTAAAAATGTCGCATCAAAATCCGTTGCGTAGTTTTAAAGATTTAAGCATACATAGGGAGGAAGCGACTTTGTTTTATACTATGTAATGATAATAATTACTGGATACGTGGGATGTATGAGAAAATTAGAGTTGACCTATTGTGGCAGGTTCACGCACTTGATAGCTTGGCTTATTAATAAATAGGCAGCAACATATTAAATATAGTTTTTTTTTGGAAATATAATTATGACCTACTAGCTGTGCCCGCGACTTCGTCCGCGTGGAATAGTTATTTTGGGCATCATATTTATTTTTGCAAACAACCTCCTCAGCTTTATAAATTATAGCTGTTACCCACGACTTTGCCCGTGTCAATTTCTGTTATTATTTTAGACAATTTAGTTTTTAAAAGAACATAATTATCTAAAAGTACTTCATAGAGCTACACCCCAACTTGGGCACGCCATAATCTCGGCGGTAAGTCCCCTCTTTGAGGCGTGATGTCTATCACGGCATCATCACCTTCCGCATGACGCAGGTTCTCACCGAACATGGGAAGTTCAGGAGATTCCTGCGCGCCGGATTCGTGCGGAAGAGACGCCCGGGTGTCGCCACTGTATGGTCAGCCCGGAGGATACAGTGGAGCACACGGTGGAGGTGTGCCCCGCTTGAGAAGAGCATCGCCGTGTCCTCGTGGGGGTGATCAGCGGCGGCGACCTCTCGCGCCGGGCCTTTGTACAGGCCATAGTTCGCAGCGAAGAAGAATGGCAATGGCTGGCTTGCGGACGGTGAGCAATGGGTAGCTCGCCGTCCGGTTGTCTGGTAACAGTCCAGACCGAGACCAAGTCGTGGACGGCGTGCACTGCTCCCGCGCGCCTCAAGGTGTTGTCAGCAAACTGTGGGGCCTTTCAGGGGCGAAGCCTCCTGCAACTGAGGGTTGGTGCGAAAGCGTTATACCGGGGCTCTGGGAATAAGGCAAGGGAGGAACGGGGTAGGTTGTTTAGTCAGTAAGAGTCTGACACTGCTTCCCGCTCCGCCCAAGAGCGGGATTCGTCATTGGATGATTTTTACCTACCATAAAAAAACCCATCCGCGCAGCCCGCAAGCAACCCCTCTCCTCGCCCGCCGGCCAGGCGCAGCGTCATCATGCATCGCGTGTGAATTTTATATCGGAGTTATTTTAAAACTGTAATATCTTCTAAGATGTTCATTGAAATTAAATGATGTCAAAGACAATTTTGTTTACAATTACATACTCTTAATCAACAACACATTTATTTGGATAAAGATTATATAATTATGTTGATACAACTCTAACAAATAATCGGTAAAAATTGGCTAAATTTGATTCGCATAAAAACGGTTCTAGTAAGTTAATCTTAAAAGATAGACATATACTGTCCCGGACATTTTTTTAGATCATTTTAAGAGGAATAATTCTTTTATACATATTTTTTTGGTATCTTAAACCGTTTTTGCAGCGCACGCAACGGAAGCCCTCAAAGATGAATAATTTTCCCCGTTTTTTCCACATTTTCCGTTGTTTCTTCGCTTCTATTAGTCGTAGCGTGATGTTATATAGCCTAAAGCCTTCCTCAATAAATTATCTATTCAACGCAAAAAGAATTTTTCAATTCGAACCAGTAGTTCCTGAGATTAGCGCGTTCAAACAAACAAACAAACAAACTCTTCAGCTTTATAATATTAGTATAGATATTAAAAAAAGAGGTTGATTTTTCTAGTTATTCTGAGTAAACTATTTTCAGGTTTTGCGCATTTAGACGTTTATATATTACTAGCGACCCGACCCAGCTTCGCATGGGTACTGATATTGAATATGTTATGCATGTATTATGCACATATTTTTCCTCTTGAATCACCCTATCGATTAAAAAAACCCTATCAAAATGCGTTGCGTACTTTTCAAGATTTAAGCATACATAGGGAACGGCAACTTTGTTTTATACTATGTAATAATAAATGTATGCAGTTAAACAAGTGAGTAAACCCACAAAAAGTGAAAAGACTAAAAATAATAAAAAATATAAGAATTTGAGTTTTGTTTTTACTGAAATGTTTTTCAGCTTTCTACAAAAACGGGGGACTGAAAAATTATAACAGCTAAAAGCATTCGTATAAGGTATATAACATGGGTGTTCGATTTTTTCGGAATAAGAGCCCAATTTTGACCTCTCCAAAATATTGTTATGTGTGTCTCGTCTCGAATTAATTTGAAATACTTTTGCATATTACTAAAACTCAATGTTTCCTTTGTAAAACCACTTTTAGTGACCTGATGTATTAAAAATATTCTTTCAATCGACGTAAGTCACTATATTAAAATTAGGTAAATCTGATGAGGTTAGCGTATTTATAGCAAACAACAATCATATCCGCTTCCTTCGTTACTGCTAAATTCAAAGCGTAATTTTATATCGTAGTTACTTTAGAGGGTCTAAGTACAATGAAAGGGCTTTTATGATTTTCTGCGTTATTATTATCTTTTAAAGCTCTAATTTTTTTTAAATATTTCTGTTCTTTTTTCTGACTTTCGTAAGACAATCCATCTATCAATCAATTCTTATGTTATTCTTTTACTATAAAGCTTGAAAGTAAACGTATTGTGCCATCTTGATTTTTATATGTTACCGGTCAAACCCGATTTCAGGACAAACTAGTTTGGCCTAGGCTAAACTAGTTCTTCCTATACGCGATAGGATAAATTTGTCACCGATAAAACCGATCTTTGAGAAGCATTTTAATAGGGATATATACGCTGCCAGATCAAGCACAGCTCATCCAACATTTTTAGTAACAAAAAAGATAGTCTTTATAATATCAGAAAAAAGTATTTGCAAAGCGAAAAATTTAGTTTTAATACACTGGATAGCGTATTTGTGCCTGATGGTTTACGCAAAAACTTCCTTGTTACGGAACATGGTACTATACCAGGCAGGTCTAAACCACCGCATGAAGCATTTTGTAAAACTTGGAATCCGACGGTAAAAAGGGCGATGTGGAAATTACTAGTGCAATAAACTGGTGGATTACTCAGATACCAGACACTGTTAAAAGAAGTCACCATTTATAGCGACACATGCGCTGGGCAAAATAGAAACCAATTTATTGTGGCATTTTTGTTGCATTTAATACAAAGATCCGACGTGCAACTAGATGCAATTGAGCAAAAATACTTAGAGAGTGTCCCATTCACATGGAAGTGGACTCCATGCATAGTGCGATAGAAAGATAGCAAACACATACACCTGTATATTCCATAATTGATAAGAAACGATGAATGAATTGATAAGAAATGAAGATTCAGCACTACCTTCCATCGTTAATGCCTCGTTTACATGTTGGCCCAACCTCGGCCAATCGCCATTGTGTTTACGGGATTTCCCCATTTATACAATGGCTACACAATGGCGATTGGCCGAGACTTGCCAACGCTTGGCAAGCGTGTAAACCTACCATTAGTAATTAAAATACACAGACATGATTGACGTTAGAGCTCTTAAAAATTGCAAAAAACACAATTAGAAGATACAGAAGGCAATAAAATTAAATGGTTGAAAACAAGTGTCTACGTTTTGAGAAAAAATATTCTTGTCTCGTTATGTTTCGATATCAGTACAATGGTTTTGGGGGATGAACTGCTCGCGTCCGTAGGTATTACTTAGTTCTACCACCCTACACGTGTCCCCTGGGTAGTGCTAAACGAGCAGTAAATACGGTGGTAGGCCATAGCATCGGCTGCCGGCTTTAATGTTACCGCCCACCAGATAAAGCCATGCCGCCAAGCGATCCGTCGTGTTCCGGCGTGATGTCTGGTGAAGCCGTACGGTCGATAATAACGCACAAACTTAAAACTACGCAACGAAAAAATAAATAATCAGTTGAATGGGTACTATTTGTATTTCTTTCTTTTACCTATATAAATAATTAAATACCTAGAATATTAATTAAGTACAAAATATTTTTAAACGTCTTGTGAACGTGTCTATTCTAGCTTTGATCTGTTTGCATTTCCTCGAATTATTCTACTAGTTCTAGGAAACGCATATGAATGCAATTCACTGGAATAAATGTATGAAATTGTCATCGACAAATCAATTTCGTCTTTTTTTTGCTTAGAGTTCGGTTCATCTTGTGCTCGTTTAGTAAAAGAAAAAGTTAAGCGAAATTCTGAATTCATACTGGAATTTTATTCTTATTATCGTGAGGTTAAAAAAAGGTGCTGTGTAAATATAAACAATTTGTAAATAATAACTTTAGTGAATTAATATTGACATTTTCTGGTGTTCTATGCTTACAAAGTGTACAGTATAAATAATATTTTTTTTTGTGTAAAAATAAATATAAACTAGTGATAGTTCTAATTTAATATTTTTTTTATAAAATAAACAGTAATATAACTGCTCTCGATTCTTAATAGCCATGGCGGATTCCCGAAAAATTAAAACTAGCAATTTATGGAATTGTTTCGACGATTCAAATGATGTAAATAAAATAGCTATTTGTAAGATATGCCAAAGTAAAATTAGTTATAAGTCCTCTACATCCAATTTAAAAATAACACTTGGAACCAAATTCATCCGACCGTACAATTTGTTTCGTCAAAACCGTCATCTGAAGCTGCTATTTCTACTCAACCACCTACATCGATCTCCGTTCTATCAACTTCTACAACCATTCCATCGGATTCCACCTGTAGTTTGAAAGAAAACGGGCAGCCATTGAACTTCACCAGCGGTGGTGCCGACGGGGAACGTGCAACAACATCATGGTCTTCAAAACCAACACACCTAAATCAAATGAGCAAGACACTGCTTAATCAAAATATGACTAAATACATAAATAAAAAACTTACACCAAATGAAAAAAAAACTTGGACCGCCTGTTGATGCAATTGTTTATTTTTGATTACCAACCATTTTCCATTGTATAAGATAGAGGATTCAGAGCTTTTGTGGCCGGTTTAAATCCATCTTACCATCTACCAGATAGAAAAGTTTTGTCAAATAATCTTTTGCCTGCTCTATACGAAACGTGTCTGGCAGAGACGAAAGCAAAACTTGAAGCTGAAGCAGAGAGTGTCTGCTTAACCACGGACATTTGGACATCAAACGTAAATGATGCTTATCTGGGTGTCACAGCCCACTATATTAATAAAAATTACAATTTAAAATGTGCTATTGGAGTGTGCACCTATGTGCGGCTCACATACAGCCGAAAATATTAAAAACATTGTCGTTCGCATCACACAAGAATTTAAAGTAAAAGAAAAGGTTTTGTTAATGGTGACTGACAATGCGAGTAATATGAAGAGTGCGGTGGATAAAATGGGCTTTAAACATTTTGGGTGTTATGCCCATAGTTTAATCTAATTGTCAAACATTGTACCACAGAAAATACTGCTGACAAAACTATTTATAATTTAATCGTAAAGGTGAAAAACATCGTTTCTCACTACAAGAAAACCGTCAAAGCAACTGAAAAATTGGTAACATACCAAAAACAAAATGGTGTTACTGTACCAAAAAAGGTGCTGCAAGATGTAGCTACTAGGTGGAATTCCACATTAAAAATGCTAGAGCGCTTTGTTCATCTAGAAGACATAATCAAGGCTACTATGGCTTTATTATCAGATGAAAAATAGGACACCTTGACGCCTTGAACAATGGCGTATTTGTCGAGACGTGTGTAGTACTATAACCGTTTGACCAGCTAACGGAAACGATGAGTGCGGAGAAGTACGTGTCAGGGAGTCAAATTTTAATTTTAACCAGAGGTCTTATCTCGGCGCTGAACCAAATGTTGCAGATAACAGATAACCATCTTGAGGAAGATTTTGTTGACGGATTGCATCTGTTCAACAAAAAATTTAATGATGTGTTTACGATCAGAAACTGAAAAAAGATTCCTTAATTTGGAAGCCAGCAAAACAATAGGGATTACAACGCCTCTAGATCCGCGCTTCAAACTAAACGTTTTCAGGAACCAAAATTATGCTCTGAACATAAAAAGAGCAGTTACAGAACTGGTCGCTGGAAACATTAAAAAAAGAAAGCCAGAGCAGCAATCGGCAGAAGATATTGAGCCCAAAAAAAGCAAGATTTGACATTTGGAGCGAGTATATAATACTGAGCGGCCCTTAGGGACTCAAACTTCGCAAGCTATTCTAGAAGTGCAGCGATATCTGGAGTTGCCAATTTTGGGAAGAAAGGAGAACCCTCTGGAGTGGTGGCGAACTTTCGAGCACAGCTTTCCAAATTTAGCTGTTTTAGCGAGAATAAGACTCAATTTCTAAATGAAACTAGCATCAAGTACCATCTATGTAATAAATTTTATGTTGAGGAGCACAGAAATTTACTTGCTTAATTAATCGAAATTGTAAATAAGCACTATAAAACGTATATACTCGTATATAGGCCATAAAAGCGCCGTACTAGCATTTCCAATAAGGATTTAGTCAATGTTTGTATCGTATACTTATAAGAAGTAAGTTTGTAAACTTAGTTAAATAAAATCCTATAAGACATCAATATAAAATTGTGTGGATAGGTGGTGGTGGTTCGAACAAAATTTTTGTGAAGTTAAATTAAATACTTTAGTTATCAGATAGCGGTTTTTGCCGTTATCTGATAACGACATAAATAAACACTGTGATTGTTGTGAAAGTGACTTGAATAATAATAATAGTGATGTCATCGAAAAAGCCAGGAGCTCGGAGCTCGCTTGGTAGCGACTCCGACGCACCCAGCCATCAGTTGGGGGACCGGTCGATGTCGCTCCCACTTATTGGGGACTCCCGGTGCCCCACCTGCCACCACCAGGACGACGAAGGAGAAGGCCGCTACCGGCCCACCGACGCACGCGACGACTGCGCGCGTTTCGTCGGTGACGTCGTCGAGCCGGCACCCGGCCGTACCCATTCGACTCCCCGCCTTCCGCCCCGTGCCTATCCAGGCCCCGGGACCGACAGCACCAGCCAGCCGCCACCAAGCCGCGCGCCCAACCACCGATACGCTCACGCGAGCCGGCCCGTCGTATGCGGGACCCCCCTCTCCCCCCACTTTGGAGACCCCAGGCTTCGACTATGAGTTTGCTCTCGAGGCCCGCCCCCAACGAAGACCCAGGAGCTCGGACATACGATGCCGCCGAAGAAGAGGCGTAGTGTCTCTGTATGGACTCCCCCCTTACCTTAGCGCGCCTCGCGCAAGCGGCAGGGGACGGGGCCCCTCACCTTCGCCGAAGCGGCCCGCTCACCACCAGCCTCGCCGTCTCCTCCTCCGACTTCTCCGACACCCCCGGCTCCTGAAAGACGGACCCAGGACCAGGCCGACTCAGGCCCCCCCCGTCTTCGAGGGCCCCCACCTCCTCCGCAACAGTGGACGCTGCAGGGGCCAAGAGGAAGTCCCCCCGCTACCCCTCGCTAGTGGAGAAGCTGCCAGGATTGGTCGCCCAATTCAGGGAGCTGAGAGGTCAGCTGGGCTACCCGCCGAATGCCCGCCCGTATCAGGGTGGCATTCGGTTCTTGCCCGAAAGTGAGGGCGAGTATAGGGTCTTCCAGCGATATCTCACGCTCCTGGAGAAGGAAAGTGGCATATCCTGGTTTGCCTACTCGCTCCCAGCGGAGCGGAGTTTTAAAGTTGCCATCAGGGGCCTCCCTGCCGACATGGACCCGGCAGACATCGAGGACGAGCTGCGACGGATGGACTTCGAACCGGAGTTCGTGCGCAATATCAAGGCGCGCGAAGGGAGACCCGGATGCATTTTTCATGCCGAGGACGCCCGATATCAGACGCATTTACGACACCACGCAGTTCCTATTCATGCGTGGTGTCAGGAACGAGGCGTGGAGGGGCAAGAAAGGGCCCGCACAGTGCCACAGGTGCCAGAAATTCCGGCACAGCTCGCACCTGTGCCACCGCCCGCTCGCATGCGTGCGTTACGGAGATAACCAGGCCACAAGGGACTGCCCTCGCCCTAAAACCGAGCCGGCCACTTGCGCCAACTGCGGGGGCGATCACCCCGCATGCAATTCAAAATGTCCCGTGTTCCTCAAAGAATTGAGGAACAAGCGAGCGGGCACTGTCGCCATCTCCCGGCGACAGCGCCAGCCAACTGCGGCCAAAGAGAGGCCTGCTAATGCCGAAGAGAGGGAGGCGCCAAGTGCGTCCCTGATGGCGGCAGCAAACGGGCCCTCCGAGAGATCCAAGGAAGTCCCCTCCGGGAGGCGGAGGGATAAGAGGGGAGGGAGGAAGAAGGGGAAGAAGCCCCCGCCCCCCCAACACACCCTGAAGAGGAAGCGACCACCCTGCCCTCTTCCCAAAGGGGGGCCCCTAGGGCCCCCACCGACCACGCTCCCGCCGCTACCATTAAGGGAGAGAAAAGGGTGCAGCGCACGGAAGCAAGGCGTGCCACCACTAAGGCAGACGCCTACGCAAGCGCTCCCCTGCCCCAACAGCGACGGCGAACACAGGACCCCCCGAACCAAATTGACTCGGAAGAGGGCGGGGAACTGATGAGGACCCGAATCACCAGGCTCGCCGAACTACTGTGGAAGTTACTACCACAGCTAGTTTCGGCACGCAACCCACTGCAGGTCCTCATCAGCGCCGTGCCACAGATTGCGGAGATCTTCACCGGCCACTAATGGCCAATACGGTGAGGCCCGCCCAAGGCCTCATGAGGAAGGTCGCTCCCCTCCGCCTCTTCCTCAAGGAACAACAGATCGACGTGGCTCTAATAAGCGAAACGCACCTGGGATCTGCCGACAGAATTAGGTTCCCAGGTTACTACGTCTACAGGCAGGACGAAAAGGTCGGCAGCCGGCACTAACTACCGTGGTCTGGCGGTACTAGTGAAGCGAAGAGTCGTCCACCAACCCCTACCCCTGACGCCTCCACCCACCACGCTCTACGCGCTGGGTGTTCAAATTCATGTCGCCGGCGAGGACCTAAACATCTCCGCGGCCTACATCCCGCCCGTAACACGTTACGACGTCGCAGAGTTGCGGGCGATCCTCCTGCAGTCGTCGCGGCCGACGCTCCTGGCCGGCGACCTCAACTGCAAACACCCAGCATGGAACTCGAACTCATCGAACCGCGGGGGCATTCGACTCTTCGCTGACGCACAGGCCCACAGTTATGAAGTGGAGGGTCCGGAAACTCCGACACACTACCCGGACTCTCATCAGTACGCGCCGGACGTGCTGGACATCGTACTGCACAAGGACCTGAACTGCCACATAACCCAACAAGTCCTGGACGACGAGATGCTGTCGGATCACCAACCTGTCCTCGTCGTCCTCGCCGGTATGCCAATCAGACTTTCGCCACCAGCGCCACGTCGAAGCACGGAGTGGACTAAATTCCAAGAAGTGATGGAGGCCACCACACCTACTTGGCCTGTCGTCTCCTCCGCGGACGTCAACAGACTGGCGGAAGAGGTCACCGTTTGCATCCAACGCCGAGAGCTGGGACGAGTACGTAAACTCCACCGAGGGCGACTGGCCGGCAATCCACCGATTCTGCCGGCGGTTAACCGACATCCCAGCTCCGGTGCGCCCGCTACTACACAGCGACGGGGCGCCGAGATACTCCGCAGCAGACCGTGCGGAGATCTTCGCCGAATGCCTGGAGCGTCAATTCCAGCCGAACCCGACTGTTGACCAAGACCATGTCGCAGCAGTCGAGAGGCACCTTGAGTAGTACTTCGCCTCGCCGATAGCTCCCGAGGAAGACCCAATCTTCGTCTCGCCAAAAGCCGTCAGACGCGCCATCCTTCTTACAAAGCCGAGAAAAGCCCCCGGGGCGGAAGGCATCACCAACACAGCGCTGTGCCACTTGCCGTACCGATCGGTTGCGGCCCTGGCGCGCCTGTACACGGGGGTGCTGCGCACGGGGGTCTTCCCTGGCTGTTGGAAGGAAGGGCGCGTCATAATGCTGCCCAAGGCGAACAAGAATGTACTGAAGCCGGAGAGCTATCGGCCAATAACATTGCTGCCTACGATCTAATCTAATCTTATATTCTTTATTGTACATAAATTACAGAAAAACAATTAACAAAAAAAGGTGATTACAAGGTGTTTGAGAAACTCCTGCTGCGACACCTAACACCTCATTTGACTCCACGTCCGGAACAGTTCGGGTTCCGTTCAGAACACAGCAGGACGCTCCAGTTGTCGAGGGTACTGCACCTACTCACCGCGGCTCTAAACAAGAAAGAGCGGTCGGTTGCAGTATTTCTCGACATGGAAAAGGCATTCGTCAGAGTCTGGCACGAAGGCCTGATACTCAAGATATCCCAGACGGGCGCGCCCCGTCGCGTAGTAAAGGTTGTCTCCTCCTTCCTGCAGGATAGGTCTTTCAAAGTGGTGGTCGATGGCGCACTCTCGAGTGCCCGCCGGGTCGCGGCCGGCGTACCGCAGGGTAGCTGCCTCTCGCCGGTCTGCTACTCACGTTACACCGACGACATCCCCACGACGCAGGATACCTCGCTCGCGCTGTACGCCGACGATGCCGCGTAAATCGGGTCCTCGCTTAACGCGAGACACGCGGCCGTCAAAGTGCAGCGCGCCCTCGATTTACTTCCCGAATGGCTGTCGATGGGGTGTTACCCCTCCCGTTAATTCTAAAGAGCGGAGGGAGTTTACCGCCTGCGCCATCAAACTCCTGATGGACCTCATCCAGGCCATCAGGCAGGGCCAAGATCCGGCCCTAGTCATCCTCGACGGCCTAGCGGCCTTACTGGCCCTCTACCATACCCCATAAGGTCACTCTCCTCCGCCCCCTCCTCAAGGAGCAGGACATAGACGTGGCGCTACTTTTACAATCGCCCCACCCGACAGTCCTTGCTGGCGATTTAAACAGTAAGCACCCAGCGTGGAACAGCACAACCACGAATACCAAGGGGAGACGGCTCTTCGCAGACGCGGAGGCCCATGGGTATGTGGTGTCCGGCCCTGAGACGCCCACCAAAACACATTACATGCTCCGAACGTGCTGGACATAGTGGCCCACTACGGCCTCGAGTGCCATATGTACCAGCGCGTATTAGATGACGAGTTGCTGTCAGACCATCAGTCAGTGCTCGTCATCATCGAAGGGGCTCCAATCCGACTCTCTCCTCCTGCGCCACGTCATAAAACGGACTGGAAAAAGTTTGTAGGAACGATGAAAACCACGACGCCCACTCGGCCCATCGTCACCGCCGCCGACGTCGACGAGCTAGCGGTAGAGCTCACCGTCTGCATCCAGGACGCCCTAAGAGAGGCGACCACCACCGAGTCGCAGCCGCAGGGGGCCCTTCCTCCCCTGCCCAAACACATCAAAAGACTAATCGCCGAGAAAAGGCGCCTACGCAGACGGTGGCAGGCAACTAGATGCCCGACACCGACCACATCGACACAGTAGAAGGGCACCTAAAGGAGTACTTCAACTCGCCGATAGCGCACGATGAGGACCCCATCCACTTCTCGCCCGGCGCAGTCAGACGCGCCATCCTGCGAACGAAGCCTAGAAAGGCCCCCGGCGCCGACGGCATCACCAATACAGTGCTGCGCCACCTGCCGCTTCGTACGGTAGCGGCCCTCGCGCGCCTGTTCACGGGGGTGCTGCGCACCGGAACCTTTCCCGCTTCGTGGAAGGAGGGGCGCGTTATTATGCTGCCCAAGCCGGGCAAGAACACTTTGAAGCCGGAGAGCTATCGGCCGATCACCCTCCTCCCTACTGTGTCGAAAGTATTCGAACAGTTGCTGTTAAAACAGCTAACACCGCATCTTACACCTAGGCCAGAACAGTTCGGTTTTAGGTCGGAACACAGTACGACCCTCCAACTGTCGAGAATGCTGCACCTTATGTCGGCATCAATGAACAAAAAAGAGCGAGTAGTAGCAATATTCCTCGACATGGAGAAAGCGTTCGACCGTGTATGGCATGCCGGTCTCATCTACAAGTTGTCGCAGACTGGCGCGCCCCGTCGCATTGTTAAAGTCGTGTCATCGTTCCTACAAAACAGGACTTTCAAAGTGGTGGTAGAAGGCACGCTTTCAAGTGCCCGACCAGTGGCCGCGGGCGTACCGCAGGGCAGCTGTGTCTCGCCTGTGTGTTACTCACAATACACGGACGACATTCCCACGACACCGGACGCCACACTCGCGCTGTACGCCGACGACGCCGCATACGTGACTACGTCACTTAACACGACACATGCGGCCGTCAAGATGCAGCGCGCACTCGACAAACTCCCTGAGTGGCTGTCGAAATGGCGGCTCTCAGTCAATGTGAGTAAGACACAGGCAATAGCCCTCGGACAGGGCAGCCTCCCACCACCCCTAAAGCTGCTAGGAGCCGACATCGCGTGGTCCCAAACGGTCAAGTACCTAGGCGTCACGATCGACCGTCGGCTCGCCATGGACAAACACGTCCGACAGGTGGTCGCTAAGGGTAGGACAGCCCGCGCTCTGCTCTACCCAGTGCTCTCATCCCGCCTCCCGCTACGAGCCAAGCTGGGGATTTATAAAACCTATCTACGCCCCTTGCTTACGTACGCTGCCCCAGCTTGGCTCGCCCTCACGAGCGAGGCAAGCAAAAAGACTCTCCGAGCACAGCAGAATATAACTCTTAGAAAAATCACAGACGCGCCTCGCTACGTGAGGAATGACGTCATACAGCGGGACCTACAAATAGAGAGCCTGGATGAGTTCTGCGGCCCCATGGAAGTGGCCGTCCGTCGGGCGGCGCCGTGAGAAGAGGTGGAGCGTGCTCTTCACGTGCCTCACCACGCGCGCCGTCCACCTGGAGCTGGCTGCGTCGCTGAGCGCTGACTCAGCGATACTGGCGCTGAGGCGCCTGATCGCGCGCCGCGGCTGTCCCGCGGACATATGCTCCGACCGCGGGACCAACTTCGTCGGGGCACACTCCGAGCTCCGCGCAGCGCTGCGAGAGATCGACCACGACTGCCTCGAGAGCGAGGCAACCGGCCGGGGCATCGCCTGGCACTTCAACCCTCCCGCGGCCCCACACATGGGCGGCTGCTGGGAGCGCTTGGTGCGTTCAGTGAAGAACGCGCTGCGAGCAACTCTGAAGGAGCGCGCGCCCCGCGAGGTCTTTTACACCCTCCTGGCGGAGGCTGAGCTGGTCATCAACAGCCGGCCGCTCGCCTACGTCAGCTGCGACACCGAGCACCCAGTGGTGCTGACGCCTAATCATCTCCTGCTGGGCTCCGCCGCGGGAGATGCACCGTGCACGAGACGACATGCTGCCGACGTCGACTCACGCCGCATGTGGCGGCGAGTGAACGCGCTGGCCGACCTCTTCTGGCGACGATGGCTGCGCGAGTACCTGCCGACGCTGCAACGACGTGGAAAATGGTGCGGTGATGTGCCGAACATTAGAGTCAATGACGTGGTAGTGTTAATAGATGATAATAAGCCGCGTAGTCAATGGACGAAGGGTGTGGTCACCAATGTGCACCCGGGATCCGACAGTGTTGTTAGAGTCGTAGATGTAAGAACAAACACTGGTATTTTAAGACGACCTGTTGTGAAGGTTGTTGTGCTCCCCACCGATGGATCTGTAATCGGCTGAACCCTCTTACGGGGGGTGGGGTGTTGAGGAGCACAGCAATTTGCTTATTTATTTAGATTCAAATATGTACATAAGCACTGTAAAATATATACACAGGCCATAAAAGCGCCACGTTAGCACTTCTTATAAGGATTACTCAATGTTTGTATTCTAATAAGAAATAAGTTTGTATACTGAATTAGATTAAAATCCTATTAGACTTAAGAATAAAATTGTATGGATAGGTGGTGGTGCCAGGACGTCGCGGTCCAGCCGTGCCACGACTTCCTCCCATCTGCATTCTAACCCCTATCGCCCGAGTGCGTGGTTGGCGTAGCGCAAACGCTTGATAGACGGGAGCGTCTATCAAGCGCCCACTACGTCCGCCCACGCGCTCGGGGGATATATATGGCCGCCTCACGGCCGAAAAACTTTGGGATTAGCTCGTAGCCACCTAGAGGTACCCCATCCACGTCGAGAGAAAGCAGAAAAAGTACCCTCAAGTTCCGCACGAACCAGTTCAAATCAGGTCGACCGTTTGTGGTGTCGACGGAGCAAGCTTCGGTTTGCGCCGGCGATAGCACAAGTGGGAGGCCTGCCCCGCGCTCATCTCGGTGTGCTACACACCGAAGTGGTTGCGGAGGCTACGCCACCAGCGTTTTTCCATTGAAAAAGTGAAATCAAGATGTCGAAGCCGAAGCCCAGCGGCGTCCACGCATCCCTGGACCGTGGAGACGCTGACGACGATGAAGACAATCGCCCCACACTGGACCGGGCGTCGTCACTCCCGAACATTCGGGCTGCGATGTCCGGCTCAACAAAGGCGAACAACATGAAGAAGATTGGGGGTAGTCCCAAGCCGTTGGTGTTTCAAACGCCAGCGAGCCCTACCCGACAACCAACTGCCAGCAGAACACCCCAAGACCAGCAGAAACATCACCAGCACCATAGAACACCGACGCAGGCCCGGCCAGCATTATCTTATGCAAGCGCCGCGGCCCCCCCCAGCAGCTCCCCGCGACCCGTCGCCCGCGCTACCTCAGCGGAACTTTCCGCTAGCGCCGAGTCGACCGCGCGCCGCAGTACTGTGCCGAGCGCCGAGCCGGCCGCCGCGTCCGCCGCGCACGCCGTGTCCCGCGCGCCAGTGCCGCGTAGCGTAGTTCCAGCTCCCCGTCAGCCGCCGACGGGTGGAGCAGGAGCGTCGCGTGACCCCCGAATACGCCATACGAACTCACAGCGCGCAGCTCCGTCCGTGCCAGCCTCGCCTGCGCCGCCTCGCGCCGCCGCTTACGACTCGCCCGCGCCGCTGTCCGCGTGCTCGTCGCGTACGGGATCAAGTGAATAACTCGCGTCGTGCGTGCGTGACACCCCCATGTCTCCTACTCCATCGCTAGAAGACATGGAGACGACATCCAGGCCCCAAAGGAGGAGAAGGAGCTCCGACGGAGCGCCCGAGGAAGCCAAGCGCTACTGCGGCCCGCGCTCCCCGCGTCAGGAACCACAAGTTGGGGTGAGTCCACCTGAAAATTTAAATTTAAACAATTTACAAAGTGCTTCCTCCGTGCCCGGCGACGCCGATTCGAACTCGGCGTCCATAACGGGCAATAAAATTCAAAAAAATAAAAAACCCCGCTACCCTCCGCTGGTAGTGGAAAAATTACCCAACTGGGCGGCTCATTTTAGGGCCATCAGCGCCCAGCTGGGTTACCCCCCGAACGCTCGACCATATCAGGGAGGGATTAGATTCATACCTGAGAGTGCCGACGAGTACAGAGTTATACAGAGCTACCTAAGCAAAACCGAAAGAGATACCGGCCTCTCATGGTTCTCTTATTCACTGCCAGCGGAGCAGAGCCTCAAGTTGGCTATAAGGGGCCTACCGGCGGACACGGACCCTAGCCTCATTGAGGAGGAGCTTCGCCGCCTAAATTACGAGCCCGAATACGTGAGAAACATTCGGGCTCGCCAAGGACGCCCGGGCTGCATATTTTATGCAGTAATTAAAAGACAGCCCGACTTTAGGCGGATCTACGACACCACCGTGTTCATGTGCATGCGGGGTGTCAAGATCGAAGCTTGGAGGGGGAAACGGGGCCTAGCCCAGTGCCATCGGTGCCAAAAGTTCCGACACAGCTCAAAGCAGTGCCACCGCCCGCTAGTATGCGTGCGGTGCGGAGAGGGGCGCGCGACTGCACGCGCCCTCGCTCCGAGCCAGCGACGTGCGCCAACTGCGGCGGTCCACACCCCGCTTCCAATAGAGAGTGCCCCGTGTTCCTCGCAGAGTCGAGGAACAAGCGCGCGGGCACGACGGCCTACACGAGGCCAAACACCCGGCCTGGGACGACCATCACCCAGGCCGTCACCACCGATGTCACTGAGGCCCCAAGCGCCACACTCATGGCGGCAGCAAATGGCCCCACAACCAGGCCAGGCAAGGGAGGAAGAAGCCCCCGTCCCCCCCCACCCAACAACATCATACAGGGGCGTTCCAACCCCCAGCTGCGGCGCAGGCGCCTGAAACACACGAAAAACAAAACAAGAGTAGCGATAGGGGCGCCGACAATAAAACGGCGCCTCAAATAAAAATAATGGGGCGCAATAAACAACATGCGCCCCCAGCCGTCGCGACAGCGGCAACCACCCCCTCAGGGGGTGTTACCCCTCCCGCTAACACTAAGGAGCGGAGGGAGTTTACCGCCTGCGCCATCAAACTCCTGATGGACCTGATCCAGGCCATCAGGCAGGGCCAAGATCCGGCCCTAGTCATCCTCGACGGCCTGGCGGCCTTATTGGCCCTCTACCATGCCCCATAGGTCGTTGTGGATCATTCATTGGAACGCCCGCGGCCTTAAAAATAAGGTCGCTCTCCTCCGCCCCCTCCTCAAAGAGCAAGACATTGACGTGGCGCTTATAAGCGAGACAATGCTGGGACCGGCGGACACTATAAAGTTCCCGGGTTATCTCGCTTATAGGAAGGACGAGAAGTCGGCACTCGGCCATAATTACCGTGGTCTGGCGGTCTTAGTTAGGCGGAGAGTCGTACATCAGGAGCTCCCCTTGCCGTCAATAACTTCATTTTACGCGCTGGGTGTTCAGGTGCACCTAGCCGGCAAGGACCTTAACATATACGCCGCATACGCCCCACCCGAACAGCAGCTAGACGTAGCCGAGCTAAGGGCGCTACTCATACAATCGCCTCACCCGACAGTCCTTGCTTGATTAAAACTTGCTTCCTTGATTTAAATAGTAAGCACCCAGCATGGAACAGCACAACAACGAACACCAAGGGGAGACGGCTCTTCGCAGACGCGGAGGCCCATGGGTATGTGGTGTCCGGCCCTGAGACGCCCACCCACTACCCAGAAATCGCTCTACATGCCCCAAACGTGCTGGACATAGTGGCCCACTACGGCCTCGAGTGCCAAATGTCCCAAGCGCGTATTGGATGACGAGTTGCTGTCAGACCATCAGCCAGTACTCGTCATCATTGAAGGGGCCCCAACCCGACTCTCTCCTCCTGCGCCACGTCATAAAACTGACTGGGAAAAATTTGTAGGAACGATGAAAACCACGACGCCCACTCGGCCCATCGTCACCGCCGCCGACGTCGACGAGCTAGCGGTAGAGCTCACCGTCTGCATCCAGGACGCCTTAAGAGAGGCGACTACCACCGAGTCGCAGCAGCAGGGGGCCCTTCCTCCCCTGCCCAAACACATTAAAGACCTAATCGCCGAGAAAAGGCGCCTACGCAGACGGTGGCAGGCAACTAGATGCCCGACACTAAAAACGCAGCTCGCGGAGAGAGTGAAGGCCGAGTTACAGGCACAAAACACCGCGAGCTGGGAGTCAACAATCGAAGCTGCCGAGGGCGACTGGCCGGCAATACACAGACTGTGCCGGCAGCTCACGAACACCCCAGCTCCGGTGCGCCCGCTTAGGAACAGCGGCGGGGCGCTGAGATACACGGCGACCGACCGCGCAGAGATCTTTGCCGAGCACCTAGAGCGCACGTTCCGACCTAACCCGACCACCGACACCGAGCACATCGACACAGTAGAGGGGCACCTGAAGGAGTACCTCGACACGCCGATAGCGCACGATGAGGACCTCATCCACTTCTCGCCCGGCGCAGTCAGAAGCTCCATCCTGCGAACGAAGCCTAGAAAGGCCCCCGGCGCCGACGGCATCTCCAATACAGTGCTGCGCCACCTGCCGCTTCGTACGGTAGCGGCCCTCGCGCGCCTGTTCACGGGGATGCTGCGCACCGGAACCTTTCCCGCTTCGTGGAAGGAGGGGCGCGTTATTATGCTGCCCAAGCCGGGCAAGAACACTTCGAAGCCGGAGAGCTATCGGCCGATCACCCTCCTCCCTACTGTGTCGAAAGTGTTCGAACAACTGCTACTGAAATATCTCACTCCGCACTTAACACCTAGGCCAGAACAGTTCGGTTTTAGGTCGGAACACAGTACGACGCTCCAACTATCGAGGATGCTGCAACTTATGTCGGCAGCTATGAATAAGAAAGAGCGTGTAGTAGCAGTATTCCTCGATATGGAGAAAGCGTTCGACCGTGTATGGCATGCCGGTCTCATATACAAGTTGTCGCAGACTGGCGCGCCCCGTCGCATTGTTAAGGTCGTGTCATCGTTCCTACAAAACAGGACTTTTAAAGTGGTGGTAGAAGGCACGCTCTCGAGCGCCCGACCAGTGGCCGCGGGCGTACCGCAGGGCAGCTGTGTCTCGCCTGTGTGTTACTCACAATACACGGACGACATCCCCATGACGCCGGACGCCACACTCGCGCTGTACGCCGACGACGCCGCATACGTGACTACGTCACTTAATACGACACATGCGGCCGTCAAGATGCAGCGCGCGCTCGACAAACTCCCCGAGTGGCTGTCGAAATGGCGGCTCTCAGTCAATGTGAGTAAGACACAGGCGATAGCCCTCGGACAGGGCAGCCTCCCACCACCCCTAAAGCTGCTAGGAGCCGACATCGCGTGGTCCCAAACGGTGAAATACCTAGGCGTCACGATCGACCGTCGGCTGGCCATGGACAAACACGTCCGACAGGTAGTCGCTAAGGGTAGGACAGCCCGCGCTCTGCTCTACCCAGTGCTCTCATCCCGCCTCCCGCTACGAGCCAAGCTGGGGATTTATAAAACCTATCTACGCCCCTTGCTCACGTACGCAGCCCCAGCTTGGCTCGCCCTCACGAGCGAGGCAAGCAAAAAGACGCTCCGAGCACAGCAAAACATCACGCTACGTAAAATCACAGACGCGCCTCGCTACGTGAGGAATGACGTCATACAGCGGGACCTACAAATAGAGAGCCTGGATGAGTTTTGCGGCCGTCTAGCGTCGAGCATGTTCGCGCGTGCCGACGCTTCCTCCTGGCCACACATTCAAAACATAGCGCCCTGGCACGCGCGGCCCCCGGACAAGCGACGCCTGCCCCGCGACCTACTGCCGGACGATGACGTCCATGGCCCCCCCCCGGATTGACCTATGAATTAGTCGCACGCACCTACACGCGACTAATTCACTCAAAACGACTCTACAACAGTACATACACTCAGTGCGCGCTGTGTGCTAAGTTAATATAGGCATAGCGTGCGCCGAACCCCAGACACACACGACTCTATATACATACAGGGTGTCCGGTAATGAATGGATAACCTTGAAATGTCTTATAGTATAACTTATGGCCGTTCAGAAAAAAATTGAAACAAAATATACGAGTATCATAAGTAGTACCTAAGTTATGATTTTTTTAAAAGAAAGGTCTAATTTTTTTTACCTTGTTTTACTTTTATGAACACTACGATCAGAAATGAATGGATTCCATCGGTTTGTTGTTATTTTATTATTATACACGAACTATGCTAATAGATAAACAGTCAATAGTATGACTAGCTATTGCACTTTTTTATTAAAAAATTAGCAAATTAATTAATTTTAGAAAAACTTTGCAAAATATATTTTTTAAACTATGTTTAAACATCTTGGGTATAAAAAAAATGTATGAATACATGAGTGGCCAATAATTTTAAAATAATGTCACTTTCAAGTAGATTTTGTAATGGTACAATTCATAAATGTATCTACAATAAATAGTGAATTATTGCGATTAATGTAGAAAAGGAGAAAATTTTACTAAATATCAAAATTTGTAATATGGGAACATTTTTTAAATGTTATTGTACCTGAACTTTGGGGATTAATAAAAAACAACATTTAACATAAACAACACTTTATTATCATTCGTTTATAATAAATGTTCAAACTGCCGGCCTCCCACTCTTATGCAGGCCCTACATCTACGGATAAATGATCTACGGAGCAGTCTTGTGTACCGTCGTTCACTAACTTTTGATGCGGCTGCTCTGACTCGTCTTCTTAATTCTTCTAAAGACCTTATAGGCTACAGTATACTTCCTCTTTAAGGCAGCCCCAATAAAAAAAATCTAATGGATTTAGGTCCGGTGAACGTGGAGGCCACAAAATTGGCCCTAGCTGCCCGATCCATCTATCTGGGTACGTGTTATTTAAAAATGCACGAACAGATACAGCATAATGCGCATGACAGCCGTCATTTTGCAACCAATATGACTCCCTCAGCTCCTCGGGCACTTCTTCTAATAAATTGGGGAGATCATTTTGAAGAAACTCCAAATAACTTTGCCCTGTTAAATTCTCCGGTAATTCAAATGGCCCGATTATTATTCCACTTAATATTCCAGTCCAATAATTGATTTTAAATTGGTATTGGGATCTATCTTCACGCATAAGATAGGGATTTTCTAATTCCCAACCGTGTAAATTATGAAGATTCATGTATCCATCTCTTTTGAATGTTGACTCGTCGCTCCACAGAATTTTATTAAAAAATTGCGGGTCTTCTTCGATTTTTGCCAGCATTTGTCGGCAAAAACGCAATCTAGCTGCATAATCTCTTGGTTGGAGAGTTTGCACGCGTGTAACGTGGTAAGGGTGGAATTTTTTTTTTTTTCAAAATATCGTGCACGGTCGATTTTCCGATACCTGTGCATCGAGCTATTGTTCGTGTAGAGGTAGAAGGATCGTTTTCGATTTCCTCAAGCACGGCTTCTTCTACATCAAGACGAGCGATTCTTCCACTGCTTGTACCACCGACACCACTACCAGGCAATCTTCCTTCGGAGTAACAACCGTGGACACGAATAAATACGCGGTAGTCTGGGTGGCGCGCATCAGGGTATCTCTCCCTATAGAGCGCTGCAGCTGCATTTGCGTTACTTCTGCATTCTCCATAAATGTAATGCATATTTGAAAAGGAGCAAAAGTCCAGTTTAGTCCAAAAACAAACCAAATCGTCGCAAATATCACCAAACAAAACAAGTCCAAATCAGTAAGCAAAACGAATAGTCCAATAAAATAGCCACGTGGTCGTTTTAACACTGATTCAAAGTAAATCACGATAATTGCAAACGGAAACTAAATAAACACATGCGAAGTCGAGCAAGTCGAGAAACGCACTAAAAGTATGAGTGCTTAACTGATGTTTTACATTTATTTCCTCTCTCTCGCACCTAGCCGATTCAGACCCTCTTTGTCTAACATAACACAAAAGAATGACAGCACGGCGTGCGCGCAGGTAGCAAATATGAAGGTCACACGACCCATTTCACGCTTTTAAAGTAACTATTTTAATCATTATGAGTATTTGTAAATTTCTGACAATTTGGTTTCAATACGCAATTTTTATTCACTACAAATTCCTTAAATGTATTTTTAATTAATCTTCAGTGGTCAGAAGCAATTTAATTTAAAAAAAGTTCCTACATTCATAATCATAATCATAATCATTTATTTTGTTTGTAAAACATAGGTATTACAGAGGGTGGTTTAAAATTAGAGTGCGCTATGTTTTGCCAAATATGGCATACAAACTTAGAAGTTAATACATGCGTGCAAAATACATTGAAAATATCTAAAATTAAAATCAATCGATCAATTAATTATAATGTAAAAAAATTAAATAAAATGTCAAAAAAAAATTAATAAATAGAATGTCAAAAAAATATAAATTGCATGTCAGAAGTTAAATAGATTTAAAAAAATTAAATAACAATAAAATGAGTAAGTAGCATCAAAAACAAATTTTTAAAATCCAATGACATAAATTAATTAATAAAACAATCAATATTATTAGTAGAACAATTAACAAAAAAATCAAATAATAAAATAAATTGAATTAACAGTCAAACAATGTAAATCAAAATTTAAAATATATAGGTTGTCATAGTTGTGTATTAGTCAACAATTGTATTGTTAAGGAATTCAGTAACACTGTAGTATGCTTTTTGGGATAGAAATCGCGTTAATTTAGTTTTCAATGCATTATTACTTAATAGTTTCCATTCTTTCGGTAATTTATTAACTATAGTTGGAGCCATACACATGATATTCTTACGCATAAAAACCGTTTTCGTACTTGGTGTGTAGAGACATTTCAAAAATCAAAATCATCAATCAAAAAGGTTTTTATTTCATATAGGCCTACAAGGGCACTTATAAAACGTCAGAAGCTAGTGCACGGTTCCAAATTGGTCGTTTCCTATGGAGAAGAACCGGCAAGAAACTCCATGGTTACTCTTTAAAAAAAAATGATTTCTTACAATATTTCGTTGTTACAGTACTTTTATCATTATGTAAGAACAGTGTAGATCAGTCAATATTGCACTTTAAAGCACAATAAAAATAATCATAATAATAAAAAATAAAAGGTGAATCGTAATAGGATTTACTAAGTCTACAGTGTTTTTACTTTACAACGTGAATTGTAAAAAATATTATATATAAAAAAAAATTAAAAATGTATGAGAAAAAAAAATACATCAATCACTACAACAGTTACACTGCGGGATGCTAACACAATAAATTATTATTTAATTAAAAATTTTTTTGGTCTTAATAATATAAATATTGCAGAAGCAATGTGTCAAGAAAAAAAAAATGTGTATATGGAAACAAAGATGGAGCAGTTAATAGACACAATTACACAACATGAATGAGTTACCAGGGAGCCACATGTGCAGGAGCAGTCATTGCCAAACAAGCTTGTCTTCTACATAATCCTTAACCTTATATTATGTTTTTTTGGTTAGGACCCGCTTAATATGATTTTTGAACTTTCCCTCACTAAGTTCGGTTACCGCTTCTGGCAGCTTGTTATAAAAACGTATGCTGTTTACTAAAAATGACTTGCTGGTCTTGGCTAATCTCCATTTGGGTAAAACAATTTCGTGTTTACTGCGCGTATTCTTGTTGTGAATATCGCTTCTAATTTTAAAAAGTCCTAAATTTTTACGAACATACAGGATACTTTCTAAGATATAAAGAGAAGGCAGAGTGAGTATATCGATTTCTTTAAATTTATCTCTAAGGGACTCGCGAGGACTCATTTTATAAATAGCCCGGATTGCTCTTTTTTGTAATATAAAAATTGAGTCTACATCAGCTGCAGATCCCCACAATAAAATGCCATAAGACATTATACTGTGGAAATAAGCATTGTAGACTAATCTAGCTGTGGCTACATCAGTCAATTGCCTTATTTTTCTTACTGCATATGCAGCTGAGCTTAGTCTACCAGAGAGAGTTCTAATATGAGCGCCCCATTGCAATTTAGAATCGATAGTTATACCTAAGAAAACAGTTTCCATAATAACATCAAGCTGTTTGCCGTCAAGAATTAAACTGATGCCAACTTGAGGGACATTGGGCAGTGAAAATTTTATACATTTCGTTTTATTCGCATCCAATAAGAGGTTATTAGCAGCGAACCATTTAGAAAGAACAGCCAGACTTTCATTAACATGCGAGACATCCGCATCTTTTCTATTTACTTTAAAAATAAGGGAAGTATCATCAGCAAATAGAACTATATCAGCTAAATTTGCCATCATGTAAGGAAGGTCATTGATATAAACCAGAAAAAGGAAAGGGCCAAGGATCGAACCCTGAGGCACGCCCATCTTTACAAAAGAGCCTGAGGACGTCGCCCCATTAATGGTTACTTTTTGCTGCCTGTAAGATAAATAGGAAAAAACAAGATCAGCAGCTTGTCCACGAATTCCGTGATGATGTAATTTACAGATCAGAGTTTTATGGTCAACACAGTCAAATGCTTTTGAGAGGTCACAGAATATGCCAATGGCATCCTGGGATTTCTCCCAGGATTCCAAAATGTGACTGATGAGTTTCTCTCCTGCATCCGTCGTCGACCTTCCTTTCGTGAAGCTAAACTGATGACTATGCAAAATCCCATTCGCATTAAAATGACACAGCATCTGGTCCAGCATGATTTTTTCGTAGATTTTACTCAATGCTGGAAGCACAGATATAGGTCTATAATTAGAGGGGTCACTCTTACTACCTGATTTGAAAATTGGTACAACTTTACTATGTTTCATTAAATCAGGGAATGTACCGCTGTCCAAACATTGATTAAATATGCCTGTTAGGACAGGAGCAATTGTATCAATAATATCTCCCAGAACCTTAACTGATATACCCCATAAGTCCTCAGTGTTTTTCATGTTAAGACTTTTGAAGGTTTTTATAATTGTATCAACAGAGATACGCTTAAATTCAAAGGTTGGTATAACCTTAGTAAAATGTTCTTTTATCGTCATGACCTGTTTGCACAACCACCATCTAGATCTGTTTCTAGAGCTGAGTCCCCGGTATGTCGAACCCTAAGGATGCTGAACGCCTTCCTGACTGCCCACCCTGAATGTGATGTGTTTGCCGATGAATGGAAGAGAATAATGTGTGCTTGTCTAGTGTTTTGTGAGAGACAATATGCGAGGGTGTCCACTGTCAGTGGCGTGCCTAGGGTTTCAATATAAGGCAAGCCCAAAACATTTAAACCAATTTCAAAAAAAGAAAGTTCAGTTTTGGACTGAGTATGTAACTACCTACGTATGGATCATCGCAATTTTCTCATAAACTACTGGTTAGATACAATAAATTAAAAGTGAATTCATCCATCTTCTTTCCTATTTTTTCTTCAATTTCACTCACTGAAGGCATGCTAGTACTAGATTGAATATAATAAACATATCAGCAATTGCATACCTCCGGTGGCTTTGAAAAAAGCCATTTGGTTTGGTTCATTGCTTGAGGAAACAAAGTTATGGTAAGTAAATGCTTGCTTCCTAACAGGACTAACAGGTTACAGACAAAAAAACAACAAAACAGAAAGTTTCAAAACAAAAGAAAAAAAATAGCTACATAGAATATAAAAAGGAATTTAAATAAATTATTTATATTCTAATTGGAATCGTCTATGTTTCTGAAATGATTAAATTACATTACAGCCGGAATAGTTAAAACAAGATACACTAACTTTAACAAGTCGGGAAAGGCATCTTTGAGGTTATTCTCATGAATGAAATCAATTAATTCCAAAACATTACGATCTTTTAGATCAGGACTAGAATACAGGCAAATCAATTAACTTTTTATTGTTTTTTTGTCGAAATAGTTTGATTAAATGTCAAATAATGAATCTAATCCCTCTGTAGGAAAATGTGATTAATTTATATATACACTCATCTATTAAATTTTCGTCTATGCGATTTACTAGACTGTGAAATACACAGATTAGGAATCGGTTTTAATGAAGAAATTAACTGTTTTTTTTGAGCAAAGTTTAAAGATTTTACCTTATCTTCGCCAATCAAAACTTGAACGCATTTTAAATCCTCACAAGGTACAATTACCTCCATTGTTGTAGGTAAGTCACCAAAACAGTTACATATAACACTGGGAAAATCTAAGAAAACACACGAAAAACATCAAAAGTTTTACCACAGTGCGCGGTGGGCCGCGCTAGTAGCGACATCGTGTGCGTTACCGTTCCGTAAATAAATCAGAAAAAGTAGTATAAAGTGATCAGTTAACATTGTAACTTATATAATTTTCTTTGTTAAGAAGTGAACAAGCTAACTGTATGATTTGTTTGTGTTATAAACCAGGAATAATAGTTTAAAGTTCAAAAACATTAAAACTGTTAATATACGCATTTCAAATAGCAGGGACGCGTTCCTTACGCATCGATAGTGCACACCAAGCGCTGTCAAGTGCTTCACGCTACATTGTTCCGGCTAGACGCAAACCCGCTGCAGCGCCCGCGCTGTGCTGTACTCGTTTTATCGCAAGCAGTTGGTAACGAAAGCGCTTGCAGCGACTCTACGCAGTATTGGTTGGCAAAAGTGGACTCTACGGCAGCGCTTTGATTTATTTGCTCTACGCGCTTTTTGCACGTTGAACACCTGCAAGCTTAACGTAGTAATCGCAAGCGCTGTCAGCGGCTTTTTGCGGTGATGTTTATCTAAACGCGACTCTAGTGCAGCGCTTTGATTGATTTGCTTTACGCGCCTTTTGCATGTGAACACCTGCGCGGCCGGCGTTCGAATTACTTTTTTTTTACTTTTTATTTGTTTTATTTTTTTTTATAAAAAAACGATTTGCTTTAAATGTGATGAGACGATTGATGCGTATGATATAAGGTCAAGACACAGTGTGCGCAAGACGGGTATTAAAACGAGTGCAGTGAATTAAATCATAGAAGTGGTAAAAACCGAATTGTATTATATATCATCTTATTCAGAAACTAACTAACTATAAAGTAGTGAAAACTGAAACAAAAAAATTCAACTGATTTTGGAGTTTAACACTGTGATTAGTTGTTGAAAAGAGTCGCGTTCTGTGCCCCACTGTGTCATACGTAACGTCGACGCACCATCAAGCTCCGCCTACTAAGCACGGTAGTGCACTGTGTTTACTTACCGGAAAGGATCGCGATTTGTGTCGTACCGTGTCAGCGCGCAATAGCGTTCTGACAACAACACCACCTTAATTACTATGGAAAGAGGTTGCAATAAATGTAAGATTATTATAGAACAAGAAGAGTATCTCAAATGTTACAGTTGTGAGTATTATTTCCATGCAAGCTGTATAAAATTAGAGGGAAATATCCTTTCCTTGATAACACCTACAAAGAGAAAAACATGGAAGTGCTCGCAATGCTCGACGCTTGGAAACCAAGCATCTGTACGGTCCCGAGATCACTATGACAACATAACTGTTAGAAGGCACAAAGTTAACGTAGATACTAGAAATTCTTTTGAATCACTGCTGATAGCTAGTCAGGAAGAAGACGATGAGTGCGCGTCTTTTGTCTCAACGAACAGCATGCACAATACAAGTTGTCCGAACCTGAGATTAACTAAAACCCAACAAATAGAGGAATTACAAGCATTAATAACCAACTTACAGGAAAAATTAGTTCTCGCTGAGAAGGATATCAAAAACATCACCAATGAATATAACTCCTTAAAAAAAATTATTCAAGAAAATGATGTAACCATAAAGAACGCTCATATGTTACACTCAGGTCAAAATACATCGTCGGAAATTCTGAATGAACATTGTGATGAGGAAGTCTTTAGAAAGAATGAGACAAACGATACAAAAAACTTAAATAGAATGCAACCAAAAAGGATAGTAATTGTTGGTGGAAACCAGTGCCGAGGAATAGCATCGGAACTAATATGCTCCAGAACTAACTCATGCTATGAGAAATATATGGATAAATCAGGCCTTGTACAATAGGCCTGATTTATCCTGATACGACTACTGACTTCATATCCAACATCTGTAACTCTCTTCAGTTAAATGAACAAGACAAATTAGTGCTATATGTAGGGGAAGAAGATAAAGATCCGCTGAAACTATCGCATGAACTTTACTGTATTTTAAAAAATATTAAAGCGTCGGTAATTTTGTTGAAAATAGATAGTAACAGATATTTAAATGAAAATAAACTAAATAACATGATTGAATGTGTCTCAAAAAAATTTGATAATTGTGAATTTATTAACCATAAGAATGTTTATAATAGATATGCGTATTTAAAATTAATTTGTAGCAAAATAAACTTAATCATAGATACAATTGATTATAATAAAAAATGTATTCCTCAGACAAAAATAATTCAGCGCCAAACAAATACTTATACTACACAAGATACTCGTACTTTAGTTAAAAGTCGTAAAGTGACTTTACAACAAAGAACCATAACGGATTACTTTTCATATTCGGGTAAGCAAAAAATGACAAATGTTGCTCAAAGTACACCGTTAAATAAGTTTGATCGTGAAATAAATCAAAACTTTTTTCGTCTATAACTCAATTTATGTAATGCACCAAAATATATCAGGTTTGATTAATAAGGCAGATATGTTAACTGTACTATTGGAAGAACGGTCTAGGTTAAACAAGATGATAGATGTCCTGTGTATAACTGAACATAATATGGTAACAAGTGATAATAAAATATTAACTATTCCTAACTATAAATTAGCTGACAGTTACTGTAGAAATAATAGAAAAGGAGGTTCTTGCATATTGGTGAGAAACATTCACGAGTTTGAAGTATTGCCACAGGTAAAAAAACTCTCTATACCAAACATTTTTGAGTGTTGCGGAATCCAACTTAAAAAACATAACATCATAATAGTTTGCGTATATAGAGTGCCAAAAAGTACTAATACAAAAATACATTTTCAATTATTTTTTGAAAAATTAGAAAATTTACTATATCAAATAACACGTGGTAGATCCAATAAAAAAAATCATTCTTTGTGGCGACTTTAACATAAATTTACTAAAACAAGACATAAATACTAAAACACTTGTAAACTTAGTCAAAGGATATAATCTTAAAACTTTAGCTAATGAGCCTACACGTCTATCTAGCGGCACTTGCATTACACAATATATTTCATAATGATCGCGGTAATAATGGAGAAGTAATAGAAACAGCACTTTCAGATTACACTGCACAAATTTTAAAATGTAATGTAAGAAAGTCTTGTGTTATACACTCGTGGAAAACAAAAATAGTTGATTATTCTCCAGATTTAGTAGACAAATTTGTTAAATGTATTAGTAGCTTGAGTTTCAGTGAAGTATACCAAATAAAAGATCCAAATATTGCTTATGAGTGTTTCTTAGATACATTCAAATTATTTTATAATCTATGTTTCCCAAGTAAAGATATAAAAAGAACAATAAACAAGAAACAAAAATGGCTATCTAGGGGCATAAAAAATTGCAGTAAAATCAAACGTCACTTATTATGGACATACCGGAATACTAAAACCGAAAACAATAAACACCGTTATATCTCCTATTCAAAACGATATAAAAAGATAATACAACTTACTAAATATGCGCACAATAACCATTTCATCAAAACATCCAGCAACAAAAGCAAAGCAGCCTGGAAAGTAATAAATAATAACAAAGACGAACTCCCTAGAGAACCTATTTCAAAAATTATGCACCTTGGTAGAGAAATAACAAAAACTGAAGACATTTGTAATGCATTTAATGACTTTTTTATTGACCAGATTGCCCCATGTCTTAGGTTATGTTTTTTGCTAATTGCATGTGGGTGTGGGTTTTTGCATGATTTTTTTTTTTGCTTTTTTAACTAGCGAGAATCGTCGTCCTCGTACACGCGGTCCACGAAATGGCCGAGGAATGCGTGTTCGACGAGGAAGAGGGGCTGGATCAGGGGGGTCAGCTGTGGAGGAACGGCAAGCTAGCCCCCCACGTACTCTTGAGGTGCGTGGGCGTGGCGCCCCGCAACGTGGTCGAGGTAGAAAGCGTAGCAGGGGAAGCAGAGGAGCAGGCTCTGACAGGCCTGGACCGCGAACTTTAGAGGAGTAAGTAGCTTAAAACGCTTTTATTGCTAATATTTGTTTACATCACTTGTGTTGATTATTACAACTGAATCTTTCGTTTCAGAATTACTGTGTCCAACATTGATTGTTGGCCGCCTAGTCAGGGCCTGGAGGCTCCCCTGCACCCATTCCGAAAACGAATGCGCTGGAGTCCGTAAGTAGTTTTAAATTGCATCTAATTGTGTTTCATTGGCAAAAATATTTATTTTAATATGTCTATCTAGATCGGATTAGGCACCTCGACCACGGGTGCCTCAGCCAACACCACCACCGATGCCTCAGCCAGAACCGTCAACGTCGAGCGATGGCGTCGCGGAGATGCTGAATAGTCCACCATCGGTGCCGGTGATGTCGGTGCCCTCGCCGGCAGCGTTAGTATCTACTACTACGACTCTTATTTATCTCTAAATAATTGGATAGGTCGCTACAAAACTATATTATTTTTATAGGTATGTGGACTATCAGGAGCCGAGCACCTCCCATCAGCGTCCTCGTCCACCTCGCCAGAATCTGCGTGACTGTGACGTGTGGGCAGCGCTCTGTTACGGTAAGTAGCTGCTGAATTCAGCCAGGGATGGGTCTGAGGGCAAATTTCGTCCACCAGATATGTAACCTACTTATTATTTCACAGGAAGCGAATCCGATTCTGGCGAGAGTGATCATGAGGAGGGAGCCAGACCATCAAATCCCTCCTACATGAGGGCTGGCCTCAATGCTTTGCTGTGCCCCGAGGACGCTGAAGATGACGACTTTGCAACTATTCAAGACGCCGCCTTCGCCACACCTTACGACGCCGCCTTCGTCAGCAGCAGCGAAGATTCTGATCCTTCTCCTAGTGCGACGGACCAGCCTAGGAGTCTTTATGATTTCGACTGGAGATCGTTTCCGACAGCTTCGATTACACCTGAGTCGAGGCGGGAATCCTTTTCCGACATTAATGTAGGTCCGACAATTCCAAATGTCGACCCATATGAAATTTTTATTAACAAATGGGATCGGCAATTTATGGAATACATTGCCTCGGAGACAAACAGATACGCTCAACAGATGGTAACCGGTATGCTCGATGACCACCACAATCTCTATCCCAATAGCCGCATCAGCCGTTGGAAGGACACAACGGCTGATGAGCTTTACGTGTATTTTGCACTGGTTATTGGGATGGGGATTGTGGTGAAATCGCAGATCGAGAAGTACTGGTCTGTTGAGGAGGATCTGTTTTACACACCCGGCTTTGGTCGATACATGTCGTGTTCGCGATTTGCACTCCTGCGAAGGTGTTTGCACTTCGCGAATAGTGAAGACATGTATGGACTAGAGCTGAGTGACTCCGAGGCAAAACTATTCAAGATACAGCCAGTGTTGTCTCATCTGAACGACATGTTTCAAAGCTTGTATCGTCTAGGGCAAAATATTGCCTTAGACGAAAGTCTTCTGATGTGGAAAGATCGGTTGGATATCAGCCAATTAATTCCCAACAAGATTGCTACGATTGGGATTAAGACATACGAGATCTGTGAATCTCAAACCGGATATTTGTGGCGGTTTGAGGTTCACGCTCAAAGTAAGAGTCGAAAATCCCGACCGCAGCAGTCTGAAGACCCATTGAAAGCATCCACGCCGGCAATTGTCTTTAGGCTCATTCAAGGCCTGGAGGGCAAGGGTCACACTCTGTGGATGGATAATTTTTATAATTCACCGTGTCTCGCTCGGCATCTGAAATCTGTGGGTTTAGACTGTGTAGGAACCCTGCGGACCAATCGTAAGTTTGTTCCGCAGGCCCTGCACAGTCTTACCGCCGCCAGCATGGCCAAGGGCGAGATGGCTGGTCTTACTTCGGGTGACGTCGATATCACGGTATGGAAAGATGTCAACAGGGTTGCCATGATCTCGACATACCATGGTAACGGCGTCACCCGTGTCCACGGTACCACCAAACCCATCATGGTTTATGATTACAATATCATGATGGGTGGGGTGGACAAGAAAGACCAGTTGCTCTCTATGTTCCCCATAGAGAGGAAGCGAACAAAAATATGGTATAAAAAACTATTTCGGAGACTTTTAAATGTCTCCGTACTTAATTCCTTCATCATACACCAACAGACATCATCATCTTCTTCTACACTTAGTCATCGTCAGTTCCGTAAAACCTTAGTAAAATCTCTTCTTTCCAAACATCATTCCCGCTCTTCTCAGCAGCCAACCGCAGTAAGTTCGCCCCGGCTTACAAACGCTGACGCTTACCACCGTATAGCTGAATACCCGTTCGCGGGTAAACAGCGCATACGGCGGTTCTGCGTCCAGTGTCGTAAGCTGGTGCGAACTTACTGCGAAGGTTGTAATAAAACTGTATGTATTACCCCCTGTTTCCTTACCCTTCATACATAATTTTATTTTAGTACAGTTTATTTATTTATATATATTTCTTTGTATTATCTATATATTTTTATATATTTTTATACCACATCTTTGTTCGCTTCATCGGTGAATTGTAAAAATGTTCATCCATCAGCGTGAGCGTTGAACATTTTTTCATTTTTGAAGTTTTTTATTTATTAAATTAAGGTGTGCAATAAAGTATATAATAGTAACATATAAAAAACAGTGAGATTTCACATATTGAATTATAGTTGAAAGTCAATTCATTTTTTTTTTTATTTCTTTTGAAGTTTTTTATTTATTAAATTAAGGTGTGCAATAAAGTATATAATAGTAACATATAAAAAAACAGTGAGATTTCACATATTGACTTATAGTTGAAAGTCGATTCATTTTTTTTTTTATTTCTCTGTTGTTCAGATTTGACCCACTGGCTGCTATCTGTACTGTGACCAACCTTTTTTTTTACCTAAATTGTACGATTTTGGTGATCTTCATTTGTTTATTTGGCTATGTTTTTGTAAGGCAACATGCCTTTGTATTGTGTTTTACTATTAGTAAATATAGTATTGTAAGATGCAAAGTTAGATTTCAAATAAATGCAAAAATATTTTCTCTGTGATGTAAAGAACGAGTGGGCCTTTTTTTAGCCCGTTTTTAAGTGCTTGCATTGTTGCTCAGATATCGTAAACTAAACATTTCTAAGAGCTGATCCTTTGTTGATATTATGCCCGTGTACCATACTACGTAATAAGATGCTAGCGTAAGCCACTTGACGCACAGAGTTCTCGGTATCGATGTGTAAACAAACCTATTTTTTTGGTCGGCGTTCGGGTCGGCTACTTGACACCTGTTTTTGTTTCGCTTATCACTTGAAAAAAATGTAGGGAAAGGTCTGTTTTTTTTATTTATTATTGTAAAATGATGTGTCCTAAAATAAATAAAACAGTTATTTTTGGAAAATATGGTTTTATTTTATAAATATGACGACTTTTGTACACAAAACTGGGAAATAGTCCATCACACTACTTTCAAATTCAAATTGGTAATACATCACAAGATTAATCTACACAAAACCACACAAAGTTCATGGAGTTACGATACGTAGTTTTTGAGATATCATCGTTTTAGTGAAAGCGGAGAAATTAGGTCTAGACTTTAGGATGTCGCGTGACGGGATGGCGGGTCACGCGACGTCGGTGGTTGACGGTTGACCGGATATTGATAATAATGCATCACAGATTCATAGGTTAAAAGACTCGATGTTTTTAACTCCATGTACGCCGAAGGACATTTCTGATACTATAAGATCTTTAAGAAATACTAAAAGTACTGGTTGTGATAATTTAACAACAAATATCATTAAGAAAGTGCATAACTTTATCTGTTTTCCATTATCGCATATTATAAATTTGTGCTTTGAACAGGGAATTTTTCCAGACTTGCTAAAAATTTCTATTATTAAACCGTTGTTTAAAAAAGGAGACAAAACATCAATGAAAAATTACAGACCCGTGGCATTGATACCTGTATTTTCAAAAGTAATCGAAAAAGTAATTTACTGTCGGTTATACAATTACCTAGAAAATAAAAATATATTAGTCAACGAACAAAAAGGTTTTCGAAAGAAGAAATCTATCAATTTAGCTATTTTTGATTTTTTACGCACTGTAATGAATAACGTAGATAAAAGAGTACCCATTTGCGCCCTTTACATGGACATGACGAAGGCGTTTGATTATGTTGATCACAGTATTCTTATAAACAAATTGGAGAGATATGGCATACGCGGCAATATCCTTAACCTACTAATATCATATTTAAGCCATCGAACACAGTTTACAGAAATAACAAATATAGATACTATAAACAAAAGAGAAATTAAATAGAGATCCAAATCGAGGCCGGTAAAATATGGAGTACCTCAAAGGAGTGTTTTGGGTCCGTTGTTATTTCTACTCTATATTAATGATCTCCCCAAAAACACTAAACATCCAACAGTATTGTTCGCAGATGACAGCACAATTATTGTTAAATCAGATAATTCTTACAACTATGAGGAAGAGGTAAATAACACATTAAGACAAACAATAGAATGGCTTAACTGTAATAATCTGCTAATTAACTTAGAAAAAACTCACATTATGCATTTTGAACAAAGACTTAGAGAAAATCATATACATGTAAATTATAATGGAATATCTGTTTCAGAAAAAGATGACATAAAGTTTCTAGGCTTATTGATAGATTCTAAACTTACATGGAAATCACAGGTAGAAGTCATTTGTAGTAGAATAAACAGCTTTTCTTACGCACTATATAAATTATCAAAATTTGTGAATCGTGATACGGTACTTGTAGCCTATCACAGTTATGTAGAATCTATTATGCGATATGGTCTCATTTTCTGGGGCAATTCAACGGATAAAGAACAAGTATTTATAGCACAAAAGAGGTGCATTCGTGCAATATGTAACTTGCACCCTAGAGATAGTTGTAAACCGTTCTTTCAGTCATTAAATATTCTTACATTTCGATCTCTTTATTATCTATGAGGTGGCGGTGTTTGTAAAAAGTAACCTAAAATTATTTACAATAAAGCCCCCAGCAGATCCAAGGTTGAGGAAAAGGGAGTCCAATATTCTAACAACTGAGCATAGCAACACTGCCCTTTTACGAAAAAGCGTCTATGAAATGGCTCCAAGAATATATAATAAAATACCTCAAGACTTAAAAAAGTTAATTATAAATCTCTTTAAGAAAAAGCTGAAAGAACTGTTAATAAAGAAATGCTGCTACTCCATAAGTGAATTTTTAGAATGATTCTAAGTCATATAATTAATTTAGATAAAAAAAAAAATATAACAGTATTATACAGGGTGTCATTGACATGTTAACGCAAACGAATACCATAGATCCAGTACATGATTCTAGACCCCCCAATGATGGAATTTTTTGTCGGTTTTTTCTTATTTTTTTTTAATGAATTTTTAACGTTTTTTTAATTAAACTGTATAAAAACGTCAATTTAACATTTTTTGCGAAAAAAATGAGTGCATTACATTTCGAATTAAAAATGTCATCGGGTTTAATTAGAATAACGACTTTATTTGCCTCGATGGTTTTTTTATAATTTTTTTTTGTAAAATTTTTTTTTTTTATTTTTCTAAAAACATCATTGGGATTGGTCAGAATAACGATTTTATACAGGTTAAAAATAAAAAACAAAACTTTTTTTTCAAAAATTTAAAAAAAAACCGACGAAAAATTCCATCACTGGGGGGTCCAGAATCATGTACTGGATCCATGGTATTCGTTTGCGTTAACATGTCAATGACACCTTGTATAATTAATATAATTTTCGAAACAGACTGTAAAAATATGTATAATAGAAGAATTAATTATAATTACAATAGATTTACAGTATTATATATAATTATAATAGAGTAAGAAAGCTAAATAATTAAATAAATTTAAAAGATAAAAAAAAAACACAATATTATATGAATCTAAGCAATGAATAGTGATAGAATTAAATAGTATTATATAAATGTGATAGTGTTATATACACAATAACAGGTTAATTGAAATTAATAACAAAGTACAAAAAAGATTAACAGTTTTAAATATAAATAGAGTAAGAAAGCCAAATAATTAATATAGATTAGAAAAAATAACAATATTATATAGAGTTTAGCAATTAATAGATATAAGTAATGGAATTAAATAGTATTATATAAATAATAATAGGTTAATTGAAATTAACAACAAAGTATGTTAATATAATATAAGTAATACGCGTTTAATATAATTTTCGTATGCCCACAGGCACAATGTAGCGAACTTCCTGTAACTCTTAACACCTCTTGTATTGTACACCTGCATTGACGAATAAAAAGATTTGGATTTGTATTTGTATTTACCACTCAAAATAAAACTGAAGTTAGTTGCACTCGAGTGTCAAAAACTATTTACGCAAAGTTCCAGTGTTGTCATTTATGCAAAAAAATTAACAAAAACAAAAAGTTTATTTAGCTAGATGTTGCATTTTTTTATTTTTAAATTAACGCTTGAATATTTAATTTCGTTATTTTAAAAAGCCGCTAGTTTTTACTGTTGCTAAATCTTTAAAAAAGTCTCCAAACTCGTTTAAAGTCCTCAAGATCTCACAACGTTGCTAAAATGGCAACATTATAGATGTGGCAAGTTGACAAGGTCACGCATACGCGTACAACTTCATGCGCAAGCCGGGCTTAAATCTTCTATACTAGACGCAAAACGTCCTAAGTACTTATACGGCGCATCGCTATGAGTGCGAAAGTGACAGTACAGACATTACAATAGTATTTGAAAGCCCGGTAAAAGCCGGTAAGTGTAAGCGAGATAGCTATATCATCATCTACATCTACGCGAGTGTTTGCAAAACTCTGCGCGCAACCAATCACGATGTTAGTTTAGTGCAGCATAAGTAGATTCTTTGTGTTATTTTGATAAGAATTAAGCGCGCGAACTTTTAAATAGTTCGGGTTTGATATTAATTCTTATCGGGCATTTTAGTAAGGCAAGCCGGGCTTTTGGGCTTGTATGAAGGGACCGCCACTGTCCACTGTTACATGTTAGTTTATGATGTATTTAATTTATTTAACCATTTACGCAAATAATTATTATTAATTTTATCCACAAATTGTATATCTTATGTTATTTGAATGATTATTTTTTTTTTTTTTTTATATATAATATTCTATGTTAATTAATGTTATTGGACCTGTGCCGTTTTAATTAACTATAAATAAATAAATTAAATTTTAAAAAAGATTCAGCTAACAAAGATGAAGAAGGGAGAGATTTCGTAACTTCTATTGGGATGTTAGTGAAAAAGTTTTCCAATGTCTCAGCCACTTTTAACTTATCCGAAATTATTTTATTATCAATTATTAGGGACAATTCATTTCGATCTTGTTGGTTGGTCTTTCCAGTCCAACGTTTCAGTTATTAGAATTTCCAATTTTCTTACTTATTGAAATAGATTTAGCTTGGGCGCAGACTCTTTTGAATATCTTTGAGTTTTGGTAAAATTTTTGACATTTTTTTCATTACGTTTGACATTTGGTAAAATTTTCTCCTTTTCTACATTAATGGCAATAATTCACTATTTATTGTAGATACATTTATGAATTGTACCATTATAAAATCTACTTGAAAGTGTATTCATACATTTTTTTTATACCCAAGATGTTTAAACATAGTTTAAAAAATAAATTTTGCAAAGTTTTTCTAAAATTAATTAATTTGCTAATTTTTTAATAAAAAAGTGCAATAGCTAGTCATACTATTGACTGTTTATCTATTAGCATAGTTCGTGTATAATAATAAAATAACAACAAACCGATGGAATCCATTCATTTCTGATCGTAGTGTTCATAAAAGTAAAACAAGGTAAAAAAAATTAGACCTTTCTTTTAAAAAAATCATAACTTAGGTACTACTTATGATATATTTTGTTTCAATTTTTTTCTGAACGGCCATAAGTTATACTATAAGACATTTCAAGGTTATCCATTCATTACCGGACACCTTGTATAAACTCACGCACTGAGTGCGCGGCGCGGACGCGCTCTTAAGGCGGCGGTTGAAGATCTACTACGGACGTCGACCAACCCGGCCGAAGTTATGAAAGCGTTGGACGAGGAACCTAGAATAACTGAATGTGGTCGTGAACTGAGAAAATTCTCCTTAACTGTGCGTAACTGTGTATCGCTATTACGGAATGTGCACGCTATCTGAATAATCGGTCGGAAGTCGGATATCTGAATAATCCTCAACTGGTAAGCGAACTTTTATATAAATTGACACCGGTGCAACGCGCTCAATATGGAGATTTTGCGATGGGCGTGGCCTCCAGCCAAGGAATTGACGTACGTGTATCACCGAGCCTCGAGATATTGTCAGAATTCCTAAGTCACCTAGCTCGGGCTACGTCATACTATGTGCAAATGGAATCAGGGGCCCTATCAGCGCCGGTCATCAGGCAACATCAGAAGAGCGCCCCCAAGCAGACTCCCAGAAACATAAATATTCAACGCTTACATGTACAGAGTGAAAGCCAGTCGCAGCAACCAAATGAGATTCAGTGCACATTATGTAAAGAGAAGCATAACTTAACGAAATGCGATAAGTTCGCTAAGCTCAGCGTGGACGATAGGTGGCACATAAAAGACAATCGCCTGGGTTTAAAGTGTATCGTTAAGCTACATTCCAAGAAACACGTTCTTGGAATGTAGCTTAACGATGAAAGCAAAGGGAATAAATGTCCTACGTGGAGCTATAATCACCACGCCCTATTACACTATGAGAAGGGAGCCACGGAGAGTGTGACTAACGTCAGTGACCTGTGTGTGTGACCGTAGGTGGAGTCACACATGATACGTATGCTCTGCTGGATGACGGGGCCACCGTGTCGCTGGTGGACGCCTCGTTGACAGGGAAGCTCAGAGGACGTAGGCCTTGATTTACCTTCGCAGACTGTGCCGGCGGCGCTGCTTGCGGAGCACGCCCACCTGCGCGACTTGGGCTGCGGAGAGATGGTCGGTGCCAAGCCGCGTCTGCTGCTGGGTCAGGACAATTGGACCGTGGAGCTCAGCTGTTCTTATGGCAGTCGGCCGCTGATAGCGAGCCTCGTGTCTACGCCATGAGTTCAATGATCTTCGGTGCAGTGTCATCACCGTCCTCAGCGATTTTCATATTGAATAAGAACGCGTCACGTTTTATAGAAGAGTACCCCGAGGCAGTAGCAGCCATCCATGCGAAGCATTACATGGATGACTACCTTGACAGCACGTGGTCGGTAGAGCAGGCTAGCAAGCTAGTCGCCGACGTGACCCACATCCACGCCGAGGGCGGGTTCCGTATACGGAGGTGGGTCACGAACTCTGAGGAGTTAAGGGCGCGACTGAAGCTGGACATGCCGGACCGCGTCGCCATGGAAAACGGAGACAATGCCACTGAGAGGACGCTAGGGTTGATGTGGTCACCCATTACTGACCAATTCGCCTTCGACACGTCGTTTAAGAAAATTCCTAGTTGATGGGGAAGTCGTACCCACCAAGCGGGAGTTTTAACGTGACGTCAGTGTTCGACCCCCTGGGTTTCCTGTGCCCGTGCGTGATTCAGTCACGCATCCTGATGCAGCGGATATGGCGAACAGGTATCCAGTGGGACGAGCGACTGAGAGAGGCAGAGGCGAGGTCGTGGTTCGAGTGGGTACATAACCTACGCGCAGTGGACAAGGTAGCCATCCCTAGACGGTATGGGCTGAACCTAGGTGACCTAGAGTTGCATGTTTTCGGTGACGCTAGCGAGTCCGCCTACGCCGCAGTCGCTTATATAGCGGGATACAATTAACTCGGTGAAAGGCAAGCTAGTTTCGTCCTAGGTAACGCAAAGGGTGGCCCCTCAAAAGGTAATCTCTATCCCACGCTTGGAGCTGCAAGCAGCAGTGTTAGCTTGTAGGATAGCCTCCACAGCAGAGCGGGAACTAGGTGTAGAGATTAAACGTAAGCATTTCTGGACAGATAGTCATACAGTTATGAAATGGATTAATTTCGATGCCGCTGACTTCCAGCGGTTTGTGTCCCACCGTCTGGCTGAGATAGACTCTCGGTCAATGAAAGCGGACTGGCACTGGGTTCCCTCGGCGCTGAACCCAGCTGACAAAGCCACCCGGTTGGACTGGCCGAGTAGTTGCGACGAGTGGTTGTCGGGTCCGGCTTTCCTCCGCAGTCCACAGGAGCAATGGCCGGTGGACTCCGGAAGTAGCACGGTGACGGAGGAAAGTCTAGAAAGAGTCATGAGAGTGAACGTGCTTGGCGCACGAACCGAGCCCGTACTGACACCCGAACGATTGTCAACATGGACAAGCGCTGTGCGCGTGGTAGCTTTGCTAATGATGTTTACTGACCGCTGCCGTAGGCGTCGTGTTTCAGCCGCTGTCACAGCTGAATACCTGAGAGAAGCCGAGCTGCGCCTGCTCAGATTGACACAGGCCGAGAGCTACACACAGAGGAGGTCGCTGCACTGCGAGAGGGCCGAGCGCTGCCCAAGAACAGCAAGCTGAGAGCGCTGGACCGTATGCTGTTCGAGGACGGGCTGCTTCGAATTCGCGGCAGGCTGGGCGCCTGCAAGGAGCTCGTCTTCGGGGCGCGCCATCCCATCATCCTCGACGGGAGGCACCCTCTCACACGGAAGCTAGTACACAAATATCATGTAGCGTCTCTGCACGCTAACCAAGAAGCGGTAGTCAACAATATACGAGAGAAATATTGGATAACTAATTTGCGGTCGACCGTGAAAACGGTAGCCGCACAGTGTCAAATGTGTCGTATCCACAGGAGCAAGCCTGCGACACCTAAGATGGGTACCTGCCGTCGGCGAGGTTGGAGGTCACACGACGAGCCTTCGTCCACTGTAGGGTGGACTACTTCGGCCCCATGGAAGTGGCCGTCGGGCGGCGCCGTGAGAAGAGGTAGGGCGTGCTCTTCACGTGCCTCACCACGCGCGCCGTCCACCTGGAGCTGGCTGCGTCGCTGAGCGCTGACTCGACGATACTGGCGCTGAGGCGCCTGATCGCGCGCCGCGGCTGTCCCGCGGACATATACTCCGACCGCGGGACCAACTTCGTCGGGGCACACTCCGAGCTCCACGCAGCGCTGCGAGAGATCGACCACGACTGCCTCGAGAGCGAGGCAACCGGCCGGGGCATCGCCTGGCACATCAACCCTCCCGCGGCCCCACACATGGGCGGCTGCTGGGAGCACTTGGTGCGCTCGATGAAGAACGCGCTGCGAGCAACCCTGAAGGAGCGCGCGCCCCGCGAGGAGGTCCTTTACACCCTCCTGGCGGAGGCCGAGCTGGTCATCCACAGCCGGCCGCTCGCCTAAATCAGCTGCGACACCGAGCACCCAGTGGTGCTGACGCCTAACCATCTCCTGCTGGGCTCCGCCGCGGGAGATGCACCGTGCACGAGACGACATGCTGCCGACGTCGACTCACGCCGCATGTGGCGGCGAGTCAACGCGCTGGCCGATCTCTTCTGGCGACGGTGGCTGCGCGAGTACCTGCCGACGTTGCAACGACGTGGAAAATGGTGCGGTGACGTGCTGAACGTTAGAATTAACCCTAGATTACTACTCTACGTCGCAGAGGCGCCCGCGTTTTTGATATATTGCTTTCCCTTTTAATCCTTTGCGCGTACGGCATTCACGTTCAAGGACATCTCAGTCATCGCCAGGACGTGTCGCAGGACGGTGTTTGCGTTACGGTAAGTGTAATAGTTTTTTTGATATTACTACCCTTGGCGCTCCAAAGACGTATGAGTAGTTTGTATGTAAGTTTTACGCTATTAATCAAATTATTTTGTTAGTGCTTTTTTGTTCATTATTAGTTACTACCAGTGTGTTTAACTTAATAACGGACAGAAACCATATTTTAAATGTTGCGACAGAATTCTACGCTAAATTGTACGAGTATCATGAATCATCATCATCTATTCATGAAGCTTCAATCCAAAGCATGCAGGCACTCGAGGCAGATGGTGTACCAGAATTTCTGGAGTACGAAATCGATCACTCAATACAACAATTGAAAACTGGGAAAAGCCCTGGAGAAGATCACATAACAAATGATATATTAAAAGCCATCAGAGAGCCAATAACACCAATTTTAACCACAATATTTAATGAAATCTTGAAACAAGAGTCTATTCCGCCTGACTGGAATACTGCAATTATAACTCTACTCTACAAGAAAGGTGATCCATGCCAAATGGACAACTATAGACCTCTGAGTATGCTACAGACACTTTACAAATTATTTACAAGCCTAATATTAAAGAGGATCTCAAAGACCTTAAATGAAAACCAGCCTAGAGAGCAAGCAGGATTCAGATCGGGCTTCTCTACAAATGACCATATTTTCACGATAACACAGATCATCGAGAAATACAATGAACACAATAAAGAGCTCTACATAGCCTTTGTGGACTACTCCAAGGCATTTGACTCTATCACGCATGAATCTTTATGGTGCTCTCTTTATGAACAAGGGGTACATACGAAATACATAAACATTCTGAAAGAAATTTATAAAAACAGTAGAGCCATGATTAAGCTGGAGAAAAAGGGAGAGCCATTCAACATTCGAAAAGGAGTCAGACAAGGTGACCCCATCTCACCTAACCTATTCAACGCAGTGTTGGAACATGTCTTCAGACAGTTAAACTGGCGCGATCTCGGCATCAAAATAAACGGTGAGTTTCTCAACCATCTCCGCTTCGCAGATGACATTATTCTGTTAAGTGAAACACATTCAGACCTCGATCTTATGCTGAAGTCACTCGACGAGGAGAGCCGAAAATGTGGGCTTCACATGAACGCTGAAAAAACATGTCTACTAACTAACAGCTTAAGAGTACCTACGATTATACAAGACACATCAATAGCATACGTAGACAAATGTGTTTATCTTGGGCAAAGCATATCATTTAATAAACCCACAGAAAATGAAGTCGATCGCAGAATTAACAGTGCATGGAAAAGATATTGGTCACTGAAAGAAGTATTTAAATCCCGCATCCCGATTCGTTTGAAAAAGAAAGCTATGGACACCATTATCTTACCTACTCTACTATATGGTTGTCAAAGTTGGACGCTAACAAAGGCAGTCACATACAAACTTCAAGCTTTCCAACGAGCAATGGAGAGGAGCATGTTGGGAATTAAACTCCGAGACAGAAAAAGAAGCAAAGATATAAGGCTGTACACTAAAATAATAGATGCTGTGGAATTAGCTTGCAAGTTGAAATGGCGTTGGGCGGGACACGTAGCTAGAGCCACAGATGGACGCTGGAGTGAGAGGGTTCTCCATTGGTACCCTCGAGATGCACCACGCACCCGGGGCAGACCCAGACGTCGGTGGTGCGATGATATTGTGGAAGTGGCCGGCTCCACCTGGACTAGAATAGCCCAAGACAGAGAGGAATGGCACAAGATGGAGGAGGCCTTCGCCCGTAAATGGGCACCCAATCATAATATATGAACAAATGATTATTTTATTTATAGGACATTACTCGTATATATTAATCAATACAAAATCAATTTATTTAACAATTTATTTATTTAAAAATGTAATCTTTTCGATCAAATTTATTAATACAAATTTGCATGTTCAATTATTATGAATCAATTTACTTCACAATAATACTTTGAATTGAATTTTTTTTTATGTAATTTTGGGAAATAAAAGGCTTTATTATTATTATTATTATTATACCAGTGTGTTTTATCTTTTTTTAGGTACGTCTTGAAACTTCAACATCATGGCTAGTAATAGAAGAGCTATGGATAATATTATAGCTAATTAGCTAGAAGAATATCTGGGAAGAGCGCAAATCCGGGATATAATTGAAGTAATCCTAAAAAAACCTTCCGATGACTGTTCTGAAGAAAATGAGGGTCCACCACTGCCAAAAAAAGAAGATATTGCTCTTATTGTACATCTAAAAAGAAGAAGATGTCCAAAATGACGTGCGCCAGGTGCCAAAAATCTATCTGCGGCGAACATCAAGTTCATGTATGTATCGGATGCATCTAAAATTTTTTTTTTGTTACATTGCTAGTTTTTTTTAGTTGATTACTTCATAATTTACTATTTTTCAAGAGAATTGTATATTTTAAGTTTTTATTTTTTAATTTTTAATGAGAAGACTGTTACATGGCCCAAGTTCCTAAAATTAGTTTCCAAGATTTATTTGATTAAAGATTTTATAATAAAAATACATAAGTATTAATTAAAATTGTGTTTTTCTTTTTTTAGTAATCTACACAATTACATAAACAGTCAAAACATATCAATCATACTTATAGGTTTTTAACAAAATCATTAATAAATATGATGCGCCTCGCAGGCGTATGAGTAGTTTCTTTGTACGTCGCAACATGAGTAGTAATGTAGGGTTAATGACGTGGTAGTGATAATAGACGATAATAAGCCGCGTAGTCAATGGACGAAGGGTGTAGTCCCAAATGTTCACCCGGGATCCGATAGTATTGTTATTCGTTGTTACGGACGCCGAGACCCCACAATGCTAATTAGAATAGTGTAATTACCAATAAGTATACAATTGAGTACATAAGAATGTATGGGAACGTATTGAGAAACCCAATAAGGAAAGTGGCGCCGCTTACAGGCAACTAAATGGTGCCACGAGCAGGTTTCGACAAGTCTCGACAGGTCGGGAGCAGGTTCCGGCCTGACTCCATGCTGCTCCACAAGGATTGGTGGAGACGAGAGATTTTCAAAGTTTGACAGATGTTTCCTCCCACGACTTGCACCCCTACGACCGAGATACAAGTATAGGTCGAAATTCCCATTGAATTACTTCAGCCCGCGCCGCTGAGCCGTAGTTTTAAAAGATCCCTTAAATAATCTCATGCAGTATGCTCGATCCAGTCCGTCCCTTGCTGCCCTCCCCCAGCGACGCCCTAAGCCGAGGCCCGTACCCCACCTGGGGTGCCCTTAGCGTAGTCGCTTAGTTTCTAAGTAATTAAGCCCTGGCTGGAGGCTTTGATCCTAGTGTCGAGGCCGCCACAGGCAAGTCCAGTTAAGCAGCCGACAACCTCATAGGTTGACTTGCGAGAGGCCACTCAAAAAAAAAAAACCATTGAATTACAGTTCGTCGGATACAGCAGTGGAATCAAGAAGTAACTCTGAAGAAGTAGTGGTGCTAGTAAGTCTTTATGTAAATACTCTTATGTGCTCTCTCTTGTGTATATTATGTGTCTTATTTGAACTCTTTTATGTGAACTTTATGTGACTCTCTATGTGCATCTTATTGGAACTATTTTATGTGTGATTATTGTGAACTCTTTGTATATATTATTTGTGATCGTATATAAAGACTTAAGTGAACTCTTAATTAGCGTTAAAGTCAGACTGATCTTAGTATAAATATAGTGAATTATAGAACGTTGAATAAGTGTTTTATTGAGCTATCGAACTGTTACGGACGCCGAGACCCCACCATGCTAATTAGAATAATGTTACGGGCACCGAGACCCCATAATGCTAATAAGAATTATGTAATTACCAATAAGTAATCATTAGAGCACATAAGAATGTATAGAAACATAGTAAGAAACCCAATAAGGAAAGTGGCGCCGCTTACTGGTAACTAAACGGTGCCACGAACAGGTTTCGACAAGTCTCGACAGGTCGGGAGCAGGTTCAGGCCTGACTCCATGCTGCTCCACAAGGATTGGTGGAGACGAGGGAATTTCAGAATTTAACGGATGTTCCCTGCCACGACTTGCACCCCTACGACCGAGATAGAAGTATAGGTTGGAATTCCCATTGGATTACGGATTCGCCCAGTTGCCCAGTGAGGTTAAGCAACTCGCGCCGCTCGCACCCATCTCGCCAACCAGCTAACCCTTTGTGTTGTCGTAGGTACTGGTTCCGGCCAGTACTTGCGGTAGCACACAGGGGAGGCCGCCCCGTCGCTACTCGGTGAGGAGACTCACCGTGGTGGTCGCAGGGGCAACGTGCCAAAAATTAATTCTCAACAAAATAAAAAGTGCGTCTACCCGAAAATAGCCGACACTATTTTCGAACAAAAATAAATTGTGAAGTGAAGTTAAAACTTTAGTTATCAGATAGCGGTTTTTGCCGTTATCTGATAACGACATTTTTAAATAAACAAAGTGATTTTGTGTAAGTGACTAGAACAATAAAATTGTGATGTCATCAAAAAAGCCAGGAGCTCGGAGCTCGTTTGGAAGCGACTCCGACGCACCCAGCCATCAGTTGGGGGACCGGTCGATGTCGCTCCCACATATTGGGCCAATCACCAGGCTCACCGAACTACTGTGGAAGCTACTACCACAGATAGTTTCGGCACGCAACCCATTGCAAGTCCTCATCAGCGCCGTGCCACAGATTGCGGAGATCTTCACCGGCCACTAATGGCCAAAACGGTGAGGATCCTCCACTGGAACGCCCGAGGCCTCCAGAGGAAGGTCGCTCCCCTCCGCCTCCTCCTCAAGGAACAACAAATCGACGTGGCGCTAATAAGCGAAACGCACCTGGGACCTGCCGACAGAATTAGGATCCCAGGTTACTATGTCTATAGGCAGGACGAAAAGTCGGCAGCCGGCACAAACTACCGTGGTCTGGCGGTACTAGTGAAGCGAAGAGTCGTCCACCAACCCCTACCCCTGACGCCTCCACCCACCACGCTCTACGCGCTGGGTGTCCAAATTCATGTCGCCGGCGAGGACCTTAACATCTTCGCGGCCTACATCCCGCCCGCAACACGTTACGACGTCGCAGAGTTGCGGGCGATCCTCCTGTAGTCGTCGCGGCCGACGCTCCTGGCCGGCGACCTCAACTGCAAACACCCAGCGTGAATTCGAATTCATCAAACCGCGGGGGCATTCGACTCTTCGCTGATGCGCAGGCCCACAATTACGAAGTGGAGGGTCCGGAAACTCCGACTCATTACCCGGACTTTCACCAGTACGCGCCGGACGTGCTGGACATTGTATTGCACAAGGGCCTGAACTGCCAGATCACCCAACAAGTCCTGGACGACGAGATGCTGTCGGATCACCAACCTGTCCTCGTCGTCCTCGCCGGCATGCCAATTAGACTTTCGCCACCAGCGCCACGTCGAAGCACGGACTGGACCAAGTTTCAAGAAGTGATGAAGGCCACCACACCCACCTGGCCTGTCGTCTCCTCCGCGGACGTCAACAGACTGGCGGAAGAGGTCACCGTTTGCATTCAACGCGCCTTAGAAGAGGCGACTACCACAATACCGCAGCCGCAGGGGAAAGTCTTCAGGCCCCTGCCGCGACACCTGCAAGAGTTGGTCGCCGAGACAAGGCGCCTTCGCAAACGGTGGCAGCAAACTAGATGTCCTGTGTAGGGCATTCAAAATCGGATAGCCATCAACTCCGGAGCTAGTTACGATGTTGAGCAATCAAATCCGGAACTCCGGAGTTGGCTCCGGAGTTGACAAGTTTTTTAGAAATTCATAAAAATGTCTTTTATTTTAATCAATAGAAGTTTTATTTGTTAAAAAATCAATGTTTTTGTTTAAAAATTTACTGTCTGACAGATACAAGTTATAAAAGTCAACTAATACGCATTACAAAATATTAAAACAAACAAAAATCATAAAAAAATAATCATTTACTAGACAAGAATCAGTCTTTTAGTTTAAAAGTTTTATGTCTGACAGACAGACGTTGTAATACACAACTAATACGCATTAAAAAATAACAAAAAAATGAACCAATATACAAAATCAACAATTGTTTTGAGAACTTCTAAGTTTCGTGCAGAAAAAGCCTGCTGCCAAGAATGCTCGTTCTGACTCCACGCTCATCGACGACGTCGACAAGACATAGGTACAGCAGATAGTGGTACACTTTTGAAAGGTACCTCTGCACCCGCCATTGTCATAAATTGTTTTTGCTAGTCTTACAAATCCATCCAGATCCAAATTAGCAGATGAGGTGCTTTGTTTTATATTTTTTTATTTGCTTATATCCTGCTCCAGTTGCTCTGCAACACTTAGGTGCAATTCTGGTTCATACGTTTCCATTGGTGATTCTGATGAAGTAGATGGCAAGTTTACGCAGTATTTTAGTATTTTCAAAACGTCAACAATTGTCTCAGATATCTGTTCATTAGTAGGTTTTCTAAAAGTTCAAGATACTTTTAAAAAGATCTTCGCAGTCGTGAAGGTATTGTAAAATTTCGATTATTTTTGCAAGTCTTCTATCTTTTATTCGTTTTCATAGATTGTTCGACGGGCAAGTGGATGGATGGATGTGGTTAGCTTTGTTCTTCAATAAGTTGTTGCGGGAAGAAGCCATACCTGATGAGTGGTGCAACAGTTCTTTAGTGCCCATTTTTAAAAACAAAGGTGATGTGCTTGAGTGCAACAATTATAGAGGAATAAAGCTAATGTCACATACTATGAAAGCCTGGGAGAAAGTTATTGAGAGGCGGTTGAGAGAAGAGAGTGAAATTTCACAGAACCAATTCGGTTTTATGCCAGGTCGCGGTACAACGGATGCCGTTTTCGCTATACGCCAGCTGTGTGAGAAATACAGAGGTGCACATAAAAACTTGCACATGGTATTCATTGACCTCGAAAAGGCATACGACCGGGTACCTCGTGAGGTTCTGTGGTGGGCCCTTAAGGAGAAAGGTGTGCCTGGGAAGTATGTTCAGTTGATCCGAGCGATGTAAAGTCGATGCAGTACCCAAGTCCGGTCTACAGCAGGCACCACTAGCAGCTTCAATGTGGCTGTTGGCTTACATCAAGGGTCGGCTTTCAGCCCTTACTTCTTCCTGATGATAATGGACGCTCTTACGTCGGACATTCAGGAAGAGGCTCCCTGGTGTATGTTATTCGCCGATGACATTGTGCTGGTTGCCGAGAGTGGTCAAGAGATCCAGAATAGATTGGAGGTGTGGTGGCACAGACTGGAGAGTGTTGGCCTGAAATTAAGTAGAACCTAAACGGAGTACTTGTTCTGTGATTTCGGCGGTCTCTCCGGTCCTGTGGCCTTAGCTCTTGCCGGAACGCCCATACCAATCTGTTCCGACTTTCGGTATCTCGGGTCGCTCGTCCAAGGAGATGGTGAGATAGACCGAGACGTAACGCATCGAATCAACGCAGGATGGATGAAATGGCAACAGGTCACGGGGACAACTTGCGACCCACGGATGCCCCTCAAGTTGAAGGGTAAAATTTACAAGTCCGTGATAAGACCTGTCCTACTGTATGGATCAGAATGTTGGGCTGTGAAAAAGACGGATGAAAAAAGACTGCATGTAGCGGAGATGAGAATGTTGAGATGGATGTGTGGTGTGACGAGAATGGATAAAGTGAGAAATGAGTATATTAGAGGAAGTCTGAAAGTGACGCCAGTGACTGAAAATTTGAAAGGAAATCGTTTGTCTTGGTATGGTCATGTGAAGAGGAGAGACGAAACGCATGTCACAAAAAGGGTTTTGAGTTTACACGTAGATGGATGGAGAGGAAGGGGGAGACCAAAGAAGAGATGGATGGATTGTGTGAGGAGTGATATGAAAGAAAAGGGAGTTACTGATAGTGTGACGGGTGACAGGACAGAGTGGAAGAAAAAAACATGTTTCAACGACCCCAAATAAAATGGGATAAGGGTAGGATGATGATGATGAGATTGTTTGACGGGCCGACGCGAGCACTACCGAATAATACCGAAGTATTGTGCTAAGGACTTAGGAAGGAATCAAACAACGAGTTAAGTTACGCACAAGAATTTAGATGCGTTTTTCGTCGTTTAGTAAATAATTTTACATGGTTTTTGAAAACCGGTTTCAACTCCGGTGTTCTATTTCAACTCCGGACTTGAAAAATGCTTAAAATCGCTTCGAAACTCCGGAGTTACGAAACTCCGGAACTCCGGATTGAAAGCTCTAGTCCTGTGCAGAAGGCACAGCTGAACCGTCACGCGGAGAGAGTCAGAGCCAAGCTCCAAGCGCATAACGCCGAGAGCTGGGACGAGTACGTCAATTCCACCGAGGGCGACTGGCCGGCAATCCACCGACTCTGCCGGCGGTTAACCAGCACCCCAGCTCCGGTGCGCCCGCTACTACATAGCGGCGGGGCGCCGAGATACTCCGCAGCAGACCGTGCAGAGATCTTCGCCGAATGCCTGGAGCGTCAATTCCAGCCGAACCCGACTGTTGACCAAGACCACGTCGCAGCAGTCGAGAGGCACCTTGAGGAGTACTTCGCCTCGCTGATAGCTCCCGAGGAAGATCCTATTTTCGTCTCGCCAAACGCCGTCAGACGCGCCATCCTTCTCACAAAGCCGAGAAAAGCCCCCGGGGCGGACGGCATCACCAACACAGCGCTGCGCCACTTGTCGTACCGATCGGTTGCGGCCCTGGCGCGCCTGTACACGGGGGTGCTGCGCACGGGGGTCTTCCCTGGCTGTTGGAAGGAAGGGCGCGTCATAATGCTGCCCAAGGCGAACAAGAATGTCCTGAAGCCGGAGAGCTATCGGCCAATAACATTGCTGCCTACTATGTCCAAGGTGTTTGAGAAACTCCTGCTGCGACACCTAACTCCTCATCTGACTCCACGTCCGGAACAGTTCGGGTTCCGCTCAGAGCACAGTACGACGCTCCAGTTGTCGAGGGTACTGCACCTACTCACCGCGGCTCTGAACAAGAAAGAGCGGTCGGTTGCAGTATTCCTCGACATGGAAAAGGCATTTGACAGAGTCTGGCACGAAGGCCTGATATTAAAGATATCCCAGACGGGCGCGCCCCGTCGCGTAGTAAAGGTGGTCTCCTCCTTCCTCCAGGATAGGTCCTTCAAGGTGGTGGTCGTTGGCGCACTCTCGAGCGCCCGCCGGGTCGCGGCCGGCGTACCGCAGGGTAGCTGCCTCTCGCCGGTCTGCTACTCATGTTACACCGACGACATCCCCACGACGCAGGACACCTCGCTCGCGCTGTACGCAGACGACGCCGCGTACATCGGGTCCTCGCTTAACGCGAGACACGCGGCCGTCAAAGTGCAGCGCGCACTCGACCTACTTCCCGGATGGCTGTCGAAGTGGAGGTTATCGGTGAACGTGGGCAAGACCCAGGCACTGCTCGTCGGGTCTGCTCGCCTCCCACCACCTCTCCAACTGCAAGGAGCCGACATCGCCTGGACACCCCAGGCGAAATACTTAGGGGTCACCATAGACCGTCGGCTCTCTATGAGAGGTCACGTTCGGCAGGTCGCTGCCAAGAGCAGAGTAGCCCGCGCGCTGCTCCGTCCAGTGCTCACCTCCCGCCTCCCGCTGCGTGCCAAGCTGGGCGTGTACAAGACGTACATCCGCCCGATCACCACGTATGCCGCCCCAGCCTGGCTCGCCCTCACCAGCGAGACCAGCAAGAAGTGCCTCCGGGCGCAACAAAACGTCGCGCTCCGGTTCGTCGTGAACGCCCCCCCGCTGGTAAGGAACGACGTGATACAGCGGGACCTCAAGATTGAGAGCCTGGACCAGTTCTGCGCCCGTCTCGCGTCCAACATGTTCGCGCGCGCCGACGCTTCTGCCTGGCCGCATGTCAAAGACATAGCGCCATGGCACGCTCGGCCTCCTGACGCGAGGCGGTTCCCCCGTGACCTCCTGCCGGACGTGACAACTCCCCCCCCCCAGACTTGACGCCTGAGTGAGTCACTGCTCACCGACACGTGACTCAGTCAAACAAAAGACACTCCACAACAGCACACGCACCTGGTGTACGTCGTGTGCTAAGTTAATATAGGCATGACGTGCACCAGCCACCGTGCAACAGACAAGCATGACTCCACACACATCCAACTCACGCAAAGGACGCGTAGCGCGGATGCGCGTCTGATGCCCACATGAGCGGTGCCACTCACCTCAATACCGCTCACACTCCCACCACGTCCCCTGAGTCTGAAGCGTGACCGGCTCGACCTGGAAGCGTGACAGACGGGGGTCCTCACTCCCAGTAGGGAGCGCCCCCAAAGCCGGTATTCTCGTGTCGGTCAGTCCTTGCTGGGCCTCCTCCGGGGCACCGGGGGTCTCACCTGGCGGGGTCTGATCGCCGAGATAACGCGAAGAGACGGCACTGCTGGAGCAGTGCCGTGGCGCTCTTACTGTACACTATCATCCACACCCAGGCAGGCTGCGTACGCGCGCCTGCCACGAATCCACCGCCGTTTAGGCAACAACAACGCAGAGCCCGTATTCACGGGCTCCTAACCCGATTCTGCGGGAAAAAGGCAGAGCCTGTACCCCGCCCGCCGCGCCCTCTTGCGGGGACGTAGCGATTTCTACGGATTGGATTACAGTTCGTCGGATACAGCAGTGGAATCAAGAAGTAACTCTGAAGAAGTAGTGGTGCTAGTATAGTAAGTTCTTATGTACAGTCTCTTATGTGCTCTCTCTTGTATATTTGTGTCTTATTTTATGTGCATCTTATTAGAACGATTTATGTGTAATTATTGTGAACTTTTGTATATTAATATATTAATTGTGATCGTATATAGGATATAAGTGAACTTTAATTTGTGTTAAATTCAGACTGATAAATATAGTGAATTATTGAACGTTGAAAGTATTTTACTGAGCTATCGAACCAAGTAAAAATAATACAGTCCACACCGTACAGTTTCTCTGGTCCAATCGACCCGGATCAAGTATAGTCCAGTCAATAGTGAATTTAGGGTTTAAATTCAGTGCTCAGTGCACTGAATTTAAACCCTAAGTTAGTAAGACCTAGAATCAGTGTTTTCAAAGTCTTAGCGTCAGTGTTGAACTTTAAACTAAATTCAGTGAATTTTAAAAGTAATAGAAGCAGTGTTTATGGGAGTACTAGAACCAGTACTCGGTTAGCTTCAGTGTTTTGAATAAGTACTAGAACGAGTACTTAACAGTATTAGCTTCAGTGTTTACAGGAGTACTAGAACGAGTACTCAGTTTCAGTGATTTTGCATAAGTACTAGAACGAGTACTTAACAGTTTTAGAGTCAGTGTTGCACAGTACTAGAACCAGTACTTAGAGTCAGTGTTGCACAAGTACTAGAACGAGTACTTAAAAGTATTAGAGTCAGTGTTGGCAACTTATACTAGAGCCAGTGTTGTTAACAAGTATAGTAGAGTCAAGTTAACCAGTGCTAAAGTAAATAAGACATAAAATGGTCGTAACGAGAAGCCAGAACGACCTAGCTGAGCTAGAAGAGCAGAGGCGCGACGAGATGCGCCGACGTGAAGCTGAACGTATTCAACAAGAGAGAATCAGACGACTGTCGCTCAATCCGCCAGCATCACCACAGCCGGAGAGCATGATTGGGCGTACCACCACTACTGCAGACCTAACTGCTGCAGACCTCACAACTGCAGGACCATCGGGGCGGCAAGAAGTAAGATCGCCAGCCCAGTCGGTGAGGTCAACCGCGACTGTCAGAACAAGGATACGGCTGGCTGAACTCGAGGCTGCTGAAAAGCTGGCTGCCATACGTCGAAAGGAGCTGGACCTGGAAGCCGAGCTGGTCAAAAAGAGACTGGCTGTGGACGTCTCTGTGATTCAGGATGAAGAGAGCGTCCACGAGGAGTCCACCCAGGGGGAACCTCAGCACAACAAGGTCGATCAATGGCTGCGCGCCAACCCGCCCATCACACGGGAGGAGTTTGGAGGACGCATAGATAGCAGGGAGGAGAAGCAGTTGCGCTTCGACTGTCCGGCCTCGAGAGCAAGATCGCCCACGCCGACCAGGGGAAGGAATAGCATCGAGAAACTGGCTGCGACCCTGGAAAAGATGGCCAGGCCACGACTCCGGCACACAGACTTACCGTCATTTTCGGGTGCCGTCAGTGAATGGCTGCCGTTCAAGGCCGCCTACAACGACACAACAAGTATGTACAGCGTGTCGCCTGCGGAGAACCTGCAAAGATTAAGAAGCTCGCTAAAAGGTGAAGCGAGAGACGCAGTATCAGCACTGCTACACACCGCCACTGATCCTGAAATCATAATGAAGACATTGGAACAGTGTTTCGGACGGCCTGAAGTCATGATTGATAAGGCACTTGAGGAACTAAGAAGAATGCCTAGGCCAGGCACATCAGCGAGCGAACTGAACGGATTCGCTATCAAGATTCAAAACACAATATGCGTGTTAAGAATGATCGACCGTAGGGGCTAATTATATAATTAGCCCCTACGGTATAACCCCTACTAACGAGAGAAATCATAGAGAAGCTGAGCCCGCACTTAAAGTCAAGATGGTGCGACTACGCAATAGAAAACGAAGGGACAGTAGAGCCTGAGGTAGTACTCCTATCCAGATTCCTTATGCGTGAAGCAGACAGGGCGTTGCGATACACATACGCCCCGTCAACAAACAGCGCATCCACTATTATGAAAAGGGAAACAAGGCCTGCTGCACCTGTAAAACGAAAGGCTACCACCGCGGCTAACGCGCTGGCGAAGAGGACGTCCAGTGCCCCAGCTGCAAACAGAAACATGAACTCACACAGTGCCCTAAGTATAAGGCACACAGTGCCCCAAGTATAAGGCGCTGTCAATAGACCAACGCTGGAGATGTGTAAAAGAAAACAACATGCGCTTCAAGTGCGCCCGGAAGGGGCATAGGCGCACTGAGTGCAGGGAGAAACCGTTCGTGTAAACAAAAAAAAAGTTGAAAAAAAAAACAACTTTCCGCATGCGTTATTTTTTAAATATTGGCACACTCCAAATTCAATAGAACGACGTCTACGCGTATGTTGTTTTACTTATTTTATCGATGTAATTATTCCAATTAATAAAATAATCTAAAAAATATTAAAATGTATAGTCCATCGGTAGTGGAATAAATGTATTATATAAAATTAAAAGTGTAGAAACGTACAACAAAACTTGGTTATTTTTACCTTCTGAATGTTGGTACAGTCAAAACTTCGTAAAATAATTTACTCTGTGGTCTCAATCTCAAAACTTTCGTTCGTCCAGCAAGTCCAGCAACGTTCAACGTGCAAGTTTTAACTAAATTTTATTTGAAAGTAAGTATAAATTTTGCATTTCCTCAGTTTTTTTTTTATTTAGTGTTGCTACTGTTGTTTTATTGATGATTATTTTTCGCAGATCTTTGATATGGGCGGAAAACTGTCAAGGTAAGACTAATCATTGCAATAAATAAGTACCTATCAAACTTTTAAAACGCAAACCTGTTACTTTGAATTTTATACCGCAATTGACGTTATATTTACGTTTAGTTCAGGTGGTTCTTGTTTTATGTACTTACAGATGATGATCAAGTAATATGGATCGTTGATATGGGTGGAAAACTCTCAAGGTAAGACTAAACATTGCAATAAATAAGTACCTATCAAACTTTTAAAACTTTTAAATTGACGTTATATTTACGTTTAGTTCAGGTAGATCCCAAGTGGTTCTTGTTTTATGTACAGATGATGATCAAGGATTACAGCTCCACGGCGGTATGACGGTGATTGCAACTTTATTACTAGTAATATGCGAAGTGTTATAAGTACTAACATGGTGTGGAAACAAACATGGAATGTTATGGGCTTTGGGCGTACCTACTAATGAAAAACTTGTTAAATATATTTGTTGTGTACGCATGTAATCTATTAAGTTTTTGAATGTTCTTTTCTTTTTAAAATCACTGAATGCCGCGGCGGCAGCAGCGCGCCGCGCCGCACCACGCCGCTCGGCGTCGACGAGGTGGCCACGGATGCCATCGTAGACGAAGAGTAAGTACCTAAGTAAGTAAGTTTGGTTTTGCATGTCTTGAATGTGCTATATTTTATTGTTCAAGCATGCAAGAGCAGGACATGAATGATCCTGAATATGTGCCGCGACGTCGTGTGCAGCGTTACCACTCGCCGACCACGGCGTTGCGGTGGCAGTTGCCGTTCCGCGAGGCGGCACCAGCACGCGATCGAGTCGAGTGCGCGTGCGAGGCGGCAGCAGTCCGAGACGGACCCGCGGCGGCGGCGCCGCAGGTTCCGATTGAGGAGGCGGTGGTGGCACGTGGGCGAGGTGGACGAGGCCGGGGAGGTCGTGGCCGAGCCGTGGCAGGCTCCGACCGACCTGGCCTTAGCAACATACAAGAGTAACAGCTTTTTAACGCATAAGAAACAATAGAGCCGGTGCCGCACCAGACCCACTACTGCGCGGTGAGCACGCAGGTGAAAAAGGTACATAGTAAGCCACTCTGAATACTATGCGTAGGTATACTGTAATATAGAAGAAATTTGACTTAATTGTTTTACTTCGACAGATTCGGCAAATGTTGGCTCCAATCACCAAGGTGTCAGAGCGCATGCGGCGGTTGGAGCAAAGTTTACACCCGCTGCTGGTGTACAGGCCAGAGGACACATACATGGAGATGCAGTGAGTACATATTTGCTCAATTGCACAAACAAGATCTAGCAACTCATAAGATACAGAGAATTTCCAGGAAAGGGACTCGAGCCTTTTCTTGAAAATTATTCACACACGTTTCTTTTTCGTACATAAAGACAAATGCACTAGTAATATGCTTTTGAAAGGGCGTCAATTACTATAACCTGATGCCCGTTCTAAAGCAAATCAATACTTCCAAATTTATTTTGCGGCATTGCAATACTATTTCTTATAACATTTCAAAAAAATCCCTGCAATACTCTGTAAGTTTACATGAGTCTCCTCTGAAGGATTGAATTTTTTTATTCTACTATTTATACCACTTTTTTTTGCTACAAATCACATTTTCTTTTTTGCAGGAACAGACCCTGGCCTCCGCCACAAGTTGCCGCACCACCGGCTCACACCAGCGTGTGGCCAGAGTGGCTCCAGGAACGTATTGATTATGGGGATCCCTGGTGATTGCTCCCATAAGTTTTTTTTACTTTCAAATCTGTAACGGACGCCGAGACTTAAAGTAAAGAATCAGTACATAACAATGAATTTGATGACGTAGGAACACAAGAAACGCACCAACAATCCCAGTAAGGAAAGTGGCGCCACTTACTTCAAACTAATCGATGCCACAGACAAGTACAAGTAGGACCCCCCGAACCAAGTCGACTCTGAAGAGGTCGGGGAACTGATGAAGACCCAGATCACCAAGCTCGCCGAAGTACTGTGGAAGTTACTCCCACAGCTAGTTTCGGCGGTTAACCCGCTGCAGGCTCTCATAGACGCCGTGCCTCAGATCGCGGAGATCTTCACCGGTCACTAATGGCCAAGCCGGTGAGGATCCTCCACTGGAACGCTCGAGGCCTCCAGAGGAAAGTCGCTCCCCTCCGCCTCCTCCTCAAGGGACAACAAATCGACGTGCGCTAATAAGCGATACACACCTGGGACCTGCCAACAAAATTAGGTTCCCTGGATACTACATCTACAGACAGGACGAAAGGTCGGCAGTCGGCATAAACCACATCAGAGCCTGAGATAGTACTTTTATCTCGTTTCCTTATGCGTGAAGCAGATAGGGCGTTACGATACACATACGCCCCGTCAACAAACAGCGCATCCACTATTATGAAAAGGGAAACAAGGCCTGCTGCACCTGTAAAACGAAAGGCTACCACCGCGGCTAACGCGCTGGCGAAGAGGACGTCCAGTGCCCCAGCTGCAAACAGAAACATGAACTCACACAGTGCCCTAAGTATAAGGCACACAGTGCCCCAAGTATAAGGCGCTGTCAATAGACCAACGCTGGAGATGTGTAAAAGAAAACAAGATGCGCTTCAAGTGCGCCCGGAAGGGGCATAGGCGCACTGAGTGCAGGGAGAAACCGTTCGTGTAAACAAAAAAAAAGTTGAAAAAAAAAACAACTTTCCGCATGCGTTATTTTTTAAATATTGGCACACTCCAAATTCAATAGAACGACGTCTACGCGTATGTTGTTTTACTTATTTTATCGATGTAATTATTCCAATTAATAAAATAATCTAAAAAATATTAAAATGTATAGTCCATCGGTAGTGGAATAAATGTATTATATAAAATTAAAAGTGTAGAAACGTACAACAAAACTTGGTTATTTTTACCTTCTGAATGTTGGTACAGTCAAAACTTCGTAAAATAATTTACTCTGTGGTCTCAATCTCAAAACTTTCGTTCGTCCAGCAAGTCCAGCAACGTTCAACGTGCAAGTTTTAACTAAATTTTATTTGAAAGTAAGTATAAATTTTGCATTTCCTCAGTTTTTTTTTTATTTAGTGTTGCTACTGTTGTTTTATTGATGATTATTTTTCGCAGATCTTTGATATGGGCGGAAAACTGTCAAGGTAAGACTAATCATTGCAATAAATAAGTACCTATCAAACTTTTAAAACGCAAACCTGTTACTTTGAATTTTATACCGCAATTGACGTTATATTTACGTTTAGTTCAGGTGGTTCTTGTTTTATGTACTTACAGATGATGATCAAGTATTACGGCTCCACGGCGGTATGACGGTGATTGCAACTTTATTTCTAGTAATATGCGAAGTGTTATAAGTACTAACATGGTGTGGAAACAAACATGGAATGTTATAGGCTTTGGGCGTACCTACTAATGAAAAAGCTTGTTTAATTTGTTTGTTGTGTACGCATGTAATCAAGTTTTTGCATGGTTTGAATATCCATTTCTTTTTAGAATCTCGGAATTCTGCGGCGGCAGCGCGCCGCGCCGCACAACGCCGCTCGGGGTCCGGGACCACGAAATCGACGACGTAGAAGAGGCCACAGAAGCCAAAGAGTAAGTACCTACCTAGGACTAGTGAGCTATTCAATTTTCAGCTTCATATAGCAAAATGATATTTAGTATAAATGACCTTCTATATAAGACCTTTTTGTGACTTTTTCTGTACTATATTAACCTAATGTTGGCCCGATGACCTTGTGAGGGTCGCGGGAATCCGATAGATTCGGGACTGGTCATTCAAGTGGTTCTTCTTTTAGGAATGTACAGATAATGATCAAGTATTATGGCTCCACGGCGGTATGACGATGATTGCAACTTTATTACTAGTAATATGCGAAGTATTATAAGTACTAACATGGTGTGGAAAAAAACATGGAATGTTTTCGGCTTTGGGCGTACCTACTAATGAAAAAGCTTGTTTAATTTGTTTGTTGTGTACGCATGTAATCAATTAAGTTTTTGCATGGTTTGAATATCCTTTTCTTTTTAGAATCACTGAATGCTGCGGCGGCAGCGCGCCGCGCCGCACCACGCCGCCGCCGCTCGACGTGGACGAGGTGGCCGCTGATGCCATCGCGGACGAGGAGTAAGTACCTACCTAGGACTAGTTGTGAGCTATTCAATTTTCAGCTTCATATAGCAAAATGATGTGTAAGTATAAATGACCTTCTATATAAGACCTTTTTGTGATTTTTTCTGTACCTATATTAACCTAATGTTGGACCGATGACTTAGTGAGGGTCGCGGGAATCCGATAGATGTGAGACGCACGGGACTGGTCATTATAGCGAGACCTGGGGAGGCCTTGTCCAGTACCTAGTGTAAGTCTTGGTTGAAACGATGAATTTGTAGGTACTACCTATCGAAAAACTAAATGGGTAAATGCGAGGCGGATTCGCACCTTGAAGGTTCCGTACTATTATATATAGTCAATAGTTTAATTCTCAAGATTTTCCGAATCACATTTTTTTTGTGACGTAACAATAAATTTACAGTTTTCAAATGTATTCATGCACCTTGCTTTGTGCCAGATTTCAGGATTATAGGCTAACGGGAAGTATCCTATGAATTTTCTGTCCTCACTCGAGTTTCGAAATATAGGTACCTACGTTTTTTGCTACATAGCGGCTGTATCTATCTTCTTTTTTTACAGCTTTAAGGCTGACTTGAGTTTACGGTTTTTAATTGAACTCAATAACCCACGCGTTCTCGAGATAAACGTCCTATAACGGTTCCGTTTTTTCTTTAGAGGTACGGAACCCTAAAAACGATGATGTTGCTATTTTTTTATATCGGACTATATTATTATGATGTTTTACAAAAACATTATGTTTCTGTACTAAATAACATTATATTTTACAGAATGCGGGCCGAGGAGCGCAGGCTCCGCGACCTGCTCCGCCTCGCCGTGGTGGCAGAGCGCCGGGCGACGCTGCTGCTGGAGCAGCGGCAGCGGCGGCGCCTAAGACGCGAGGAGGTCCTGCGCCTGCAGGGAACTTGGCGCAGGGCCGTCGCCGCCGGAGAGGCCCGCCGCCCTCGCGGCCTCAAGAGGGAGCTCTATACGAGCTCCTAAATTGTAATTATAGGTCTTGTCAAGCTTCTTGTTCATTCTGTAGCTAGTGCTGCTAGTAGCATGAATGACCAAGACGTTTGGCAAGAACTACAGGGTGGGCCAAAAGTAATCACCCTATTGGAAGATGCTCTCATTTTCGCAAATGGCCGCTAATTTCTAATCTGTTTTGACATTTGTGGACTAGACAGATGTAGAATACATGTGAACAAGCCATGGAGCGATACACTCCCCGAGATCGCGGAATAATCGTGTCTAACTTTTTGCGTAACATAATTCGTCTGTGGTGTTGGCGCAGCGCGAATTCATGAGGCACATGTCTACCTCAGCGGGTACGTGAACAAGCCAAAGTACCGCTTCTAGGGCTTCGAAAATTCACGAGTGATACACGAGGACCCATTACACCCGCTCAAAGTGACTGCGTAGTGCGTTGTTCACGCTGGAGGAATCATCGGGTCATTTTTTTCGAGAATGCCGCTTGCCCTACGATAACAGTGGACGGTGCCATGTTGACCGAGTTTTTTCTGCCGCAATTGGACTAATTAGGACTGAGGGACATGTGATTCCAACAGTACGGAGCAACGGCACACACTGCGCGAGCCACAACCGATATTCTGAAGGCAGCGTTCCCGGGTCGCCGCATCTCTCGTTTTGGCGATTTGCACTGGCGCGCAAGATCGTCCGATTTAAACGTTCTAGACTTGTTCTTGTGGGGTTTTTTGAAGTTTCATGTTTACGTGAACAAGCTTAAGACTCTAGAAGCTCTCGAAAACAACATTCGACGCGAGTTCGAGAATCTGTCGCCCGAAATTCTCACCGAAGTGATGAAAAATGCCATAAAACGAGCCCGTATCTCAATCAATTGTGATGGCGCCCATTTGGCCGATATAATCTTCTCGACATTACCAATAAAATTCTAAAGGTTCATATAAACATAATCAGAAAACAGAATCAAAGTTTTTAATATAGAAAAAAAAAGAGAGCCAAACAACATCGGATGACTTCTTTTGGCCCACCTTGTATAATTACAATTTCTGTTAATCGGACTCGTGTAGAGCTCCCACATTTAATGAACTACAATACAATACAATAAAAATTATAAAATTCTATTTGTTTTTTTTTTCTGTTCGCCCGAGACGCAAGTCATTACATGTATTGTCCCTAGTGCATATGAAACTAGAATCTGTCCTATATTACTTTTTTATAAGTACCTACATGTTTTATTTTTATAAAACGATAATTAATAATTGCAATCACCCATACTATCCGAGTCATTACTTATCGGTATGGTGGCAAGATTATTTCATAGGAAAGTCAATACTATGATCTACTTACTTAAATTTCACAGTCGTGCCTTACTTGTGTTAATAGGGAATATTGTTATCAAATGTCAAACCAAATCGCTAATTGTGAAATACGCTCTTTTATGTAGGTATTGTTAATAAAACAAAAAGTTTACAAAACTTTATTTTATTTTTGTTTTTTTGCTCACGCCTTTGCCCTTGGACGTGGATCGAGACTCCTGAGCTGGTCCGTCGGCTTGCTGCGGCTCCTGCCGGATGCACCGCCTCTTCGGTGACGGATTCTCGTCATCGACCAACGCGGTGCTCATGGCAGCCCGCAACAAGCACGACAAGCTTGTTTCCTCGGGATCTTTAGCATTTGGTTGATCCGATGGGACCCAATCGCTTGGCATAGTATCTTCATCATTCCTGCAATTTAAGATGTAAATTGATTCATGAAAAATGACTATCTATTTGATAAAATAACTAAATAAAAACTCGTGAGTCAAAATTAAAAACCAGCAATTTTTAAGAAAGTATGCTCAAAGTCGACAAAAAAATGGTTTGTATTTAAAAAATCATGATACTATCTTGCACAAACTTGAATGAATTTCCTACGAATACTTAATTCATGAAAGTTAGGTAAAATTGAAACTACTTACATGATTACTTTTTCTAACAACAAGCTGGCCAGGCACTCGAAACTTAAATTTTTGATTGGATAGGATTTATGACAACCATTGACTTACGTTTTTTTTTTTGCTCTTTGGCAGGCTATAGTTGTTGCAGCATACATTCTAGTTTATTGTTAAAATTCATTTGTTTCAAATACGAAGGAAGTATCAGTTTTTTAAGTACAAAAGTACGTTATTCTCTATTTATAGTCAGACTAAATATACGGGTTATTTTTTAACTGCACATCAGCTAATAAATTACAGTTGCACTTAGCTGCGTTATCTGTTTGAAGCCACTGCCGGTTCATATTTCTATTTATCTTTCTGGCATGGTTATAATTGGGTCAGGTCAGTTTTTTTTATGGGTAAAAATCATCCACTGACTAATCTCGCCCATGTGTCATGGCGCTATTCAGTAGGTATGCCCGACTTTTCTTAGCAGTCCTGAAGCTCTGTTTGGCTGAACAATGGAATATCCATTTGGAACAAGGAACGAAATTGTACACTATTATTTTACAAATATATCATATTATTTTTGAATAAAATAATCCAGTTAGAACTAGGCTGTACGTTCCGATCATTAGTCTGGCATTGAAAGGCCATAAACAAAACAAAAAAATAGTAAGTTGTCATTTGCAATTTAGCCGTTAAAAATGGAAAGTGAAGTGTTTCTGTAAGTATTTTTTTTTAAATACAAATGTTAGACTTGGAATGTGTGTTTAAGTAATTTTCTTTGAAGTTATTAATGCCAATATTGTTAATTACCGAACCAGTAAGTTTACATCTTTTTATTTTTTTTTGTAGACAAGACGAAGACACAAACCCCAGCAACTGGGTCCCGTCGAAGACTATGCCTCCGACTGCCGCTGACTATGGGGGGTCAGCGGTGAGCAACGTAGAGCCCGGGGGAAGCGGCGCCGGGTCGAGTAAAATGACGGTTTTACTGCAGGCGGCGAAGAGAACCGTCATAATCGACGACCGGCCTGCCAAACGACCGTGCCTCGACCGACCGGAATTACCCATGCCCACGCCCAAAGGGAAAGGGGTGGGTAAGAAAACCAAACAAAAAATGAAAATAATCCAAGTTTGACTTTTTTTTATTGCGCGGTCACAAATGAAAGACATGTAGATAGTTAGGTACATAGAAACTTATAGACTTAGGTACTTATCCAAAATTGAGTGTTCAATAAATAGTGGGAATTATGAGTCGGATTTACAAAAAAATATTATAGTTTCTGTCAAATTTCTTGGTCATTTGTGATAGCTAAATAACTGAATCTTACTTTAAACCTCAGTAAATGGCGTCTGTATGAACTTATATTTGACAAGTAATTATAATGTTACGTACTTAAGTTGATTTATGCTAAAAACCGAGACTTGTGTTTTGTCAATAATAAAAGATTATTATGTGCCTGCGTAAAAATGATATCATCATTGTTAAATTAATTGTGTTGTCATGAAATTTCGTTAGGAATGAGTAAATCTTAGTTCAAATAAACGTCATTAGATGGCGTCTTTATCAACTTATATTTAACACGCAACGTTATCCAAGATCTGTTTATTTAATACTAAATTTAACTACCAAATATCGTATTTAAAATAACCTGTGTGAAGACACCCTTAGCGTTAATTATTTTACGATGTTTACGAAATAATAAAAATGAACAATGGACGCACAGGTGCGGCGCACCGCACTGGAAGCATATGAGTAAATTGTACGGACGCGCAGACGCGTCGGTTAGCACACCGTAGAAGTTCGAAAAACGCGCATGCGCGTTTGCCGCACTGATTGCGTTAAACCATTTTTTGATGACCTTCCAAACGATGTAAAACTGTCAAGCATCACTTCACTTTCAAGTCCAAGAACTACAAAATACTTGGCTCTTAGTCAACGGCAACAGCGTAGACAAAGAAAATCTCTAGCAGAAAGGTTAACTGAAGAGCCACCTACTAAATTAGTAAAAGCATTTACGGAAGCAATAACACACTCTTCTAGTTCATCGGATGTTTCTCACAAGACTAGTAGTAAAGAGATGGAATTAATAATAAACACGTGCATAGTAAATCCACAAAAAGCAATTGATATTTCAACGCAAATTAAAAACTCTAAGTAACAAAACCAGTCTTACACTCCCGAAGAAGCATTGGCTTTCATCATTGATGCAAACATAAGCGTAAATACATATAAATTTATGCGGCAAGACCTACTACGAAGAGGTTTTCCTGCCTATCCGCCTTATCAATCTGTATTGGGTTCTAAAAGTTTGTGTTATCCTAAATCAGAAATTCAAGTTAGTGAAGTCGAAGCATCGGTTTCATTGCAAGGACTCATGGACCATACTTTTGATAGAATAATTCAAACAATTGACCCAGTAATAGTGCAATATTGTGAACAAAATGGAATTTCGCAAATGGAGTGTATATTTGAAGTTTCTTGGGGCTTTGATGGTAGCAGTGGCCAATCCTTATACAAACAAAAATATTCTCAGGAACACTTTGACGAAAGTTGTCTTTTTACTACTACTCTTGTACCTCTCCGGATTTCTCATGAAAAAAATTACATTTGGATAAATCCATATCCACAATCATATCGATCTTGCCGGCCACTTCATGTCCAGTACCGAAAAGAAACACCAGAACTAATACTGACTGAAAAAAAGAACGTTGAAGCTCAAATTTCACAGTTGGGTCTATCATTTGCATACACCTCCAAAAATCAATTTATTACTGCTAAACCTCACTTAACACTGTGCATGATAGACGGCAAAGCTTTGAACGTTATTACTAATACTAAATCACCAATGACATGTCCAATATGCAAGTTATCTGCATCAGACTTTAACAATTTAGATCTTGCTTATGCTGTCCCACCTGAAGAAACGTCGTTAAAGTATGGAATTTCACCTTTACATGCGTGGATAAGAGTACTGGAATTTTTATTACACCTTTCCTATAAAAACTATCCAGCTGTGAAAATATGGAGAGTTCGTCGTAATACACCACAAGGAAAGATAATTGAGAAAAGAAAAGCTCAAGTTCAAAAAAAATTAATTAAAAGACGAACTGGGTTTATTAGTTGACGTTGTAAAACCAACTGCGGGTACAACTAACGATGGGAATACGGCCAGAATGGCATTAAATGATAAAAATTGAAAAAAAAATTGCCGAAATTTTAGAATTAGACCTGTGGCTAGTAGACAGCTTATATTATATATTGGTCACGATAAATTGTGGGTTACCAGTTGACTCAACTAAATTTGGACAATTTTGCAAAGATATTGCAGTTAAATATGTCACTACGTATGGATGGTACCCTATGACCGCAACTGTTCATAAGATTCTTATACATGGAGAACAAATAATCGATAGCTCAACTTTGCCTGTCGGGTTGCTCTCGGAGCAAGCTGCCGAATCTCGGAACAAATTCTGGCGCAGTGACCGAGAACATCATGCCAGAAAAATTGAACGGCAAAAAACAATGCTAGATTTGTTTCACCTGTACGCAACGAAAGCCAGGATACCCTTAATTTGCATTCAGAAGATTATTTATGAAGACAACCTCTAACATTTGCATGTTTAACTTGGTTCACGTAATTCTAATGAGAATTTCGTCAAAAATGCATTGTAAATAAATTCGATTAAATTTTGTAAATACATTTGTAAATATTTCTGTTTTGTATATTTTTTAGTTAATACTTGTTTTGTTAGTTAAGTATTATTATAGAATTAGCAATATCAGTTTTTTGCAAAGTACAATCTTAGGTTTGTAACAAACTGGTTAAGTACTTAATTTTGGTTTTAGGACGCAAATTTTTACCAAATCCTAAAGCGCCTGATCACTCATTCATAGCAACGACGTTTGAGCACATTGCTCATATCTAAATAACAGGCGTTTTGTAATGAAAAATATTTAGAAGCTATTATTTCCCATTTTCCATGGCTTTAGCAGTTGATTTTTTTTATGGTGATAAGTGACATATTTAACTACCATTTAGCTTTATTTGCGGATGCTACTAAACCCGGCCGCACACCAGGCATACAATTGTTTCTCTACAATTGTAGCGCCACATTTGAAACGCGATACATTTAACGCCCCCATATATTCCTACGTGAGCCCGCACACCGAGGAAACATTTGTAGCGGGCGCACTTTGTGGCGAGACGTCATCCGCGCTACAATAATTCAAGATCGAACCGGTTCGTTTTTTGTGTCGCGTTTCAAATGTGGCGCTACAACTGTGGAGAAACAATTGTATGCCTGGTGTGCGGCCTGGTTAACGCAGAATTAAAATCAGAAAAAATAAAATCTGAAAAACGTAAATATATTTTTTTCTCATTAAAAACTAACATTTTCGGACCGTAGTAAAGTGTATTAAATCTTTCACTATATTCTTAACAAAGTGAAGATACCAAAAACATATCAGCTTTATTTATATCCAAGTAATATATATTTTTTTTTAATTTTCTATATAAAAAAAATAATAAACTTTAGACGTATTTTTTTCAAAAACTATAAAGATTTGGCACATGGGAGTTATTGTCCGAAGTTTGTCGTATTGAAATGCGTCTCGTACTGAATTTAACTCAAAATGTCAGGTCCAAGGGTATTTGGGAACATAGTGCGGTGGAAGACTTACTGCGGACGTCGACCAACCCAGCCGAAGTTATGAAGGCGTTGGACGAGGAATTCGGACACCCAAACATGGTCTTAGAGTGTGCTCTGCGGAAAGTGCGTCACAGTGCGTGCGTTACCAAGAGTAACCGAAAGTGGTCGTGAACTGAGGAAATTCTCCTCAACTGTGCGTAATTGTGTATCACTATTACGGAATGTGCACGCTACGGGATATTTGAACAATCCTCAACTGGTAAGGGAACTTTTATATAAATTGACACCTGTGCAGCGCGCTCAATATGGAGATTTTGCGATGGGCGTGGCCTCCAGCCAAGGAATTGACGTACGTGTGTCACCTAGCCTAGAGGTATTGTCGGAGTTCCTAAGTCACCTAGCTCGGGCTACGTCTTTCTATGTGCAAATGGAAACACCCCTGTTTCCATTTGCACATAGAAAGACGTAGCCCCATCAGCGCCGGTCGTCAAGCAACATCAGAAGAGCGCCCCCAAGCAGACTCCCAGAAACGTAAACGTTCAGCGCCTGCACGTTCAAAGTGAGAGCCAGTCGCAGCAACCATATGAAATTCAGTGCAAATTATGTAAAGAAAAGCATAACCTAACAAAGTGTGACAAGTTCACTAAGCTCAGCGTGGACGATACGTGGCAGCACGTCAAAGACACTCGCCTGTGTTTCAAGTGCATAGTGAACGTCATCCCAAGAACGTGTGCAGAGAGAATTAGTGCCCTACGTGCAGCTACAATCATCACGCCTTGTTACATTATGAAAAGGGAGCCACGGAGAGTGTAACTAACGTCAGTGAATATCATGGCAAATCGTTACTTAAAGTGTTACCTGTGTGTGTAACTGTAGGTGGAGTCACACATGATACGTACGCTCTGCTGAATGACGGGGCCACCGTGTCGCTGGTGGACGCCTCGTTGACAGGGAAGCTCAGAGGACGTAGGACTTGATTTACCTTCGCAGACTGTGCCGGCGGCGCTGCTTGCGGAGCACGCCCACCTGCGCGACTTGGGCTGCGGAGAGATGGTCGGTGCCAAGCCACGTCTGCTGCTGGGTCAGGACAACTGGGAGCTGCTTGTCGGCCGGGAGATGCGCCGAGGAAAATCAGGTAAGCAGGTAGCTTCATTGACCGAGTTAGGCTGGGTAGTGCATGGGCGGGCCCGCAGGTAGAGGACATAGGCCGGTGGAAGAGTCAGAGAGCTATCGGGAATCGACTTCTGCTGCTGCGTAGTAGATTCAAATGTAGAACTTCATGATTTAGTTAAATGTCAATTCGAGTTGGAAGCGACAGGCATTTCGGACTTAGGTATCCTAGAAAAGACTAGCCGGTTGAATAGCAATGGCCAATGGGAGGTGGGGCTGCTGTGGAAACAGGACAGTCCACAGCTCCCGGATAATTACACCTGTGCCCGGCACCGCTTGACCGGTATAGTCCGCAAATTAAATAGAGATCCTGAGTACGCAGTGGCCTACCAAGCGCAGGTGAGCAGGCTGGTCGACAAAGTGTATGCCAGCGAGGTGGAGGGTAGCGTCTCAGACCCGGTGTGGTACTTACCCCATTTTGGGGTAAGCAACCCGAATAAACCAGGCAAGTTGCGCCTGGTCTTTGACGCTGCCGCCACGTTCCAGGGAACATCCATGAACGACAACTTGCTGGCTGGCTCAGACCTGCTCAACTCGCTGCTAGGAGTTCTGTTCAAGTTCAGGTTAGGCCCCATAGGGTTCACCGGAGACATTGCTGACATGTTCATGCGCGTCAAGATACGAGAGCAGGACCGTGGAGCTCAGCTGTTCTTATGGCAGTCGGCCGCTGATAGCGAGCCTCGTGTCTACGCCATGAGTTCAATGATCTTCGGTGCAGTGTCATCACCGTCCTCAGCGATTTTCATATTGAATAAGAACGTGTCACGTTTTATAGAAGAGTACCCCGAGGCAGTAGCAGCCATCCATGCGAAGCATTACATGGATGACTACCTTGACAGCACGTGGTCGGTAGAGCAGGCTAGCAAGCTAGTCGCCGACGTGACCCACATCCACGCCGAGGGCGGGTTCCGTATACGGGGGTGGGTCACGAACTCTGAGGAGTTAAGGGCGCGACTGAAGCTGGACATGCCGGACCGCGTCGCCATGGAAAACTGGGACAATGCCACTGAGAGGACGCTAGGGTTGATGTGGTCACCCATCACTGACCAATTCGCCTTCGACACGTCGTTTAAGAAAATTCCTAGTTGATGGGGAAGTCGTACCCACCAAGCGGGAGTTTTTACGTGACGTCAGTGTTCGACCCCCTGGGTTTCCTGTGCCCGTGCGTGATTCAGTCACGCATCCTGATGCAGCGGATATGGCGCACACATATGGCGCAGTGGGACGAGCGACTGAGAGAGGCAGAGGCGAGGTCGTGGTTCGAGTGGCTACATAACCTACGCGCAGTGGACAGGGTAGCCATCCCTAGATTGTATGGGCTGAACCTAGGTAACTTAGAGTTACATGTTTTCGGTGACGCTAGCGAGTCCGCCTACGCCGCAGTCGCTTATATAGCGGGATACAATGAACTCGGTGAAAGGCAAGCTAGTTTCGTCCTAGGTAAGGCAAGGGTGGCCCCTCAAAAGGTAATCTCTATCCCACGCTTGGAGCTGCAAGCAGCGGTGTTAGCTTGTAGGATAGCCTCCACAGCAGAGCGGGAACTAGGTGTAGAGATTAAACGTAAGCATTTCTGGACAGATAGTCAAACAGTTATGAAATGGATTAATTTCGATGCCGCTGACTTCCAGCGGTTTGTGTCCCACCGTCTGACTGAGATAGACTCTCAGTCAATGAAAGCGGACTGGCGCTGGGTTCCCTCGGCGCTGAACCCAGCTGACAAAGCCACCCGGTTGGACTGGCCGAGTAGTTGCGACGAGTGGTTGTCGGGTCCGGCTTTCCTCCGCAGTCCACAGGAGCAATGGCCGGTGGACTTCGGAAGTAGCGCGGAGATGGAGGAAAGTCTAGAAAGAGTAATGAGAGTGAACATGCTTGGCGCACGACACCCGAACGATTGTCAACATGGACAAGCGTTGTGCACGTGGTAGCTTTGCTAATGATGTTTACTAACCGCTGCCGTAGGCGTCGTGTTTCAGCCGCTGTCACAGCTGAAGACCTGAGAGAAGCCGATCTGCGCCTGCTGAGATTGACACAGGCCGAGAGCTACACACAGAGGAGGTCGCACTGCGAGAGGGCCGAGCGCTGCCCAAGAACAGCAAGCTGAGAGCGCTGGACCCTATGCTGTTCGAGGACGGGCTGCTTCGAGTTCGCGGCTGGCTGGGCGCCTGCAAGGAGCTCGTCTTCGGGGCGCGCCATCCCATCATCCTCGACGGGAGGCACCCTCTCACACGGAAGCTAGTACACAAATATCATGTAGCGTCTCTGCACGCTAACCAAGAAGCGGTAGTCAACAATATACGAGAGAAATATTAGATAACTAATTTGCGGTCGACCGTGAAAACGGTAGCCGCACAGTGTCAAATGTGTCGTATCCACAGGAGCAAGCCTGCGACACCTAAGATGGGTACCTGCCGTCGGCGAGGTTGGAGGTCACACGACGAGCCTTCGTCCACTGTAGGGTGGACTACTTCGGCCCATGGAAGTGGCCGTCGGGCGGCGCCGTGAGAAGAGGTGGGGCGTGCTCTTCACGTGCCTCACCACGCGCGCCGTCCACCTGGAGCTGGCTGCGTCGCTGAGCGCTGACTCGACGATACTGGCGCTGAGGCGCCTGATCGCGCGCCGCGGCTGTCCCGCGGACATATACTCCGACCGCGGGACCAACTTCGTCGGGGCACACTCCGAGCTCCACGCAGCGCTGCGAGAGATCGACCACGACCGCCTCGAGAGCGAGGCAACCGGCCGGGGCATCGCCTGGCACATCAACCCTCCCGCGGCCCCACACATGGGCGGCTGCTGGGAGCACTTGGTGCGCTCGGTGAAGAACGCGCTGCGAGCAACCCTGAAGGAGCGCGCGCCCCGCGAGGAGGTCCTTTACACCCTCCTGGCGGAGGCCGAGCTGGTCATCCACAGCCGGCCGCTCGCCTAAATCAGCTGCGACACCGAGCACCCAGTGGTGCTGACGCCTAACCATCTCCTGCTGGGCTCCGCCGCGGGAGATGCACCGTGCACGAGACGACATGCTGCCGACGTCGACTCACGCCGCATGTGGCGGCGAGTCAACGCGCTGGCCGATCTCTTCTGGCGACGGTGGCTGCGCGAGTACCTGCCGACGTTGCAACGACGTGGAAAATGGTGCGGTGACGTGCCGAACGTTAGAATTAATGACGTGGTAGTCATAATAGACGATAATAAGCCGCGTAGTCAATGGACGAAGGGTGTAGTCCCAAATGTTCACCCGGGATCCGATAGTATTGTTAGTCGTTGTTACGGACGCCGAGTCCCCACAATGCTAATTAGAATAGTGTAATTACCAATAAGTATAAAATTGAGTACATAAGAATGTATGGGAACGTATTGAGAAACCCAATAAGGAAAGTGGCGCCGCTTACAGGCAACTAAATGGTGCCACGAGCAGGTTTCGACAAGTCTCGACATGTCGGGAGCAGGTTCCGGCCTGACTCCATGCTGCTCCACAAGGATTGGTGGAGACGAGGGATTTTCAAAGTTTGACAGATGTTTCCTCCCACGACTTGCACCCCTACGACCGAGATACAAGTAGGTATAGGTCGAAATTCCCATTGAATTACTTCAGCCCGCGCCGCTGAGCCGTAGTTTTAAAAGATCCCTTAAATAATCTTATGCAGTATGCTCGATCCAGTCCGTCCCTTGCTGCCCTCCCCCAGCGACGCCCTAAGCCGAGGCCCGTACCCCACCTGGGGTGCCCTTAGCGTAGTCGCTTAGTTTCGAAGTAATTAAGCCCTGGCTGGAGGCTTTGATCCTAGTGTCGAGGCCGCCACAGGCAAGTCCAGTTAAGCAGCCGACAACCTCATAGGTTGACCTGCGAGAGGCCACTCAAAAAAAAAAACCATTGAATTACAGTTCGTCGGATACAGCAGTGGAATCAAGAAGTAACTCTGAAGAAGTAGTGGTGCTAGTAAGTCTTTATGTAAATACTCTTATGTGCTCTCTCTTGTGTATATTATGTGTCTTATTTGAACTCTTTTATGTGAACTTTATGTGACTCTCTATGTGCATCTTATTGGAACTATTTTATGTGTGATTATTGTGAACTCTTTGTATATATTATTTGTGATCGTATATAAAAACTTAAGTGAACTCTTAATTAGCGTTAAAGTCAGACTGATCTTAGTATAAATATAGTGAATTATAGAACGTTGAATAAGTGTTTTATTGAGCTATCGAACTGTTACGGACGCCGAGACCCCACCATGCTAATTAGAATAATGTTACGGGCACCGAGACCCCATAATGCTAATAAGAATTATGTAATTACCAATAAGTAATCATTAGAGCACAGAAGAATGTATAGAAACATAGTAAGAAACCCAATAAGGAAAGTGGCGCCGCTTACTGGTAACTAAACGGTGCCACGAACAGGTTTCGACAAGTCTCGACAGGTCGGGAGCAGGTTTAGGCCTGACTCCATGCTGCTCCACAAGGATTGGTGGAGACGAGGGAATTTCAGAATTTAACGGATGTTCCCTGCCACGACTTGCACCCCTACGACCGAGATAGAAGTATAGGTTGGAATTCCCATTGGATTACGGATTCGCCCAGTTGCCCAGTGAGGTTAACCTACTCGCGCCGCTCGGACCCATCTCGCCAACCGGCTAACCCTTTGTGTTGTCGTAGGTACTGGTTCCGGCCAGTACTTGCGGTAGCACACAGGGGAGGCCGCCTCGTCGCTACTCGGTGAGGAGACTCACCGTGGTGGTCGCAGGGGCAACGTGCCAAAAATTAATTCTCAACAAAATAAAAAGTGCGTCTACCCGAAAATAGCCGACACTATTTTCGAACAAAAATAAATTGTGAAGTGAAGTCAAGTTAAAACTTTAGTTATCAGATAGCGGTTTTTGCCGTTATCTGATAACGACATTTTTAAATAAACAAAGTGATTTTGTGTAAGTGACTAGAACAATAAAATTGTGATGTCATCAAAAAAGCCAGGAGCTCGGAGCTCGTTTGGAAGCGACTCCGACGCACCCAGCCATCAGTTGGGGGACCGGTCGATGTCGCTCCCACATATTGGGTCAATCACCAGGCTCACCGAACTACTGTGGAAGCTACTACCACAGATAGTTTCGGCACGCAACCCATTTCAAGTCCTCATCAGCGCCGTGCCACAGATTGCGGAGATCTTCACCGGCCACTAATGGCCAAAACGGTGAGGATCCTCCACTGGAACGCCCGAGGCCTCCAGAGGAAGGTCGCTCCCCTCCGCCTCCTCCTCAAGGAACAACAAATCGACGTGGCGCTAATAAGCGAAACGCACCTGGGACCTACCGACAGAATTAGGATCCCAGGTTACTATGTCTATAGGCAGGACGAAAAGTCGGCAGCCGGCACAAACTACCGTGGTCTGGCGGTACTAGTGAAGCGAAGAGTCGTCCACCAACCCCTACCCCTGACGCCTCCACCCACCACGCTCTACGCGCTGGGTGTCCAAATTCATGTCGCCGGCGAGGACCTTAACATCTTCGCGGCCTACATCCCGCCCGCAACACGTTACGACGTCGCAGAGTTGCGGGCGATCCTCCTGTAGTCGTCGCGGCCGACGCTCCTGGCCGGCGACCTCAACTGCAAACACTCAGCGTGAATTCGAATTCATCAAACCGCGGGGGCATTCGACTCTTCGCTGATGCGCAGGCCCACAATTACGAAGTGGAGGGTCCGGAAACTCCGACTCATTACCCGGACTTTCACCAGTACGCGCCGGACGTGCTGGACATTGTATTGCACAAGGGCCTGAACTGCCAGATCACCCAACAAGTCCTGGACGACGAGATGCTGTCGGATCACCAACCTGTCCTCGTCGTCCTCGCCGGCATGCCAATTAGACTTTCGCCACCAGCGCCACGTCGAAGCACGGACTGGACCAAGTTTCAAGAAGTGATGAAGGCCACCACACCCACCTGGCCTGTTGTCTCCTCCGCGGACGTCAACAGACTGGCGGAAGAGGTCACCGTTTGCATTCAACGCGCCTTAGAAGAGGCGACTACCACAATACCGCAGCCGCAGGGGAAAGTCTTCAGGCCCCTGCCGCGACACCTGCAAGAGTTGGTCGCCGAGACAAGGCGCCTTCGCAAACGGTGGCAGCAAACTAGATGTCCTGTGCAGAAGGCACAGCTGAACCGTCACGCGGAGAGAGTCAGAGCCAAGCTCCAAGCGCATAACGCCGAGAGCTGGGACGAGTACGTCAATTCCACCGAGGGCGACTGGCCGGCAATCCACCGACTCTGCCGGCGGTTAACCAGCACCCCAGCTCCGGTGCGCCCACATAGCGGCGGGGCGCCGAGATACTCCGCAGCAGACCGTGCAGAGATCTTCGCCGAATGCCTGGAGCGTCAATTCCAGCCGAACCCGACTGTTGACCAAGACCACGTCGCAGCAGTCGAGAGGCACCTTGAGGAGTACTTCGCCTCGCTGATAGCTCCCGAGGAAGATCCTATTTTCGTCTCGCCAAACGCCGTCAGACGCGCCATCCTTCTCACAAAGCCGAGAAAAGCCCCCGGGGCGGACGGCATCACCAACACAGCGCTGCGCCACTTGTCGTACCGATCGGTTGCGGCCCTGGCGCGCCTGTACACGGGGGTGCTGCGCACGGGGGTCTTCCCTGGCTGTTGGAAGGAAGGGCGCGTCATAATGCTGCCCAAGGCGAACAAGAATGTCCTGAAGCCGGAGAGCTATCGGCCAATAACATTGCTGCCTACTATGTCCAAGGTGTTTGAGAAACTCCTGCTGCGACACCTAACTCCTCATCTGACTCCACGTCCGGAACAGTTCGGGTTCCGCTCAGAGCACAGTACGACGCTCCAGTTGTCGAGGGTACTGCACCTACTCACCGCGGCTCTGAACAAGAAAGAGCGGTCGGTTGCAGTATTCCTCGACATGGAAAAGGCATTTGACAGAGTCTGGCACGAAGGCCTGATATTAAAGATATCCCAGACGGGCGCGCCCCGTCGCGTAGTAAAGGTGGTCTCCTCCTTCCTCCAGGATAGGTCCTTCAAGGTGGTGGTCGTTGGCGCACTCTCGAGCGCCCGCCGGGTCGCGGCCGGCGTACCGCAGGGTAGCTGCCTCTCGCCGGTCTGCTACTCATGTTACACCGACGACATCCCCACGACGCAGGACACCTCGCTCGCGCTGTACGCAGACGACGCCGCGTACATCGGGTCCTCGCTTAACGCGAGACACGCGGCCGTCAAAGTGCAGCGCGCACTCGACCTACTTCCCGGATGGCTGTCGAAGTGGAGGTTATCGGTGAACGTGGGCAAGACCCAGGCACTGCTCGTCGGGTCTGCTCGCCTCCCACCACCTCTCCAACTGCAAGGAGCCGACATCGCCTGGACACCCCAGGCGAAATACTTAGGGGTCACCATAGACCGTCGGCTCTCTATGAGAGGTCACGTTCGGCAGGTCGCTGCCAAGAGCAGAGTAGCCCGCGCGCTGCTCCGTCCAGTGCTCACCTCCCGCCTCCCGCTGCGTGCCAAGCTGGGCGTGTACAAGACGTACATCCGCCCGATCACCACGTATGCCGCCCCAGCCTGGCTCGCCCTCACCAGCGAGACCAGCAAGAAGTGCCTCCGGGCGCAACAAAACGTCGCGCTCCGGTTCGTCGTGAACGCCCCCCCGCTGGTAAGGAACGACGTGATACAGCGGGACCTCAAGATTGAGAGCCTGGACCAGTTCTGCGCCCGTCTCGCGTCCAACATGTTCGCGCGCGCCGACGCTTCTGCCTGGCCGCATGTCAAAGACATAGCGCCATGGCACGCTTGGCCTCCTGACGCGAGGCGGTTCCCCCGTGACCTCCTGCCGGACGTGAAAACTCCCCCCCCCCCCAGACTTGACGCCTGAGTGAGTCACTGCTCACCGACACGTGACTCACTCAAACAAAAGACACTCCACAACAGCACACGCACCTGGTGTACGTCGTGTGCTAAGTTAATATAGGCATGACGTGCACCAGCCACCGTGCAACAGACAAGCATGACTCCACACATATCCAACTCACGCAAAGGACGCGTAGCGCGGATGCGCGTCTGATGCCCACATGAGCGGTGCCACTCACCTCAATACCGCTCACACTCCCACCACGTCCCCTGAGTCTGAAGCGTGACCGGCTCGACCTGGAAGCGTGACAGACGGGGGTCCTCACGCCCAGTAGGGAGCGCCCCCAAAGCCGGTATTCTCGTGTCGGTCAGTCCTTGCTGGGCCTCCTCCGGGGCACCGGGGGTCTCACCTGGCGGGGTCTGATCGCCGAGATAACGCGAAGAGACGGCACTGCTGGAGCAGTGCCGTGGCGCTCCTACTGTACACTATCATCCACACCCAGGCAGGCTGCGTACGCGCGCCTGCCACGAATCCACCGCCGTTTAGGCAACAACAACGCAGAGCCCGTATTCACGGGCTCCTAACCCGATTCTGCGGGAAAAAGGCAGAGCCTGTACCCCGCCCGCCGCGCCCTCTTGCGGGGACGTAGCGATTTCTACGGATTGGATTACAGTTCGTCGGATACAGCAGTGGAATCAAGAAGTAACTCTGAAGAAGTAGTGGTGCTAGTATAGTAAGTTCTTATGTACAGTCTCTTATGTGCTCTCTCTTGTATATTTGTGTCTTATTTTATGTGCATCTTATTAGAACGATTTATGTGTAATTATTGTGAACTTTTGTAAATATAATAATTGTGATCGTATATAGGATATAAGTGAACTTTAATTTGTGTTAAATTCAGACTGATAAATATAGTGAATTATTGAACGTTGAAAGTATTTTACTGAGCTATCAAACCAAGTAAAAATAATACAGTCCACACCGTACAGTTTCTCTGGTCCAATCGACCCGGATCAAGTATAGTCCAGTCAATAGTGAATTTAGGGTTTAAATTCAGTGCTCAGTGCACTGAATTTAAACCCTAAGTTAAAGTAAGACCTAGAATCAGTGTTTTCAAAGTCTTAGCGTCAGTGTTGAACTTTAAACTAAATTCAGTGAATTTTAAAAGTAATAGAAGCAGTGTTTATGGGAGTACTAGAACCAGTACTCAGTTAGCTTCAGTGTTTTGAATAAGTACTAGAACGAGTACTTAACAGTATTAGCTTCAGTGTTTGCAGGAGTACGAGAACGCGTACTCAGTTAGCTTCAGTGTTTTGAATAAGTACTAGAACGTGTACTTAACAAGTATTAGAGTCAGTGTTGCACAGTACTAGAACCAGTACTTAGAGTCAGTGTTGCACAAGTACTAGAACGAGTACTTAAAAGTTATTAGAGTCAGTGTTGGCAACTTTTACTAGAGCCAGTGTTGTTAACAAGTATAGTAGAGTCAAGTTAACCAGTGCTAAAGTAAATAAGACCTAAAATGGTTGTAACAAGAAGCCAGAACGACCTAGCTGAGCTAGAGGAGCAGAGGCGCGACGAGATGCGCCGACGTCAAGCTGAACGTATTCAGCAAGAGAGAATCAGACGACTGTCGCTCAATCCGCCAGCATCACCACAGCCGGAGAGCATGATTGGGCGTACCACCACTACTGCAGACCTCACAACTGCAGGACCATCGGGGCGACAAGAAGTAAGATCGCCAGCGCAGTCGGTGAGGTCAACCGCGACTGTCAGAACAAGGATACGGCTGGCTGAACTCGAGGCTGCTGAAAAGCTGGCTGCCATACGTCGAAAGGAGCTGGACCTGGAAGCCGAGCTGGTCAAAAAGAGACTGGCTGTGGACGTCTCTGTAATTCAAGATGAGGAGAGCGTCCACGAGGAGCCCACCCAGGGGGAACCTCAGCACAACAAGGTCGACCGATGGCTGCGCGCCAACCCGCCCATCACACGGGAGGAGTTTGGAGGACGCATAGACAGCAGGGAGGAGAAGCAGTTACGCTTCGACTGTCCGGCCTCGAGAGCAAGATCGCCCACGCCGACCAGGGGAAGGAATAGCATCGAGCAACTGGCTGCGACCCTGGAAAAGATGGCCAGGCCACGACTCCGGCACACAGAGTTACCGTCATTTTCGGGTGCCGTCAGTGAATGGCTGCCGTTCAAGGCCGCCTACAACGACACAACAAGTATGTACAGCGTGTCGCCTGCGGAGAACCTGCAAAGATTAAGAAGCTCGCTATAAGGTGAAGCGAGAGACGCAGTGTCAGCACTGCTACACACCGCCACTGATCCTGAAATCATAATGAAGACATTGGAACAGTGTTTCGGACGGCCTGAAGTCATGATTGATAAGGCACTTGAGGAACTAAGAAGAATGCCAGGCACATCAGCGAGCGAACTGAACGGATTCGCTATCAAGATTCAAAACACAATATGCGTGTTAAGACCGATCGACCGTAGGGGCTAATTATATAACCCCTACTAACGAGAGAAATCATAGAGAAGCTGAGCCCGCACCTAAAGTCAAGATGGTGCGACTACGCAATAGAAAACGAAGGGACAGTAGAGCCTGAGGTTGTACTCCTATCCAGATTCCTTATGCGTGAGGCAGACAGGGCGTTGCGATACACTTACGTCCCGTCAGCAAGCAGCGCATCCGCACCCATGAAAAAGGAAACAAGGCCTGCTGCACCTGTGAAGAGAAAAGCTACGACAGTGTATGCTACAACCGATCGCGCTGGCGAAGAGGACGTCCAGTGCCCCAGCTGCAAACAGAAACATGAACTCACACAGTGCCCCAAGTATAAGGCGCTGTCAATAGACCAACGCTGGAGACACATCTCCAAAAAACAAGAAAACAAGATGCGCTTCAAGTGCGCCCGGAAGGCATAGGCGCACTGAGTGCAGGGAGAAACCGTTCGTGTAAAAAAAAAAGTTGAAAAAAAAAAAACAACTTTCCGGATGCGTTATTTTTTAAATATTGGCACACTCCAAATTCAATAGAACGACGTCTACGTGTATGTTGTTTTACTTATTTTTCAATACACTTACTCGAAAACTGCCTCTTATCGCACTCCTATTACGTTCAATATAGCATGTATATCACCCAAGTGCTTTTTTGAGTTTATCAGAACAAGGGCTTTTTTATTCCTTCCTTATCGTCACGGTTAAGAGTGATTTTTTTTTACTTCATTTATCGAATCAGGCGCGAGGTGTCCCCCACGGGCGCTGGACGACCCCCACAAAATTATAAACTGTTCAGAGCAGATTTGAATGCTATTACTAGGTACTGTATAATTATATTTCTACTGTATGTTTGAGATACGATTAAACATTTTTCTTTCTTTCTTTATTTCACAAGTCGTAAGTGTATTGAAAAACATCGTTTGACACACGTGCAGATTTGTCATTGCAGCCCTCGGCTCCATAACACACTCGCCTACGGCTCGTGCGAATTTCGCCTCGGTCACAATGACAAACTTCCTGCACTTGTATCAAAATGTACTATTATCATATAATTATAATATTATTCCAATTAATAATCTAAAAAATATTAAAATGTATAGTCCGTCGGTAATGGAATAAATGTATTATATAAAATTAAAAGTGTAGAAACGTACAAAACTTGGTTATTTTTACCTTCTGAATGTTGGTACTGTCAAAACTTCGTAAAAATTTACTTTGTGGTCTCAATCTCAAAACTTTCGTCCAGCTGCAACGTTCAACGTGCAAGTTAGTAAAATTAAATTTTATTTGATAGTATAAATTTTGCATTTCCTCAGTTTTTTTTTTTTTAATTTAGTGTGACTAATTAAGTATTATTGATGATTATTTTTCGCAGATCGTTGATATGGGCGGAAAACTCTCAAGGTAAGACTAAAAATTGCAATAAATAAGTACCTATCAAACTTTTAAAACGCAAACCGATCGTTGATATGGGCGGAAAACTCTCAAGGTAAGACTAATCATTGCAATAAATAAGTACCTATCAAACTTTTAAAACGCAAACCTGTTACTTTGAATTTTATACCGCAATTGACGTTATATTTACGTTTAGTTCAGGTAGATCCAAGTGGTTCTTGTTTTATGTACAGATGATGATCAAGTATTACGGCTCCACGGCGGTATGACGGTGATTGCAACTTTATTACTAGTAATATGCGAAGTGTTATAAGTACTAACATGGTGTGGAAACAAACATGGAATGTTTTGGGCTTTGAGCGTACCTAGTAATGAAAAAGCTTGTTTAATAATGTTTCTTGTGTACGCATGTAATCTATTAAGTTTTTGCATGGTTTGAATATCCTTTTTAGAATCACAGAATGCTGCGGCAGCAGCGCGCCGCGCCGCACAACGCCGCTCGACGTGGACGAGGTGGAGGTGGCCGCTGATGCCATCGCGGACGAGGAGTAAGTACCTACCTAGGACTAGTTGTGAGCTATTCAATTTTCAGCTTCATATAGCAAAATGATGTTTAAATATAAATGACCTTCTATATAAGACCTTTTTGTGACTTTTTCTGTACCTATGTTAACCTAATGTTGGACCGATGACTTAGTGAGGGTTGCGGGAATCCGATAGATGTGAGACGCACGGGACTGGTCATTATAGCGAGACCTGGGGAGGCCTTGTCCAGTAGTGTACGTCTTGGTTGAAACGATGAATTTGTAGTTACTACCTATCGAAAAACTAAATGGGTAAATGCGAGGCGGATTCGCACCTTGTAGGTTCCGTACTATAGTCAATAGTTTAATTCTCAAGATTTTCCGAATCACATTTTTTTTTTAGTGACGTGACAATAAATTTACAGTTTTCAAATGTATTCATGCACCTTGCTTTGTGCCAGATTTCAGGATTATAGGCTAACGGGAAGTATCCTATGAATTTTCTGTCCTCACTCGAGTTTCGAAATATAGGTACCTACGTTTTTTGCTACATAGCGGCTGTACCTATCTTCTTTTTTTTTGTCAGCTTTAAGGCTGACTTGAGTTTACGGTTTTTAATTGAACACAATAACCCACGCGTTCTCGAGATAAACGGTCTTTATAGATAAATGGACGGACAACTAAGTGGTCCTATAACGGTTCCGTTTTTTCTTTTGAGGTACGGAACCCTAAAAACGATGAAGTTGGTATTTTTTTATATCGGACTATATTATTATGATGTTTTACAAAAACATTGTTTCTGTACTAAATACATTATATTTTACAGAATGCGGGCCGACGAGCGCAGGCTCCGTGACCTGCTCCGCCTCGCCGTGATGGCAGAGCGCCGAGCCACGCTGCTCCTCGAGCAGCGGCAGCGGCGGCGCCTACAGCGTGAAGAGGTCCTGCGCCTGCAGGAGAATTGGCGCGCGGCCTTGGGTCTCGTCAAACTTCGGGTCAGATGATCAAGAACTATAATTACAATTTTTGTTAATCGGACTCGTATAGAGCTCCCACGTTTAATGAACTTAAGGTGGATGGATGGTGGATGATTTAAAGTGTACTCATTCCGATTACGAGGCCTCGTAAGAGTCCCGTATCTTTATTTTTCGTCACTACCTCCCCGTGCCGTGAGTGGGTAATTTGTGCGCCTGCTGCCTTCCTTGGATGTAGTAGCCGTTTTTCAGGCTCCCTCTCCGGAATCGAACCCTGATTCCCCGTTACCCGTGACAACCATGGTAGTCGCGGAGACTACCATCGAGAGTTGAAAAGGCAGACATTTGAAAGATGCCTCGCCGGTACTGGACCATGTGATCGGCGCGTGTGATGCGAGGCCCTCCGTAGATTGGTTTTGATCTAATAAAAGCACTCATCCCATCACTGGTCAGAGTGCTGATATACACTTCGAGATACGACTCCTCTTGTAAGGACCTTCATCTTGGCGAAATAAAGAGGTTCTGCTCAAACGGTAACCCAAAACCAGGAAGCTCGGGAATGTTGAACTCTCAATTGAATCGCGCTGTTTAACAGGAGCTTGCTAATATGAATGCACTCACTCCTGAGAAAATAATGCAAGCACAGGTGTACGCTCGCCGTAGTCAGCTGCAAGTCGAAGAACTACGGCTATCAGATTGGAACGGTTTCGTAGAACTCACCGACGAATGCAAGTTCGGCCTCGCCCTGTTCCAAACTGCGCAGCCCGAACATCTCAACAACCGTTCCTGTACCGCTGAAAGATCACAAAGTAAAGAGAGAAGTTCGAATAACCTTCCTAAAAGATATAAGTGTGACACAAATGCCCATGCCCTCATTGATGCATTCAATCGCAGGGCACTAATGCAATATATTATTATTATATATTATTATTTAGTCACGCCTTGTGGGCGGGCTAATTCGCGATATAAACGAGAAGATATCCGCTAAGGACAGATGGATTCTATTCTACTTCATTAACGACATTGTAGAGATCGAACATGTTTTAAACAACTTCTTGAGTTTTGATCTACCGCCAATACTACATCCAGCAGAGAACGAGATACAATTCAAGACAATTGGTCAATACTTATTGCTAGCGACGTGCGAGCGAATGAGGCGACGTATCACCTCCGGCCTTGGCCTCAGATGCTTTTTCTACGCCATCTCGCTTATCGCACGGTTCGCACTGGATGGGAACACAACGTCGCTGAGCGCATTGATTATCCACGTAGCTATGTGGATCAGCGAAGGCACATGCGATGATTGCCTAATTAAGTTAATGCGCTTATTAAGAGGGAAAACTAGATGCGAATACAACATATACCTCGATGACTTTTTTTCGCCAGCCCAATCAGTGAGATCTACGACGACTGTCACAACAAGGGTACGGCTAGCCGAACTCGAGGCTGCTGAGAAACTGGCTGCCATACGACGAAAGGAGCTGGACCTGGAAGCCGAGCTGGTCAAGAAGAGACTGGCTGTGGACGTCTTCGTAATCCATGACGAGGAGAGCGCGGTCCACGAGGAGCCCAACCAGGTGGAACATCAGCACCAGAAGGTCGACCAATGGCTGCGCACCAACCCGTTCATCACACGGGAGGAGGTTGGGGGACGCATAGACAGCAGAGAAGAGAAGCAGCTGCGCTTCGAGACCTCGAGGGCAAGATCGCCGACGCCGACCAGGGGAAGAAACAGCATCGAACAATTGGCTGCAACCCTAGAGAAGATGGCCAGACCACGACTCTGGCATACCGACTTACCCACTTTCTCGGGTGCCGTGAGCGAATGGCTGCCGTTTAAGGCCGCCTACAACGACACGACGAACATGTGTGATGATCGACAAGGCACTAGATGATTTAAGAATGCCAAACCAGGTACGTCAGCGAGCGAACTAAACAGCTTCGCAATCAAAATTCAGAATACGATATGTGTACTGAAGACCATCAACCGTGGGGGCTACCCCTGTACAACCCCCTACTAACTAGGGAAATATTAGAAAAGCTGATCCCGCACTTAAAATCGAGATGGTGCGACTTCGCAGCTGATAATGAAGGGACATCAGAGCCTGAGATAGTACTTTTATCTCGTTTCCTTATACGTGAAGCAGATAGGGCGTTACGCTACACATACGCCCCGTCAACAAGCAGCGCATCCACTATTATGAAAAGGGAAACAAGGCCTGCTGCACCTGTAAAACGAAAGGCTACCACCGTGTATGCTACGACCGATCGCGCTGGCGAAGAGGGCGTCCAGTGCCCCAGATGCAAACAGAAACATGAACTCACACAGTGCCAACGCTGGAAATGTGTAAAAGAAAACAAGATGTGCTTCAAGTGCGCTCGCAAGAGGCATAGGCGCACTGAGTACCTACAGGGAGAAACCGTGTGGTGTAATATTACAAGTGTAGAAACGTACAACAAAACTTAGTTATTCTGTATGTTGGTACAGTCAAAACTTCGTAAAATAATTTACTTTGTGGTCTCAAAACTTTCGTCGAGAGTTGAAGCAACTTACGTCTAAATTTTGTTTGAAATTAAGTATAAATTTTGCATTTCCTCAGTTTTTTAATTTAGAGCTACTGTTGTTTTATTAATTATTGTTTTTTGCACAAAAATATTTTAATTAAAGAATGGGTGCATTACCTTCAAGGTAAGACTAATCATTGCAATAAATAAGTACCTATCAAACTTAAAACGCAAACCTGTTACTTTGAATTTTATACCGCAATTGACGTTATATTTAGGTTTAGTTCAGGTAGATCCAAGTGGTTCTTGTTTTATGTACAGATGATGATCAAGTATTACGGCTCCACGGCGGTATGACGATGATTGCAACTTTATTACTAGTAATATAATATGCGAAGTGTTAGAAGTACTAACATGGTGTGGAAACAAACATGGAATGTTTTGGGCTTTGAGCGTACCTAGTAATGAAAAAGCTTGTTTAATAATGTTTCTTGTGTACGCATGTAATCTATTAAGTTTTTGCATGGTTTGAATATCCTTTTTAGAATCACAGAATGCTGCGGCAGCAGCGCGCCGCGCCGCACAACGCCGCTCGACGTGGACGAGGTGGAGGTGGCCGCTGATGCCATCGCGGACGAGGAGTAAGTACCTACCTAGGACTAGTTGTGAGCTATTCAATTTTCAGCTTCATATAGCAAAATGATGTTTAAATATAAATGACCTTCTATATAAGACCTTTTTGTGACTTTTTCTGTACCTATGTTAACCTAATGTTGGACCGATGACTTAGTGAGGGTTGCGGGAATCCGATAGATGTGAGACGCACGGGACTGGTCATTATAGCGAGACCTGGGGAGGCCTTGTCCAGTAGTGTACGTCTTGGTTGAAACGATGAATTTGTAGTTACTACCTATCGAAAAACTAAATGGGTAAATGCGAGGCGGATTCGCACCTTGTAGGTTCCGTACTATAGTCAATAGTTTAATTCTCAAGATTTTCCGAATCACATTTTTTTTTTAGTGACGTGACAATAAATTTACAGTTTTCAAATGTATTCATGCACCTTGCTTTGTGCCAGATTTCAGGATTATAGGCTAACGGGAAGTATCCTATGAATTTTCTGTCCTCACTCGAGTTTCGAAATATAGGTACCTACGTTTTTTGCTACATAGCGGCTGTACCTATCTTCTTTTTTTTTGTCAGCTTTAAGGCTGACTTGAGTTTACGGTTTTTAATTGAACACAATAACCCACGCGTTCTCGAGATAAACGGTCTTTATAGATAAATGGACGGACAACTAAGTGGTCCTATAACGGTTCCGTTTTTTCTTTTGAGGTACGGAACCCTAAAAACGATGAAGTTGGTATTTTTTTATATCGGACTATATTATTATGATGTTTTACAAAAACATTGTTTCTGTACTAAATACATTATATTTTACAGAATGCGGGCCGACGAGCGCAGGCTCCGTGACCTGCTCCGCCTCGCCGTGATGGCAGAGCGCCGAGCCACGCTGCTCCTCGAGCAGCGGCAGCGGCGGCGCCTACAGCGTGAAGAGGTCCTGCGCCTGCAGGAGAATTGGCGCGCGGCCTTGGGTCTCGTCAAACTTCGGGTCAGATGATCAAGAACTATAATTACAATTTTTGTTAATCGGACTCGTATAGAGCTCCCACGTTTAATGAACTTAAGGTGGATGGATGGTGGATGATTTAAAGTGTACTCATTCCGATTACGAGGCCTCGTAAGAGTCCCGTATCTTTATTTTTCGTCACTACCTCCCCGTGCCGTGAGTGGGTAATTTGTGCGCCTGCTGCCTTCCTTGGATGTAGTAGCCGTTTTTCAGGCTCCCTCTCCGGAATCGAACCCTGATTCCCCGTTACCCGTGACAACCATGGTAGTCGCGGAGACTACCATCGAGAGTTGAAAAGGCAGACATTTGAAAGATGCCTCGCCGGTACTGGACCATGTGATCGGCGCGTGTGATGCGAGGCCCTCCGTAGATTGGTTTTGATCTAATAAAAGCACTCATCCCATCACTGGTCAGAGTGCTGATATACACTTCGAGATACGACTCCTCTTGTAAGGACCTTCATCTTGGCGAAATAAAGAGGTTCTGCTCAAACGGTAACCCAAAACCAGGAAGCTCGGGAATGTTGAACTCTCAATTGAATCGCGCTGTTTAACAGGAGCTTGCTAATACACTTCTCATCAAAAAAATCGAAACACTTCCGTTTTCATTGTTTCTGTCCGAATTTAACACAAAAAAGAATTCATACGATGAAAAAAAATACATATATTATAGCTGGCAGTTTGGCCATTACAGTAATAAGCGAAAATTCTAAATTCAAAATTAGAATTTCATTTGTTTATCTTATAAACGAAATGAATCACTGTTTTGAGACAAATGTGTGTTTAGGGTTGGAGTACATTTAGCGTTTAAAAACTAAAAATTGGCGCCTATCCATAAACTTTTTGTTTTTTATTTCAATACTGTGACTTTGGGACGTCTGAAAAAAGGTTTTTTTTCTAAAACGTATTGATACTTCGCCCACAGAAGCCGCCCAAGTTGTGGCATTGCTGGATTCTGGCCTTAGTCAGCGTGTTGTGGCTGCAAGACTGCATCTAAGCCTGTCATCTGTTCATAGAGTCTATAAACGTTATCGGGAGACTGGTTTGTTCACGCGCCGTTCAGGATCTGGCAGGAATCGGGTCACTTCTGAGCGAGATGATCGATTTATTGTAACAACTTCTTTAAGAAATCGACGCCTTAACGCTTTTCAACTGCAGCAGCGGCTTCGTGTTGTACGAAGGGTGGCTGTAAGTGACTCTACAATTAGAAGAAGGTTGAAGGATCGTGGACTGGTACCGCATAAGCCAGCAAATGGGCCGAAATTAACTGCAGACCATCGAAGAGCGCGCCTTAACTTTGCACGTCAGCACCTAAATTGGTCATACCTACAGTGGAGCAAAGTTCTCTTTTCTGATGAGTGTAAAATTATGCTGTATGGTAACGACGGAAGGAACAAGGTCTACAGAAGAGACGGAGAACGCTATGCACAATGCTGCATTGAAGAAAAGGTCAGCTATGGTGGCGGTTCGTGGACGGTTTGGGGAGGAATCAGCGCCGACGGTAAGACAGAGCTTGCTTTCGTGTCTGGGCCACGTCTGCCTGCACTAAACTGTCATCGGTACGTCGAAGAGTGTCTCGAGCCTCATGTGATGCCCTATGCACATTTTATTGGCAACGGCTTCATATTCATGCACGACAATGCTAGGGCTCACACCGCGGGCGTCGTACGAGATTATCTTAACGAAGTCGATATCTCTATTATGGAATGGCCAGCAAGAAGCCCGGACATGAATCCCATTGAACATCTATGGGATGAATTAAAGAGACGAATTCGAGCAAGAGATCCTGCCCCAGAAACACTTAGCCAGCTGCAAGATGCAATCCAAGAGGAATGGGACAATATACCACAGCATGTGATCGTGACTCTCATCCGATCGATGAAGAACCGTATGGAAGCAGTAATTAGAGCTCGGGGAGGGAATACAAGTTATTAAATAAACGTTTTTTAGCTTTTTTTTTCATTTACGTGTGTTGTTTTATCCATTTCCTTTATACTCCATACGGAATAAAAATGACTCATTTAACAAAATACGAAACCTATGAAAAATTCATTTAAATTTAGAACATTAACATTAAGATTTGATAAGCTCGTATTACTCACTATTAAACGACATTTAACATTTATTCCTAAATGTACACATTTTTCTGATAATCCTGACAAAACGTAAACTTGCAAGGTGTTTCGATTTTTTTGATGAGAAGTGTATGAATGCACTCACTCCTGAGAAAATAATGCAAGCACAGGTGTACGCTCGCCGTAGTCAGCTGCAAGTCGAAGAACTACGGCTATCAGATTGGAACGGTTTCGTAGAACTCACCGACGAATGCAAGTTCGGCCTCGCCCTGTTCCAAACTGCGCAGCCCGAACATCTCAACAACCGTTCCTGTACCGCTGAAAGATCACAAAGTAAAGAGAGAAGTTCGAATAACCTTCCTAAAAGATATAAGTGTGACACAAATGCCCATGCCCTCATTGATGCATTCAATCGCAGGGCACTAATGCAATATATTATTATTATATATTATTATTTAGTCACGCCTTGTGGGCGGGCTAATTCGCGATATAAACGAGAAGATATCCGCTAAGGACAGATGGATTCTATTCTACTTCATTAACGACATTGTAGAGATCGAACATGTTTTAAACAACTTCTTGAGTTTTGATCTACCGCCAATACTACATCCAGCAGAGAACGAGATACAATTCAAGACAATTGGTCAATACTTATTGCTAGCGACGTGCGAGCGAATGAGGCGACGTATCACCTCCGGCCTTGGCCTCAGATGCTTTTTCTACGCCATCTCGCTTATCGCACGGTTCGCACTGGATGGGAACACAACGTCGCTGAGCGCATTGATTATCCACGTAGCTATGTGGATCAGCGAAGGCACATGCGATGATTGCCTAATTAAGTTAATGCGCTTATTAAGAGGGAAAACTAGATGCGAATACAACATATACCTCGATGACTTTTTTTCGCCAGCCCAATCAGTGAGATCTACGACGACTGTCACAACAAGGGTACGGCTAGCCGAACTCGAGGCTGCTGAGAAACTGGCTGCCATACGACGAAAGGAGCTGGACCTGGAAGCCGAGCTGGTCAAGAAGAGACTGGCTGTGGACGTCTTCGTAATCCATGACGAGGAGAGCGCGGTCCACGAGGAGCCCAACCAGGTGGAACATCAGCACCAGAAGGTCGACCAATGGCTGCGCACCAACCCGTTCATCACACGGGAGGAGGTTGGGGGACGCATAGACAGCAGAGAAGAGAAGCAGCTGCGCTTCGAGACCTCGAGGGCAAGATCGCCGACGCCGACCAGGGGAAGAAACAGCATCGAACAATTGGCTGCAACCCTAGAGAAGATGGCCAGACCACGACTCTGGCATACCGACTTACCCACTTTCTCGGGTGCCGTGAGCGAATGGCTGCCGTTTAAGGCCGCCTACAACGACACGACGAACATGTGTGATGATCGACAAGGCACTAGATGATTTAAGAATGCCAAACCAGGTACGTCAGCGAGCGAACTAAACAGCTTCGCAATCAAAATTCAGAATACGATATGTGTACTGAAGACCATCAACCGTGGGGGCTACCCCTGTACAACCCCCTACTAACTAGGGAAATATTAGAAAAGCTGATCCCGCACTTAAAATCGAGATGGTGCGACTTCGCAGCTGATAATGAAGGGACATCAGAGCCTGAGATAGTACTTTTATCTCGTTTCCTTATACGTGAAGCAGATAGGGCGTTACGCTACACATACGCCCCGTCAACAAGCAGCGCATCCACTATTATGAAAAGGGAAACAAGGCCTGCTGCACCTGTAAAACGAAAGGCTACCACCGTGTATGCTACGACCGATCGCGCTGGCGAAGAGGGCGTCCAGTGCCCCAGATGCAAACAGAAACATGAACTCACACAGTGCCAACGCTGGAAATGTGTAAAAGAAAACAAGATGTGCTTCAAGTGCGCTCGCAAGAGGCATAGGCGCACTGAGTACCTACAGGGAGAAACCGTGTGGTGTAATATTACAAGTGTAGAAACGTACAACAAAACTTAGTTATTCTGTATGTTGGTACAGTCAAAACTTCGTAAAATAATTTACTTTGTGGTCTCAAAACTTTCGTCGAGAGTTGAAGCAACTTACGTCTAAATTTTGTTTGAAATTAAGTATAAATTTTGCATTTCCTCAGTTTTTTAATTTAGAGCTACTGTTGTTTTATTAATTATTGTTTTTTGCACAAAAATATTTTAATTAAAGAATGGGTGCATTACCTTCAAGGTAAGACTAATCATTGCAATAAATAAGTACCTATCAAACTTAAAACGCAAACCTGTTACTTTGAATTTTATACCGCAATTGACGTTATATTTAGGTTTAGTTCAGGTAGATCCAAGTGGTTCTTGTTTTATGTACAGATGATGATCAAGTATTACGGCTCCACGGCGGTATGACGATGATTGCAACTTTATTACTAGTAATATAATATGCGAAGTGTTAGAAGTACTAACATGGTGTGGAAACAAACATGGAATGTTTTGGGCTTTGAGCGTACCTAGTAATGAAAAAGCTTGTTTAATAATGTTTCTTGTGTACGCATGTAATCTATTAAGTTTTTGCATGGTTTGAATATCCTTTTTAGAATCACAGAATGCTGCGGCAGCAGCGCGCCGCGCCGCACAACGCCGCTCGACGTGGACGAGGTGGAGGTGGCCGCTGATGCCATCGCGGACGAGGAGTAAGTACCTACCTAGGACTAGTTGTGAGCTATTCAATTTTCAGCTTCATATAGCAAAATGATGTTTAAATATAAATGACCTTCTATATAAGACCTTTTTGTGACTTTTTCTGTACCTATGTTAACCTAATGTTGGACCGATGACTTAGTGAGGGTTGCGGGAATCCGATAGATGTGAGACGCACGGGACTGGTCATTATAGCGAGACCTGGGGAGGCCTTGTCCAGTAGTGTACGTCTTGGTTGAAACGATGAATTTGTAGTTACTACCTATCGAAAAACTAAATGGGTAAATGCGAGGCGGATTCGCACCTTGTAGGTTCCGTACTATAGTCAATAGTTTAATTCTCAAGATTTTCCGAATCACATTTTTTTTTTAGTGACGTGACAATAAATTTACAGTTTTCAAATGTATTCATGCACCTTGCTTTGTGCCAGATTTCAGGATTATAGGCTAACGGGAAGTATCCTATGAATTTTCTGTCCTCACTCGAGTTTCGAAATATAGGTACCTACGTTTTTTGCTACATAGCGGCTGTACCTATCTTCTTTTTTTTTGTCAGCTTTAAGGCTGACTTGAGTTTACGGTTTTTAATTGAACACAATAACCCACGCGTTCTCGAGATAAACGGTCTTTATAGATAAATGGACGGACAACTAAGTGGTCCTATAACGGTTCCGTTTTTTCTTTTGAGGTACGGAACCCTAAAAACGATGAAGTTGGTATTTTTTTATATCGGACTATATTATTATGATGTTTTACAAAAACATTGTTTCTGTACTAAATACATTATATTTTACAGAATGCGGGCCGACGAGCGCAGGCTCCGTGACCTGCTCCGCCTCGCCGTGATGGCAGAGCGCCGAGCCACGCTGCTCCTCGAGCAGCGGCAGCGGCGGCGCCTACAGCGTGAAGAGGTCCTGCGCCTGCAGGAGAATTGGCGCGCGGCCTTGGGTCTCGTCAAACTTCGGGTCAGATGATCAAGAACTATAATTACAATTTTTGTTAATCGGACTCGTATAGAGCTCCCACGTTTAATGAACTTAAGGTGGATGGATGGTGGATGATTTAAAGTGTACTCATTCCGATTACGAGGCCTCGTAAGAGTCCCGTATCTTTATTTTTCGTCACTACCTCCCCGTGCCGTGAGTGGGTAATTTGTGCGCCTGCTGCCTTCCTTGGATGTAGTAGCCGTTTTTCAGGCTCCCTCTCCGGAATCGAACCCTGATTCCCCGTTACCCGTGACAACCATGGTAGTCGCGGAGACTACCATCGAGAGTTGAAAAGGCAGACATTTGAAAGATGCCTCGCCGGTACTGGACCATGTGATCGGCGCGTGTGATGCGAGGCCCTCCGTAGATTGGTTTTGATCTAATAAAAGCACTCATCCCATCACTGGTCAGAGTGCTGATATACACTTCGAGATACGACTCCTCTTGTAAGGACCTTCATCTTGGCGAAATAAAGAGGTTCTGCTCAAACGGTAACCCAAAACCAGGAAGCTCGGGAATGTTGAACTCTCAATTGAATCGCGCTGTTTAACAGGAGCTTGCTAATACACTTCTCATCAAAAAAATCGAAACACTTCCGTTTTCATTGTTTCTGTCCGAATTTAACACAAAAAAGAATTCATACGATGAAAAAAAATACATATATTATAGCTGGCAGTTTGGCCATTACAGTAATAAGCGAAAATTCTAAATTCAAAATTAGAATTTCATTTGTTTATCTTATAAACGAAATGAATCACTGTTTTGAGACAAATGTGTGTTTAGGGTTGGAGTACATTTAGCGTTTAAAAACTAAAAATTGGCGCCTATCCATAAACTTTTTGTTTTTTATTTCAATACTGTGACTTTGGGACGTCTGAAAAAAGGTTTTTTTTCTAAAACGTATTGATACTTCGCCCACAGAAGCCGCCCAAGTTGTGGCATTGCTGGATTCTGGCCTTAGTCAGCGTGTTGTGGCTGCAAGACTGCATCTAAGCCTGTCATCTGTTCATAGAGTCTATAAACGTTATCGGGAGACTGGTTTGTTCACGCGCCGTTCAGGATCTGGCAGGAATCGGGTCACTTCTGAGCGAGATGATCGATTTATTGTAACAACTTCTTTAAGAAATCGACGCCTTAACGCTTTTCAACTGCAGCAGCGGCTTCGTGTTGTACGAAGGGTGGCTGTAAGTGACTCTACAATTAGAAGAAGGTTGAAGGATCGTGGACTGGTACCGCATAAGCCAGCAAATGGGCCGAAATTAACTGCAGACCATCGAAGAGCGCGCCTTAACTTTGCACGTCAGCACCTAAATTGGTCATACCTACAGTGGAGCAAAGTTCTCTTTTCTGATGAGTGTAAAATTATGCTGTATGGTAACGACGGAAGGAACAAGGTCTACAGAAGAGACGGAGAACGCTATGCACAATGCTGCATTGAAGAAAAGGTCAGCTATGGTGGCGGTTCGTGGACGGTTTGGGGAGGAATCAGCGCCGACGGTAAGACAGAGCTTGCTTTCGTGTCTGGGCCACGTCTGCCTGCACTAAACTGTCATCGGTACGTCGAAGAGTGTCTCGAGCCTCATGTGATGCCCTATGCACATTTTATTGGCAACGGCTTCATATTCATGCACGACAATGCTAGGGCTCACACCGCGGGCGTCGTACGAGATTATCTTAACGAAGTCGATATCTCTATTATGGAATGGCCAGCAAGAAGCCCGGACATGAATCCCATTGAACATCTATGGGATGAATTAAAGAGACGAATTCGAGCAAGAGATCCTGCCCCAGAAACACTTAGCCAGCTGCAAGATGCAATCCAAGAGGAATGGGACAATATACCACAGCATGTGATCGTGACTCTCATCCGATCGATGAAGAACCGTATGGAAGCAGTAATTAGAGCTCGGGGAGGGAATACAAGTTATTAAATAAACGTTTTTTAGCTTTTTTTTTCATTTACGTGTGTTGTTTTATCCATTTCCTTTATACTCCATACGGAATAAAAATGACTCATTTAACAAAATACGAAACCTATGAAAAATTCATTTAAATTTAGAACATTAACATTAAGATTTGATAAGCTCGTATTACTCACTATTAAACGACATTTAACATTTATTCCTAAATGTACACATTTTTCTGATAATCCTGACAAAACGTAAACTTGCAAGGTGTTTCGATTTTTTTGATGAGAAGTGTATGAATGCACTCACTCCTGAGAAAATAATGCAAGCACAGGTGTACGCTCGCCGTAGTCAGCTGCAAGTCGAAGAACTACGGCTATCAGATTGGAACGGTTTCGTAGAACTCACCGACGAATGCAAGTTCGGCCTCGCCCTGTTCCAAACTGCGCAGCCCGAACATCTCAACAACCGTTCCTGTACCGCTGAAAGATCACAAAGTAAAGAGAGAAGTTCGAATAACCTTCCTAAAAGATATAAGTGTGACACAAATGCCCATGCCCTCATTGATGCATTCAATCGCAGGGCACTAATGCAATATATTATTATTATATATTATTATTTAGTCACGCCTTGTGGGCGGGCTAATTCGCGATATAAACGAGAAGATATCCGCTAAGGACAGATGGATTCTATTCTACTTCATTAACGACATTGTAGAGATCGAACATGTTTTAAACAACTTCTTGAGTTTTGATCTACCGCCAATACTACATCCAGCAGAGAACGAGATACAATTCAAGACAATTGGTCAATACTTATTGCTAGCGACGTGCGAGCGAATGAGGCGACGTATCACCTCCGGCCTTGGCCTCAGATGCTTTTTCTACGCCATCTCGCTTATCGCACGGTTCGCACTGGATGGGAACACAACGTCGCTGAGCGCATTGATTATCCACGTAGCTATGTGGATCAGCGAAGGCACATGCGATGATTGCCTAATTAAGTTAATGCGCTTATTAAGAGGGAAAACTAGATGCGAATACAACATATACCTCGATGACTTTTTTTCGCCAGCCCAATCAGTGAGATCTACGACGACTGTCACAACAAGGGTACGGCTAGCCGAACTCGAGGCTGCTGAGAAACTGGCTGCCATACGACGAAAGGAGCTGGACCTGGAAGCCGAGCTGGTCAAGAAGAGACTGGCTGTGGACGTCTTCGTAATCCATGACGAGGAGAGCGCGGTCCACGAGGAGCCCAACCAGGTGGAACATCAGCACCAGAAGGTCGACCAATGGCTGCGCACCAACCCGTTCATCACACGGGAGGAGGTTGGGGGACGCATAGACAGCAGAGAAGAGAAGCAGCTGCGCTTCGAGACCTCGAGGGCAAGATCGCCGACGCCGACCAGGGGAAGAAACAGCATCGAACAATTGGCTGCAACCCTAGAGAAGATGGCCAGACCACGACTCTGGCATACCGACTTACCCACTTTCTCGGGTGCCGTGAGCGAATGGCTGCCGTTTAAGGCCGCCTACAACGACACGACGAACATGTGTGATGATCGACAAGGCACTAGATGATTTAAGAATGCCAAACCAGGTACGTCAGCGAGCGAACTAAACAGCTTCGCAATCAAAATTCAGAATACGATATGTGTACTGAAGACCATCAACCGTGGGGGCTACCCCTGTACAACCCCCTACTAACTAGGGAAATATTAGAAAAGCTGATCCCGCACTTAAAATCGAGATGGTGCGACTTCGCAGCTGATAATGAAGGGACATCAGAGCCTGAGATAGTACTTTTATCTCGTTTCCTTATACGTGAAGCAGATAGGGCGTTACGCTACACATACGCCCCGTCAACAAGCAGCGCATCCACTATTATGAAAAGGGAAACAAGGCCTGCTGCACCTGTAAAACGAAAGGCTACCACCGTGTATGCTACGACCGATCGCGCTGGCGAAGAGGGCGTCCAGTGCCCCAGATGCAAACAGAAACATGAACTCACACAGTGCCAACGCTGGAAATGTGTAAAAGAAAACAAGATGTGCTTCAAGTGCGCTCGCAAGAGGCATAGGCGCACTGAGTACCTACAGGGAGAAACCGTGTGGTGTAATATTACAAGTGTAGAAACGTACAACAAAACTTAGTTATTCTGTATGTTGGTACAGTCAAAACTTCGTAAAATAATTTACTTTGTGGTCTCAAAACTTTCGTCGAGAGTTGAAGCAACTTACGTCTAAATTTTGTTTGAAATTAAGTATAAATTTTGCATTTCCTCAGTTTTTTAATTTAGAGCTACTACTGTTGTTTTATTAATTATTGTTTTTTGCACAAAAATATTTTAATTAAAGAATGGGTGCATTACCTTCAAGGTAAGACTAATCATTGCAATAAATAAGTACCTATCAAACTTAAAACGCAAACCTGTTACTTTGAATTTTATACCGCAATTGACGTTATATTTAGGTTTAGTTCAGGTAGATCCAAGTGGTTCTTGTTTTATGTACAGATGATGATCAAGTATTACGGCTCCACGGCGGTATGACGATGATTGCAACTTTATTACTAGTAATATGCGAAGTGTTAGAAGTACTAACATGGTGTGGAAACAAACATGGAATGTTTTGGGCTTTGAGCGTACCTACTAATGAAAAAGCTTGTTTAATATGTTTGTTGTGTACGCATGTAATCTATTAAGTTTTTGCATGGTTTGAATATCCCTTTCTTTTTAGAATCACTGAATGCGGCGCAAGCGCGCCGCGCCGCACCACGCCGCCGCCGCTCGACGTGGACGAAGTGGAGGTGGCCACGGATGCCATCGCGGACGAGGAGTAAGTACCTACCTAGGACTAGTTGTGAGCTATTCAATTTTCAGCTTCATATAGCAAAATAATGTTTAAGTATAAATTACCTTCTATATAAGACCTTTTTGTGACTTTTTCTGTACCTATATTAACCTAATGTTGGACCGATGACTTAGTGAGGGTCGCGGGAATCCGATAGATGTGAGACGCACGGGACTGGTCATTTTAGCGAGACCTGGGGAGGCCTTGTTCAACAGTGTCCGTCTTGGTTGAAACGATGAATTTGTAGGTACTACCTATCGAAAAACTAAATGGGTAAATGCGAGGCGGATTCGCACCTTGAAGGTTCCGTACTATAGTCAATAGTTTAATTCTCAAGATTTTCCGAATCACATTTTTTTTTGTGACGTATCAATAAATTTACAGTTTTCAAATGTATTCATGCACCTTGCTTTGTGCCAGATTTCAGGATTATAGGCTAACGGGAAGTATCCTATGAATTTTCTGTCCTCACTCGAGTTTCGAAATATAGGTACCTACGTTTTTTGCTACATAGCGGCTGTACCTATCTTCTTTTTTTTTTGACGGCTTAAGGCCGACTTCAGTTTACGGTTTTTAATTGAACTCAATAACCCACGCGTTCTCGAGATAAACGGTCTTTATAGATAAATGGACGGACAACTAAGTGGTCCTATAACGGTTCCGTTTTTTCTTTTGAGGTATGGAACCCTAAAAACGATGAAGTTGGTATTTTTTTACATCGGACTATATACTATATTGTTATGATGTTTTCCAAAAACAATGTTTCTGTACTAAATAACATTATATTTTACAGAATGCGGGCCGACGAGCGCAGGCTCCGTGACCTGCTCCGCCTCGCCGTGGTGGCAGAGCGCCGAGCGACGCTGCTCCTGGAGCAGCGGCAGCGGCGGCGCCTAAGACGAGAAGAGGTCCTGCGCCTGCAGGAGAATTGGCGCGGGGCCTTGGGTCTCCGTCAAGCTTCGGGTCAGATGATCAAGAACTATAATTACAATTTTTGTTAATCGGACTCTGCTCAGCTGAAAAATGCTCTGGTAACTTTTTTTTCTGTTTGACATTTGCGACTAAAACTCGACGAAAACGTGAAGTGCGTCGGTGGTTTTTTTGCAATTTTTTTCCTGATTTCACTAAAGTATTGTTTGTTATTATAAACTTATTATTTGGCTAATAATGATTGTATTTAGAGTATAAGTTGTAAAAAATATGGTGTTATAACTATTAGATGAAGCCGTTATAGTTGGTGAATACTTTTCCTGATTTCCGTGTGAATTATGATGATATTTATCAGTAAATGTATTGGAACTATTATAAAAAGTTATTAGAATCGTTTATACAAGATATAATAACGGTGTCATTCAATTGTAAAGAAAAAAATCTTGATAAAAATGCGCGCGTAACGGTCATTTCGTCCTTCAAAATACAGCAAGCCATATTAGTCTCTATTTGCATCTACGTCAGAACAAAGTTGGTTTTAAGTTTAGACTAGGGAAACGTAGTGTGTCGATAAACGTGTCGATGAAATATTGTTATTATCGATAGAGATTGCGCTATTTTATAAATATTGTATATTTATTTTTACATGAAAACGTTGTTATTTCAAAGACACACATGAACACATGACATGAATTTATATAATATTTTTTTTCTTATTACAAAAAAAAACTGAAGAGAGGTTATAATATAAGTACTGAGGTTTTTTATTTCTTTTTGTTTTACAGAATGACTTACTGGCGTGTAAATGAGCAGCCTCCGGCGGACTTCCTCAATCTATTGTTTGACGAAGAAGAACGGCACATCGAAGAGGTGAGCAGCGGCGATGAACACGAGTGCATGTTTTCTGATGATGAGGTTGTTATGCTTGCCTTATAATTTGGTATTGTTTGCCTTATATTAACAATTTGTGAATGGTTTTTTTTTGCATTTGGATGGGAATTTTTCGCATGGACATTTGTTTATTCATTTTAGGAAGAAGGTCGTGATGTCGTCGTCACCACCCTTCAGAAGTGATGAAGACTTTGGAGTCAAGATTCGGAAGACCAGAGTTAATAGCAATGATAGAAATGGAAACGCTTCGAAGTCTACCACGTCTAACCGAGTCGCCGCGAGACATCTGTATATTCGCCACGAAGATCTCCAACGTCGTAGCAACAGTTAAGACATTGGGTTGCTACAACTATATGTACAACCCCGAACTTGCGAAGACATTGGTAGACAAGCTGACGCCGACGCTCTAGTACCGCTACTACGACTTCTCAGCAACGCAACCCAAAGAAGATCCCTGCGGACCCTTCGCGCTACCTGAACAGGCGGCAGCCACACCGATGGCCGCACCTCCAAAGAAGACTCAGCGGGTCACCAACGTCACAGAGAAGAGCAATACATTGAAGTGCTTCGTGTGCGACGAGACAAGCCACTTCAACGCGACAGAGTGCGACGCATTTAAGAAAAAAGAAGATAATTAGAGATGGGATGCTGCAAAGTCCAAACGCCTCTGCTTCAGATGCCTACGTTATAGGAGCAAGACTCACCACTGTACAGCGAAGCCGTGTGGTGTCAATGGATGCAAGTACACACACCACAAGCTGCTTCATCAGGATAGGAAAATAGAACAGTCTGAGAAGACAGAAATGAAAATGACTCGCGCTATTAAAGAACAACGCAAAAAATGGAAATTCTAAAAGGTAAGTAAGTTTCTTTATACAGTTTGTTAGCGCAACTGTTATAAGTATGCAAAAATATTATAATAGTGCTTATTTTATTAGAAGAAATAGACAAAAAAAAAAGAAAAAGAAGAAGGACAACCACTAACATTCGAAGCAGTTAAAAGCAGTTAATGATGATAGAGGTGCGAGCAATTCGTCAGATGCAATCTTTCAATCTTTGTTAATGAAGAAAACCGTTTAAAAGTAAATCGTGAAGATATTCAATCAGAAATTTAAAAAAAAGTTAGATATAAAGAGCGAAGGAAACGAAGACGGCTTTTAAAACTTCTCATAATTTATAAGAAAAAACACAAGGCACAAGCAACTAGAAACTAATTCAAGAAATTGTCACTGATTGATACTATACAACAATTTTATTTGCAAGAAGATGCGAACAGCATGCAATGTGCTGGTAAGATACAATATATTACAAAAAATAAAATGCTTAAGCAAAAACGCTACTTATGCTTGCCGTTGAAAGATTTATACAAAAAATTTTGGCTGAGACGAAAATCAGAGCAAGTCACTCGTTTTTAGGAAAAAGTTGCCGTTTTGTGTAACTTTTCTTAAAAATTCGAATAGAGATACATGCGAATGCCAGATTTATGAAAACATAAAATTATTTATAGAGGGCTTTGCACAAAAATTCAGTAATACGTGAAAAAAATTATGACCAGGTGCTTTGTAAACTGTGCTGCGATTCGAGAAATACAGACTGCCTGCAAAAGAGATGTGATACTTGCAAATCGGATTGTCTTGAATATAACGTAGATTCGAAAAACTCAGTATGTACCTTTTTTAAATGGAAGAGTGACTTAAGAAATTAATCTTGAGAAGGGGCCAAAAAAGAAACAGATAGTCACTGAGAAAAAGAAAATCACCATAAATACTAAAGATGCAATTGTAAAATTTGATGACGATTTAAAGAAATTTTGTCTTCATACCTTTCAAAAGTAGTTTTAGTCGTAGTTGATTTAATAGCCGTATGATCTAAAAAAAACCATAAGTTCACCAATGGTTTTAAGTATGATCTTAAAACCGTTGGTGAACTTATGGTTTTTTTTGGCAATTAGCGGGTCGGCAATTAGCTTTTAATATTTTGATATTCGACTGTTGATTTTGTTACTACCAGTAATTTACGTAATATATCTGAACTAGCAACCCGCCCCAGCTTCGCACGGGTGGTGGATATATTATACCTATAAACCTTCCTCTGGAATCACTCTATCTATTAAAAAAAACAGCATCAAAATCCGTTGCATACTTTTAAAGATCTAAGCATACATAGGAAAAAGCAACTTTGTAGTATATAAAGGTCTTAGAAGTTATTTTTTGTTGGAGTAATTTTGATGTTCATTTTTAATTGATTGTGATATTTTAAACCAAATAAAAATCTCATTCTTGCTTATCTGCTGGCAAACTAATATGAAACTTGTGATCTGAACATGTCCGTTATTACCGCTAAAAAAAATGAGCGATGCACGCAGGGTTTCAAGAATCCACAAAATTCAAACTGATCTGAAAAAAAAATAATCCGTTCCTCGAGATTTTCCCGCCTGCAGGAGAATTGGCGCGGTGCCTTGGGTCTTATCAAGCTTCTTCTGTAGCTAGTCCTGCTACTAGCATGAATGACCAAGAAGTTTGACAAGAACTATAATTACAATTTCTGTTTATCGGACTCGTATAGAACACCCACGTGTAATGAACTTAAATAAAAAATATAAAATAAAGTGGTTTTTTTTTCTGTTCGCCTGAGACCGTAAGTCATGACCAACCTTGTGTATGTACCTTCCTGTATGTACCTTCGTGGATATGAAATTACAATCTGTCCTATATTACTTTTTTATTAAGTACCTAAATGATTATTTTATTAATTTTATGAAACAATATCACCCACACTATCCGAGACATTACCTATCGGTATGGTGGCAAGATTATTTCGCAGGGGAGTCAAAAGTATGATCTACTTAAAACTTGTACATAACTGGTGGAATCAACGGAAATCCTACCTAATAAGATCTTTTCTAAAATTCCAGTTAGGTTTGCTTACATGGCCCCTTATATGTGCTCATTTCTGTAACTTTGCCCATCAACAAACAGTATTTTGTGAATAAATAACCGACCAATAACAATAAGATATTATAATGTATCTATAGAAAGTTTATAACAAAGATTCGAGGAGCGTGAGATACGCGACATACGCCGGCTTCTCCGCGAGCTGCTGGTTGCCGCCCAGCAGCGGACAACCCAGCGCCTTGAGGAGCCGGCGCATCGGGTGCAGTGGCATCCAACCGGAGGAGGTCCTGCGCCTACAAGAGGGCTGACGCAGGGCGGTAGCCGCCGGGGAGGTCCGCCACCATCGCGGCTTCGGCGGCGTCGCGGAGGCTCGCCGTCCACGCAGGATCGGAGACGGGGAGCTCTGAACGAGTTAAATTGTAATTATATGTCTTGTCAAACTTCTTGGTCATTGTGTGGGTGGTGCGGCTGCTGCTAGCGACCATTAAGTTTGATAAGACCTATAATTACATTTTTTCTTTGTCTCTGTTCGCCCGAGACACCTTGACCTGTTTACTTATTCATCCATTCATCCTGGCCAGTATACTGGAGCACTGAAGGTAAGTCTAATCATTGCAATAAATATATACCCATTAAACTTGTAAAACGCAAACCGACCTGTTACTTTGAATTTTATTTGGAACTATTATAAAAAGAAATTAGAATCATACAAGATATAATAACGTTTTTATTCAATTGTAAGGAAAATCTTGATAAAATGCGCGCGTCACCGTCATTACATCTTTCAGAATAGAGCGATCCCATATTAGTCTTTTTTGCATCTACATCAGAACTAAGTTGGTTTGATGTTTTTTGTAAGTTTAGACTTAGTGAGTCGATGAAATATTGTTATCATCGATAGAGATTGCGGTATTTTATAAATATTGTATATAATATTTATTTTATTACAAAAAACTGAAGAGACAGGTTATAATATAAATACTGAGGTTATATTTTTTTCTTTTTGTATTACAGAATGGCTTACTGGCGTGTGAATGAGCAGCCTCCGGCGGACTTCCTCGACTTATTGTTTGACGAGGAAGAACGGCACATCGAAGAGGAGAGCAGCGGCGATGAACACGAGTGCATGTTTTCTGATGATGAGGTTGTTATGCTTGCCTTATAATTTGGTATTGTTTGCCTTATATTAACAATTTGTGAATGGTTTTTTTTTATTGCATTTGGATGGGAATTTTTTGCATGAACATTGTTCATTTTAGGAAGAAGGTCGTGATGGTTCATCGCCGGTACGCGTGGGGAGCTTTCCACGAGATGTATTGCTTTTATTGTGGTTTGAAATTATTTACTACTCTTGGGATGGCGGTGTATTTGCATGTATTTTTTTATGTTTAGGATGAACAATGTTCACCCTCACCGGAAGCTCCACCGTACTTTCCTCTGACGTCGCCAGAACGCCCTACGAGGAGGCTGACGCAAGCGGTAATACTTATTTTATGTCAAGTTTTGAAAAACAGAAGTTACTAGATAAACTCGAGCGACTTCAAAATGTTTGCATACGATTTATATTTGGCTTGCGCAAGTATGATCACGTGTCAAATTTTCGTTCGAAACTCAAGTGGCTTCCAATACGTCTTCGCCGGAACATGCACGTATTATCTCTTCCCTACAGTGTCCTGTTCAATCCCAAAACGCCTACTCATCTTCAATAACGTTTCAAGTTCCTGTATGACACACATAAGAGATTATTTAGGTCATTGGAAAACTTGGGACTGGAGATGCCAAGCCACTCCACCAACTTCCACACAGCAAAATCCATACAAAAACGAAGCTCAATAGAAATTCAAATTTGTCGCCAAGAAAAAGTTCGACAATAGAAGTTTCCAGAAAGAGGAAGTTTTGGGAAGCGCTCCGCACGCAGCAACGGCTTGCGTTGCGTAGAGTGGTAGGCGCCCCTCTCGGGGTCGAGACCCTGGATGATTTTGTGCGACAACCTCGCGAAGAGAATGTTCGCGCGTGACAACGCCTCAGCTAAGCCCCACTTCAAGCACCTGGCGCGCCCTGGCATACGCGCCCCCCCGACGCGAGACCACTCCCCCGCGACTTGATTGCGAGCAGCGAGTCCCCAACCTCCCCGGACTGACGCCTGAATACGCCGTACCAGTCTACACGCGGCCTATTCAAACAATAAGAATACATTTCCTACTCGCACCCCGATAAGCGCCGTGTGCTAGGTTAATATAGGCACGGTGCGAGTCGACCACACATTCGCCTCTACACACTCGCCATACTCACGTACCGAATAGTTAGCGTAGCTTGCTATTCGGTGCACGTGCACTGAGCGATGTAACACAATACAATGCCGCTCACATACATACAATTCTACTCAGCGGGTCAACAAGTCCCGTTCTGAGACGAGCGGGTTGGACGGGAGTTTCGCTGTCTACTGTAGTTCCGAAACAAGTCGCCACACCTGGCTGGTCGTCCCCCGCTGGGCCTCCCTTAGGGGTCTCTCCCGGCGGTGATGTTCCGCTGGTGTGTCGAGAAGAATCGGTGTCGTACCTACAGTATAAACACACACACAATAACACAGAGCCGTCTGCTCTCACAGCCAAAGCCTATAACGGCACTCCAACGACGGGTCCGTCTTGACGGGCCCTGCCTGGACTCCGCGGCCAGAGGGGTCCTCACTGAAGCCGCTTGCGAAGCCCCCTGCCGGGGTAGTCGCGATTAGCTACGAGTGACTAACTTTACGCGACCTGTGCTGCGGTCACAGCTATGCCAATAAAAACCTTAAGCTCAGTCATAAATAAACCCAATAGTAGGTATGGCGCAAAAAGTATTTTATTTATTGAATGTTATTTTCAAATTGTCTTTACTTTTTGTTTGAGTTTAATAACATCTAAGCCACATGCCATTGGTGTTCGCAAGTAGTGCAAAATGCAGTTCGACAACAACAACCAGAAATGCCACTACAACAGGTTGTCCAACCGGAAAGCTCACAAGAACCGCAAGGCCGACAAGAACCTCGAGAATACCACCAGAAGCAGAAGATCTACAGCTATTCGTTATTCCTGTATTTTTAATGACTGCGAAGTCCAATGTTCACAGATTTTACGCCGATACAATAAACATGTGGGAGGCGTTGATCTTGCTGACATGCTCATCTCACTATATTAAACACCATTTAATAGTAGGAGATGGTATTTAGCTATATTCTCTCATATAGTGGATAATGTGTGAATAACGCTTGGTTGGCCTACTGCCCTAAGCATGCAAGTAACGCGACAGCTAAAAATACCTCTAAAAGCATTCAGATACGATGTTTATGAAATATGGTTGAAGGCAAACAGATGTGACAAAAGAAGTAAAATCGAGTCCAGTCAAATATGACAACATAGGTCATTTCCTCTCAATGATGGAAAAAGGTCGTTTGCAGATACTGCCAAATGAAGATCGTAGTATGTTCCATAAAATACAATTTAAGATTATGCTTTGTAACAGACAAAACCCCGAGAAATTGTTTTCTAAATTTTCATACCAAATAAAATAACATTTTCAGGTCAATTTCTGTGACGGACATGATTTTCCAACTGTGGGCAACTCAGGATTTATTTTAACATTTTTTCGGAGCTCTTTAGCACATCCCACGCATATGAAAATATTTTTCGTTGCCAAATTAAGGGTTTGAAGAAATTAATTAAATTTTTACTCGGCTAATTTCTAACAAGTCTTTACGAAAATGTCTTAGCACATTTTGAAATTACGTCAATTTTGAAATTTTCCTAGAAGTATTCAGAGAAAAAGAAACCTTGCTGAACAAATTCCTATTAGTATTAACAATACAATCAACGTGTATTTCTTTCTGTAACTCTTGTTGCACAAATTGGTCTTTTTTTAGGCATTTGCTGTCGTAACCTCCATTACATCAGAAGACTAGAATTTTAAGGTTAATTTTCTAGAAGTATTCAGAGAAATAGAAACCTTGCTGAACGAATTCCCATTAGTATTAACAATACAATCAACGTGTATTTCTTTCGGTAACTCTTGTTGCACCAATTGGTCCTTTTTTAGGCATTTGTTGTCGTAACCTCCATTACATCAGAAGACTAGAATTTTAAGGTTAATTTTCTAGAAGTATTCAGAGAAATAGAAACCTTGCTGAACAAATTCCCCTTAGTATTAACAATACAATCAACGTGTATTTCTTTCGGTAACTCTTGTTGGACAAATTGATCCTTTTTTAGGCATTTGCTGTCGTAAGCTCCATTACATCAGAAGACTAGAATTTTAAGGTTAGAGGTCTTCGAGTCTTTCCGATTAAAATGGGGATAGCTTTGCTAAACACCATTTCAACAATACGGTTGAAGAATTATGGTTACTACGGGTCCTATGCCCCCCACCTTCGCCGAAGCGGCCCGCTCACCGCCAGCCTCGCCGTCTTCTCCGACATCCTCGACTCCTGGAAGACGGATCCAGGACCAAGCCGACCCCATCTTCGGGGGCCCCCACCTCCCCTGCAACAGTGGACGCTGCAGAGGCCAAGAAGTCCTCCCGTTGATAGTGGAGGAGCTACCAGGATGGGCCGCCCACTTCAGGGAGCTGAGAGGTCAGCTTTGCTACCCGCCGAATGCCCGCCCGTATCAGGGTGGCATTCGGTTCTTGTCCGAAAGTGAGGGCGAGTATAGGGTTGTCCAGCGATATCTCACGCTCCTGGAGAAGGAAAGTGGCATATCATGGTTTGCCTATTCACTCCCAGCGGAGCGGAGCGGTAAGGTTGCCATCAGAGGCCTCCCTGCCGACACGGACCCGGCAGACATCGAGGACGAGCTGCGCCGGATGGATTTCGAGCCGGAGTTCGTGCGCAACATCAAGGCGCGCGAAGGGAGACCTGGCTGCATCTTTCATGCCGTACTGCGGAGTACGCCCGACATTAGACGAATATACGACACCACGCAGTTCCTGTTAATGCGTAGTGTTAGGATCGAGGCGTGGAGGGGCAAGAAAGGGCCCGCACAGTGCCACAGGTGCCAGAAAAGCCAGAAATTCCGGCACAGCTCGCACCTGTGCCACCGCCCGCTCGCGTGCGTGCGTTACGGAGATAACCACGCCGCAAGGGACTGCCCTTGCCCTAAAACCGAGCCGGCCACTTGTTCCAACTGCGGGGGCGATCATCCCGCATGTAACTCCAAATGTCCCGTGTTCCTCCAAGAACTGAGGAACAAGCGAGCGGGCACTGTCGCCATCTCCCGGCAACAGCGCCAGCCAACTGCGGCCAAAGAGAGGCCTGCTAATGCCGAAGAGAGGGAGGCGCCAAGTGCGTCCCTGATGGCGGCAGCAAACGGGCAGGTAAATTTGTTGAGGCTTATCCTCTTCAAAATAAGGAAACGGTCACCGTTGCTAAGGCATTGGTAATCAATTTATTTTAAGGTATGGAATTCCAAAAACAATAACCACAGATAAAGGCACAGAGTTTATGTCATCTACTATGACAGAAGTCGGTACACTTTTAGGAATTGAAAAATTAAATTCAACATCATATTACCATGAATCAATCGGATCTGCAAATAAACTGAATACTTTGTATAAAGGTCCATTTATTGTCATTGAAGATAAAGAACCTAATGTAAAAATTATGAAAAACAACAAACCAGAAATTGTACACAAAAACCGCACAAAATTGTTTAAAAATAATGTGTTTAAGAAATTTGAAAAAAAAAAAAATTTTTGTCTATATTTTTTTTCCTTTCTTGTACACCTGTGGTGTAGTGTGTAAGTATATATTTATTTTATTAGCAGTAAGAGTCTCAATAAAGCACTCGTATCGTACACACGTGTTTAATCTATCTCTCCTCCTCACACCTCAGTACTTAAGCGGCGTTGCATCTTGAAAGCCAGGAGCAGGAGCACAAACCAGTTATTCCAAGGCAAGCTGCATACGCGAGCCTGCCACTAGGCTGTCGCCTTTGAGGCATCCCCATCGCAGAGACGTAGCGATTTTCTTGAGAGAAGCCGGAACTTTTCCTTGAGGAAGGTACACAGAAGAATAACTTGAAGATTCAATAGCAAGATTAAGACTTCAGGAATTGGACTACAAGACTTAGGTTTAAGATTTTGAACTTGAACGGAAACCGCACCGACCAAATCCAGTGCCACCAATCAGCTGGCTGCAGCTATTGTAGAAGCAATGAAGTCCACAGTAGAGAACAAAGCATCTTCAATCATGCAGCGCGCACCGAAGTACGTCAGTGAATTGCATCAGTTCGAGGGTGATCCCAGAGATTGGATGGCTTTCAAGGCTACGTACGAAGACACGCAAGCGCTCTTCAGCGACGTAAAAAATACGGAAAGGCTAAGAAGAGCTATCAAAGACAAAGCTAAGGAAGCAGTCATGTCAGTACTCTTCACTCAAATAGTCCCAAGAGAAGTTATAAAGGCCTTGGAGCGTGATTTTGGAAGACCCTACATACCTGATTCGGAGTGAAGTAGAAAACATAGAGAACTTCCCGCTATGTCTGAAGATGCAAGAGAGTTTGTGCGTTATGCTGGAGCAATATCCAACATGTCAGCGTCATAAAGCAAATGCAAGAAAAGTTACCTGCAATCCAGGGACATTTCGAACAGGATCATAGAAAAGATGTGTACTCTAATACGTTTCAAGTGGTTTGAGTCGATACTCGCACTATTGCAGTTAAAGAACAAAAAAATTGTAACTGTTGTAGTGATAGATGTATTTTTTTCATTACTCATACTCGTGTTAAGTTGCCTGCGGAGAGTGTTGCAAGAAGTACTTTTACTTTCAACTGACAGCTGTCTAAATATTAAAAAAAAAAACTAGTTCTATTATGACATTTCTATTGAACCGTGACCCGAATTTCTATACTGCCAGTACAATTGAAATAACATAGAGATAGGAATAATTTAAGAATACTTTTTTTTAATGACTTTATTTTAATTTACTTTCAACTATTTCATTAACCGCTTGAGCCCCGCCGGCACAAAAATGTGCCAGTAAACAAGTAATACCGTTGAGCCCCGCTGGCACAAAAACGTGCCACCAAACACCGACCGATTTAAAACTGTATTTGTGGTTAAGATAAGTCTTAAAATCGTTTGTGAACGATTGTTCTCGACGGCAGATATTATCTGCATATACAACCATAGACCAAGATAGAAACTAAAAATATTATTGGTAACATTATGAAAAAAAAATTTGAAGTTGGTACAAAAATCTCGCGGTCGCCATTACGACACGCGTCATTAAATTGTTGTGTTTTCGTGATTTTTATGTGTATTTCGATGCCTCCCACGTAAGTTGTTGTAACCCCAAAAATGCAATTTTACAGGAGAGCGTTTTAAAGATACTTTTTGCGATACAAGCCACATTTTTCAAAGAATCTTTTTGAAATTCGGTATGACATTATAGTTTTTAATATGTTATCGTTTACTACATGTCATTACTTTATCATTTTAACGGTTTCTTCAATTTAGTTGTTACAACGGTTCACCGCGACATGAGGTCCTTGCAAAATGTTGTAACTATCACTTACGTTATTATACACGGGAGTTCAAAAGCCAATTTTGATCATATATGATACTTACATCATGTTATAACTTACTTTTACATATCGCGGGTCTCAAACCATAGGGGCGTATATGCAAAAATGTGATTTTTCGTTTTTAATGCCATTGGATTCTACTACAAGCGATACATCAACTGGATTTTTTTTATAATTTTATGTTTATTACTTTTTGCACAAAAAATAAAATATTATTTGGCGTAAGCTGGACAGTCTACAATTATTTTTAGACCAAATAGCCGTATAATAGACGTAAGAGCAATATTATTGCATATTGGGGCAGTTTCGACGTGCCATAGAGACGTAAGTGCGTACGACTTTCAATTATATTGTGATACAAGGAAAGCATGTCGGACCATACAGGCGTATAAACATACTTCGACGTTTTTTTAACTTAAAATTGTAATCTTACGTCGAGCTATGCAGGCGTATGAACATACGACTGGTTTTTTTTTAAATAAACCCTACCTTTTTTTACTTTAAATTGAAATCTTTTGTCGAGGGATAAAGGCGTATGAACATACGACTTGTTTTAAAAAAAATAAACTATAACTTTTTATGGTGGACTAAAATCATCCAATAACTAATCCCACTCTTGGAAACAGTGTCAGACACTTACTGATTAAATACCTCACCCCGTTCCTTCTTTGCCCTTCGCATTGGGGCCAGGCTTTCCTTTCAGAAAGAGACCCTAGGCCCCAGTAGGCTTCGACCCTTTTGCAGAGTCCGTAGTTCAGTTTTACTGACTGCCGGTACTCCATGAGGCGTGCGGGAACAGAGCGCACCGTCGACGACTTGGTCTTGGTCCGGACTATTAACAGACAACTAGACGGCAAGCTAACAATTGTTCGCAATTCGCAAGCCCGTGCCTACGGTGGCCCGAAATCGAGATCGGAATCTCGGCGGCGTTTGGGGTCGTCCTTAGCTAGCATTATTGCTTCGAAGAAGGAAGCGACCGCCTTCTACCCCTCCACGCTCCCGACCTTGGCTTCCACTAAAGCCCAGTGCGGGTGATCGCCTCCGCGGCTTGCCTCAACGAGGGCACAATGATGCTTCTCCCAAGCGGGGCACACCTCTATCCGGGTGAGTCACGCAGTGGCGACACTCGGGCTACTCTTTCGGACGAATCCGATGTAGGTACCTCCCGAATTTACCATGTCCAGTGAGTACCTGCGTCATACAGAAAGTGAGGACGCCGTGAGGTCTTTCCAGCCACCTCTCAAGGAGGAGACTTACCGCCAGAATTGTGGCGTGCACAGCACTAGGTTGCGATAGTCCCTGACGCCATTCTACCATCATGAGATTCCGTCGGAGCTGTCCGCTATGCCACGACTTGTCGTGGCAGCGGACTTTCGCCTCCACGTTGCACCTCCATGCGCAAGTCGTGCAAAAACAGTTATCTCCAAATCTCACGGTGGCATGCCAGCAAAGAGGCTCGCTACTTACTATAGAACACCGCGGGGTATCCCCGGATCCCGGATCATCCCTATTGCCATAACTCTCTGGCATGCGATTACTGGGCCCTCGGTTGCTTCTGCAGCGACAGTGACCACACTGGCGCCCCATAAAAGGCTATGGACCAGACGATACCTGCGCTGAGCCTCCGGCAGGGGGCGTCTGGACCCCCAAGGTTCGGCAGGAACCGTTCCGATTCAACTTGGAAGCCAGAAATCGGAAATGATTGAAATTCCACTGGCTGTCGAGGACGAGTCATAGACACTCTATCATCAACCCAACGCCGATGTGAATCCCCCTACCATTAGCTGGGAATCCAGCAGCGGCGCGTTCCTAGGGCCGTGAGGACACCGCGCCACCCCGACTCCTAGCTGCTGGATTCTGTCAACGGCTATCGCAACCCCGCGTGTCGCTAGTTCAACCACTGCCTGGTTTTAACCAAGGAATAAAAATGACTGTTTGACAAGTTTAAAGAGATAAATCAGCCCTGAATTTCTTTTAAGGTATTTTATTTTATTTTTTATAAAGATCAGATCAGATGTAACGCCTTTATAAGTTTCAAATTATTAATTTTAATAAATAATAATAATCGTGGTTTTTAAGTTATTTAAAATAGTAATGTTCATATTTATGAATAAAATTTATTTATAAAATGCTTATTTTTGGTTTCACACACGAAAATTTGGTTTAATTACTATTTATCATTTCCTTTTTTAAATTGTAAAACAAAACTTGTTTATACTTCCTTTTTGAATTAAAACGCTTCTCAATGTTAATGACAAGCCAGAAAGGCGTATGATTTCTTAAATTGACGTAAATAACGTAAATTTTTATTAGTTTACCTAAATTACTATATTTGAAGTCACCAATTAAGAAATAATAAATATTGGTATAAATATTGACAATTTGAGAAAAAAGATTTTACGTCCATAAATGTCATATATTTTAGTGAGTATTTTGACGTAGCTTTACCGTATAGTCGTCATGCTATACAGACGTATCAACCAAAAACTAGTGTTATAGAGTAAATACCTAGAAATTAAGAATCCTATATTAACTGTAGCATAAATATAAAGCTACATGCAAAAATACAACGTGATGGCTCAATCACAGGAAAAGTTATTAAGTTTTTTATCTCTCCTGAAAAGTAGGGGTTTTGTGGATACGCCTCTATGGTTTGAGACCCGCGATATCTAGCATCGGCGTAAAATGTTGTATATATCACTTAACATAAAATATTTTTAAAATTAACAACGTAAATTGTTGTATAGGATCAATACCACATTTTAAATGGTTATCATGTCAGTTAAAGATAAGATTGAACGGAATAGTAATTACTAGAATATTAAATTAGCGACATAAAAATTGCATGAGAGGTGCGACCGGCAGCAAATTCCAGCGTAATCTGTGATATATGTCACATACAACAGGCGTGCGTGCGCTTTTCTCCGTTGTAAACCACTGCAAGTAATAAATACTACAATCTACTCCGGAATCGTTCGAAACATACAACATTATACGTTTCAAAAGTACCTTAAATAATAGGTTTTTTGGACTTTTTGTTTTTTTGTAGGATAGTTTACATAAAATAAGACACTTTTACATAAAAAACCCAAAATCGCCATTTTGTGGGTTACAACAACTTACGTGGGAGGCATCGATTTGTACGGTAAGTGGGTGAATATTCATTTACCGCCTGTAAGGTTAAACACCGTTGTCATTAAAACCATAGGTAGTTGATTTAATTATAAAAATGTTTATTTGAATTTAAAAATTAATAATCAAATTTTCTTTAATAAAAATAAAAAATGTTTAGGTCCGACACCGTCCGTAAATTCATGGATAATACACAACAAAGGACGTTGACCTGGGGCTCCGTTATAATTACCTACATAAGTTTTAACTCGAGTTACGTAACTCTGCAAAGGGCGTTGACCTAACAACAAGCTTTCAACATAAGTTTTAACTAACCACATCATTAGGTACCTCGTATTCTCCTCTGGGTTCTCCGCGAAGAAATTCAGTATGCGTTCCTAAAGGTCAACTGGCAGCTATTGGTTTCCACACACACACGCACTTTGAGTAGCCGCCAACATAGTTTCTCGGTTTGACACAGGTTGTCCAGGGAATAACTTTGTGTACATTCTTCGAGCCTCGTTTATGTTATCACCCGACGCGGCGTAAAGCCGAATCGTTTTGGTCCACTGTACTAGTACGTTTGTGTACGACACAATCACTACACAATAACCTAGGTACACAATGCGTGCGCGGGCGACGCGGGCGCGGGCGCTGCGCTGCGAGCAACCGTAACGTGACGTGCGATCGATAGCGAGGCGGCCGACAGACTGAGGGGCCGAAGGGGTGTCGTGACGGCGGGCTCGCTCACAACCGCGAGCGCCGCGGCGGCCTGTTTGGACTAGCGCTCTGTGTGTTCCCGCGCTCCGTTATAGTCGTCGTATTTGGCTTGCGTGTAGGGTAAAATAATTTTGAGGAAAAATGGAGATTTTCCTAAAAAAAAAAATGTATTTTTTTTTCGATGAATTTACGCTCTATAACTGAAACCAAATCACTGGTTTTAAGGATAACGGTGTTCACACTAACAGGCTGTATAAGTGTTTCACGCAACTTTGTGGATAGTTTTTCATATGAAATATATTACAAAACTTGTTTTATTGAGCACAAAACTTCATCGTACCGGGTTCGTGGAACTCGCCATTGTTATTGTACGATTTTTTGAGATAATCCAACGAAATTTCATCTTTGTAATGGCAGAAGTAACGTAAAATCTATTGATAATTCATAATTACACGTAGTCCGTGCATATTTCAATATTTTATTCATAATATGACGAAAATTCTAATAGTATGTAACGAAATCGTATTTGAAATTTGAGCTGTCAAACGTCAAAATGGTTCAAGGCCCTGCTAGTGCTAAGGCTCAAGTCGATAAAAGTTATCGATGTTTCACATCGATTGTTTTTGTAAAAATGAAAGTATTTTTTTCTTAGTATTTTATAGTTTTATTTCCTTTAGTGTAGTTTGAATGTAGATGGTTTTTTTTATTATAATAATTTATTTTAGTTTTGTTTTATAAATTATGTGTGCGGTATTCTTATAGATTTGAGATGGCTGCGAGAAATTGGTGCGTAGGACGTGAGGATGCCCCGGAGGACTTCGATGAGCTCCTCCGGGACACCGACTCGGAGGGCGAGGGTGACGGCGAAGACGAGTACTTCCTGGAGGAAGAACCCGAGGAGCAGGAGGAATACGACGAGCCAGAATACCTGAACCAGGAATTTTTGGAGGCGGATCCTGAGGCAAATTATTATATTCTCTTTCACGAATTTCTATACTGCCAGTACAATTGAAATAACAGAGATAGGAATAATTTAAGAATACTTTTTTTTAATGACTTTATTTTAATTTACTTTCAACTATTTCATTAAAACTAATATTATATTTGAGAAAAATATTGACTGAATAGCCAGCCGACCACTTAAAAAAAAAAGGGCGGGTAAATGGTAAAATAGTCTCTCTATAATCTGTGGCCGATTTGGTTTATCTTTATTCTTTTTTCGAGGTGTACAGTTTTATTTACATTTTGCTAAATCTGTTTTTAGAATTTGTATTAACACGCTAAGTTCATCAGCTTCAACAGTTTAACGAAACATCAATTAAAGAAAGATGAGACCAAAAGCCAGGAAGACTAGAATACTTCAAGTGCTTGGAAGGAAGTCATCGAGGAATTAACTGTAACGGACACTGAGTAACTAATAAGAAAAACAGCACATAGCAACACAGTGTATGTTTAGGAACCACAGTGAAGCAAGTGGCGCCACCCAAGACAAACTAATGGAGACAGGAACAGGTTTACAAGTCTCGACAGGTCCAGACCAGAACGGGACCTATTTCCCGATGATTTATCGAAACAAGGAAAATGGGAAAATTTAAGGGACCTTACCTTAGACCTAGCACGACTTGCACGAAATTGCAGTATGAATGTAGGTCGATTTTTCAAGGTCGAACAGGGCCGCTCGCGTGCCGCTTTCGCTCGAGGAAGGCTCCACTACCTTTTGACTGCCCGCAGCAAACTGTCACTTAAGTGCAAGCTGCGCCTCTACACGGCAGTCATCCGACCGATAATGACGTACGCGTGCGCCATCTTCGCACACGCTAATCCCCGTCACCTTCACAGGATGCAGACCCTCCAAAACCTGACCCTCCGAAAGATCCTCGGCGCCCCATACTTCATCCGAAATGAGAATCTACACTTAGATCTCAGAGTCCCCACCATCCACGCCTCTGCAAGCGTTTCTTTGATACCGCTGAGAAACACCGCAACTGATCGTATCGGCCGCCCGATACGAACCCTCGCGCATCTCCAAGGTCGCCGCCCAAGGCACACCCTCATTACTCCTGACGACCCCACCACTACCCTGCTCCAAGAGAGCCGTAGGGAAACTAGCACAATCCGCCGGTACATCTACAATCCGCAGTCCTTCCGTCCTCGCCAGCGAGGCCCGCCGCGACAGTCCCGTAATTGTCCACCCCGACCCTTGCTCGAGCTAGCCCGCGCCGCTGAGCCTGTAGTTTAAAAAAAAAATCCCCAAAATAATCAATCTTGTGCTCGATCCAGCCCGTCCCTTGCTTCCCTCCCCCACAGCGACGCCCTAAGCCGAGACCCGTACCCCAATAGGGGGTGCCATTAGTTAGTTTTTAAGTATTTTTAAGCCCTGGCTGGAGGCCTAGTATTGAGGTCGCCACAGGCAAGTCCGGTTAAGCAGCCGACAACCTCATAGGTTGACAGCGAGAGGCCACACAAAAAAAAAAACTCGCGTCAATTTATACTGTTAAAAAAAAATAAAAATATGGCAGGTATTCTGTATCCAGCCTTCAGACATCAACATCTACCTAAGAAGAGAACTAGAATATCAAGATATCGTTTTTATTGAAGAAACCCAACCTTATATAGTCCACAACAATAACTTTTATTGGGACTAAAACCAAACGTGTTTTATTGCCGAACCACAATTATACAGTCCACTGCTCCCCACACCGGTCCTGAAAAAGTCTCCTTTTCTGAACCAAGAATGAATCAAGAATAAACAAATTTAAACCAAAGAGTTCTTCCTAAAAAGATTCAGCAGGAATGTTTTCGAAATTTTTAATTACCATTTCCACTACACGAACCATCAATATCGTTTGAACCTACGTTCCTACAGATTGGACAATTTATTATTTACTATTACACAGAGTAAATTTTAGTTAACAACACGACAGTCAGATGACTTGAAACATTCCATTTAGGGCCTAGGCACACCTCGTTTTTTAAACGCGCAAGGGACCGCGCGGTGACAGTGCGTTTTGTCCTGCGTCCGACTCGCATGCGTATCGCTACAAACGCACGTCGTGTAAACAGTACAAATTACGTGTGAACAGGCCCTTACCAAGATAGAACCAATGTTTTTTTTCCCCAACCAAGATGATCAACCAAGATGAACTTTGCGCAAACCATTTCAACAAAAACTATCATGGTAGACCACTCAACCAAAAAGCAATTTAAAACCTAAAGCGTAGCTACCGCCGTTTCTGCCGTATCAATGATACTAGGCCCCGCGCTACGGGGACCCCGAAGTTGGCAAAAATTGGAATATTGTTATCCACAAACACCACGTACGATGAACCAAGCATTTGTAAAAATAAGAGCACCATTTTTATTTATACAGGGCCCCCTTTTGATTCAGGACCCCTGTGAGACTCGATACGGGACCCCTGTGAGACTTGATACGGGGGACCCCTGTGAGACTAACTACACCACTGGTTTTTTTTTTAACGCCACTGGTTGAGACGCAAAAACTACAGAATATAACCACCACTACAATCTTTTTTAAAATTGTATTGCTTATCATTACACAGTATAAAACAAAGTTGTTTATTCTTTATGTATGCTTATATCTTTAAGAGTACGCAACGGATTTTAATGCGGCCTTTTTTAATAGATAGACTGATTCAAGAGGAAGGTTTACGTGTATAGTACATGAATAATATATTTAATATCCGTGCGAAGCTGGGGCGGGTCGCTAGTTTTTAATATAGCTAAATAATATTAAACTCGTTGACACGGCAAACTTCGTACCACCTATTTTTTCGTTTCGTTAAAACCTTTTCGACCTACCCTGGACTATTACGAATATTTCAAGACCAAAATTAATTAAACTTTTAGTATTTGCGCGTTACATAAACGAAGGCAACATAAAAGAGGAGCTACTATTTGTGAAAGATTTAAAAACAACATCAAGAGCTTCTGATGTTATGACGGCATTTACTAATTTTTTCGATAGTCATGGAATTTTATGGGAAAATCTTATCGGAGTTTGTACAGACGGCGCTCCTAGCATGATTGGCTGTCATTCAGGTTTTGTGACACTACTCATAGAGAAAAATCCGTCAATAATATTAACACAGACAAGTTTTAACCACCAAAAGATTTCCGGAAGGGATGAACAATGCTTTTAAGGGCCCGTGCACACCACGTAATTTAAACTCGCCGTTGTCGGGATACGCACGCGAGTCAGACGCAGACTGTATACTTTTAAGAGGATAAAAGCGCGCCGTCGACGTGCGTTCTTAAGACACGTGTTTTTAAAGGTGTGCATAGGCCTTAAGTTGGGTATTAAAATAGTGATCTTCATTAAACATAGTGCTGTCAATACCAGATTATTTGCTGGTCTTTGTGATGATTAGTCCGCAGCTCATAAGACACTATTATTTCATGCAGAGGTCAGATGGTTATCAATGGGAAATAAGCTCTTACGATTATTCGAGCTCAAGAATGAAGTACAACTTTTTCTTGAACGGAAAGGCAAAACTGACTTACATAATTATTTCACTTTTTTTTTATTGCAATAAACTAGTGCTTGACTGCGATCCCACCTGATGGTAAGCAATGATGCAATCGTTGATGGTAAGGCGCACTAGTTTATTAAGAGCATATTTACTCTTAGCCTTGAAGACACAAATTTTAATGATCTCTTGCATATCTTATAATTTTAATTATCTCTTGTATATCTTGCGGATATTTTTGAATCTTTGAATAGCCTAAATTTGAATCTACAAGGAAACATGACAACGAATATCATGGCTCACCAAGATGTTTTCAAAGCATTTATAAAAAAAACTGCAACTATGGGAACGTCTAATTCGAGCTAAAAATTACACAGCGTTTCCTAAGCTATCCTTAATGCTGGATGACAATCAAGATAGTGCACATAAAAATTTGTCTGTACACATAACGTGTTATTTGACAAGCCTCGTTGCTGAATTTTGTAGATGTTTTCCCGAAAACTTTTCTGAAAACCTAATACATAAAATAACAAGAAATCCATTTGTGTGTAATGTCGAGCAATTGCCTGAAAGATTGCAAGAAGTTTTAGACTTTAAAAATGATTCGTCAGCTTTTGATAATTTCAGCCACATTGGTTTGATTGAATTTTGGACAAAATATAATGTCATTTATCCTGTTGTCGGCAAGGAAGCACTTTTTTATGGTAGGTAAAAATCATCGAATTCAGTGGCGGTCCCTTCATACAAGCCCAAAAGCCCGGCATGCCTTACTAAAATGCTCGATAAGAATCAATATCAAACCCGAACTATTTAAAAGTTCGCGCGCTTAATTCTTATCAAAATAACACAAAGTATCTACTCGTGCTTAGGCCCGCCCGCTGCATTACACATCGCGATAGTTCGCGCGCTTCGCATACATATAGCTATCTCGCTTACACTTACCGGCTTTTACCGGGCTTTCAATGTCTCTTTCGCACTCATAGCGATGTGCCGTATAAGTACTTAGGACGTTTTGCGACTACAAATCGATCAGTATAGAAGATTTAAGCCTGGCTTGCGCATGAAGTTGCACGCGAATGCGTGACCTTGTCAGCTTGCCACTAAAGAGTGTTGCCGTTTTAGCAACGTTGTGAGATCTTGGAGATTTTTAACGAGTTTGGAGACTTTTTTTAAGATTTAGCAACAGTAAAAACTAGCGACTTTTTAAAATAACGAAATTAAATATTCAAGCATTAACTTAAAAGTAAAAAAATGCGACATTTAGCTAGATTTTTCATATACCTGGCGACTTTTTTTGCCTAAATGACAACACTTTGCGTAAATCGTTTTTGACACTTGAGTGCAACTAACTTCAGCTTTATTTGCTTGAGTTTTGTTTTTTATGTGTTTTCTTAGTTTTCCCAGTGTTATGTGTAACTGTTTTGGTGACTTACCTACAACAATGGAGCTAATTGTACCTTGTGAGGATTTAAAATGCGTTCAAGTTTTGTTTTTCGAAGATAAGGTAAAATCTTTAAATTTTTCTCAGAAAAAACAGTTAATTTTTTCATTAAAACCGACGCCTAATCTGTGTATTTCTCAGTCTAGTAAATCGCATAAACGAAAATTTAAAAGATACAGTAAAACTGTTAGATTGTTGGCATTAATTTGGAATTCGGATTTAATTGATTTCATTCATGAAAATAACCTCGAAGATCTCTTTCGCGAGTTGTTAAAGTTGTATCTTGTTTTAACTATTCCGGCTAAGTAAAAGTTCTTCCGCGAAACGTGCTTTTTTGTCTCTTAAACGTCCTATCTGAGAAATACACCAGGTCAAGAGCGTCTTTCTGAATTATCAATGAAAAACATTTGTTGGTAGAATTAAAACAATCACCAACATTCTACTCTGATGTAATTTAATCATTTCTTAAGAAAGATAGACGATTCCAATTAGAATATAAATAATTTATTTAAATTCCTTATTATATTCTATGTAGCTATTTTTTTACTTTTGTTTTGAAACTTTCTGTTTTGTTTTTTTTGTCTGTGACCTGTTAGTCCTGTTAGGAAGCAAGCAACTACTTACCATAACTTTGTTCCCTCAAGCAATAAAGCAAACCAAATGGCTTTTTTCAAAGCCACAGGAGGTATGCAATTGCTGATATAATTATTATATTCAATCTAGTACTACCATGCCTTCATTGAGAGAAATTGAAGAAAAAAGAGGAAAGAACATGGATGAATTCACTTTTAATTTATTGTATCTAACCAGTAGTTTATGAGAGAGTACTTACATACTCAGTCCAAAACTGAACTTTCTTTTTTTGAAATCGGTTAAAATTTTTGGGCTTGCCTTATATTGAAACCCTAGGCACGCCACTGATCGAATTACGAATCCCGAAACAGCGTCACTCTTACTGACTAACAAATTAGTTACCCCGTTCCTTCATAGCCGTAGTCCTTGAGCCCCGGTGTAACGCTTTCACATCCACCCTCGGCCCCAAAAGGCTTCCACCCTGTAGGAAGCACTGCGTATTCTTTTACCGTTTTCGACTACCTATTTTAGTGAACGAGGCCTTTCGACGCTTGTGGGTATAAAACCGAAGCAAAGAAATAGACTTCATGTCGAAAATGATGTGCGCTGTGCACTGACCAACATGAAGCCTAGAATCGACAAATATATATATATATAAAAGAGTAGTGTTAGTTACTCCACTTAAAACTCAAATCGGCTGAACCGATTTAGCTGAAAATTGGCAGGGAGGTAGTTTAGAGTATAATAATCTGTTGCCGGGAGCGAAGCCGCGGGCAAAAAAGCTAGTTGATTAATAAAAGCAGGCCCAATGTTCTCACTAATGGTCATTATTATACGCTGTACAAAGTCTATCAAAGTTTTCATAGTTTGTTAGTTTCTCCATAGTAGTTGGGATAGTAAACCTTAGGGGGGCGCAAAGGTAAATTGGGAACCCTTACTTTTAGGGGGTGATTTTGGAAATTCTTTTCTTAGTGCTCGCCTACGACATAAGAGGAAAAACCTTGAGCAAAGTTTAACACTCCTAATCTAGTAATTGCGGCTATGCGTTGATGTCAGTTAGCCAGTTTCTCCTTTTATATTTTGGTGCTAAATTTTGGTAAACAACACTAGGCACCAGATCATTTGAAACGCTTTGCTTCGACCATTAATTTACAAAACGCTTTTTCCAAGTCTTTATTAAACTGTCCTGACGTCCACCGTAAAAGCTAAATTGATTTCCACCATAATGAAAAACCACCAAAATGTTAATTGTATTTTCAAACCATGATCCAAACAAACCAACCAACCCACATAAAATTTCATCCAAATCAGTCGAGCCGTTTAGGAAGAGTTGGATGACACAGATGTAGAAAAAATACATAGCCTATTCCTTTCGTTTCATTCCAAAAATGACCATCTGACTTCTTCCAGTGACTGACTACAAACTAAAATTCTTTTGCAAATTTTATTTTTAATATACCTATTATAATAATAACATACATAAACAAAAATAAAATCTTCCAAGATAAGATTTAATATAATATGAATATTCTTGAATTTTTAAATGACCATTTCAACAATAAAAAACAATCATGGATAAAATTCTCAACCAGAGCTCAGACATTCTGACCCAAGGACGTCAAACATTTTGTCCATTTAGGGAACAAAGTGTCACTGCTGCACAAGCATATGAGTCAGCATTCAATTTCTTAAATGAAAATACTGGCAGGGACTGCTTCAGTTTGTTAGATTGGATACAAGCAATAATGGAATGTTTTGAAAAGGAGTCCTTGATAATAACTAGAAGTGTAGAACATGAAGTAGAGATAAAAGTATTAAATAAGGAAACCAAACAGAGAGAAAGTAAGATAAAGAAGTCATGCAAAATGACAAAACAAAAAGTAATTGGCAAGGAAAACGTAAGAAAGCTCATGCAAAAGCTTACCTGTTCTTTCGCATCTTACATTAAACATAAAGAAAGGGGAAAGAAAGACAGAAGAGCCATTGCCTCAGCTACTATGTTACTACGCCCTTTCCTCCATATTGTTGAAGCTTTTCATCTAGAATTAGCTAAAGACTTACCAGAATCTACTATTTCTATACGAGGAGAAGAGAAAAAGGCGAAAATCACTTCGAACATGGAAATTGCAACTTTAGATACTGATTTGGCAACACATGTCTCGCAAGGGACTGAGGACGCGGCGAAGTGGATGTCTTTCGCCATCAATATTCTATTTAATGCATCATTATCTTTTTGATCCTAACCTAAGAATGCAGAATGCAGATTGCAGTTCCTCCTCCAAGTAAAAATGGCAAGATATTTAGCCTAATTTGTAAATACGGGCATCTCTTCCAAGCTTGGAAACAAATACAGATTGGCCCGGGTCCCGTTGCTCACAACTTAATCCATTACACAAGATTGGAATGGATAGACGACCATGTAAAATCAATGAATTCTAACACAAGAGAATGTTATTTGAGACTAAAACACAAGATAACAGAGGATAGGAAATACTTTTAATCTAGCCCTGGTATGCTCATGGGTATGCATAATGCAGCTAGCACTACCTGATCTTCTTTATGATTCGTGACTGAATAGGTTATAATTTTGGAATCACATTCAGGGAATTAATTCTTATTGAGGCTCAGCGAATAAAGAAGCATCTTATAAATCCCTTTAATACTTTCCCGGAAGATATCTGTGTTTCCAAAATAGCTGGAGAAAAATGTGTAATAACACCATGTTTCCATGGAAATTTGATCACTCTTAAGACAAATTCCCACAGGGAATTCATACAAATTGTTTTAATCTATAATTATAATGTAACGTTATTGTCTCATTGAGCTTTTTGCGGAGAGTCGCTACGAATATACGAAAAAGAAAACTGTACTCGATCCCATAACAAAAGGTTACGTATAAGATCCTTGGTACCTACAACAAAGTACAGGCTGACGACAACGGGCGCCCTAGGCCTGTTGCGCGGCGGCGCCACGGCAGTCACCTAAATCAGTCAAATTGACGTTTTTTTTATTGAGTGTTTTTTACTGTTTATTTTATTTTGTGTGTTTTTGTGTTTGTGTACAGTTTTTATACATTTGTTATTTGGTAACTCTAATTTAATTTTTAAATGCTAAATGCAGGCTGTAGTGGTTCTGGAAATTGTAGCAGTCAACCTACCACATCGCTAGACTCCCAGCTAGTGAGATGTCCCCATTGCGCTCAGGCCCGTTATTTTAAGGGCGAAAGGGGGCTAAAGATCCACTATGGCACGGTTCACAAGCCACATAGTGTACCTTTATGCCTCCCAGCCCCTTCTCAAACACCAACACATTCGGAATCAATTTGGAAAAATCAAAATTAAAAAATTCAACACCAGTTTTAAAGAGAGTTCCCCGGGGTGCTAGGCGGGCTGTTGCGCTAAGTTTAGCACGATGCGTCCGCCTTGCAACCCAGGAGAACAGTCAGAGTGCATGGGAAGATCTACTTACATTCCCGTACAGGATTCTACATGTCCAAAAAAGATTGGCTTCAAAAACATTAACAACCCAAATTAAGGATAATTGCAACAATTCGGCTGACATTTTAGATCGAAATTTACGCCTTTTCAATGCTTCCCAGAAAGGTTTGAATTCGCATGTAGAATCCAAATTAAATGACGGTGACATTAGCGGAGCAGCTAGGTTACTTTTTAGCAGTGATGTGGTGGCGCCTTACTCTCCAGATACAATTTCAGCCCTGGAAAGTAAACATCCAGCGCCTGCGGATGACCTCACTTTCCCTGATCCTCCTGATAGACCCAATCCGGACTCACAAATTTTCCCGATATTAGCCCCTCAGTTACTTGCAGCTGTGAGTTCCTTCAGAAGCGGTTCCGCCGGCGGCCGCGACGGCCTGACTCCCCAGCATTTAAAAGACCTCCTGAGTTCAGGCGCTGGGGATGCTGGTGAGTCGCTTTTGAAGGAGCTTCTGGCTCTAGTAACCCTTATGCTCTCCGGCGGCGTGAACGATGCCGTTGTCGATGTCTTGTACGGGGCCAATCTATGCGCCCTGCGCAAGAGGGATGGCCGCATTCGTCCCATCGCCGTCGGGTGCACATACAGACGCATGGCAGCTAAGATTTGTTGCAGACTGTACGGCGGGTCTCTGACAAAAAAATTTCAGCCCTTACAGCTTGGTTTTGGTTCCAGAGGGGGCTGCGAGGCCGCCGTACATGCCCTCTCCACATACCTAAATTCCAACAAGGGTGAGGTCATCCTCAAGGTTGACGTTAAAAACGCCTTCAATTCAGTTATAAGGGACACTTTGTTGGCTGAAGCAAAAAAAGAGCTACCTGATATTTTTGGCTTTTTATGGCAGTGCTATAGGCACCCATTAGAGGTGGGCGTTGTATGAACGAACCGTTTACCTAAACTGTTTTTTGTACGTGAACGATTCAACTAGGTTTATAGTTCACAGATAAACTAGTTTATTCGTCGACTGGTTGACGAGTCCGTTGTCGTGTCGCGAACGTCTGGCCGATGCCGATACTGATCACTCACTCGCGGTCGCTACGGAACGGACCGAGTGAACCCGAACATTGTCGACGCGAGCGAGGAGTCGCGACACCAACTGAATAGACCGCTTTCTTTACGCTCGCTTGTTTTACTAATTGACTATCTCTTTTTCGGCACGTGCTCAACCTGTGACGTTTTGGTGGGAGCGCTACACGAGAATAGTCTCTATCGTAATAAGAATAAGAAATAAAAGTTGCGAATTTTGTTTGTTTTAGTAGTCCATAGTTTAATAAATTAGTTGTTGTTGGGAAATGTTGCGTCGCGTCGGCGCGCGGTGGACGAAATTTATGCAATAATGCAATTCAATTGATATATATTTTGATATTTCGTTTGTTTTCGTCCTAAAGTTTAAATTATAGTGTATAATTGTGTTTAAAACTTGATAATTGTGTTTGTGTTTGTGTTGTAAATATTAGGTGTGTAAATTAGACGTACATAAATTAAAGTGTATATATAAACTATAAAGTGTATATAAATACATATCTAAATAATTATTATAAACTTCATAGTTGTGTTGTAAATAGTAAATTAGTGCAGTGACTTTAAATATGTCAGTTCGTAAAAACACTAGTTTAATTTGGCATCACTTTAATAAAGACACTCAAACATTAAAAGCTACGTGTAACGAGTGTAATGATGTGTTAAGTTACAAATCATCATCTGCCAATTTAAAAAGCCATTTAAGGCGAAAACATCCGTCGACTTATTTATCAGTGTTCGGTGCTGATGACCAATCCAGTTCCACACAAAAACAACCTGACCAGGATGAAAATCGGTCAATGCAGCAAGTGGAACCCATTCTAGGAACATCGGGTTCTTCGGTCGTTAGTCACTCGTCACCCGCACCAACGTCACCGCCTCCAACTAAACGCCAAAAAGTGATGGACTCATTTATCAATAAAAAAATAAGCGTCGAGCAAAAAAAAACAAATTGACTCTGATTTACTTGATCTATGCATTGACTCGTTCCATCCGTTTTCAATTGTAGAGGAACGAGCTTTTAAAAAGTTCTGTCGATGGATTCCGGGGTATACATTACCTACAAGAAAAACGTTGTCCGGGTCTTTATCGGAAGAATGTTACAATAAAGTAGAGAATCATGTTAGATCTGTAGTAGCTCAAGAAGTAGAAACCATTTGTATAACAACAGAATTGTGGACCTCACGTGTTACGGAGAGTTACATCGCTGTCACAGAACACTACATAACACAGGATTTGGAATTGAAAACTGTTTTGTTAGGTTGTTGTAGTTTTTCTGGAAGCCACACAGCTTTAAATATAGCATCTGAGCTAGAAATTATTTTGAACAGGTGGAATTTAAAAGAGAAAGTAAATTTCGCAGTGAGCGACAATGCTGCCAATGTAGTTAAAGGAATTAAGGAACATCTCGGCATTAAGCATTTTGGCTGTTTCGCGCACACGCTAAATTTGATAGTAGACGACGCGCTACAACTACAGCAGGGCTTAATTGATAACATAAAAAAAATTGTAGCTCATTTTAAAAGAAGCACAGTGTCGTCAGAGCGACTGGCTAAGTACCAAATCCAACAAAATCTACAACCTAAACGCCTCATACAACAGGTCGAAACTAGATGGAATTCCGTGTTCTATATGATCGAGAGGATTGTAGAGTTGCAAGATGCAGTGCGATCAACATTAGCGCTTGTTGACAGAAATCTTCCTTTACTTTCAAGAGAAGACTGGACGACTTGCGCCCGACTTTGTCAAATTTTACGTCCTTTCGAAGAAATGACGAAGGCAATGAGCGGAGAAAAATATTTAACAGGCAGTTCTGTAATTATCATGGTACGTTGCCTCAAAGAATCGTGCAAAAAAAATTTAGGCAACACCGAATTTGTAAGTTCAGTTCGTGACGTTGCCCTGAAACTTTAGTTTAGGCCTTGAAGAACGGTTCCAAAGAGTCGAACAGAGCGGTACCTTAGCCTTGAACACCTTCTTGGACCCTCGTTTTAAAACACAAGCGTTTTCTGACACAAACGAGGCTGCAAAAACAAAAGAATGGATCAGAAAACTTGTAGCAGCTCAAATTGCAAAACATCAAATAAATCCTACACCATCCAAATCTTCCACAGAAAAAAAGACTGACGACTACAGTCCATGGGATATTTTCGACGGTTTAATAAATCAAAATGAATCCAGTGGTATACCACTTTCTAAAGCAATTAAAGAGACATGTACCTAGCGGACGACATACTGCTTCGTAGAAATGCCAGCGGTGTATGGAACACTCCTTTCGTGTAGTGGAAAAATCACCGCCATGTGTATCCGAATTTATTAAAATTATTTATTCAGAACTGCAACATTGTCGCAACATCCGTTCCTTGCGAACGCATGTTTTCTAAGTCCGGATTATTAATAAATAGTAGAAGAACCAGATTAACTACACGAAAAGTGGAAAAAATAATGTTTCTCAATGTCAATTTGAGTGAACAAAGATTTCAAAATTATTATTAAACTTACAAAAAAATGAAAAACCCAAAAAAAAAGAAATTCATAAAATATAAAAATTTTAAAACCAAAAAAAATTGTAAATATCTACTTGTAAATATTAAACTCATAATTTGATTAAAGTACATAGTTGATTATCATGAATGAAAATGTACATAAAATGAAATTAACTTTTAAATACGCCAAGTTTATTACATACTAATTTAAATGTAAGTATGCATAATAAGCTTGCCAGTCCTAAACCTGGAAAAAGTACGAAGGGAAGTTCATTTCAACAATATGTCATTTCATTCTCAATAATCTCGTTTACCAAACGTTGCGTCGACTGTAAAATCGTCGACGACCCACCATTAGCACCCATCAAAATTATTGTATAAAAATAATGTTTTGGAATCTGCAGTTGGATGCCAACAAGGTGACCCTCTCGGGCTAGCCATTTTTAGCTTGGCTATTGATCCAATCATCCAACAGTTAAATTCAAAATTTAATGTTTGGTATTTAGATGATGGAACACTAGGAGGTGACGTAGATACCGTTTTAGAAGATTTTCAATTACTCAAACAGCAATTCAAATCGATTGGCCTTGACCTCAACGAATCAAAATGTGAACTTTTTATTTCTGACAACACTGACAGACAAAGACTCTACAGAAATTCTATGCAATAGCTCCAGAAATCAAAATTTTAGATAAAAGTTCACTGCGCCTCCTAGGTTCACCAATTTTGGAAGACGGTTTTTCTTCGTTCATCGAAGACAAAATTGAGCGTTTTAACAACATTTCGGAAAGACTTTCCAAACCAACCAACCTACACAAAATTCCAAAGCAGTCGAGTCGTTTAGCAAGGGTTAGTAAGACACACATACAGAAGAAATATCATTAAATAGTATAAAACAAAGTTGCTTCGTCCCTATGTATGCTTAGATCTTTAAAAGTACACAACGGATTTTGATGTGGTTTTTTTTAATAGATAGAGTGATTCAAGAGGAAGTTTATGTGTATAATACATAATATATACAATATCAGTCCCGGTGCGAAGCTGGGGCGGGTCGCTAGTATACTAATATATACAAATACGAAAAACATTTTCCAGGCAGAAACAACAGAATGTTACTTGCTACAACAAACTTTAGAACTCTTTTGCCAATATTATATTTAATATACCTATATAATAATAATACACATAAACAATAAACTTTTTAACCATAACAAGATTCAATATAAATTGTCTTGAATTTATAAATGACCATTTCAACAATAAAAACCATCAATTTCATTTCATGTTTCATACACCCATGAAGAGTAACAATCACTTATTACATTTCGACTTCTCGAGTACAAATTTTGGTAAACAACACCATTATATTAACCTTCAAAAAAGACAGAACTATGTGTTTTCCAACCAAGACAACCAACTGACCAACATTTGTTCAAACAACTTCAACAAAAACTATTCTTGTAGACTGACCACTTACAAGATGCAAATAAAAAAAAACATCTACATCCATTCATAAATGACAGAGTTATGCCCAACCAAACATTAAGTAATATTTCCAGAGATTAATATTTTTGTAAAAAAGAATATCTATTTTTGTAATAAGTATATCTATTTTTGTAAAAAAGAATATCTCTTTTTGGCTGGGATACATTTTCTTATTATGGAATTACGGTGCCTGTGTTTTGGCTTCATCTTCAGATCTGATGGTAGAATGGCTCTTATTGAACGCAAATGCTTTACTTGTTATAGAAAATATCAAAACTACCAAGTTTGGTGGTTTTGATATTTTCTGTTTTATTTTCTGTGTTGTGTTTGTTTTCTGTTTGTTTGTTTTGTTTTTGTTTTGTTTTTATGTTTTTTTTTCAGTTGCAGAACAATAAAAAAACTAGAAAATATTTTACAACTCGCAGAAGCATAGCATGAAGTTCAAAATATGTTCCCGCCCATGGGCGGAGCGGGAGGTAGTTTCGACTTTTACCGAGTTAACCCCACCCAATTCATTCGTTTCAGAGCGTTGGTGTTAGACTTTCACAATTACTCATGGTCCCAGGAGACCCTGCTGGGCCCCTACAGTTTGCTGCAAACTCCTTGTGGAGCGCGGGGACAGTATGCACCGTAAACAACTTGGGCTCAGTCCGGACGATTACCGGACAGTCGGACAGCTAGCTACCCATTACTCACCATCTGCAAGCCTTCGCCTATGGTGGCCAAAACTAATGCAAACACAGAACCAATATTTTTCCCAAGTTTTTATATTTATGTACATATATTTCTTCTGTGCGCAGTCTGCGCAGTACCGAAGTTCATCAGGCTTCATTTTCGTTACAATAAAAAACCATCACTATATTCAATTGTATTTTCAAACTATCCAGGGACTGAACACAACCAACCAAACCCACACAAAATTTCATCCAAAGCAGTCGAGCCATTCAGCAAGGGTTAGTTGACACATACAGAAGAAATATATACAAAGACTAGCTTTTGCCCGCGGCTTCGCTCCCGGCAACAGATTATTCTACTCTACCCTACTCTAAAAAAAAAAATAAAAATGTATCCTATGTCATTCTCCTGGCTCTAAACTACCTCCCTGCCAATTTTCAGCTAAATCGGTTCTAGCTGTCCCGGCAAACTTCGTTTCGCCTATTTTTTTTTTTCGTTCTCACCGTTTAAACCTTCCCTGAACTATCACGAATATTTCAAGACCAAAATCAGCCAAATCGGTCCAGCCGATCCCGAGTTTTAGCGAGACTAACGAACAGCTAATTATTTTTATATATATAGACTAGCTTTTGCCCGCGGCTTCGCTCCCGGCAACAGATTATTCTACTCTACCCTACTCTACCCTACTATTCGAATTTTTCTCACCTTTTAAACCTTCCCTAGACCTCCACGAATAATTCAAGACCAAGATAAGATAAATCCGTTCAGCCGTTCTCGAGTTTTAGCGAGACTAACGAACAGCAATTGATTTTTATATATATAGATATTACAATTTTTTTTTTAAAATTACATACGAATTCGAAAAACAACAAACTTTTTCCAGGAAGAAACAACAGAATGTGACTCGCTACAAACTTTAAAACTCTTTTGCCAATTTTTTTTTTTTAAATACCTCAATAATATAATAATAATATACGTAAACAATAAATAAAATCTTTGACCATAACAAGATTCAATTTAAATATTCTTGAATTTATAAATGACCATTTCAACAATAAAAACCATTTATTTCATTTGATTTTTCAGATACCCATGAAGGGTAACAATCACTTATTACATTTCGAGTACAAATTTTGGTAAACAACACTAGACACCAAGACTTGAAACATATCATGAACCTTTGAAAAAGACAGAACAATGTTTTTCCCAAACAAGACAACCAACTGACCAACTTTTTTCAAACAATTTCCACCAACAATTACCCAGCTAACAAGATGCAAATAAAAATATCTAATGCATTTTTAGTTTATGCTTGTTTAAGGAGACGCGGAGCGTTGTTTTACATTAGCTGGCCCAGCGCACTCCACTGGAGGCGCGGCGGAGCGCATTTCCTTGAAACCCGCGCGTTTCGAGCGTCGCCAAGAGCACTTAAGAGCCTTCGAGCGCAGTGGAGCGCGGCGGCGCGACCCTGTTGGGCCCCTACAGTTAGCTGCCAACTCCTTGAGACGCGCCGTTGAAAACTTGGGCTCGATCCGGACGGTCGGACAACCAGCTCCCTATAGCTCGCCGTTCCCAAATCCGCGCCTACGCTGGCCCAAAAATTCCAAATTCTCAATTGGACAATTGCTGAACTGTCATTTGAATGCGACAGCCAAGACTACAGTAAATCTGGTGAAAACTCTTCTTTGAATTGCAGATTGTATGGCGCTCATCCAAAATCCTTGTTTCTGGCTACCCATATTAATTCCTGGCAGCAGTAATCCCAAGATCCCAGCTCGACTCTCCAGGATGATTATAAGATCTCATGATCCAAGGTCTTGATCAGCCACAGCTTGAAAAAGCAATTGTTTTCACCTGAAGTCTTCACTTGGCCTCATCATTCCTTTAGTCTGAAAAAGAACAGAAACATAATCATTACATAGTACAAAACAAAGTCAGTTCCAGTCCCTATGTATGCTTAAATCTTAAAATTATGCAACGGATTTTGATGCTATTTTTTTTTAATAGATCGAGTGATTCAAGAGGAAGGTTTATGTGCATAATACATGCATAATATATTTAGTATCAGCATTGCACCCGTGCGAAGTTGGGGCGGGTCGCTTTTATAATATAACTATTTGAACATGTACCTACAACAATTGTTTTATTTATTCCTTTAATAATTCTAGAAGAACCTAAACACAAGAATCCAACTGCTTATTGCTTCCTCTATAACAACAAACAAGTATTTTTAATTATTTATCCCTACCAAGCAGGTAGGAACAAAATCTGTATGTAAAACATGCAATTTCAAGCTTAGGAGTGAATAGGTTCATAATCATAGGGACTCTGCAGGGTTGAAGCCTACTGGAGCCCAGGGTCTCTTTCAGAAAGGAAGGCTTGGCCACAGTGTGGCAAAGAAGAAATGGGGGTGGGGTCTTTAGTCAGTTAAAGTCTGACACCGTTTTCTGCTCTGCCCAAGAGCGGGATTCGTCATTGGATGAATTTTGCTCACCATAAAAAAAATAAAAAATAAATTCATAATAAACTAGTGCACCTCACCATCAACAATTGCATCACTACTTTCAATCCAGTATGTTCAGTCAAGTAAAAGTTTGTACATATAAAAAAAACTAAGCAGACAAGTTAATGACAAGGCATTCTTTCAATACACCTTTGCACCTAAAAAAGACTGCATTCATAGATTGTCATGACCATTCTCTTGCCTTCTATGTTACCAGTATGATAAATAGTTAAATAGTATAGACAGCTAACAAAAAAAAATTTGAAATAATTATTCTGCAGAAAACCATACAAATCATACATACAGGTCAAACTGAGAACCTCCTTTTTTTAAGTCAGTTAAAAAGAAAAATCACTATATTTAGGAGGATACACTGATGGTTTGAATAACAACTAGGAAATAGAATAAACTTTATTATACACTAAAAAAGTTACACAACCATCCATTACCATGTATTGCCTCATTCCATAACGAGGATAATTATTATGAATGTGGACAAATATAACAATAATATATTCCACAACTGTAACATACCATCATCTAGTCACAAGCTAAGCAGAGCTTGTGTTATGGGTACTAGACAACTGATAAACTTACTTATATATTTCTAAATACATACATATTATAGATCAATTACACCCAGACACAGAACAAATGATTATGCTCATCATACAAACATTTGTCCTGTATGGGAATCAAACCCACAACCTCTGGCTTAGCAGTCACAACCGCTAACCACTAGACCAACAGGCCAGTCCTTAGTTACAATAGAAAAGGACTGAAGGAACAATATATGTAATTTGTATTAAGAGTGGGTAACTCCCTTGGTTGACTGGTAGAGAATGCCTAAGGCATTAAGTCCGCCTGTGTACCTTTGTGTTGCATGAAGTTCTAATAAATAAATAAATAACTGCTTCAAAAATGTACATTATAAAAGTATGAACACCAAAGAAAAGTTGAATTGAATGTTGGTTAGTTCAGTATTTGGGATAAGAAAATTATAATGATAGGTAGAATACTGACTATGTGAGTGATTGTAAATGGTCACAGAACTATTCATGTAAGCTTTCTTTATAATGATATAGGTGCTTGACTGCCAATTCCATCTGGGCTGGGTTAAAAAATGATCAGAGTATTGTAGAGTTGTAACCCAGAGTTGTTTTCTTACTCGAGTAGACCTAAAGGTAGCCTTTCGAACTAAGCGTCACTGACGCAGCGTCTAAAGCATCTATGAACAAAATAATTTTGATAACATCTATATATCTGTTATAAAATGCTGTCATTATATAATGCCGACCATTGCAAAGTATGCAAAGTACCTAGGACAGCATTTTATAACAGTGCCTTGTTGTTGTTGTGTTTATAACAGTGCCTTGTTGTTGTTGTGATGTTATTTATACATAGACGCTACAAACGCTGCGTCAGTGACGCTTAGTTCGAAAGGCTACCTTTAGAGTTAACCCAACTGACTTCAACATAAGCAGGGTAGCTTGGAGTAAGCCATTGACAATAGAACTTGACGTTTGTGTCAAAAAATGTGAGTGTAGAGTACCTACCCTGTGACATCATTAGAGTTAACTCCAACCTCAAATTTGAATGCAGGGCTGGAGTTTTATTTTGTATAGGTATATATGCAATGAAAAGTTGATGGTAAAGCACACTACTTTAGAGCCTATTGACTATAACCTTGAAGACACATTACAGAGGCTCCTATGAAATTGTTTGTGAATTGTCATCTGTAATTGTGTTCATAGATAGCATTTGCCCAAGTTGAAGTTATGTTTCAGAGCAACGTAAACTGAATGACAATCATTTCCATGTAGCAACTACATCCTACCAATCCGCACTGGGCCCGCGGGGTGAAGTATGGGCCATTCCCTCTCCTAGAGAGGAGGCCTGTGTCCCTGCAGTGGGAACATTAAAAAGGCTGATGATGATGAACTACATAGGACCTTCATAACCAGGTAGCACTGTTTCCCAAGCTAAGTAACACAAAAACCTTACAATGGAACTCTTGAGACGCAAAAAGAAATGCCAACATTCACACACCTAATATCTTTCTATTATGTCTCTAATTATGGGACTGAAAAGGTTAAATATGAGTAAATGATCTAATGCCAGTGCAAGCATCCTACCTGTCATCCAATAGATGTGACACTACAGGTTTGATCAAATAGATTTGACTGTGCGTTGCAATGGATTGATAGAATATGCTCTTTAGTGTAGGTACCTACACCATAAACACAACTTGTGTAGGTACATTAGGAACATAAAATTACTATGGTGTGCGTTGGATTGGTTTGATGCCAACCGATACATTCCTACACATGGTCAAACTGTTTGATCACACCTGTACCAAAATACCACCAATTGGACAGGCAGGATACAGGCAGTCTGGTATTTCATAAAAATATTATTTAAAAAAATTTGCTGCAAAAAGTAAAGCAGCCTTATAATATTCCTACCTACTGGCACTCAAGCTTCCTCTCTAGGGGAGATAAGTACCTAATGTAACTAGAAAGTATAGTAGTACTTCTTATTAGAATTATTTCTTATTGTAATAACATAGGACCTACCTTTATAACTTGCCAATCACATTTTGCAGACTGTAATGGCTGCCTCGACTGCGGACCTGAAAATAAATACAAGAATAATTAGCACTTTGTATTAAAAGATACATTAAAACACCTCTTTCCAACAGACTTAAGTAAGAAAAGATTTGGTTTCAGTTATTACCTATATTTTTATTTGATTTTTTGTAGGTAGTAGGTTTTTGGGTTTTAGGCTAGTTTAATTGCACAAAATAAGACAGATTAATGAATTTAAGAGTCATTTTGAATACAAATGTGGACGAGAAACAGGTTGCAACTTGAAATAAACTTTGAAACAATGCCGTGTTCTTTCGTAGGTAACTACTTTACTGAAAAACTATTGGACAAATTCTGATGCTAATTAATTACACAGTACTAACACAACACATACAGAAACGCAATCCTCGGGAGGCATGTGAGGCTGAGGATATTAATATTATAAAAGTACTTAGAAAAACATACCTACGTACTGAATCTCGAAAAAACTTCTTTTTTTTTTTAAATATTAACTATACACTGAACTAATCGTTATCGCAAAGAACCTAGTAGTCTTGAAAATTAAAATAATAGATAAGTACGTTATAAAAACTTACCGTTACCAGGAATTATATCAAAAATCATATTCAAACGACCGACGACAGCAACTGGATGAGAAAAGAAAAATGAAGAGGAAGGAAATGGAAACAATAAAAAAGTTTTTTTGGTAATATTGGTAAATAGTGTTGCCAACAACAGAAAACTGATGTCGCCACATTTCACAGTATAAGTAGCCAAATGTTAAGTAGCGAAAATTCAACTTCTCTAGCCTAAAGTAACCCTAAAATAGAAATATCGTTAGCCTTTAAATAAAATAAAAAGCAGTTAAAATCAACTTGTTTCAGTGACACAAAACAGTATTGGAAGAGGTTACCTCCATATCCAAATCCGTAATCAGAGCGAAATAAGTGGCGGAAAGAGTACCTAACTGACAGGATATCCTTACGACCCTGTCGCCACCGCACGATATGTCTTTGGCGTTGGGAGTAGGTATCATGGGGATTCCTTGTCAACACAACTACGCTTAGCCGTTGTCACTAATTCAACTGAACCTTTGCAACAACATTTCACGGCCTAAGATTTAATTTCGCAAATAGATGTTGGTTCACATAATAAAATCGCGATTTAGCCCCTATTATCTATTTCAACCACACAAGTAATGATCAATACCGAGTACCGACATATGTCACCTACATTTGTCAATGTTGTCACCTTTTACTTTATATCTACCCTTAGATTTACCGACACCCTCTCTTTAACGAATGAGCACTCAGCTCCAAAATAAAAGTGGAATGAGAATATCTGTCCTTTTTCTGAGGAAGGATCGGCGACCACGACGTCAACTCATCGCTCGCTGCCACAACGGCACCATCACGGTTACCATCACGCCGCTTCTCTCAGGGATCCAGATCTCCATCAAGAACTCTGCTCTCCAAAGCCAATCCAGGCCAATCTTGCTACCTTACTGTCGGGTGTCTCGAGGACTGAATATTCTTTTTTTCAGCTTCCGTATGTCCAATTTTCCCAAAGTGATTTCTGATTTGGCTCTTGTCTCTCCGGGTCGGATTTGGGTAGATTCACAATCTGGGTAGAACGTTGTAGTTTGCGCTCTGGGGGTCCAACGCCCCATGGTGGCGTCCAACATTCGTTGCTCAGGATTAGGGAAAAACCCCAGAAAAAACCTAATCAAACCATTCAAGTCCATGCTTCAATCCGAGTCTTCATTTTTGATTTTTTTCATTTCTAATAATAATCGCCATTTGTCGCTACTCCCGCCATTTTCTTCAGTGTTTCGTGATTATTGCTCACATCGCTTGACGATTCATTTGCACGATTGAATCCCACTTCTGATATCGGCTCGTGTCCAGAATGGATTTCGAGCTCTGATCTATCAGATCTATCATGTGGGTCTTTGTGAGTATCGTGCAATGAATAACAACAGCTAGGAGTTGAATCAGTTTACTTTTCAATACATTTTGGTACAGTGCACTGTTATCACATTACAAATTACAACAAAACGGACAGTTTCAGAACGTCTTGACTCTACGACGGCTTGGCTAACAGTTAGAGATGGGTAACTCAGGAGTGATAGATACAAATGATATGAATCATTCCATTTGAATCAATCACTCTTCATATCTTTACATATCCGAATGTGTCAGTAGTTCAGTATATCATCGCGTCGGGTACTATTTAGTAATCTGTGGCGTCGGATAGCTTCGTCGCGCGCCATTGGTTGAACGTTAAGCAAGCCGAATTTTGCCGAATTGTAATTCAATACTTGATTGCGATTTACTATTGATTGAACTAATTAACATATTGAAAAAGAAGTAGGTTGTACCTACAGTCATAAGAATAGTATTTTTTTAATTAGAAAAAGGTTGTTCAATCGCAACTGCTCAATATGTCAGAATGATGCAAACAACCAACCTATCACTATATCTGAATGATCTATTTGATTGATGAGTGAGCCGCACACGAGTTGCGAGTTTGAATGACCTACTGAGTCATACTGAGCTACTGATATAAAGATATGAAAGAGTGATTCATATCCCAGTGATTGAAAGATGCATATCTATCTTTTCTTTTCAATTACACATTTTGCCCAAGTCTACTAACAGTGTCCGCTGCCCGGGCGGGTTGGTTCTCCCCTCCACAAGCTCGTAGCAAAGCGGATACGTCACTGACTCTGTCAAGCACGCTATCTTTATTTAGTTCTTCTAGTTGCCACTTGATGGCGTGCCTTCTCTTGTTCGAATCGAAGCCGTTTCCGATATACCTAACAACACTGCAAATATAAAATAATACTAAAAATATTATTACTTAATGTCTAAAGTTCGTGTAACTTCTAATGCCATCTATCGTTTATAGATAGAAGTCGAATGATTATGAAAATTTAATGTAAAAATTATTACACTAGTAAGTAGGTTATTTCTAGGTAAGCGCGAACCAATAATCAATTTAAAAAAACGAGTAACGGACTAAATAGAAATAGTATTACGTAGATAATCATAACTAAATAGTATTGCGTGTAACATAGATAATCACGATACTAGTAACTAAAACTGAAACTGAAATTGCATTATTAATTTATGACTTGATAATTAACAAGTTGTCTCTGAAGGACCGATTCCGCCCTAAATAGCTAAATGGCGAAAAATTGCCTATGTTGACCACACTGTTGGTAAATTGTTGGCATGTTGGTATTACTTCTAACTCGGGTACTAGAGTCTTTTAGCATACAATTTTTTTTAAACGATCGACTGATGTCTATGGGTGGCATTAGACATTATTTATACATATAATAATATGAGATCCTTGCATTTTTGCCGTTTGCTTGTCAATGAAACATATGAATTTAAAGGAAATGAAAATAAAGCATACTATACAGTTGTCATATTGAATATTTGCTTCGTAATCAATCCAGATTGTCCGTAGTAAAAATATGATCTTTGGTTATACAACTAGCGCCGTTCTGGCCCCAAGTGGCGAATAGATGAACTAAAAAGAATGCTACCATCCACACCATAGTCAAAGAGACGGGTAGATAGAGAAGTGGACACCTACTGCCATAACGGCCCCAAGTGGTGAGTAGTCAAAATAAAAGTGTCACCAAAAAAAATAGATAACAACAAACGCTCTCAAAAACTAACGAAAAAGAATCATATATCACCGTAAAATTGCAAACACCGGTAGACCGGTTACAATTTATCTTTGTAGATTGTAAACTTCCGAAAGATTGTGAACCAGAAATTTTTTATATAATATAAATAAGCATTATTTTTCGGGAGATTGTAATATCTCGAAGTTAAACCTATTAAAAATTACAGGTTACACTACTCATATACATACATATCAATAAATTGTATTCTATTTTAATTTCATCACTAATTTTATATCAGTATTATTTTATTTTTTAAGTTTATTGTAATTATTCTAAAGGTACGTTTTCGTATGCAATTTAATTTGGTAATCGCAATGATTTCAAAAGGAGTAATATATACGCTAGTAATATATATGTCTATGGGTAATCGTAGTTTTTTTTGTGGTGGGAAAAATCACGAATCTCGCCCTTGGGCGAAGCGGGAAACAGTGTCAGACTCTAACTGACTAAACGACCCACACCTTTCCTTCATATTGCTTTCTTGAATGATTATTAATGTGATGATTAGTGTTAGCAAAACAATCATAAGTAGTAATTTTGTCTGAATTTCTTGCGTATATTACAAAATATTTCGACCTACCTACATTGCAATTAAAAAAAATATACTCGCTTATTGATTTAAAATTTAAAATATATGTAAGTTTTTCGATTTGTAATTTATCGACCCCAGCTATTGACTTTCTTTTAAAATCTTTTATTTGAAAATAAAATAAATTCGTTGAAGTAATTATTTCACAGTTCTACATTGATTGCTTTCGTTATGGAGACATCTAGCGGCAAGTAGTGGAATTCGTTCAAGTAATTATTTCATAATCTCAAAGTTCTACATTGATTGCTCATGTAATAGAGACATCTAGCGGCAAGTAGAGGAATTCGTTCATTTAATTATTTCATACGATGTAATTAATTAAAGAGTACATAAGAAACAACTCTGTGTCTGTGTTGTTCTTTTCTCTTTGTATGTGTTTGTGTGTACATAAATAAATAAATAAATAAATAAATAAATAAATTAACATACGGTTTATTTCTGAACATGGATTGATTGATTAACTGCCTTCTTTCAATTAAAATTGAAATGTTCAATCACGTCAAAGATTTTTAGTGGAATTAAGAAATGTGGTATAGGTACTATGTGTGAGTTTGGGTTTGCTGGTTCCAATACAAATGAAGTGCTATGCTAATTGTTACTACATTCTTTGGAAACGAAGACGAAAAACAATGTAGTGAAATATATTTTTAAATGTTTACCTCTATCTAGCGTCGAGTAGCTAAAGTAATAGGACAACCGGTAAAGTTACTGTTCTAATAATTTTACAATTCGTCAGTAGATGGCGCATTTTTAATTTTCCATTTTAGTTCAATTCTTTACACATAGAGTGCGCTTAAAATAATATCATTATCATCCAGTAGGTAGGTAGTAAAATATTCAATATCCAATACTCAATAGTCACAATAATCATAATATTGAAATGTTTACTCGATAAGACTGTGACGCACCGCCTCGTATGAAGTAATTTATTTATTTAAAGTACTTAAATATCTGAATCGAAGTTTTGTTGCAATCTATCGGTAATAAAACGTACACTTTCGGTAACCGATTGACTTTAATGACAACCAAAGATACAACTTAAAAAACATAGATGGCGTTGTTAGTACATATTTTGCTACAGAATCACAACACTCCTTCCTATCAAAATATTTTCAAACTAAAACATAACAATCCCTAAATTGAAACATAATATTTAAATAGGGTCAAGAATTTTCAAGACTTTATAATGCTTGACCGATAACAATCCCTTTGTTATTAAATCAGCAAGCATATCTTGAGTTAAGTAGTAGAAGTATTAAGTGATTGGTGATTAGTTGCCAATTTAAGATGAGCCTTTTTTACTCGCCTTTCGACAATATCGCTCATAGTTTTAAAAGCTTGTTGCTTTATTTAACGCAATCCAAAGTGATGTTTGATTCATAAGTAATGCGAAAAAAGAGAGGTAACACCTGTAAACTCTGTTGACATTCGGTAATTCTGCGATTTTCTCGAATGTTTCACAAAAATAGTTCCAAGAAATACGTGTTTTTATTAAACCACTAGATTTTGTCAGCGGTTTCGCCCGCGTACATAAAATATATTTTAGCCTATGTCACTCAGGAGTAGGTAAAGCAGCTTTCTATTGTTGCTAAATTTTTTCCAAACGGACCAATAGTTTCAGAGATTACCTCCTACAAACAATAATACAAACTTTACTTATTTATTATATTAGTGTAGATTAAGTATTTTTGAAAAAAAAAAGCATTATTTAGAATCTCTAATAAATGCGCAAGGCGTCTATAAAAGTACTTTTTTTTTATATTTACATGGGAGTACAATATAAAGTGTCAAAGTTCACGTCAAATAGCAGATGTTCGGAGGTCTTTACTGGATTACTCTTACACAAAAATCAAAATGTTTTGATTTCTATAGAAGCCTAGATAATATCTACAAGATATCTGTGTATCCAAAATATCTGAAGAAAAATCATAATCACGTAAAAGCGGCTCGGCTGTATGAAAATGTACCTCGAGTTGGCCGCTCTTAGGGTCGTAGCACACATATCAAAACGGAAAGGGATCGTCACCGCCTCACCTTTCTCCTCGGCGTCAAACAGTCGTCCACTTTACGTAACTACGTAACGTAAGCGGATCAAAAAGTCCGCCCCGTCGTCGACTCGGCTACAGCTAGGCGACGCCGCGCTTACAGCTCGCCGGCCGCTGGTTGACGGCTAGACGTTGTTAGTTTTTATTCATATTTTAGTTTAAAATAAAATGATTAACACTTTTTTTTTTACGAATCTACATGCGCGAACGTTCGCAAAGGCTAACTTTATGGTCGCCTCTCTCGTGAATTGTACAGCACGTGCGGCAATGAAGACCGCGGGCGGAGAGTGGACGAAGATACGTGAGCTAGCTTACGGAGAGCCGTAAGCGAGGGCGTTTAGGTTCATAATGTCCAAATCCCAAAATGTCCAGAAGGTGCAAAGGGTCCATGTCCCAGAATGTACATATCCCAAAATGTCCAAATCCCTGAATGTCCATGTCCCAAAAAGTCCAAATCCCTGAATGTCCATGTCCCAAATATTCCACATCCCTGAATGTCCATATCCTAAATTGTCCATTTCCCAGAATGTCCTAATCCCAGAATGTCTATGTCCCGGAATGTCCACTTGTTTTATAGTTATGTTATTGTTCTGTAATTCCGTTATATATTTGGAATATCGTCTGTCGAATTCAATATCCCATAGTCTTCGTGTATTTCTGAATTTCTTGAATAATGAATTTACCATCTGGCTTTCTCAACTTATATAAAAATAAATATAGGTTTGAGTTTCTTGGAATGCGGCAATCATAAAGCACCGACACATACGGGAAGTAATACTCTGGTATGTATTGTAGACATTCCGGGACATGGACATTCTGGGATTAGGACATTCTGGGAAATGTACATTTTAGGATATGGACATTCAGGGATGTGGACTTTTTGGGACATGGACGTTCAGGGATTTGGACATTTTGGGATATGTACATTCTGGGACATGGACCTTTTGCACCTTCTGGACATTTTGGGATTTGGACATAATGAACCTAAACGAGCGAGGGGACGGAAAGCCGACCGCAAGTCGACCGCGATGTCCGAGGCGATGTGTTTACGTTACGATTCCGATTAGTGTGCGCTGCAGTAAGGAGTTTCATACAAATAATACTAAACGGCACGAGTTGATACGGTGCCGATGCCTTTCCGTTTTGATGTGTGACACCAACAAAGCAGTTTAGTTATCACATTGTAACATTAGAAGAAGAATTTGAAGCTCAATTTTATTGATGAAATATCTGTTGACATAATGGAGTCAGTTGAAGTTTCATCCCTAGTCTTTGGGTCCATGTAAGCTGATGAATCAGAACTTGGGCTTGTCAGAGATTCATTGACAGTGATATCCCCACAGAAACTGTGATCTCTGCAGTTGGTTCCTGAACATTCTGTGTAGTTTGAGTCTTTACCTTTTTAGGGTTTCGTAGTCAACAAGGAACCCTTATAGTTTCGCCATGTCTGTCTGTCCGTCTGTCTGTCCGTCCGCGGATAATCTCAGCGATTGTAAGCACTAGAAAGCTGTTTTTTTTTTATCAATATGTATAGGTATCAACTACGCCGACAAATTGCACAAACAAAAAGTGGTAAAAAAAGTTTTATTAGGGTACCTCCCTTACACGTAAAGTGGGAAGTGATTTTTTTTTTCTTTTCTACCATAACGTGTGATATACATATTGTTGGATAGGTATTTAAAAATGATTAAGGGTTCCGTAAAATAATTTTTTGATAATGTAAATATTTTCGGAAATAATCGCTCCAAAAGTAAAAAATGAGGCGCTAACTTTTGGAACCATAAGATTAAAAAATATGAAAAAATTCTCAAAAGTAGAACTTAAAATAAACTTTGAAGGAAAATTATTTTGAACTTGATAGGATGAACAGTTTTTGAAAAATAAAAAAAAACGTTCTGAACTAATTTTGTAATTTAACTGTACATTCAAGCATATTTTTTTTATCTTTTTACATATTTTATTATCCGGAGCGGATCTTCTTTCAAATAAAAATACAAAAAATAAATAAAAATCAGTTCATGAAAATTAAAATTACCACCAGGGACAGCGCCATCTCATGGGAAATTAGGTTACTAATTTTTACATGGGTTACTGGGTTCTATTACATTGTGAGAAATTTGTTACGGACCGGTGCCCTACACTGAGCGTGGCCCGATACGCTCTTGGCCGATTTATTTAAATATATTATGCATATATTATACACATAAACCTTCCTCTTGAATCACTCTATCTGTTAAAAAACCCCATCAAAATCCGTTGCGTAGTTTTAAAGATTTAAGCATACTTAGGGTCATCAATCGGATCAAAAGAATTGTGCCTTTATCCCCCTACGGCGGCCATAGGGAATGTTAAAAAATCCGTGTCGCTGTCCACCAGTGGTGGCGAATGGAAATAATTTACATAGTGTGACGCTGTCCCCCAGTGGTGGACAACGAGAATAATGTTTTAAAGTTGTCTCGCTGTCCCCCAGTGGTGGCCAGACAAGTGGTGGATATCGGGAATAATCGACGCCGTCTAGTCCCAAGCTAAGCAGAGTTTGTATTATGGGTACTAGACAACTGATAAACATACTTATATATTTCTAAATACATACACATTATAGATAAATTACACCCAGACATAGAACAAATGATTGAGCTCATCACAAAAACATTTTTCGGGGTGGGAATCGTACCCACGACCTCCGGCATTAACCACTAAACCAACAAGCCAGTCAAATATAAATATATATTATGTATTTAATTTCAGTATAAGGTATGTGTCTATACTTTAATATTATAAATCTGAAGATATTGTTTATTGGTTTGGTCGAACGCGCCAATCTTAGAACCACCGGCCCGATTGAAAAAAATATTTTATTTACTACTATTTATTTCTTTACTGCACACCTTAACTTATCACAGGACAAACATGAATAAAAAATAAGTATAAAATAGTATAGAGAAGTTGGTAGAGTAAATTCTTTCAGATTAGAATAGCTCATTTATCGAGGAAGGCTATAAAAAGAAGGCTAGGTATATAGAAACAAGCAATAGCAATGTGCGTTGCGGACGAATCGTGTTAGAACCAGTAGCAACACTATTGTGAACGTGTTTGCGGATAGATAGGACTCTCCGTAGCTGCACCACTGGATATGCTGCCTGTTGGGATAAACGCAGACAAGCGCAGCGCCTAGTACGATCTATATAGCAACACGCACTGACGTGTACTTTCGCATCAACTCTTGGCCCAGGAGGCTTCGAACCTGTAGGCCCCTACAGTTTGCTGACAAACCCTTGAGGCGCGCGGGAACAATGCGCGCCGTTGCCGGATTCGTCATTGGATGATTTTTACCAACCATAAAAAAAGCATCTCCATGTCGTCAATTACACACATATTAGTGACGAATATCTGAACCTAAAATACCTGTGTCTTTGATTAGCTTAAGTTTTTTCTTATGGTAGGTAAAAATCCCGCTCTTGGGCGGAGCGGGAAACAGGGCAAGACTCTTACTGACTAAACAACCTACCCCGTTCCTTCCTTGCTTTAGTCCCAGGGCCCCGGTGTAACGCTTTCGCATCAACGCTCGGCCCCAGGAGGTTTCGACCCTGTTGGGCCCCTACAGTTTGCTGACAAACCCTTGAGGCGCGCGGGAACAATGCGCGCCGTTGACGACTTGGACTCGGTCTGGACAATTACCAGACGACCGGACGGCGAACTACCCATTGCTCGCCGTCCGCAAGCCAGTGTCTAGGAGAGAATGTTGGGAGAAACGCAGACAAGCGCAGCGCCTAGTACGATCTAGATAGCAACACTCACAGACGTGTACTTTCGCATCAACTATTGGCCCAGGAGGCTTCGAACCTGCAGAGCCCCTACAGTTTGCTGACAACTCCTCGAGGCCCGCGGGAACAATGCGCGCCGTCGACGACTTCATCTCGGTCTGGACTGTTACCAGAAGACCGGACGGCGAACTACCAATTGCTCGCCGTCCGCAAGCCAGTGTCCAAGAGAGAATGTTGGGAGAAACGCAGACAAGCGCAGCGCTTAGTACAATCTAGATGACAACACTCACAGACGTGTACTTTTGCATTTCTTGTATATTTTTAACCGACTTCAAAAAAAGGAGGAGGTTCCTTCTCAATTCGATTGTATTTTTTTCTTCCTTCTATGTTGAAAATGTCAAAGTGCAATGTCTTTTGTTAATTATGTTAAAACTAGCTTCTGCCAGCGGCTTCGCCCGCGTGAATATAGGTTTCTCTATACTAATTTCGGGTCCCCGTTTCATCCCCTTATGGTATGAATTTTGAGAAATCTTTTCTTAGTGTTCACCGTTGTTATAAAAGGAAGTCTTTTGCAAAATTGTCCCAATAGTTTGGGCTTTGCTTGGATATGTCTGTCAGTCAGTTTCTCCTTTTATATATATTTAGATAAAAGAGTCTTGATCTTTTCTAATTTCATCACTTGCACGCTGCACGGTGAGCACTGGACAGTTCCCTTTCACCGCAATAAATGTGTGTAGTTTTTTTATTTTTGTGTGTAATTTAGTTTTTCATGGTGTATTATTATTTGTTTATTGCCTATGTGTATTTGTGTTGTTTAAATTTTTTAAGAATATGGACAGAAACGTATGAAATAAACGTTTATTATTATTAATAAAAATAAAGTTTAAAAACTAACACCCGACTACTTAAAAACACGCTCTAAAAAGTACGAAACAAGAAAACAAGAAAGCCGTGGTCGTATGCCATAAGAATAATAAATTAAAAAAAGTGGTATACGACCACGGCTTTCTTGTTTTCTTGTTTCGTACTTTTTAGAGCGTGTTTTTAAGTAGTCGGGTGTTAGTTTTTAAACTTTATTTTTATTTAACATATTTTGGAGTTCTAAATAGGTTAATCTTGGGTTCATTGATTTCTCAGCCCATGAATACAGGTAAAGTCACAAGCAAATGCTAGTAATATATATATATTCAAAATGTACAAGTAAAGCGCTTTCAAATGATACCAAACACGGCATATTTATCTTAACTTTATTTTTTTACTTCGTATGTTTTGTCCGCTAGAGGGCGCCACATTAGATTTTGTGAAATCCCATATAGCCTATAACCAGCGGACAATTAAGACGCTTCTAATGATATGTCATTTGTCGAATTCTGATAAGTAGTTTAGAAGTTACGAGGGAACAGATGAACATCCATACCCACATACATACATACATACAGGTCAAAATCATAACCCTCCTTTTGCTTCGCCGTAGTCGGGTAAAAAGTGGCACCTTCCTGACAGTCCCAACGTGCTATTCTCTAAGACAATAGCCTTGAGCACAGTGTCAGCACTAGCACAGGTTAATATTAAAAGGCGAGATTAATATTAAAACACCCTGTTTGTTATCAATTGGAAGGGCCTCACTTGTGCTTTTCAAAAATATTATCATAAAAATTCAATGTGGTGTCCTCAAGCGGTTAAAAAATTCGATTTAGAAAACAGTAAAAAACAGAATGATATAGCACCAAAATGGTTTAGATAATATAAAGTGAAAAACCCGACTACGACAAAATAAAACGGCTTTGCTCGCCATCCGCAAGCCCGCGCCTATGGTTTTTTTTTATGATAGGTGAAAATCATCGAATGACGAAACCCGCTCTTGGGCGGAGCGGGAGACCAGTGTCAGACTCTTACTGACTAAAAAACCTACCCCGTACCTTCCTTGCCTTATTTCCAGAGCCGCGGTAACAGTTTCACACAAACCGGCAGCTCCAGAAGGCTTCGACCCTGAAGGGCCCCTACAGTTTGCTGACAACTCCTTGAGGCGCGCGGGAACAGTGCGCGCCGTTGACGACTTGGACTCGGTCTGGACTGTTACCAGACGACCGGACGGCGAGCGTCCGCGAGATGGTGGCTGGATATCAGCGGAATCGCGGCGGCTACGGCGAGGGCGCCCGCCATTGCCTTTGCCTTATGCGTTCGGCCTCCTCCTTTGCTAGAATTACTGCCTCGCAGAAGGAGGCCACCGCTTGCAACTCCTCCTCGTTGCGGACCATGGCCACAACCAAGGCCCGGTGCGACGCGATAGGTCGCCGCCGCCGGTTCCACATTTAGAAAGAAGATGCATTGCAAACCCAATTCAATTAAATTTTTGTTTTACGTACTAAGTAATGTGGGGTGTTTCGACAGCTTCAAACATTCGCAATGTCATTGTTGTTTTCGTTATCAACTAAAAACAAAAGAGTGTAATAAAACACATGTAGCCATAAATCATATTCGGACAGAGATAAGAAACACAATGGGACTGCAATTAAAGGTTTTCAAGAAATGTGTTTTCGGCTAGCTTTTAAACAATTGTTTAGTGATAAGCGATACTGTTTTTGTATTTTGCACAATAATAGCGCCGACATTTTTGATCGAAACTTTTGTAAATATGTTTGTTACTAATTCACACTAAAATAGCTGATAAGATTTGTATAAAATTCGGTAACATGGGGTAGCCCATATCCTGGTAAATTATATTTTTTATCAAGAGAATATTATTTATTTATTGCATTCATGTAGTTTACAAGGTGTTGTTACAGAATATGAGTGTCATACATGAACCCTGCTAAGGCACCGCAACATTAATATCTCATTCATTATGTTGATATCTGAATATGTTCTCATTCATATAAAAGTCCAGGCTGGAGGATAGGTTGACCTGTAAACAACAACCACAGAACTCTTAATAATAAGGCCTTATTATTAAGATTTCTTGCCTTGAGAACTTTCTTGAGAGCAGTGGTGGCCTAGTGGTAACAGCTCCGACTTACAAGTTGTAGGTCGCGGGTTCAAACCCAGCCAGGCGCATTTCTTTGTGTAATTTATTTCATCACCACTGCTCTCAAAACGGTGAAGGAAAACATCGTGAGGAAACCGGCATGTCCTAGAACCAAAAATTCGAAGACCAGTGACATCCACCAATCCGCACTGGGCCCGCGTGGTGGAGAATTATGGCCCATTCCCTCTCCTAGAGAGGAGGCCTGTGTCCCAGCAGTGGGAACATTAAAAAGGCTGATGATGATTAAGATTTCTGTGGCAACAACTCACAAAAGTTGTACCTACGTTCATTTTTGAATAATCGAAGATTTATTTTTTAGAATTTATTTTACGGATGTGTGTTGTAAGTAAATATTTTTAATCATTACAGTTCTGAGTAGCATATTGGTTATGAATTTAGATATTGGCCCATAAATAACTCTACCAACCCCGGTTTGACAAACACAAATGTGAATTAGTTTAGAGACAGTGTTACTAATATAGTCATTAGTCTTTTTTAATAACAATAAACTGTATAAGTATACTTTTTTTTATGGTAGGTAAAAATCATCCTATGACGAGTCCCGCTCTTGCGTGGAGCGGAAAACAAGTGTCAGACTCTTACTGACTAAACAACCTACCCCGTTCCTACATCGCCATACATACCAGGGCCAGAGCCTCCCTTTTCAGACGCAAACCTTTGGCCCTAATTGGCTTCCACCCTTCTGCAGGGTCCCTACGAACTGTATATACTTCATATTTGCGTCATAAAGCGTCCTGCGTTAAAAAGCCTTTAAAGCAATTCCTACCTAACCGAGGTGTAACAGCATGAAACAGGCTCCCGCAAAGTGTTGTGAAAGCTCCTACATTGAACTGTATCAAAAATCGGTTGGACAGACTAAATATATCTCCAAACTGTACAAGGTGTCATTGACATGTTAACGCAAACGAATACCATAGATCCAGTACATGATTCTGGACACCCTAGTGGTGGAATTTTTCGTCGGTTTTTTTTTCATATTAAAAAAAAATTGTTTTAAAAAAACAAATCTTTTTTTTATCTGTATAAAATCGTTATTCTAACCAATCCCAATGATATTTTTAAGAAAAAAAAAGAAAAAAAAATTACAAAAAAAAATCATCGAGGCAAATAAAGTCGTTATTCTAATCAAACCCGATGACATTGTTCATTTAGAATTGAAATTCACTCATTTCTTTCGCAAAAAAAAATTATATGACGTTTTTATATAGTTTAATTTAAAAAACGAAAAAAAAAATCATAAAAAAAAAATAAGAAAAAAGCGACAAAAAATTCCACCACTAGGGGTCTAGAATCATGTACTGGCATTTATGGTATTCGTTCGCGTTAACATGTCAATGACACCCTGTATGAAACACACGCATCAGCTTATAGCTGCTAGTGTGACCCTCGCAATAGCAGTAAAGCTATAGACTTAATACCTGCATAGGGGAGAAGGGGGCACCTTAGCACAGGGGCAGATTTGAATATGTTGATTCTTGAACGCAGCTTTGTGTTAGTCTATGCCACAACTCGATTTTAATGTTGGCAACACCGGGTATGTCAAACGTCAAGTCACAGAGCGCGTGTGTTTATAAGTGAAATCGAGTTATAACCTCTCTTCATTCTTGAGCCGTCGAAGTTTAAAATCAAAATAAATGTTGTAAGAAATTATCAATCACGTGAGTAAATATTTACCACTTAATTATTTTACATGTTTATCTAATACTTATTAGTTTTTCATCTACATGGTAGTTTTTGCTTGACGGTTGTTTTATATATTTTTTTTATTAATGTTTATCTTTCAAGTGAGTATGGGGCAGATTTGATAAAAAGAAAAGGGGCAGATTTGAACACTATGTTCAAATGTGCCCCGACCCCGTTTTAAATGATATCTTCAAATATGCGTCTTTTCATATATTTTAAATGTAATACTAATTCTAATTAAATGCATCACTAATTATAATTATTTATTTATAGGATGGTTAGAACATATAAAAAAAAGCGGGAAAGTACAGTTAATGAAGATGATGTATTAAAAGCAGTTTTAAACGTCATAAACGGAACTATGAAACTTAGGAGAGCTGCTGCTATACACCGTTAAATTTTAGTCGTTTTAATCCCGAAGAGGGTCGATCCAGTACATGAAACACTATCGATTTGTGTAGATAAAATAAAAAAATAAAGTACTTTTTTTCTTAATCTCTTATTGATATACGCATTTACGAGATTAATTTCTTTAAGTAAACGAGTCATTGACCTTGTAGGTAGTTGTCGGTCGTTGCGTAGTAACTACCTACAGGTCATTGAACTCGCCTAGCTGACGTTTACTTAAAGAAATCAATTTTGAACATGCGTAAATTAATACGAGTTTTAAAAAAAGTACTTTGTTTTTTTATTCTAACTTTACCAATCGATAGTGTTTCATGTACTGAATCGATCCTCCAAGGGATTAAAACGACTAAAATTTAACGGTGTATATGGGTTGACGCCGAGCACACTCTTTTATCGAGTTAAAAAGTATAAAGAAAACATAGCTCCTAGGAGTGAAGTATTTTCAAGTAAATACACTGTTGCTCAGATATTTACCAATGACGAGGAAAAACTGTTGGAAAAATACCTCTTGAAAAGATCAAAAATGAACTATGGCCTCACCTACACAAGTGCAAGATCGTTAGCTTTTGAATATGCAACAGCTTTACGTAAATGTCCAGCAAAATGGACGGAAAATGCACAGGCAGGCATAGAGTGGATGAAAGGATTTATGAAAAGGCACAAAAATTTGTCTTTGCGAAAGCCTGAGAACACGAGTCTTTCACGTTCGACAAGTTTTAATAAGCACAACGTGTCCATGTTTTACGATAATTATGAAAGGGTTCTGCAAAAGACCCACTTTACTCCAGACCGAATTTTCAATTTGGATGAGACCAATATTATGACAGTGGTGCAAGCACCTAATGTAATTGCGCAGACTGGTACAAAGCAGGTAGGTCAGTGTGTGTCAGCAGAGAGAGGCCAGCTGATAACAATGTGCGCCATAGTCAGTGCAACAGGTAATACCGTTCCACCAGTTTTCATATTTCCGCGAGCACGATTTCATGATGTTATGATTAATGGAGCGCCACCTGGAAGCGTTGGTTATGCAAATAGTCCAAAAAGCGGATGGATGACCGGCCCTTTGTTTGTTAAGGTGCTGCAACATATAAAAAAATCCACAAGATGTAGTAAAGATGACAAAATATTGTTATTATTTGACAATCATGAAAGTCATTGTTCTTTAGATGCAATCAATTACTGTCGAGACAATGGTATTGTTGTACTCACATTCCCTCCCCATTGCACACATCAGATGCAACCCCTAGATGTTGCCGTCAATGGGCCATTTAAACAAAAAATTTCAGTGGCACAAAATAATTGGCTGCTCGAACATCCTGGGAGAACCATCACAATCCATGATCTAGCAGGTATTGTGACTCCAGCATATAATGCTTCTCATACGCCTAATAATATAATTTCGGGGTTTTCAAAACCAGGAATCTACCCACTTAATCGTAATGCATTTACAGACGATGATTTTCAGTGTGCAGAAGTCACGAATCGTCCTCAACCTAATGTATTTGCTGAGAATGAGAGCCCCATAGCAGCTAATGCTTTACTTGATATCCCTGATATTATTCAGCCAACAGTAGCTTTTCAAAGAGAGTCACATCCGCCACAAACTGTATCTCCTGGCCGAGAAGAAAATGATCAGAGAGATAGTAGTCCAAGTATTTGTAATCAGTTCCTCATGGCATCTAATGCTTCACTTGAAATGATTGATGTTATGCAGCCAACAGAAGCTTCACAAAGAGGGCCACAAACGCCACAAATATCGCCTAGGGTAGAAGACATAGATCAGAGATTCTTTAGTCCGAGTATTTATGATCACAGTAAAGACAATATTAATGAAATGTCTGGTGAAGTACCCGGTCCCATAACTCCGGAAATGATTAAACCTTATCCTAAAGCCCCGCCACGTAAAAATTGCGCAACAGGACGAAAAAAAGGAAGTTCGCGCATCTTGACTGACACTCCAGAGAAGAATGCAATCGAAGCAGCACATTTAAATCGGATGAAAAAATTAGAAAAGCCTGCTATTCGTCGACGTACAAAAGAAGGCAAGCCAAATACCAAAGTAAAGAAACCTAGAAAAGGCAAGCAACTTCCTAAAGGCAAATCTAAATCAAAAAAGAGTTCTATATTCACATCAAGCTCTGAATCTGATGATCATGACAGTCACTTCTCCATGAATGACGACACAGACTTGGATGCGACTGATGCCAGTAGCAGTCAACATGAAGATGAAGAACTGCAGGATCCAGTTCACAATACTAATTTTACTAGCGGAAATCTGAAAGTAGGGGACTTTGTATTAGTTCAGTGTCCGTCAGAGAAACGAACAGCATCTGTGGCTTTCGTTGCTAGAATTGAAGAAAGGGACTTAAATACTTTTACTGTCAATTTTTTGAAGAGAAAAGGAGATCTGTTTTACTTTCCTGAAAAAGTTGATAGATGGCCAATTACTATTTTGGATATAGTAACAAAACTGCCAGCACCTAACGACGCACCTGGCACGTCCAGAACTGCATCAAAACTTTCTTTTAATTTCAATTTTTCTTTCTTTTCTATGGGATAGGTACCTTACATGTTTATTTTTAAAATATTCTGCAATGTGATTATTTTTGTTACCAAAGTCGAAGTCTGACTAAATTAAGAAACTATTATTTTAAATATAATTACTATAAGACAAGATTTAACTGTAAAAGTTTGATATAAGTTTATTTTATGTTTAATTTTTAAAATATTCTGCAATGTGATTATTTTTGTTACCAAAGTCGAAGTCTGACTAAATTAAAAAACTATTATTTTAAACATAATTACTATAAGACAAGATTTAACTGTAAAAGTTTGATATAAGTTTATTTTATGTTTGATTTTGAGTCTGTGACAATATATATGATTATATTAACAACAAACTAATACTTTATTCACTCTATTTCCTGCATTTAAACCAGTTTTTCAAAACTGCCCCATGTCGATTCAAATGTGCCCCCATGGAGAGGCAGATTTGAACAAATTCGGCTTTTAAAAAAAACAAAAATATCGTCATACAACTTTTATCAAATTGAAACATCTCGTCATTTTTATATTAATCAAAGACTAAGAAAGCTAAGAAAAATTTGTTGTTTAAATTTTTCTTTACAGTTGATTTGTTACAAGCCAAAATATAAAAAATGTGCTAAGGTGCCCCCTTCTCCCCTATTTCACATAATTATTTCGTCATAATTGTCATATTTTAAATTTTCTTAATTGTACTGATTTGATATTTATCATAATATCTATTAGTTTATAATATTAGCTTATATAGGTACGTATTTTATTATTATAAGTTACTTGTTTAAATTATAAGTACTACACTACTTATATTTTAATTATATCTTAAAATATAAGTAGTGTTTTTATTATATCTACCACAATAATTTATTGTGCATAATCCTGTTGACAACACTAGCGCGCGCGACCGCCGTGCGTTGGTATGAAAAGTGAAGTACATATATGAGATTGACTTCTGTGCCTATTTATTTTGTGTAGGTGTTCACCGCACACATAAATGATGTTCAGACAGAGATAAGAAACACAATGGGAAAGTAATCAATATTAAATGTTCTCAAGATATTCTCGGCTAACTTTGGAACAATTTTATTTGGTGACTAGACGTCATATTATAAATGTTTCATCTATTTTGCAAAATTATATTTGCCTAAATTTTAGATCTACTAATCGTTTATTTTCGTTGTTTAATTTTATACCATTAACATTACAACTTTTATTATTTTTACATTTTATACTTTGATATATTTATTTTATTCATTGGTTTCGTGTGAAGGGTGTTTCGGCAATATGAAATGTTTGCAAAGCCATTGTTGTTCTCGTTATCAACTAAAAACAAAAGAGTGCAATAAAACACATGTAGCCCCAGGTGTTCACCGCAGACATAAATCATATTTGGACAGAGATAAGAAACACAATGGAACTGCAATAAAACGTTTCCAAGAAATGTATTTTTGGCTAACTTTGAAACAATTATTTAAAAGTAATATTATTATAAAGTGGTTTTTGTATTTTGCACAATAATTATGCTGACTACGAATATTGCGAATCACACTAATGTTAGATATTTTAAAAGCGAAAGCATTGTACATATGTATGTGTAAATAAGCTTGTTACACCTTCATACTTAAACTCTAATTGGATTTGGGTAAACTTAGCTTCGAGTAGTCCACATCCATAGAAAGCTTCCTGGGCCAAGGGTAGGTGAGAAAGCGTATCACCAGGGCCTGGGAATAAGGCAAGGAAGGAATGGGGTAGGTTTTTTACTCAGTAAGAGTCTGACACTGTCTCCCGCTCCGCCCAAGAGCGGGATTCGTCATTGGATGATTTTTACCTACCAAAAAAAAATATCCATAGAAAAGGTACTTTTTATCTCGTGAGTATTTTTAGTGCTAGTTTTTTAAAAGACCAGACTTGAGTGAGAATAGGTTGACCTGTACCTAAGGAAACACTCACAAAATAAATAATATTTTACAATTTTCGAATCATTTAGGCATATATTTTATTTATTTCGATTTTATTTTCCGTAAGTGTGTTTTGTTTCGATTAACAGCTTTTCCCAAACGTAATTAAAATTTCGATTAGTAATTAGAATAGTAAGGCTAGCCCTATAATATATTTGTGCTTCATGGGGGTAGTACCTTACAAACCTTTCGAACGAATTATGTAAACCACCGTCAAAGCAAACGCCGGCATCGTCCGGTCCATGGCCCTTTATGGGGCACCAGTGTGGGCGCCGACGCTGCGTAAACGCCCGGCGGCCCAGCTGAACGCCTGCCAGAGGGTCATGGCCATCCGGATGGTGCGGGGATACCGCACGGTGTCCCGCGAGGCGGCGAGCCTCCTTGCTGGCCTACCACCATGGGATGTGGAGGCAACAGTCCTTGCACGCATGCACGACCAGCGCGTGGAGATGCAACGCCGGGGCGAAGATCCGCTGCCCGAACATGTCGAGGCGTGGCGGAAGGAGCTCCGGCGAGATCTTATGGTGAAGTGGAAACAGCGACTGTCGCAACCCAGCGCTGGGCACACCGTAATCTCAGCGGTAGTGCCCCTCTTTGAGGCGTGGCTGGATAGACCTCACGGCGTCCTCACTTTCCGCATGACGCAGGTTCTCACCGGACATGGGAAGTTCGGGAGATTCCTGCACCGGATTCGTGCGGAAGAGACGTCCGGGTGTCGCCACTGTGAGGCGAGCCCGGAGGACACAGTGGAGCACACGGTGGAGGTGTGCCCTGCTTGGGAAGAGCATCGCCGTGTCCTCGTGGGGGTGATCGGCGGCGGCGACCTCTCGCGCCGGGCCCTGGTTCAGGCCATGGTCCGCAGCGAAGAGGAATGGCAGGCGGTCGCCTCCTTCTGCGAAGCAGTAATGCTCGTAAAGGAGGAGGCCGACCGCATAAGGCAAAGGCAACGGCGTACTCGCCGTAGCCGTCGCCGCCGCGATCTTGCCGATATCCGGCCAACGTAGACACTGGCTCGCGGACGGTGAGCAATGGGTAGCTCGCCGTCCGGTCGTCTGGTAAGACCGAGTCCAAGTCGTCAACGGCGCGCACCGTTCCCGCGCGCCTCAAGGAGTTGTCAGCAAACTGCAGGGGCCCTTCAGGGTCGAAGCCTCCTGGAGCCTAGAGGGTGGTGGAAAACTGTTACCTCGACTCCAGGAATAAGGCAAGGAAGGTACGGGGTAGGTTTTTTAGTCAGTAAGAGTCTGACACTGGTCTCCCGCTCCGCCCAAGAGCGAGTTTCGTCATTGGATGATTTTCACCTACCATAAAAAAAAAACCGTCAAAGCAAAGTTTTAAAATCGTCAATTAATAAAATACTATAGGAATAAAGAAGTAAAATGAGAAAACTCAGAAAGGAGATGATGAAGTATTTAAAGCTGCAGATAATCATAATTCTCTTCGTCTAAACGATCAAAGCTAATTTGTTTTTTAAATATTGACCCTAAGTTCAATTTCATGCGTCTGACATCACCTAAAATCGTCGTCAAGTGTGTTTTATAAGTCATGGCAGAGTGAGATATCCTAAGACTTGATTATCCTTTAATAGTAATACCTACATAATTAATAAATTTATTTTTGTATTTCATTTTAGTATACGGTATATTATACTTATATGTGTATTTATTACTTTTATTTAAGATTACATTGACTCCAATTTTTATTTCTACACTATTATCTACATTTCTTTTCGCGGGTCTGCTGGAAGAAACTTTTTGAAATAAGTAGTACCTTTGTACTATTTTTCTGTAATTTTTTATCGCCATTTTAATTTTTAAGTGTGTACAAGAATTATCAAATAAACAAAATTACGAAATTGCTGTATTAATACGTTACTGATTATAGTTAAGAGACTTTCAGTACGCATTTTCAGCTAATAAGCTACGCGACGTACTAATGACGAGTCAGTCAGCACTAGTGACGAGTCAGTCAGTCAGCAACTCAGCCACTCACAGTCGAGCGCGATCCGTCGCGATGAGTGGTTGTTAAACCACACGAGTGTTGTTTTGTGTTTAGTTTGTGTATCATGTGTGGATTCTCTATTTTTCTGTGTGTTTTATACGTGTGCAAGTGCATAAATTATCTAGTAAATAATATGATATTTTTGTTTTTACATAATCCATATAATTATAAATTGATTTATAATTTCATCGATTTTTCACTTGCAATTGGCAATAAATATAATCGTTTTCAGTGTCAGTGCTTAAATAGAAATATGTCGTTGTATGTATGTGTGAAATTTGTGGAGTTATTATATTTAAATAACGCTTTCAATCATATAGATAATAATTTATTGAGGGTATATAATTAAATCAATTATTGACACTCGTCAATTGGTTTTTTTAAATAGAATATTTTTTATTGTTAACTAAAATTGCAGTGTGTAAATTGTATTTTGTTTGTTAAGTATAAGTGTTAAAATAAAGTGAGTTACATATTATGTGTATGTAACAAAGTGAGTTAGTATGTGTAGTGTAGTGCAGTGAGTGTCCTGACTTCACATGGATTGCAGTATCAGGGTAAGTACCTAATATATAAGATTTTTTTATTATATTTTTGCTGCATTCGTAGTATATGTGTAACTTCTTTGAAACTCAACTGATCGTCTCTCAACTACTCAACGGTTAGATATTCGTTAAGATTCGAAATGTATTTTTCTTTATTATTTGAGATTCTAAAATTAATGCTTAAGAGGCCGGTTCGGGACGATTTATCCATACAAACGTAATACCAAAATCATTTGCAAGTCGAGCATATTTCAACCATATTATGGTGATATTTGAATTTAGACAATAGCTTTAAACAAGCTTTTTTAAAAAAGAAAGATCTGGGAACCTAGATAAATATTGTCTAAATCCAAATATCACCATAATATGGTTGAAATATGCTCGACTTGCAAATGATTTTGGTATTACGTTTGTATGGATAAATCGTCCCGAACCGGCCTCTTAAAAAGAAATTATTAAAAAATGTACAGCTGCTCTAAAATACCTAACTCATTCACAATTAAGTAAATTGATTTGTATTTTATGTTTCTCAATCCTCCACAGATCTGCTATGTGTGATTTGTAATAATTTACAGGAATGTGTAGTTCTATGAAAGAACTTTTCAGGTGATTTTTTTTTAGAAATATTTGTATAAAATCTCAATCTGTGTTGTGTATTTGTTTCAATTACTTCAATTATTATGCCACTTACAATAGTTTCCGTGCAAAAAATACTGTCGGAAACTTACAAATAACGACATATGTTGAATGATTGTTTTCAAATTTGTACAATTACTTTGCTAACAGCTTAGATTTCTTCAAAAATAATTGCGTATCACACTATATAATATGATTTATTATGTAAGGACTTAAGTTTTGCATATATATGTTTTTTTTTCAATAGGTAACGATCACTTGATAATATTCATAAGAAACTTAATGTATTAATTTTTATTACAAAATTACGCTGAAATACGTAAAATTTGTACAGATGCTCTAAAATACCTAACTCATTCACAAATAAGTACACTGTTTTGTATTTTGTTGTACAAAACAATCTGTATGTTTCTCAATCCTCCACGGGTATCCTATATGTGATTTGTAATAATTTACAGGAATGTGTTCTATGAAAGAACTTTTTAGGGGCCTTTTTTGCAAATTTTTATATAAAATCTCAATCTGTGTTGTGTGAAATTTACAAGTGACGTCATATATTATACGATTTTTTTTCTAATTTTTACAATTACATTACCGATGTTACGTGTATATGTTATTTTTAATATGTATTAGTTTATTAAGTATTTTTGTAAAATGGTAATGTTATGTATTTTATCTATGGGCCTTAGTAGCCTGACAATAAATAAATAATAATAATAATTTATATGCAGTTTTAAATGAATAAACGGAATAATAATAATTACCAACAGCTTAGATCTCTTCAAAAATAATTGCGTATCACACTATATAATATCATTTATTATATGAAGACTTAAGTTTTGCATGTATGTTTTTTTTTCAATAGGTAACGAGAAACTTGTATCTGAATTACATAATTAATCAATAAACTAAACATTTTCAATACCATAATATTAATTTTTGAAACAAACACAATAATAATTATAATTCATGATTCATCAACAAAATACTAAAAACCAATAAGTGCAATAAAACACAATATAGGCTAGGTGTTCACCGCAGACATAAATCATATTCGGACAGAGATAAGAAACACAATGGAACTGCAATAAAACGTTTCCAAGAAATGTATTTTCGACTAACTTTGAAACAATTGTTTTGGTAATAAGTAATATTATAAAGTGGTTTTTGTATTTTGCACAATAATTGTGCCGACATTTTAGATCTTTATAAAAATATTGCGAATCACACTAATGTTATTTAAAAAGGCTAGAGCATTTTATGTATGTTTAAATAAGCTTGTTACAACTTCATACTGAAACTCTAATTGGATTCGGTTAACTTACAATCGAGTAGTCCACGTCCATAGAAAGCCTCCTGGGCGAAGGGTAGGTGAGAAAGCGTATCACCAGGGCCTGGGAATAAGGCAAGGAAGGAATGGGGTAAGTTTTTTAATCAGTAAGAGTCTGACACTGTCTCCCGCACCGCCCAAAAGCGGGATTCGTCATTGGATGATTTTTACCTACCATAAAAAAATATTCATAGAAAAGGTACTTTTTATCTCGTGAGTATTTTTAGTGCTAGTTTTTTAAAAGTCCAGACTTGAGGATAGGTTGACCATAAAAAATAACATTTTAGGATTTTCGAAGAATATAAGCAAAGATTTTATTTATTTCGTATTTATTTTTTGTAAGTGTGTTTTGTTTAGATTTATAGCTTTTTTCTCAGTAATAAATTTCAATCATTACCGTCATGAATATAATAGTAATTAAGATTTCGATTAGTAATTAGAATAGTAAGGCTAGTCCTATATTTGTGCTTCATGGGGATAGTATCTTACAAACCCTTCGAACGAATTATGTAAACCGCCGTCAAAGCAAAGTTTTAAAACCGTTCAAAAAAACAAAATACTATAGTAATAAAGAAATAAAATGAGAAAACTCAAAAAAGAGATGATGTAGTATTTAAAGCTGCAGATAATCATAATTCTCTTCGTCTGTCGATCAAAGCTAATTTGTTTTTAGACGCATGAACTTGGGGTTATTTACCCTAAGTCTGACATCATCTAAAATCGTCATCAAGTGTTTTTAAGTCATGGCAGAATGAGATATCCCAAGGCTTGATTATCCTTTAATAGTAATACCTACATAATTAATAAATTTATTTACGTATTTCATTTTAGTATACGGTATATTATACTTATATGTGTATTTATTACTTTTATTTAAGATTTCATTAACTCCAATTTTTATTTCTACAGTGTTGTCAACATTTCTTAATATCTCTCCTTTCGCGGGTCTGCTGAAAAAAAATCTTTTAGAAATAAGCAGTACCTTTATAACATTTTTCTGTAATTGTTTATATCATTTGTTTTATTCATAAAAATTAAGAAATTTTTATGTGTGTACGAGAATTATCAATTAAACAGAATAAGGAAATTACTGATATAGTTAACGGTCTTTTAGTACGCATTTTCAGCAAGTAAGGTACGCGACGCACTAGTGACGAGTCAGTCAGTCAGCAACTCAGCCACTCACAGTCCAGCGCTAACCGTCGCGATGAGTGGTTGTTGCGCCACACAAGTGTTTTTATGTGTTTAGTTTGTGTATCATGTGTGGATTCTCTATATTTCTGTGTGTGTGTTTAATACGTGTGCAAGTGTATAAATTATCGAGTAGATAATTTGATTTTTTTTTACAGAATCCATGGAATTATAAATTAATTTATAATTTCATCTTTTTTTTTGCTTAAATAGAAATGTGTTGTTGTATGTATGTGTGAAATTTGTGGAGTTATTATATTTAAATAACGTTTTCAATTATATAGATAATAATTTATTGAGAGTTTATAATTTAATCAATTATTGACACTCGTCAATTTGTTTTTTTAAATAGAATTTTTTATTGTAAACTAAAATTGCAGTGTGTAAATGGTATTTTGTTTGTTAATTATAAGTGTTTAAATAAAGTGAGTTACATATTATGTGTATGTAATAAAGTGAGTGAGTATGTGTAGTGTAGTGCAGTGAGTGTCCTGACTTCACGTGGACTGCAGTATCAGGGTAAGTACCTAATATATAAGATTTTATATATCTTATTTCCGCTGCATTTTCGTAGTATATGTGTAACTATATTGTAAATTCAGAATCTTAGTTCTTGTGAAGTCTTTGAAAGTTAACTAATCGTCTCTCTCTTACCAACTCAACGGGAATTCATTAAGAAACTTAATGTGTATATTCATTAAAAATATACGCTGAAATACTTAGAAATTGAATATCTAATATAATAAATATTATTTATTTGAGATTCTGAATTTAATAATTGCTTAAAAAAATATATAACAAAATGTACAGCTCTGAATTACCTATTTCATTCACAAATAAGAAGTTTGGTTTGTATATTATGTTTCTCAATCCTCCACTGATATTCTATGTGTGATTTGTAATCATTTACAGGAATGTGTAGTTCTATCAAAGAACTTTACAGGTGATTTTTTTTGGAAATATTTGTATGTGTGTTGTGTATTAATGTTTCAATTATTATGCTATTTACAATTGTTTCCGTGCAAAAAATATTTTCAGAAATTTACAAGTGACGTCATATGATTTTTTTTCTAATTTTTACAATTACATTACCAACAACTTAGATCTCTTCAATAATATTTGCGTATAACATTATATAATATTATTTATTATGTAAGGACTTAAGTTTTGCATGTATGTTTTTTTTCAATAGGTAAAGAGAAACTTGTACCTGAATTACATAATTAATCAATTTACTAAACATTTTCAATGCAATAATATTAATTTTCAAAACAAACACAATAATAATTCATGATTCATCAATAGAATATAGACACTTATTAAACAGCTGAGTTTTAAAAGTACTAAAGTAGATAGTGGCTTTTATATCAAAAATGTATTTGTTATTTCTTCACCATAAAAAACTTAATCGAATTTGTACGAAAATTTCACACACCTCAGGTCTTATTTTTAATTTTATAAAAGGTCTGGTATATATATTTTATCCGTATTTATTTTGCGTATTTGTGTTGTGTTTAGATTTTAAACTTTGTCATCAGTAAAGAATATTTAATCATTACGGTTCCGAATAAAACTAAAAAAGGTAACTATTAAAAATATTTATTCCTTTTTTAACTTTTTTAGTTCAGTTACATAATATACCTTCTTGTGAATAGATACGAAAGAAAATACGTAGGGAACGTATTATTTAAAGGCTTATTATTATTTTGTTTTTTTAAATAAATGACTTATTTTTTCATCATAAAAGTTTATTTTAACCTTTAGCTTCTAACCCTTTCTTAGTTTAAACTTCTATTTCAAGCTAAATTTGTGAGAGACTCGAAATACATTCAATTTCAAACTTTTTAACCATCAAACAAACTACTGAATGAAACATTCCCAGTTTATTAATTCGTAAGTATTTAACGAGCTAGAGATTTTCTGTTTTTTTTTCCTAGGGAGTCTAAAATTAATAGTCATAAACCCATTTCAGTTTCTTCCTCACATAAAAATATAAAACATATTGCGTGTTAAAATATAATAGTAAGTTAAGTTTATAAAAGGCAAGAGTTTTTTTGAGTTATGCCATCTTGTGTCCAATAGCAACACTACTGATTGTCCTAATGCCCAGTACAGACATAGTGTGGTAAAGAGTTCAAACCAAAGAATTTCGTACTGTAACTTATTATAGTACTAGTTATTTGAAATAATTAAGACTTCTATTCTTAAAACAAGAACAATAGCGATTTTAATGTCTTGTTTAAAATTATGTAAATAATGTCTCTACCAAATTCATAAAGTAATTATTACTTTAATACAAAAAGTGTCTTGTTTGATTACAAACCCATTCCCCAGGTTAACGGATAACTGGTTCACCATCGACCTCTATTACTTATCACACTGAACTGACCGCCGTCAAAGTGCTATTGTCGCCGTTTGATATTCGCCATATTGGCGCTGTCGGCCACGGTGACTGTAGCGAGTGTCTACGGTACTAAAACTGGTGATGTCGCACTGTATATAATATTAGTTCGATTAGTATAGAGAGGAGCTTCAAATATTTGTAGGTACGAAATATGAGTTTTCGAGCATACGAAACAGCCTGTCCAGTTGCAAATAGTAGAGGTCAGTGTGGTTCACATAACATTAGCAGTCCAGTGTCCTCGGTGTATTTAGATACTGTTAGATCCACGTCCCACAGAGGCGTAGCTTCACAGACGAGTTTCCATCACCATCCGCTTGCTATACGCGTGCTTGCTGCTTAGTGCTTAGTTTGAAAAACTATCAACAAAGCTTCAGCTTCGTGTAGACAGCCGTTCTGCGCGCCAACTACATCAAGAGGACATATATTTGTTGTGAAGATAGCGAGAATAGTGACTCTTACAACAAGCTTCGCGAATAAAGCTTAGTACGCTTGGAACAAGCTGATTTTGCATGATATAATAACTGAAATTTAAGAGCGTCGGTGAAGCTACAGCTCTGTGAACAATTTTTTCTCGTGGAGAATAAACATTTTTCAAGGCAATTGTACTATTTACATAAGTTAACCCTCAGTGTGCGAGTCTGACTCGTACAGTTTATTTATTGTATATACCTCCTTGTCTGCATATCTTTTGCTAGCTGCCTAGAAGCACAAGAAGAAACTGAGTACTCACAGTATTAGTTTGTTAAAGAACTGGAAACGGATAGCTTGTTCATTTCACAGTAACCTATTTTTGAATTGGGCTTACAGTCCACAGAGACATAGCTTCAAAGATAAGTTTCTTTTTTATCATAATACGCTTACTGTACAATGCGATTCAAATGAGAATAGCATCGATGGCCATGTTGTGACGTCACAATTTACTGTCAAATCGAGGCAAATTATTTGAAGAATTCAGTTTATTTACGAAAAATTTAATTTATTTATAAACTGTGAACGAAAAAAGTTTAATCAGAATCCAGTTTTTAAATTTACTCATCTCTAAGTTCTTCAATTTTGCAAAAATTGTGTTCGCCGTACTGTCAATCTTCGATTTGACAGTTCGGTGTGACGTCACATTATGTCAATCGATCCTATTCTTATTTGGGATGCATAGTACGCCTGCTTACTGCTTAGTGCATAGGAATTTATCAACGGAGCAGCTTCATGAAGTTCAGAACTGCGGGCCAGCTTCGCCAAGTGAAGATGCAAAACAAAACTTAGGCTTGCACCAAGCTTCACGAACTAAGCTAAGACTGCTCAACTGCATGTTCTTAATATTTACAAGTGTCTATGAAGTTACATCTCTGTTGATAGTAGCCTGTAGTAATTCATTTCGAAAACATTCCACAATACGCATACTATGGTCATGGTTTCTCTATTTTTATGTGTGTTTAATGCGTGTGCTAAAGTATAAATTATTGAGTAAATTATGCGATGTCTTTTTGATCTAAGCTTTTTAACAGTTCAATTTGTGATTTAATTGATTTTTCACTTGTTGTACGGTGTGGACTGTATTATTTTTATTCGGTTCGTTCGATAGCTCAGTAAAACACTTTTAAACGTTCAATAATTCACTATATTTATCTAACACAAATTAAAGTTCACTTATCCTACATATGATCACCATTTATATATTTACAAAAGAGTTCACAACAATCACAGAAAATAGTTCTAATAAGACACACATAAAGTCACATAAAAGAGTTCACATAGAGTTCAAATAAGACACAAATATACAAGAGAGAGAGCACATAAGAGACTGTACATAAGAACTTACTAGCACCACTACTTCTTCAGAGTTACTTCTTGATTCCACTGCTGTATCCGACGAACTGTAATCCAATGGGAATTCCAACCTATACTTATATCTCAGTCGTAGGGGTGCAAGTTGTGGCAGGGAACATCTATTAAATTCTTAAATTCCCTCGTCTCCACCAATCCATGTGGAGCAGCATGGAGTCAGGCCTGAACCTGCTCCCGACCTGTCGAGACTTGTCGGAACCTGTCTGTGGCACCGTTTAGTTATCAGTAAGCGGCGCCACTTTCCTTATTGGGTTTCCTACTATGATTCTATACATTTCTATGTGCTCTACTAATTACTTATTGGTAATTTACATTATTCTAATTAGTAACTTATTCTAATTAGCGTGGTGGGTCTCGGCGTCCGTAACAGTTCCTCCCCCCGGCGTAGCTCGCGAAGCCTCTTCTCTATTCAAAAGGACGACGAGTTTGCTCGTGGGGCGCCGAAACACTCCTGTGCGTGTTCGCACCTCTGCAACTCTGATGCCGCCGTCTGGTCCGCTGTGCGTCTTCTCTATGATTCCCATCGGCCAGACGTTTCTTGGCAAAGTTCCATCGACCACGAGGACTATGTCGCCTGCTTGTAGGGGCCGGGCGTTGTTCCTTGGTTCCCCTCGTGGTATCAGTTGGGGCAAATATTCTTTTACCCAGCGCCGCCAAAATTGGTCTGCGAGCGCTTGGCTGGCCCGCCACGTTCTGCGGTCAGCTTCTTCGCATGGCCCTGTCGTTGGTAGGCCGGTTGAGGACCCCAGCAGGAAGTGGTTCGGTGTCAGGGCCTCAGGATCCTCTGGATTCACGCTGACGTGAGTTAATGGTCGTGCGTTGACGGCGAACTCTGCCTCTGCCAGCAGTGTGCTGAGCACCTCTTCGGGCGGTGCCTTCTCGCGCAGGGTGATGCTGAGCGCTGTCTTCACTGATCGGACCATTCGCTCCCATGCTCCTCCTTGGTTGGGCGCTCCAGGAGGTATGAAGCGCCACTCCATCCGGTTCAGTAGCCCCACATCTTTTAGGGCTGGCAGCCATTCCTTATATGCTGTTCGTAGTTCGTGGTCTGCTCCTCGGAAGTTTGTTCCATTGTCCGAGTACATAACTTGCGGCCATCCTCGGCGTGCCGCCATCCTTCTCAGCGCCATGATGGCTGAGTCTGTTGACAACGATGCGACGAGCTCTAAGTGTATAGCTCGACATGTGAGGCACGTGAAGAGTGCACCCCACCGTTTCTCCCGGCGCCGTCCGATCTTCACCATCATCGGGCCGAAGTAGTCCACCCCACAGTTTGAGAATGGGCGGTGGAACGGGTCCATGCGAGCGCGCGGCAGGTCTCCGGTGGCCGGCGTCTGTGGCATGGACTTCCTCCTCTTGCAAAATGCGCAGTCCTTTTCTATTGCTCGTACCGTGGGTCTTAAGTGGATAACCCAGTACCTCTGTCTGAGGTCGTTGGTCACGCGTTCTCGGTTTGCGTGACCCGCTGCGCAGTGTTCCCGAAGCACGATGAGCTTCGTTATTGGGTGACGGCCATCAAGGATTATGGGCCTCTTGGCTTCTGTTGACGCGGTTGATGCCTGGATCCGACTTCTAACTCGTAGTAGGCCGTCTTCAAATACTGGATCCAGTCTGTACAGTCGGCTCGTTTTGGGTATTTGTCGAGCTGACTGTATCCTCTTCAGTTCTTCTGGGAAGCTGTCCTCTTGAGCTTTTTGTATTAGCTCCCTCTCGGCGCGCTGTATGTGTCGATGTTCCAGTTCCGATGCAGCACGTCGGCACTTATCTATGAAGGCGAGCACCCTAGCTGTGGTTCTCACCAGGGTCTCGTACTTTGAGAAGCGGGCTGGGTCGGGTAGCCAGCTCTCGGTCCGGCCTTCTCTTGTGTGCAGGACTTCTTCTTCTTCTTCTTCCCTCTCTTCTCGGTTCCTGCTGGGCCATTCGTCTTCTGGGCTTCGGAGGAAGCCAGGTCCCTGGAACCAGCGGTCGGTAGCGCTGATCGGCGCATTGGTGAGTCGTGTGGCGTCGTCGGCTACGTTTTCCTTTGTCGGTAGCCAGCGCCACTCTTCCTTCTTCGTAAGTTCGGCGATCTCCCCCAATCGGTTTGCCACAAAGGGAGTGTAGCGTCGTCCATCATTTTGAATCCACTGGACGACCGTGGAGGAATCGGTCCAGTATACTGTCCTGCTGACTTCTACTCTGTGCTCTTTGCGCACGTGGTCAGCCAGTCTTGCACCAATCACGGCAGCTTGTAATTCGAGCCGTGGGATGGTCTGCACTTTCTTGGGCGCCACCTTCGCTTTGGCGGCGACCAATACGACAGTCGTGGTTTCGTCGTAGTGCTCTATCTTCCAGTAGGCCACAGTTGCGTAGGCCTGTTCACTGGCGTCGCAGAAGATGTGTAGCTCGACGTTCTTGTGTCCTCTTGTCATGTAGTTCCTTGGCAAGCGTAGTTGAGCTATCTCTGCCAGTTGAGTGAGCCAATCGGTGAAGAGCTCATTCTCTCTCTCGGGGATCTTCTCATCCCATGTGATGGGAAGACGCCAAAGACTTTGCAAGATTATCTTCGCTCGAATTGTGAAGTGGCTCAGTAGCCCAAGTGGGTCATATATGGACATGACTGCACTGAGCGCTTCTCTCTTGGTCGGAGCTCGCTGACGATGTCTTACTTCTGCTGGAACTCGGTTCATGGAGGTGTTGAACCCCAGCTCGTCCTTCTCCGCGTTCCAAAACAACCCGAGTATTTTGTTTTCGGGTTTCTCTCCCCCCAATTGTGTGGGAGTTGTGGCGTGCAGCTCCTGGGGTACATCTCGTAGCACCGTCCTGTTGTTGGTGCTCCACCCTCGCAGTGTGAATCCTGCGACTGCGTGTACCTTTCTGATCTCGTCTACCGCCTGTAGAGCTTCTTCTGTGGTTTCATAGCTTGTAACCAAATCGTCCATGTAATGGCTCTGCTTGATTGCTTCCAAAGCCCTTGGATACTCTTGCCCATGTAAGTCCGCGTTGTAGTTACGGACAAAGTGAGCCATGAAGGGTGAGCTGGCCGCGCCGAATATCATACTTGTCATCTTGTACTGGCGCGGTGGGCCCGTTCTGTCGCAGCCTCGCCATAGGAATTGCTGCGCTGCTTGATCCTCGTTCCTTATCTTGATTCTCAGGAACATCTCTTATATGTCTGCTGTGACGGCGATCGCCCTCTCCCGGAAGCGGAATATGATTCCCGGGAGGGACAATAGAAGGTCTGGTCCTTCTAACAGTTTGTCGTTCAGGCACAAACCGTAGCTCTTTGCTGCTGCGTCGAATACTAGCCTCTGCTTGCCGGGCTTGTTTGGGTTCTGCACGGCAAAGTGAGGCAGGAACCATGAGACGGCGCTTGACTCCTCCGTCCCGTCGCATGGTGCAGCGTACCCCTTTTCAAATAGGTTCTCCATTTGGGTGCTGTACTGCTGAGCGAACTCAGGCGAGGCGTCCATCTTTTGTTCTATTTTGTTTAGTCGTCGCAGAGCCGCGTTGTAGCTGGGCGGCATAGCGACGTTGTCGTCTCGCCATGGCAGTCCCACTTCGTAACCACCTTCTATCTTCTTGATGGTCTTCTTTACTATGTCGATTGCTCGTTGATCGGAGTCGTTCACCCGCGGTTCTCGCGATACCCCAATCGCTTCGAGTCTGAAGTGAGCTTCTACCTCTTCATGAAGCTGATGATCACGTTGCTGTTGCTGTTGCTGCACCTCGTAGACATGCAGCACGTTGCCCTCGTTCACGATGACGTTTCGTGGCGTGGTCCCATGTATCACCCAGCCCAGCTGCGTTAGGGATGCAGCGGGTTGGTTGGGGCCACCGACGCGTAGTTCCCTCGAAACTATGCACTCCCAGTGGTCTGTCCCCACTAGGAGTCCTGGACGTGTCGCACCGTAGCATACCTCGTCCCTGGGCAGGTCCCTCAAGTGTTCATACTCCAGCAGTGTGTCAGGTATTGACTGCTGGTGAAGCTTCATGTTCTTCATTGTTCTTGCTTTCAGTTGGTGAGAAGTGCTGTCATGATTCACACCTCTCACGTCGATTGACACTGTCTTGCTGTCCCGCTCCTGGGATGACATGTTGACCCCATGTATTCGTAGTGGTTGTGTCACCCCTTCTGCCCCAATCCTTGCTGCCAGGTCTTCATCAATCAGGGTGATGGTTGCCCCCTCGTCGAAGAGTGCGTGCGTTCTCACCTCCCCCCGTGGACCGGCGACGATGACTGGACACATCTTCAGCAGGACAGTCCGTGGGCCAGTGGCTGGTTGGGTTGCCACTGACATGACTGTGCCTTCGTTCGATGGCTGTTCAGTTGCCATTGTGGTCGCTGACTTGATATCGGGCGACTCCTTCTCTTTTGTTGGTTCCCTGTGCAGCGACGCGTGGTGTGGTCTTCGGCATTGGTTGACACCACATGGCCTTGCTCTGCACTCTGTACGCCTGTGCTTTTTGCTGGCGCACTTGAAGCATACTTTGTTTGCTTTCAAACATTTCCAGCGTTCTTCAATTGATAATGCTTTATACTTGGGGCACTGTACTAATTCGTGCCTTTGTCTGCAGCTGGGGCACTGGACGTCCACTTCGCCAGCGCGATCGGTCGTAGCATACACTGTCGTAGCTTTCCTCTTCACAGGTGCAGCAGGCCTTGTTTCCTTTTTCATGGGTGCGGATGCGCTGCTTGTTGACGGGGCGTAAGTGTATCGTAACGCCCTGTCTGCCTCACGCATAAGGAATCTGGATAGGAGTACTACCTCAGGCTCTACTGTACCTTCATTCTCAATAGCATAGTCGCACCACCTCGATTTTTAGGTGCGGGCTTAGCTTTTCTATTATTTCTCTTGTTAGTAGGGGGTTATATAAGTAGCCCCTACGGTCGATCGTTCTCAACACGCATATTGTGTTTTGTATTTTAATCGCGAACGCGTTCAGTTCGCTCGCTGATGTGCCTGGTCTAGGCATTCTTCGTAGCTCTTCTAGTGCCTTGTCGATCATGACTTCAGGCCGACCGAAACACTGTTCCAATGTCTTCATAATGATTTCAGGATCAGTGGCGGTGTGTAGCAGTGCTGATACTGCGTCTCTCGCTTCACCCTTGAGCGAGCTTCTCAATCGTTGCAGGTTCTCTGCTGGTGACACGCTGTACATGTTTGTGGTGTCGTTGTAGGCGGCCTTGAACGGCAGCCACTCGCTGACGGCACCCGAAAATGACGGTAAGTCTGTGTGCCGGAGTCGTGGCCTGGCCATCTTCTCCAGGGTCGCAGCCAGTTGCTCGATGCTGTTCCTTCCCCTGGTCGGCGTGGGTGATCTTGCTCTCGAGGCCGGGCAGTCGAAGCGCAGCTGCTTCTCCTCCCTGCTGTCTGTGCGTCCTCCAACCTCCTCCCGTGTGATGGGCGGGTTGGCGCGCAGCCATTGGTCGACTTTGTTGTGCTGAGGTTCCCCCTGGGTGGGCTCCTCGTGGACGCTCTCCTCATCCTGGATTACTGAGACGTCCACAGCCAGTCTCTTCTTGACCAGCTCGGCTTCCAGGTCCAGCTCCTTTCGTCGTATGGCGGCCAGCTTTTCGGCAGCCTCGAGTTCAGCCAGCCGTATTCTCGTTCTGACAGTCGCGGTTGACCTCACCGACTGGGCTGGCGATCTGACTTCTTGCCGCCCCGATGGTCCTGCAGTTGTGAGGTCTGCAGCAGTGAGGTCTGCAGCAGTTAGGTCTGCAGCAGTTAGGTCTGCAGTAGTGGTGGTAGGCCCAATCATGCTCTCCAGCTGTGGTGATGCTGGCGGATTGAGCGACAGTCGTCTAATTCTTTCTTGCTGAATACGTTCAGCTTCACGTCGGCGCATCTCGTCGCGCCTCTGCTCTTCTAGCTCAGCTAGGTCGTTCTGGCTTCTCGTTACGACCATTTTGTGTCTTATTTATTTTAGCACTGGTTTTACTGACTTTACTGTACTTGAAACAACACTGGCTCTAGTAAAAGTTGCCAACACTGACTCTAATAACTTTTAAGTACTCGTTCTAGTACTTGTGCAAAACACTGAAGCTAACTGAGTACGCGTTCTCGTACTCCTGCAAACACTGAAGCTAATACTGTTAAGTACTAGTTCTAGTACTTATTCAAAACACTGAAGCTAACTGAGTACTGGTTCTAGTACTCCCATAAACACTGCTTCTATTACTTTTAAAATTCACTGAATTTAGTTTAAAGTTCAACACTGACGCTAAGACTTTGAAAACACTGATTCTAGGTCTTACTTTAAACACTGAGCACTGAATTTAAACCCTAAATTCACTATTGACTGGACTATACTTGATCCGGATCGATTGGACCAGAGAAACTGTACGGTGTGGACTGTATTATTTTTACTCGGTTCGTTCGATAGCTCAGTAAAACACTTTTAAACGTTCAATAATTCACTATATTTATCTAACACAAATTAAAGTTCACTTATCCTACATATGATCACCATTTATATATTTACAAAAGAGTTCACAACAATCACAGAAAATAGTTCTAATAAGACACACATAAAGTCACATAAAATTCACATAAAAGAGTTCACATAGAGTTCAAATAAGACACAAATATACAAGAGAGAGAGCACATAAGAGACTGTACATAAGAACTTACTAGCACCACTACTTCTTCAGAGTTACTTCTTGATTCCACTGCTGTATCCGACGAACTGTAATCCAATGGGAATTCCAACCTATACTTATATCTCAGTCGTAGGGGTGCAAGTTGTGGCAGGGAACATCTATTAAATTCTTAAATTCCCTCGTCTCCACCAATCCATGTGGAGCAGCATGGAGTCAGGCCTGAACCTGCTCCCGACCTGTCGAGACTTGTCGGAACCTGTCTGTGGCACCGTTTAGTTATCAGTAAGCGGCGCCACTTTCCTTATTGGGTTTCCTACTATGATTCTATACATTTCTATGTGCTCTACTAATTACTTATTGGTAATTTACATTATTCTAATTAGTAACTTATTCTAATTAGCGTGGTGGGTCTCGGCGTCCGTAACACTTGTAGTTGTTACATTAATCGGAATTTAGTGTGAATACTCAAATAGTGTGTGAAGTCGTGTGTGTGTTGTCTTTAATGACGGATTTAATCATTTAAATAATTTATTAAAAGCTTATAATTTAATTAATTGTTAACAGTCTTTTTTATTTTTTATTGTTCACAAAACATTGAATAGTACACAGTAGTTAGTCAATTCATGTACAAAGGTGAGCTTAATTCAACAATGAGTTTTCTCCCAGCAAAGCATAAAACAAAACTTCTTTGCTTAGAATATTCTTTATTATGTAGCAAAATTACATAGTATAATTGCAAATGTTTTACAATTTTAAATGTTTAAATAAAAAAAGAGTTAGGCACATGTGTATGTGTCATGAAGTGAGTGTACGTGTAGTATAGTGAAGTGAGTGTCCTGACTTCACATGGATTGCAGTACCATCATGGAAAGTACCTAATATTATAAGAATTATGTTACTTACTTCAGCTGCATTTTCGCAGTATTTATGTAACTATATTTTGAATTAAGTAAATCAATCTTAAATAGATTTCGTAGTCTTTGAAAATTCAATTAGTTCTATGACTTCGAGAATTAATTAAGTGGTAATAAATATTAATTATTTCAGATTCTGAATTTAATACTTTAATGTACTAGCTTTTTAAAAAAAGAAAACAAAGTTTTGTGATTAAGTTACAAATTAATAGTACATTTTGATACAAGTGCAGGAAGTTTGTCATTGCGACCGAGGCGAAATTCGCACGAGCCGTAGGCGAGTGTGTTATGGAGCCGAGGGCTGCAATGACAAATCTGCACGTGTGTCAAACGACGTTTTTCAATACACTTACGACTTGTGAAATAAAGAAAGAAAGAAAAAAATTTTAATCGTATCTCAAACATACAGTAGAAATATAAAAAATATAGGTAAGTATAGAATTCAAATCTGCTGTGGTCTGTTTCTAATTTCGTGGGGTCGTCCAGCGACTCTGGGGGACGCCTCGCGCCTGATTGATAAACTAAGTAAAACAAAATAAACACCTTGACGATAAGGAAGGAATAAAAAAGCCCTTGTTGTGATAAACTCAAAAAAGCACTTGGGTGATATACATGCTATATTGAACCTAATAGGGGTGCGATAAGAGGCAGTTTTCGAGTAAGTATATTGAAAAAAGTTTTTCAATCTACTGGAATCATTATAATGAACCACCTGATTCATTTAATCAGATTGATAATCTTTTTTTCAGATAATCAGATTCATGAAACACAATGGGAAAGTAATAAATTTTAAATGTTTTCAAGATATCGTCGGCTAACTTTGGAACAATTTTGTTTGGTGCCTAGTGACGTCATATAAATATTTCATCTATTTCGCAGAATTATATTTGCCTAAATTTGAGAATACTGATCGTTTATTTTAGTTGTTTAATTTTATACAAATAACTTTACAACTTTTATTATTTTTACATTTTATACTTTAATATATTTATTTTATTTAGTGCTTTCGAGTGAAGGGTGTTTCGACAATTTGTTATTGTTCTCGTTATCAACTAAAAACAAAAGAGTACAATAAAACACATGTAGCCCAGGTGTTCACCGCAGACATAAATCATATTCGAACAGAGATAAGAAACACAATGGAACTGCAATAAAACGTTTCCAAGAAATGTATTTTCGGCTAACTTTGAAACAATTGTTTAAAATTAATATTATAAAGTGGTTTTTGTATTTTGCACAATAATAGTGCCGACATTTTAGATAATATTGCGAATCACGCTAATGTTATATAAAAATGCGAAAGCATTAAATAAAAAAAGTAAAGTATGTATGTGTAAATAAGTTTGTTACACCTTCACGCTGAAACTCTGATTGGATTTAAGTAAAATTAAGCAATCGGGTAGTCCATATCAAGAGAAAAGGTATTTTCTATCTCGATAGCATGTTCAGTGCTAGTTTTATAAAAGTCCAGACTTGAGGATAGTTAGACCTGTAAGGAAACACTCACAAAATAAATAACATTTTAGGATTTTCAAAAAATATAGGCATATATTTTATTTATTTCGCATTTATTTTCCGTTCGATTTACAGCTTTTCCCTCAGTAATGAAATTTCAATAATTACGGTCCTGAATATAATCGTAATTAAAATTTCGATTAGTAGGTAATTAGAATAATAAGGCTAGTCCAATATTTGTGCTTCATGGGAATAGTATCTTACAAACCCTTCGAACGAGAGCAGTGGTGGCCGAGTGGTAACGGCCCTGACTTACGTGTTGTAGGTCTCGAGTTCAAACCCAGCCAGGCGCATTACTTTGTGTAATTTATTTCATCACCACTGCTCTCAAAACGGTGAAGGAAAACATCGTGAGGAAACCGGCATGTCCTAGAACCAAAAATCCGAAGACATGTGACATCCACCAACCCGCACTGGGCCCGCGTGGTGGATTACGGCCCATTCCCCCCTCTCTTAGAGAGGAGGCCTGTGTCCCTGCAGTGGGAACATTAAAAAAAGGCTGATGACCCTTCGAACGAATTATGTAAACCATCACCAATTTTTATGTGTGTACAAACACATAAAAATTAAGAAATTTTTATGTACGTGTACAAGAATTATCAATTAAACAGAGAATAAGGAAATTACTGAGCATAGTTAAGTGTCTTTCAGTACGCATTTTCAGCAACTAAGGTACGCGACGCACTAGTGACGAGTCAGTCAGTCAGCAACTCAGCCACTCACAGTCAAGCGCGAGCCGTCGCGATGAGTGGTTGTTGCGCCACACGAGTGATTTTTCGTGTTTAGTTTGTGTATCATGCGTGGATTCTCTATATTTCTGTGTGTTTAATATGTGTGCAAGTATATAAATTATCTAGTAAATAATTTGATATTTTTTTACAGAATCCATGGAATTATAAATTAATTTATAATTTTTTTTTTTGCATTTGGCAATAAATATAATCGTTTTCAGTGTCAGTGCTTAAATAGAAATGTGTTGTATGTATGTGTGAAATTTGTGGAGTTATTATAATTAAATAACGTTTTCAATCATGTAGATAATAGCTTATTGAGAGTTTGTAATTTAATCAATTATTGACACTCGTCAATTTTTTTTAAATAGAATATTTTTTATTGTAAACTAAACTTGCAGTGTGTAAATTGTATTTTGTTTGTTAATTATAAGTGTTTAAATGAAGTGAGTTACATAGGTATTATGTGTATGTAATAAAGTGAGTGAGTATGTGTAGTGTAGTGCAGTGAGTGTCCTAACTTCACATGGATTGCAGTATCAGGGTAAGTACCTAATACATAAGATTTTTTTATTATATTTCTGCTGCATTCGTAGTAACTTCTTTGAAACTTAATTGATCGTCTCCAAACTACTCAACGGTTAGGTATTCAATAAGATTCGTAATGTATTTTTCTTTATTATTTGAGATTCTAAATGTAGGTACAGCTGCTCTAAAATACCTAACTCATTCACAAATGAATAGATTGATTTGTATTTTATGTTTGTCAATCCTCCACAGATCTTCTATGTGTGATTTGTAACTTTTCAGGTGATTATTAATAAATATTATTATTTATTTTAAATTCTGAATATAATACTTTAAAAAACTTAATAAAAAATGTAGAGCTGCTCTAAAATACCTAATTAATTCACAAATAAGTAGATTGATTTGTATTTTATGTTTGTCAATCCTCCACAGATCTACTATGTGTGATTTGTAACTTTTCAGGTGATTATTAATAAATATTATTATTTATTTTAAATTCTGAATATAATACTTTAAAAAACTTATTAAAAAATGTACAGCTGCTCTAAAATACCTAATTCATTCACAAATAAGTAGATTAATTTGTATTTTATGTTTGTCAATCCTCCACAGATCTCCTATGTGTGATTTGTAACTTTTCAGGTGATTATTAATAAATATTATTATTTATTTTAAATTCTGAATATAATACTTTAAAAAACTTATTAAAAAATGTACAGCTGCTCTAAAATACCTAATTCATTCACAAATAAGTAGATTGATTTATATTTTATGTTTGTCAATCCTCCACAGGTAGCATTTGTGTGATTTGTAATAATTTACAGGAATGTGTTGTATCAAAGAATTTTCAGGTGAATTTTTTTTTTGCTAATTTTTGTATAAAATCTCAATCTGTGTTGTGTATTAATGTTTCAATTATTATGCTACTTACAATTGTTTCCGTGCAAAAAATATTGTCGGAAATTTACAAGTGACGTCATATATTATACGATTTTTTTTCTAACATTTTTTTTTAATTTTTACAATAACATTACCAACAGCTTAGATCTCTACAAAAATAATTGCGTATCACACTATATAATATTATTCATTATGTAAGGATTTAAGTTTTTGCATGTATGTTTTTTTTTTCAATATATAACGAGAAACTTGTATCTGAATTACTTAATCTACACTAATATAATAAAGAGGTAAAGTTTGTTTTTTTGTTAGTTTGTTTTTTTGTTTGTAGGGGGTAATCTCTGGAGCTACTGGTCCGATTGGAAAAATTTCAGCAACAACAGAAAGCTGCTTTACTCCTGAGTGACATAGGCTATATTTTATGTACGCGGGCGAAGCCGCTGACAAAAGCTAGTATATAATATAATAAAGAGGTAAAGTGCAAACTTTACCTCTTTATTACCTCTATATATAAAAAACTTATTTAAACTTATTTACCTCTATATATAAAAAACAAACTAACAAAAAAGCAATTTTTTGTTAGTTTGTTTTTTTGTTTGTAGGGGGTAATCTCTGGAACTACCAGTCCGATCGGAAAAATTTTAGTAACTATAGAAAGCTGCTTTACTCCTGAGTGACATAGGCTATATTTTATTTACGCGGGCGAAGCCGCTGACAAAAGCTAGTTAATCAATAAACTAAACAGTTTTCAACGCAATAATAATAATTTTGAAACAAATACAACAATAATTATAATTTATAATTCATCAATAGAATACTACTTTATTAATCAAGTAGATAGTGGTTTTTATATCTAAAAAGTGTTTGTTACTTCTTCACGCTAAAAAACCTAATCGAATTAGTACGAAAATTTCACACACCTCGGGTCTTAGTTTTAATTTTATAAAAAGTCTGGTATATTTTGTCATCAGTAAAGAATATTGAATCATTACGGTTCCGAATAAAAGTAAAAAGGCAACTATTAAAACAATATAGGTATACCGGTTTTTAATTCTTAGTTCAGTTACTGTATAATATTGTGAATAGATACGAAAAAATAATAACATAACAATAACGGAACGTATTTTTAAAGGCTAATTGTTTTATGTTTCTTCCTTACAACCAAATATAAAAAAATATTGCGTGTTAAAATATAATAATAAGTATTTAAAAAGCAAGAGGTTATTTGAGTTACGCCATCTTGTGTCCAATAGCAACACTACTGATTGTCCTAATGCCCAGTACAGACATAGTGTGGTAAAGAGTTCAATCCAAAGAATTTCGTACTGTAATTTATTACCATACCAGCTATTTGAACTAATTGTGCCTTTTATTCTTAAGCTAATAACAGTGGCGATTTTAATATTAAGTTTAATATTATATCAATATAATTTCTCTGCCGAATTCATAAAGTAATTATTACCTTAATACAAAAAGGGTCTGGTTTGATTACAAACCCATTCACTTGGTTAACAGATCAAGGATGTTATATCTCTATCCTACGGATAATCTGGATTGATAACGAAGCATTATTGCAAACTCTAAAGTCTGCTTTATTACCATGAACATAAAGTTCAATATGTTTCATGGATAAGCAAACGGGAAAAGGTACCAAGCGAGACAACGACAAAGAGGTAGTGTGTCCCTTTCTTTCGCCAATTTCGGCTAGAGTAGCTTCGCAGATAACCACAGAGGCGTAGCTTCACAGACGCGTTTCCACCACCATCCGCTTGCTATACGCGTGCTTGCTGCTTAGTGCTCAGTTTAGAAGACTATCAACAAAGCTTCAGCTTCGTGTAGACAGCCGCTCTGCGCGCCAACTTCATCAAGAGAACATATATTTGTTGTGAAGATAGCGAGAATAGTTACGCTTACAACAAGCCTCGTGAATAAAGCTTAGTGCGCTTGGAACAAGCTGATTTTGCATGATATAATAACTGAAATTTAGAAGCGTCTGTGAAGCTTCAGCTCTGTGGACTAGCGGCGAAGAGTCCATATGTCACGATTTCCATCGGCTTTCCTCATGAAAATGTAATCTAAAGGTCAACGACCTTGTTAGTTCGTTCTATTGCTCATTGTACTTCCAATTTTTTTAATGCCTATAACTTTGAAATAAGAATGTCAAAATCTCAAGCCGATAAAGTACCGAGTTCCCCGTTCAAACATCCAAATTGTCCGATCCAAAAAATCCGATACTATGCAACTATCTCTTACTTTCCCATGAACTAACTCCATTACTCTACTAAATCATCCTGTCTCTTTTTAACTCGCAGAAAATTGTATCAAATAACTCGCTGCGTGCTGGGTTATTATGAGTAAAATAAATAATAAATATCCACCCTCTCTTCTACTGTGGACAGTTTGTTTTTGCGAGTAAAGCAGGCAGCTTTTTCAGTTAATTGCACTATTTACATAAGTTACTTTGTACAGAACCGTCAGCATGCGATTCCAACTCGCACTTCCCCAGTTTATTTATTGTATATACCTCCTTGTCTGCATATCATTTGCCAACTGCCAAGAAGCACATGAAGTAGCTGAGTACTCACAGTATTAGTTTATTAAGGAACTGGAGTCGGATAGCTTGTTCACTTCGCAGTAACCTATTTTTGAATTGGGCTTACAGTCCTCAGAGATGTGGCTTCAAAGATATGGTTTTTGCTTACTGTACACCTGCTTACTGCTTAGTGCATAGAAATGTATCAACGGAGCAGCTTCGTGAACTTCAGAACTGCGTGCTAGGTTCGCCGAGTGAAGATGCAAAACAAAACTTAGGCTTGCACCCAGCTTCACGAACTAAGCTAAGACTGCTCAACTGCTTAATATCTATAAGTGTCTATGAAGTTACATCTCAACAAATTCCAACAAAAAATTCCACCACTGGGGTCTAGAATCATGTACTGGATTTATGGTATTCGTTCGCGTTAACATGTCAATGACACCCTGTATGAAACACACGCATCAGCTTATAGCTGCCAGTGTGACCCTCACAATAGCAGTAAAGCTTAGCTTAGACTTAATACCTGCATATTTCACATAATTATTTCGTCATAATTGTCATATTTAAAATTTTCTTAATTGTACTGATTTGATATTTATCATAGTATCTATTAGTTTATAATATTAGTTTATAGGTATACGTATTTTATTATTATAAGTTACTTGTTTAAATTATAAGTATAATGTAATGTCTTGTTTTAATTATAAGTATAGTGTATTTTAATTATATCTTAAAATATATGTAGTGATTTTATTATATCTACCACGATAATTTGTTGTGCATAATCCAGTTGACAACCCTAGCGCGCGCGACCGCCGTGCGTAGGTATGAAAAGTGAAGTACATAATACATGAGATTGACTTCTGTGCCTATTTATTTTGGGTAGGTGTTCACCGCAGACATAAACGATGTTCAGATAGAGATTAGAAAGACAATGGGAAAGCAATAAATATTAAATGTTTTCAAGATATTGTCGGCTGACTTTGGAACAATTTTGTTTGGTGACTAGTGATGTCATACTATAAATATTTCATCTATTTTGCAGAATTATATTTGCCTAAATTTTAGATCTACTGATCGTTTATTTTAGTTGTTTAATTTTATGCCATTAACATTACAACTTTTAATATTTTTACAATATATACTTTAACTAGCCTTCTGCCAGTGGCTTCGCGTTGAAGTAGAGTTCTCTATACAAACTTTAGACCCAATTACCATTAAGTCCCTTTAGGAGCTGAATTTTGAAAAGCCCTTTCTCAGTGTTCGCCTACGTCATAAAAGGAAGCCTTGTGCAAAATTTCAATCTCCTAGTCCCAGTAGTTTCGGCGGTGCGGTTATATGTCAGTCAGTCAGTTTCTCCTTTTATATATACAGATATATTATTTTATTTGACAATTTGAAACGTTCGCAAAGTGACTGTTGTTCTCGTTATCAACTAAAAACAAAAGAGTGCAATAAACACATGTAGCCCAGGTGTTCACCGCAGACATAAATCATATTCGGACAGAGATAAGAAACACAATGGAACTGCAATAAACGTTTCCAAGAAATGTATTTTTGGCTAACTTTGAAACAATTGTTTAAAAGTAATATAAAAAAATACATTATAAAGTGGTTTTTGTATTTTGCACAATAATAGTGCCGACACTTTAGATAATATTGCGAATTACGCTAATGTTATATAAAAACGCGAAAGCATTAAATAAAATAAGTAAAGTATGTATGTGTAAATAAGTTTGTTACACCTTCACGCTGAAACTCTGATTGGATTTAAGTAAAATTAAGCAATCGGGTAGTCTATATCAAGAGAAAAGGTATTTTCTATCTCGAGAGCATGTTTAGTGCTAGTTTTATAAAAGTCCAGACTTGAGGATAGTTAGACCTGTAAGGAAACACTCACATAATAAATAACATTTTAGGATTTTCAAAAAATATAGGCATATATTTTATTTATTTCGCATTTATTTTCCGTTCGATTTACAGCTTTTCCCTCAGTAATGAAATTCAATAATTACGGTCCTGAATATAATCGTAATTAAAATTTCAATTAGTAGGTAATTAGAATAGTAAGGCTAGTCCAATATTTGTGCTTCATGAGAATAGTATCTTACAAACCCTTCGAACGAGAGCAGTGGTGGCCGAGTGGTAACGGCCCTGACTTACGTGTTGTAGGTCTCGGGTTCAAACCCAGCCAGGCGCATTACTTTGTGTAATTTATTTCATCACCACTGCTCTCAAAACGGTGAAGGAAAACATCGTGAGGAAACCGGCATGTCCTAGAACCAAAAATTCGAAGACATGTGACATCCACCAACCCGCACTGGGCCCGCGTGGTGGATTACGGCCCATTCCCCCCTCTCTTAGAGAGGAGGCCTGTGTCCCTGCAGTGGAAACATTAAAAAAAGGCTGATGACCCTTCGAACGAATTATGTAAACCATCACCAATTTTTATGTGTGTACAAACACATAAAAATTAAGAAATTTTTATGTACGTGTACAAGAATTATCAATTAAACAGAGAATAAGGAAATTACTGAGCATAGTTAAGTGTCTTTCAGTACGCATTTTCAGCAACTAAGGTACGCGACGCACTAGTGACGAGTCAGTCAGTCAGCAACTCAGCCACTCACAGTCAAGCGCGAGCCGTCGCGATGAGTGGTTGTTGCGCCACACGAGTGATTTTTCGTGTTTAGTTTGTGTATCATGCGTGGATTCTCTATATTTCTGTGTGTTTAATATGTGTGCAAGTGTATAAATTATCTAGTAAATAATTTGATATTTTTTTACAGAATCCATGGAATTATAAATTAATTTATAATTTCATTTTTTTTTTGCATTTGGCAATAAATATAATCGTTTTCAGTGTCAGTGCTTAAATAGAAATGTGTTGTATGTATGTGTGAAATTTGTGGAGTTATTATATTTAAATAACGTTTTCAATCATGTAGATAATAGCTTATTGAGAGTTTGTAATTTAATCAATTATTGACACTCGTCAATTTTTTTTAAATAGAATATTTTTTATTGTAAACTAAACTTGCAGTGTGTAAATTGTATTTTGTTTGTTAATGATAAGTGTTTAAATGAAGTGAGTTACATAGGTATTATGTGTATGTAATAAAGGGAGTGAGTATGTGTAGTGTAGTGCAGTGAGTGTCCTAACTTCACATGGATTGCAGTATCAGGGTAAGTACCTAATACATAAGATTTTTTTATTATATTTCTGCTGCATTTCTAGTAACTTCTTTGAAACTTAATTAATCGTCTCCAAACTACTCAACGGTTAGGTATTCAATAAGATTCGTAATGTATTTTTCTTTATTATTTGAGATTCTAAATGTAGGTACAGCTGCTCTAAAATACCTAACTCATTCACAAATGAATAGATTGATTTGTATTTTATGTTTGTCAATCCTCCACAGATCTTCTATGTGTGATTTGTAACTTTTCAGGTGATTATTAATAAATATTATTATTTATTTTAAATTCTGAATATAATACTTTAAAAAACTTAATAAAAAATGTAGAGCTGCTCTAAAATACCTAATTAATTCACAAATAAGTAGATTGATTTGTATTTTATGTTTGTCAATCCTCCACAGATCTCCTATGTGTGATTTGTAACTTTTTAGGTGATTATTAATAAATATTATTATTTATTTTAAATTCTGTATATAATACTTTAAAAAACTTATTAAAAAATGTACAGCTGCTCTAAAATACCTAATTCATTCACAAATAAGTAGATTAATTTGTATTTTATGTTTGTCAATCCTCCACAGATCTCCTATGTGTGATTTGTAACTTTTCAGGTGATTATTAATAAATATTATTATTTATTTTAAATTCTGAATATAATACTTTAAAAAACTTATTAAAAAATGTACAGCTGCTCTAAAATACCTAATTCATTCACAAATAAGTAGATTGATTTATATTTTATGTTTGTCAATCCTCCACAGGTAACATTTGTGTGATCCTAATCCTAATACTATTATAAAGGCGAAAGTTTGTAAGTATGGATGTATGGATGTTTGTTACTCTTTCACGTAAAAACTACTGAATGGATTTGAATGAAACTTTACCACAATATAGCTTATACATCAGAATAACACATAGGCTACTTTTTATCCCGGAACCCCAACCCCAACCCCAAAACCACGCGGGCGAAGCCGCGGGCAAAAGCTAGTTTGTAATAATTTACAGGAATGTGTTGTATCAAAGAACTTTTCAGGTGAATTTTTTTTTTGCTAATTTTTGTATAAAATCTCAATCTGTGTTGTGTATTAATGTTTCAATTATTATGCTACTTACAATTGTTTCCGTGCAAAAAATATTGTCGGAAATTTACAAGTGACGTCATATATTATACGATTTTTTTTCTAATTTTTACAATAACATTACCAACAGCTTAGATCATCAGCTCTAGATCAGCTTAGGTCACACTATATAATATTATTCATTATGTAAGAACTTAAGTTTTTGCATGTATGTTTTTATTTTTCAAATATAACGAGAAACTTGAATCTGAATTACTTATCTACACTAATATAATAAAGAGGTAAAGTTTGTTTTTTTGTTAGTTTGTTTTTTTGTTTGTAGGGGGTAATCTCTGGAACTACTAGTCCGATCGGAAAAATTTTAGTAACTATAGAAAGCTGCTTTACTCCTGAGTGACATAGGCTATTTTTTATTCACGCGGGCGAAGCTGCTGACAAAAGCTAGTTAATCAATAAACTAAACAGTTTTCAACGCAATAATAATAATTTGAAACAAATACAACAATAATTATAATTTATGATTCATCAATATAATACTGGTTATATATATATAGATAGTGGTTTTTATATCTAAAAAGTGTTTGTTACTTCTTCACGCTAAAAAACCTAATCGAATTTGTACGAAAATTTCACACACCTCGGGTCTTCGTTTTAATTTTATAAAAAGTCTGGTATATTTTGTCATCAGTAATGAATATTTAATCATTACGGTTCCGAATAAAAGTAAAAAGGCAACTATTAAAAATATATATCCTGTTTTTAATTCTTAGTTCAGTTACTGTATAATATTGTGAATAGATACGAAAAAATAATAACATAACAATAACGGAACGTACACCGTGAAATTTTAATGGTTGTTTTCCCTCAGCGAAATGGTTGTGTCTTGGTAATACTAACGTTTTGATAAAAAAATAAAATATTAAAAACAAAAAATGGACCTGTAGAGTGCAAGCTAATTATGACGTATCACAACGTGCGAGAGCTTATTTTGGTCCAAATATTTAATGAATCGGTTTCCTTTGGCGGTGTGCTGCTCATGCGACTCTAGTAGTACCTACAAATTTCGTCTAATGTTACTATTGTTTTCGCTTTTTTGAGTTGATGAATATTTTTAATAATTACTTATAAAAAAAAAACTTTTTAATTTTTTTATTTTTACTGTATGCTTCAAAAGTACTCCTTATGGCAAGTCATTCTGCCGCGGGAAAACAACCATTTAAATTTCACGGTGTATTTTTAAAGGCTAATTGTTTTATGTTTCTTCCTCACATCCAAATATAAAAAAATATTGCGTGTTAAAATATAATAATAAGTATTTAAAAGGCAAGAGATTATTTGAGTTACGCCATCTTGTGTCCTATAGCAACACTACTGATTGTTCTAATGCCCAGTACAGACATAGTGTGGTAAAGAGTTCAATCCAAAGAATTTCGTACTGTAATTTATTACCGTACCAGCTATTTGAACTAATTGTGCCTTTTATTCTTAAGCTAATAACAGTGGCGATTTTAATATTAAGTTTAATATTATATCAATAATTTCTCTGCCGAATTCATAAAGTAATTATTACCTTAATACAAAAAGGGTCTGGTTTGATTACAAACCCATTCACTTGGTTAACAGATCAAGGATGTTATATCTCTATCCTACGGATAATCTGGATTGATAACGAAGCATTATTGCAAACTCTAAAGTCTGCTTTATTACCATGAACATAAAGTTCAATATGTTTCGTGGACAAGCAAACGGGAAAAGGTACCAAGCGAGACAACGACAAAGAGGTAGTGTGTCCCTTTCTTTCGCCAATTTCGGCTAGAGTAGCTTCGCAGATAACCACAGAGGCGTAGCTTCACAGACGCGTTTCCACCGCCATCCGCTTGCTATACGCGTGCTTGCTGCTTAGTGCTCAGTTTAGAAGACTATCAACAAAGCTTCAGCGTCGTGTAGACAGCCGCTCTGCGCGCCAACTTCATCAAGAGAACATATATTTGTTGTGAAGATAGCGAGAACAGTTACGCTTACAACAAGCCTCGTGAATAAAGCTTAGTGCGCTTGGAACAAGCTGATTTTGCATGATATAATAACTGAAATTTAGAAGCGTCTGTGAAGCTTCAGCTCTGTGGACTAGCGGCGAAGAGTCCATATGTCACGATTTCCATCGGCTTTCCTCATGAAAATGTAATCTAAAGGTCAACGACCTTGTTAGTTCGTTCTATTGCTCATTGTACTTCCAATTTTTTTAATGCCTATAACTTTGAAATAAGAATGTCAAAATCTCAAGCCGATAAAGTACCGAGTTCCCCGTTCAAACATCTAAATTGTCCGATCCAAAAAATCCGATACTATGCAACTATCTCTTACTTTCCCATGAACTAACTCCATTACTCTACTAAATCATCCTGTCTCTTTTTAACTCGCAGAAAATTGTATCAAATAACTCGCTGCGTGCTGGGTTATTATGAGTAAAATAAATAATAAATATCCACCCTCTCTTCTACTGTGGACAGTTTGTTTTTGCGAGTAAAGCAGGCAGCTTTTTCAGTTAATTGCACTATTTACATAAGTTACTTTGTACAGAACCGTCAGCATGCGAGTCCAACTCGCACTTCCCCAGTTTATTTATTGTATATATATACCTTCTTGTCTGCATATCATTTGCCAACTGCCAAGAAGCACATGAAGTAGCTGAGTACTCACAGTATTAGTTTATTAAGGAACTGGAGTCGGATAGCTTGTTCACTTCGCAGTAACCTATTTTTGAATTGGGCTTACAGTCCTCAGAGATGTGGCTTCAAAGATATGGTTTTTGCTTACTGTACACCTGCTTACTGCTTAGTGCATAGAAATGTATCAACGGAGCAGCTTCGTGAACTTCAGAACTGCGTGCTAGGTTCGCCGAGTGAAGATGCAAAACAAAACTTAGGCTTGCACCCAGCTTCACGAACTAAGCTAAGACTGCTCAACTGCATGTGCTTAATATCTATAAGTGTCTATGAAGTTACATCTCTGTTGATAGTAGCCTGTAGTAATTCATTTCGAAAACATTCCACAATACTCGTACTATGGTCATGGTTTCTCTATTTTTGTGTGTGTTTAATGCGTGTGCAAAAGCATAAATTATCGAGTAAATTATGCGGTAACTTTTTGGTCTAAGATTTTTAACAGTTCAATATGTGATTTACTTAATTGATTTTCCACTTGTAGTTGTTACAAAATATAAGGTGCTTTTAAAATATCTGCCAGGGTTTTAATCTGGGATACTATTGTGTATATAGATTACAATAGTGAAGAGATTTCGTACCCCGGAACCGTTAATCCAATTTGAAAAAATAAAGTAGTTAAATAAATATTGACTCTATTCTGCACAACGTGGTTCACAAAGTGTAGCTTCTTCAATGAAACAACTGCTATCTCTTTCTATCTGTTCTATGAATGAAAATAAAATCAGCTGACTAGCTTGTCACTATCTAATACACTAGGTACGCAATAATACGCAGGCAAACAAGTGTTTTAAAAGTGTTACTGTTACCAGTTACTGTATTTTTCTAAAAAACCGACGCAAATAAGATGATAAACTTCCCATGACACGTTAAAACAGGCTTTGGACTGTCAAGTTAGTGTAAGAATCGTAATCAATTGGTACTTACTTAGATTAATATTAAATAACGATAAATTACAGTAACTTGGCGTGTTTAAAAGTTAATCATCTTATTTACAATAATTTCACCGTATTTTCACATTCCCTACCTAGGTACTTATCTACAAAACTGTTGTACAAGTTCCCCTTTGCGTTGCACACACATATAAGCACGCTTACGTACATGTCATGGAGCTACACTCGCGGTAGCACAAAACCATTTCAAGATATTGTTGATTGGAATACCTACGACGTCTACGAGGCATTTTTAATAAGAGCGCGCGCGAAATTCCCGTCACTATCCGCTGACACTAACTTCCGAGCGGGCGGGGGCCGACTGGCGAGCGGGTGGTCGGCTCGGCTAGCGCGTGCGGCGAACGGGGTAGTGCGCGCGGGGGAGGGGGGGGCGGCCGGGGCTGCGCAGTGACTACCGAATGGCCGGTGCGCAGGCGGCATGCGTTTGAAAAGAATGGCAACAGTTTATGAATGGCGCGGTGTTTTACGGCGCGGTACGGCAACAGCTTATCAAGTGTACGGTATGGTTTTATGCAATAAGTGAGCCAAAATTTATACGTGTAACATTTTTTGTATGAAAAAATAAAAAACAAATTATCAATATTTTATCTTCACTATTGTAATCTATATACACAATAGTATCCCAGATTAAAACCCTGGCAGATATTTTAAAAGCACCTTATATAAGCTCAAATAGAAGTGTGTGATATCTTGTGTGTGTGTTGAGTATACCTACTTAAATGGCATATTAAAATCATTTAAATAATTTATTAAAAGCTTATAATTTAATTAATTGTTAACAGTCTTTCTTTATTCTTTGTTGTACACAGTAGTTAGTCAATTCATGTACAAAGGTGAGCTTAACTCAACAATGAGTTTTCTTCCAGCTAAGCATAAAATAAAACTTCTTTACTTAGAATATTCTTTATTATGTAGCAAAATTACAGACTATAATTGCAAATGCGGCTTGTTTTACAATATTATAAGTGTTTAAATAAGACACATGTACATGTGTATGTGCTATGAAGTGAGTGTCCTGACTTCACATGGATTGCAGTACCATCATGGTAAGTACCCAATACTCCTATTATAAGAACTTTGTTACTTACTTCAGCTTATTTATTTCAATTACATTTTCGCAGTATAATGAGATATTCATAGATATTATCGGTTAACTTTGAATCAATTTTGTTTGGTGACTAGTGACGTCATGTAAATATTAATCTATTTTGCAGAATTATAGTGCCCAAATAGTTCTACTGATTTATTTTCGTTGTTTTATTTTATACAATTTACATTACAACTTTTAATATTTTTACATTTTATACTTTAATATATTTATTTTATTTAGTGCTTTCGATTGAAGGATGTTTCGGCATTTTGAAACGTTTCAAAGTGATTGTTGTTCTCGTTATCAACTAAAAACAAAAGAGTGCAACAAAACACATGTAGCCCAGGTGTTCACCGCAGACATAAATCATATTCGGACAGAGATAAGAAACACAATGGAACTGCAATAAAACGTTTCCAAGAAATGTATTTTTGGCTAACTTTGAAACAATTGTTTAAAAGTAATATTATAAAGTGGTTTTTTGTATTTTGCATAATAATTATGCCGACATTTTAGATCTTTATAAAAATATTGCGAATCACACTAATGCTATATAAAAACGCGAAAGCATTGCATGTTTGTGTAAGAAAGTTTGTTATACCTTCACGCTAAAACTCTGATTGGATTTGGATAATGTTTTTTTTAAATATACATTTAATTATTATACTAAAAATAAACTAAAAATACACTTATATTTACATTTATTTGGGTTTTATTTTTGTCAGCGAATTAGCAATGGCAATGCTGCCAGCGTTCTGGGCACTTTTCCCATTGAAATCGATGTGGATAAAATTGAGTCCATATACAGAGAAAAGGTACTTTTTATCTCGTATGTTCAGTGCTAGTTTTTATAAAAGGCCAGACTTAAGATATGTTGACCTGTAAGGAAACCCTCACAAAATAAATAACTTTTTAGAATTTTCGCAAAATCTAGGCATATACTTTATTTATTTCGCATTTATTTTCCGTTAGATTTACAGCTTTTCCCTCAATAATGAAATAAGTGTGTTTTGTTTAGGTTTATTGCTTTTTCCTCAGAAATTTTCAGTCATTACGGTCCTGAATATAATCGTAATTAAAATTTCGATTAGTAATTAGAATAGTAAGGCTAGCCCTAAATTTGTGCTTCATGAGGATACTATCTTCCAAACCCTTCGAACGAATTATGTAAACCACCGTCTATGTACAGTTTTTAAATCGTTAAATTAACAAAATACTATAGGAATAAAGAGATAAAATGAGAAAACTCAGAAAGGAGATGATCAAGCATTTAAAGCTGCAGATAATCATAATTCTCTTCGCCTATCGATCAAAGCTAATTTGTTTTTAGACGCATGAACTTAGGGTAAATAATAATGGATATAATTTATGACCGGCTAATTATTTTAATTTATTGTGTATTGTACCTACTTGATTATGGCATGAAACTGAAATGAGTCTTTGATACTTGAAATAAATGAATTATTATTATTATTATAGCCCTAAGTTCATGCGTCTGTCTGACATCATCTAAAATCGTCGTCAAGTGTGTTTAAGTCATGGCAGAGTGAGATATTCTATTCCTAAAGCTTTATGATCCATTAGTTTACTTTACCTATATTAATAATACTTTCAAATAAACAAAATTAATAAATTGCCGTATTAATACGTTACTGATTATAGTTAAGAGACTTTCAGTACGCATTTTCAGCTAATAAGCTACGCGACGTACTAATGACGAGTCAGTCAGCACTAGTGACGAGTCAGTCAGTCAGCAACTCAGCCACTCACAGTCGAGCGCGAGCCGTCGCGATGAGTGGTTGTTAAGCCACACGAGTGTTGTATTGTGTTTAGTTTGTGTATCATGTGTGGATTCTCTATATTTCTGTGTGTGTGTGTTTAATACGTGTGCAAGTGTATAAATTATCTAGTAAGTAAATTGATATTTTTTTTACAGAATCCATGGAATTATAGATTAATTTATAATTTCATCATTTTTTTTTTTTGCATTTGGCAATAAATATAATCGTTTTCAGTGTCAGTGCTTAAATAGAAATGTGTTGTTGTATGTATGTGTGAAATTTGTGGAGTTATTATATTTAAATAACGTTTTCAATCATATAGATAATAATTTATTGAGAGTTTATAATTTAATAAATTATTGACACTAGTCAATTTTTTTTTAATACAATATTTTTTATTGTAAACTAAAATTGTTGTGTGTAAATTTTATTTTGTTTGTTAATTATAAGTGTTTAAATAAAGTGAGTTACATATTATGTGTATGTAATAAAGTGAGTGAGTATGTGTAGTGTAGTGCAGTGAGTGTCCTGAATTCACATGGATTGCAGTATCAGGGTAAGTACCTAATATATAAGATTTTATATATCTTATTTCTGCTGCATTTTCGTAGTATATGTGTACCTAACTATATTGTAAATTCAGAATCTTAGTTCTTGTGAAGTCTTTGAAAGTTAACTCATCGTCTCTTACTTACCAACTCAACGGGAATTCATTAAGAAACTTAATGTGTATATTCATTAAAAATATACGCTGAAATACTTAGAAATTTAATATCTAATATAATAAATATTATTTATTTGAGATTCTGAATTTAATAATTGCTTTAAAAAATATATACCTAACAAAATGTACAGCTCTGAATTACCTATATCATTCACAAATAAGGAGTTTGAATTGTATTTTATGTTTCTCAATCCTCCACTGATATTCTATGTGTGATTTGTAATAATTTACAGGAATGTGTAGTTCTATGAAAGAACTTTTCAGGTGTTTGTTTTTGGAAATATTTGTATAAAATCTCAATCTGTGTTGTGTATTAATGTTTCAATTATTATGTCACTTACAATAGTTGCCGTGCAAAAAATACTGTCGGAAACTTATATCTGAATTACATAGTTAATAAATAAACATTTTCAATGCAATAATATCAATTTTTGAAACAAACACAATAATAATTAATTCATCAATAGAATATAGATACTTATTAAACAGCTGAGTTTTAAAAGTACTAAAGTAGATAGAGCCTATTATATCAAAAATGTATTTGTTATTTCTTCACCATAAAAAACTTAATCGAATTTGTACGAAAATTTCACACATCTCAGGTCTTATTTTTAATTTTATAAAAGGTCTGGTATATATTTATCCGTATTTATTTTGCGTATTTGTGTTGTGTTTAGATTTTAAACTTTGTCATCAGTAAAGAATATTTAATCATTACGGTTCCGAATAAAACTAAAAAAGGTAACTATTAAAATATTTATTCCTTTTTTAACTTTTTTAGTTCAGTTACATAATATACCTTCTTGTGAATAGATACGAAAGAAAATATGTAAGGAACGTATTATTTAAAGGCTTATTATTATTTTGTTTTTTTCTGCTAAATAAATTACTTATTTTCTCATCATAAAAGTTTATTTTAACCTTTAGCTTCTAACCCTTTCTTAGTTTAAACTTCTATTTCAAGCTAAATTTGTGAGAGACTAGAAATACATTCAATTTCAAACTTTTTAACCATCAAACAAACTATTGAATGAAACATTCCCAGTTTATTAATTCGTAAGTATTTAAGCAAAAGATTTTTTTAGTTACGCATCTTGTGTCGAATAGCAACACTACTGTCCTAACGCCGGGTACAGGCATAGTGTGGTAAGAGTTCAATCCAAAGAATTTCATACTGTAACTTGTTATCGTACTAGCTATTTGAAATAATTAAGCCTTTTATTATTAACCCAAGAACAGTGGCGATTTTAATGTCTTGTTTCAAATTATATCAGTAATGTCTCTACCAAATTCATAAAGTAATTGTTATTTTAATACAAAAAATTTCTTGTTTGATTACAAACCCATTCCCCTAGTTAACGGACAAATGGTTCATCATCGACCTCTATTACTTATCACACTGAACTGACCGCCATCAAAGTGCTTTTGTCGCCGTTTGATATTCGCCATATTGGCGCTGTCGGTCACGGTGACTGTAGCGAGTGTCTACGGTACTAAAACTGGTGATGTCGTACCGCATACAATATTAGTTCGATTAGTATAGAGAGGAGCTTCAAATATTTGTAGGTACGGAATATGAGCTTTCAAGTATACAATACAGCCTGTTCAGTGTTAAACAGCAGAGGTCAGTGTGGTTTACATAACATTAGCAGTCCAATGTCTTCAGTGTATTCAGAAACTGTTAGAACCACATCCCACAGAGGCGTGGCTTCACAGACGCGTTTCCATCACCACCCGCTTGCTATACGCGTGCTTGCTGCTTAGTGCTCAGTTTAGAAGACTATCAACAACTTCAGCTTCGTGTAGACAGCCGTTCTGCGCGCCAACTTCATCAAGAGGACATATATTTGTTGTGAAGATAGAGAGAATAGTTACGCTTACAACAAGCTGCGCGAATAAAGCTTAGTGCGCTTGGAACAAGCTGATTTTGCATGATATAATAACTGAAATTTAAGAGCGTCGGTGAAGCTACAGCTCTGTGAACAATTTTTTTTCGTGGAGAATAACCATTTTTCAAGGCAATTGTACTATTTACATAAGTTAACCCTCAGTGTGCGAGTCTGACTCGTACAGTTTATTTATTGTATATACCTCCTTGTCTGCATATCTTTTGCTAGCTGCCTAGAAGCACAAGAAGAAACTGAGCACTCACAGTATTAGTTTATTAAAGAACTGGAAACGGATAGCTTGTTCATTTCACAGTAACCTATTTTTGAATTGGGCTTACAGTCCACAGAGATATAGCTTCAAAGATAAGTTTCTTTTTTATCATAATACGCTTACTGTACAATGCGATTCAAATGAGAATAGCATCGATGGCCATGTTGAGACGTCACGATTTACTGTCAAATCAAGGCAAATTATTTGAAGAATTCAGTTTATTTACGAAAAATTTAATTTATTTACAAACTGTGAACGAAAAAAGTTTAATCAGAATCCAGTTTTTAAGTTTACTCATCTCTAAGTTCTTCAATTTCGCAAAAATTGTGTTCGCCGTACTGTCAATCTTCGATTTGACAGTACGGTGTGACGTCACATTATGTCAATCGATCCTATTCTTATTTGGGATGCATAGTACGCCTGCTTACTGCTTAGTGCATAGGAATTTATCAACGGAGCAGCTTCAGCTGGAGTTCAGAACTGCGTGCCAGCCTTGCCGAGTGAAGATGCGAAACAAAACTTAGGCACCAAGCTTCACGAACTAAGCTAAGACTACTCAACTGCATGTCCTTAATATTTATAAGTGTCTATGAAGTTACATCTCTGTTGATAGTAGCCTGTAGTATTCATTTCGAAAACTTTCCACAATACTCATACTATGGTCATGGTTTCTCTATTTTTGTGAGTTTTTAATGCGTGTGCTAAAGTATAAATTATTGAGTAAATTATGCGATAACTTTTTGGTCTAAGATTTTTAACAGTTCAATTTGTGATTTACTTAATTGATTTTCCACTTGTAGTTGTTACAAAATATAAGCTCAAATAGAAGTGTGTGATCTCTTGTGTGTGTGTTTAGTATACTTAAATGGCATATTAAAATCATTTAAATAATTTATTAAAAGCTTATAATTTAATTAATTGTTAACAGTCTTTCTTTATTCTTTGTTGTACACAGTAGTTAGTCAATTCATGTACAAAGGTGAGCTTAACTCAACAATGAGTTTTCTTCCAGCTAAGCATAAAATAAAACTTCTTTACTTAGAATATTCTTTATTATGTAGCAAAATTACAGACTATAATTGCAAATGCGGCTTGTTTTACAATATTATAAGTGTTTAAATAAGACACATGTACATGTGTATGTGCTATGAAGTGAGTGTCCTGACTTCACATGGATTGCAGTACCATCATGGTAAGTACCCAATACTCCTATTATAAGAACTTTGTTACTTACTTCAGCTTATTTATTTCAATTATATTTTCGCAGTATAATGAGATATTCATAGATATTATCGGTTAACTTTGAATCAATTTTGTTTGGTGACTAGTGACGTCATGTAAATATTAATCTACTAGCTTTTGCCCGCGGCTTCGCCCGCGTACAGCCAGCGGCGATAGTGGTTGGACATTTCAGAATAAAAATCGCGTCAAGCGCGAAATGAGGCCATCTAGCGTAAAATCAGATTAACATATTGTTATCGATAACATTACAATTTATTGTTACTAGATGGCGTTGCTGTGTCTTAATTGCTTTGTTAATACTTCTTTTTATAATTTCTTTTGTTTCTACAAAGATTGAAATAATTTATAATTTATTTTTAAAAGAAATTAATAAATTAAAAATATTAAAATTGAGTATCATTTTACAAATATCTGATTATCTATGTGTTAGTTTTCAAACTTGAGAGGGTAGTTTAATATGAATTTATGAATAACAATTAATTAGTGGGTAGTTTCAATAATACTTAGATCTAAGACTTGTGAATAAGCACAATGGATTGTTTGCTAAGTTAATTTCGATTAACTCCTTCGAGTTCTTTTTGTTAGATTTTATTTTTAATCAGGTTATTTTATAAACTTATTTTAATAATGAGTATGAATTCACAATAAATATATAGTGATAAGAGTAACAAGGTGAAAACGTCTCAGAAATAGCCAGACGGACCGGTGTAAACGTAAGTAGTTTTATTTGTTATATTTAATATAAAAAAAAAACTCCTATAATTATTATTGCCTATTATATATTTCTATTTTATTGTTGCAGAGACTAACATTAGCTGTATGAGTGCCAAGGATACGATGATTTGAAGAAGAAAGTTCTTTGAATCAATATCAAAGAACTAGTAGACCAAAACTACGAATAAAATGGATTTCTGCCAAGAAAATGGTTTATTCAACACAAGCATTGACACTGTCCGTCGTATTCTTTATGATGAAGAACAAAATAGGCGTGCTCCAGATGCGTTTGAGGTTCATTGTTTACAAATATAAGACATTATTCGTGGTTCAAATTTGTATATAAATTTAAATGATTCAATGCCTTTCCGAATACAATCTGTCATTGATCAAAATGGTGATTATACGATTTACTTACTTAATATTATTTACTGAGTACTTATTCTCTGTAGCTTATTATATGTGTTTAACTAGATACCCATCATTAAAATATATAAGTTATGAACACTTCAAGTAAAACACAACATATATTTTTTTATATCGCCCACTAAACATTTGATATTTGCTTTTCTTTTAATCCTTTTGACCTTTGTGATAAAATTATTTAGTTTCTTATTTGGTTTTGTTAAGGTCGAAGCTTCAATCCTCTTTCCAATCATGGAAACGAATATTTAAGCTATGGCCTCTATAATTAAAATAACTATTGTTAGTATTTAAATAAATATAATAAATTATATATAATGTTATTTGATGATCAATAAACTGACTGATAAATTTTAATAATAAACTGTAAGAAATATATATTTTTTAATAGTGCCTTTTTATTTTGGTGGGCCAGTTTATCTGCTTTTTCTCTCTGTATAGTACTAACTTGAATTATAAATTACAAATAATTACTTTTCTTTGTTAATTTTGATTCAATATTTCTACGGCTTTCTTTTGTTTGTATAACAAAAATCACAAAAAGTCGTATTCAGTGAGGTTTGAACTCAGGCTCACTGATTCACACAGCGGCACTGCTTAACCATTAGGCCATCATGAAACTAATTTCTGCAACGAAATTATGAACTACAATCAGTTTTTGACGGCAATAATGACTCATGTGTGTGTATTTTTCGTCAAATTAAACGTCAAGTTTATGCTTTGTGAGATTGCGTCAGGTCGCCACTTAGCTGTGAAGATACCAACGCCATCTAGTTTAATATTAGAAAACTTGAGCTCTTCGGTGCTTCGCTAACGTGCAAAGGAATATAGGTACTAAGGTACCCAGGCACTTTTGCAGCTCCTTGTACATAAAATATAGCCTATGTCACTCAGGAGTAAAGCAGCTTTCTATTGTTGCTAAAATTTTTCCAATCAGACCAGTAGTTCCGGAGATTACCTCCTACAAACAAAAAAACAAAAAAATAAAAAAAACAAACTTTACCTCTTTATTATATTAGTGTAGATTAGTGTAGATTTTGCAGAATTATAGTGCCCAAATAGTTCTACTGATTTATTTTCTTTGTTTTATTTTATACAATTTACATTACAACTTTTAATATTTTTACATTTTATACTTTAATATATTTATTTTATTTAGTGCTTTCGATTGAAGGATGTTTCGGCATTTTGAAACGTTTCAAAGTGATTGTTTTTCTCGTTATCAACTAAAAACAAAAGAGTGCAACAAAACACATGTAGCCCAGGTGTTCACCGCACACATAAATCATATTCGGACAGAGATAAGAAACACAATGGAACTGCAATAAAACGTTTCCAAGAAGTGTATTTTTGGCTAACTTTGAAACAATTGTTTAAAAGTAATATTATAAAGTGGTTTTTTGTATTTTGCATAATATTTATGCCGACATTTTAGATCTTTATAAAAATATTGCGAATCACACTAATGTTATATAAAAACGCGAAAGCATTGCATGTTTGTGTAAGAAAGTTTGTTATACCTTCACGCTAAAACTCTGATTGGATTTGGATAATGTTTTTTTTTTAAATATACATTTAATTATTATACTAAAAATAACCTAAATAAACTAAAAATACACTTATATTTACATTTATTTGGGTTTTATTTTTGTCAGCGAATTAGCAGTGGCAATGCTGCCAGCGTTCTGGGCACTTTTCCCATTGAAATCGATGTGGATAAAATTGAGTCCATATACAGAGAAAAGGTACTTTTTATCTCGTATGTTCAGTGCTAGTTTTTATAAAAGGCCAGACTTAAGATATGTTGACCTGTAAGGAAACCCTCACAAAATAAATAACTTTTTAGAATTTTCGCAAAATCTAGGCATATATTTTATTTATTTCGCATTTATTTTCCGTTCGATTTACAGCTTTTCCCTCAATAATGAAATAAGTGTGTTTTGTTTAGGTTTATTGCTTTTTCCTCAGAAATTTTCAGTCATTACGGTCCTGAATATAATCGTAATTAAAATTTCGATTAGTAATTAGAATAGTAAGGCTAGCCCTAAATTTGTGCTTCATGAGGATACTATCTTCCAAACCCTTCGAACGAATTATGTAAACCACCGTCTATGTACAGTTTTTAAATCGTTAAATTAACAAAATACTATAGGAATAAAGAGATAAAATGAGAAAACTCAGTAAGGAGATGATCAAGTATTTAATGCTGCAGATAATCATAATTCTCTTCGCCTATCGATCAAAGCTAATTTGTTTTTAGACGCATGAACTTAGGGTAAATAATAATGGATATAATTTATGACCGGCTAATTATTTTAATTTATTGTGTATTGTCTGTACCTACTTGAATTATGGCATGAAACTGAAATGAGTCTTTGATACTTGAAATAAATGAATTATTATTATTATTATAGCCCTAAGTTCATGCGTCTGTCTGACATCATCTAAAATCGTCGTCAAGTGTGTTTAAGTCATGGCAGAGTGAGATATTCTATTCCTAAGGCTTTATGATCCATTAGTTTACTTTACCTGTATTAATAATACTTTCAAATAAACAAAATTAATAAATTGCCGTATTAATACGTTACTGATTATAGTTAAGAGACTTTCAGTACGCATTTTCAGCTAATAAGCTACGCGACGTACTAATGACGAGTCAGTCAGCACTAGTGACGAGTCAGTCAATCAGCAACTCAGCCACTCACAGTCGAGCGCGAGCCGTCGCGATGAGTGGTTGTTAAGCCACACGAGTGTTGTATTGTGTTTATTTTGTGTATCATGTGTGGATTCTCTATATTTCTGTGTGTGTTTAATACGTGTGCAAGTGTATAAATTATCTAGTAAGTAAATTGATATTTTTTTTACAGAATCCATGGAATTATAGATTAATTTATAATTTCATCATTTTTTTTTTTTTTGCATTTGGCAATAAATATAATCGTTTTCAGTGTCAGTGCTTAAATAGAAATGTGTTGTTGTATGTATGTGTGAAATTTGTGGAGTTATTATATTTAAATAACGTTTTCAATCATATAGATAATAATTTATTGAGAGTTTATAATTTAATAAATTATTGACACTAGTCAATTTTTTTTTAATACAATATTTTTTATTGTAAACTAAAATTGTTGTGTGTAAATTTTATTTTGTTTGTTAATTATAAGTGTTTAAATAAAGTGAGTTACATATTATGTGTATGTAATAAAGTGAGTGAGTATGTGTAGTGTAGTGCAGTGAGTGTCCTGAATTCACATGGATTGCAGTATCAGGGTAAGTACCTAATATATAAGATTTTATATATCTTATTTCCGCTGCATTTTCGTAGTATATGTGTACCTAACTATATTGTAAATTCAGAATCTTAGTTCTTGTGAAGTCTTTGAAAGTTAACTCATCGTCTCTTACTTACCAACTCAACGGGAATTCATTAAGAAACTTAATGTGTATATTCATTAAAAATATACGCTGAAATACTTAGAAATTTAATATCTCATCATCATCATCAGCCTAGCGTAAGTCCCGGTTGCTACCTTGGCTTTCACCTTGGTGCCCGGGGTCCGCTTTCCTGACTAGTCGTCTCCACTTCGCTCGGTCTTTTGCGTCCTCTGCCTTAAGCCCATTAGCACGCATATCGTCCCTTACAACGTCGATCCAACGCCTCTTAGGCCTACCTCGTTTTCCGGGTCCCGGCGGAGGCGGCATGGCGAGGCATCTGTTACCCACGTAGTCTGCCGGTTTTCGTAAAACGTGGCCCAACGGTGGTAGAAATTTAATATCTAATATAATAAATATTATTTATTTGAGATTCTGAATTTAATAATTACTTTAAAAAATATATATTTAACAAAATGTACAGCTCTGGATTACCTATATCATTCACAAATAAGGAGTTTGAATTGTATTTTATGTTTCTCAATCCTCCACTGATATTCTATGTGTGATTGGTAATAATTTACAGGAATGTGTAGTTCTATGAAAGAACTTTTCAGGTGTTTGTTTTTGGAAATATTTGTATAAAATCTCAATCTGTGTTGTGTATTAATGTTTCAATTATTATGTCACTTACAATAGTTGCCGTGCAAAAAATACTGTCGGAAACTTATATCTGAATTACATAGTTAATAAATAAACATTTTCAATGCAATAATATCAATTTTCGAAACAAACACAATAATAATTAATTCATCAATAGAATATAGATACTTATTAAACAGCTGAGTTTTAAAAGTACTAAAGTAGATAGAGCCTATTATATCAAAAATGTATTTGTTATTTCTTCACCATAAAAAAATTAATCGAATTTGTACGAAAATTTCACATACCTCAGGTCTTATTTTTAATTTTATAAAAGGTCTGGTATATATTTATCCGTATTTATTTTGCGTATTTGTGTTGTGTTTAGATTTTAAACTTTGTCATCAGTAAAGAATATTTAATCATTACGGTTCAGAATAGAACTAAGAAGCTAACTATTAAAAATATTGATTCTTTTTTAAATCCTTAGTTCATTTAGGTACATAATAAACCTTCTTGTGAATAGATACGAAAAAAATTACGTTCGGAACGTATTATTTAAAGGCTTATTATTATTTTGTTTTTATCTGATAAATAAATTAAATATTTTCTCATCATTAAAGTTTCTTTTTAACCTTTAGCTTAACCTAACCTAACCTAACCTTTTCTTAGTTTAAACTTCTATTTCAAGCTAAATTTGGGTCAGTGGGTAGCCTTAGGGGCGGATTTGTAAGAGACTAGAAATACATTCAATTTCAAACTTTTTAACCATCAAATAGACTGTTGAATGAAACATTCCCAGTTTATTCATTTGTAAGTATTTAACGAGCAAGAGATTACTTGAGTTACGCCATCTAGTGTCCAATAGCAACACTACTGATTGTCCTAATGCCCAGTACAGACATAGTGTGGTAAAGAGTTCAAACCAAAGAATTTCGTACTGTAACTTATTATAGTACTAACTATTTGAAATAATTAAGCCCTTTATTCTTAAGTCAATAACAGTGGCTATTTTAATGTCTTGTTTCAAATTATATCAGCATTATCTCTACCGAATTCATAAAGTAATAAAATTGTTACTTTAATACAAAAAGTGTCTTGTTTGATTACAAACCCTTTCGCCTGGTTAACGGATAACTGGTTCACCATTGACTTCTATTACTTATCACACTGAACTGGCCGCCGTCAAAGTGCTTTTGTTGCCGTTTGATATTCGCCATATTGGCGCTGTCGGCCACGGTGACTGTAGCGAGTGTCTACGGTACTAAAACTGGTGATGTCGCACTGTATATAATATTAGTTCGATTAGTATAGAGGGGAGCTTTAAATATTTATAGGTACGGAATATGAGCTTTGAAGCATACGAAACAGCCTGTTCAGTGGTAAACAGCAGAGATCAGTGTGGTTCACATGACATTAGCTGTCCAGTGTCCTCAGTGTATTTAGAAACTGTGAGGTCCACGTCCCACAGAGGCGTAGCTTCACAGACGCGTTGCCATCACCATCCGCTTGCTATACGCGTGCTTGCTGCTTAGTGCTCAGTTTAGAAGACTATCAACAAAGCTTCAGCTTCGTGTAGACAGCCGCTCTGCGCGCCAACTTCATCAAGAGGACATATATTTGTTGTGAAGATAGAGAGAACAGTTACGCTTACAACAAGCTGCGCGAATAAAGCTTAGTGCGCTTGGAACAAGCTGATTTTGCATGATATAATAATTGAAATTTAAGAGCGTCGGTGAAGCTACAACTCTGTGAACAATTTTTTTTCGTGGAGAATAACCATTTTTCAAGGCAATTGTACTATTTACATAAGTTAACCCTCAGTGTGCGACTCTGACTCGTACAGTTTATTTATTGTATATACCTCCTTGTCTGCATATCTTTTGCTAGCTGCCTAGAAGCACAAGAAGAAACTGAGTACTCACAGTGTTAGTTTATTAAGGAACTGGAAACGGATAGCTTGTTCATTTCACAGTAACCTATTTTTGAATTGGGCTTACAGTCCACAGAGATATAGCTTCAAAGATAAGTTTCTTTTTTATCATAATACGCTTACTGTACAATGCGATTCAAATGAGAATAGCATCGATGGCCATGTTGTGACGTCACAATTTACTGTCAAATCGAGGCAAATTATTTGAAGAATTCAGTTTATTTACGAAAAATTAAAATATGTTTTTTACATAATATATAAAATAAAATCTTAAATATAAACTTAACTAAAATAAATATTTACACCAAACCTAACTATGTACATATGATACGAAAACACAAAACTCAAGCGTCGAAATATTCCTCCACATCGCTGTCATCTGGAAACGTGCCCAGAAGACTGGCAGCATTGCCACGTTGGATGGCAATGCTAATTCTTTGGGCAAAAAAATTTAATTTATTTATAAACTGTGAACGAAAAAAGTTTAATCAGAATCCAGTTTTTAAATTTACTCATCTCTAAGTTCTTCAATTTTGCAAAAATTGTGTTCGCCGTACTGTCAATCTTCGATTTGACAGTTCGGTGTGACGTCACATTATGTCAATCGATCCTATTCTTATTTGGGATGCATAGTACACCTGCTTACTGCTTAGTGCATAGGAATTTATCAACGGAGCAGCTTCATGAAGTTCAGAACTGCGTGCCAGCTTCGCCAAGTGAAGATGCAAAACAAAACTTAGGCTTGCACCAAGCTTCACGAACTAAGCTAAGACTGCTCAACTGCATGTGCTTAATATTTATAAGTGTCCATGAAGTTACATCTCTGTTGATAGTAGCCCGTAGTAATTAGTTTCGAAAACATTCCACAATACTCATACGATGGTCCAACAAAGACAGTACGAAAACCAGTCCACAAAGTAAAAAATAAAAAGAAGCATTTATTGAGTGTCAGAATGTTAGTTTGAAAGAAAAACGAAAAATATGTAAATTATCATGATGAATACTGACATTTAAAAGCAAGTGAAGCTTATGATTTTCATTATTCAAAATTCTTTGCAACATGTAGGCGAAATGCAATTTAGAATAATTGACATCACTGAAATATCTGCACGCCATGTTATGGCAGGTTATGATGAAAAAAAAATTACTGTAACACCTTATGCACCATATTCTTGTAAATAAATATTTTTGATTTAATAAAATTATTGCGTTTTTTATCTATCTGTTACCCATGGCTTCGTCCACATCAAGTTCGAATAAATGCACAAAAGTAGATAGTTATTCTAATTTGCCTGTAAATCATTCCGTAAGGATCTAGGTGATTCATTTATTTTATTTTCACATTTACACATGAAGTGAAAGAAAACAAATGAAAAAGAAATGGTCATAAAAAAATCGGTTAATATCGCTACTCCAAATAGCTCTATTCACAGCATCAATCATCTGGTAGAAGTTTTAAAATCCGTGGAACAGGAAATTCTCTAGAAAAATTAAATCACAAATAATGTCCTGGAATGTGCCATGCTCAAAGAGCTTTTAGTAGAAGTTGATAAGACACTGTTTCCCGCTCCGCCCAAGTGCGGGATTCGTCATTGGATGATTTTTGCCCACCATAAAAAAACCGTCGATAATACCTATAGGTACAATCTGCTATATTATAAAATGTTGAGCTTCTTCAGAACATAACTGTCCCGTAATACAAACTAGTCTTTGGATACATTAATAGATCAGAATGAAATAACATACCCATTTGGTATTAAACTCGTCAATATATGTTTTTGAGTTGGCGTAAGCAATCTAGTTAGTATGTAAAATCTTTGCATCAGACTCAGTGTTGTTGGCAACACTGGTCACTACGAAAAGGTTTACTTACCTACTTACTCGGTGAGTCTGTGGTCACAACAGTCAAGCTGTCAAATGTCAGATTTCAGCGCGTCAAGTCAACAAAAAGTAAACAGAAAAAATATTTAAAAACAGTTAAATTTCGAACGGTCGAAAAAGAAGTTAAAGACTTTAGTACGAACGTAACAAAACAAAAGGCATTCAAACATGCACCCAAACAGTGCTGGCCGAGAAGATAGATCACTTTAAACATAAGCTGCTGCACACTTTTTTTCAATGCAACAGGAGGCTCACCGATAGAATTGACCTCAGTCCTCAGGTCCTCAGGTCAGACCTGTCAGGCCGAAGAAAGAGTATATGGCCTGGTTTAGTCCAGTAGCGGGTGATCAAACTTTTCACGTGCAGTTTTAAGAACCTGATGATAAAGTTCTACTAGAATCGTAGGTATTAGGTAGGCCACTGCGTCTTAAGGGCGGATTTTTAGGAGTTGGAGAATACGCTTAGGGACACTATGAGTAGCAAAGAAAACGAAAAAAAAATTGTGTTGGTAGAAAAAATTGGGACTTAATAAAAATAAAATTAATTTATTTCAGACTAATTTAAATGTCCATATTATGTTAGTGGCTGAAACTTAAAGCTATGTTAGTAAATTCAAATCTATTCTTAATTAATAAAGACTAAAAAATATTAAAATTTTTTTGCATGCCAAATTTTGGCCTGGATATCCACATTCTGCAGGTTTGCCAGAATTCGCTAGGTTCACCAGTTCTGGCCTGATTACTCATGTCTACTTTTTAGCATCTGGGTACTGCACAAAACCTATAGCTGCTGCACAAAGCGCCTCCAGTTTCAACTTGTCATAATTATATACTACGGTGACTGCAAAATATCAGCAAGTTCAATACATTTTGACGAGTTAGGTAAACATAAATTATATATTAATTAACTAATTTATTGATTTGTAACTTGTATGTATTTCTTATTAGTTTTAAGTTATGTATGTTTATATAAGTATTTATTGATTATTTTTCACCATCTCTTTCGTATTCGTCAATATTTCTCCTTTCACTGGTCTGCGGGAAGAATTTTTTTATGTGAAGTAAGCACCTTTGTACAATTTTTGTTTTAATATATTTCCTTTAAAAATTTAAGTAACTTGTAAAATAAATAAATAAATTTACTGGAGTGTGCATGTATTAATCTACCCACAATTTTTTTTTCACAATTTCAGGTTTAGTTCCATAGTAACAGTTGTGGTTGACAAGTTGAAGTTCCCTCTCTAGGAGAGGCAACCTCAACTTGTCATGCACTACACTAGACCCCTCCAGTGACATAAAAAAAAGAAGAAAGAAATTTTTTTTATTTGCAAGACACGCTGTTGACAATAATTTACAAGGATTTAAAATAGACATTGGAAAAAAAAGCAAAAAATCATAAACAATAAATATCTTAATTAAAACACATCTCCCCAACTTATTGACATTACAAATAAAAGACTGTTTTCTATGGCAACTTACACTTATCATCATCGCCAGCAAGCATTTGCATCTGATCTTGAAGGCAGCTGGAGTATGAAGGACTTGAAGACTTGGAGTTTCTGTGAAATTGTTACTTTTTAGGTGTACAGTAGAATATTATTCCATTCTATTCTTGATATACACTCGGTTACTACACAGACTGCACTGCTAAATGCAGTGTTGGGTGTGTTGGACAGTTCAAATCTTGACATTTTGTACTGAAATTGTGCAATTAACTTGGTTATTGACCTCCTTAGCAAATCCTTATTGGAGTCTATCTTGAAATGACCAGTGAAATTCAAGACTAACTCAATATTTTGGAGTAAAGAATCTATAAATAATTGTTGTTTTAATATTAATTTTATAACAACCTAATCCTTAGAAATAAATCCAAAGATGTTAATATAATAATTGAGCCTTCCCATTATATTTGTGAAATTATGTTGTATGTTCATAAAATTTTAAAATATTATTGAAAATATTAAATACAGTAAGTAAAGCTGCACTATTTTTTTTTAATATTTGCTAACTAAACTGCAGACTATCCCCTTTCTTACTGTAAGTCTGTCTTAGATAGATTTAACTCTGTAAAATTGTTACTATTTTGGTGTACAATAAAGATTATTCTATTACGAATAATCAGTCTGGTGAGTGGTTCCTACAGCCAGATTTAAAAAAATTACTCATTTAGAGGTGGATATTTTAGAATGTGATCCCTAGTTTCTATAATAATAAATTTTCCAGTCACATTCTAGAATTAAGTGAACACTTCATTACATAGTATAAAACAAAGTTACTCACCGCTGTCCCTATGTATGGATATATGGATCTTCAAAACTGAATAACGGATTTTGATGCGGTTTTTTTTTTAAAGATAGAGTGATTCATAAGGAATATTGCACCCATAGAAATATTAATAATATCTATGATTGCACCCATGCAAAGCTGGGGCGGGTCGCTAGTTTCTATTAAATCTAGAAGGCCTTCTCTACTTACAAAAATGGTATCTTTAAGACAAAAATAATTAGGATTGAGCTGCTCCAGTAGTAAGTATACGCTGTAATTATTGCATTTTTCTTTAGAAACTCTTATTCTTGTTTTTATTTTCTACACATAACTTTTTTAGCTTTCCGTAGGTAGTCAATAAGGAACCCTTATAGTTTCGCAGTCACGTCTGTCTGTCTGCTTGTCCGCTGATAATCTCAGCGACCGTTTAGCACTGTAAGATTGAAATTTGGTACCAACGTTTTTTTTTTGCGTGGTGGATAAAATCATCTAATGACGAATCCCGCCTTGGGCGGAACGGGGGACAGTGTCAGACTTTTACTGACTAAACGACCCACCCCGTTCCTTCTTAGCCTTCATACCGGGGTCGGACCTTCCTTTCAGAAACCGGACCGTGCAGGGTTGGGGTGAGCAATGATTGTAGGTATGTACTATTGATTGTATGATGCGCAAAGCGATCTTCGCTCTTTCACCGAGAGGTCAAGCTTTGTGCCGTTGTACAACATGCAAGACTTGATCAATGCAAGACCTTTTTCTGTGGTAGGTAAAAATCATCGAATGACGAATCCCGCTCTTGGGTGGAGCGGGAAATAGTGTCAGACTCTTATTGACTACAACCCAGTGACGTAGCTCTGAACAAGTTATCCACAACACAACCGTCTCGTACGGTATTTTTTATGGTGAGATTTTTTTTTTATCTAATAATAAATCCCGCCCAAGGGCAGAGCGGGAAACAGTGCCAGACTTACTGACTAACCGACCTTCCCCGTTTCTTCGGGGTCGGACCTTCCTTTCAGAAACTTGTCCAAGGGCATCAGGCTTCGACCCTGCATCTGGGCTTCTACTTTGTACGGGGTAGCTTGTCTTAGTCCCAGAGCCCCTGTGTAACGCTTTTGCATCAACCCTCGGCCGCAGAAGGGTGCAAGCCGTTGCAATTCCAACAATTTAATGTAGTTACAGTAAAATAAAGTCAAGTAGTTGCACTTATACTTTACAACTAGACGGATTGTAAATGTTTGCGTTGTTTTTTAGGCAGGCGCCTTTGTCGCCACCGGCCCTACTCGAATGGATCGTTCATTTACTAAAATAGTAAATTCATCTACACTATCTACACTAATATAATAAAGAGGTAACGTTTGTTTTTTTGTTTGTAGGGGGTAATACCTGGAACTACTGGTCCGATTGGAAAAAAATAAGCAACAATAGAAAGCTGCTTTACTCCTGAGTGACATAGGCTATATTTTATGTACGCGGGCGAAGCCGATGACAAAAGCTAGTATTAAATACATTAAGGAATTCCGTATCTCCACAGTAAGGCAGTGGTCTGGGGTAGAGCTGTACTGAATCGCCCCGGCTAGAAAAAATCTTTACAACAAAAGCGAAACCGCACGAATGCGTTTGTTATTTTAAACTGTCTCCCACCAACCTTTCGAATACCGTAATTACAGACACAATTAAAAGACAATAAGTGGGCAGATACTAGTGTCCTCTTGGGGCTTTACGAACCAACGTAAGACAGTCTTTAGTGGTTTAACGAGCGTTTTTTGTAAATAGGCTCTTTAATAATCTAGTGCATCTCACGACCAATCTAAAAACAAAATTGCATCACTGCTTATCATTAGGTCAGATCGCATTAATCGCTAGTTTACACCATTAAAAAAAATACCAAGCGCCTGTTCATTCTATAGTTGCATGTATTATTTCTTCAAAGTCAAAGTCAAAGCATTTATTTGTATCAAATGTGGTACAGGAGATGGTAGCATATAATTATATTATTAGCGCAATGACACATTTCGCCATTATCTGGCATACAAATATTAAAATATAATATGAGATGCTTAGTTAGCAAAACTCAACAAAAGGAACATTATCACAGAATTTCCTTGTACGAAAAGTATTTGAAAATATTCTGAACTTACATATCTAAAGTAAAACTTTATAAAAATTAATAATTAGAATTTAAACCAATATTAAATTTTATAAACTAACCACTAACTTAATAGACTATAAAATATAATATAAATAATAACATAAAAGATTTAATTAGATACAATTTGGCATGGCAAAAAAAAAATGCGGTGAGTTCTGCAATAACAAGTCAGTACCAAAACAATCTACATCACATTCCTGTAATGATAAGATTTACAAGAACCTTTTTTTTGCAATATTTGAAGCGGTCAAAAACTGTGTCCTTTTTAGACTCAAATTTGCGTTGATCCTCTCAGATTCTCTAAGCTCCTTACAAGCCCTCTGTCATAATCCATTTCACGATAGATCCCATAACCCAGTTGTCCTCTAAATAAAAGAAGCACTCATAAAAGCACAAGCATTAAACCTCACCATTGCCTTTGCTTGGATACCTAGTCACGTAGGAATATCTGGCAATGAGCGGGCTGACGTTTTGGCAAAAGAAGCAGTAGTTTGCGGTGATACGGTCCCGTACATAAATTATTGCCATGATCTAGCAGCACTTGCTGGGGAATGTTTGAGGGAATCCTGGACTAAGCACTGGGAACAGTCTATCAAAGAAAAAGGGAAATATTACGCCAGTATTCAAAAAGATATTCGCAAAAAACCATGGTTCTATAAAACTTTCCTCTGCAAAAAGTTACATCTATTATAATGTCGTATGCGTATTGGACACTGTTGCACCCAATCTTTCTTATACAAATTGCGTATAAAAGATTCTTCGTTATGCGAATGTGGCCTGGATGTAGGCGATATTAACCATAATTTTTCTCATGCCCACGTTTCGATCGTTCAGAAATGTTGAACTCTCTAACAAAATTAAAAATTCCTTTTCCTCTTAATATTACTACATTGTTACATTTAGCTAATACCAATCATTCCATACTATCATGTCTATCCCAATATATATTAAAGAATAACATAAAACTGTAATATTTATGCACTCATTATATTTTATTTATTAGTATCAGAACTATCACCAATCTGTCTTATCCTATGTATCTTATATATTCTTGATTTTTCTTTATCTACCTTCTTTCCTTTCTTATTTTTTAATGTGCAACGCTCAATACTAGAAACTGGCAGTAATGTTCAAAACAAATTGCCATATTTAAAAAAAAAATAGAACCTTTTTTTGAAAAATTCGGACAAAGAATAAAAACTTTGCGAGATGAGCCACTTTTTGAGTACTTTGCAAAATTTTCCTTAAGGAAGGTTAGTTATACAGTTTGGTATTGAGTTATAAATAAGTGGGGCCATGTATACACAACTACGTCTAAATAATTCAATTGTTGGTACTGGCAATTGTAAATGGTAGTGCGTGACTTTTCGTTTTTTATTATTGTTTTTTGTTTCAAATATAGAAAAATTACCTTTAACAAATTTAGCGATTTCATCTACACTATATAATACCTATAATAAAGAGGTAAAATTTGTTTTTTTGTTTGTAGGAGGTAATCTCTGGAACTAATGGTTCGATTGGAAAAATTGAAGCTATAATAGAAAGCTGCTTTACTCCTGAGTGACATAGGCTATAAATTATTTATATAATATGGATATTATCCGAGCTATCACAACTTTTGTCTGTGTATTTTTTATGTATTTTTTTTTTGTGCTAGTAGGACTTTAGAAATTTCCGAGGAGTTTCCCCAAATTATAATACCATATCGGATTACGGAGCATACATAGGTATGATATACCATTAACGCGGTCGGTCAGGAAATCTCATTTTTAACCTTTTTCAAAGCGAAAACGAATCTATTTATTTTTATACATACTTCATCAATATGCTCCCTCCACGTGAAATGCTCATCAAGAGTTATACCTACAAAGTTTGTTTTATGTATCTGCTCTACTATTTGATCTTTATGCACTACTCGTAGATTAATGTGTATAGTTTTTTGAGTTTTAAGAGTTTTTTTAGCGGAGCCCGGGCACCGAGGTGAAAGCCAAGGGTAGCAACCGGGACGGGCGCTAAGTTGATGATGAGTTTTTTGAGTTTTAAAATTTAATATTTTAGTTTTTTCTTCATTGATTTTTAAGGCGTTTTTATCTAACCATGTAACTATTTTACCCAAACTGTCATTTATATTGGATTCATGTGATTCTTTGTTTTTACCATCTAGGATAACTGTTGTGTCATCAGCGAACAAAACACAATCTTGATCTATTGTTTGCGGAAGATCAAGATGATGATGTTTGATGTTTGTTTGATAATAATAATGAAGTAATAAAATGTTTATTGCATGTTAACTAGAATACCTAAATAAAAATTGCAATGCTTGTAAAAGGCCGCTAAGTCAAAAGTACTGGCATGATTATGATAACAACATTGTACACTTAGTTCGCAATAAATGTTTTGACTTTGACTTTTTGACTTTGACTTTGACTTTGTTAATGTATACAAGGAATAATGGTGGTCCTAAAGTACTTCTCTGCGGAACTCCGTAGAAATTTTGTCGAGTCTGGGAGTCAAAGTTGGTGAGACTGTTCTCCTTGTCATCAAATTTTGTGATTCTCGTAACCTGAGTTCTATTCGTTAAATATGATTTGAACCAATCCAATGCTGGGCCTCTAATACCAATTTTACATAATTTATCGATAAGAATGGAATGATTCAAATGCTGAGGTGGTTTTCCTTTCGCTCGGGCAGTAACTTAAGAAATTAGTTTTTTTTTATTTTATTGTGTAAATTGTAAAAAATATAATAACTCCATGTTCATTTTATTTATTCATTCATCGAGTAACTATGGTCTCAGAACAGAGCTGAGGTTACATTTTTAGAGTTGATGTTATTTAGTATGGCGTGCGATGCGTGCGACGGCTGGCGTCAGACTGACAAAATCGAATCGTTGGTCGCAAAGGGTCATACTTTCGATGCATCGTTACGATATTCATGATCGTATGGGTTTCTGTTGCGATCTCGAAATTCACCTTCGACCACGATTCGACGTTACGATCGATCTAAACAGACGAAGGGTACCGTATTAATATTAATTAATTTTTAAGAATTTCTTATAACATAGTGGATTGCACAGTTTATGTACATAGGCTAGCTTAACTCTGAGTTTTGTTCCAGCAACTATCAAGTGATAGAGAGAGATTACAATTAACTGGAGGGTAAGATCCAGTGTACAATTAAACCTTTAAGATTTATTATTTTTTATTAAAGTCACTTAAAATCACAGTTTTTACGACGAAAATAATATAATGGAACACCAAATTAATAAAAATAATGTATTATGAATTCTAATGTTTACAAGAATTGGTAAAAATTTCAGAGAATATCATGAAACTCAACCAGCCAATGAAATATACAGCGATCTCTGATTGGCCCGAACGCGCTGATCACAGCGCATGCGCAAGATGCTACCTACTAGCGGCTATATAAGGCGCGAGCTTGATACCGTATATACTATTATATTAAACGTCGGAGTCGGAGTCGGGAGTCGGGCAGTCGGGCGGGACGTTTTCTCGTATGAACGCTTGAAAGTTTTCACTAACACGTATCTAATAAAATATAGAAAAATAATGTTTATCGTGTCGAAACGAATGTGTCTCCTACGATTTCGGTTAGGTCATGAAGTTGACTATTGCGGTGTACGAACGTGGGAAGCGTGAGGCGATCGTCGGAGACGTGGCGGTGTTTTATTTTGACGACTGCTATAGAAGCTAAGGTCGGGTCGAGTTCAAAACGTTATTTTCTCTATAAAAGTGATAGCGAGCGGTGTTAAAGGTCGACGCGTAGACAGGGAGGATATCGAGCTTGTACGATGACAGGATTTCGTCGATATAACACCGACTCGCGAAAATTATATCGAGGTAAAAGTGAAGCGTCGTAAACACCGCGACCGCCGAACAGTTAAGGACGGACGGCTCCGTCCAGGACGTGCAACCTATTAATATACTAATATTAAAAGACGATAGTGCCCCTAGACGTGTTAACTATGTAAGGAAAGCGATTAACGCATCGTAAAGCTCATCTAACTAGGTGTAAGACTACAAAATACGCAGGTACGTACGGTTCGTTCGGGCGGGCGGGCCTTCGTTCGGTAGGTCGTGCGGTACTACTACTTACCGCATTCTCTTCAGAACGTGGATACGTTTTTCTCATAATATGTAATTATTGTATGTAGCTGTATTAAGAAAAATATAGGTGGACTAAATAAATGCAATACGCGTAAAAACGACAATATTATATAAAATACGTCATCACATTACAATCGATTCAACACGTAGATATGACATTACGTACCGTAATAACAAGACATAAAGAAACGGTACGCGCAACCCGGTACAAACCCAATAATATAATGTACATACCTACCTAGGTAGGTAGGTAGATAGATAGATAAATAAATAAATAAATATATAAGTAAGTAAGTAAATAAATAAATAAATAGACAGACAGACAGACGATCTAAATGCCTAGTTTCAAACTTTATATTGTAATGTTTTATTTATATACTTATTATTAAGTAATAAAAATATAAATTTCAGATTGTCAACACGCACCCTCCTGAAGGCGAACTTGCAACGATGATAAGACGCGGCGCGAACGACGAGCGCGGCGAAGGTGAGTGATATTAATTTTATTATGAGTACCTAAGTTAGCTAGTAAGTATTACAGATATATACTGTGTAGTATGTTCATATGTTCCCATTGTACTAATCTTCTCATAGAGGAGTCCACTCCACCCAAATATAATATAGACTCGTCATCAAGTAGGCGAGTAAAAGTACATACTTAATGTAAGTACATGATGTGTGGTGTGTGCGTGCGTGTGTAGTACGTTTTTAGACTTAATTCCGTTTAAGAAATATATTTAATAATATCGAATCGTATGCGGCCCTGAAAAGGGCCTTTTTTTGATGTGCGCATCTACATACACGTGTATGATCGGACGGTATGGATTATATCCGCCACACAGAGTATGTAGAGCTGGTTGCGCGCCGCAAACGGGCAACGGCGACAGCGTTTAACCGCCGAAACCGTACAGGGTGCGACCCTGGCGCTTCAGAGCGTAGACGACGTCCATGGCGGTGACGGTCTTCCTCTTGGCGTGCTCGGTGTAGGTTACGGCGTCACGGATGACGTTCTCGAGGAACACTTTAAGCACACCGCGAGTCTCCTCGTAGATCAGACCGGAGATACGTTTCACGCCTCCTCTGCGAGCCAGACGACGGATGGCGGGCTTAGTGATACCCTGGATGTTATCACGAAGTACCTTCCTGTGACGCTTAGCTCCTCCTTTTCCCAGACCCTTTCCTCCCTTACCGCGACCGGTCATCTTCTCAGCAGAAAATCGTCGAACAAATTAAAATAAACTCGGCACGGGTGTGTGCGCACACGAACCACGCGAACGACTGGAATATTTTTCGCTCTGTGGCTCTCTTATATTTATACCGTACGCGGAGCTCAGCGGGTCGGGGAGAGGGAGGAGAGAGGTGCGCGGGACGAGGTGACTCGATGCTCGTCGTTGGTTGGTCGTTTGAGCGACGATGTCTTCTACGTTGAATCATCATTAGAACTTTGAGTCAAATTAAGTTTTTAAATTAAAAATAATAGTAATAGGTATGTACTACGACCTAGATTAGTAATTGGTACTTAATAATACATCGTAATCCCTAAACTTTAGACTAACTAATACGGACTAGGACCGTTCATGAAATGCATAATAACTTAGATTTTTAACGTTAGGTACTTGCATTAAACAGATAAACTAATCATTAATATTCTATACGTACTCACTACTACTGTCCCTACATACATGCATTTTACAAAAAAAAAAAAAAAAAAAAAATATATATATATATATATATATATATATATAATTACTTATATATATTTTGTAAAAAAAAAAATGTATCTAAGTACTTATTCATTGTACTTGTACCTACGTCAACATAGAACTAATATCAGTACGTACGTACTTTCCACGGATACATGAATAGTGTACTTCCATAATATTTAAATATTTTTCTATGATAAATATGTGGGAATTTGTCATTGATTATCGATATGTAGTTTAGTTTGTGTGTGTATGATTAGTGTATTAGGTGTATTTATTCGTTTTACGACATATTCCGTTATAAAGAAACATTTAATAATCAGATACATATGTGGCCCTGAAAAGGGCCTTTTATGTGAGTGAACACGCACAGTCACCAACGACGCCGGCCACCGACACGATGCACTGCACGAATGCAGCGTCTACGTGAAGGAGGACGCGTGTTGTGCGACTTATGCTGTTGTTGCAGCAGCAGTTTAAGCGCGTTCGCCTCTGATCCTGCGCGCCAACTGGATGTCCTTAGGCATGATGGTGACACGCTTAGCGTGAATCGCGCACAGGTTGGTATCTTCGAAGAGACCGACGAGGTAAGCTTCGCTAGCCTCCTGGAGCGCCATAACAGCGGAACTCTGGAAACGGAGATCGGTCTTGAAGTCCTGAGCGATCTCACGCACCAGACGCTGGAACGGAAGCTTGCGGATCAGCAGTTCGGTACTCTTCTGGTAGCGACGAATCTCACGGAGGGCGACGGTGCCGGGCCTGTAGCGATGGGGCTTCTTGACGCCACCGGTTGCCGGTGCGCTCTTACGCGCAGCCTTGGTGGCGAGCTGTTTCCTAGGTGCCTTACCACCGGTGGATTTACGAGCGGTCTGCTTAGTACGCGCCATTGTAATAAATACGAAACGGGCGAATATAAACACTAAAAAAACTGACGAGCGAGCGGACGCACCTACACGCAACGAAAGCACGAGAGTGAATAAAACGCGCCACACAGGCCCCAGTCCTATTTATACTGTGGCAACGTAGCTGTGTTAGCGGGTATGAGGCACATGCGCGCCCCCTATACCATACCGACGAAATTAAGCTTTCTTGTAAAAATAAAATTTTTGTTCGGACATTATTAAAAATTACGTACTATATATTATATTAATCAAATGCATCGCTAAACCTAATTTCAATTTCGATACGAGAAACAACTTGAAAATTCAATAATCGTTCGGTTACTTTCTGGAATGAACTAAAACGAACTTATTTTATTTGTTATTGTATGATCTATTTATTGATGTATGCATGTTTACTTACATTGAAAACTAATATTGATGATTATTTTATGAAATTATAGGTTTTTGTAGGCGTAGAGCTATATAATTGTGATTGTACTGATTTTACAATAATGCACCTATTTAGAAAACCTATCTGACGAACTGAATGTGATCTAAGTACCTATATAATAACAGATAAATACAGTAAACTTTCTTGTGACAAGTGTCCATAATATAAACATTCATTTATTGATTAGAACGACGTGATTAGTTTAGCTGTTTAATGCAAGTACCTAACGATAAAAAAAAAATAAATTTAGATTTTCATAAGTAGTCCGTACGTCTAAAGTTTTTTAAAAGGATTACGTCAGTTACGATGCATTATTAAGTACCAATTAATAATTTAGGCCTTAGTGCATACCTATTACTATAATTTTTAAGTAATTTAAAAACTTAATTTGACTCAAATTTTAATTATCATTCCACCATTGCGATGAACGCAGTAGATTTTACTAAAATTACTTAGCTAGTAGTAGGTAGGTTGGTTGGTTGGTTGGTTAATTAACGTTTTTCGACTGTTATCCAGTTAAAGAAATGTGAATTATTATCACGTGAACATATTTGTGGCCCTGAAAAGGGCCTTTTGTTTTATCTCCTGCCTGCAACTTGCGGTGTGGGTGCGCGTCCAGACTCTTGTCGTGGCTCGCTTGTGACGACAGCGATACGTGAATTACGTGCGACGTATGTACATAATAATATTATTATGACAGACGACACGCACAATAAACACACGCACCACCATCGACAAGAAGCGCACGAACAATCGCACTGGATTTAACACTTTTCACACACACAAGAAGCGGCTTCGAGATGCGCGAGCTCTTGTTAGCCACCGACCGCTCACTTGGAGCTGGTGTATTTGGTGACGGCCTTGGTGCCTTCACTGACGGCGTGCTTGGCGAGCTCTCCGGGCAGAAGGAGCCTGACGGACGTCTGCACCTCCCGAGATGTGATGGTCGACCTCTTGTTGTAGTGGGCGAGACGGGAGGCTTCGGCGGCGATGCGCTCGAAGATGTCGTTCACGAACGAGTTCATGATGGACATGGCCTTGCTGGAGATACCGGTGTCGGGGTGCACCTGCTTCAGGACCTTGTAGATGTAGATGGCGTAACTCTCCTTCCTCTTATGCTTCTTCTTCTTCTTGTCGGTCTTGGAGATGTTCTTCTGGGCTTTGCCAGACTTCTTGGCGGCTTTACCACTTGTCTTGGGCGGCATTATGTTATTTTCAAAATACACGTGCTAACGGAACGGAGTCCAGTAACAGTATAAATCGAAGCGCATAGTCACAAGTTGTATTTATACGGACGCTCGTGTCCCGCGGTAGTGGCAAGCTCGACGTAGCGACGGACCAATCACAGCTCTCCATAGCGCGCGCGGGGAGAGGGGTCGTTTGGGAGGAAGGCAAAGAGGGCGGGGGAGACGCTTGCGTTCGTGCGTACGTCATTATTGAAAATAAATAAATAATATTTATTTATTTTTTTCACTAAAATGGAACTTTTTAAATTTAAAACAATCGATTATTACGATATAATTTGGATTAGTAGTACTTCCCATAAAATATACTACATGATATTTTCTGTAGAACGGTACATTACCTATATTATTATTAATATGTATCCTTTATTATCTTATTTATTGATTAAATCCTTTTGCGGTTTCTAATACCTTTGTCAGCTCGAAAGTAATGGTGATGTACATAATTTATTTCTCACCTACAATTATGATTATTAATTTATTATATGTAACTATGTATATGTACCTAATTCAAGAATAGATATGAATCATATTTTTGTTTTTCCCTTTTAATTTTCTCTTGATCTTAGAATAAAGATGCTATTGGGGGGGGGGGGGGGTTGCTTCCGTTCTCAATATTTATTAAACAAAAACATACATACTTACTTACGTAAATTATTGACAAGTACCATCGATAGACAGTAGTAGCCTGTACATGTGCATACTTACATATCTTTACTTAGTAGATCACACTCATGCTCAGCTGTACATAATAATTATGCGTGTGTCTGTTTACTATACGTCATATCAGTAGGTAAGTAAGTTTTAGTTTTTCGACAATTAAACCGTTAAAGAAACTGTCTCTGTTAAATATTTGACGAATCATATTGTGGCCCTGAAAAGGGCCTTTTGTTTTGGATACGAAGAGAAGAGCATCGCGCAACCGACATAATAAATATACAGATTTCATAAATATTATATCGAAGTACGCGTGCGGTTCACAGTTCGCACCATTCGTAGCGGCGGCGGCTGCGACTTTTGCGCAACGTTTAAGCCTTCTTCTCGGTCTTCTTGGGCAGTAGCACGGCCTGGATGTTCGGCAGCACACCACCTTGGGCGATCGTAACGCCGGAGAGCAGCTTGTTCAACTCTTCGTCGTTGCGGATGCCAATTGAAGATGACGCGGAATAATCCTGGTCTTCTTGTTGTCCCTCGCGGCGTTGCCGGCCAACTCGAGAACCTCAGCGGCCAGGTACTCCATAACGGCGGCCAAATAGACGGGTGCACCGGCACCGACACGTTCTGCGTAGTTTCCGTTACGCAGCAGCCTGTGGATACGTCCCACGGGGAACTGGAGTCCAGCACGGTTGGAGCGGGACTTTGCCTTTCCCTTAACCTTGCCACCTTTACCGCGACCCGACATGATTGTTGATTGAAGAATAAATCACACGAAAAAACTGCGAAACACGCGTACAACAGTGTGCACACGTCGAGACAATCTCTTGCAATAACTTCGTAATACCCTGTACCGGCCGTATTTATACTCGCGCCGCGTAGCTCTGTCAGTGGGAGGGATGAACCGTCTAGCGAAACCGATTCACTAAACGCGCAAGCGCGCACTGGCTCTCTCGCTCCGTTCGTTTCGTCGTCACCTCGTCACGTAAAATATTCTACTCAGACAGACACTGTTCATCTTGCAGTGCAGTACACTTGCACATTGGATATGTCGTTACGAGAAAATAATGATTATGTGAGTTTTAAGTAATTCTACTCGTAAATTTCTTGTAGGAACAAAAATATTTGGATATTAAAATTATCAGTCGGCCACCGGAAAATTGTAAAATATCGAGAGAAATAGGTAAGTAAACTATATTTTCTAAATAAGACTTAGGTAGTTAGTTAGTAGGATTGGATTTATCGTATATAGAACGATGATTCTTACGGTGTTTACAATTTTCCGGTGCAATAGGTGTGTGTATATATATATATATATATTAGTAGGCAGTTAGTAGAATTAGTAGTTAGGTAATAAATGCGAGCCCTTATTAATTAATTAGTGTACTTACCTAACTAATTAATTAATACTTTTTATTAATATGTAAATAAATAGGTACGTAGGTTCCTTTTTTTTTTTTTATATTCTATTCCCTACCTGTTAGGCGTACTTACCTTTTTATTTACTTACGTTGATCATGTTTGTAAATAAATAAACAAACCCTATCAACCAATGTGACTGGGAACAGGGCTCGGGTTATGTATTACTAGAGCTATCTGCTTGCTTGATTGATTGATTACCTAGACCGTTTCGTTATTTATATACCTATATAATTTTCTATCGAGTATGTACCCATTATTTTTGAAAGTTTTACGACCATCCTTCCGTTTAATAGAAACGAATATCTTTCAATATTCATGATAGTATTGTTAGCCCTGAAAAGGGCTTTTTGGTGTGCGCACGGAGAGCGCTGCGATTGAGAGCGCATGGCACGCGCGCTAAGCATCTCGTTGCCGCCGCCTTGATGTCTGTGTCTTCAGTCGCTGCTTGTTGCTGCTTCTGACGAACCGAATCTTCAGTGGTGGTGTGTGTTGTCGAGACACGTCGAGCGCAGTGTTCAGCATCCCTCATAATCATCCCGAGAACGATAGACACGCGTACGAACGACGAGCGAGCGAGCGAGCGCGAACGAACGCACGCACCTTTTTCCATAGTATATGCGTCGATATATGTGTATATTGTGATATGTAACACATTATGTGTAGCGTATACACAGCTTCTAACTACGTACACGTACACAAAACGTTTTAGGCGTTTACATATTCACAAAAACACCACATAGCGGACACAAATACCGTAGGTGTAAGACACGCACGCACGCGCACTGCTGTACACGTCATGTTATTGTTGACTGTTGTCGTCGTCGTCGTCGTCGTCGTAGCCGCCTTCGTCGCCGGTGTAACGCGAACGCGACCGTAGCTTACTTCTTAGCGGCGGAAGCTTTCTTGGCTGCCGGTTTTGACTTGGGTGTAGACGCGGCCTTTTTAGGTTTAGGAGCTTTAGGCTTCTTGGTTGGCGGCTTCGCTGTCTTCTTTGCTTTGGGCGCCTTAGCCTTGGCGGGGGGCGGCTGCCTTCTTCGGTGCCGGCTTCTTCTTAGCGGCGGCTGCCTTCTTGTCCTTAGCGGCGGAAGCGGCCGAAGATTTGGATTTCGAAGGTGAAGCAGAAGACGCGGCTGCTGCGGCTGCCGCCTTCTTGGTCTTGGCGCCGGCAGCGGAAGCTGTCGCCTTCTTAGCCTTCGAAGCGGCAGCGGGTGCCTTACCGGCGGCCTTGCCGACCGCGCCGGCGGGTTTCTTAGACGCGGACGACTTCGATTCGAGTTTGAATGAACCGGAGGCACCCTTGCCCTTGGTCTGGATCAGCGCGCCAGATTCGACGGCGCTCTTCAGGTATTTCCTGATGAACGGAGCCAGTTTCTCCGCGTCCACCTTGTACTGGGCAGCGATGTATTTCTTGATCGCCTGCAGGGAAGATCCGCTGCGCTCCTTCATCTCTTTGATAGCGTTGTTGACCATCTCGGATGTTTTGGGATGAGTCGGCTTCGCCTTGGGCTTCTTAGCGGCTGCACCGGCGCCGCCGGCTTGCCTCGCCTGTTTCTTCGCTGGGGTAGCGGGTGCCGGAGCCTCGGTAGCAACTGCGGTGTCTGCCATTGTTTTGTTTTTAAATTGATAACTTCACAACTACACACGTAAACAACAAACGAGAACGAACAGCTGGTTCGGCAAAAGTATAAGAGACTTAGATGTCGCCACTTATAGGTTTCGAGAGTTTCGTGCACGTACGGGCTTCGTACGACGAAACTTTACCGTAACGAGAGCCGTGATGTCGCGGGACGTTTTCTCGTATGAACGCTTGAAAGTTTTCACTAACACGTATCTAATAAAATATAGAAAAATAATGTTTATCGTGTCGAAACGAATGTGTCTCCTACGATTTCGGTTAGGTCATGAAGTTGACTATTGCGGTGTACGAACGTGGGAAGCGTGAGGCGATCGTCGGAGACGTGGCGGTGTTTTATTTTGACGACTGCTATAGAAGCTAAGGTCGGGTCGAGTTCAAAACGTTATTTTCTCTATAAAAGTGATAGCGAGCGGTGTTAAAGGTCGACGCGTAGACAGGGAGGATATCGAGCTTGTACGATGACAGGATTTCGTCGATATAACACCGACTCGCGAAAATTATATCGAGGTAAAAGTGAAGCGTCGTAAAACACCGCGACCGCCGAACAGTTAAGGACGGACGGCTCCGTCCAGGACGTGCAACCTATTAATATACTAATATTAAAAGACGATAGTGCCCCTAGACGTGTTAACTATGTAAGGAAAGCGATTAACGCATCGTAAAGCTCATCTAACTAGGTGTAAGACTACAAAATACGCAGGTACGTACGGTTCGTTCGGGCGGGCGGGCCTTCGTTCGGTAGGTCGTGCGGTACTACTACTTACCGCATTCTCTTCAGAACGTGGATACGTTTTTCTCATAATATGTAATTATTGTATGTAGCTGTATTAAGAAAAATATAGGTGGACTAAATAAATGCAATACGCGTAAAAACACAATATTATATAAAATACGTCATCACATTACAATCGATTCAACACGTAGATATGACATTACGTACCGTAATAACAAGACATAAAGAAACGGTACGCGCAACCCGGTACAAACCCAATAATATAATGTACATACCTACCTAGGTAGGTAGGTAGATAGATAGATAAATAAATAAATAAATATATAAGTAAGTAAGTAAATAAATAAATAAATAGACAGACAGACAGACGATCTAAATGCCTAGTTTCAAACTTTATATTGTAATGTTTTATTTATATACTTATTATTAAGTAATAAAAATATAAATTTCAGATTGTCAACACGCACCCTCCTGAAGGCGAACTTGCAACGATGATAAGACGCGGCGCGAACGACGAGCGCGGCGAAGGTGAGTGATATTAATTTTATTATGAGTACCTAAGTTAGCTAGTAAGTATTACAGATATATACTGTGTAGTATGTTCATATGTTCCCATTGTACTAATCTTCTCATAGAGGAGTCCACTCCACCCAAATATAATATAGACTCGTCATCAAGTAGGCGAGTAAAAGTACATACTTAATGTAAGTACATGATGTGTGTGTGTGCGTGCGTGTGTAGTACGTTTTTAGACTTAATTCCGTTTAAGAAATATATTTAATAATATCGAATCGTATGCGGCCCTGAAAAGGGCCTTTTTTTGATGTGCGCATCTACATACACGTGTATGATCGGACGGTATGGATTATATCCGCCACACAGAGTATGTAGAGCTGGTTGCGCGCCGCAAACGGGCAACGGCGACAGCGTTTAACCGCCGAAACCGTACAGGGTGCGACCCTGGCGCTTCAGAGCGTAGACGACGTCCATGGCGGTGACGGTCTTCCTCTTGGCGTGCTCGGTGTAGGTTACGGCGTCACGGATGACGTTCTCGAGGAACACTTTAAGCACACCGCGAGTCTCCTCGTAGATCAGACCGGAGATACGTTTCACGCCTCCTCTGCGAGCCAGACGACGGATGGCGGGCTTAGTGATACCCTGGATGTTATCACGAAGTACCTTCCTGTGACGCTTAGCTCCTCCTTTTCCCAGACCCTTTCCTCCCTTACCGCGACCGGTCATCTTCTCAGCAGAAAATCGTCGAACAAATTAAAATAAACTCGGCACGGGTGTGTGCGCACACGAACCACGCGAACGACTGGAATATTTTTCGCTCTGTGGCTCTCTTATATTTATACCGTACGCGGAGCTCAGCGGGTCGGGGGAGAGGGAGGAGAGAGGTGCGCGGGACGAGGTGACTCGATGCTCGTCGTTGGTTGGTCGTTTGAGCGACGATGTCTTCTACGTTGAATCATCATTAGAACTTTGAGTCAAATTAAGTTTTTAAATTAAAAATAATAGTAATAGGTATGTACTACGACCTAGATTAGTAATTGGTACTTAATAATACATCGTAATCCCTAAACTTTAGACTAACTAATACGGACTAGGACCGTTCATGAAATGCATAATAACTTAGATTTTTAACGTTAGGTACTTGCATTAAACAGATAAACTAATCATTAATATTCTATACGTACTCACTACTACTGTCCCTACATACATGCATTTTTACAAAAAAAAAAAAAAAAAAAAAATATATATATATATATATATATATATATAATTACTTATATATATTTTGTAAAAAAAAAAAATGTATCTAAGTACTTATTCATTGTACTTGTACCTACGTCAACATAGAACTAATATCAGTACGTACGTACTTTCCACGGATACATGAATAGTGTACTTCCATAATATTTAAATATTTTTCTATGATAAATATGTGGGAATTTGTCATTGATTATCGATATGTAGTTTAGTTTGTGTGTGTATGATTAGTGTATTAGGTGTATTTATTCGTTTTACGACATATTCCGTTATAAAGAAACATTTAATAATCAGATACATATGTGGCCCTGAAAAGGGCCTTTTATGTGAGTGAACACGCACAGTCACCAACGACGCCGGCCACCGACACGATGCACTGCACGAATGCAGCGTCTACGTGAAGGAGGACGCGTGTTGTGCGACTTATGCTGTTGTTGCAGCAGCAGTTTAAGCGCGTTCGCCTCTGATCCTGCGCGCCAACTGGATGTCCTTAGGCATGATGGTGACACGCTTAGCGTGAATCGCGCACAGGTTGGTATCTTCGAAGAGACCGACGAGGTAAGCTTCGCTAGCCTCCTGGAGCGCCATAACAGCGGAACTCTGGAAACGGAGATCGGTCTTGAAGTCCTGAGCGATCTCACGCACCAGACGCTGGAACGGAAGCTTGCGGATCAGCAGTTCGGTACTCTTCTGGTAGCGACGAATCTCACGGAGGGCGACGGTGCCGGGCCTGTAGCGATGGGGCTTCTTGACGCCACCGGTTGCCGGTGCGCTCTTACGCGCAGCCTTGGTGGCGAGCTGTTTCCTAGGTGCCTTACCACCGGTGGATTTACGAGCGGTCTGCTTAGTACGCGCCATTGTAATAAATACGAAACGGGCGAATATAAACACTAAAAAAACTGACGAGCGAGCGGACGCACCTACACGCAACGAAAGCACGAGAGTGAATAAAACGCGCCACACAGGCCCCAGTCCTATTTATACTGTGGCAACGTAGCTGTGTTAGCGGGTATGAGGCACATGCGCGCCCCCTATACCATACCGACGAAATTAAGCTTTCTTGTAAAATAAAATTTTTGTTCGGACATTATTAAAAATTACGTACTATATATTATATTAATCAAATGCATCGCTAAACCTAATTTCAATTTCGATACGAGAAACAACTTGAAAATTCAATAATCGTTCGGTTACTTTCTGGAATGAACTAAAACGAACTTATTTTATTTGTTATTGTATGATCTATTTATTGATGTATGCATGTTTACTTACATTGAAAACTAATATTGATGATTATTTTATGAAATTATAGGTTTTTGTAGGCGTAGAGCTATATAATTGTGATTGTACTGATTTTACAATAATGCACCTATTTAGAAAACCTATCTGACGAACTGAATGTGATCTAAGTACCTATATAATAACAGATAAATACAGTAAACTTTCTTGTGACAAGTGTCCATAATATAAACATTCATTTATTGATTAGAACGACGTGATTAGTTTAGCTGTTTAATGCAAGTACCTAACGATAAAAAAAAAATAAATTTAGATTTTCATAAGTAGTCCGTACGTCTAAAGTTTTTTAAAAGGATTACGTCAGTTACGATGCATTATTAAGTACCAATTAATAATTTAGGCCTTAGTGCATACCTATTACTATAATTTTTAAGTAATTTAAAAACTTAATTTGACTCAAATTTTAATTATCATTCCACCATTGCGATGAACGCAGTAGATTTTACTAAAATTACTTAGCTAGTAGTAGGTAGGTTGGTTGGTTGGTTGGTTAATTAACGTTTTTCGACTGTTATCCAGTTAAAGAAATGTGAATTATTATCACGTGAACATATTTGTGGCCCTGAAAAGGGCCTTTTGTTTTATCTCCTGCCTGCAACTTGCGGTGGTGGGTGCGCGTCCAGACTCTTGTCGTGGCTCGCTTGTGACGACAGCGATACGTGAATTACGTGCGACGTATGTACATAATAATATTATTATGACAGACGACACGCACAATAAACACACGCACCACCATCGACAAGAAGCGCACGAACAATCGCACTGGATTTAACACTTTTCACACACACAAGAAGCGGCTTCGAGATGCGCGAGCTCTTGTTAGCCACCGACCGCTCACTTGGAGCTGGTGTATTTGGTGACGGCCTTGGTGCCTTCACTGACGGCGTGCTTGGCGAGCTCTCCGGGCAGAAGGAGCCTGACGGACGTCTGCACCTCCCGAGATGTGATGGTCGACCTCTTGTTGTAGTGGGCGAGACGGGAGGCTTCGGCGGCGATGCGCTCGAAGATGTCGTTCACGAACGAGTTCATGATGGACATGGCCTTGCTGGAGATACCGGTGTCGGGGTGCACCTGCTTCAGGACCTTGTAGATGTAGATGGCGTAACTCTCCTTCCTCTTATGCTTCTTCTTCTTCTTGTCGGTCTTGGAGATGTTCTTCTGGGCTTTGCCAGACTTCTTGGCGGCTTTACCACTTGTCTTGGGCGGCATTATGTTATTTTCAAAATACACGTGCTAACGGAACGGAGTCCAGTAACAGTATAAATCGAAGCGCATAGTCACAAGTTGTATTTATACGGACGCTCGTGTCCCGCGGTAGTGGCAAGCTCGACGTAGCGACGGACCAATCACAGCTCTCCATAGCGCGCGCGGGGAGAGGGGTCGTTTGGGAGGAAGGCAAAGAGGGCGGGGGGAGACGCTTGCCGTTCGTGCGTACGTCATTATTGAAAATAAATAAATAATATTTATTTATTTTTTTCACTAAAATGGAACTTTTTAAATTTAAAACAATCGATTATTACGATATAATTTGGATTAGTAGTACTTCCCATAAAATATACTACATGATATTTTCTGTAGAACGGTACATTACCTATATTATTATTAATATGTATCCTTTATTATCTTATTTATTGATTAAATCCTTTTGCGGTTTCTAATACCTTTGTCAGCTCGAAAGTAATGGTGATGTACATAATTTATTTCTCACCTACAATTATGATTATTAATTTATTATATGTAACTATGTATATGTACCTAATTCAAGAATAGATATGAATCATATTTTTGTTTTTCCCTTTTAATTTTCTCTTGATCTTAGAATAAAGATGCTATTGGGGGGGGGGGGGGGGTTGCTTCCGTTCTCAATATTTATTAAACAAAAACATACATACTTACTTACGTAAATTATTGACAAGTACCATCGATAGACAGTAGTAGCCTGTACATGTGCATACTTACATATCTTTACTTAGTAGATCACACTCATGCTCAGCTGTACATAATAATTATGCGTGTGTCTGTTTACTATACGTCATATCAGTAGGTAAGTAAGTTTTAGTTTTTCGACAATTAAACCGTTAAAGAAACTGTCTCTGTTAAATATTTGACGAATCATATTGTGGCCCTGAAAAGGGCCTTTTGTTTTGGATACGAAGAGAAGAGCATCGCGCAACCGACATAATAAATATACAGATTTCATAAATATTATATCGAAGTACGCGTGCGGTTCACAGTTCGCACCATTCGTAGCGGCGGCGGCTGCGACTTTTGCGCAACGTTTAAGCCTTCTTCTCGGTCTTCTTGGGCAGTAGCACGGCCTGGATGTTCGGCAGCACACCACCTTGGGCGATCGTAACGCCGGAGAGCAGCTTGTTCAACTCTTCGTCGTTGCGGATGGCCAATTGAAGATGACGCGGAATAATCCTGGTCTTCTTGTTGTCCCTCGCGGCGTTGCCGGCCAACTCGAGAACCTCAGCGGCCAGGTACTCCATAACGGCGGCCAAATAGACGGGTGCACCGGCACCGACACGTTCTGCGTAGTTTCCGTTACGCAGCAGCCTGTGGATACGTCCCACGGGGAACTGGAGTCCAGCACGGTTGGAGCGGGACTTTGCCTTTCCCTTAACCTTGCCACCTTTACCGCGACCCGACATGATTGTTGATTGAAGAATAAATCACACGAAAAAAACTGCGAAACACGCGTACAACAGTGTGCACACGTCGAGACAATCTCTTGCAATAACTTCGTAATACCCTGTACCGGCCGTATTTATACTCGCGCCGCGTAGCTCTGTCAGTGGGAGGGATGAACCGTCTAGCGAAACCGATTCACTAAACGCGCAAGCGCGCACTGGCTCTCTCGCTCCGTTCGTTTCGTCGTCACCTCGTCACGTAAAATATTCTACTCAGACAGACACTGTTCATCTTGCAGTGCAGTACACTTGCACATTGGATATGTCGTTACGAGAAATAATGATTATGTGAGTTTTAAGTAATTCTACTCGTAAATTTCTTGTAGGAACAAAAATATTTGGATATTAAAATTATCAGTCGGCCACCGGAAAATTGTAAAATATCGAGAGAAATAGGTAAGTAAACTATATTTTCTAAATAAGACTTAGGTAGTTAGTTAGTAGGATTGGATTTATCGTATATAGAACGATGATTCTTACGGTGTTTACAATTTTCCGGTGCAATAGGTGTGTGTATATATATATATATATATTAGTAGGCAGTTAGTAGAATTAGTAGTTAGGTAATAAATGCGAGCCCTTATTAATTAATTAGTGTACTTACCTAACTAATTAATTAATACTTTTTATTAATATGTAAATAAATAGGTACGTAGGTTCCCTTTTTTTTTTTTTATATTCTATTCCCTACCTGTTAGGCGTACTTACCTTTTTATTTACTTACGTTGATCATGTTTGTAAATAAATAAACAAACCCTATCAACCAATGTGACTGGGAACAGGGCTCGGGTTATGTATTACTAGAGCTATCTGCTTGCTTGATTGATTGATTACCTAGACCGTTTCGTTATTTATATACCTATATAATTTTCTATCGAGTATGTACCCATTATTTTTGAAAGTTTTACGACCATCCTTCCGTTTAATAGAAACGAATATCTTTCAATATTCATGATAGTATTGTTAGCCCTGAAAAGGGCTTTTTGGTGTGCGCACGGAGAGCGCTGCGATTGAGAGCGCATGGCACGCGCGCTAAGCATCTCGTTGCCGCCGCCTTGATGTCTGTGTCTTCAGTCGCTGCTTGTTGCTGCTTCTGACGAACCGAATCTTCAGTGGTGGTGTGTGTTGTCGAGACACGTCGAGCGCAGTGTTCAGCATCCCTCATAATCATCCCGAGAACGATAGACACGCGTACGAACGACGAGCGAGCGAGCGAGCGCGAACGAACGCACGCACCTTTTTCCATAGTATATGCGTCGATATATGTGTATATTGTGATATGTAACACATTATGTGTAGCGTATACACAGCTTCTAACTACGTACACGTACACAAAACGTTTTAGGCGTTTACATATTCACAAAAACACCACATAGCGGACACAAATACCGTAGGTGTAAGACACGCACGCACGCGCACTGCTGTACACGTCATGTTATTGTTGACTGTTGTCGTCG